>OX336389.2:890106982-891499183 GCA_946902985.2 Meconema thalassinum
GTTGACTTTCCGAATTCTCTTCTCGAATTTCCAGCACGTCCTCTTCGTCATCTTCTGAAGAATCATCATGTTTCCGGTTCAGAATCAGTGGAAACAGTTTCAAGTAGCCTTTGCAATGGTTTTTGTTCTCTTTAATAGCCCATTTTACCTAAAATACAGTAAAATATAGGCTTGAACAAATAGTTCGATAACTCTTCAATATGAAAGCAAAAATCATCTCAAGAAATAAGCCATAATAAAAATATACTAATTACCTCATAGGTACACTGAACGTAACGCAAAAAGTGTTGCTGGTCTCAGGAACCATGTCATAGTGAGTTGTCACAATGGTCAATTTCCCATGACTGGCAATATTAGTTGCACGTGCGTGGTCGCAACAGAGGAAGGTACAACAAAGTACAGCTTCTTAGCCTCAACAGTCGGAAATTTAAATAGCATTGTTGTGAGGCCCGGAACAAGAGACCGTGCCACACTTATGCAGGGTTAAATACAAGAAATACGGAAGTCGTTTACTTTGACGTAAATAGCAGTATGTAATCTCTCCAGCCCTGTCTGTGGTTTTTATGAGGTTGTTTTTATAATCCCTCTGATGTGACGTCACATATCTACATGAAATTCCCTACCTCTTTGTTATTGTCATGGAGAAACCAATATGTTGTTAAATTCAAGGATAATTTCAAGGCAATTCCTTGCCACATGATTATGCTTCTAGAACTGATAGTCATTAATAACAAAAGCATTGACATCACCATAGACCAGCAGAAGCACTGCTGGAACAGATATAGAGGGAATTCTAAGCAGTTAAATTATTCATACATGTAAATTTTACATATGATAGTATTGTAGGCTTAATCACTTATTTACATAGGTCCCAATGAGCCAGAGCTCAAGTACTGGGAGCAGCAGAAATAATTCTCGAATTTCAAACATAAATAAAGGCTGGTTCACAATTGGCCCGGGAACGAGAACGTAAACGAGAACGCGAAGCTTCCCGGGGCCCCGGTTCACAATTAGCCCGGGAACGTGAACTTGTGCATGCGCGGGCAATCAGGTATAGCGTAATAATATTATAACAATCAGCAAGCGCCCACTAATAAACACCAATTACACAACTGAAAGCCTTCAGAGGGTTATAATAACTTTATTAAACACACATTGTGCGCTTTAGAGAAGCAAGTTTAGAAAGCAAATTCACAGGTTATGTTTACATCGCTGGCTACTCCTTCCGTCCTGCGCATGTGCAGGTACAACGTTTCTGATTGGCCCCGGGAAGCTCCAAGAACATCAAACATGAAACTTGACCATGTTTCCCGTTGGCCTTCCCGGGCTACTTTTAGCTTCTCGTTCCCGGAGATTCGTTGTGAACTGACCCATAAGGTAGCGTGCATTACAACTTCCTTCTCGTTCCCGTTCACGTTCTGGTTCTCGTTCCCGGGCTATTGTGAACCGGGCTTAACACAGCAACGCAACACGAAATTTACAAATTTATTGCGCAGTTTAAAAGAGGAATGTTTGCCATTTATGATATCTAGCACCCTTATTGGCCACAGCGCTTAAGCAGGTATTATTGTCGATGTGTGTGTGGCCTTGGAGAACACGTGCATCGCCTCGTCTCATCAGTCGCAAGCATGGCGTGTTTGAAAGGAACTGGTTCGAGTGTTAAAGCGAATCCATGTGGTAGGCCTCGTGGCATCAGAGAACATTCATGCAGTGAGGCATTCCCTCCTCAACGTAAGCACGCACGTGCTATGCGACTCTCAGATCGCACCGTACGGAGACTTTTACACACCGCTATGAAGTTCCGTACAAAATGGTGGGCGTGCAGGAACTCTGTGAATGTGATTGGGCCAACCGCAGAGCGTGTTGTGAGACTATCCTGGAAGCTGTGTCTGCTGACTCCAGGCTACATGAAAGTGATGAAGCGCACTTTCATTTGTCGGGCTACGTTAGTAAACAAAATTTTCGGTACTGGTCCGCAACCAGTCCTAGACAGAACCTCCACAGCGAACGTGTGACTGTTTGGTGCACTGTCCTTGATTTTAGAATTGTAGGCCCTTACCATTCTGAAGAGAAGGCCAAAACTGTGACAGTAACATCTGCACGTTACGTACGACTTATGGAATCCTCCAGTGTTGTTTCAAAAAAGAAGGTGCCACTGCTCCCGTGTGCACACTGCCGCAAAGGTTTCTGAATTAGAAAAACCATTTGGTAGTAGGTAGCATACGAGTAGTTTCAATAAATGATTGTCGGCCAGCGAATCGTTTCAGGAGAGTCCTGTAAGCGTTCATATACAATTCCGCCAATTGCGATGAAACTTTGGTGAGTTGTTGTGCACACTCCCACCAATTTTTCTGAAAAAGTAAATCCATTTTACATTAGATGGCACACGAGTAGTTTCAACAAATGCTCACATGGTCAGCTGTATGTGGCGTGCTCATGCGTCGGAAAACCTTCGGATTTATTTATATATGCACCAGACAGAAAAACAAAGAATATTGTTTATCCGACGGCACTCCAGTAAACGTAATTGCAATTCAAACACTTATTCTTATTCTTTCTTGGGCTGGCTGTGTGGCTCAGCGGTAATGTTCTCGCCTGCTGCGACCAAAGTTGCAGGATCAAATCCTGGTGCAGCCAGTTGGCATTTGAGGGTGCGCAAATGTGAGGGGGCCATGTCAGTAGATTTACTGGCACGATCAAGACTTCGGGCCAAAATTCCATCACCCCTGCGTCTCTAAAAGCCGCAGTAGTTAAAAGAGACGTAAAACCAATAACATTATTATCTACCATTCTTTCTATCTGTCTTTGATTGGCATCGCAACGCATGCCGGGTATAGCCAGTATAATATAAAAATACTTTTGTGAAAATTACATATTTCTAAATAGTTGGTATTTGTATATTCCTGTAAATTAGTCTAAAATATTTTTCTTTAAAAACATCTTGATATGGTCTATGAGATGAATAAAGGCTCTTCGTGGAGTGGTTGGAATATGTATTCTATTTATCTTCTTGCTCCAATGGAAATTTTGAAGTGATATGGAAATGTTTACGGTCCTTGATACTATTATCTATGAACAACCTCAACCTCACAAAGATACTCAAACATCCTGTAAGAAAATTACCTCTAGCTTTCAGTCATCCATACAGTCCCAAATGTTCAAGAAACATTAACATTATTTACAGAAAATTAAAAACTATCTACAGTAAACAGAAACCTGGAGACATATAAAATGTGTACTAAAGGGAAAAAATATACAGTAAATGAAAAGCTAGAAAAAAGTAGTTCCAGAAATGGGAAAAATTATATATACGGAAGTGACATTCGAGGATCTAAAAACAAAAGATTGCATTACTTCACTCGCTCGTACATTCAATCGAAAAATCAATCCACTATTCATTCTTCCTCATATTCAATCAATATAACAACAAACCAATCAAACTCAAATAGAAATGAACACAATATGCATCACAAAATATTACAGCTCATCTTCTCATATCAGTTGACGGAGAGCCGAAGTGAATATTAGCAGTCCTGTTACTCTTGATCAAGCTGTATGTTGACTGCAAGGGGATGAGACATGAATTTTTGTGAACATTAATTCTCAATCTGAACCTATCAAACTTCTACTTCTGTTTTTGAAAATCTCACATGCATTGACCGGGAATCGAACCCGGTCCTCCTTGGTGAGAGGCAAACAGCTTGATTGCTGCACCTCCATGCCCTCGGTATAATTTTAAGGTGGTCTGTCTAATATCACAGCAAGATGGGGTGCACAAGGACCTTTCTGCATATTGTGCTAGCATTAAATTATGGTGTAGGCCTATTTGTTCTAATTTAAGTTAATGGCATTCCCCACTTCGTGGCATTCTTTTTCTTCTTCTACTTCTTCGCCTTTTGAGACACATAGGATCACTTTAACCAACCATTCGTTCGTCGACTTGTAGAAACTGTACGAGCCTTGCGGTCCTCCCAGTACTTCTTCATGCATATTGATCGTCTTGCCTTTTCTTGGGCGGAAAATATTCTTGTTGGAATTTTCTTTCTTCGTGAGTGGATAATGAAAAGTCATATTTTTCTTCGTGGCGTTCAATATGAGTACCTAAAATCAAGGCTTCAGGTGCATTGAGGTGGCTGGTAAGGCCTATTATACTCCTCCAGAGCAATGAAGAATGTATTATTATAAAAAATAATTCATATTCTGCCTTCTGTGTACGTATTGAGACTTTAGATCCAGATGACTTGGCTGTGCCAAGACATATAATATGGTCTGAGGGCTGAGACTAGATAAACTCAATCTCATGATGCAGAACTGAGAAGAGATGGGTTCAGTTTCCATCTTAGCCAACCTAAAAACTTTTTCCCACCTCTACCGCAGGTAAAAGCTGGTGTGGCTCCTAAATTAAGGCCATGGCCACCTCCTTCCAAACCCTAGCCTCCAATACAAATTCACTTGCAGCCTCACAATGACACAGGTTGTCAGACAGATTACACACCAACTACATGGGGTTACATGATCACAATGTCGCAAGGCCCCTTAATGAATGAACAATATTATTAAGAGTGGTATGTTAACTTAATATTTTTCTCTCACAGGTTTGCAATGCACGTGGCTCTACCATTCAATGACAGTTCTCTACTGGGAAAATGACTTCATGAAATTCAATGTTGCTCTTTTTATGAAAATGTTATGTGGATTTTATTTCTTAAAAAAATAGAAAAGAAGAATATATACTATGTGTAGTACAGCATATGCACTTATTTTTGTTCCGATATCATTCCTTCAGAATTCCTTATGCACATCCTGATTCCTTCCAGTATCATATTTCATTCAACAGTAGTTAATTATTTTATGCTGTATAGTGGTTCACGGTGTAGTCACGTCCTAGTTCGTGAACCATGGGCAACAGCTGAGTAGCCTAGTAAGGGGTCCTGACAGTCTGGATACCAGTTACTATGGAATGAGTGGGCATCTTGGACATATTCTGAGTCATGGCCCTCCTTGTGCTTAGGTGGCTAGACTACCCAACTCCCTTGTTTATTCCCTGAGGTGAAACTCGTGAGGCCCTGTGTATGTAAGGCTAGCAACCTGCTTCACGTGCACTTCTTAAACCTGCTAAAAATGTCTTGAGCATGCCTCGGACCTAAGGGAGTGATCAGGGACTCCTTGGAAACGAATGAGCAATAGATCAGGTATTCGATGAGGTGCTATTAATATCGACGGGGCTTATGGAAGGAAGAAAGTAAAGCTAGCTGAGTCAGCAATTAGGAAGGGATTGGATATTCTAGGGATTAGTAAAGTTCAGATAAAGAGAGTTAGAGAGGAGGAAGTAGGAGATTACAAGGTGTACCTGTCAGGTGTAAAACGAGACGGGGCAAAGTAGGGAGTAGGGTTGTATGTCAAGAGAACCTTAGAGCGTAACATAGTTTTTGTGAGGTATGTAAATGAACAATTAATGTGGATAGATTTGGAAATGACAGGATTGTTTCAGTATACGCTCCAAATGAAGGGGCTGAATATGACGAAGTAGTCGGATTTTATGAGGCTCTGAGTGATATGGTAGTGAGAGTTTAACAATAAAGATAGTGTAGTACTGATGGGAGATTTCAATGCTAGAATAGAAAATAGGACCGAGCATGAGCAGGTAATGGGTAAGTGGGATGATGATAGAGTAGCGAACACCAATGGAGAATATTTACTAGACTTACGTGCTAACATGGGGTTAGCTGTTGCGAACTCATTCACAAAGCACAAGGAGATTCACAGATACCAAGTCGATAATACATTATATCATTACTGACTTTCAATTTATAATGTAATGAGAGCAGCCAATGGCCAAAATATACATAATCAGTTAGTACAAAGTCGTAAAAGAAATCTTCAGCACTACTGCTTTTCAATACAAAGTTCTCAGTCTTTTGTGCAAAACACTCTTAGGGATTCTCCTCGTTTATGACACTTCATGACGTGATATCTTTCACATTTTTCATTGCACTTTTCACATTCGCAGTCCTTGGCAGGGTTTTGGTAAGTCTTCTTTCGACATTGTAATGCAAACCATGGAGCCTGGTGGGCATGTGTCGCAACTCATAGTTTGCCCTACTCCAGCCTCTTGACGTCATGACGACTGACTTTCAATTTAGGAAATTGTTAAGGAATTGCAGGGTATTTTTTACTGAAACAGACCACAAACTGATATGGTGTGATCTATTTGCAGATGGATTATAGTTGGAAATCTTCGGGATGAGGAACTTGGCAGAAATATATTGATATGATTGATGAAATATTCCAAAGAGTAGAGGGTAAAGAATTACAACACAATGAAAACGAGAGGTCAGAGAACAAGGATGTCTTGGGAAAACTGGGTAGAGACAGAAAAAAAGCACACATCCTGGTGAAATGGCATAGTGAATTTGGCTTGTAAATGTCAAAGAATGCTTAAAAATATGGCTCCAAACTAGGAATCCAGCAGACAGCTTTATGCAATAGAAAGGTACAGATCAAACAAATAATAGTACAGCTAAAAGGAAATGAGGGGGGAAATTCTAGGCCAAGTGGCAGGAAAGCTTTTTTGGAGTGTTATAAAGAATCTTAGAAATGGAAGGAAAAGAGAAGTGAAAAGTGTCTGGATAATTCAGGGGAACACTTCGTAAATACTAAGGTAGCATTGGGAGGAAGGCAACGGTACTTTGAAAATTTGCTAAATGTAAATGTGGCAGATTTTGAGATTATGCAGGAGGAGAATAAGAACAGCATTCACGGTTGTGGAATTAGGGAGGGTGGTTACAAAGCGTCAGGGATCGGCAAAATTCAGCCAGAAATGGCAAAGTATAGTGGGAAAGCAGGGATGAAATGGTTACATAGGATAATAGAATTGGCATGGGAATTAGGAAAGGTTCCCTCTGACTGGACAAAATCAGAAATCAACCCAATTTAAAGCAAGGTAACAGGAAAGATTGCAACCATCATAGAGGCATTTCTTTGATAAGTGTCCTGAGCGAAGTGTACACAGGTATTGTAGAAAGGAGAGAGTGATAATTGGACGAGAGTAAGATGGATGAAAACCAGTGTGGCTTTAGACCACAACGAGGATGTCAAGATCAGTTTTTTAATATGTGCCAAGTTATGGAGAAATGCTATGAGAGGAATAGACGTTTGTGTTTTGTAGATCTAGAGAAGATGCTGAGCATGCTGAGGGATTATGGTATCGAGGGAGGGCTGCTACAGGCAATCAAAAGTATTCATATTGATAATCAGGATGCAGTGAGAGTTTATGGTAGGATTAGTTATTGATTTGAAGTTATTACAGGAGTGAGGCAAGGCTGTAACCTCTCACCTCTACTGTTTATTATGGACCATTTGCTGAAGGGCGTTAACTGACTGGGCGGGATTCAATTAGGTGGAAACCAGGTAAGTAGTCTGGCTTATGCTGAAATGTAGGGAAAATGGCATGGAAATCAGCATTTCAAAAACAGGTTACGTCTGTAGGGAAGAAATGCAAAAAATAGAATACTAGATAGGAATTAAATTGAAGTAGGTAGACCATTTTAAGTACTTGGACTGTATATTGTTTTAGATCCCTAATTTGGGGGTGGATCTAAAAGGGAGAGTTATTGTACTAATTTATGAGGTTGTGCCTAAAGAAGGGTAGCCTCCCTTGGCAGGGTAAGCTGACCAGTGTAGAGTGTTGTGGTGTGCTAGGAACTAGGGGGCGTTCCTATAAATAATGTAGTAGTGTTTGAAGGGATGGGATCCAATACAAGGGTCACCGTGCTAGTCGCTCAGCTGACTGCTTATTATGTAATTGAATCTGCTCGTATCAGCCGAGTGGCACGTGCTGCTTGCTTGCAGCCGGGCCGGCTCGGGAAACACAAAAGTACTTAAGTTAGCGCTATTAGACTACCGTCTGTCACGTCTTACCGTGACGGGAGTAAGGAAGGGCGTTGGGATGTAAAAAGGCGTATAAACAGTAAAGCGTGTGTAGAGTGTGGACCAAGTGTTTATTGGCCTGTTATTCTGAGTATGAGTCCCTTGTAGGGAATGAAATTATGTTCACAATGTAGTACAAGTTGTGGGTCACAGGTTACATAAGTAGGAACTCTGAACACGATTGACTGACTCACCTCGGTTGACACCAGCGTAGCCTCGGGCCGTCTCGATGAAGCACTCACAATGAAGAGATCCTTTGACCTCATTAGGATGCCTTCTTATACTCTCTGGCGTTATGTTGTCAGCATGTGTTGGCATTGCTGGCCCAGTTAATATTATGTCGGTATGTGTAACTATTGTGCAAGGACTGGGCTGCTTTTTAGAGTGGCAAGCTGTCCCTGCTAAGTTTTATGGATGTTGGGCCGGCTTTCCAAGGGTTGCCATTCAGGGGATTTAGCCAGATGCCGGGGGGATGGACTCCAAGGGGTGCATACCCCTGGGAGGCTGTACAATATTCTCTCAGGAAGATAGTATGGTGAAGGAAATTGAGTTGAGATGCAGAAAAGCCAATGCATTGAGTTCTTGGTTGCCATCCACAATATTCTTCAAGAAAGAAGTTAGTAGAGCAATGAAACTATCCCTATATCGCTCAGTATTTAGACCGACCTTGCTGGATGGAAGTGACAGCTCATGCATAAGCTAGAGGTAACTGATATGAGGGTAGCACGAATGATTGCTAGGACAAATGTGAGCATTGGCAGGGAGGTACTCATAATTAAGAGATAAAGACTAAGCTAGAAATGGACACGCTAAATGAAGCTGTTCGTATGAGCCGACTCAGATGGTGGGGTCATATGAAGAGAAGGGGGAGAGGATATATTACCTAAGAGGTTAATGAGTTCAGCTGTAGAGGGTAAGAGAGGTAGAGGTAGTAGGTGTGGTTAGATTCAGTGTTGAATGGTGTAGAAGCAGAGAATGTCACAGTGTTAACTGCTAATAGGGGATCTTGGAGGAGACATGTCCGCAAACAGAGGCTTGCAGACTAGACAGGATGCTGAAAGGCAAAACAGTTTCAAATTAATGTGTAGTATTGGCAAGAGCTTTAGTTTGCTGTGTGCTCCTTTCTTGATATGCTGATAATACAGTGTAATAATGTAATCTGTAAGTTTCGTCAATACCTGAGGTGACCTAAACAGTTGTTTATGTGCCATTTATGTTCTCATGCCATTGGATTAAGGGATTGCATATCTTATATCCCTGCCAACGGGCTAGAAGCAATCTCACTACTGCTAACACTGGTGGCAACTAAACCACACTTCTACCTGTCTGGTATTATAATATAACATACTACTGTGGAATAGATGATTGACTTACTTGCAACTAGTGTTCCAAGGCCATGGGTTCATAGCTCGTCTTCAGCTAAGACTTATGAAAGAAAGTCCCATGATATAAAGGAACCTATTTGAACTCGTACAACATTTAAAAGCCTCTTCAATGGCATTTGTCAAAATCCAACCTCCAAATTATAATAAAGAAAAAGTAATTTCCTGTCACATATTACGATTACCAGGGACCAGGATACTCAGACAGCTATTCAAATACTTTTGGAAAAGTAAAACCAAAAATCATTGGTTCAAAGAAGTCCTAGATGATCTAGATCAGGGCCATCCAGTCATTGTGCTCTGAGAGCGTGGCCGCGCTCGGGGAGCACTGGGCAATCAGACTAGCACTACTCCCCCTACCACCACTACACTGTGGCAGCAAGGAGGCATGAGACAGACGGGCGATGATCAGTCCGCGCTGACTGGATATGTACGTAAAGTCGTGCGACCGACGCCATTTGTGGGATTGTTGACATCATACTGATACTGCTCTTTTGCCACTAAAAATATACCGCATATACAAATCTAATGGCACTCCAATGTATGGAATGTGCAGGAAACGAACGCAAGTGTTAAATAAAGAACATTGTGATCTATTCCAAACTAAATTTCGAACATATTAGAGAGGAAAATTCAACAACATTTTACCAATATGAACAAATAGTACAGACCTTGAGTGACTTTTTCTCCGTCGTTTTTACGAGCTTTTAGTTTTGGAGAATACAATCTTCTCCAATTTGGGTACAATATTTCTGGACACAGCTATTCGTAAACAATTGCGCTAGTTTCTATCGCTCAACGTCACACGAACCGCAAAGAAACGCCCACAAATGTAAGTTGAACCGAACATTGACAGAACTTAACATGCATATTTATACAAAAGGGGGTATTCTTCTTGCGGAAAGCTGCTGCTTCACCACTCCTTTTTTTTGGTATGATGTTCATTCATGACCACTGCAAAACTGATTTACTTACACGCTGTCAACAAAGCGCATTGGACTAGACTGATTCAGTGAACACTACCGACTGATGGATCGGCTGCTCACTTCGGCGCGACGGGCAGACCGCTCGCTTAGCCAAGCTCCTCCCACCACGACCGAAACTACCATCCACCAAAGCTCTCGGAGCACTGGCTTAGAGCGCGGCCGGGGTGCTGTGTGGATGGCCCTGATCTAGATGAATTAGGCTTGACAATGCAACAAATTGAACACTGGGAAGAGAAGAGGATCCTGAGAAACAAAGACGTGAGACCTAGTCTAAAAACTTCTACACGCAAACAATACACCATAACAGATGAAGAACGGGCCGCCAGGTCAGATAGAATGAAACAGTTCTGGGAGAAGGAGAAGAAGAAGCCAAATTTGTAACTAATATTCCTAAGACTTGACTGTATATTGATCCCGCTGAGCTATGGTTCATGAGATATTTTTTATGACAGAACATTTATGATGGGATGTTGTACCTTTGAACACACCCAGGAAGCCACGTGGAGCTGAGAGCTCACGCGATACTCTTTGAAGTAGCGTTGGATCGCACTTTTGACTTTGGTGAAAACTGCTAATTATTTATCTGAGATCTTATTAATTAATTTTATTCTTTCTCAAGACTCAGAATATTCCATTTCGTCATGCTGCATTATTAAAACATTTTTGAGAATGTTATTTTAGCTTAAGGTATGGTAATACCCTTGCAGATACGCAAATAGGAACGTAAGTAGTCGCTCAACGACTTCGGTTTGACGACCTACTTCCTTGAGACACCCAGTGCCTTGCACTACGTCTGGAGAATCCGCCCAGTATAGGCGTGTAATCGTTTTTGTCCTGCAAGACATAGAAGAATATCCGCTTGTTAGCGTTGAATTGGTTATCAGATGCCATCGTGCACTGGCATATTGTAAAATACTGGTATTTATGCACAGCGAGCCACAGAAACATATTGAAGATAATTATTGGCAAGTATTAGTGAATTATATAATTTTACCGGAACACCACATTTTAGTACCCACGTGTTTGTGGAGGGCCAAATGCCTTGTGGAAAATATACAGGTAAATGTGTTGCAATTACTTCAAATAAGTGTGATTACGATAGTGTAACATATTTGGATTGCCAGAGTGAAGTTTTTATTTCCAAAACGACGTACATTTTACCGATGCTGCATGATAGAAAAGTAGCGTCATTTAGCACGTGCAGAATCATAGAGCAGTGCTAGCTCACGTATCTGTTCACATCCACGAAATTAAGGCTGTGTTATCAATTACTATCAAAGCCTATAACGTTCACGACGAACATTATATTTTTGGAAAGTGAAAGAATGAATGTCATAATTTATTTCACCGTCAACGTGACCAGACTATTCCACACCATGCTTGAATCAGTCATCATGGGCTAATACCATCCTGGTATGAGGGTGATATTTCTACGAGAACTAGCATGATGGTGAAGCTTGCAGAACCGAGGATGAGAAGGAAGGAATCCAAGATGCCATTTCCAGGCATATCCAGCATATTCACGGAGTTGTCGACAGGGACGAATCGAACCCTGGTCTTTGGAGGAGTCCAGATGGGAATCCTGATGAGGATAATACCGTTCCAGAGATCCAGAGAGGAATTTGTACAACCCTGGTTATTGAATAGAGGGCTGAGTGATAGCTTCTCCATGTCGTGAGTTTTGACCATCCCTTCTCTTGTTCTAGTTCTGGTGGTATATTAGATTTAATGTAGTTTGTGAATCAACCACACTCTGTGTCAGCCATTTTTCTAGGTAGGGATTGTATCTAGTTTAATTTAATGTAATTTATTTCAGTATAGTGAGACACCCTTGGGTCCGACATTTTGGTTAACCCTGGTGCAGCTTGATGAACGTCGTAGAACGTCAAAGCCTATCTTTTGCTAAATGTGAGCGTAGTCATTCGAGGCTATTTTGTACAACCCTGTTTGGGGTGATGTTTCGAGTCTTTGCTGACTTTAGTTATGACAATCAGATGTCATGGTTATTTCTTTAACTGCATTCTTTGCAGCCAGTTTTGATACACCCCTGACTTTCGTTAGAACAGTCGTATCAGTTAGGCAATCGACTGTAATTGCCAGTTTTGTAATGCATTATATTTTCATTTTGAATAAGCTCAGAAGCTATGCTTGGTCAAGTTTGAACCTAACAATTAGAAGGAATGTTTCGTTGCCTAGCATCGAACTCGGTTCCCAACGTATCATTAAGCAGATCCTAGTGTGAATCTGCGCCACAATTATCATTTTGCTTGTGTCATGTAAGACACGTTTTTATTTGATGTTGTACTAGCAACTAGAGCTCGAGCCAGCCGGGAAGGCGGTGCGCAAAACACAACGCTACCATTATGTCATGCCTCACTTCCATCTCACCAATCACAGTCAGTCTGTCTTGAGAATCTGAGCTAGTGTGATGTCAGGAAAGCCACGAGTAAAGCAGCTTGAAAGAGACAGACTCGATGAGGTGTTGTTATACCGCAGGAACTCACGGCAGCAGCCTGCGGTGTGGGAACTCGGACATGGTGGATCTGTTGCAACAGTGGAAATGTATCTCTGTCTCTCTCTGCGCAAATCCCACAGAGCCGGCCGCCTTCCGAGCTGACGCGAGCTCTAGTGAATGGTATTTTGAGAGCAAAGAGCTCCAGTAATTGTAAGATTACTATCATTTAGAAGTCTTTGGTAGAAAGACGGAATTATATTATTCTATTCAGATTTATTGCGTGTTTTTTATACACGGATTCTTTAGAGGTTCATAACCTATGGTAAAGTTTTTTTATGAACAGGCCAGATGTATAGTTTTATATTGATTAAATCGCCGGCCTTGAATAATGTGTGTTTTGTGTCGACCGAACGCAGGAATGGGGTAGCCTGCTGGTGACATAAACTGGTTTTGTAATCCAGTGCCCTTGAGAGCACGCTTCATTTGTTTGTGAGACAGAGGACTTTAACAAGAGACAGAATGCAATTGTATTCGTTCTTTCTTTCATTGCAACTTAGCTTATGTAACCCAGTTTTCAACCCTGTCTCAGATCACATGTTTTATAGATTGCTTTTTGTTAGTTGAGCGCACTTCTTGCGTGTACCGTTTTGACGTGTACAATTAGGTCAGGTTTTCTATAGTGAGTTGCAGGCGACCCTGTTAAATGCAGGAATTTATTGTATGAAGGTACTTGGAATTACCTTGTCCGGGAGGGTTCCCGTTGACTAGATGTTATTGGAAGGTAACTGTTGTGGACAGGCCTATCCCAGAGTTATTGAATGCGAGCTTTGCGCCGCTGGTAACCCGTGTTATTGTGTGTCCGAGTTGTTATTGCTCGTTGATCTTATTCCGACTGTTGAGTCGAGGCTTTTTGGTGGATAATGATCTCAGTGTAGACACTCCGTGCCCGAGCTATTGTCAGTGTTATTCGCCATAAACCAACGATAAACCTAAACCAACAACTTAATAATAAAACGCATAACTTTGGTAAAACAAAAGCTAACTAATGCAATCTTTCTATCTAACTTTGTTCTGTTGCATTTTGGAACTGTTGACATAGCCGTGCAGTTGAAGGTAATATTTCCTTGTGTGGGAATGACTAGGACAGTTGACACTTTTGTAGCGACCTGAAGCATGCGCGAACCTAGAGTTCGTAGCTTGTGGAGCTCAGGCCATGCGATGTCAGACGTGGTCTCAACTACGCATTCGTCACCGTAATTACACACATTAGATGACTATGGCTTACAAAGAGTAAACCAAGGTGTAGGCAGCAATTTAATAAAAATTTGTGTTTATTTCATTACTTATTTATGATGTACAAGTTTGTAAATCCTACATGTTACCTTATTGTGTGCTGATAGCACGTATTCATTAAGAATAATTAAATGTTTGCATGGCTGTACACTTAGATTTGTTGTTATTGTTTTCTGTTACGGACGTTATCGCCGTAAATTTTGTTATTAACTGTTAGGACTTAGCTAGATGATTAACGTTAAATGTAAATGTGGAAATGGTATCATCCTAACTTAGATTTGTTTTGCTACCCTGTTAAATGTAAATTCTGATATTAGCTTAATATTGTAACTTGAACTAGGGACTTGCGTCGTACCATTTTCCTAGTGTTGCTGTTGTTGCTTTATTATTGTGAGTTAGATCCTTCGCGAGGGTTTTCAGTAACTTCTCAGGTAGGGACCTGCTCTTTATTTTCTTTTGTTTATTAGTTTGCGGACTAGCCGATTGTAACCCTCCGAACTAGGCTAGGGGCTTGTGAATTTTAATAAATTTTCACGGTGTTTTACTTAAGTCTGGATGTTTAATTTCTCAGTCTAGTCTTAAGGTGAACCTTTCCTTAGGCAGTCTATGACCATCGTCACCATGTACCACGATCCCCGTGGACTACAGTGTCTCGTGCCGCTTAGCCTATTAGGAAGTTCACCTGATCTTCACGGTAATTTTATTCGACTTATGGGATGTTAGAAAAGTCATCGTGGTTGTTGACTCGACTAACGGTCTCAATATAGATTGATTATAGTGCTCCAATCACTCCCTAGGGGTTGCATGACTTTGACGTGGTGGGAGTGCTTGCGTGATCTAATGATCCTTTGGGCTATGCCGGTGGTAGCATAGCTACTGGTAGGACCTTCCTTGCCGGACAGGCCAAGGGTGAAGATCCAGACTAAAAAGCAACCCAGAACCCTCAAGTCCTCAACAGCAACAAAGGCGGAGAAG
This sequence comes from Meconema thalassinum, assembly GCA_946902985.2. Taxonomy (NCBI): domain Eukaryota; kingdom Metazoa; phylum Arthropoda; class Insecta; order Orthoptera; family Tettigoniidae; genus Meconema; species Meconema thalassinum. The sequence goes on from OX336389.2 coordinate 890,122,003, forward strand.
ATGGTCTTCGGTACGGCGGAGCTGGCGGAAGAGGCAGCCCGGCTGACCAGGGTTAAGAGATCAGGACCTCCACTGCCTTGTGAACAGAAGTGGGAACTTCAAAGTCTAACGGAAAAAACCCTGACAGAAAATCAGTAGGCCTGGATACTTAGAAGGCAGCCCCTTCTCCAGGCTTTGGGTGCTGAAGGCCAATAACCTACAAACCCGAGATTACCCTTATTACAGAAACAGAAATGAATATAAGTTGGATGGATAAAACGGATTGGACCTTTAGCATGAAATCAGACACAAGAATTGGAATTTGGAACGTACAAACAATGTGGCAGACAGGTATACTGGCCGAAGTATCTAGGGAGATGAAACGCTACAGGTTGGACTTACTAGGTTTGAGTGAGATGAGATGGAGTGGGTTCGGGGAGATAAGGACCCAGGAAGGGGACACGTTGTTGTACTCAGGAACAGAAGGAGAACAAGAGAGGGTGTTGTTTTACTGATCACACAAAAGACAAGGAGGAGCTTGATGGAGTGGTATCCAGTCTCAGAAAGGATAATAGTAGCCCGAATTGCATCAAAAGTTAGACCAATCACAGTGGTGCAGTGCTATGCATCAACAGAGACAGGAGAAGAAAGAAAAGAGCAATTTTACGGCCAGTTACATCGAACCTTGATAAAAGTGAAGAAAATGGATATAGTGGTCGTGATGGGAGACTTGAATGCGAAAGTTGGAAGTGATAATCAAGGAAAAGAAAATATAATGGGGAGACATGGTATAGGTACTAGAAATGAGAATGGCGACAAACTTATTGAATTCTGTAGCAACCATAGTTTGGTGACAGGAGGTACAATCTTTCCTCATAACAACTGCCATAAAGTGACTTGGTTGTCCCCGAACCATATAACGGAGAACCAGATTGACCATTTCACTATAAGCAAGACATGGCGAACTTCCCTGTTGGACGTGAGGAACAAGAGAGGAGCAGATGTGGGAAGTGACCATCATTTTGTGATAGCTACGCTCCTATTGAAGATAGCAAATATTAGGCACATTCATCAAAAGGGGAGGATAAGGTAGAACCTCGATAAATTAAAGGATAAGGAGGTGCAACAACATTTGTCACTAGAGTTGAGAAACCCATCTCAACAGCTGAGAGAGGAAGGAGAAGGAAAGGATATTGAACATAACTGGAAGAACATAGAGACTACCTATATCAATACATGTGAGAAGTTTTTAGGCAAGAGAGAGAGGAAGGGAGGAATGGATTACTTCTGAGACATGGGAAACAGTGAACAGCAGGAAGGAATATAACAAAAGACTTAACAATACAAGGACACAAGAATAGAAAGTACAAGCTAGAACAGATTTCAACCAACTTAACAAAATAGTGAAGAGTAGTTTTCGACTTGATAAAAGAGTATTTATCAATAATTTAGCAACACAAGCAGAGATGGCAGCACAAAACAACGATAGTAGGACCCTATATCACATAACCAAAAGATTAACAGGAAAGTTGGGGCAGATGACCTCGTAGTTCCACCCCTTAAAACAACAATATCTAACTAACAGGAAAGTTCTCTAGTTTTGATAAACCTGTGAAAGCCAAAGATGGGAGATTACTGTCTACACAAAAGGAAGAACTAGAAAGATGGAGAGAACATTTTCTGGAGAAGAGCAGGAATATAGGGCTATAAGCACAGAACCACCGTCAAGAACAGAGATACAAAAGGCTATAAACAACTAAAGAACAGTAAGGCGGCAGGTATGGACAACATTCCATCGGAAGCCTTGAAAGTAGATATGGACACTACCGTTGAGATTCAGTTCCCATTTTTTTGAGAAGCTCTGGGAAGAAGAGAAGATTCCTACAGACTGGAAGAAAGGACTATTGATCAAGCTTCCAAAGAAAGGAGATTTATTGGAATGTGATAACTGGAGAGTGATTACTCTCCTTTCAATCCCAAGTAAGGTACTCTCGCGAGTAATTCTAGAAAGGATAAAACAGAGAGTTAATTTAAGGCTGAGGAATGTACAAGCAGGATTTAGAGAAGGCTTTTCTTGTACAGACCTGATCAATACGCTGCGCACAATTATAGAACAATCAACGGAACTGCAATCGTCACTGTACCTACTATTCGTTATTTCGAAAAGGCGTTTGATAGTATAATGAGAGAGAAGATTTGGCAAGCCATGAAAGAGTTTGGGATTCCAAAGAAAATTATAAAGATTACTCAAGAAATGTATGAGAATTACACCTGTCAAGTTTTACATCAGGGGATGTTGTCGGAGCCCATTCCAGTAAATACAGGAGTTAAACAAGGATGTTTGCTGACTCCAATACTGTTTCTCATGGTGCTGGATCTTATCAAAAAGAAAGCAATGAATTGCCGAAGAGGTATCCAGTGGGGACTAACAGACAGGTTGGAGGATCTGGAGTTCGCAGACGACCTGTGCTTGCAAGCCAGCAGTTACAAAGATATGGAAGCAAAGCTGAATGATTTAAGAACTGAAGCATCTGAGGTGGGATTGAAGATCGATGGAAGGAAAACCAAGGAGATGCGCCATAATAATCGAAATAAGGTATCATTATTTCTCGGGAATCAAGAGATCGATCAAGTCAAACAGTTTTGCTACCTGGGAAGTATGGTCACCACTGTGGGAGGTACTATGGAGGATATAGGAAATAGAATAAATAAGGCTAAAAGAGCATTCGCAATGTTGAGACCAATCTGGAAAACAAGGGAACTTAATACCTATACCAAACTTCGCATCTTCAATTCAAATGTCAAGTCAATATTGTTAGAAATATGTAACCCAACAGGTGATCTATGGTTTAAATTAAGCGCCATGAAGCGCAACGCAATTGGTGGCTGTTCTATTTACGAGAATGTTCTCGTTGATTCATTTGTCTGCTTTTGTATACATACGCCTGTATGTTACCTAGTCGTTCAGTTCTTATTAAATGTTTATCCTGAATATAAGCCCAGTCTTCATTCCCCTGCTATATACTTCTACAAATATTGCTCTACGGGTGTGAAACTTGGAAGACCAACAATCAACTCATTAACAGACTCCAAATATTTGTGAATAGATGCTTGAGGAATATCCTGAGGATATGGTGGCCACAAGTTATCTCCAATGAAGAGCTATGGAGAAGAACACAGCAAACACCCATTTATATTGAGATGCGTCGTAGGAAATGGATTGGGCATACATTACGACGAGATGGAGACAACATAGCAAAACAAACCCTGGAATGGAATCCACATGATAGTAGGCGAAGAGGCAGACCAAGGAACACCTGGAGGAGGAGTGTAATAACAGAAGGAATGGAGATAGGAGTGAAGACCTGGAACGAGATTAGGAGGATGGTGCAGAACAGAGTCCGATGGCGGAAATTCATCGATGTCCTATGCTCCACTTAGGAGATAAAGGAAATAAGTCAACTAAATCAGTAAGTCATATTGCTCCAATGTGGGCATAAAATAAATGAGAAAAAAAAAGTAAACTACTTGCTATCAATAAAATAAACATGATGTCTTCACTATGGTTACTAAGAGGTTCCAATGAAAAAAATAACAGAAGGAAGTTGAATATACACATCCAAGGATCACATTATGCCTATTTTTAATTTGTAAAACCTTTCATTGCCATTAATTCTACATCAAAAAAATGATGATAATCTGTAGAATTATTATTCTTGTATCAGAAGCATACATATTAAACACAGCTATATTATTTTTGCCCTCCACTTCCAATGCTTTTTCTGTTCCTTGATGAAAATCGTCTTCTGTACAGGAGGCTGGATATAGTCGACATTGAAGCCCACTCCTATCTTGATCAGTGTAGTTTACCAAATTATTCTGTGGAATGAAGTGCAAGTATAGTACAGTAATGTCACTCATATCCATTTATGTTTTATGGGTCATATACCAAGTCATCATCTACCTCGTTATGACAAAAGTACTGTCCGCGCATTATATCTCTGCCGGCGACGTACGTCATCACTTCCAGGAAAGGTCTATCGACTGTAATAGCCTCAGCAAAAACATTTCTAAAATCACTATTGTATTTATAATTATTATTTACATCGCCATGAACAGTTCTCCTTAATACGTACTGGTCAAAGTCGTCGTAACAGTATTACTTCTCGCACGAGTTTTATCAGGAGTTGCAAACGAGTTCGATTCACCTTCATCAATATCGCCCAACTCTCTCTTTATAAACAGCACCGTTCTTTTAGATACACCTTTTAGATAACCTGTGCTTGGTTAACAGGAACATTGAAATCTCCGCAAGCCGCTTCATTTTCCATGAATTTTAGCACATTAGCCACCATCTCCCTACTTTGGCTATTCAGTTTCTTGGTTTTAACTTTAGAGATGACAGGTGCCATCTTTAACTTTACTTAAAAATGTAACTTAAAAAAATAACACCAGCTTAACACATTAAATAATGCAAAAAATAATTCAATGGTACTGCAGAACTACATACACTGACAATAGTCTGGCAAGTACGGGGGCTGTTTTTTAATTAAGGGCCGTTTTTTAAATTTAAAATTAACCGAACATTTTATTTTGAAACCACATTTACTTTTAGGTTTTGCATACCTTGCTCTATTTTTCTACTAGTTGCCTTGTTTATTTTGGCACTTGTCATACCTTAAAACTAAGTTCTAAAATCCCTCTGCATAAAAGTTTGCCGCCTGCTCTGACAACCAAGAATTCACACTTGAGGAAAATCCATTGATAGAGTGGTTATCATGAATCATTCGGTCCTCGTGAATTATCGTGTCAATTGCAGTCAACAAGTCATCTGAGATCACAGACCTGAGCGTTCATCGTCATGAACATTTTCACGGCCACTTTTGAACTCGCGTACCCATTTTCGCACTTTACCTTACGTTATTGCATAACCGACAGTAGTGGCTACGCTGGCTAACGCGCAGCATTAGGTCATGGGGCCAAGCTCTCTGCTGACTCGGTAGACGCGTGGGTTCGAGCCCCACTGTCGGCTGTCCTTGAAATGGTTTTCCGTGGTTTCCCATTTTCAACACCAGGCAAATGCTGGGACGGTACCTTCTGACAGGCCACGACCGCTTCCTTCCACATCCTTGCCCAGTTTCATTCACCATAATTCATTTCATCTCTCATTAACTCCTCTCATGAGGTTGACGTCAGGAAGGGCATCCGGCCGTAAAAACCATCACTACAAAGACTTCCATCGCATCTCATCCCCGACCCCGTTGGAAAACGGGAATAATAAGGGGTAGACATACACCTTCCATTATTGCATTATTACCATGCACCTCACAAAGCTGACCATGAATGTCTGTAGCCCACACGTTTCTTGCACTCGAAAAAGTATCACAGATCGTACCTCACAAGCGGCGGGCGAATCAATAATCTTGAACATTGTAAAGATGCACAGTTCAGCGTACAGGTTAGCTACACAGCTGCAACTGACGCCTGCTTGTTCGCCAAGGATGCCGGGAGGATGCGTGCACGCTTGTTGCGGAGTGCGTACTGACTATGGGCTTTGGAAAAAAACGGCCCTTACTTAGAAAACAGCCCTCGTACTAATGAAATGTGCTGACTGCATCAGGCTAAGTCGGCTGAGTATACCGTATTGTATCGTCCAGGCGCGGATTCAAGGGGGGGGGGGGGTGTCACGGGGGTCATACCCCCCAAACGGAGACCAAATTTTTTTGCAAACTCAAAAAACAAAAACACAATAATCAGACAAATAAAACTTAACGAATTTTAATTGAAAAACAGTTTTTTTAAAATTTTATACAATACTGAAAATATCTTTATTGCAATTATTATGTTCTGTTACAACTGTACATATTTACAACTTCATACCTGTTATATAAAAATGATTATTTATATAACAAAATCAACTTGTCTATTTTGTTTAGCAAACCTTGTGATTACCGAATCGATGTCTATAGTGATGTCACGATGAATGTGCAGCAATGCACGGATAGGAATTTGGGGCTTTTTACACACCAAAAAATTTTGCCGACGTCCAAACTGCAAGCTTGGTTGGCAATTTAAGCTGTGACTTTCTCCCTTTGTCGGTACCAACTCGACGTGCCGAAACTGTAACGTACCTTGATACTTTTCTCGAAGCTCGATGTAAAAGTCGCAAAACACGCCGTTGCAATTTGTACGAATATTTTTGGTGCGCTAAACGCATCAAATTTCTATCCATGTAGCTTGCAAAAAAATTGGTCTGGTTTTGTACGTTTGGTTATTTTGTGATTGCGTTCGTTGTTAGTGATGCCATTTTTCTTAACAATTTCGAATCTGTGACCCCTCCCCAAAGCCAAACTCTAGATCCGCGCCTGGTATCGTCAAAACTCCCGAGCCCCAACATGAGGGGTAATGTCACGTAAATAGGAGTAGAGAAATTGACAAGCGGATGACGCTTCATATTCTTAGAAATACAACGGTCGTCAGAGGCAGAGATCTAGATTATTTGGAGATGGCAGTTGATAGAGGCAGAGATATAATGCGCGGACAGTACTGAAGTTAATGAACAATTTAATAATTTGTAAATACATTTAAATTATAAGTAATTATAAGTGTTGATCATGAAGTTGAAGTTTGTAGTTTTACGTGACCGTTAATCTTGCGATCATGAACCACAAGGCCCTCTTGTTATGTGGAATCCGAACCACAACACATGGCATTTAAACTTTGAAAATCTCACGTGCATTGACTGGGAATCGAACCCGGTTCGCCATGGTGAAAGGCCAAGAGCTTGACCGCTGCGTCACCACGCTTCTTCCCCACCCCTCCTACCCCTTGCACCCCACCCCCTCCTACAGGGAGTATTCTCCTGAAAAAAGAAAAAAAGACATTTCAAGGAGACTAACTGTGGGATTTGAACCTTATACCTTGCACATTAACGAGCCATCAGTCCAGGTCAATAATAATATCTAGAATAGTAACACTGTATATTGTTTTTTGAATGGAAGAAAGCATATTTTATTGAAAGTATTTTAAAATATTATTTTGTATCTAAAATACATTTTGGGAGTATTTTGCCTATCTCTGACTATACTACCGGTATGTTAGTAGCCTGCAGTGGGCTTTTTATTCCAGAATTGGAGTTCCACGCTAAGTTTGACTGCGATATAATGACAACGGTTCAATGATTGTTACCTGTTCGAAGCAAAGTAGGATACATTTTCTTATTGTTTATTTAGGATAAATGAATAAATCCACCCTCTCGTTGGGCCTGGTGTGGTAGCTATGTAGAGATAAAACGGTTAGCTCAGGAGAGGACGCCATGGAGATCTGCATCTAACCAGTTAAAAGACTGAAGACACACACAACACGTGGTAGTGTAGTAGTCATTATGCTGAGGGTTAGGAAGGAGGTGGATCCGGGCTTACATTAGGAAGCATTCTGGCATGTGCCTGGAGTAGATGTGGGAAACCACTGAAAACCATTTCCAAGATGACTGAGGTGAGAATCGAACCATCCTTTCTTCAGTTTTGCCTCTCGAGGCTGAGTGTTCCAGCCCTGATACCAGAATTAAAATTTCTTGACAGGGCCGGGAATCATACCCAGACCTCCAGAGCGACAGCCAAGAATGCTCGCTGCTACAAGTAGGGCGGCAAAAATCTACAGCAAAGTTGTACGATGTCGGATCGTGAAAGATCTCTCGTATTACATTTGGTGATTAGGGTCTAAACTTAATTAAATCTCAGTCACATGTAGCTCAGTAGAATTCAGGTTTTCACTACCAGATGGCAGTGTTAAACAGAACGTTGACATTGGAGTTTAGAACGCCTCAATGGATTCAAGTCAAAAGGTCTACAGCAGGTAGCTGAGACCATAGGATAATGATGATTATTATTAGGAGGAGTAGTAGTAGTAGTAGTAGTAGTTGTCCTTGTATGAGTAATCCGCAGCGTTTCATTGAACTCCATTACCAGAAGGAGGAGCTGGATGTTCAGAGATCGAAGGTTTTAATCCCGCCACTAACAAAGGCATAAAAGCCCGGCACAATGAAGTGGAAGGAATGCCGTGCTTAGCTGTGGTCCCCCGGTCACCAACCCACGCCCTACTATTTTTTAGCCCTTGGGAGAGATACAAGAGATATGAATGTGGGAGATGTGTAGGAAGTTTGTTAGGATATGGATCTTTTAAAGACGCGAGCATACCGAAATACCTTGACCGTAAATAGTAATAAGATTCAGGTGAGCTTAGGGCTTTTCACGATATGGTATGATTAACGGTAGAATAACTATTCTCCCAAAGAGTGAGTCAGTCCTGACCGTCCTGGCCTATAAAAATAGCAATATTCAGTCCGAGCTGCAGCTGAGACAATTCAGCTGCCCTACGCTGCAATAAACAGAACATTGATAGTGACCTACTCTTTATCTCTGCTATAATACAGTACATCTCAATGTAGAAACAACCAATTGGGATGGCAGTTTATAGAAATTCTACTTTGGGGAATGCCAAGATCGTTATGTGTAGCGTTTGTCCAATAGCATAGACTATGTTATTCTTGTAAAGTTTTGTAGTGTGTGTGTATTTGTAACTGAGGCTAGGAGTTAGGAATCATCCCGACATTTCCATGGAGTAGAAGTGGGGAAACCATGGAAAATCACTTCTAGAACATCTGAGATGGGAACGGAACCAACCTTCTCTCGGTTTTGCCAATCAAGGTAGAGTGTATTTCGTTCTAGTCCTCAAACCACCGGTTTGAGGTCCTGCTTTATAGACTTGGTGTTTGTCTTGTTCTTATTATGTAAGATTGTTTTTGTACGACCTTTATCATAATACCCATAGAAAATTGAGGCTGGCTGCATAGTTCTGTAAGACCTGATAGCTAAATTACTGTATCTCTATAGAAATGAATGTTACGTGATAGTATATTAGGTATACATAGGCTACAAAAGAATGTTTGTTTGTTCATCTTTTATCCATCCATATACCATTCATCCCATTGTGATGAAGCTTTAGTGAGTTGTCGTGCACACTCCCATGACGGTTTCTGAATAAGGAAATCCACTCTACAATAGATGGCGCATGAGTCGTTTCAACAAATGATCTTTTCTGAATTGCGCGCACACTCGCGAAGTAAATCCATTTCATAATAAGTAGCACGCGAATCATTTTAACAAATGAGTGTAGGCTATTTCATACAGTTTAGCGGCAGTTTCTGTGTTTTCGTTGTATGATTTTCTCAATGCGTTCCAATACCATTCCTCCGATTGCGATGATACTTTGGTGAATTGTTATGATCATGCCCACAAAGCTTTCTGAGTTAGTAAATCCATTTTTCAATTGTTGACGCACGAGTCGTTTCAACAAGTGAGTGTTGCTGCGCAAATTATTCCAACAACTTAACTTTGGTGAGTTGTGCGCAAGCACGTGAGTCTTCTGTATAAGCTGGGCCCGGATAATCTTGTGCTTAACTTTTCATAAATATGTATTTATATGCTTAGTGGAAAATATATGATAGGGGTATCCAAAATATGTTTGTAAATTTGTCATATTTATGTCCCCCAGTTACTCAAAATAGTTGAAACGTACAGCTGCTTGAATAATCCAGTCGACAGTACAAATATTCCCACTTAACAGTGTACTGTGTCAGAGTAATAGTTCTTACGCAGTGTTGACTCGTCAGGGAGAGGAAGTTCGACGTAGGCCTACATTTCTAACGTACCATGTAGTACTGGATGCTGCAATTTATTTAGTGGTATATCAGCCGCAAGAAATGCATGACAAATATCTTGTTAGAACTGGCTGTTTGCTGGACCATGTCTCACATCTCGCAGTTTGGGAAGCAAACGTTGTGTCGCTTCTTTAACGATGCACATTTCACGTTTTGCTGTGTAAATTGCAAACGCATTTCTGCCGCTACAGGTTCCTCACAAATGTTACAAAATAATAGAGTTCTGTCAGTCCCATGAAGGGCCTAGGCCTACCAAGCGACGAGCCATTTGGCCTCAGATATTGGGGTGATGCATGATCAGCGCATTGGGTACCCTCGGCTGTTAATCCTGGTTTTCGTGACCGGGGTGCTGCCTCACTGTCAGACAGCTACTCAATTGTCCTCACGAGGCTGAGTGCACCCTGTTCCAGCTTTAACGTCGTTTCTAAAATGCCTGACGGAGTCGGGAATTGCGTGCTACCCCAACACCACGGGACCGGCCTAATTTAATTTTATTGTTACATACCGAATTTGATCATAATGACATTTTGTTTTTACATATTTTTGCCTTTTTAAATGTAAAAAAATACATATTCTGTCTCTTTATTTTACATATTTGATCATAATGAGATTTTCTTGATTTTCTTCTTCTTCTTCTTCTTCTTCTTTTGTTTCTATGGCCTCATTGGACCACTTCAGTCAATCATTTCTTGGTCCTCTTCTTCAGTAATTCCTTTCCGAGTTGCCCAGTGGCTTTTCATTCACTCTGAACTTCTCAGGCGTTCCTCATCTGTAAATACCCTTTTTATTGTATTACGTTTGTCTATTTTTGCCTGGAATCTAATTTTTATATCTTTCAGTTTTTTTTTAAATTTTTTGTTTTGTTTTGCAAGTCATACAAGGTTATTTCTAATTCTTTTATATCTTCTCTAATTTCCTTAATCCACCCTACTTCAAGTCAACCCCTGGCACTATCCAGCCCATGACGGACTAAGGCCGACCAAGCGACCGCTGCCCAGCCATTTGGCCTGCAGATATTGGGGTGACGCGTGATCAGCGCGTCGGTTCCCCTCGGCCGTTAATCTTGGTATTCGTGATCGGGGCGCTGTCTCACTGTCAGACAGCTACTCAATTGTCCTCACGAGGCTGAGTGCACCCCGTTCCAACCCTCACGTCAGTTTTAAAATCCCTGACGGAGCCGGGGATCGAACCCGGGCTTCCGGGTGAGAGGCAGGCGCGCTACCCCAACACCACGGGGCCGGCAATCCACCCTACTTGTTGTTTCATATTCCAAAGTTTCACTACAATTTTTCTAGATAACCTGGTTTTCGGCTCATAATGAGACCAAAAAAAGAAATCCGTTTCTTCCGTATAGTATCTGTATACCACTTCATTTGGTACTATCTGCCACTGTACATCTTTCTGATATTTTTTATTTATGCATGTTCTAGCTATTCTTCTTTCTACTTTTAAAATTTTGTCGATTCTGTTTTTCTGAGTAACTTTAAAAAGACTTTCACTTCCATATGTCACCTCTGGTTGAACCACCATCTTGTAATGTTTTAATTTTGTTGCGATTGATAGACGTTTTCTTTTATATGAAGACCATGTTAATTTTTGGGCTTTTATCATTTTATTAGTTCTTTCTAGCCATGCAGGTTTTTCATTCAAGTTGTAAGTTATAATTTCTCCTACGTATTTAAATTCCTTCACTATTTTAACTTTCTTGTTATTTACTGTTATGTGATTGATTACAAGTGGATTTGCTACCATTATCTCAGTCTTTTCAAATGATATCTGAAGTCCAATTTTTGTGCTATATTTTGTAGGCTTATTATTTGATTCCGGAGGAGTGTGAGAAGCATGTTATGGAGCAAGGACATCCCTCAGAACAGCAAAAAGATCATATATCGGACGTACTATGTCCCTATCCTGACGTATGCCTCGGAGACCTGGATTATGAAAGGAAGGGAGAAGAGCAAAATACAGGCCAGTGAGATGAGGTTCTTGAGAAGCAGTATTGGAGCTACAAAGATGGACAGAATAAGAAATGAGAGGACCTGAGAATTAATGAAGGAGGAACCATTACAGGATGGTATAGAGAAATCTAGACTTAGATGGTATGGACATGTAAAACGAATGGAGGAGAAGAGGATACCCAGGAGGATACACGAGATGAAGTGGGAAGGAAAGAGACCGAGAGGAAGACTGAGAGACAGGTGGCTGAAGGGGCTGGAAGAAAGCGTGAAGGAGAGAGGAGAAGACTGGACAAGGGTGGAGGCTGAGAGATGGTGGGAAGACAGAAGACGTTGGAGAGGCTTGTGTTCCAAACAGACCCGGCCAGTAGCTGGAAACTATGCAAGATGATGATGATGATGATGATTATTTGATTTCTGGCTTCTTGAATATTATCAGCCAGTAACGATAAGTCATCTGCGAATCCCAAGCAATTTAAGTCTATTTGATCTTTCTTGGTTCCAATTCTTATGCTCCTAGGATTTTCCCTGTACCATTCCCTCATTACATATTCCAAAGCACAATTGAAAAGTAGAGGCGATAAACCATCTCCTTGTCTTAATCCTGTTTTAATCGTAAACGGTTCAGATATTTCTCCTCTGAATTTTACTTTAGATTTGGTGTTTGTTAGAGTTAGTTTTATAATTTTTATTAATTTGGGATGAAGTCCGAAATTCCTTAGTATTTTCAGCAGTGAAGATCTATGTATACAATCATAAGCTTTTTCAAAGTCTACTTGCTGTTTTTGTCTACGTTTGTAGTAATCCATTACTAATTTTAAGGTGATTATCTGATCAGGGCAGCTTCGCAATGGCCAAAATCCACCTTGGTATTCTCCTATTTTCAGTTCTAATTGATCTTTACAACGATTATATAGAATTCGTGACATGATTTTATATGTGATATCCAAAAGGGAAATTCCTCGATAGTTGTCAGGATACGATTTTTCTCCTTTCTTGTGTAATGGATGTATTATAGCTGTAGTCCAATGGTCTGGCAGTTCTTCTTTGATCCAAATGTTCACTATGCATTGGTGTAATGAAATCTTTACTGGTTCTGCTGCATATTTCCACAATTCTGCAAATGATTGATCTTCTCCACTCGCTTTGTAGTTTTTGAGCTCTCTCAGAGCTTTGTAGACTTCTTGGGTTGTGGGTGGATTTATGTTTTCTGATGGTGTTTTAATAGTCGTGTCTGTGTTTATTTGAAGCAGTTCTGGTGGATCTTCGCAATTTAACAACTTGTTAAATGTTTCTGCTAAAATTTCTGTATTTTTTTACTATGAGCTAACTCACCATTTTTGTCTTTTAACATTAATGGTGGAGGTTCATATCTTTGTAGTTGTTTGCTAAAAATTTTGTAGTAATCTCTTGAGTTTGTTTTCGTGCTATTTGTTTCGATCATCAGAAGTATTGCCGTTTAACCCTTCGTATTATTTTTTGAGTTATATTCCTTTGTTTTATGAGTTCCAAGTGTGATTTATCTGTTTTTTGACTCTGATACCGTAGCCAGGCTTGATGTCTATCTTCCACTGTTTCATCACACTAGAGGATACCCAGGAGAGTACACGAGACGAAGTGGGAAGGAAAGAGACCGAGAGGAAGACAAAGAGACAGGTGGCTGAAGGGGGTGGAAGAAAGCGTAAAGAAGAGAGGAGAAGACTGGACAAGGGTGGAAGCTGAGAGATGGTGGGAAGACAGAAGACGTTGGAGAGGCTTGTGTTCCAAACAGACCCGGCCAGTGGCTGGAAACTGTGCAAGATGATGATGATGATGATCGTTCCACCATTGGTGTTTCTTCCTTGGATTTATTGGGGCTACTTGTTCAGCTATTTGTTTCAATTGGGGAACTATTGCCTCTAGATTATCTGTTATTTTAATATATTTAGTTTGTTTGTTGTATCCCTTATTAATTATTAGTTTATGAGGGTCGTATGTTCTCTTTCTTTTGAGGTGAGTTTTTTTCTTTGTCTACGGGGTGAATTTAATTTTAATATTTATCGTGTAATGATCTGATCCAGTATCTGTTCCTCTCAGAACTTTCACATTGTAGATCTCCCTGTGATAGTTCTTATCCATACAAACATGATCTAGTTGCCATTCACCTTTTTTCCAATCTGGATGTTTCCAAGTTTTGAGTTTATTTGGTCTTCTCTTGAAGTAAGTCGATTTGGAGATCATAACATGGTTCCTGCAAAATTCCACCAGTCTTATGCCATTCCTCTGTTTGTTCTTCTCTGTGCTGGCCATTTTCCTATTATGCCTCTATATATTTTTTCCCTTCCTAACTGGGCATTAAAGTCTCCAATTAAAATTTTGGTGTGACTTTTATTTATGTTTGTTGCTGTCTGATCCAAAAGCTCCCAAAATCCCTCCACATCATCTTTGTGTTCTTTCTCATTATTTTTATAATTAGTTGGGGCATGGCCATTTAGTATGGTATATGTTCTATTTGCAGCTTTTAGAGTTAGTGTCGAGAGCCTAGGGGATAATGCTTTAAATTCTATGATGGACTCAATTATTTTGAGATTGACTACAAATCCTGTTTCGAATTGTGGACATTGCTTCATTACTCTTTTTCCTGGTATTCCCTTGTAAATTCTATACCCTTGTGATTCTATTGGTTCCTGATCGGTGTTTCTCATTTCTTGAAGCCCAGTTATTAGAATCCCTCTGCGATTCATTTCGTCTGTCAAAATTTTGAGTTTCCCTGGCTGTATGATGGAATTTATATCGTGTGTTGCTATATAGTTTATCTGTCCTGTCTTCAGTCTAAATTTGGGTTTTCTATCTGTTTTTTCTATCTTTAGATGCTCCGACTCATCTAGGGTATCTTTAAGGTGACTGCCCACCGTATCCGAATGCAGACTGCCTTGGCAATTGCAAGGCGGTGGAATATTCCTTAAACGATTTCCTTCCATGTTTGACTTTCAAAGGTTTGGAGGAAGTTCCGAGTTACAACTGCGGTTGTTAACCGTAGAGGTTGTTGTGTGTTTGGTCCATGAGAGCTATTTTATTTTGTTCAAGTCCGCCGGCAAGATGGTGAGGACCCCCCTATCCGCCACCTGGGACGCGCCACGTCGGAGTATCACCTCACCGCCTACTACGACACATATTTTAAATTTTTTAAAATGTAAAATTACATTTCTGTCTCTTACTGTAAAAAATGAGCTGTTTGCCATTTCTTGATGAATGCTGTACATTTGCATTTGTCTGTTGGCACAGGCTAGAGTAAAATGTGACTTTTCACCAATGTCTCAGTCTCACTCATGGCTGTGATTATACGGAAGCTACTGAGGTATGGGTGGTGCTTAGTAATGACATTCAGGGCACAGTTGGTGCCTGTGAATGCTGTGAAAGGTTCTATTCATAGGGTTAGTACTGCTGTTCTGACTCAGTGAGGAAAGCAATGACAAACTACCTCACTCCTCTTCTTGCCTAGTATGCCTCAATATAGTGCTGCCTTGAGTTTTTGTGGGTATCTACCCACATAACCTAACGGCGGTACTTTTTGAGGATCTACCCAGCCTTCGGGCTGACTACCTAACAGATAGACTGTAAAAAATACATTAATTAATTAATCGATTATTAACAGCTGTACAAAACTATAGATAGATCGATAGTTTCCAATCGATTGTTGCAAATTCGGAGATTAATAAAATATAACAGTGCAACTAGTTATTCATTGAATTAAGGTTTTAATTTACTCAATATTTTAAACTTCTTGAATAAGGACAAGGGCAGCCATGGTTATATTATTGGCTTTTCATAATAATAGTATCAATGAGAATGAAACACGTACTCCAGAGTGTGCATGATCGCTTTTATAAAATATCGATTATTACCATATTCCCTGCTATTCATTATTCTTTGTCGCTATTGGTTAGGCGTTCCAACATGGCGGTACTCTGGTTAATTTGAATTTGCTGTTGCCATCAGCTGTTAATATTAATGGTATAAAGGTGATATTTCGCAGGATTGTTCTTTAACAAGGTAAGAATTCCTTCTAATATATATTATTTGAATAATAGCACCAACTTGTACTTCAGTGTGATGTAAAACATGCTAGTAATGTGGTTGTTCAGTCCTTATTAGATACTGTAGTTTACTAGAATATTATGGGGCAAGCAAAAACAATATATAGTAGCCTGTTTCTTTTTGCTCAACTGCAGTGCATTTTCTAGTCTATCACAGTTATTCAGCAGTGCCATCTGATACGTGCTGTATAACGTACCCACTTTGATTGAAGGTACCGGTAAGTTATTTTACATTTTTTTTTGTAGGTTATGTAAGAGCCCTAGTGGCAAGTTGTTAGATTCACAACTAGAAGGACTGGGTTTGATTTTTGCCAATGGTGGAGGTTTTTAAACTACCCTTCACTAACAGGTAAACCCTGGTCAACTCAGCCAGCTGTAAAATAATGAGTAGCCTGAGGGATTTCCTCGGAGCTTAGCCTCCAATAATTAAAAAACCTGGCCAATAGACTCTGGGAGCTGTCCGCCCTGCAGATGCTATGTTTGCCGCTAGAGGCGCTGAATACCTCCCTACATGATCAGTTCAGTTGGCAGTATTTATACGCATTGTGTACGCACGACTCGAGTTATGTTACTGAAATAAGGTTATTGTATTTTGATGGTATACTGTCGCATGCCGTTTAGTAAACAAGGCTATAGAAATAATGTTACTGGAACTAGTTTTCATGAATTTCTTTTTCGAGAGCCAACTAGGAAATTATGGATTAAAGCAATAAGCAGACAAAGTATGTAGCCTACGCTGACCATGCGACTGAAAATTAGGTGATCTTGTATTATTGCTCCAGTTCTGATGATAATCTCCTGACCACCTCATCAAGTAGTGGCTAGCATTCTTGGCTGTCGCCCCCAGAGATCCATGTTCGAATCCAGGCTCTGCCAATAAATTTCATTCTGGTCTGAGGGCTGGAACGGGGTACACTCGGCTACATGAGGTAAAACTTAGAAGAGGTGGGTTAGATTACCATCTTATCCTTCCTGGACAGGTTTTCCGTAGTTTCCCACTACTCCAGGCAAATGCCGGGATAGTTCCTAACTTAAGGTCACCTTCCAAATCATCACCTGAATTACAAATGCACATGCCGCAATGACATGGCTAGCAGACACGGGGCTAAATGACCAAATTTCTATGACGAGAGCTGTAGAGTCCGCCTCGTTGCGTAGTGGCTAGCATTCTTGGCTGTCACTGCAGAGGCCCGGGGGGTTCGATTCCTGGTTCTGAGGGCCGGAATGGGGTACATTCAGTCTCATGAGGCAAACCTGAGAAGAGGTGGGTTCGATTCCTACCTCAGCTATTCTGGAAGTGGTTTTCCGTGGTTTCCCAAGTCTACTCCAGGCAAATGCCGGGATGGTACCTAATTGAAAGCCAAGGCTGCTTCCTACCCAAATTTTACCTCAATTACAAATACACACACTAATACAGACATTACAGTGACACAGGTTATCAAACAAATTCTACACACACCTATGAACATGGGGCTACATGACCACGTGGTGTATTCTTTGAATACACGGTACGTGAGAATCCAATTTTTAATGCTCTTTGCATGTCCATTTCTTCCTTTCTTATCAAACACCAACAGTGATCTTCTATTTTCTCTTTGTTGAATCAGGTCTCTTATATCTTTTATGAGTCTGTTTTAGATATATATCTTCTATGACCCACCTAGCGTCATCTCGCAGCGAATCTCTGAAGCTCCTCAATTCTTCCTGGTGCAAGAGGATTTACTTATCCATCTGGCCACCAGATCTTGTTACCATCGCCAGCTATTTTCTCCGTGAGCAAGAGAACTACGTCTACTTTTTTTTCTCACCATGCTGTGCTAGTATCATCTGTTATCAACTCTTTGAAGACCGGCTCAGCAAGAGAAGATCAATTTTTTGTTGTAACGTTGGCTATGTTTATATGTTCTCCTTTTGTCTCCTACCCCCACTCTTTCCCTTCCTTGGACCCTCCGTGCTCTGCTGAGTGGGTCTCACTTGTGCGCCGGCCGTCGACTCAGTTAAGGCTCAACTAGAGCCAGTCTCCTCAAACCAAGAGGCAACCTCTACTTTCTACGCCATGTTGGCATATTAAATATTGTAAAGGAGAACTTCACCTTCAACATACAACCAAGATAAGTACAGACTTAAGGTTTTAACCTCATCTTCATCAATTTTATCTACATGCTTTTATTGAATAATTTATAGACAGCGTGAGATTACTTGTGGGGCGGTAATCATTCTTCGCGGGATTTTTCATGTTGGGCTTTTGTCCAATCAAGCCAATCTTGGTGAAAAGCAGCATTTCTTATGCTTGCTAAATGAGAAATCTTCTCACTACGTGGGATATTATCTAATACCCGCTGTCTATAAATTACAAAGCAAGTTCCTCCGCTGGATTATCTTTGGCCCCATACTTCTATAAAGATCGTTCTGGAACCTTCCAGATCCTGTACTCTATCTGCGAGTCTTGCCGTCAGGTATTTTTCACTCACTTGTGAAAATACTGTTTAAAATGAGGAATCTTCCTTTCAAATTACTGCAATAGCAAACTTTCGTCCACCGTTGGAATGTTCTATGGCACATTTAATTGTAATTCCCAACTTTCTCAAGAAATAGACTCTCGCCTACCTAGTGCAACCAGTTATTTTCATCATTGCAATAACTTTCTTTACATAAACTTTCGTGCCTCTACAGCGAACTTTTCATCTATTTAAAAGACTATAGTGATAACTAGTGCTTGTCCCACTTTTCTACCGCGTCGCGATCGTCCGTTTACATTAAATCAGGCCATGAACATTGATCCGAAATCCCAATTATCTTTCCTCAACCTTCTACTAACAAACCATATCAATAAAATTGTAACTATTCTATAAGGTGTCACTCTACGAAGTACCCTTCCATTTTGCTGTTTATCATTACTTAATTTCTGTATAATTACGTGTTTTATACACGGTTCAAGTTCACATTGTTTCTCTTTTATAACGAGAGAATACAATTCTTTTAACTCATTAGTGAGTTGTTTCTAGGTCTCACGAAAGGGTACCTGCCCCATTTATCTAGTGATTCCTATATAAATACAGGAAGCCTAGAACCTTCCTTGTTGATTTTTTCTTCAGGTTTCACAGTAAGTGACCTGCCCTCCTTTGTATAATTGTAATAGAAGTAATTCAGCATAAATATAGGAAGTTGTAGGAACTTCTATCTTATTCTTCATGGTTTTCTTATTGTTATTTTCGAAGTTGTTATTCTCTCTAGAACATTCTCTCAAGAATTTCTTAAAGTACACTCTTTGTACTCGATTTAATGTTTAAACTTTAGTTACTTCATTTGTCCTTTTTTAAAAATCTTATAAAGATTTTAGAACATATATAAGGTTTGATACCTCATAAATTGTTATTTGCCTGGAGCAATCTCTAAATGTTAGGAGGTCTGCGACCCCATTGTTAAAAATTTTAATGATCCATATTTGTCAGAAAAATATATATTTGTTAAAGTTATAAACTTCTTTGAATTGTTAAATAAATTAAATATTTGTTTTTGGATTTATAATTTCGCAAATACAACGGTTAGGCAAGATCCTGTCTTCCTTGACTCTCCCTACTCAATGCCATTAAACCTATTGATAGGGCTTTCACCACTTGTTGCATTTGAGCAAAAATTCTTAGTGGTAATCTTGTTAAAGTTCTCTTAGCATTAAAGGCTAATTCTAACTGGCCAGTAAGGCAAGTACAGCTCGCTACGCCAGCTACCTGCTTGTGGAGATCCTCTCCAAAATCTTATGGTCAGTTTTCAAAAAGATAAGTGTTTCTCTTTGCCTAAACTTTTAGTCGGCTACTGGCTGGTTAAAAGCTTAGCCATTTCCAAATGCAACTACTGGTTCATTTACCAAATTTATTTTCAAAAGCATAATTCCTCTATCACCATCCTTTTTGGAAGCACTTGGTTACTTGCCAGGAAGCTTATAACTTCGAAAACTGGAAATATCAAAATCGATGCAAATTATTGTCATTCTTCGAATTACTTTGAAAAAACGAATTTCTTTGAAAGGACATGCAATGAACTTGTCACTTTCAGTCATGCCAGACCAACACCCTTCCCCATAGTAGTCTTATGCCTGCTTGAGAGGGAATATACTAAGGCCACTCTCCAGCAAACCGCCCAAGTTCTAGCTGCGGTTCCCGTTAGCTTAGACCAAGTCCTTACCCACTTTAGGTATCCGAGAACGAATTTTCAGTGGCAACCGCCTCTGAGTGTATTTAAAGCTAAATTTATAACTTTTGTGGAACTCTCATCCCATTTCTCTATCCTTTTTCTCCAGTCCGAAACCCACTTCCTTTTCTTAATCATCTTCCCTTGGTGGGTGGGTTATTCCTCAGCCAATAATCTACCCAAAATTTGGTGCCGAAACCCGGAAGAGTCCATTTTGTCATTTTTCTGTTTGGCAATACTTTGCAAATTATTAATATCTGCTTTGAATCTTTCAGCTATAATCACATCGTGCAAAGCCTGGGAAGGGGAAAGAGGCCGCTCCTGTCTCCTTTGGTGTGTCCCGTTCTTTCCACTTATTGCTGCTGCCAGCTTGACAGCATTTCCAAGGTTCCACAGTTTCGTGAGTTGCATTTCAATCTATTTTCTTTAATATGGCTCCTACTGAAAAGGATAAGGATGAAAAACTTACTTCTAAACAAGCATGCTATTAAGGACAAATTACCCGTTTTAGAAAGTACATAAAATAATTAGATCCCTCAGAAGCTCAATTAGACTCGTTGAAACATCGTGTATGGGATTTTGAACGTTCTTATGAAAACTATTGTAACATTCAAACTGAAATAGAAACTTGTATGCTCAATCAAACCGAAGATCGAGTCGAAGTAGAAAACCAATATTACGAAGGCATAGGTTCTGCTTTCAAAATAATACGCCAACTCGAAGAGGAGCAGAAAAAGGACGCTTCTGTTCTTGGTTCCATTCACGAACCACAAACTTCTTTCCGTGATGGTACTCACAAGCCCAAACCAATTTTACCGAAAATTGATTTACCCCATTTTTCTGGAGATGAATCTGCATGGGATTCTTTCTATGAATTATTTTGCTCCCTTGTTCATGACAATGAAGACATTCAAGTCATTTACAAGTTTCATTACTTGAGATCTATCCTCCGAGGTCAAGCTTTAAAGTTAGTCGAAGCACTTCCTCTACGTGCCGAAAATTACCCCATTGCCTTTAACTTATTAAAAGAAAGATATGGAAATTTACGGTTACGTATTCAACGCCATATGAAGGCTCTATTCAACCTACCTGCGTCACAGCACAATGACGTCACCAGTTTGCGCACTCTAGTTGATACTACACAACTTCATATTAAGGCTTTGTCCCAATTAGATCAACCCACTGAACACTGGGACACTTTCCTAATACATTTAGTGGTTTCTAAAGGTGATGCTGCTACCCTCAAAGCTTGGGAAATTGAACTTTCTAAAGAAGACGACTATTCTTACGAGCATTTAGTCACTTTCATAAATGCCAGATGCCAGCTCTTAACCGCTTTAGCTAATCAAAGTGAACCCTCTTCCCCGAGTTCCAAATTTGAATTAATGTCTATCAAACCTAAAAGCGATCGCATAGCGTCTAATACCCAAAAACCCGGGTCCAGCTCATCTAAATTTAAATCAAACACTACTGGTTACCCAACTAGGTCTAGTGAACGTCGTGTTGCTAGCTCTATGGTTTTAAACACTCAAAGCCAACCTCGCAAGAGTTTAAACGAACCTTTAAAGTGCATACTTTGTAAAGATCCCCATGCCCTATACCTCTGTAAGTCCTTTAAAGAAATGTCAGTCGACGACAGAAGAAAATTAGTTTCCCAGAATAAACATTGCTTCAATTGCATAGCGCCTACTCATTCTGCTTCTAATTGTAAGTCCACATGACTTTGCTACCATTGTGAAAAGGCTCATCATACTTTGCTACATCGTCATGATCAGGCAAGGTCATCGACTGCATCTACTTCTCCGAAAAATGATAGTGCTAACAGTGCTAATGCTTCATCGTACATTCAAAATGCCAAGTCCATTCGCAGTGCTCAAGTATTGTTGTCTACTGTCCAAATCGAAGTTCAGGATAACTTTGGCAACTGGGTCCGTGCACGCGGTCTTCTAGATTCAGCGGTAACTCATGATTTTGTGTCTAATTCCTTAATTAGAAAACTGGGCCTACCTGTAAACCCCACTTCTATCAATGTGTCGGGCATCAACAGCTCAAAATCGCAAGCTTTACAATTCTCAAAGCTAACCATAAGATATATTTGTCATAGAAACAACTTCTTTAAACTTAATTGTCTCATTCTCAATAGCATTGGAGAAGATACTCCCAGTCACTCTGTGGATATTTCAGGGTTAAATATTCCCTTGCATTTAAGGCTAGCCGATCCTTTGTTCAACATGCAAAATCCTATTGACATACTCTTTAGTGCCAATGTTTTCTGGAATTGCCTACGTAAACAGGTTCGTAAGCTATCCTCAAACGTGGTCGCCAGAGACACTAATTTTGGATGGATCGTGACAGGTCAACTTCCCCATTATTCTCCCCAACCCGCATCGCAATGTTACTTCTCCAATACTGATCTGGAACAGTTCTGGAGGCTTGAAAGCGTTGATCCTCCTAATGTAACCTCTTCAGAAAATGAATTCTGTGAGCAACTTTATTTGAACACCACCACTCGTTCTTCTAATGGCCGGTTCGTTGTTCAAATGCCAAGATTACATAATCCTCCAAAACTTATTAATTCTCAGCCCAAAGCTCGAAAAGCTCTCTTTGCTATCGAGAGCAAATTCAAGAAAGAACCTCTTGTTAAACAGCAGTACACTGATTTCATGGATGAGTATGAAAGCTTGGATCACATGGAAGTTGTTATCAAATCTGAGGATGAATTGCACCCCCCACTTGAAACGGTTTATCTAAATCATCATCCTGTGTGGAAAAACCCCCTTGTAAAAGATAAAATTCGAGTTGTTTTCAATGGTTCATCACCCGACGTTAATGGCAACAGCCTTAACGACACTCTTTACTCTGGTCCTGCTATTCAATCAGATCTATCTGCTATACTCTTAAACTTTCGATTATTTCCCATAGCTGTCATAGCTGATATAAAACAGATGTACCGTCAAGTTTTAATTCAACCGGAACAACGAGATCTCCAAAGAATCTTGTGGCGTGATGAAATCAGTAAGCCCATTAAGGTATTTCGCTTAAAAACGGTTACTTATGGCTTAAAACCCTCTGCTTTCCTTGCTATTCGATCTCTACACTTGTTAGCCTCACAAGATGGTCATTTATTTAATTCCAAAGCCTCTGAAGCACTAACTACGTCATTCTATGTTGATGATTATTTGCAGTCCTTCCCCACTTTGGAGGAAGCTTCTTTTGTGTCGTTAGAACTTCAAGCATTGCTAAGGAATGGAGGTTTCCCACTCCATAAGTGGAATTCCAACTCCCCTGAGTTTCTCGCCCAGTTTCCCATCGAAGACGTAGATCCTTCTTCTGTCGAAATTTGTGGAAATTCCGAATCTATAAAAACTCTAGGAGTTCACTGGTGCACTAGCACTGACACTCTCATCTATAAAGTTTCGCTCGCAGAAGAGCTTCCTAATACAAAAAGACAAATCCTCTCTGAAATTGCAAAAATTTTTGATCCGCTTCAATTCCTTGCCCCAGTTATCGTTATAGCCAAACTCTTCATGCAAGAGCTGTGGTCGTTCAAATGTGAATGGGATGACACTGTCCCTCTTTCTTTTCTTAATCGTTGGCTCTCGTTTCGCAGCAATTTGCCGGATCTTTCTCTTATTGAAATTCCTAGGAATTTAATTAACGCTCATTCTAATGCATCCTTCTTCCTTCATGTGTTCGCTGACAGTTCCGAAAAAGCTTACGGTTGCTGCGCATATTTAGTTTATCACGGTTCATTATATGGATCTTCAGTTTCCAACCTTGTTTGTGCCAAATCGAAGGTCGCTCCTCTTAAAACTATCACTTTGCCTAGGCTCGAACTGTGCGCTGCACTCATGGCTGCAGAACTTGTTAAGAAATTACGGGAAGTATTAAAAGTCGAATTCTCGCAAATCTATCTCTGGAGCGATTCCATGATCGCCCTTTCTTGGCTCGCCAAGAACCCCTCTCACTGGCAAACTTTTGTTGCAAACAGAGTTTCCAAAATTCAAACTCTTTCTTCTGGATGTCAATGGAGGCATGTGCCCAGTGCTGATAATCCAGCCGATATTATCTCTCGTGGTTGTTTACCCTCTCAATTGGCAGCTTCCCAATTGTACTGGCATGGGCCCTCGTGGTTAATCGAAGACTCTTCTTCATGGCCTTCTAAACCTCCAGCTACAAACTCCAACTTGCCTGACGCTAAAGTATCTTTACCTACTGCTTCGTGTCTTGTTTCCAACGTTTCTTATCCCATGTTGTCCCGCTATTCTTCCTTTCACAAATTAATTCGAATTGTTGCTTATCTCCTTAGATGGAAATATCTTGTGGTTGACCAACCGCTTCTCCCCAAACCACACCTTACCAATCATGAATTGAATCTCGCTACCATTAAGGTTTTACAACTGACACAGCAAGAAGCCTTTTCTTCTGAATTGTCTTTGCTTTCTTCTAAAAAGGATCTTCCCAAATCCAGTCGTCTTCGTGCTTTAGCTCCGTTCCTTGATGACCATGGGTTACTCAGGGTAGGTGGAAGGCTCTCGCAATCTTTGCTCTCTGAGGACAAAAAGCATCCCGTTATTTTGCCTTCCAAACATCACGTAACTTCTTTAATTATACGTGACTTTCATTATCGTAATCTGCATGTTGGTACACGCACTCTGCTTTGCCTCTTAAGGGAAAAGTACTGGATCATAAATGGAATTCACGAAGTTTCTTCTGTAATTCATAAGTGCATTCCTTGCTTTAAAGCGAAACCTAAAATCAATACTCAATTAATGAGCGATTTGCCCTCTTTTCGCTCTTCTCCTATACGCCCATTTGCTTTAACTGGTGTGGACTATATGGGTCCGTTCCAATATCAACGGAATTCTCCTGAAGCTAAACGCAAATTGTTTGGTAAGCTTTATGTTTCTCTCTTTGTTTGCATGGTTACTGGCGCTATCCATTTGGAACTAGTAACGAATGCTTCTACTTCCTACTTTTTATCAGCTGTCTCTCGCTTCACTGCTAGGCGTGGTGTTCCTTCAGAGATGTTCTCTGATAACGCTTCCACTTTTCAGGGCGCAGCTTCCCTGTGGAAGAAAGCTCTCACTTCCTCTCCTGCCATGGAACAAATTTCTAATTTTTCCTATTCAAAGGGTTTCAAATGGCGCTTTATACCTCCCTACGCTCCTCATCACGGTGGTAGGTGGGAATCTTGTGTAAAGCTTACTAAACGTCATTTAAGAAAAGTTTTAGGGTATCGTATTCTGACTTATGAAGAATTCAATTCACTGTCTGTTCTGATTGAAGGTGTTGTTAACTCTCGCCCTTTAACTCCTCTTTCCAATGACCCTGATGACCTGCTTCCACTTACACCTGGTCACTTCCTTATCGGCACTTCTCTTTCTGCTCCTCCTCCTCTTCCCAATTCTTTCAGGGATTCTAATTTACCTATTGTTTGGCGTAAACTTGAAGCCCTCCGCAATTCCTTTTGGAAGAGGTGGAACTTGGAATATTTAACTTCTTTGCAACGGAGACAGAAGTGGTTTCTTTGCAGTCACGACATTAAGGTGGGGGACTTGGTCTTGGTTAGGGATGTTTCACCCCCTCTAGTATGGATCTCTGGTAGAGTGACCGAGTGTTATCCTGGAAGAGATGGGAGAGTCATGGTGGCCAAAATCTTGACCACTAATTGTCCGATCACAAGACCACTGTCTTTGATCGCTCCGTTGCCTTCGAATGTGTAACTGTTTATTTGTTCTCTGTTGGTGTTTAACCTCCCAGTATGGTGTATTCTTTGAATACACGGTACGTGAGAATCCAATTTTTAATGCTCTTTGCATGTCCATTTCTTCCTTTCTTATCAAACACCAACAGTGATCTTCTATTTTCTCTTTGTTGAATCAGGTCTCTTATATCTTTTATGAGTCTGTTTTAGATATATATCTTCTATGACCCACCTAGCGTCATCTCGCAGCGAATCTCTGAAGCTCCTCAATTCTTCCTGGTGCAAGAGGATTTACTTATCCATCTGGCCACCAGATCTTGTTACCATCGCCAGCTATTTTCTCCGTGAGCAAGAGAACTACGTCTACTTTTTTTCTCACCATGCTGTGCTAGTATCATCTGTCATCAACTCTTTGAAGACCGGCTCAGCAAGAGAAGATCAATTTTTTGTTGTAACGTTGGCTATGTTTATATGTTCTCCTTTTGTCTCCTACCCCCACTCTTTCCCTTCCTTGGACCCTCCGTGCTCTGCTGAGTGGGTCTCACTTGTGCGCCGGCCGTCGACTCAGTTAAGGCTCAACTAGAGCCAGTCTCCTCAAACCAAGAGGCAACCTCTACTTTCTACGCCATGTTGGCATATTAAATATTGTAAAGGAGAACTTCACCTTCAACATACAACCAAGATAAGTACAGACTTAAGGTTTTAACCTCATCTTCATCAATTTTATCTACATGCTTTTATTGAATAATTTATAGACAGCGTGAGATTACTTGTGGGGCGGTAATCATTCTTCGCGGGATTTTTCATGTTGGGCTTTTGTCCAATCAAGCCAATCTTGGTGAAAAGCAGCATTTCTTATGCTTGCTAAATGAGAAATCTTCTCACTACGTGGGATATTATCTAATACCCGCTGTCTATAAATTACAAAGCAAGTTCCTCCGCTGGATTATCTTTGGCCCCATACTTCTATAAAGATCGTTCTGGAACCTTCCAGATCCTGTACTCTATCTGCGAGTCTTGCCGTCAGGTATTTTTCACTCACTTGTGAAAATACTGTTTAAAATGAGGAATCTTCCTTTCAAATTACTGCAATAGCAAACTTTCGTCCACCGTTGGAATGTTCTATGGCACATTTAATTGTAATTCCCAACTTTCTCAAGAAATAGACTCTCGCCTACCTAGTGCAACCAGTTATTTTCATCATTGCAATAACTTTCTTTACATAAACTTTCGTGCCTCTACAGCGAACTTTTCATCTATTTAAAAGACTATAGTGATAACTAGTGCTTGTCCCACTTTTCTACCGCGTCGCGATCGTCCGTTTACATTAAATCAGGCCATGAACATTGATCCGAAATCCCAATTATCTTTCCTCAACCTTCTACTAACAAACCATATCAATAAAATTGTAACTATTCTATAAGGTGTCACTCTACGAAGTACCCTTCCATTTTGCTGTTTATCATTACTTAATTTCTGTATAATTACGTGTTTTATACACGGTTCAAGTTCACATTGTTTCTCTTTTATAACGAGAGAATACAATTCTTTTAACTCATTAGTGAGTTGTTTCTAGGTCTCACGAAAGGGTACCTGCCCCATTTATCTAGTGATTCCTATCTAAATACAGGAAGCCTAGAACCTTCCTTGTTGATTTTTTCTTCAGGTTTCACAGTAAGTGACCTGCCCTCCTTTGTATAATTGTAATAGAAGTAATTCAGCATAAATATAGGAAGTTGTAGGAACTTCTATCTTATTCTTCATGGTTTTCTTATTGTTATTTTCGAAGTTGTTATTCTCTCTAGAACATTCTCTCAAGAATTTCTTAAAGTACACTCTTTGTACTCGATTTAATGTTTAAACTTTAGTTACTTCATTTGTCCTTTTTTAAAAATCTTATAAAGATTTTAGAACATATATAAGGTTTGATACCTCATAAATTGTTATTTGCCTGGAGCAATCTCTAAATGTTAGGAGGTCTGCGACCCCATTGTTAAAAATTTTAATGATCCATATTTGTCAGAAAAATATATATTTGTTAAAGTTATAAACTTCTTTGAATTGTTAAATAAATTAAATATTTGTTTTTGGATTTATAATTTCGCAAATACAACGGTTAGGCAAGATCCTGTCTTCCTTGACTCTCCCTACTCAATGCCATTAAACCTATTGATAGGGCTTTCACCACTTGTTGCATTTGAGCAAAAATTCTTAGTGGTAATCTTGTTAAAGTTCTCTTAGCATTAAAGGCTAATTCTAACTGGCCAGTAAGGCAAGTACAGCTCGCTACGCCAGCTACCTGCTTGTGGAGATCCTCTTCAAAATCTTATGGTCAGTTTTCAAAAAGATAAGTGTTTCTCTTTGCCTAAACTTTTAGTCGGCTACTGGCTGGTTAAAAGCTTAGCCATTTCCAAATTCAACTACTGGTTCATTTACCAAATTTATTTTCAAAAGCATAATTCCTCTATCACCATCCTTTTTGGAAGCACTTGGTTACTTGCCAGGAAGCTTATAACTTCGAAAACTGGAAATATCAAAATCGATGCAAATTATTGTCATTCTTCGAATTACTTTGAAAAAACGAATTTCTTTGAAAGGACATGCAATGAACTTGTCACTTTCAGTCATGCCAGACCAACACCCTTCCCCATAGTAGTCTTATGCCTGCTTGGGAGGGAATATACTAAGGCCACTCTCCAGCAAACCGCCCAAGTTCTAGCTGCGGTTCCCGTTAGCTTAGACCAAGTCCTTACCCACTTTAGGTATCCGAGAACGAATTTTCAGTGGCAACCGCCTCTGAGTGTATTTAAAGCTAAATTTATAACTTTTGTGGAACTCTCATCCCATTTCTCTATCCTTTTTTCTCCAGTCCGAAACCCACTTCCTTTTCTTAATCATCTTCCCTTGGTGGGTGGGTTATTCCTCAGCCATTAATCTACCCACCACGACGTTGCAATGCTCCTAAAGAAACAATAACGATTTGAAGACCATAACCTATCTATATCATGCCAAGACATGGTGTCCACAGGCAGGAAAAGTCAGGAATTTTGTTTTTGATCAGGAAAAAGTGTGAAAATATAGCGTGAGTCAGGAAAAATGTCGAAAAGTATTAGAAAGTCAGGAATTTTATATTAACCATATTAACTCTTCAAGTTCTACTTCAGGAACTGTGACATCTGTAGAATCTTTCTGTTATAAAGATGAAGTCACAAGTGCCGAAATAAAGTGGGCCCTTAATGTCGTCCAAAATAAATTATCTTAATTCTTGTTTAAATATTTCAGAAACCTTCAGGGAAATGTTTCCTGATAGTGCAATTGCAACAAAATTTCAATTGGGGAACACGAAATGTTCATATGTCATCAATTATGGATTAGCTCATACTTTCATAATTTACTGCAAGATGAAATTCTTTCATGTGATAATGTTATCTGTTTTGATGAGGCATTGAACAAAGTTAGTTATTGTTTTAAGGGGAGGAACTACGAGGTCATCTGCCCCCATTGAACAAAGTTGTTCAGCGAGGTCAGATGGACCTATTTGTGCGTTAACTTGACATCAACTGCAATGAAGTTAACACCAGATATTTCAACAGCATCTTTATGGGACACACAACAGCTCAATACATTTTAGAGGCTTTCAACCAGGGAATCTCTCCTCTTGCTAGAAAGATGGATGGACCGAATGTTAATTTGAGTTTCATAAAAAAGTTCAGTGGCCAAATAATAGAAGATAATGCAGATGGCAAACAACTCGTTAACCTTGGTGTTTGCGGCCTTCACGTTGTCAATGGAGCCCTACAAACAGGAATGCATTCTGTAAAGTGGGACCTTCAATTATTTTTGAGAGACATGTATTATGTATTGAATGACTGTCCTGCACGCCAAGCAGAGTACTTGGATTTATGTATTTTTGCATTATAATTTACTTTATTTTGTATTTTAAATGAATAAAGAGGCGAGCGTTGGGCAGCTATGGGGATGGTGGAGGCTGCAAATAAAAAATAATATTTGTTTGCTCAATAAACCTTTTTTCCGATATTACGATGACTTCATGAGTCAGGAAAATTGACATAGAAAATTCTGTGGACACCATGCAAGAGTCCTTGATAAAATTAGTAGTATCCGGAGTTAGTTAGATATTGTTGTTTTAAGGGACGGAACATCGAGGTCAACTGCCCTTCGGTATCCAGAGCTCATCTCCAGTAATATCACTAATAAAACTCAAAGACAGAGGTGGTCTCTGGTATCGTAAGCCAGGTTTTGTTTTTCTGGAATTGAAGTAACGGACAAAATGATATCGGTTATGCCGAGCAGTCCAGGAATAGCACAAACATTAACTAGAATACTGTTGCCACAGGTTGCTAAAAATCATATTCTATTGTGTGGAGTACGTGATCATCCTGAGTAACTGAGGAGGGTAATATTGCAGAAGTTTCTGCACCCGTCTGTCACTAACTACACCATTTACTACGTCTTGAGAAGAGAAACAAATTATGAGAAAAAAGAATCACAATAATTAAGAAAAGTCGTTCCTTTTCATTGAAACTCGATCATGGTACACTAGTAAAAATATTCAGTGGAACCATATACAGTACCTTACACTTGTGCATACCAGACAGTGTGCGTGCTATCTAATAAGTAAAATCTGCAGTTGAAACAAACTTCTACTACTAAAAGATGAACATCTCTTATATTTTACTTCATTCTACTCAACAATGTGTATTCATGTACTGTAAATATAGTGTATAGGTACATTTTTGCTGGTTTTAGCTTGCGATAGCATTGTTATTAAGTTACATGTTAGGTGGTTACTCAGCGCTGCAGTGGTCAATACGCGCACTGCTATGAGGACAGTGTTTATGCAGAGAACGCCATGATTGGGTAGGCTTTGTATTATTAAAGGCTAAGCTCGGAGTAAAGGCTGGTGTTCCCCATTCGTGAACTCAAGCGACTGTGCTGCCATTATCTGATGGAAACATAAACAAACAGATGCTATAATTTTATTAATGCAGCCAATGGCCATGTATTTTTCTTTTCAGGACGGGTCAGGGAAAGGATTATGAAAGGAAATCAGCCGTGGACCTATTGAAACCATGTGATTTGAGTTGATGGGTGTGCTATTCTTTAGTTTTTTCAGTTATTTTCATAATAATTGAAGCTAAAAGATGAGTAATATAATTACTCAGTTCCACTGCACTCTTCAAATTCAACATTTGCCATATCAATGCACTACTTCCACAAAAAGAAAGCTTTTCAGACGGAATGGAGTCGATTACTTCGTGTCGCAAAACCGATTTCGAAGTATATGATCGTATGTGGCTGGCATTATACAAAGGAGAATTATTTATTAATAAATACTAATGAATTTCTTACAATAACCAGTACCCTACATTCTGCCCTGCAATACAAACTAGGCAACTTAAATGCAGGGTCGATTTGACAGCCGTTCTTCCCATGTGGCAAAAATTACATTTAGGGGTCGCTTTATCGTAGGCTTACATGTGGTTGTCTTTCTTTAACTTGCCCCATTGCTACTTCAAAACTGAGAAGCTCAGTTCTTCTAAGTTTATAATCAGGTGCCTATTAAAAAATTAAAACATCTTGAGGCTATAGTCAACTTGTACAGTCTTTGATTTATTGACTTCAACAGTATTAGGCTATTGTGGTGTCTGAAGCCATATTTTCAGTGTTGCCTTAGTAAACAAGAGTTTAGTGCTTTTCAGTCGGTCAACACGAATGTACCCAAAAGAGATGGGTTATGCCCTAATCCTGAAATAAATTACATGAGATTAATAAAACACTAGGATGACCAGTTTCGATCGTCAAGCGATCATCATCAGATCCATTACACTTAGGCTACAAAATCTATGTTTGAAATACAGGTGAAAATATTTACAATATGTACAATTATTTAGTTGCAGTATTGGTACTGCAACTGTCAGTGTATGCTAAATGCAGTATATATGTTAGGTGAAATGCTAAATGGTGATAGCTATCCGGAGATTGTACTTTAGAGAGATTATATGGTTGTAAACTATGGTTAAACTATAAAATTTTTGGCTAACTACTTATCTGATTGTCTTCCGTATTACAGCTACTCGCAGTTTTCGTGCTCACTGGAACTCGCTGTGCGGTCGACTGCGGTGGTTATCTTAACGACTGGTTTTTCCCCTGCCTCCTCCTCCCTGTCCCTACGTGCTGTGGGGAGTGATAGCGATGTGTTTATGTGAGGTGTTGCCAACCTAGATAAGATGTATGTTATTGAATGAGGTGGGTCCACAACTATTAAAGACCGTGGATTGGCCCTCGCCACGCGTGGAGCATAACCCATTCGAACTAAGCGTTGACGGTCTTATGAGGACGTCCCGGCACCCTGTCGGAAACAAAACACAATTTAGCGACACAGCCAAGCTAGATAAAAAAGGGGGGAAATTAGGGTTTTTTTTAATAGGTAAATGTTATCTGGATCAGGTGTACGATGTACTTTGCTTCTGCAATAAACCAAGGCCCATATTCGCGGCAGTATTAAAGGTGCCGGGACGTCCTCATAAGACCGTCAACGCTTAGTTCGAATGGGTTATGCTCCACGAGTGGCGAGGGCCAATCCACGGTCTTTAATAGTTGTGGACCCACCTCATTCAATAACATACATCTTATCTAGGTTGGCAACACCTCACATAAACACATCGCTATCACTCCCCACAGCACGTAGGGACAGGGGGGAGGAGGCAGGGGAAAAACCAGTCGTTAAGATAACCACCGCAGTCGACCGCACAGCGAGTTCCAGTGAGCACGAAAACTGCGAGTAGCTGTAATACGGAAGACAATCAGATAAGTAGTTAGCCAAAAATTTTATAGTTTAACCATAGTTTACAACCATATAATCTCTCTAAAGTACAATCTCCGGATAGCTATCACCATTTAGCATTTCACCTAACATATGTACTGCATTTAGCATACACTGACAGTTGCAGTACCAATACTGCAACTAAATAATTGTACATATTGTAAATATTTTCACCTGTATTTCAAACATAGATTTTGTAGCCTAAGTGTAATGGATCTGATGATGATCGCTTGACGATCGAAACTGGTCATCCTAGTGTTTTATTAATCTCATGTAATTTATTTCAGGATTAGGGCATAACCCATCTCTTTTGGGTACATTCGTGTTGACCGAATGAAAAGCACTAAACTCTAGTATTAGGCTATATCTTCCAAATTTAAATATATGTTTAGCAATATACCGACTACACGCTTATTAGATTCCTGAACAAATTATTTTTATCTCGGTAACTGGTGACCGAATTCCATTTTGAATCTGAATTGAATTTGTCTAATTACTAGTTTGTAAGCATAAATCTTCAAGTCTCTTGGTGTTTTTAGCGCTTTCCCACACATAATTATATGTCTGGCATCTAAAATTGCCTGCCCTTCAACACGAGCCCGCCTAGAATTGCCGACAACCTTCAATACATATATGGAATGTAATGGCTAATGACCACATAGAGTTGCATGCAAAATAGATACACTGAATGCAAGTGCATAATATTCATGACCAATTTTACTGCAGTTGTCTGTCATGATTTTTCCTTTAGGGATGTACTTTGCCATGTTTGGTTACACTACCTTTTTTCTCTTGCAGGTCTGTAATGTGCGGTGGCATTGCAATGGAAAGACAAATCTATGTTGAAATGATAATTTGATGAAATGAAGTAGGGCCTACTCTAAATGTAGGCTATGTACGAATGAGAAATGTATAATAAATATACCACAGTATATGGACTTGATTTTGTAATTTTTTTAAATTCCAAGTTCCTTATTTACATCCTGATTTCCTTGAAGTATTCAATTTAGTAAGGGCAAAATTTTGGTGTGTTTTGTATTGGCGATGGTTTTATTCATACTTATTTATTTCCTATGTTTTTTCTTAATCTATTTATAACAGTGTAGGCCTACAGTACTGTATATTAACTTGTGGGTCAATAACCTAGATGTTAGGTCTCTTAAAACAGTTATCATTAACTTTTATTCCTCACAGGCAAGGGCCAAGTTGTGTAAGTTTGTTCTATGAAGCCAAAATAAATAAATAAATGGGATTGATACAAATCATCGAAATGCTCATTCTCTGGAGGAGGGGAATAGGGAGCCGCGGAGGTGCAGGTTACGGTTCAAATTTCCCGCGCTGAAACTTGCATGTGTTTCCTATGCATGCGTGAGCGGTGCTCGTTATCGGAATTAAATTTAAACCGTTCTTACCAATATTCTTTGGTGCTGGAATATATTGTGATTTTCTATGATTATTTTCAACGTTTAAAAATGTTTGTAGAAAGCCAAGACATTTATTCTCCGAGTAGAAAATCTGCCCGGACGCCCTTTCTATATAAATAAATAAAAATTATCGTACCTAAAGAATAGTTATATGTTCTAGGGAAAGAGGTCTTGTGGTAATCTCGTCCGATACCACTAAATTTACACGACAAACTAATATCAATTTCAATACGCTCCCGTATTAACTCTTATATAGTGTATATTATGGTGGTCAAGCCCAAATAATATTTAATATTGAACAGCCAATCACAAATTTAAAGCAGATTAGTACAAAAATGTAACTCCAGAGTACGCATCATCGCTTCTGTCTAGAGCTATGAGAGCTGCTGTGTAGAGTTATGAGAGATAATGGAGTAAGTACCGTTGAGTTGGTAGCACTGCTCCACCGCACCTTCAACTATCTTTCATCATTAGATCTAATTTGTAATTTTATTAGTGCTACACATGTCGGGGAATGGAATTTATGAAGCCTCCATTTATAAATACCCAATTGTATTGTCAAGTATGAATTTCAATATGCAATAGCAAAAGGAAACTAGTTGTGCAAATGAAGGTAACTTTTGCGTGTTACATATTATATGCAACGTAAGATTGTTAAAAATGTCGTGTAAATATCCGCCCAAGGAATACCATAACCTCATCAAAATTGCACACATAACTCTGCTGAATATCCTGGCAAAAACTTATCATTTTTCCGTTCAATTATAAAATCACATGTACACATATAAAACTACAGCCACAAAGTCAAAATATATTTTCATCCGATATTAAACTTCACGCTACCGCTTTTAACCAAACGAACGCGAAGTCATTAAATTATTATTTCAAAATAATAATCCAAGCCAATCCGTCTCCGTGCTGGTTTGCTTCACCAAGCGCTGCGCTGCTCCGCTTCGTTGCATCAAATAGCTTATAAAGATAATAGCGGAAACTCGGCCGTAAAAGCATGCGCTCGTTTGGAGACAGCGATCACAGTGCCATCTCTTGGTGCGAGTTGACAGCATTACTCGCCTTGCCACCCACAGCTAGCATTTTTGAGTGCGCACCGACCGAAATTGCATTGTGAAGTTAACATATATCTCGGCTTGATATTTAGGCAGCAAATAATTTAAAGATTAGTGTTAAAAGAAACAAAAGATACTTGGTTCTGTACAATATTTATATAGAATTCTAAAAAAATACTGGACTGCTTCTGCATATGGTTTGCTTTGCCATAGGCAATAGAACTGAAGGCACTGCACCAGGCCAAATACTGATAATTACAAGGAAATATTAGCACATTGGTTTTAATCTATCCTTTTGACATACTGGTATTTAAAAACGAGTTGAACACGCTTAATTACATAAAAAAACAGTACCTTCTTATATATTTCCTAATGAAGTCAGTAAAATTAAAATTTGAATTTCTGAACTTGTTAGATTACACCAACCTCCTTAGCTTTAATAGTGCAATACGTACACTTTAGAGGCAGATGACCTCGCTGTTCCGCCCCTTATAACAACAATAAATAACTACGTACACTTTCAATCGGAAATATTGAAGCATGTTGTTAAATGTTAGACCTACTGTACCGTAGAGTCACCACGTTTTATAATTATGCTGTTATTTCAATATTAACATTAGGCCTACTATCAACAACCTACAAAGATCTTACCCTTGACTTAACAAGTTTTTATTCCTGAAATCTTTCTCCACAAAGTGGTCTGAGCATACAACATGAGTTCTGTTTAAATGTTCTGGGCCATTCCTTTTCAATACGTCATCTAAGTCAGCTCTTCGACTTCGAATAACCCACAGCGTGCATCTATAAATATATAAAGAACAGGCTAAAATATGCTATATTATATTGTAAAAGCATTCTGTATTAAAAGAAAACCGAACTATCAGTGTAATGGTAGGCTACTTGTTTACAATAATTTCTTGGGAACCTGAAGAAAGATTTTGGGTCACTTTGTTGTTTATAATTATTACAGCCATATAATTATGGCACAAATACTCCCAGTACCAACCATTACAATTGGATAATTAGATCATCCATTCTTATAATTGTTTGGTTGGATCTCACGGTTGTAAATCAGCTGGTCTTACGTTGCCAACTCGGACCTCTAGGCGGTGCTGGGGAGCACTGTCTCCTGTTTTGTCGAGGAGTTTCCGCTATTGGCAACTCCAGCTATCTGATATGACATCTAGCGGTAAAAATGAGAAACTTACCAAGTAGGGTACATTTGTCACGTGGTGACTGTTTGTATATGGTTTCTTGTATTGGTAAACAGATCGTGGTAAATTGTTCGTGTCTTTATACATAAGTAATAAGTTTTACTCGTTGATAGAGTGAAAAAAGAGTAAAAGCAAAGTGTATTGCTTAGTTTACGGCTGTAAGTCGATGTATAAGAGGGCTGCGGATATACGTTTTCATCACTTTCCAAAATATGCAAATAGCAATAGCCGAAATGTGATGATACCTAATAATACCTAATACCTAATAATAATACCTTTCCACCCCGGGAAGGATCTAACACTTGTCGAGGTAGACAGACAGAAGACCTGCGACGTAAAGCCAGCGAAGGTTATTCAGTTTAAAAACAGCTGTTACGATGGGCGCGCTGGTAAGATTGAAGTTACTTGAATAATTAATTAAATAATTAATTATTGGCTGCTTGGTAGGGAGAAGGGATGAGTTTAACTTGTATTAAAACTCGTGGGGCGACAGGAATTGCTTGATTTGGATGGTTAAAAGGTGGGTTTGGTGTTGAATATTTGAATGGTAGCGGAATCACTCATTCTACAGTGCCCACGGGGAGGCAAAATAGGCCTATATGACTCGTAGTGGAATAGCTCGAATATCGAAGAACTTAGCGATTACGAGGTGTAGGCTTGGCGGATCATCAGTTTGACATCAATTCACGATATAAGTCGGTGCTTGGAACAGTGGCGTCTGGTTTGCGTGGATGCTAGTCTCGGAATGATAAAAGTAGCACAGCTTCGGTGTGTTATTTATTTGTTTATGTACCGTATTTCTCTATTTGAATGTCCTCGGCGTTGACTCAGGATCGACATTTACATTACATTGCGCATAATAGTACCGAAATAATGTCCGAAGAGTAGCCCTGTGTAAATTTGAATCAGCTGATCTACATCAACCATAAAAACTGATACTTGATAATATGCAAATGACACAAAAAAATCCAGTGGAACACACAAATTAGGTCACGTGTATCGCACAGTTATACATATATACAATTAAAAATAACACTGTCATTACTTTAGAGACAACATTTACTGATTATAACCGAAAAATAAAAAGTGTTCCATATCAAACGCGTGTTATTGAGTATTTTAAACCCTACTTATCCAGACCGACCGCAGCGCCCCAAGTGTTAGTTTGAGTTGCCAATTATCTTTATAAGCTATTTGGTTGCATTAAGTGAAGAGCCAAAGCCTCCGTGGCTTAGGCGGCAGCACGCTGGCCTCTCACCGCTGGATCCGTGGTTCAAATCCCGGTCACTCCATGTGAGATCTGTGCTGGACAAAGCGGAGGCAGACAGGTTTTTCTCCGGGTACTCCGGTTTTCCCTGTCAACATTTCATTCCAGCAACACTCTCCACTATCATTTCATTTCATCTGTCATTCATTTAATCATTGCCCCAGAGGAGTGCGTCAGGCCTCGGCAGCCGGCACAATTAATATCCTCGCCGCTATATGGGGGCTTCATTCATTCCATTCCTGACCCGGTCGGAGACTGGAAGCAGGCTGTGGATTTTCATTTTCAAGTGAAGAGCCAGCAGAATCTCATTGCAATGACCGACAGAGGTCTCTGATGGTGGTGGACCGCTCTCCCATAAGCCGAGGCACACATTGTTGCCAACATGCGGGATACTAAATTACTGTTGTAAAAAAAAATCACCGGGATGCGTTATAGGCTGTAACCATTGTCAAAAACCACTGATCTGGACGCGTTAGGCTGTAACCATTGGATTGGATAAAGCGAAGGTTAGAATGGTTGGGTGTAGGTGTGGCCTTGGTCCCGCACAGCTAGTGGGGCATGGTAGGCACGAAACCATTGATCTGGGCGCGTTAGGCTGTAACCATTGTCGAAAACCATTGGATTGGACAAAACGAAGGTTAGAATGGTTGGGTGTAATTGTGGCCGCGCGCAGCTATCAGGGCACGGTTGATTCAAAACCATTGATCTGGGTGCGTTAGGCTGTAACTATTGGATTGGACAAAACGAACGTTAGAATGGTCAGGTGTAGGTGCGGCCTTGACGTCCGGGTATTCTCTTGTTGCAGGTTATAGATAGGTTATGTTTTATCCTCCTAACTTCCACTTCACGATGGCACACGAATGATGCGCACTAGAGAATGAACTGGACACTTCTTTGTTTTATATAGTACCGTAAGGGCAAGGTTGGCAGTACTGTTTTGATGATACTAGTGCTTAGAGACAGACCAGCGGGGCTAACAAAGCGACTCAAATACTCACGACTGCAACTGATGATTCATTTGGACTAATGGCAGCCACCGCTGTAATTTTGGCTATATGTCGTGATCCTATTTGGGATGGTTGGGTGGGTTACAGTCTGTGGACGAGGAAACATTTATTAAAATATCATTCGCTGATATATTTCTCATCGTTTGATAATGTATTTTGGCAAATTCATGTACTGTAGAGAAAGTTATCGCTCGTTCTACTTTCATTCAGTGCTACCATCTGTTAGAATACGTGCAAGAAGAGATTGCCGCAGAACGCTGCGCAGATCTTCAGCAATGTTCGGGTGGGCTCGGTAGTGGCAGAACACGCCCCTCCCACTTCGCTCAGTAACTCGCTGGCAGCCGTTGTGAAGGGATCGTCTGCCCAGGCTCTGCTGAACTGTGACTGGGGTTCAAGTGAGATCTCGGCGCGTGTGTGCAATGCCTTACACAGTAGTTATAACCTGAGCCTGGACACAGTATCCTATTGTTGAAGATGAAGGAAACAATTGTAATTAAGGCCTAAACTCGAGTATCCATAATAAAAAAAATCCGATAGTAGTCTGCGTCTTTTGAAAGAGGTTGAAAGCCGACTCATATCACCTCCACTGTCATCCGTGATATTGGTGCTGACGTTACTAACACACTCTCTGTCACTGTCGCTATCGTCCCCCAGATTAATGATTATGAGGTCTGATACTTCATCCATTATGTGATCGCTATCAATATACTTCTTCTCAATGCCTATTGTGTAACTACACCGACTCGACCATTCTTCTGCTCCAGTTGACGCAATTATTTCCATAAGCAATGTTCTTGCGCCATCAAGTTTGAAAGTAACATTCTTTTCTGCTACTTAATTTTTAGCACGAGCCCAAATCATTTCGATAGGGTTCAAGTCAGGGTGGTAGACCCAATATCGTGTGTCCATAGTTAGCAAGTAGTCTGTCGATTTGATATGTCTTATAACATGGTTTATGGGATTTAATCAAAGCATACAGTTGAGGTTTTATCGTCTCTGTAGAAAATGGAATACCCTTAATGGTCAACCAATCCTGCATAACTGTTTTTCGGGAAGATGATGTGAGTGCGCGCTCACATTGGACATTATGGTACGAGGCATTGTCAATCATGACTACAGAGTTGGGTGGCAAATTAGGAATTAATTTACCTGTCAGATATTTTTCGTAATTTCTATAGTCTATCTCATCGTGATAGTCCCTTCTTGTTTGGTTGGATTTGAAAACCAACAGGGGGCGTGGTGGCGCAGCGGTCAAGCTGTATGCCTCTCACCAAGGCGGACTGGGTTCGATTCCCGGTCAATGCATGTGAGATTTTCGAAGAGAAATGCCATGTCCTGTGGTTCGGATTCCACGTAAAAAGGAGGTCCCGTGACTCATGATCTTGTGATTAATGGTCACGTTAAACTACAAGCTTGCTTTTTGAAAACCAACAAAGCATTTTGAATGAAACCTGCATCTAAACCGGCATGCACCACTATTAATCTTTGCCCTTTCGAGATAAGCGACTTCAGTCCATGAGGAGAACCGTCACTCCAAGCACTTGGCTTACTGTGCGAACTATGCAAATATGTCTCATCAGTGTGTAAACAATAGGCCTTCCCTGTTGTCTTACCGTCTGACGCTCTGTAAGTACTGCATACGTAGGAGCCTTATGTCAGGCTTCTCCATAACTATTCTACACATGTCTTCTGTCTTCCTCCATCTAAAACCTAGGCCTCGAATTATCTTTCTTAATGTTCGTACACCACCTTTAAAATTTATGTCCTCAACCAGTTTCCTACGGATCTTTTCCAGCGTTGGTATTGTGAAAATTATGAATTGTACGCCTGACCACGTATTTATCAAAATCGTCTAATTCACACTTCTTGACAGATTTTGGCCTCCTCTTTCCAGGCGTTGAAATGAATCCACCTCACGACTTTCAATTTTTTTGGCGCCTTGTATTATATTCCGCACTTACCTTTCCGACACTCTGTTGCTTCAGCCACTTTCGTTTGAATCGCGCATATGTTGCCAATGGGATGTGTTTCGTTTTTCGTGAATTTATACAAATTATAAATAACTTCCCTAGTTTGGCTGTAAAGTTACAGCAAAACTGTGGTATTGCTAAGTACACTGAATATTATACACAATTTTCAAGGCTTGAGGTATACAATACATCAAACACACTTTCAGCTACGTAATATACATAAAATAGCTGTGGACCGCATCTCGGAGCGAGCCGCATTGTTGAAGAATTGAGTGAGCCCGGTAGTCAGCATTCGGGGGACATACAGGAGCCCCGCAATGACCATTAAAATACGCCGATCGATATCGGTTTCTGCGCATCGTTGAGTTTCGGCAAGCTCTTCTTGCGGGTACTCTACTACGGGAAACAAATTGTGAACCTCTCAGTCATAGACCTGTGCAATCGAATTTCTGTGTCAGTCCAGTCCATGGGTGAGAGAGGAATGCAATGTACCTCTTGCTTTCCTTCAGGCAACGACTTTTGTAAATAATAACTGCTATGTCACACCAGGGAGCCAAATTTCACCAAGGAGGGATCCTTTTTTATACAAGCAAATTTGCAGATATGTCTTTTGTTCATTAAACATCCACGATTGCATCCAGAGGTCCTTAGCATTCTATGCTTTGACATGAAAGTTTGTGGGTTTGATTCCGGACCTGGCTGTGGGGATTATCTTCAGTGTTTAACCCCTGACTTGAAGACTGGGTATTTTTGACACTTTTAAGATAATTTTATACTTATGATATGCAGGCTGTTCTTTCGCAGAGCCAACTTACAAGAAAACTATATTACAAGTCCGTAAAATACTCAACTGCACATGCGCACAGGATACGCGCTGCGCATGCGTCCCAGATGCAAAATTTTAGAGAGTATCAACAATATCTCATAGCTCACGACAGACTGCAATAATGCGCTTCACCGCACTCCCCTGTAGTGAGGTTAGACGACTGTCTGGACGTAAATTACAGATGTAGTAAAGTTGGGTGAAACAAAGCTACTTGGTCAGACGATGGTATGGGCGAAAATTACTGCTTCTAGGCCTACTACAAGCAATGGGGTCTGGGGTGTAAGCCCCAGATTAGGTTTGTGTTTGTATGTAAAGCCGTATTCCATGTTCTCCCACTTGCGAGATAAGCGGCAAAACAAAATGCAGCACCCTCTAGAGATAAAATGTTCATCTCCTGTATCTTGGTCACATTATCTATTACATAATAGGCCGATAACCTAGATGTTAGGCCCCTTAAGAACAACATTATTATCTATTACATAATAGCAAATTATTCGGATTTTGCTTACTCGCTCAATCGAATGTTCTGCTCTTGCAACATAAATAGCTCAGCTCTCAACAGAGAATTGTTGTGTGTTGGTATCTTCTCATCTCATCTGCTTGAGAGTGTAACTGCTAGCGCATGCGCATTGGCAATGTACGGACTCAGTCTAAATCCTGCCGTCGGTTCTGAAGGTTCCAATATGGTGAGTATAGGGGGTTATGACTGCACTAAAGTCAGCAGTTATGCCAGTTATTATCCTCGTACATCTGAAATTGTTACTGAAACCATTAAATCAGCTTAGGCTTTCACGGCCGGCGTTCATAATTAGTTGCAAGTTGTTCGGACTTGTAGGACGTGTTCCAGACTGGATACCTCCCGACGTTTCACCGGAAACTGCGTCCGGCATTATCAAGGGTTCCGCTCCTTTCCTTGGTCAGCAGTGGAATGAAGACCAGCTCCTCCTTTTTTTCGGGGGGGGGGGGGGGGGGGGGGGCGAAAGAGTAACACGTAAAACCTGGCGACTTGGTTATTGCCACATGCAAGGATAATGTGGGTATAGAAATGAGTAGGTATGTTAGTTGGGAGAAGGTATCATGCACCAGATCGATGTCCGTCTTCTCGCCAGTTCGTCTCCGGGGAATCCGTTAGAACTCGGCACTGCTGGGATCAGCGCGGGCCTTGCCGGCTGCCGAGCAATGGTACAAGTATCCGAAGAACCTGCGCCACTACCCGATCTCCATGGGGTCCCTGGTACCGAGCCTCCGTCACCGGAGAGTGGAGGGGGGCCTCGCCTGCCGAAGCAGGGGCCTAGCGGGCGGTCCATGGGAACGAGCCACCTTCCTCTCTGCTCTTGTCATGGACCTGTAGACAGGGCAACTGCGATGGGATGACGGATGGTCACCCATGCAGTTCGCGCACACCGGCGCGTCCCGCGGCACCATGCATCCGGTGTGGTGATGGCCACCTGAACACCGGTTACAGCGGACTGGAGAGCCGCAGGATCCCTGGGAGTGGCCCCATCTCAGACAGTGGAAACACTGTAAAAGCTGAGTTGAGCGGGGCCTCATATAACCTGACTGTAGCGGCTGTCCCTGGCAGCGGCTGGTGGCCTCGCGGCGTCCTGGCTCCCCCTCCTGGGGACGCTGCGGGCGACGGTCCTCTGGGCTGTTGCGGTTCGTCTTCTTCCGCTGCCTTGGGGCCGTCCTGGTGGCCCCGGCCGTCTCTGGTGTCCCCTTCCTGACGGTGGTGGCGGGCGTGAGTTGCCCCGCTAGGGGCTCTGGTAGTCGCTCCTCCTCCTGGTTGGCGGGCGCAAGTTGCCCCGCTGAAGGCACCGCCTGAGGTGCTGGTTGTGGCGCCTGAGTCCTCTTGGAGAAGGTCAGGGGGCCCGCCTGGGTCCCAATCTCTGCATGCGTCGTGACGTCCTTCTTGGTTGTAGATGTTCCGCACCATCCAACGCGTAGCGGAGGATGTTCGGAGGGGCACCTGGCACGAAGCCTGGTACCACAGCGACCTGCCAGATCTCGGCCATTGCTGTGAGGTATGTCTGCGCGACTCCCTGCAGATGTGGCCTGACCAAGACGCCAGTGGGGAGGTAGGCTTCGATGTCCTCGCGGACACGTTCAGCTCCTCCCGTCGTGACTTCGTGGGCCTGGTCCAGGTAGGCCCTGATGACTTCCCTCTCTTCGTCCTGGTTGATGCCTGACCTGTAATATACAAACAAAGCCCAGGAGCTGGGGTCATAGCCACATGCTTGCTCGGAGCCTGGGGAAGTGGCCCCAGGGTTCCCTTGCACGGTGTCCGAGCTCACATCGCTCGCCCAGCTGAACCTGGCGTCCGGGCTACTGCTGATGTCCGGTCGCGGGGAGCTAGCTGGTTCTGGCGTCCGACTCTTCTCGGACTCAGCTGGCTCGGAATGGCACGGGGAGGCGTCGGTTGACTCGGACCGCAGGGAAACCTGCGTTATGTCCGGGCTACCTGTGCCCCCCGGGCCGGGTGCTGCTCCAGCGTCGAGTGCGCCAGCCGGGCTGTGAGGCACCCCTACCTCGTCAACGGCTGGCGGCTTCTGCGCTGCTGGCGCCTTCTCACCAAGGGCCTGCTGGCGTGCCCGCGTTACCGGAGGAGAGGGCCCAATGGAGGTTAACTCCCCACCCAAGGAGCCTGCCGATCGTGGCCCTCTACCTCTCCGGGTGCGGTTGCGCCTGCCTTGGCCTCTGGCTGGCTCGCCGGTCGTCTGCTGCTTCCTCCACTCGATGGTCCCGCTGCTCGTAGTCTCCATCCTGGTGAGCTGTTAGAACAACTTTGCTGGTCTGCTGCTGCTACTGACAAGGTGTCCTTCCTCTTACCAGTCTGAGACGAACCTTTAACTGCTCGCATTATTTATACCGTGTGAGCCGAGCGTTCTCTGCGCAGTCCGGCTCGATCGTCTGGTCTCACGTACATGTTGCCGGCTGAGGTGACCTACTGTCCCCGCGCCAGCTATGAGGACCTGGCCGGAATGTGGAGTGGAGTGAGTAAGCCAGTGTGACGTAGCACTGTACTATACTACGCTAAAACTTGTACTCACCTAAGAGTAGCGGTGTTGCTAATGGAGAATCCGGAAACCGACTTGTTTTAC
Organism: Meconema thalassinum; assembly: GCA_946902985.2. Taxonomy (NCBI): domain Eukaryota; kingdom Metazoa; phylum Arthropoda; class Insecta; order Orthoptera; family Tettigoniidae; genus Meconema; species Meconema thalassinum. Next base: position 890,166,343 of record OX336389.2, read on the forward strand.
TACTTTTCGTAATGAAGTGTGTGACCAAGGAAAAGTTATTTTGCCTTGTATCACAGACAGTAGTATTGGAATGATAGGAACACGTTTTTCTTCCACATAAAACGCTTGAATAGCACGACGAATTACACATTTATCAAAATCATCAATGTTCACTATAGTGTGTGATGGCCTACTATTTCGTCTCTTACCCGGAGTGGACAGCACACTACCCTCGCCACTTTCAGCCAATTCCCTCGTTTCCTTCCGTATCTTTTTAATAAAAGATTCGGACACTCCAGGGGGGGGCGTGGTGGCTCAGCGGTCTAGCTGTATGCCTCTCACCAAGGCGGTCCGGGTTCGATTCCCGGTCAATGCATGTGAGATTTTCGAAGTGAAATGCCATGTCCTGTGGTTCGGATTCCACGTATAAAGGAGGTCCCGTGGCTCATGATCTCGAGATTAACGGTCACGTTAAACTACAAGCTTGCTTTTGGACACTCCAGGAGAGTGAGCAGCTCTTCGTGTCGCCTGGTTTACTCTGAAAGCAAAACGTTTGTGTTCAGCCTCTTCATCACATTTTACAGTACAGTAATGTTACTTATGATACCACTCTCCTCAGAATGCACAACTTTATTTTTATTTCGCAGCGACATAACACTTTGAGAACCATACAGTCAAAGCCTATGTCTTCACTGAGGTAGTATAAGCATAAGCATGGCCCGGAATTCCCTCGCTAACTCATCGTTCCCGCCAGGGGGTGTCAACCAGATAGGGATCATTTGGCACCATCGGTGTAGTAGCACGTGCCAGTCGTATGGAGCGCTGTATATCGTGTATATCGTGTTGCCAACATATGCATGATACAACGTTGTAATTAAATTGCAAACATATCACTATATTTAGTCAATAAATATACACATAATTCCTAATTGACATTTCCTTGCAATTATCTTGCTCACAGACGATAATTACGGCACTTATCATTAAATAAATATTATTTCTACTGGGTTGGCGGCACTGACCATGCCATGGCGGCTCTGTTTTTGTGTTGTATGTAATAATATTGGCCGTATACAAATAAGCTAATGTTGTGTTCTATCTCATCTTTCTTATATCAAATTGTCTTCGTGGTAATGAGAAGTGAACAGTTCATCTTCTGCTACGCCAAGTAAGTACGCTTATTTTAAGAATTTAAGTTTTGTGTTTCTGTAGTGGCTGTGAAAAATATAGGCCCAGTTTTGAATTGAAATTTGACGCAGGTGACATTCTACTTGACATATCAATTAACTTTCACTATTATTTATCCCATAGGTAGACCTACCAAATTCTGTGAACTGTGCCTATCACCGGAAGAAGGAAAAAAACAAATCGTAAATCGCTGTTCTCGAAATAGAAGAGGAATATATGGCAATTACTCTCCTAAGAAATGATCCAGTCTATGACCAGGTAAGAAGTCTGTGTTACCGTAATGTTTTGGCAGTGGGTAGTGGAACTAGGTACTGTGGGTTCTCGTAATGGATTTTTTTAATAGGCCTATAATGTAGACCTACGGTAGAGTACAAGATGAATAAGGTTGGGTTCCATAAACCATTACAACAACTTGATTACAGCTCGCAGAGATATTTAAATGGGCCTATTGCATGTGTGTACTGAAGATCTTGAGGAGTGTTAATAATCAATTAATTAATTTCACATTGCAATAGAATATAAATCTCATGATTCATGACAACGTGTCTAAGCTTTAATTTTTTCCCCTTCCTTGAATTTCAAATTATTACAGTATTCAAAACAGATCAGTTCTTGCACATGTTAGTTAGAATAGGTAGTAATGCCATGTAGGACTGTAATTACAGGCTATTAAAACTTAACACACCCCCCCATGGTCTAATAGGTCTAATGGCCTATATCATATAGTCTTACCAATGTGTAACTCTATACATTGTGTTCTTGTCCTGTGGAATGAAATCCAACGTGAATATACTTTTGCTAAGTCATGGTGCTAAAGTAGTCGACTCGTGTAATGTTCTGCGACCCAAATACCATTCAAATGCACCTGTCCTCCTCTAATAAGCCAAGAACAAACAAACGTGTAGATGTGTTTCCTTGCATATTCATGCTATGGGCACTTTGTATTTATTTTTGTAGATACACAGGAAAATAAGCTGTATGGTTTAGGTTATGGTAGGAATGCAGTGTTTGGGCTGGGTGTTCAGTTGGTCGAATTGGTAGAAATGGCAATACTGATGTAGGACTGTAATTACAGGTTATTAAACTTAACATACACCCCCATGGTCTAATAGTTTTAATGGCCTAGGATCATATTATAGTCTTACCAATGTGTAACTATATACATTGTGTTCTTGTCCTGTGGAACTAAGTCCAACGTGAAAATCCAATAAAATAATGGAACCATTGGCCCGATAACCCCACCCTTATCTACCAATTTTTATTTTATACTCTTGGTAAGTTAATAAGTGTTAGGTTCTGTCGATGATATTCTGTAACAGCGAGATAGATACAAGACAAATATAATTGATTTATTGTATGCCAATGTAATGGTTGATATACCTATAGGTAGTATTTTATTCCCACACGTTATTTACAATATTTTTCAACACGTAGGATGCCAATGTCTAAGCATGACGAATAGAAGGAGAAATTGAGAAGACTCCTGAAGTTCAAGTGCGCCCCGCCGGGCAGCGCTCGAGTGGGTACGTTCCACACTGCCGGGGTCAGCTGGTCTTAGAGATGGTGTTAAGGGAAACTAATTACTTTGTAACTGATACTTTTTTAAAAAGTAATTAGCGGTTCCAATTAAAATAGCATGGCAGGGCACACTGGAAAATATAATTCATAGAAATAAGAACTACGGTCTTCATTACATGTTACGGAACGCACAGATTCTTGGAGTATACAGACACAGATAAAAAAAAAATCCCCAGCATATTAAAACAAGCACACACAAACTATTTAAAGTAACACTACTTAACAATTTATTTTGTCGGCTACGGTACTGGTCTTTCGAAAGCTTGCGTGAAGACTTGGCGGGTGTTCGAGATTGCAAATCTCGGCGGATTTCCTTCGTTCTGAAGAAGAATCGGCACCCAAAATAAACAAGTCTGGGGATAATATCCATGACACGCTGAAGACAGCAGCCAGCTCCTGAAGGATCAACTGAAATTGTTTCTTTGGAATCGATACAATCATAAATATTTCGCTCCAGATCGATTTTGAGTTTAATTTTCCGGTAATTACTTCTCGGCCTGGAAAAGAATGCCACATACACTTCTCGAAGGACGTGTTAGATACACTTCATTGTTCATCTTAGGGCACCTTTTTTAGTTTCTTTGTTGCTTTCTCTTAGCAATAATTTAGTCGTATTTCCGTTTATTCCTGATGAAGAAAGACATGGTTTCTTTCGAAACGCGTCGAGTTTGAATAAATAAAACACGGCATAAGCCCAAAATTCTACATTATGGATAAAATGGTATTAGTTGCGTTTGACATTAACCATACCGTACATAAAGCATCACAATAAATTGGTTGAAAAACTGAATCCAGATAGCTTTAAAACTCATCATTTTTCACCATCTGTTTCCTCTGAATTTGGTTAATTAAAGCTTAATAATTGAGTTTAAACACCGGTTTGGTGACCCATCGTTCCAGGCAAGTCGGTAACACCTGTAACTACTCAGGCAGATAGGTCACTTAACCGTAATTTGGAAGTTATTGTGAAGTTATGAATGCATTAGCGGTAGCACTGCCGGAGACGTAATCGGGCTAGGCTATTGCGTTTTTAAATTAGCTCCCGTTTCAGGGTTTTTAGGTTTTGAGTTCGAATAGTTCGTTAAATAGTTGTAAAACAGTAAGGAGAGTATGTTTTGTGTAGGTTTTAAGTTGAATTAAAGTTTATGTCGAGCTGAGAAGTGAATTTGGTGTAGCTTAAAGTGTAGTTTTTTGGTCTGATCTGTTTCCTCTGAATTTGGTTAATTAAAGCTTAATAATTGAGTTTAAATGCTGGTTTGGTAACCAATCGTCCCAGGCAAGCCGGTAACACCTGTAACTACTCAGGAAGATAGGTCACTTGGCCAGGCGTGGATTCAGGGGGGGGGGGGGGGGAGGGGGGTCATGACCCCCCCTTCCAAACGGAGACCAAATTTTTTTGCAAATTCAAAAAACGAAAACACAATAACCAGACAAATAAAACTTAACGAATTTTAACTGACAAACAGTTTTTTTTTCATTTTATTCAATACTGAAAATATCTTTATTGCAATTTTTATGTTCTGTTACAACTCTACATATTTGCAACTTCATACCTGTTATATGAAAATGAAAATCCACAGCCTGCTTCCAGTCTCCGACCGGGTCAGGAATGGAATGAATGAAGCCCCCATCTAGCGGCGAGGATATGAACTGTGCCGGCTGCCGAGGCCTGACGCACTCCTCTGGGGCAATGATTAAATGAATGACAGATGAAATGAAATGATAGTGGAGAGTGTTGCTGGAATGAAATTTTGACAGGGAAAACCGGAGTACCCGGAGAAAAACCTGTCTGCCTCCGTTCTGTCCAGCACAGATCTCACATGGAGTGACCGGGATTTGAACCACGGACCCAGCGGTGAGAGGCCGGCGTGCTGCCGCCTAAGCCACGGAGGCTTACCTGTTATATAAAAACGATTATTTATTTAACAAAATCAACTCGTTTATTTTGTTTAGCAAACCTTGTGATTACCGAATCGATGTTTATAGTGATGTCACGATGAATGTGCAGCAATGCACGGATAGGAATTTGGGGCTTTTTTCGCACCAAAAAATGTTGCCGACGTCCAAACTGCAAGCTTGGTTGGCAATTTAAGCTGCGACTTTCTCCCTTTGTCGGTACCAACTCGACTTGCCGAAACTGTAACGTACCTTGATCCTTTTCTCGATGCTCGATGTAAAAGTCGCAAAACACGCCGTTGCAATTTGTACGAATATTTTTGGTGCGCTAAACGCATCAAATGTCTATCCATGTAGCTTGCAAAAAAAATTGGTCTGGTTTTGTACGTTTGGATATTTTGTGATTGTGTTTTTAGTGATACCATTTTTCTTAACAATTTCGATTCTCTGACACCCCCCCCAAAGCCAAACTCTAGATCCGCGCCTGCACTTGGCCGTAATTTGGAAGTTATTGTGAAGTTATGAATGCGTGTGCGGTAGCACTGCCGGAGACGTAATCGGGCTAGGCTATTGAGTTTTTAAATTAGCTCCCGTTTCAGGGTTTTTAGTTTTTGAGTGCGAATAGTTCGCTTAATAGTTGTAAAACAGTAGGGAGAGTATGTTTTGTATAGGTTTTAAGCTGTATTATGGCTTATGTCGAGCTGAGAAGTGAATTTGGTTTCGCTTAAAGTGTAGTTTTTTGGTCTGTTCTGTAGCCTGGATTTATTAAATTTATTGTGCTGCTGGCGTGATTAAAAGCTGTAGGATTTGATGTAGAGTGCTAGGATTGCTTGGCGGAAGTGTTGGTGAGAGGGAGAGAAGTGAGGGGATGGGTTTATGGAGTTGTTGCTGTTGTTGCTTGTTTTTCAACTGCTGTTTCTTGATGGCGTGCTTGTAGTGCCTACAACCCTGGTACACGTTGTTGGACATTATCGCTTGCAGTGCTTGTAGCGGCGGGACCACAAACTACCTTGCTATAATGGCGGAGTCCTCACACTAGGTCCTTCTATTCGTCATGGTCTAAGCTTACATGGAGGGATTTTTTCATCAATTGATTCTGTAATAAGACCACCTTGTGGTGTGGTTGCTGCCACTCCTGAGGTCCTGGGCTAGTTTCCAAGCTTGATTAAGTAATTTAATTCTGGTCTGACTGTTGGAACGGCGCACACTCATCTTTGTGAGACAGAACTGAGAAGAGGTAGGTTCGATTCTCACCTCGGCCATCCAAGAAGTGCTTTTCCAAGGTTTCCCCACTTCCACTCCAGGCTAACGCTGGGATGGTTCCCAACTTAAGGCTACGGCTGCCTCCTTTCCAGTCCTCACCTGAATTACAGGAAGTATACACACTACTACAGATACCACAATAACACAGATTATCATACAAATCATACACTCCCCCAGGGGCTCACTTCTAGTGGGACGTGGGTTGGCGACCATGGGGCCCCAGCTGAGTCCCGCATTGCTTCCACTTACTTGTGCCGGGCTCCTCTCTGTCTTCTTTCCTGTCACCTCCCCTTTTTTCCATTGCCTTGTTCTCTTCTGACCCCGACGGTATTAGGGTATCCGAGGCCTAGGGAGTCTATTCCTTTCCCGCCTTAATTGGCCCTCGTCTCATCTTTTCTAATGCCCTCCTCCTGCGAGGGGTCAGCCTTCATTTTCTTTTCTTGTTATCTCCTGCCTTCTGCTCAAGGCCCTCAAGGGGCAGGGTGTATGTAGCCCCAACACCTTTGGTGCACCCTGGATATTGCTACACCCTCAGGGGCTCACGGCTGGTGAGTTCGGGAGATGGCGACCCCGAGGGATTCCTGAGCTGGGTCCGGTTTTTCCTCTTTTTTCCATTGCCTCTGGGGCCTTTCGTGGCTCTCCTTCCTTCCAAGTCCCTCGGTCCTCATTCTTCGAGGGTTTGAGGACATTTCTTTTCCTCCTGTCCTTTGTTTGCCTTATTCTCCTTTTGTTTTCCATTTCTTCTTCTAGTAGCCTATATAAGTTGTAGTTTACATTTGATTTTCATCTTCACGATCACCCAAACCATTAGGGGCCGATAACCAAGAGGTTAGGCCCGTTAAAACAACAAATATCATCATCAACAAATCATACACACTTCCAAATACATCGGGCTAAATGGATATGTTATCGAAAGCCCTAAATGAATTAATATCAAAAACACAATGATTCTTTTAAAATGTAGTTAACTTATAGTAGGTGCAAACATACACATATCAGCAAATTCAAGTTCCCCGTTTCAAGCATTAAGTTACACATTTATTAAGTTTACTGTTTCAACATACACACTGGTATGTGTTGTAGGAATTTGCGGTTCATCGGTGTCAGCCATTACATCAAGGAGGAACTAGGTCCATTATTATGTGCTGGACCCTACTGTTATACTTTGGCAAGAAAGAAGAAAGGAACATGCCTCAACACATACTTTTAGGAGGACCAGATTTGATTACTGTATTTTTGCTAAGTTTGATCTTGACTCTTGCTGTTATCTTCTCTTCATTGACAACTTTTTAAATAAAACATGATGAATTCTAGCAGTATTGAGTGTTTTTCTTGTTTTTCATTGATAGTCCTATTTCTCCTTTCCCCTTAACAGCACGTCATGGAATGTACTGTATTAGTGTGCGATGTTAATTTTTGATGTAGCCTACTTACTGCATTTCACCCTTCAAAATTTTTAACTGGATATATTTTAAAAGGCATATGAAATGAACTACTGTATAGAAATTTTGTGATATCCAATTCTTTTTCTGTCCCCTAATGTATTTGGCACTAATTACACTAACAATTTTAGTGTGATGAGGATCTGGTTACACCACCTGATTCCTTAGCATTCTCTCTTAAAATTTTACTGTTATCGCTAACAGCATCAAGCATTTTAAAATATGAATTTTCTCCCTTCCCAGTACTTTTCCTTTGTAGTTTTTTCTAATAACTAATTGATTATAGGCCTACTTGGGCCATTTTTAAGCTGAGTAATAATATGCTGCAGGTCTTGTAGTAGCCTAATTTTTGTCACCAATGCAATATGCTCCAATTGCAACTGAAAGAAATTTAAACATGTATATTAGTGATGAGGTTATGTTCTAAATGCTGTGATTGTTCATTTCAAAGTTCTGGAATTCACAATTTCCCACTTTGTTATTATTTTTATTTATTTTTTCTGTTATTGGTATTTTGAATGTGATTTATTTCTTGTAGATCATATTATTATCTCCACACTTATAAACGTGCCATAAGTATTGGGAGATCGTGATTTTCGGAACATTGAAGTGGGCAGAGCATTTAGGACGAGAATATTTAGCGGAACGAGAAGAAGGGGCAGGGAGGAGGGGAGGGGGCGGGAGGGTTAGTGTTTACGAGATCTGCTCATAGGTGGCGCTGCTGGTCGACATGTTGCTAGTACATCAGTCAACCACCAGACAGCGCTGAAGTCTTAGGTACCAAGAATTAGCATGGCTGTTGGCCATCTGTAGTAGTAGGTAATCTGTGATTTGGCACCATCGGTGTAGTAGCACGTGCCAGTCGTATGGAGCGCTGTATATTGTGTATATCGTGTTGCCAACATATGCATGATACAACGTTGTAATTAAATTGCAAACATATCACTATATTTAGTCAATAAATGTACACATAATTCCTAATTGACATTTCCTTGCAATTATCTTGCTCACAGACGATAATTACGGCACTTATCATTAAATAAACATTATTTTTGTCGGTTGGCGGCATTGCCTTCCCGCACACTACTTCTGTTCTGTTCAAACATGGCGGTGTATTTACATTTCCTGTACATTACAGCAATATTTCTTCCCCAGAGTTTTCGATTGATTTCGCCTTAAATAGGGGCCGATAACGTAGATGTTAGGCCCCTTACAGCAACAATTATCAATATCAATCACCTTAAATACATGTGTTTCTTGATGTTCTGTGAAAAAGAAGTGCCGTAATCTTGGCGTTTTCAATTGGATGTAACCTGTAAACCGGTACCGGTATTTCCATTTCTGTTGTAAGTACCGATAATGCATTATGTATTATTAAATTGATTTCTTAAGAGTGTGCTGATATTATCGATAGGATTCTTATGAGAGCCATGCATTATTATTTGTGGACTTCCGTAGTCGTAGAAAGCTAGATTTAATGACTTTAGCCTAATTCAATTATTTTTTTTTGTTAGATTTTGTATTTTATGTTTTCTGTACCTCATTCTGTATATTTTGTATGTAGGTTATGGGAAAACATCACTCAGAATCTTGTGTTCTTGGCTGCAAAAGTAGAGGTTGGAGATACGCTCCTTTCATCGCTTCTCAGTCGATGACTCAAGGTATGTATCAATAATTAGGCTATTCTGTAATTATTTAGTCAGATTCCTTTGATGGCACTTTTTAAATTAAATTTAAAGTGATGATCCTCACGTCCTACATGGAGTAATCGCCACTGGGAGGGAGTATGGAACAACAACGCTCAGGACAGCTTCTGTCAGTGCGGGGAATCAAATCTCCAACCTCCAGAGTTGCTGCAGCCCCCCATTGGGGGCGCTATGCTCCCAGTTTATATCTTGGTTTAGAGTTCCCACATTTCTATACTCACGGCAGTGTCCACATGAAAACTCCACAAACAATACGATCTTGAAAAGGAAGCGTGCTAAAGCTTGAAAATGTGACGCATCTTGTTCTGCCCCTCGCTCTGAGCACTATACCGCTGTTGTGTGTTCAGAAACAGTCAGCAATGCTGTGATCATCCTACAGTCAGCTCTCAGCTGTAACTGTTTAAAAAGAAAATTAATTGTTTTGTAAAATAGTCTTTGGGACTACCTTGCCCGCCCTCTCGATAACCTCTGTCTCGCTGTCACTGGCAGTACTTGTAACTACTGTAGTTCTACATCTCAGCCCTAGATGGGTGAAGTGTGACCTTCACCGCCCGGAGTAGAATGCACTGTTTTATTAATTCATTCATTAATTTTGTACACTTGAATTAATCGTACAGCATGTGGGCTGTAACATGTAGGCCTACAATGACTACGATGCGACTAACATAACCTAATCAATTTGTAAGCGACTTGAAGTGTTCGAAACTTGTAATTACTGTCTAATTAGGTCTACTCACTCGGCCAATCTGAAAACTGCAATGCTTTAAGTATTTTTTTTTTTAGTAAGATCTCTTGATCCAAAACCTGACTTAATGAAGCTAGTTATTTTTATAATAATAAATTTATTAAAGCACAAAATATGCAGTATGAAATTACAACTAGTTTGAACAGAACTGAGACAGAGATAACCTCCTCTGCCCACACCACATCACGTGGTATCGATCACATCTTCTACCACATAGGGCACATACACAATTTAAGTCTGGCTGATGAAATCTTCTGTTACGGTATTACACACTTTGAAGTGGAAACCATGTACCGAGAATCTCGTTACCAGGTGCCTCAGCTCGTAGGAGCTCTCTGTCCAGTCCCGTGATGTCATCGCATCAGTCGCGTAAAATTCTTGCCAGATGCTATCTTTCTTAGACTTCATTTCCTGAACTAGTGTCTCAAAACCATGTGTTGTTGGCAAAAGCATCTGCAGTCTCAGTTCTTCAACAAAGGGAAGCTCACTTGAGAGTTCATAAACCAAACGAGAAAGAGTAAATCGGAAGAGGCATAAGACATGTGGTTCAATTTTGTTTTTTGTGTGGGGTGAGGTATACCTCCCACCTACACCCACTCCCCAAATATCAAGCTGGAGGAATTTTGGGTATTAGTGACCCATGTGGACTCACATGTGGATTAGTTACATTAATCATAGGCTTAAAATTTTAGTTATTTATTGAAAGGTGAGGGTGGCAGTCCTATGGGTTGGATCAATCATAGATGGCCATTACATTAATAAATAGCTTCTGTGTTTTACTAAAATAAAGGTAGCGCTAAATGAACATAGAACGAGCGATAACATTCTCTATAATAGATGAATTAGCCAAAATACCTTATGAAACGATGAGAAATAAATCAAGGAGCGATGTTTTAATAGATGTTTCCTCCTCTGCCGTCAGTGACCCACCCAGCCATCCCAAATAGGATCACAGCATATAGGCTATAGGCTAGCGAAAATTACAGCTGTGGGTGCCATTGTTCAAATCAATCATCTTCAAAACAGTACCATAACAGTACTGCCAAACAAAGAAGTGCCCAGTTTAGTCTCTAGTGAGCAGCACTCGGTTCACTGCTCTTAATTAGGCTAGTGTGTGCAATATTTTCACTTCTCTGTAATGATTTTTTTCCCCCCATGGCTGAAATGAGTTATTTTTGTTATATGCTCTGTAATTATTATGCAGTATATCGCTCCGCTGTAATAAATATGTATTAATTTTTTCGTACAACATTGGTTTTGATAATGGTTACAGCCTAACGCATCCCGATGAACTTCTTTTTTTGATCAACAGTGATTTTGTATCCCAGTTCTTTTTATCAACAGTGATTTGGTATCTCGCATGTTGGCAGCAATGTGTGCGCCTTGGTGCGTGCTGCTAGAGTGAGCGATGATGACAGTTGAACGAGATGCAAGTGCTGTCGAAACATGGCAGCCGTTTTTAAAATATCAATAAATAGAAAAACATATTTACGTACTTTAGCACATCATGAGGTTTGGTAGTGATCAGGGTTCCTAATTTTAATATGTAATATCGCCCAGAAGATGAAACAAGGACACAATGTATGTAAAAGTTACATTCATGTCTGCTGCAAGTATAATCCGCATTCCACTTACATTCAGAATTAAGGTAGCACTGAATGAAAGTAGAACGAGCGATAACATTCTCTATAAGGGGCCGATTATATTCTTGGTAATTAGTGTCGATGATTTTCTGTAACAGCGAGATGGATACAAGACAAATATAATTGGTTTATTGTATGCCAAAGTAATGGTTGATATAGGCTAGCTAGTATATTTATTCCCACATGTTACTTTACCTAGGTATTAATTCTGAATGAAAGTAGAACGCAGCTTATACACTTGCATCAGACATGAATGTGACTTTTACATACCTTGTCTCCTTGTTTCATCTTCTGGGCGATATTACGTAGGCCTATTGAAATTAGGAACCCTGGTCACTACTGCACATCATATATGTGCTAAAGTACGGGGCGCCAGGAAATGTTCTCTGCAGATGCGAGAGGTTGCGTCATCAGTTTAGCTCGCAGCACGGTGTCCCTGATAGAGCGAAGGCCACGTGTGTGGGCTGTGAGCTGTCGAAATCGTCAGTGCGTATAGTTAGATTATTGGAAGAGTGCAACAGTATGTTATGAATGGCTGGGTGAGTATAAAGTTTACTGTTTGTTATGATACAAGCGACAGCCGTGCTACCAACGTAACTGGTGACTTAATCTCTCGCAGCAGCTTGTAGGCACTGCGGACAACATTCCCTGGCGCCCAGTATGTAAATATGTGTTTCTATATTTTGCTCTTTTAAAAACGGCTGCCATGTTCCGACAGCACTTGCATCTCATTCAACTGTCAACAAAGTCCACTCTAGCGGCACACACTGAGGCGCACAAATTGTTGCCAACATGTGGGATACAAAATCACTGTTGATAATAAAAAGTGGCATACAAAATCACTGTTGATAAAATAATCATTGATCTGGACGCGTTAGGCTGTAACCATTCTCAAAAACCATTGGAATGGACGAAACGAAGGTTAGAATGGTCAGGTGTTGGCGAGGTTGGTAGTACTGTTTTGATGATAGTTGATGTGAACAAAGGCAGCCACAGCTGTAATTTTGCCTATATAAGTCGTGATTCTTTTTGGGATGGTTGGGTGGGTCACAGAGAGCGGAGGAGGAAACATCTATTTAAACTTCATTCCCTGATTTATTTCTCGTCGTTTCATAAGGTATTTTGGCTAATTTATGTACTATAGAGAATGTTATAGGTGTATTATCCAGAGTTGGGATCTGACAGTTCGGCGGAGAACTGTTGAACTAAAGGCAGCGGTGCCACGAATGCTGCTGTCCACCACGCGCATACTTCCATCCTCCCGCTCTTTTCCTCATGCTCATAATATCATTAGCACCGTTATTACATTTATTACTTTTTTATTCAGATGGTTTTCAAAATCTTAAACAAACCAATGCTTAAATCTGTTCGGTGCAAACTGAAAAACAAAATATTAGCCCGTCAAATTGAGGAGAGACCTAAATTATTGTAATGAATAGCAATAACAATATTACGAATACTATCATAAAGCAAAAATGATCAAAGCGAAACGACAACACGTGATTGTTTCCGTGATTTTTAGTTATTTATATTTCCTGTAGAATAAGTTTCAAGTCACAAGTAACACACAATTGTATTACAAAATATAGGCTCATTGTGTAGACTATTAAGTCACCCTTTAGAAGACAGAAGCTAATCACAGTAGTCTTACTAATTACAAGAGCAGAGGCGGTAGCCTACGTTCCTGCGCGCGACTGAATGGAATTAATGGTTCGCCTGATGCTCAGAACTGACACTAACACTGCTACATACATAAATAACGGTCTCTAATGAATCATAAGTATAAATATAAGTATAAAGTATAAATAAGTATAACTCAAACAATTATAACTCATTAAAACAACAGATTATGAAACGCAGCAAGGTGAGTGTGCACTGGAGGCAACCAAACAAGCGACTGATCGGCGACAAGCAAGTGGTGAAATAGCATAATTCAAATTGGCAGCGCTGTATAGTTTCCATGGCAACAAGCCATGCGGGCGATCTAGTCGTCAGCTGTTTTTGCCCAGTGGTGCTGAATTGTCAGATTCCAACTCTGGAAAATACACCTATAGGTAGTGAGTTATTGTTCTTTCAAGGGGCGGAACTACGAGGTCATCTGCCCCTTATGGAGAATGTTATCACTCGTGCTACTTTCATTCAGTGCTACCATAATACCACCTTGTGGTGTGGTAGCTGCCACTCCTAAGGTCCTGGGCTAGTTTCCAAGTAATTTAATTCTGGTCTGAGGGTTGGAACGACTCACAATCAGCTTCGTGAGCCAGAACTGAGAAGAGGTAGGTTCGATTCTCACCTCGGCCATCCAAGAAGTGGTTTTCCGTGGTTTCCCCACTTCCACTCCAGGCTAACGCTGGTATTGATCCTAACTTAAGGCAATGGCTGCCTCCTTTCCACTCGTCACCTGAATTACAAAAAGTAGGCTATACTGCTCGGGTTCATTTTCCATGTTCTGTGAACTTGCGGGGTGAGGAGAAAGAACAGGGGAGGGTCAGGCGAGAAGAGAAGGGCCTGTCAACTGCCCGCCGTGATATCTGGTATTCCTTTCTATTCCAATAATGCTAACTTAGGGCTGTTGCTCAAAACACTGTGGTGTTACAAATGAGTGAGTGAGCCACCGACCAATGTATTTGGTTCTGTACTATGCACGGACCAAGGAACCTCATCACTCGTCAACACCACTGCGATGCACATTTCTCTCAGGTTCACGCAGCTCAGACCCGAGCAGTACACACTACTACAGGTACTACAATAACACAGATTATCATACAAATCCTACATACTTCCAAATACATGGGACTAAATGAATTAATATCAACAACACAATGATTCTACAATAAGTGATTCTTTTAAAATGTAGTTATAGTAGGTGCAACTATACACATATCAGCAAATTCAAGTTCTCCATTTGAAGCATTACATATTTTATTAAGTTTACTGCTTCAACATACAAACTTGCATGTGTTGTAGGAATTTGCTGTTCATCAGTGTTAGCCATGGCATAAAGGAGGGAAGAGGTTCATTATCCTGTGCTATAGCCTACTGTTATGCCTTGGCAAGAAAGAAGAAAGGAACATGCCTCAACACGTACTTTTAGGAGGACCAGATTTGATTTCTGTATTTTTGCTAAGTGTGATCTTGGCTCTCGCTGTTATTTTTCTTCGTTGACAACTTTTTAAATAAAACGATGATTTCTAGCAGTATTGAGGTTTTTATTGTTTTTCATTGAAAGTCCTATTTCTCCTTTCCCCTTCACAGGATGTCATAGAATTTACTGTATTAGTGTGCGATGATTTTTTTGATGTACTTACTGTATTTCACCCTGTAAAAATTGGTGAACTGGATATATTTTAAAAGGGAATATGAAATGAACTACTGTATAGACATTTTGTAATATCCAATTATTTTTCTGAAATTTCAGTCTCCCAATGAATTTGGCACTAAGTGCACTAACAATTTTAGTGTGATCTGGTTACACCACCTGTTTACTTAGCATTCTCTCTTAACATTTTACTGTTATTGTTAACAGCATCAAGCATTTTAAGATATGAATATTCTCCCTTCCCAGTACTTTTCCTTTGCAGTTTATTCTAATAACTGATTGGTTATAGGCCTAATTAGGCCTAATGTGGTTAATTGGAAGGGACCCTATTTTTAAGGTGAGTAGTAATATGCTGCAGGCCTTTTAGTAGCCTAATTCTTGTCACCAATGCAATATGCTCCAATTGCAACTGAAAGAAATGTAAACATGTAAATTATTGATAGGTCATGTCCTAAAATAGGGGCAGATGACGTCGTAGTTCCGCCCCTTAAACAACAATAACTAACTAACATGTCCTAAATGCTGTGATTGTTCATTTCAGAGTTCAGGAATTCACAATTTCCCACTTAGGTATTATTAAAAAAAAATGTTATTGGTATTTTGATTGTGATTTATTTCTTGTTGATCATATGATTATCTCCTCACTTAAAAACGTGCTATAAGTATTGGGAAGATTGTGATTTTCGGAACATTGAAGTGGATAGAGAATTTAGGACGAGAATATTTAGTGGAACGAGGGGAAGGGGTGGGGTAGGCTACCCGCACGGCCGTGCTACACGTCAACTAGTACCACGGCCAAACACCAGACAGCGCTGAAGTCTTAGGTGCCAAGAATTAGCATGGCTGTCGGCTATCTGTAGTAGTAGGTAATCTGTGGTGTGGGGTTTACATCAAAGAGGATATAAATGAGATGCATGTTAAATTTTGACGCCAACCACAGATTACCTACTACTAGTGCCAAATGATCCCTATCTGGTTGACACCCCCTGACGCCAACCTATTGCTCGGGCATGTAGTTCCAATAGATAGCGTGGGATGGCGCGGCAATGCACTTCTGAGCGCAATCTATCCACCACCCTCCCTCACCCCTTTTCCTCACACCCACTACTTTTTTATTCCTTCTTTTCTCTCCCCTGCCTTATTACGGTCATGATTTAGTAATTATACTCTTCCAGTACTATATTAATAATAGTGATATTTTTTCTCTCTGTGGTATCAGCTGATATTTAATGGCACAATACCTCATTATGCTATTGTAAAAAATGAATGAAGTCGTCAGGATATTGATAGCCACATACGCCATTTCAAATGAAGTAACAACATTGAAAATTGCACTTAATACATTTTGTCTGATAACTTACAAGTGCAAATATTACACCATTAGCAATCGAGGGTGCATAAAAACTTGCCATACTGTGCCCAACTCTAGGAATGGGTATTCCGAGTTTCAGACACCTAGATATCAAGGGAAAGGCTGTAGCCGCTTTAGAAGGTTCAGATATTTGAATATCGCGCTACATTGCTTCTCGAAGCATTTCGAAGGATTTTACCGATAGTTGGATGTCAAGTGACGTAGCGAGTAACAGCAGAGGTGGAGGCTATTTATTGATTAAATAGTTAACCACGGAGTAGAGACTTGAGACTGGGATCAGATTACTGGCACTGCCAAATGAAAGAGAACGCAATTAGTATCAAGTAAATCGGACCAGGGATTCAAGAGATATGAGGATTTCCAGATATCAGGCGATGACGCGTGACCCTGAGCGTTTTGAATAAAAGCCAGCTGGAGCAGGCATGGTCAGTTCATTCTAACACAAGCACTTGGCAAGCAAGTTGCGTCTACGCTGAGCCAAGGCACATGGTTGCCGTATCTACGCAGAAGTTCTTTTCAAATCGTGATAGTCACGAGAAGTGCTGCGCAAACGAGTTGGAACTTAGTAAGTTTCTGGTGAGGAGAATCACTGAGGTGATTGATTTCTACAGACATTGGTGGAAATATTTATATTTCCAAAAGGACATATGCTAGACTCTGTCTAGAAAATAGTATTTTGTCACAGTCCAGTAGTAACTTAATACTTGGATGTTTAAATCCATTTCAAGTCAGTTCTCATTTTTGTAACTAGTTAACCACTTCGATCTGTCAGTACATTGAAGACTAGTCTATAACGGTGGCGTTCATTAGTCTACGCAAGGGAAACTGCAAGTTGTCTAGCGCATGGCAGATGGTGATATTAATAAACCATGCCCAGGGAACGATCTTCAGAACAGCCGTTAACTGCTTAGACTGTCAACGTTTTTCTTGTACTGATGAGATTACAGTGAGTTATGTTACAACTGACATATTTAAGAAGAGATCACTTAGATCTGACCCTATTTCAACAAACTGTTATGGCTTTGATAGAAGCCCATATTAAAATGGAACCACAGTCATTTCAAACGTCGAAAGATACTACCACTATGTCTGACTAGACGATTTGTGGGTCTACAATGGCGGCCGATACAAGGATTATACGTGCTTGTCCGATAGGGCATGTCTACGGATAAATCTGGTACAGACCAGGTTTACTACACTTCAAGACCATCAAGAAATGTAAGCCACATTTGAATTATTTTATGCCTAGCTAATTGGAACAAACTATTTTTCTGCAGATGACCAACACATTTTTTCGTCGTATTTAAAGCTTGCAATGATTTACGCAAGACTTGTTAGAGTTATTCTGAGCATTTTCAGCACTCAGAACAGTTTAGGATCGATGACCGAGCATTTCGAGCATTTATTTGAATTTTTCATATTTTAAGGAAACCACGGTAATCAGCCGATGTAACTGTAAAAGTTAAATTTATTTTTGTTGAGGAATGGATATTTTTTTCCATATTCGAAGGTTCGAACATGTGGATTCTCACATAATGAGATGATAATTAAACATATTTGATATAATTAATAATAATAATAATAATCCACTAATAATAATAATAATAATTTTCATAATTTTTCTAAATAATTCTTGGATATTATATTTTCTAATAATCATATGTATTGAGAAAGAGCCTATGGAGTAGTTTAAACATTTCTAATTTGGAACAGGAGATTTTCCGAAGGAGAGTGGTTAGCGCAAGCCCGCATTCAACCAACATTTCAGTTCTGGTTGAACAGTTGATATTTGCATTGAGCAAAGTATATGTTTCATATAACACGGAGAGGCATGAAACGGGAAGCAATTGATATTTGTATCAAAAAGGATATTTTTGTATTTATATAAAATCATGACGTAAATACACCTCGAAAGTGAAATAAAGCTTTTCATAAGTATGGTAAATTCACGGGTTGAACTGAATGGTAAAATAAAATAAACTTGTCAGTTTATTAATCTTCCAGTGTTGATAACAAGCAGAGGCTTGATTTATTGTATAAATTTTGGGAAGATAATTTATGTGTGTGGAGTAGTTGAATGCCATTCCCAGGTGCGCATGTTAAGTCGCAGGAATGAAGGTTTTTTCGAGCATCAATCAAATAGCAGGTTCGATGGCTCAGGTTTATAGTAGGAGTATTGGAGCCACACATTTCGTCGTATGAATAACCCGAAGGTTATTTCTTTGAAACCATCAGTTCTTATTTCAACCTTGTTTACAAATTCCATTTAGACTTTGATTTTGCTAGAACCCGGATTTGTCATGATAGTAGTTTATTCTTCTTCAGAGGAAGACCTTTGCCGTTGTTGTTGTTGTTGTTATAATATTGTGTTCTTACACAAATAATAGAATGGGCCACTGCCAATTAAAAGTAATTCTTTAACCACGAATAATTTGAAGGATATTTTCAATCCTAGTGCCATGAACTAAATGAATTCATTATAAAACTACAATTCTAATTTCCGCATACTGTCGAAGAATTGCAAGTTGTAAAAATTGCTAAGAATGGCCATGAATATAAATATTTTCATATTGTTTCCAAGTGGAAAATTGAATAGTTGAATGGTTCAACCATTTATTGATCAAGCTGATGATTCAGAAATCATATATTTTGTTTGGAACTTGAAGTTCATAATCGAGTTACTTCTCGAATGTTTAATGTCAGAAGAACAATTAATTGTTGTTGTGCTTCGCACAGTTCTTCGATGCTATGCTCAAGGTCAAATACTTTTCAGATGTTATTGATATGTGTTAATAATTTGTGTTGCTACGATGATAATAATATTTTCGACGATATATTTTTGAAAACTGGAAAACAAATGAAAGTCTAAGAAATTCTATAAACATTTATTCTACGAGTGTTAATATCATGTAAATAGTCAAACAGTGATCAACGTTATTTCCAGTATGGACAATTAATTTTGAACTGGAATTAAATATTAATAATTTTGGAACACAGTCCACAGGACTATTAATCGGACTTGTGTTTCCAAAAAGATTGTCAAATGTGTTTGGAAAATTTCTGTATATTGTGTGTAAATAAGAGTGTGGATCGCCACACGTGGATGATGCTGCTTTGAGCATCTTTGCAGTCAGATTTTAACTTTAAAATAAACTGAGATAATTTTACCAGATGTGTTTCACCCAATTAAATCTCCTTCTATCCTTATTGTTGCATTGAGCCAAAAATCAGTAAAGCATTTTTTATAAATTTGATGTCGTTTTTGCGATTTGCTTTAACCCATCTGGCGCTCCGGGATATTTTGACTCTCGTGCTGACTGATTATTGGTAAAATGCATATGTGGTCGTGCGGACTCCGGTCTAAACGGGCACATAAAATAAGATAGAGAGAGAAATGGCTTCGAACGTGGGTCCCGATTTAGACATGGTCAATCGCATGCCGATTTGAAATTGTGATAATTTTTATAGAAATATTTTGGGAGTTGAGAGATGTCTGGTTTGGATGAATAAATTAATAGGAAACCCAATTAGTGGGGAAAATTAAAAATATAACTTGGTTAATAATTAGAATGGGTTTGATTATTTTTGAGAATGGCTTAACCATTAGGGCGTCAAGTAAATTCAGTAGTAAACGTTCGATGACTGGACATACACATTATTAGAATCCAGGTGGAGGATATTTGAGAACTTGCATATTTGTCTTGTGATATTGTGGTAAATGTAATTCGTAAAAGTAGAGAATTTTGTTTTTCCATTACGTCGATATTAGGGCAAATCTCATTTTATTATAGTGTTCCAATTAGCTATTCATATTTCTTGTTCTAGTTATAAGCTTGTGTTTGCCACTGTTGTATACCCCTAAGTTTTGAATAATAATTGAAATTATGGAAGAAATGATGAGGATGATGAGGAGTTTGGAGGAGAGTTCAAAAGAAGCTGGACTGCGTGTAGCAGCCATTATGAAAGAAAATACTGAGGCTTTAGAAAAGAAACTTAAAGAAAATTCTGATTCTTTAGAAAATAAACTTAAAGAAAATTTGAATGATAAACTTAAAGAAAATTCTGATTCTTTAGAGAATAGACTTAAAGAAAATTCTGATTCTTTAGAAAATAAACTTAGAGATAATTTGAATGATAAACTTAAAGAAAATGCTGATTCTTTAGAAAGCAGGTTAAAAGATAACTTGAAAGAAAGTTTAGATGAAAAACTTAAAGAAAGTTCTGATTCTTTAAAGAGTAATTTGAAAGAAAATTTAAACAGTAAATTTAATTCAATGGAAAGTAAATTTAAAGAGAATTCTGAAATTTTGAAAATGACACTTGAGAGTAAAATGAATAAATTATGCGATAAAACACATGAGCTCGAAACTTCATTAGCTACTAACGCAAGTTTAATGGACGATAAATTTTGCGATGCCGATCTTCGATCCCAAAGCTTAGCCGATAGGATAGAACATGGTCTTAGGAAAGTTGGTGAAGACATGGTCAACCTGGAAGTCAGAGTGAAGAAGGAGAGTAACGAGATGGGAATTCTAGTTGTTCAACGTTTAACGGAACAATTCAAAGAACTTGTCATGGGAGAAATAAGAGAAGGTGTGATTAGTGAATTGCAAACTGAAATCAAAACCACAGTTGTCAATGAAATTAAAGACACACTCAAGCTGGAGAATCAAGAGGGAATCAAGGAGATTAGGGAATCTTTGTCATCCCACATTGAAGTAATTGCCAAAGATATCCAAGCAACTCAAAAGGACATATCAGATATGACAGGGTCATTGAAAAGTCATGAGGCTGTTATGAACCAGATATCCATTGATGTTAAGGACAATTGTAAAGAAACTGAAGCAATCAAGAAGATGGCAGAAGAAAACCAGAAGGAACTTGAGGCCATGAAAACTCAAATAAAGGATGAGAAACAGTCTGATCATCTGTTGAAGATGCCAAATGTAAGGGGAAAGGAACAGATACAGATAAATCTAGGAGGAGCTAGAGAGACTGATAGACAGGATGAGGTCAGGACAGTATTTCAATCCAACCCCATAACTGTATTTAAGAATATAGAAGATAAGCCTTCTAAATTTTCAGGGCGAGATTCTGTAACACCCGTGGAATTTTTGAGAGAAGCAGGTGATTACCTGAAAGATTCTAAGATCCCTAAAGAAAGACAGATCCGAGTGATAGGGAAGTTCTTGGAAGGTCCTGCACTTTTGTGGTTTAGAGCATTTAGATCCACTCTAACCACTTTTGAGGAGTTTTCTAGTGGGCTATTGAAGAAGTTTTGGTCCCCGGAAACCCAACAGCAAGTTAGAGCAGAGTTATATTCGAAGAGATTCTCGACGTCACAACCTACTCGATACTCTACGTACTTTTCTGGACAGCTGTCTAAACTTCAACATTTAGATCCGCCGATGCCAGATAACGAGTTGATTACTGCATTGAAACGTCAGTTTCCAGCAGACGTCCAGAGGACTTTGATCGCTGCTGATATCTATAATATGGAACAATTTGATGAAGTATTACAGAAGCTGGATCATACAAACGCTCAATTCTTCCATCAGAAGGGAGCAAAGAGTAACAACGCTGTGTACGCTGTTATGGCTGACGGTTATTCTCAGACACCTCGAGAGATTCGAGAGGAGCGAGAAGAGAAATCGCCGAGGGAAGATCCGAATAAGAGAGGATGGAACCAATACAGTAACAGATACAGTTACAAGCCATATGCGAGACCGGATGGTGGTAATCGATACAATACTCGATGGAGAAGACCACGAGATACTCAAGGAAGGTACCAGGAAAGAAGATCCTATGGTAGAAATAACTACAACAACAGAGGGAATGTAGATACTCGTCAGTCCAATGAAGAGTTTAACAAGGAGACGAGGAAAAATTTGGAAGCAAGACATCAAGATAACTTGCAATTTGTGGAGCAGAGGCCCAATGATCCAGGTCCATCGGGAACACAACAATCCCGGGGGAATGGTAATGAAAAAAAAAACACTTCGAATTCACAGTAGAAGATAGAATTTTGAATACTTTCACTTCCAGAATAATTAAATGGCAAGCAGAGGATGATGACTTAATTCAACAGAATGACGAACGAAAAGAAATGGGTACCAGAATTAGAATGCCAATCATATCATGCGAAGTATTTGGTATGCCTGTCGATACTTTGATCGATACTGGGGCTATGCTTTGTCTGGTGAGTGAGAAGCTTTATATTCTGTGGAAGCTCAAAGAGAATTTAGAAGAGATTCCAGTATCAGGAATTAAGATCCAAGGAATAATACCCAATAAAATATCTCTGTGTAAAACACAATTATACTTATGTATTACGATTGGAGGACATGATTTCCGACATGTATTTGTTGTAATGAAGGACATGGCTTTTGACATGATATTGGGAGCAGATTTCATTCAGAAATATCAAGCAGTGATAGACATGAAGACGGAGACGATTAAATTCAAGAATACCGAAGAGATTAACTTCGAGGGAAAAGAAGAGGAAGACATCGAGGGAGATGCTCAATGGTCTCTGATTTTTCATGAAGCTGAAGGAAGAGAAGTCTACACTGAGAAGGAGTCCCCAGAGCTAGGGAAGATTTTGGAAGAGTATCACGATATTTTTGATATTAAGCCTGGTGAAATTAAAGATTTTGAATATTGTGGAAGTAAACAATAATGGAAGCTATGAAGTAGCCAATACACGAACTGGTAACATCGTGGGAACTTATAATGCATCGAATTTGAAGATATATTATTCAAGAACCAGATGATTTAATGTGTAGATAGGAAAAATAAAAATTTTTCAATTTTTATTTTTTGCTAGGTGTGGGGTGGATGTGCCCAACTCTAGGAATGGGTATTCCGAGTTTCAGACACCTAGATATCAAGGGAAAGGCTGTAGCCGCTTTTGAAGGTTCAGATATTTGAATATCGCGCTACATTGCTTCTCGAAGCATTTCGAAGGATTTTACCGATAGTTGGATGTCAAGTGACGTAGCGAGTAACAGCAGAGGTGGAGGCTATTTATTGATTAAATAGTTAACTACGGAGTAGAGACTTGAGACTGGGATCAGATTACTGGCACTGCCAAATGAAAGAGAACGCAATTAGTATCAAGTAAATCGGACCAGGGATTCAAGAGATATGAGGATTTCCAGATATCAGGCGATGACGCGTGACCCTGAGCGTTTTGAATAAAAGCCAGCTGGAGCAGGCATGGTCAGTTCATTCTAACACAAGCACTTGGCAAGCAAGTTGCGTCTACGCTGAGCCAAGGCACATGGTTGCCGTATCTATGCAGAAGTTCTTTTCAAATCGTGATAGTCACGAGAAGTGCTGCGCAAACGAGTTGGAACTTAGTAAGTTTCTGGTGAGGAGAATCACTGAGGTGATTGATTTCTACAGACATTGGTGGAAATATTTATATTTCCAAAAGGACATATGCTAGACTCTGTCTAGAAAATAGTATTTTGTCACAGTCCAGTAGTAACTTAATACTTGGATGTTTAAATCCATTTCAAGTCAGTTCTCATTTTTGTAACTAGTTAACCACTTCGATCTGTCAGTACATTGAAGACTAGTCTATAACGGTGGCGTTCATTAGTCTACGCAAGGGAAACTGCAAGTTGTCTAGCGCATGGCAGATGGTGATATTAATAAACCATGCCCAGGGAACGATCTTCAGAACAGCCGTTAACTGCTTAGACTGTCAACGTTTTTCTTGTACTGATGAGATTACAGTGAGTTATGTTACAACTGACATATTTAAGAAGAGATCACTTAGATCTGACCCTATTTCAACAAACTGTTATGGCTTTGATAGAAGCCCATATTAAAATGGAACCACAGTCATTTCAAACGTCGAAAGATACTACCACTATGTCTGACTAGACGATTTGTGGGTCTACAATGGCGGCCGATACAAGGATTATACGTGCTTGTCCGATAGGGCATGTCTACGGATAAATCTGGTACAGACCCAAGGCTTATAAACTACAGAGGTTGCCTCAATTTTCACTCACCAATCAGCGCTCACAAGGCGGATGACGTCACAAGATACCAAACGCGCCATGTGGGGAACGTAACGAAACTGTCAACATCAGCTGTTGAGGACGCAAAGAAGAGTTTATTCTCATGAAATTATTGGTAAATGGGTGATAAAATAACTGAATGTAGCCTACTTACTTATGTTGTGATCTTCTTGAAT
Organism: Meconema thalassinum; assembly: GCA_946902985.2. Lineage (NCBI taxonomy): Eukaryota > Metazoa > Arthropoda > Insecta > Orthoptera > Tettigoniidae > Meconema > Meconema thalassinum. The sequence goes on from OX336389.2 coordinate 890,190,683, forward strand.
TTCTTGGAAATTCGCCTAGACTAGGTAGTAGTATCGTGGGTGTTAGTGACTTCCAATAACCACTTCTTATGCAAGATAGAATTGGAATGTATCAATCTGATGAAGAAAATTGTTATCACAGCTGCCTCACCCCCACCAGACGGTACGTCAGGAACTTCTCTCGACACAAAATTTGTCGTTCTTAGAACGTTCTTGCCTCGTTGAAATCCGTATTTTCCGTGAAATGTGACGAATTTTGCTGAAATGTGCCGGAACTGGTTTAGCCATGTTTCTGAGGGATCGGTCATACCACCGTATGACAAGTGTTTAATCCAGATTGGTAATGCTTAATCGTGTTGAGTTGGCATTCCATAGATTAAGTTCCCAAGTTGTGGAAATTTATCTTGGAACTTGTGGGCTACATAACCAGCAACATAAGCCTTGCCATCTTCCTCACTTTGTTCCATGATACTGGCAATGAAGGACTCTGGTTGCACATTGCTCCCTAAGGTTGGTTCTGGAAGCACGTTACTTGATTCCGACACTATTCGAGCTTTGTTTAGTGCTTTAGCAACTACATATTCATCTGAATATGGATCAGCAGTGTTTGTTTGCTTTTGAACAACTCCTGGATTTTTTTCCCTAAAATAATCATCCTCAGTCTGTAAATGCAGTCAAGGGGAGAATGATGATCGTGTAAGCCACCACGGGTTCGCAATTGTGAAAATAGGTTTTCCAGTACATCTTGATTTAGCCTATGTGAGAATGTACTTTGTATTATGCCTACGGGCCATATCTTGGTACAGAAGTCGAAGGGATTTTATTGAAATGATGACTGCTTTCTGGAATATTTGCAAAGATTTTTACCAATGCAAAGAGGATTACTCACGAAATTTTCCATTTTGGCCAAAATCAAAATACCCTGCATGGGCGTATATAAGGGGTGGGGGGCTGAGGGGGCTCCAGATCCCCCCGAAAAAAGCCAACTTGGGTACAACATACAATGTATTTCACAGTAGTCTACTTTTAAGAAATAATTATCAATTTGGAAAAGAAAATGAGAGTTTACCTTTCTGCTTAATAAATTAAGAAGTAGCCCATTTAGATATTTTCCATTCATACTCCATAGGCTATAATAGAAAATTCATTTAGTACTCACAATTTTCCACGATAGTCACCCCCCCCCCCCCCTCGAAAAAAATTGTATATACGCCCCTGATACCATGTACGAAATATGTCAAAAATATTAACAGCTTTAAAATCACCCTAGTAGGTCATCAAAACTTAAAGAGTAGGCCAGCTAGGCTCACTTACCATTTGGTTTTAGATTCCTTGGAAATCTTGGCTTTATATTAAGCAATTCGGCCCTGTAGTCTAATTCGAAGTCTTCACTCTTAAAGTGGAGGGAACATATCCTACTTTTTTGAGGGTTGCAATGATCTTTTCGCTTACATGCAGCAATCCACTGATTGCGAAGACATGCGTCTTTAGGCATCGTGAAAAACGACACGTCATTTCCAACTTTATAATAACTGTGACAAACTGCCACAGCACATCTTTGGCCTGGCATGATTATAAACAAAAGGGCTTAAAACACGTGTTTAAACCACTGCAATCCATACAATATAATGTGTGGGAAAGTTGACTTTCCTTGCATATCTCGCGCCTCGCGCGCTACGAGGAATCGTGTGACGTCACGTCCTTTCCCTTCCCTCCGCGATCCCCTCGCCTAAGAGCTCCATATTGAGGCAACCTCTGTAGTTTACTAGCCTTGGTACAGACCAGGTTTACTACACTTCAAGACCATCAAGAAATGTAAGCCACATTTGAATTATTTTATGCCTAGCTAATTGGAACAAACTATTTTTCTGCAGATGACCAACACATTTTTTCGTCGTATTTAAAGCTTGCAATGATTTACGCAAGACTTGTTAGAGTTATTCTGAGCATTTTCAGCACTCAGAACAGTTTAGGATCGATGACCGAGCATTTCGAGCATTTATTTGAATTTTTCATATTTTAAGGAAACCACGGTAATCAGCCGATGTAACTGTAAAAGTTAAATTTATTTTTGTTGAGGAATGGATATTTTTTTCCATATTCGAAGGTTCGAACATGTGGATTCTCACATAATGAGATGATAATTAAACATATTTGATATAATTAATAATAATAATAATAATCCACTAATAATAATAATAATAATTTTCACAATTTTTCTAAATAATTCTTGGATATTATATTTTCTAATAATCATATGTATTGAGAAAGAGCCTATGGAGTAGTTTAAACATTTCTAGTTTGGAACAGGAGATTTTCCGAAGGAGAGTGGTTAGCGCAAGCCCGCATTCAACCAACATTTCAGTTCTGGTTGAACAGTTGATATTTGCATTGAGCAAAGTATATGTTTCATATAACACGGAGAGGCATGAAACGGGAAGCAATTGATATTTGTATCAAATAGGATATTTTTGTATTTATATAAAATCATGACGTAAATACACCTCGAAAGTGAAATAAAGCTTTTCATAAGTATGGTAAATTCACGGGTTGAACTGAATGGTAAAATAAAATAAACTTGTCAGTTTATTAATCTTCCAGTGTTGATAACAAGCAGAGGCTTGATTTATTGTATAAATTTTGGGAAGATAATTTATGTGTGTGGAGTAGTTGAATGCCATTCCCAGGTGCGCATGTTAAGTCGCAGGAATGAAGGTTTTTTCGAGCATCAATCAAATAGCAGGTTCGATGGCTCAGGTTTATAGTAGGAGTATTGGAGCCACACATTTCGTCGTATGAATAACCCGAAGGTTATTTCTTTGAAACCATCAGTTCTTATTTCAACCTTGTTTACAAATTCCATTTAGACTTTGATTTTGCTAGAACCCGGATTTGTCATGATAGTAGTTTATTCTTCTTCAGAGGAAGACCTTTGCCGTTGTTGTTGTTGTTATAATATTGTGTTCTTACACAAATAATAGAATGGGCCACTGCCAATTAAAAGTAATTCTTTAACCACGAATAATTTGAAGGATATTTTCAATCCTAGTGCCATGAACTAAATGAATTCATTATAAAACTACAATTCTAATTTCCGCATACTGTCGAAGAATTGCAAGTTGTAAAAATTGCTAAGAATGGCCATGAATATAAATATTTTCATATTGTTTCCAAGTGGAAAATTGAATAGTTGAATGGTTCAACCATTTATTGATCAAGCTGATGATTCAGAAATCATATATTTTGTTTGGAACTTGAAGTTCATAATCGAGTTACTTCTCGAATGTTTAATGTCAGAAGAACAATTAATTGTTGTTGTGCTTCGCACAGTTCTTCGATGCTATGCTCAAGGTCAAATACTTTTCAGATGTTATTGATATGTGTTAATAATTTGTGTTGCTACGATGATAATAATATTTTCGACGATATATTTTTGAAAACTGGAAAACAAATGAAAGTCTAAGAAATTCTATAAACATTTATTCTACGAGTGTTAATATCATGTAAATAGTCAAACAGTGATCAACGTTATTTCCAGTATGGACAATTAATTTTGAACTGGAATTAAATATTAATAATTTTGGAACACAGTCCACAGGACTATTAATCGGACTTGTGTTTCCAAAAAGATTGTCAAATGTGTTTGGAAAATTTCTGTATATTGTGTGTAAATAAGAGTGTGGATCGCCACACGTGGATGATGCTGCTTTGAGCATCTTTGCAGTCAGATTTTAACTTTAAAATAAACTGAGATAATTTTACCAGATGTGTTTCACCCAATTAAATCTCCTTCTATCCTTATTGTTGCATTGAGCCAAAAATCAGTAAAGCATTTTTTATAAATTTGATGTCGTTTTTGCGATTTGCTTTAACCCATCTGGCGCTCCGGGATATTTTGACTCTCGTGCTGACTGATTATTGGTAAAATGCATATGTGGTCGTGCGGACTCCGGTCTAAACGGGCACAATACAGGTTGAGAAAAGTACACTCACAACATAGGCTAACTCATTAGGCTATTGTAATGTAAAAAGTTATTTTGAAAACACATGGATTGAGACATGCAACAAGCTCCAAGTACTATTGGAAAAATGGTTGGTTGGTTCTTAAGTTTAGGGGCTGCGACAACGCGGTCATGTAGCCCCGTTTACTTTGGGTGTGTGTAGAATCTGTCTGATAACCGGTATCAATTGTGATGACTGTATTAGTGTGTGTTATCTGTTTTTTAATTTTAAGTACAGACTGCAACTTAGAATTTTTCAAATAGATCCTACTTTTGCCGCCAAGCGCCACCCTCAACGACTACTAGGCCAAGTTCAGAACTTAGCTACTAGACGCCACCACAGTAGGCTCTTGGCAACGAACGTAGAAACCTAAGAGCGTTGTTTACATTCTTAACCTATCCAATTTAGCAGGTTTAATTAGTGGAAGGTTCTTTAACATGCCATAAATCTATGACATGGGACCGCCGGCTTTACTTCCCCTCCGAAGGAAGGCATACTGAGGGATTTTAACGTTCTTAAAAAATCCGACGGCTTCGGCCAGGTTTGGGCATAGAAGCTCAGCATGCTACCTACTACGCCACCGAAGCCGCCCTTGGAAAAATGTATAAGTTATTGTGTTGGATCGTTATTTGAGTTTTAAGGGACAAAACATCTAGGTCATCTGCCCCAGTTATTGTGTTGCCTTCATACAAGCCGGACATTTGTTTTAGACGATTGCCCTTGACCTTGAAGCCTGCGGGTGAGTCTGCACACAGTCACTCTCTCACCCTATCGCTTCACATTTGTCACCACCGATCTGATGTAATGGAATTTCAGACTTGAGCACGTGGCGACACCACCCTGCTGACAGTACAGTGCAGTACAGTTCACGTCGAAGTATTGTGTGGCACGGAAGTACACGTTACGTAGTTACGAACAGAACGCCATTATATTTGCCAATGACTGTACTTCAGCAGTAGTGTGAGACAGCTTTGTCAATCATCGGACCTCTTGGGGCAGCTGACAACAACACTGGTACTGTAGTAACTCGCCTCCAGGCTTCCATTAAGATTTTTCACTCGTCTAAAACGAACGTCCGGCCTGTAACAATGCATGGGAACTTAATAAGGGCAGTGACTTTATCCCTTTTTAATTTGTATTGTTTTCTCCCTAACTTGTCCATGCAATACCAAGTAAGTTAACTGATAATTTTGAGGCACATCACACGGCTTCTTAAAAAAATAGTACTTGATGGTTGATATTGGCTACCCTTCAAGCTGCAATATTCAATATCATTGAAATATTATTAGTATAATGCTCAGACAACAAAATATGGTTTCAAAACATAACGTCACGAAGCGAAATTAAGTTTTGGATGAGGATATGTGAATGATGACTAGGTTATTTCAGGAAAGTCACATGCGTGCTGTTGAATGGCCCGATTATAAGCTAGGCAGATATACTTGTTATTTTAGAAACTGTAGATAATCTGGAAGGTATCAACATGAATGGTAGGGAATAACCCATCTCTTTTGGGAAAAACTCTTGTTGACGGACTGAAAAGCATCAAACTTTCAATGTTTTTCCGACAATGCCAACTTCATCCATACTCGGTGAGCTACCATAATGGGATTGACAGTTATCGCCTCGCCATGTGGTCCGAGAACGAGGTTGCCAAACCGTACAAGCCAGTTATACAGCTGACCAGGCACTCAAGCACGCGAGCTGTAATATTGCAACGCATAGTATTATGACAACTATGCGAACATGGATTGGTCAAGAGGCAGAGGGTTGATGACCGACGTGGAATTTTCGGCTAAATGTCAATCCTATTCAGGCAGCTCACAGAATATAGCTGCATTACCTTGGATCTATCATTTTTCAGAAACGACCAACACTCCTGAGGGCGAAAAAATGTTTAAGTACAAGTAGGGAAAAACCTACATGAGCCCTCTCAGACAATCATTTAAAAATGAATGTTTCTCATGATATTGGTAGTATAAGCTACGAAACAAAACAGTAGACATGCACAAGACAAGATCCATGTATGAAGCTACTACGAGGAAAACTTACATGAATGTATGGGCAGAAATAGCAATTCATCACTACACTCTGTATTACCAATAATGAACGCTGACGTCTGTCAAAGCCAGCACATGGGGAAATGCTGCGTTGCCACTGAGACAGTCATGACTCATAACATTCCAAGAGGCCTGCAGGAAGAGACAAATACTGGGGAAGTTAGACCCCCTGCCTGGCGGTCTAATGACAGCGACGAGTCAAGGCAAAGTAGAACACTGCGTCAAACCATGTCTTCTTTTTTATGTGTCTGCATACATTGCAACACTGCTTGCTGTTGCCATGGAGACCGTTACCTCTCTTGTCTCCACTCCTCACTTCACCCGACACGCAGATGCCAGCCGTCACCATTCACCTTTTGTAAATCCGAGTATAGTCACAAGCACCCAATTTATGTTAGCCTACAGCTGAAGATGTCAGAATTATTCTTGGAATAGAAGGTAGAGTCTAGGGAAACATAGTAAAAATAAATAAAAGAGCAAATTCCTGTGAAGGAGCCTTATTTAATATCTAAAAATTCAGTACTCACCAACAAGTTAGTCATAAGGTTATGTTCTGCTTTACGAATCCACAATTTGGCAAACATAAAGAAATAACAAGCCGGAATATCTCCACAACACTAGTCTTTGATGTTCCATAATTGTGGACAGTTTCTTGTTAAGTGAAAACACAAATGTATTTATCACAAAGCACTGAATTGTAAACCTACCACTGAAAAGTAGGCTATATGGGTAATAAAGACTAAAATATTACTTCAACATGTATATCCTTGGTCACTTAAAGTAACAGTTTCGTGGAAACTAGTTGCCAGAAAATCCAAATATTTCTTGCCTAGATACGTTGCTTCGCTTGTCCTAGGCCACATAACCTACAAGTTTAACATTGTCAAATAACACTCCAAATAGTTGTCACTGCTTTGAAACATAATTAGAACCAGAAATCGTCGCTATTCACGGTACGCAAGTATAATAACGACGCTGGTTAAAAAGGCATTTTTTTTTCGAAATATGCAAAGCATACATTACGCAGATTTCCATCGGCACACACTACAGCAGTCACCAGTCATGAACGTGATATATTACGTTTTAACAAATTCTACGCATGATTGCCACTGCATCATGAAACAATAATGCACTGCATCAACACTAGAGATCAAAGAATAGAAATAAACATTCCGAACGAATGTAAATAAACGGTCCAACAACAATGATACGTACAGAATCGATACTATCGATAGACCTGAATCAGAGAGTGTCGATCATTACGCATCCGGCGTTTCTCAAATGAATGTAGCCTATCTATGTCTACCCATTATTATTCCCGTTATTCCAACGGGGTCAGGGATATGCGATTGAAGTATTTGTGGCGATGGTTTTTACGGCTGGATGTCCTTCCTGACGCCAACCTCATGAGAGATGGAATGAAACTGGGCAAGGATGTGGAAGGAAGCGGCCGTGGCCTGTCAGAAGGTACCGTCCTAGCATTTGCCTGGAGTTGAAACTGGGAAACCACGTAAAACCAATTCAAGGACGGCCGACGGTGGGGCTCGATTCCACGCGTCTATCGAGTCAGCAGAGAGCTTGGCCCCATGACGTAACGCTGCGCTTTAGCGAGCGTAGCCACCACTGTCGGTCCGGCGTTTCTCAAATAATAGAAAGAAGACAATACATTCTCCTTGCATTCCCATGATCAGAAACGCTCATATTACTTACAAAATACCCCTAGCCTCACCAAACACATTTCTCAAATTGGCACACAAACAATTATGTGGCAAGCACTAATGAGTGTGCCGAGTGCATTATGCCAAGGTGCTTGTTCCTGTGGACAGGTGTACATAGGAACCACGAAGAGAAGAATGAACACCAGACTCTAGGAACACAACAGACACAGCCGCCTTGGTCAAACTGAGAAATTGTCAGTCGCTGAGCATTCTCTCTTGGCCAGTCACGATGTACAGTACAGGGACACGGAGATACCCTCCACTACCACGCCAGGCAACGGGAAGCTATAGAAATATTCAAACATTCCGACAACTTCAATCGAAAGGCAGAAATTGAACCTTGCCTAATACATGGATCCCGGCTCTTAGGAACACCAAGGCCAGGATATCACGCACACATCAACATGAAGAACCTTCCTGCTACAGCCCAGTAGTCGCACAGGTAACACCTGATCCTCACAAGTTACTGTCCCCGCGCCAGCTCTGAGGACACAGGGTAGGAGGAAAGGGGGAGGTAAGGGGAGCGGGAACCACAGATTACCTACTGCCCCACACTGATGCAGTACCAATACGCTGCCGAAGTTGACGTCACTTCCGCTCCGTTGCTAAGCAACTGGAGCAATACATCATGGCTCCCTTGTAGCTTGCTTCAGTCTTCGAGCCGTCATTATTTCCTATTTGTATCGTATAAAATTGTACATGCATGGATGTTCAGAGGCAAGAAAGCATAGAAAAGTATATTTTCCACAGTAATTTAACATAGTTGTCCAATAAAGTTGTAAAATATTGCGTACGAGATGCACATTAAGTCTTAGATCATAAGTCGTAGAGATGTGGCCTACGATATTTACCTTAAATTAAGTGAAAACATGAAAATATAACATTTCTGGATATTGTGAATCACGTCCCGTATGAATGATCAATACTACGGAAAATAAAGTACCGTAGGCCCTACCAGTAAGTGACGAATAAAATGAACTTAAGGTCTATCAATGCATAAGGGAACAGTTTAAAATATTCGGATGAGAGTTTAGGCCAAATCTCATCAACAACTATAGAAGAAACAAAGACTACATTTCAATACAATTTGTGTGTTTACCACAACGCCGCGTTTGTTTGAAAACGAATCAAATTGACAAAGCCTAACCTGTGTGCTCAATTACAGGTTAGAGAAGTCTACAATTAAGGCCTATCGTCCTACCTCGTTCTAAATAATGGAGCACTTTTCCTATCCTAGCTCTAAATATTAGGCCACTAAAACTGACATGAAAATATCCGAGGCTCTCACCCAATAAGTAGGCCTACACCAAGCTGATGACCACATTATTACACTGATTAATGTTACAAATTAGCTGGTGTGCCACAAGAGAGCTAAATATAATTAGCTGGTATATAGAGATTTAGAACAACAACAACAACAGCAACAAAAAGCCACCCTGCATCTTCACGTGCAATCCTAGCAAACATTCACACAATATGTGCTGGACAGTCAAAGTGGTACAAGTAGCCTACTTGGTATGAAGTGGGCCAAAGAGTTGATGTAGGGAAATGCTAGTCCCGGTACCATAACGATGATCCATGTGCTATGGTACTTGATGGCTCACACAGTTTCCAGTTACCAAATTGAATAGGACTTTCTCAGTGATTTATTTGGAAAAAAATATTTACAGGAACTCACGTTATTAATTCAGCAATTTCCAAATAGACTCGTATTGGGTGTCAAAATCAGCGGCCTCGTGTTTCCGGCAAGTTGTTTCATCAGCTGAACGTCTCCCCTTGACATATGGTTGTGGGTTAAATAAATGCACAGGAGGTCCTACGCTGCTTATGAAAATAAGTCCGCTTGATCTTTCAACCAGCAGCCTATTTCTGTTTTCGGTGTGGATCTCATTCATGGTACTGAAAGCACTTTCAGCTTCTGCTGAAGAGATGGGAATGGTCTGTACAGTCTTGATTAAAGGCATCAGCTCCACTGGAATTTCCTTGGTCTCGACATACTTTCTAAAAGCATTAATGTACCTCCTCTTGTCTGACATGTGGAAAAAGTCACAAAGGTTGCCGACACTCTCATCACCATAGCAGATATCCAAAGTAGAAGTGGAGAGCCAATTATTTTTGTATAGTACCTTTGAATCACTGATAACTTTTGTCATTCTCTCATGTCTCTGCTGACTAGGGCTGGAACCAAGATGAGATGATGTGGACACATTTTCCATAAGCCTGTTATTTAAATTGTTCACAAGACTTCTGAAAACTGCTTTCTGTCAATTTTTACAACTTTTTTAGAATCATGTAATCCTATGTTTCTAAACATTTTGTTTTCTTCTGCTTTAAGAACTGTTCTGTAGTATTCTCCAGAAGCTGAGTTACACATAGATTCAAACACTTTTGTAGTGCGCTTGATTGCATTTTGAGCCTCAGTCAGACTTGTCTCTCTTTTCTGCAACTCTAATGACAAATCAGCTAACTCAACAAGAGCATCATACATAATTGCAATATTTTCTAGAAATTCTACACAAGTTAACATATTTTCTAGACCTTGGAATTTTGCCCTTTCTTTGGAGTCTCTCTGGTGGTCATTTTTGGCCTCACTAAAATGTTTTACTAGAGCACTGTAGTTTTCCCAGACAGCTTTTACAGTTCTCTGGCTTGAAACTACCCATCTTATTGTAAATATTTTCCCAATCTTCTTAACTCTTTGTTCCAGTGAAGCAGCACAAATGTTGAGTTCCCTTTGATTTTTGGGAGACATGCTGTATAAAGAATACAATTTGTCAAAGAAAGAATGGAAATGGTTAACACCTGTAACTTCATTCCTTGTATCAGAAACGGCCAATTCCAAACGATGGTTTAAACAGTGCCAGATTACTATATCTGGAAATAACTTTAAAAACTGTGCTCCAACTCCATTTTTTCTACCTAACATTACAGAGGCCCCATCACATGCTAGACCAACTAAATGTTCTGCCAGAAAGTTTTCATTCATCCCATATGAAGAAAGATTCTTCAATATCTCTCGAGTAATAACATCCGCTGTAGTTGATTCAAGTTCTATCAAGTCCCAGAAAAAGGAAACAACTTCTGAGTTATCTGAAAGAGCACATCTCAAACATAATACTAACACAGATTTTACACTAACTGTTGTTGATTCGTCAATCATAATACTGATTTTCCTCTGATTTTCTGTTATAGATTTTGCTACTTTATTTCTCATTTCCTGTGAAATGTGTTCAATAATATTAGCACAACTAAAATTTGTATGAAGAACTCGTCCCACATCTAAACCATTTAATTGTTGAAGCTCAACATAAGCCTGTAGGTCTACGAAGGGTCTATTTCTTTCGCAATTGAGTATGCTGTTCGAAATACTCGAACGGTGGTTTCTAGGTGTTTGACATTCATAGTGTCCAAGCAACTTTCAAATATCTTTTTATTGGATTCTGATTTTTGTAACATAGCTTTTTTGTGAGATTCTGCATTTTTGTGCTCAAATACTTTTTCCTAAGGCTTGTTTTTTATTGATTAATATTATTTCCGTTGGGATGAACCTTGCATTCTACCCATACTTTCATTAGCTTAAGTCCTGCCCCTTTAGAAACTCCTAATCCTAATTTACTTTCCTCTTTACATATATTGCAGCCTAAATTTTTATTTCCTGCAAATAACCACTCGTAATCTGACAAAAAATAACGGTACTGAGACTCGTTCCAACAGTCTAGAAAATCTTGTTTTCGGTAGGTGGGTCCTTGAATTTCACAGTCGATGGTAGAAGGTGTAGAACCATAACCAGGATTCTCCCTTGAATCTGCATCACACGTTTCAGCAACATTTAACCCAGGGTCTATCTCTATACTCACGTCTTTAATGAAACTAATGTTCTCGGAACTCCATTCAGTTTCGTTTTTACTTGAGCTATCACACACCTTTTTAGTATTCTTTGATTCTTCATCTTCATCCCCAGCACGCTTTTTTGAACCCAGCCACTTAAATAAACTCATTGTCACAAGTTGTGACTCACAACTCACTTTCACAGTCACTGGAAAACTTGAAAGGTACTACGGGGCGACTGATGCTCATTAACTACAGAGAGATGCCGTAATATATGCTTCACAGCAACACATCGAGCAAAACATAAAATAAAACTTGGATTCACACAAACATAACGAGCGGAAGAAAGTTGTTGTGCTCACTTCCCGCTCTCCATATCCAATAGCAGTGTAGTCAACCTTAGAGAACCAGAAAAACGCCCAGGAGTGTAAAATCGACCGTATTTTATGAACATAAAACCGTAAGGTTCGATATTAGTCCGGTAGAGTACACCCGTGACGTTTCAGCGCTATGTATAGATTATAAACGATTTTCTTACTGAATGTAAAATTGTTACGTCATTCTAAAGCGGGAAGATATTTTCCGGAACGGCGTTCCGGCCCGTTCCGGTCCAACTAAACCACTGGACTTTCTACTAGCAACTTCAAACCTTTCCACAGATCACATATTATGCTAAGTTTGCAAAAAATAAAATACAGTATTTAGGCAGAAAATTTCAGTCTAGGATAGGCCTAATTGTTATTTGGAAACAATTCACTGCTTAAATAAATTAAGTGAAAAATCACTACTCAGAAAGGTTGTTGGAGAAAATTTATTGCTGCTATTAGTGAATCAGATGTAAGGTTATGTAGGTTGTCGTTTATAATAGTACAAACCATATTTAAATACAACTACACTGCCCACATGAACCAAAAACCCCTTTATGTGACATATATGTCCTAAATATCTCTCTATATTAGATATACTGTATCCACTAAATGATGTTATAAATATTCAGAATTTGTAGAACCCGCCATGCAATTCTTGCCTCAGGAGTGAGGTCGACTTTATTCATATTATCTCGCAAAATTCTCTTACTTTATCCATAAAATTTCACTTCTATTTTGTAGCTCCAACATTGTGGATGATCTTCACGGGAGGCGTTTGCCTTATTTCACGCATATTACACCTTTTTATCAACAAAATTCAAGACACTGCGCAGCGTTAATGCAGCTTCCTATGTATAAAAAACCTAGCAACCAGTTGTTTGGGTCCAATGTGGCTGTGCCCATACGGTTGCTAGGCGCGTCACTTCAGCAGCGTATTCTAATTAGAATGTTTCCCAGATGCGAAATGCAAGTGGTAGGTCACCAGCATCTTCAGTTTTGTAAGAGTAACACATACATGAAAAATTACCCTAGAAAATCCTGTTGTAGTTGTTTGAGTCTTCATTCTTTTGACTGGTTTGATGCAGCTGTCCATGCCTCCCTATCCTGAGCTAATCGTTTCATAGCTACCACACCCTACATCCGAGGCAATCTGTTAAACATATTCTAACGTTTGTCTACCCCTACAGTTCTTGTCCTTACCCTTCCTCCCATAACTAAGCTAGCAATTCCTGGGTGTCTTTCACTGTCTTAGTATGTGTCCTAGTCGCCAGGAATCTCTCTCCTTTCCCACTCGTCTTAATACCTCTTTGTTTGTAACCCTATATACCCATCTGATCATCATTCTCCTGTAAAACCACATTTCAAATGCTTCAATTCTCCTGCACCAATAGTCCAAGTTTCACTTTCATAAGAGTGCCATGCTCCAGACAAAGGCCTTCAAAAATGACTTCCTAATACCTAAATCTATATTCGATGTCAACAGATTCCTTTTTTTATAGAAATGCTTTCCTTGCCCGAGCCAACCTACTTTTATTTCCTCATATTTAAGAAAAAACATACATTCTGCAACACACAAATATGCATGAGAGAAAGGGAAATCGTGGCTTTATTCATGCTTGCCGTGTGCCATGGTATCATAAATATAATTAAACAGTACCGGTGCGAGTTATTTCGGTTGGTTCTTAAGTTTAGGGGCTGCGACAACGCGGTCATGTAGCCCCGTGTACGTTGGGTGTGTGTAGAATCTGTCTACCGTTGTTAATTGTGATGACTGTATTAGTGTGTGTTATCTGTTTTTTAATTTAAGTATTGCACCTTGGAATTTTTCAAATAGTTCCTCCTTTTGCCGCCAAGCGCCACCGTCAACGACTACTAGGCCAAGTTCAGAACTTAGCTACTAGACGCCACCGCAGTCAGCTCTTGGCAACGAACGTAGAAACCTAAGAGCGTTGTTTACATTCTTAATCTATACAATTTAGCTTCACACATGTGCAATTAGTGGAAGGCTCTTTAACATGCCATAAATCAATGACATGGGACCGCCGGCTTTACTTCCCCTCCGAAGGAAGGCATACTGAGGGATTTTTAACACTCTTAAAAAATCCGACGGCTTCGGCCGGGTTTGAACCCGCTATCTTCGGCATAGAAGTTCAGCATGCTACCGACTACGCCACCGAAGCCGCTTGACTTATTTCATCGCACAAAGTTAGTAGAGATGACATTAAGTTACCATACAGCATCAGGCAGTTCTTTTGAACAGAGTTGTATCATATTGTTGGATCGGGGCTTCCACCAGCCAATCCAGGTCGTACCACTGCTTGCGTGAAGTGACAGTCATTAATAGTTAATTCATCAGCAATTCATTATTAAAGAACTAACCATTTCACAGGTTTTGGAAGTATTTTCCATTACCTATTTGATAAATCCTGCCGGTGTTAAATGCATGAACTACAATTTGTCAGAGGTGTGACGCAAATAGTTTTCCCAGATACGGCAGTACAGTCTGCATGTATATCAATGAATCATTGTGGCACCAGTTTTGCGTTTGATCTGGTGGGTGTTTCAATTTTGTGTTATGTGAATATTCATATGCTTAACGGAGAGTAGTTTATTAGCACAGTAAGTACCAGAAACAGTAAAGCACGCAATCTCCTTGTGTCAATAACACTTGATGTGGGGCATACTGTGCCCGTTTAGACCGAAGTCCAACGACCACATATGCATTTTACCAAAAATCAGTCAGCACGAGAATCTAAACATCCCAGGGTGCCTTATGGGTTAAAGTTACAAGAATAACAAGATCAAAAAAATTGCTTTACTGATTTTCGGCTCGATGCAACAATAAGGATAGAAGGAGACTTTGAAAATAGCACAATTCCTAAAATAATCTCATTTTATTAAAATTTTAAATGTTTACTTAGTAATGCCAGAACAGCATTAGGAATGCATGAAGGATCATACATTTTATGTACAAGAAAATACAGGGTTATCAACACATGAACACTTGAATTTGTACGTATGTAGTTTGTCACGAATGCTGCAGTCCTGAAAACATCACATTCACCTCAAGATTAAATTGTTTGAAATACTTCACAATAACAAAACCGCGTAAGCTATAGCCTACAAGCGGGCGAGAGAGAACTTCAAGTGTCGCACTCGTGCTCAAATAACATTGCGAGACATGGTATCGGCACAAGACGGCAAATTTCGGATGTCTTCGTCTGCCCCTTTCCCCCTTTGTTGCAATCAGCGAGCAACTACCAACTGAGTAAACTTACCTGGTCTAGCGCCTCTGCCATATCCTCCACTATTGAGATTAGTTGGTGCCCGTGCTTGGCAACGACCACACCACAGTTCGCAGTATGGTACTACAAGTTTTTCTGAATTATTAAGTAACAAAACTATGAATTCCTATGCATGTGCGTAGTTTTATTTATTGTTAAAAGATTATTTTTACAGTATTATTTATTTAAAATCTGGTCGTTGTGCAACACTACGACATCATTACCGGCCACCACTGGTAAATGGTAATGTGGAGTCACACCAATCATAGAGAAGATGCAAGAAAACGTACTCTACTGGTATTGGACATATACTACTAGCAAACACAACATCTGTCATAGCGAGAGCTTGACACCTTGCAAAATAACCTGAAGATCGTTGGATCTCCCTGTGATCAGGCACATGAATGTGCCAAATGGAGACAAGAGCCACAAAAGTGAACCCCTGAATGTTGAAGGACAAATGCTAAAATAATATTTTGAGTTAGTTTTCTTTTTGCAAAACTAATTCATTTACCAGTCTAAAATATTTCTTTTTTATGGTTGACTGAATGTTGTCTTTCAACATGAGAAATCTCTTTTACAGCCAAGAACCAAAATGGCATCTTTTTAACCGGTAAATTCAATGTCTTTCTTCTTCTTCGCGAATGGGTCGCTTAGGACCACACGGAATCAACATTTTGCGAGCTTTCCTCCTGGCCCAATAGTTCATTTTCACCAATCGTTGTAATCTCCGTCCAGATATGATGTGTTGGTCTCCTCCCATCTTCCTTAAATCCCCTTGTGTGGACAATTTTGTTTATTACATCTCTATCCTGAAGATTCGGTCACACCAATCAGAGAGAAGATGCAAGAAAGCAGACTCTAGTGGTATGGACATGTATTACTAGCAAACATATAATTTTGCTCATTTATTTGCGCCATGTCATCTCATAATCGGGGCTGAAGCAAAATGTTTCTGGGAATTTTTGGTGTGTGGATTGCACTCTACTGTACATAAATCTGAACTCGAAAAACTATGGTTGCCAGGCTTTTGAAGGGAAAATTTCCCTTTTTTACCTCTGAAGAAAATCATAAGCGATTTCAAACTTGTTACATGTTGACAACTATAAAAGGTTTTAGTCAAGAAAGTTAGCAGCAAAATAAGACTACAGTGACGGTGATGAGAATATTGCTGACCTTAAGGAGAGCGACTAATCACGATACAAGGAAATGTGTTTTTGATTTGGGTTTACCTCTCGTTGAAAGGTATCGAGGGTTTAGAAGTTCCCCCTACTCATAGTGTGCAAAGCTGTTGTCATCTTAACGCTACTGTGTGGCTGTGAAACTTATACACACTATTGCCGCGATAATCAGATTCAGTTGACACGCAACTCCCTAGATTGTTCTCTCACCGGTGTTTCAACATAATATAAAAGCTGACTTAGTTGGCATTTCAGCTTGAACCATAACATTTCTTTAATGCTGAGGCACTACTTTCCTGCATCATTTAATTCATGAAAGGAAGGTTACTTATTACTGGGAAAAATAACACAGAGGTGAAAAGAATTCTTTCCTTTTATTACAGCAAAACACCTTCCCATTTCATAGCACCATCAGATACATATATATACATATTTGAAATTTAGTAAATCAGTAGCTCCCTAACACGCAAGGCTAGCTTGATCGCTCTGGAAACAAAACATAGTTATTGACAGAACGTTCAGATTCTCATTTTGCAGGATGGTAGCCAAATACAATATTGAGTTGTTCAGCACACTGATGACTACTGCATTGGGTCACCTGTAAAAAGGGTAGTACAACATTAGTCTCTCAGAAACAGCAACTGATATATGAGGCTATTAGTATCAAAAGGAACAATCTCCACCTTCTTGCATTTTACAGTAGAGCTCAGCAGCTTGAAGTGAGACCCTGCTGACAGCGCTAGTTCTGACAGAGAGGAGGGCGAGCTTGAGCGAGAGAGTGGACTGTGAACGCTTGTCAACACATCACATCTATTGGCTCCCGGCCAGCGATGGACTACACCCCTCTCCACAGATATAGGTCTTGCTTGAGTTGGTCAGAGCGGGCAGGGAGGAAGTACTTTTAGTTCGCATTTTTCCGGGGTTTCAGTTGCTGAGCTATAGGAGTAATTTTTTATCTAATGCATTTGTATACACTCTATCTGGATATTTTTTTCTTATGCATAAAGTAAACGGTTGTGTGCGAGTAATCAAAGAAAACCAACCATATGATTTATAGTTAGTGAGATATTTTAAATTTTATTTTGGAGATTGTCCCTCCTGATACTAACTGTACAATATTTGTAATATATATATATGGAATATATATTTGTGGAATTATTAAGAATGTCACACTGATTAGTCCTAGATTGACATGTGAGAATTTTAGTTGTGCTGTTAAGACTGAAGAAGGCTCAAAGAGCAGAAACATGTATCATTTATAAAAATAGTGTATGAAAAATGTTGTATTGTAAAGTGGATATTTTTGTAATATATCATAATCAATACGGGAAAGTTAGAAATATGACTAAAGTCATAGATTTACACCAATAGGTTAACATTATAATATAACTAGTTCATTGAAGGAGTACAACTTGAAGTTCGCACATAAAACCGATAATAGTAATTACAAAAAGTTTTTCAATTCCAAACAGATCAATCATCGCATTATTCACCTATGCAACAACCCGTGCCTTACATTTAGAACTATGTAGTGATATGTCAATTGACAGATTTCTGCAGGCTTTCCAGAGGTTCATTGGCCAACGCGGCATACACCACACGATCTACAGCGACAGCGCTCCGACATTCCGTGCAGTGTACAGAGAATTGATAGACTATAGACAGTACTCTCAGCGACAAAGACACACCAGTATCTGGCCCAGCAAGGTATTACAAGGAAATTTGGTTGAACTGTACATTGCGATACAGCGGCGTCTAGGGAGATTTCAGGGAGATCAGTGACGTCATGTGATCTCACGGCTGACGTATTGCTATCGGTAACGCTATTGGTTGCTTGTAGTTGGTTGTCAGCTGATTACTACGTCAGTTCCGTGGTCAGTTCGCTGCGGGAATTTGCTGGAGTCGGTTCGCCATTTTTGTATTTTCACTCGTTAGCGTTTTCTAAGCGTAATATTAAAATAAATATTCCCGTGTATAACCTATAGAACAAGTTTTTGTTATTAGCAGTCTCGTGTGCTCGATTGTGTTGACGATTTATATTAAAATTGTTTAAATCCTGAAGATGTTGCATTAAAATAAAATCCGTTACTTGTGGTGGAAAATTAGTGCTTCTCCTTGTACATGTGGAATAATACAGCATGTGGGATATATCGGTGAGTTTGTTACGTTGTTCATATACATATTTTGGTTGTTGCATTTAATAGGAAAGTTGTCTAAACGATAATATTACGTCAGGAACGGTGTTGGGGAATACGCCTGTTAAAATAGTAATGGATGGGTAAAATTTAGACAAATTGGCATTTACATGAACACCTGCAAAATAGATATGACAATGTTTTGTATTAGACCTATCGGCCTATAGGTCTTGTTTTTGACGTTTCATATAGTATGTCTGTGAGATTATGGGAAAAGCCTTGGTTATAGGGTATTTTGGGTGGTGACAAATCAATAACAGAAATGAGCATTAAAAAACTTCGAAACGTATTGTATTTCGTCACATGTAATTTATTTATCGGCCTACCTCAATTTGGCACGCCGTACATACGAAAATATTTTAATTTAGGGTTACAATTATGATATATTTTTAAAATTCCGTTTCGGGATTTGTAATTCGCCTATATAGTTGAATTACAGATGACGTTAAGGGTCGTAATTAATTTAATTTAATATTTAAAAGACATTGTATCGAAAGCCGTAATGGACCTATATAGCTCAATTAAAGATTTCGATGCAATGTTTTATTAATATGAAATTATACTAATTACGATGTGTATCGTCATCTGTAATTGATCTACATAGGCCAATCATAGAATTCGATGCGTAAACATTAAAAATATCAACTGAAATTATGATGTGTATCGGAATCTGTAATTGACATATTTAGGCCAATTAAGGAATTCGATGCGGAAATTGTAAAGTGTAACGTTAAATTGCGAAATTTTATTCAGCATCGGAATCGTTAATTGAGCTACATAGGTAAATTATAGATTTCGATGCAATGTTTTTTATTTACGAAAATAAAATAATTATCATGTGTATCGGAATCTGTAATTGATATACTTAGGCCAATTATATATTTCGATACGGAAATTTATAATATATGACGTGAATTTGCGATTTTTTAATGTATCGGAATCATTAATTGAACTATATAGCTCAATTATAGATTTCGATTCATTGGTCGATTTGACGGTTTTTGTGTTTGCCCACCCCAAAAAAACTATTACCCAGGCCTTTCCCGGATATATATGACGTGAATTTGCGATTTTTTTATGTATCGGAATCTTTAATTGAACTATATAGCTCAATTACCGTATAGATTTCGATACATAAAAAAATTGACGGTTTATGTGTTTTCCCACCAAAGAAAAAACTCCTATTACGTGAATTTGCGATTTTGAATGTATCGTAATCTGTAATTGAACTATATAGCTCAATTATAGATTTCGATACATAAAAAATTGACGGTGTTTGTGTTTTCCCACCCAAAAAACTCCTATTACGTGAATTTGCGATTTTTTTATGTATCGGAATCTTTAATTGAACTATATAGCTCAATTATAGATTTCGATACATAAAAAAATTGACGGTTTTTGTGTTTCCCCACCCAAAAAAACCCTATTACCCAGGCTTTTCCCGTAAGCTTGCCAGAGGAGTATTTCGTGGCGTCGTTGATGACGTCACGGAAGCCGCCATTTTGTTTTAGGGGAATTTCATACGCGGCCGTATCGCATTGTATAGTAGTCCCGGAAATTTATTGCTCCACGTGCGGCTTCCTGGGTAGGATGATAGGGGAGACTGATCGCTCTACCGAGATACTTGGACGTTCTACTATTGATGATGAAGGTCTGAGGACTGTTCTGATCAGCATAGAAACCAAACAGCCTGGGGCTGGAAACTGTACAAGATGAAGATGATGATGAGAAGCCGCATTAAGGGGACACTATACGCTGCCGAAGTGACGCGCCTAGCAACCGCATGGGCGCAGCCACATTGGACCCAAACAACTGGTTGCTAGGTTTTTTATACATAGGAAGCTGCATTAACGCTGCGCAGTGTCTTGAATTTGTGTGTAAAAGTTTACTTGTATCAGACAAAAACTGCATGACGAGGGACTTCTTTTATGAAAGAGAACATTAAAATTTTGCTAAGCCATAAAATGCAAAATAAAAATCTATACAACTTCACTGAGTTTAGATTTGCCCTTCACCATAGGTATGTCTAGTGATGTAAAATACCCAGATATTTATAAATTGGGGTAAATACCCAGGTATTTTAGATGTTTCATTAAAAATCCTGTTTCGTAAGTTGAACCTTAAAAAAGGGTACCGGTATGTAAACTATTCTACATTAACTTTTTAGAAATTAATTTTGTTTATATTTAAAATTGAATGAAATATTACTTAAAGCACTTTTACTAAGCATTTTTTTTTCAAATGACCTTTCTATTCATCATCGTTATCATCATGTACAGTTTCCAGCCCCAGGCTGGGTCTGTTTGGAACATAAGCCTCGTCACTTTAACCTTTCTTCCCTTTCTATTGAATATGTTTTATTACCTTTTGAGTTTTGGCATACACACATTTCAATTAATGTGCATATAGCCTACTCTTATTACTACAAAAGTAGCTTTTCCTTCCCACATCTGCTCATTTCCAGTATCGTAATAAAACTAGACCTTCTCAATAACTTGGTATTTATTAAAAATTTAAAACACAAAACAACCAAAAGGTTTTATCCAGTATTGTACTTTAGTTTAAGGAAAGAACACACTTAAAGACAAGGTTACAGTGCCAAAACATATAAATACCCTGAATACCCGGTCATTCATTTTGCTTTTTCTTAAGTTTTGAAGGATCAATTTCAATCTAAGGCATGAAATACCGGTACAGTCCCTGTTTGTCCAACACTTCATCAACACATCAAAAAGTGTTCTACAAATCTCAAAAAACTGAAAATACCCTCATTGTGGATATTAAAATGACCACTGGGTATATATCCGGGTAAATACCCAATTTATATTTACCTTTATTGCAAATATGTAAGTCCGTCGATCAATACATCAAGTTACATATAATTCAACAGTGGTACATGTTTCGTGGGTCTCTCCTCAGGTATGACTTCACTGGTTTTTCTACACGATCGGGTTCGCTTTCCCTGGTTTCTTGGGTTCTCACTTTAATTCTTGGCCTTTCTTTCTGTTCTCTTTAAGATTTTGGCTCCTCTTGTTTCACTTATGGACCATCAGCTTCTTCGCTTGAGCTAACTTGGCCACGTTTCTTGGGATCCAATTTTCGTCCGTTTCGACCGCATATTAACACAACTTGACGCTCCAGGCGTCCATGTCATGAAATGCTCAAACTCCTTCAAGCCACATTGATATCATGAAAAATGAACAGTGACTGGCTTACTTCATAATTATAGTGCCAATATTCCATGTGAACTTACTCACCTTTCCACGAACTCATGGGCCGGAGAGACTTTTTAGAGATCTTTTAACGATGTGTACATGCATTTTATTCCATGTTGTTGACCTGTTTTTACCAAGTTTTATGCATGTTTTTAATGTTGTTACGGTGTCTTTGGTGTTATGAGATTGTTTCTTTAGATTCGATAAATTGTGGCTGAGGAAGGGCTATTTAATGGCCCGAAACATGTACCACTGTTGAATTATATGCAACTTGATGTATTGATCGACGGACAAACATATTTGCAATAAATCATCAAAGTCAATACGGACCAAAAATGGAGGAAGTAAATCCCACAAGTAGTGGTTTTTGGGGGGGGTTCAGATGCCTCCACCTCCACACAAGATGGCGGTGGCGCGATATCTCTCGAACGCATGGTCGGATTTTGGCGAATGAGGTGTCATTGAACTCAGGCTGACACCCTCTTTCCAAAGAACAACATATTTCAACCCCAAAATAACACCTACCCCTACTAGGGGGTGAAATTGTAATTTCTTTTTGAAAATCTCGCTTTTCAAGTGCAACATGTGAGAGTTTGAATGCCAATATGGAATTAAACGTTGTTCTTCATAAAGTGCATGTGTACGGTGGATAGCCACTATGAATTAACATGCTTGTTTTTGTTTTTACGCATGCCCACTCATGGCTTTTGTAAGAGGGTGGGGGAGCGGATCCCTGTGGACGGGTCATTGTTGACAGGTCATTGTTGGCGGGTCATTGTTGACAGGTCCTTGTGGACGGGTCCTTGTTGACGGGTCATCGTTGACGGGTCCTTGTTGACATGTCCTTGTTGACGGGTCCCTTTGGCCTGATCGCTATGGACTAGCCCATGAATTTATTTAAAGTATGTCAAAGGGCCTAACTACATTTTGCGTGTAAAGCAGTGTGTTGAACTGACGTTGTTCACTAATCCCCCACTACTATAATGTGATAACGATATGAAAGGAAAGTGACGAAATACATGTGAACATACAAGGGATCTAAGTTGGTGGATGGATGTGTTCTAACGAGTCATTTGTAGTTGAAAGAGAATAATACATGTTCTTAAGATGTTAAAACTGTGGAGATGGTACGTGCAGTAAGACGTCTTGTTATTTCCTGTGTCATATTACAGACATGGCAGAGAGCGCGTAGATCTGTTGCTATGACTAACGCTGCAGTTATTTGAAACCGCAAGTGTTCATGAAGACAATGGGTGATGATCATGCAAAGTCAGCAGTAATTGGATACCACACAGGTGTTCCTAGTGTACTTTGGACTCTCAGCTGAATTGGGAATGGAATTGCAATGATCTGCAAAAAACTGCTGACACGAGCGATGAGAGTTTATATAAGAGAGGTGTCGATATATTTCCCTACTGTCAGTCTTTATTACTCGCTTTGAGTGAACAGTGCTCTATTACTGCTCAAGAGTTGTAAAAAAGCCTTTTTGGTAGAAAATCATTAAATTATTTTGCAAGGTAAGTACTTATTAAAATTACCGGGTGAGTTAACCGTGGTCGTTACGGCATGACTGCTGGCAGTCGCTCACATCCGGGAGGCGAGGAGGTTCGAATCCCCCGCCGGCAACCTTGAAGATGGTCTTCTGTGGTTTCCCATCATCCTTCCAGGCAAATGCCGGGGCTGGTCCCTAACTATAGGCCACAGCCGCTACCTTCCAACTCCTCGACCTTCCATTCCAACTTTCCTCCCCAACGGTACTTGTAGCTCACCCATTGGTTGTCCGTCTCGAAGCAGCTACAAAACTGGGGAGCCGAACATGTCCTCGGACACTCCCGGCATAAAAGCCATACGCTAAAAAAAATGGAGTGTAGTCTTTTATTACTAATTGATGTTGAAGTTATTGATTGGAATGTATTTATTGATTGATTGATTGATTTGTTTACAGATAATTGGGTACCTGTAGGTTACCAGATTCCTACAATCTGTTCATTCAGTGACAGCAGTTGTTAAATTATAAAAAGTTAAGTGCCCCTCTAATAACTTTTAAACAGTTAGAGTGATATTTTCCAATGTTCACCACTGCATGTCAGTCAAAATGGTATATTTGGCAGTCAAAAGTTGAAACTACTTGACCATGGTGTGTAAAGCTAATTTTGTAGGTTAGATTTTGATTACCGCTCTATTAAGTCTGAATGTTCATTGCTAGGTGTCAGTGACAGAGGGAATATTTAAAGACAACCTCAGTTCACCTAACATAACCTTACTTTACCTAACTTAACCTTGTCACGTGACATGTTTTACAAGTTTAGACTTGCTTTATGACTGACTATGACGTCACACTTAGCTCACTTAACTGGTTGCTGCTGGTTTCTATCACGTGACATGTTCTACAAGTTTAGACTTGTTTTAAGACTGGCTATGACGTCACACTTAGCTCACTTAACTGGCGATCGCTGGTTTCTATCACGTGACATATTCTACAAGTTTAGACTTGATTTATGACTGACTATGACGTCACACCTAGCTCACATAACTGGCGATCGCTGGTTTCTACCACTCTGTCAAGTTCCAATGTTCACCGCTAGGTGTCAGTGACAGTGGTATATAGTAACCCTCAGTTAGAACTACATGAATTTAGACTTGCTAGGAGTTCACAGATGATCGATTTAAATACCCTGCTATAACCATTGACTGGAATATAATTAAACTATTTATATTGTACTTTGTTTACCAAGCCTCTGTGGCTTAGGCGGCAGCATGCCGGCCTCTCACCGCTGGGTCCGTGGTTCAAATCCCGGTCACTCCATGTGAGATCTGTGCTGGACAAAACGGTGGCTGACAGGTTTTTCTCCGGGAACTCCGGTTTTCCCTGTCAAAATTTCATTCCAGCAACACTCTCCACTATCATTTCATTTCATCTGTCATTCATTTAATCATTGCCCCAGAGGAGTGCGTCAGGCCTCGGCAGCCGGCACAGTCCATATCCTCGCCGCTAGATAGGGGCTTCATTAATTCCATTCCTGACCCGGTCGGAGACTGGAAGCAGGCAGTGGACTTTCATTTTCATATTGTACTTTGTTTTATCATTTATTAACATTTATGATTTCTTTCTTTTATAGGTAATTTCGAAAGTGATCATAATGTTCAAGTGTGGTGACTGTAAGCAACAGTTCTCAAGACCTGACAACCTTCAAGGACACGCAAACGCTAAACATGACATTAAAATGTTTGTGTGCAGTCATTGTGCTATGCCATTTAACAGACAGGATAGTCTTGGACGGCATGTAAATTTAAAGCATGTCAGTTCAGCACCTTTTTCATGTTCAGTTTGTGATCTTGGTTTTTCTGCTGTAAAGCGATATCAATCCCACATGGTTGAAGTGCATGGGGAACAATAGGAATTAAAAACTGTAAAACCATCAACTAGCACGGAACCTTTAAACGAATGTGATGCTCAAAAACGTAAACGTTCTCAAGATTGTGAAAATAGTTGTGCAACAAAAAGAAAGAAGAATGGTGAACCTTCGATAACACATTGTGATGTATGTAATATTGATATACCTTCTTCAATCATTCATGGACATTTACGCAGTGTTCATCATAAAAATAACGCTTGCCATGAAAGAAATTCTGGAAATATTCAGAAAATTGGCAGTGCATTTAAAAGTCGAATTGCTAGTTATAGACTTTATAGTAAAGAAAAAACTCAAAGTATTGAATCATTTTAAAAAAATGTTCAACCTACTGTGTTCGGCTTGGTAGAAAATGTTTTAGTAGAACATAAAACAATTAAAATGAATTTTGAAACTTTTTGGACTCTATGTAAAAACTGGGAATGAAGGTGAAATTACAGATATCAAATCTTTTAATACTAGAAACATAATTGTTAGCGATTCAACTAATATTAGTGATATATACCAAAATATTTCAATTGCTATCATTGTGAAGAGTGAAGAGTTCCAGGAAAGGGACTCAGGCTGGGCATTGGTTGAAGTACTTTATTTAGAAACCAACATGAATAAATACAACCCCCTTCGAGCATCATCATACATTGATTTGCCAGGATGGATCAAACGTAAGCATGCTTGTGTAAACGTTATGAATAATGATGACGTATGCTTTGCATGGGCTGTAACCTCAGCTCTCCATCCAGCAGTGAGGGACACGATGAGAACATCATCATATCCTCACTATTCTTCAGTGTTAGATTTAAAAGAAATGGAATTTCCTATGGCGATAAAAGACATTCAACGATTTGAAAAGCTGAACAATGTAAGTATTAACGTTTATGAAATTGAAAATAAGAGAATAGTAGGTCCTCTATATTTTACTCAGGAAAAAAGAATGCTCATATAAATTTTTCTGTACATAACTGAAGGTGAAAACGCCCACTATTGTTGGATAAAATATTTTAGTAGACTTGTTGGTAGTCAAGTATCAAAACATAAATCTAAGAAGTGGTTGTGTGATGGTTGTTTGCTATATTTCAGAAAAGAGGACTAACTAATTCAACATCAAAAATGGGGATGTAATCATGTGTGTACGGTATTACCGACTCCTAAAAATAACATTCTAAAATTTAAGGATTATGAGAAACAGCTTCGAGTACCATTTGTTATATATGCTGACTTCTAGGCTTTGCTAAAACCATTTAATACATGTTCATCGAATCCAGCCCAACCTTTCACCAACACTACTCACATTCATGAACCTTTTAGCTTTGCATATTATATTAAATGTAGCTACGATGACTCGTTAAATAAGTTTGAGCTCTATAGAGGACCTGATGCACCTAAAGTTTTTATGGAAAGACTTGAGAAAGATGCCATCCATATATCTTCTATTTTAAATACAATCATTCCAATGGAGTCACTAACATCATCACAGCAAATGGGTTTTGAAACTGAAACTAATTGTTTTATATGTGGTGAATGTTTATATATGGACAGGGTTCGCGATCATGACCATTTAACAGGAAAATATCGTGGTGCTGCTCACCAAGAATGTAATTTAAATTATAGAGTAAATAAATTCATTCCAGTAATTCTACATAACGGTAGCAAATACGATAACCACTTTATCGTTAAAGAATTTGGAGCTTCAGATGTGAAAATTGATGTGATTGCAAATAATAAGGAACAATACATATCGTTCACAAAATACATCAAAACTGTCAATAAAAAAAACTATAAAACTTCGATTTTTAGATTCATTCCGCTTTATGCCAAGCAGTCTTGATAAGCTGGCTAGTAATTTAAAATCAGATCAGTTTCATGAAATTCAACGTGTCTTTCCTAAAGAAGATGATTTTAATTTGATTCGTCAAAAGGGTATATTCCCTTATGAATATATATTAACTGTGTGGAACGTCTTGAGGAGTGTTCTTTACCACCGAAAGATGCATTTTACAGTTCCTTAAACACAAGTCATATTAGTGATGAGGAATATTTACATGCACAACGTGTATGGACACAGTTTGACATTCAAACTTTAGGTGAATTTTCAGACATATATTTGAAGACAGATGTGTTATTATTAGCAGATGTTTTTGAAAATTTTCGGAATGTTTGTATGAAAACTTATGACCTTGATCCTTGTCAGTATTTCACTGCTCCTGGGTTAAGTTTCAGTTCAATGTTGAAAAAAAAACGAAAGTAAATTTAGAATTAATGACTGATATAGACATGATCAATTTTATAAAATCATCAATTCGAGATGGATTAAGCCAATGTAGTGGGCGATATTCTAAAGCGAATAATAAATACATGCCTAGCTACAACCCTTGTGAAGGGTCAAAGTATAATGTCTACCTCGATCAAATAACCAATATGGTTGGGCTATGAGCCAATATCTACCACTGAAAGATTTTCGCTGGCTGACACAAACTGAAATTGATGTCTTACATGTTAACACTCTTAATGATAACGATGATAAAGGATATATTTTAGAGGTAAATCTTGAGTACCCTAAAGTGTTACATGATGATCATAATGATTTACCATTTTGTCCTGAGAATATGAAATCTGCATACATCACATCACGAACAAAAATGTTAATTGCTAATGTAAATATGTAATACATTATCAAAACTTGAAACAGTGTCTAAAGCATGGATTGAAATTAACTAAAATTCATCGCGTATTACAATTTCATCAGTCGGCATGGCTCAAACCGTATATTGATCTAAACAATAATTTAAGAACACAGTCAACAAACGCGTTTGAAAAAGATTTTTATAAACTCATGAATAATAGCGTTTTTGAAAAGACTATGGAGAATGTTGATAAACGAGTTGATGTAAAGCTGATAACAAAGTGGGAGAATGATAGTAAAAGGTATGGGGCGAGCAACTTAATAAGCAAGCCTAACTTTCATAGCTGTTCAATTATTCATGAGGATTTAGTAGTAATACAAATAAATCGTCTTAAAGTAACTTACAACAAACCCATATATGTGGGATACACCTTTCTGGAATTGTCAAAAACACTTATGTATGAATTTCACTATGATTATGTAAAGAAAAACTATCTTGATTATGCTAAATTACTCTACACAGACACAGATTCTTTTATTTATGAGTTTAAAACTGATGATTTTTATGAGGATATCAAAACTGAGCTAAATAGGTTTGATACAAGTGACTATCCCGAGGATAATATTTACCATTTACCTCTAGTAAACAAAAAGGTTCTTGGGAAATTTAAGGATGAATATGCTGGTGTTATTATAGACACCTTTGTAGGCACAAAATCTAAATCATACAGCTATATGACAATTGATGGTGTAGTAGTAAAAAAAATTAAAAGGAGTGAAAAAGAATGTTGTTAGTAAAGAGTTAGATATAAGTGATTATAAAAACTGTATAGTTAGTAACCCACCTGTATTATATAAGAAAATGTGTGTGTTTAGAAGTAAAACTCATCAGCTACATACCAATTTGCTGAACAAAGTTGCTTTAAGTAATGAAGACAACAAACGATTCATTATACCCAACACATTTGATACTTTTGCTTGGGGAAACAGTCGCATTGACGACTATTACTTTACTTAAGTCTAATGATCACTATATCGTAATATTTGTAGTGTTTTTTATATTGTATTTTTTTTGTAAAAACTGTAAGTAGAATGTATAATGTTAGGCTACTGTAGTTTAGTAAAAATAAGATAAGTAATACATTTAATGTAAAATGTTTGCTTTTGTATATTACGAAAAAGATTTTTTTTAAATGTAAAAAATGTGTGAACTAAACAAGGGAAATGTAAAAAATGTAAAGTGGAAATTGTAAATATCCATGTGTGAAAAAGTGAAATGGCTATCACCATTTTAAAATTAAAAGACATTGTGATCTGGTAAACCTTGTTTTTATTTCACAACAACAATAATGTACAGAATGTGTAAACTAAACAAGGAGAATGCAAAAAAATGAAAAGTGAAAATTGTAAATATTCATGTGTGAAAAAATGAAAATGAAGAAAATGGCTATCACCATTTTAAAATTAAAAGACATTGTGATCTGGTAAACCTTGTTTTTATTTCACAACAACAAAAATGTACCGAATGTGTAAACTAAACAAGGAGAATGTAAAAAATGAAAAGTGGAAATTGTAAATATTCATGTGTGAAAAAAAATGAAAATGAAGAAATGGGTATCACCATTTTTAAAATTAAAAGACATTGTGATCTTGTAAACCTTGTTTTTATTTCAAAACAAATATGGCTTTACAGAAATAGAATACAAAGAAATACCAATTCCTCAATCCTTTTAAATGTTCATGTCCACTCATCATTAACTTTCCTTTCATAGCACTAATCACAATGAGGGCTGCTGACCTTTCTCCCACTGAGACATCACAGGATGTCAAACGTTGTTTAGCTTTTCAGCGATACTTTATCCGCCACACGTTTTAATGCAGGATGCCTATGGCGATAAGAAAGGTGCATGCTCGATCCAAAGGATTAATAGGTATATCACCACGCTGCAAAGGTTCTTCAAGACAAGTTCCAGGACCACACAAATAATAACCAGGTAGGTAGATTTCGAAAGTCAAGTATTGAATTACTTTGTCAATGACGCCATTGCCAGTACAGGTCTGGCATATCCTTTTCCATAGGTGGAGAAAAGGTTTGATCTTCCTCCTCCTCTGTGGATGATGTTTGTTGTTGCTGCTATTTTTTTCTCCATCACACCCGTGGAATGAAGAAACAAAGTCTTTACATGGATATTTATGACCGTGATAGAGTTTGACCAGCTGGCAAGTGGCGCAATGTCGCATAGATGGTATTTTTGCCATAGCCACTTGCTTATGGTGATCATAATCCGTACATGGTTGCAATTCACTTAACACGGGGTCTTGAGTCCATGATTTTGGTACATGTTGCCAGATTTCTTTCACGGCATTTGCTACGACGTAATAAATGAATGATTTTGGAAGAGCCAATAATTCTCCTTTGGTAAAACTGTCTAGTTTCTTTTTGCACACCGAGAACTTTCCAATCGCTTTATCGGTAGCATCCCCTTTCTCCATGGTATCACGTTAATGTTTACACATCGCTTGTATAAATCTCACTGGTGGCATCCACAGGTAAACCTTCAGTTTTAATTTTATTTAACAACTCCCAGCAGGCATTGGTGGTTAGCCAATGAAACAATTGCCACACCTGTGCCAGAGCTTTATGGGTAATGTTGTCACAGGGGTAGCGGTCCATGAGTGTTTGCAGCGAGGGACAGCCCATGTCCATTAAATCGATACATTGACAGTAAGACGCCAAAAATGGTTATAGCCATTGACGTTTTTCACTACCTTTCACAAATACTACATGGGCAGAAGACAAGTGGGCTTTCATGACCATGTCCAGGTGCTTATATGAAATGGTTCCTTGCTTCCAGTCTAGTTGCATATGAGTTTCAATCCACTGGGTTTGTTTACGGTCTTTATCACACAACAAATCAAACGCATAAGGTGGTTTAAACACCAAATGGGTAGCTTGCGATATTCAAAAAGTGGAACAATCGATAATGGCCACTTCTTTAAATATAAATTTATTATCTCCAATTTTAAACCCTTGACAGTCGACGATTAGTGTACGCAACATGTTCACTCTTGTTTGGATCAAGTCCAGCTGACCACAGACTGACAATTGTTCAGTAAGTTGTACCCATGTCATTTACTTACATTCCATTCTAGTAAAAGAAAATAAAAACATTGAGTAGTCACTATGGAGGTTAGGATATGACAGGGGGGGGGGGGCATACGAGATAATAATATAACAACAACAACAAATTTTTTATTACATTATTTTATTAGCATAACAAGTTTTACATTCTTTTTTCATTCTAGGATAGAGGCGGTACCATCTCATACAACAAAAAAGTCTTTTATGTTTATAGTGTCCATAACACCGATGATATTCCAATGTCTCTAAACTGGGTGTTTTTGACTGTAAGCTGCTCACTGAAGCACTGTTGACACCATAAAGTCCACACGTATCATAACTTTTTTCATCACTCAGAGGCACGAGTGAGGGGTAACTTGAATGACAGGGTATATTACCCACCTCCATTCTGCACAGGTAGGGGCAGGCAGGTGACCAGCGCTGATGTTCCTGCGTGGGTTCATCGCCCTCTTGCCATTGGTATAAGATGATGGGACAAAACACACATTTCATTTCATCTCTTGTTTATAAATAGTAGAATCCAGCGGCCGCTAAGGCTTGAGGGTTTATAAAAGGCACCGGCCACGTCGCAAAGGTCTTGAAACGTTGTTCCTCAGATTTTAAATTCATGGATGTAACTTCTCTTGAGGCTTGAAAGCAAGACATGACTGAGCGGTTTGATGTGGGTTGACCTGCTATATATACACTTGTCACTTGGTTGGACAGTGGATAATAGTTGACTTGTTTGTGATGAATAATCAAACAGTAGGCCGTGGTATTGGCTGGAACATTGTCATGCGTTTCAACATCTAGTCGAATGTCAATATTGGATGGTTTAACAGACTCTTCCAAGTAGGAACAGTCAAAGACAATCAGTGGCGCCCTTGTCTTAAAAGCTTGGGGTGACAACATAGGACAATTCTCTTTTTGATAATACGACCATCTAAATTTAGAAAACAAGTTGTACAGGGGACCAAACTTATTTTTTGAAAAATCTAAATCCAGCCCTTCATAGGGAAACACAGCACCGTTGAGGAAAAGACGTGCATTTCCCAATTGCAGGTGATCAAATTGTGTGGCATCTTTGGTTTGTTGATACTTGCGATTCGTTTGAAAACCCACGATCATGTAGAGAGGTCTCTGTATAGCGGGCTGTTTTTATAGACCAACTGTGTGTGTTGGTGGTGGGCAATAGCGGGTACTCAGGGAGTGCCCAGCTTCTAAATTCCATGGGTCAGGTATATCTCTCTTTACCATTTTGAGTATGTCCAGTTTTTTGCTATCGTTAAGGGTCACATGAGGCACTTTCCATAGCAAGCGTTGTAGTTGAATTTTTGAATCAATGGGGGCATTGTTGGCTCCCTTGATTGCATTATTATCTCTCCTGTCTCTCACCAGATAAAGCACTTGCCTTGCGTTGATCACAATGCGCTGGTGATCTTCAGCAAAGCCTAAAATCAGTTTAAGAGGTAAATATCCAGTAAAGGTGCCATCGGTGTGTACCATCCAGTCATTGATCGAGTCAGGGCACCAACCCACCATGCAAAGCGTTTTAGCTTCTTTCTCACTATAAGAGGGACATAGTTTCATGACACTGGAAATACCCACATTTCGAGTGCTATCCACCACGATATCGTTAATCACGTAACGCACTTCAGAAAACAGAAAAGCGAAAGCATGGTTGGCTAACTTGGATGTGGTGGGTGTAAAGCCATCGGCTTTGGTGAGCCGACCTTCAATCTGAATAACACTTTCATGCGGTAGAGTGTAAATATCTTGGTTGTTGATAACAAATTTAATAACATCATTGTTATTGAGTCCAGGTGTTTGAGCTTGATAAGAATGGAGATCAATTCTTACCACTCCTGGTTGCTCCTCGATGTGGTTCGCTACCTCTAGGATATAATTCATCGCGGGGGTTGACGTGGTAACCCAAATGCTGTAAAATCTGCTTGTTCTGAGATGTTAACGTGTATTCACGTGGTAAACAACTAACACCATTCCTAGACGGTGCTGTTGCTTTATATACAAACTTCATAGTGGCTTTAGCACCAACTTGTAAGTCACTGGTGTGGTTGAATCTAAATCAATGAGTTGTTGCTCTCTATTGATCAGTCTTAATGTTATATTACTAATACCATCGACAGCCACAGAATGAAAAAGCACCACTGGAGGGTTTTCACGAATAATATAGCCATTGGGCGATGTTACAATAAAGTCATAAAGCGAATGCGACGGTTCTTGATTGGTGTACAATTGGCTAATAATATTACACGTCACCGACACATGATGGTCCTCAATGAATTTCGCTTCATGGTCTGATTCATGTTTTTTGTTGGGCTCCAACACGCGTGGTTTAAATCCTAGTAATGGACCAATGGAATCGGGGTGTGTTTTAAAGTCAATTTTGAATGTAGAAAAAATACTGCAGCGATGAGTTATGGTATTTCCTACAAGTTCAAACTTGCGCGTTCCATCCAGAAATGAATTTAAACCATATTCATTGATCAACACCACATATATGTGTTCATAAATGTCATCTATCGTGTATCCACCAGAGTTCAGGGTGAGCACAGAATCATCATAGTAAAACTTGTTGTTCACATTTTCACGTATGTTGTAAATTCTATTGTACGTTTCAAGTGAAACAAGTCCTAAACCATAAGGTCTTTCACTCAATTCGATAGGTGGGTAAAAGTCTAGGCTGACTTCAGGTCCACGTCCATGCAGTGTAAACGTCTTACTTTCCACCGACATACTGTTGACGTTTTTGCTTATGCTGCGTCTTATATAAAAAAAATTAAACACAAACGTCCACACTGTTGGCTGTTAAACGTTTGCTCACGTTTCACATTATAATATATCTTGATCCTGTTTCCAAAATAGGCCACTAGTTCCATGGGCGGGGGCAAATTCCCAAAACTGTCAAAGTACCATACAGTGGATCCCTCTTTGACATAAGCTACATAATGTGTTCCAGGTCCTCGGTGATCATCCAAATTGACAACAGCACATTCATGTTTCCAGGGTCGTGAGGGTAATTGGTTGCGCATAAACACACCTCGAAAATGAGAACGCTTCAGTTGTTTAGCATAGCTTTCCACTTGTTGATGCGTCAGGGCATGTCTTGCTATGGCTGAGGTTAAAGATGTTTTCTTTTATTTCGAAAAGGTGAAATCCCAAATCCTTGTTGATAAAAGGCTGGCTTCAAATTGACATTTCTAGCCCCCATAGCAATGACTTCCATCGTTTCATTGTATCGCTGACTTTCTTTGAGTTGTTGCTTGCCCTGTTGCGCGGCTTTAATAGTTTTTGCCACTGCACTGGCGCCACCTAAAAGTGAACCTAGAGCAGCCAGACCAGCGAATAATGCAGGTAAAAATCCCGCTCGTTTGGGGACGGGAATCACTCGCCCTTGTTTTGAACCCTGTCGCTGACGTTTTGGAATAACATGTCTCTGTGCTGCTCGAAGAGCTTTCCTTATGGTCAACACATTATGTTTTACTTTTTTATTTCGCAAGGGCTTGTCCATGAATGTCTTAAGCCCAGGCTTTGCCAAGGACAGGGTCATATTTTTAGTATTTCTCACCACATATCTTTGTTTCACCATGATGATGATGACCAACAACCTTTCACAAGAAAGTTTAAGTCACAACTAACGTCAGATTGTTATTTCATGGCTGTATATTCCAATTCTACATAAAGTGGGAAATCGTTTATGGTTTTTCCAGCTTGCTTTTCATCCCATGTCAACATGAGATGAAAGGATAATTCGTCTCCTGCATTGACCACTTCATGGTTATGGACCAACATCCTATGACCATTTATCTCTATTTGTAAATGGTTCTCATCAGGTATGGCATATTTGATGTAAATGGTTCCATCATAGTGTAGTCGATAGTGGCTTAAACCCGAAGCAAGCACATAGGTCAAGTGTTGGTCATGAACTAGCGGTATATGGTTTCTCTCATTCACAGGTTTTACATTTGTCAGATTCACTAAAAATACAGATGGGATAAATTTATAAAGCCTTTTCATTTCATAGGTCACGTATCGCTTGGTACAGACATCATCATCTTCTTGTGGGTCTTCCACGTGAATAATGCGGTGATGATTAGCGCTATAGCCATCCACTGTAAGCTGAGGCACTTTATCATAAAACTCATACACCTTGTTATCCACATACTTTTTTGTAGTAACGTCTGTAGACACTTGAGGATGTTTTACATGGGTTAACCGCTTTCTTTTAAAGTCATAATCTCCTTGTTTTGTGCGTGGCACTACTGACCTATCCACATAGTGTTTATTAGCAGGATCTGTGTCTTGTTTAGGATCATGTATGGGAACAGACCTAGCTTTGACCATCAACGCACGTCCAAAGACATCCATCGTCAACCGGTAGTACAAGTCTACTGTTTCTATGACAAGGCTCGGTGCGATGTATATAGACAGCCTGCTAGCCTCTCTAAGCCTTAGTTGAAATGAAGATAATTAAGCAGCAAGAGTCATTCCCCGTGAGGGACATGGTTTCCCATCTCTGCCCCACATCACGTGAACAACGCCATGGTTCACTGTTTCCATCTTCCATTCGCTGCATCATTGTGGGACCTTCCGGCTGTGGAAAGACCAATCTTTTGCTGACACTTATTACAGCGCCCAATGGTCTGTGTTTCCAAAATATTTATATTTTCGCAAAATCTCTCTACCAACCCCTCTACGTGTTTCTGGATCAAGTCATGTCTGGATTACAAAATGAGAATATGGGGTATTTTACATTTTCCACGCAAGAAAATGTTATTTCACCGGATGAGGTAAAGCCTGATTCACTCATGATTTTCGATGATGTATCCACTGAACGACAAGGCATCATTCAAAGCTATTTCAGCATGGGTCGACACAAACATATCGATTGCTTCTATCTTGGACAAACGTATTCTAAAATGTCCAAACAGTTGATTCGTGACAATGCCAATGTCATTGTTTTATTTCGCCAGGACGAGAGGAACAGTCGTCACATTTATAATGAACATGTGAATCCGGATATGACCTTTCAAATGTTTACAGAATTGTGTGGCAAGTGCTGGAACACACAACGTCATGCCTGTTTAGTGATTGACAAACAAAGTGAACTCAACCAAGGGCGGTATCGCTTAGGGTTTGATCATTTTATTGCTATTTAAGGCACTGTATCATTCCCTCTCAAGTCATTTGTCACGACGCCATGGCGTTAGCAGAGAGTCAATTGAAAAAGCATATTATTAGAGCAAAAAATACTATTCGCCAAAAGTTCCGTCAATTGAAACGATCACGTGTGGATCATGCTTTGTTTATTCAACAACATTTAGCCCCTCCGGTAAAAGCTATGTTGAAACCCTCTTTCAAGCCATCTGAAACGCTACCCACCGTTTCACAAGCCACTCAAACGCACCACGACGACCCTGAGGAAGAGGAAGAGGAAGAGGAAGAGGAACAGGAACAGGAAGATTTAACTAGTGTTAGCGAAGTTGAGGATAATGAGGAACAAGTGTTGACGCCTCAAAAAAAGGCATCACCCCTTGCAGAGTTTTTAAGAAAAAAGAAATCCTTGGTCATGGTCGAAACACCTTGCCCTTCCAGATCGTCTCCATTTTCACAATTCTTGGCCACCCCTCAACATAAAGCTCAACTGAAAATTATTTTAATAAAATATTATGGATCAACACTGGAACCCTATTTCACCAATCTATTTATTGGAAACACAGATACCACGTATGGTGTTCGCTATGAGGATGATAGTTTTAAAATTGGTGATTCATCGATTAAATTTAGTCGTACTAAAGCTGTCATTAAAAAGATCAACTATAAATTAACACCAGGACTGTTAAAGCTACTATTCTCTCGGACTCCCTCATCCCAAGACTATACGCTAGAGGACCTTGATAAATATAAATCAATTTTATTGGACACCCATGCCCACTAAAGACAGTATGATCCCACTCAACAAGTGAATGCCAATATATCTCAAAAATATAAAACCATCATGGCAGTCAAAGTGGTCGTCGTTAAGTGTCCGCTTCAGGGATGACATTTAAGCCATTAAAACCCCTTGTGGATGTTACCTACTGGCACAATCCCAATAAACTCGTCCAGCGACTACAGCTGTTGCATGCTTCACGTCAAGCTGGCCATACTGGTCACGATTGGGAAATTCAAGAAATTGAGGAAGAACTTCGAAATGCCAAAATTATTGTTTAAGCCCTCACCCATTAAAATGGGTATTGCTCACGAGTTGCATCGTCCAGCTAGACGTCACTATCAGCGACTCAAGGTGATTTCACAGGGTGTGAATGAACTTTGGCAAGCAGACTTGTTTGAAATGATTCCCTATACTAGCGTTAACGATGGTGTACGCTATATCTTGACGGTCATTGATGTTTATTCCAAAATGGCGTTTGTTGAACCTGTGCGTCGCAAGTCTGGTCCACTAGTCACCAAGGCCTTTCAACATATTATTCAACAATCCAAACGTCAACCTCAGCTGCTACAAACCGATCAGGGAAAATAATTTTTCAACAAGGATTTCTCCAGTTTTCTCAAATCTAAGGATATTCACCATTACACCACGTACAGCAATCTCAAAGCCAGCGTGGTCGAGCGGTTCAACCAAACATTGAAAAGCCATATGTGGAAAGCGTTTACCGCTCAGGGCACTTATCGCTGGTTGGACTTGTTACCTGAGCTAGTGTCACATTACAATGACACCAAACACAGAACCATTGGGACCAAGCCACGACTTGTGACCAAAAATATTCCACAACTGGATAAACTGTTTAACCCCATAAAACAGCAGATCCTAAACGTCATCGCCTTAACATCGGGGACCATGTTCGTGTGAGCAAATTCAAGTCCGCCTTCGACAAGGGCTACACACCAAATTGGAGGACTGAACTATTTCGAATTCGTCAAGTCAACCTGAACAGTCCAGTCACTTATTTACTCGAGGACCTCAACCATCAACCCATAAAAGGCAGGTTTTATCTTCAAGAACTCCAAAAGACAGCGTTTCCTAAACATTACCTTGTGGAAAAAGTGTTGAAACAAAAAGGAAATAAACTATATATAAAATGGTTGGGATTTAGCTCAGTCTTTAATTCTTGGATTAATAAATTACATGTTGTGTGAACCTGTGTGCCTTGTATTTATTTATTCACTCATGTTGTACTTAACCTACAGCCCTATGTACAGTCCTCAGCTCCACATGTATTATGAGCAATACATATTTCTTTCTCTCTTCACCTGTGTTCTCAAACATGCACTCGCATTTTCTCACGTATGAACCAAAACAGGATGTGACTTGTTTCACAAGGAGGACGGTAATAATGACATCTCACACGTGTTCACATGTATTTCGTCACTTTCCTTTCATATCGTTATCACATTATAGTAGTGGGGGATTAGTGAACAACGTCACTTCAACACACTGCTTTACACGCAAAATGTAGTTAGGCCCTTTGACATAATTTAAATAAATTCATGGGCTAGTCCGTAGCGATCAGGCCAAAGGGAGCCGTCAACAAGGACCTGTCAACAAGGATCCGTCAACAAGGACCCGTCAACAATGACCCGTCAACAAGGACCCGTCCACAAGGACCTGTCAACAAGGAATTGTCCACAAGGACCTGTCAACAATGACCTGTCAACAATGACCCGCCAACAATGACCTGTCAACAATGAACCGTCCACAGGGATCCGCTCCCCCACCCTCTTACAAAAGCCATGATTGGGCATGCGTAAAAACAAAAAACAAGCATGTTAATTCATAGTGGCTATCCACCGTACACATGCACTTTATGTAGAACAACGTTTAATTCCATATTGGCATTCAAACTCTCACATGTTGCACTTGAAAAGCGAGATTTTCAAAAAGAAAATACAATTTCACCCCCTAGTAGGGGTAGGTTTTATTTTGGGGTAGAAATATGTTGTTCATTGGAAAGAGGGTGTCAGCCGGAGTTAAATGACACCTCATTCGTCAAAATCCGACCATGCGTTCAAGAGATATCGCGACACCGCCATCTTGTGTGGAGGAATGTGGAGGTGGAGGCATCTGAACCCCCCAAAAACCACTACTCCCACAATTATATTTAATTTCCCACTGGGTATTTACCCTGCCCACATCGCTAGGTATGTCCTTCAGACTTCTTTTTCCCTCATTTCAACAGACACTGATGGAGTTAAACACAGACTGCAAAACAAGCTTGTCTGCAGACTTATGCACAATAATAAAATTATCATTCCCCCTGTCATCTGCATCAATGTTTTCAGGCCTGAAATTAGAGAATGTTGCCAGTTTCTACTCAGTGGTTGTAGGCCTAATTTTACGCTCGCCCATTGTGTCAGAATCATTCGAATTACATTCGATAGTACCAGAAGAACAAATCACACTGCCTTCCCCATCAGTATGTTTCATTTCAGGACATGAAATAGTCCTATAATTAACAGGCATGTTGCTTTCTGAAACATCAAAAGCAACACATTTTCCCACCTTATAATAAACAGCCAAACCTGTTGACCTTCTCTTCCAGGGCCGTTTTCCAGGACATCTCCTACTCCTAGGCATTCTTGATAATTCAATTACAGAAAATACATACACGAAAGTTCACAAAAGAAAGATTCTGAAACAGCTCAATCCAAACACAACCGCCAATTTCACTGTTTACTAACAAACCGGGTAGAGTGCTGTCCAAAATACGTCTGCAATATAAATAAGGGTTACATACTACACTTATAAATATCATACGTTCAATCTATTACTACCAGTAGCACTATAAAAAAAAGTAATATTATGAAATAAATTGAAACCATGGTTATAAGTAGTGATGTGCGCGTGTGACTCTTGGACTCGCGAGAATCGAGTCTAGCGATTCCAAGTCTGAACGAGTAACCCGTGCGAAGGACTCGAGTCTCAACGGTGACGTCACGATCCGTACTTACGATATAGGACACAATGCGGCCAAATTCCCAACACTCGTTGAACTTGCAAACGACTTTTGTACTAGTGATTTACAAGATAAATCGCTTGCAAAATGCACTCTATGCTTCATATTATAACGACTGAGTAATGATAAAGAAAGAAATATAATAAAAATCAAATTTAAAGGAACTTCCTCGCCGGGAATCGAACCCCAGCCCGCAGGGTGAAAGTTAGCAGCTTTAACCACTCAGCCAGAAATTTCGATAAGGTTACATGCGTTATCAACAGTCATACATACTACTGCTTAGAAAATGATCACGTTGAGGGAAATTACTCTTTAGTGTAGGCTATTGCGTTCCTTCTTTCTATCATCAGTCCACTTCTTGCCGATTTCCAATTTTGAATAGTCTATTGTATCACTGTGCATTCATGGGAAACGAATACAATACTTGGCCCAGACGTACTGACATTACTATACATCGTGTTGTTTCCATATATGGCTCACAGATACCGCTGGCAGCGTTCTCGGCCTCGATTCTGGACGAGTTTTACGGTTCCAGACTCGATTCTTCGCGAGTCCACTCACAGCCCATCACTAGTTAAAAGTTATAGGTATTTATTTCACTAATAATGGATCATTTACTATAACAACTGAGCATCAAGATGCAAAGTATCACCTCTGCAAGTCGATTATTCAATTTCATTTAAAATCCCAATAAGAAAGACGTCAGAAACACATAATTTCTTAGCAGTAACTGGAGGGGGTGTGTCGAGTAGCGCATGGAACAATGAAATGCCACCGCAGTGCCAATGAGAGGAGGTGCTGAGGACTTTAAGAATGGAAGCACTTAAAAAGAAAAACACTTTTTGATAGAGGACATATCCGGGTATTTTTAGTGCCATAAACCCACTTTGATATTTTCCTCGAAATTCATGGAATTTCAGTATAGTGTCCCCTTAAATACAAGATCCCTGACACAAGATGGTCACAATGGCAACGTACTGACTCCAGCCCACTTTCTCGTTGGCGATCGGCTCACCACGATACCCACTGGACCAGAACCACTTAGGAATGACCTAGTACGAACCTTCAGACTATGCCAACAAATAGCTAACTACTTCTGGAAACTGAGTAAAGAATACTTGCTGCTGTTACGGAATTTCCACTAAGTTCGTCAGCCCCGAGACAGTGGTACAAAAATTAGTGTGGGTGACCTAGAGGACACATGTGGAATAGGGCACGTGTCGAAAAACTACGTGACGGGAGAACTAGAACCGTTATGCTTCGCACCCCGGACAGAAACCATCTTACACGGCCAATCCAGCTGGTCATCCCCCTCAATTCAACTACGGCGGCCATATTGCTCACTCCAGCTGAGTGAGACATAACGAGATATGACGAGACATTGATGCCACGGCAGTGTGCCCAACATGTAAGATATAAAATACACCACCACTATGAAATTTGGACGCGTTAGGCTGCAACCATTGTCAAAATCACCAATCTGGACGCGTTAGGCTGTAACCATTGTGAAAACGATTGATCCGGAAGCGATAGGCTGTAACCATTGTCAAAACCATTGATCTGGATAAGTTAGGCTGTAACCATTGTCAAAAACCATTGGATTGGGCAAAACGAAGGTTAGGTTAGGTCTGGTGTAGGTTCGGCCAAAGGCCGCCGTAAGCTAGAGGGGCAAGGTTTATAAAAACCATTGATCTGGGCGGGTTAGGCTGTAACCATTGTCAAAACCATTGGATTGGACAAAACAAAGGTTTGGTTAGGCTAGGTAGGGGCAGATGACCTCGTAGTTCCGCCCCTTATAACAACAATAACTTCTACTACTACTACTACTAGGTTAGGCTAGGCGTAATCTTCACACAAAAAATTATGAATTGAGATTGGCGTTCTTTTGTTTTAGAAAACTGCCTAAATTAGTACCGTATGCGTGGGGTTGGCACTACTGTTCCAACGCCGAAACTGGATGCCAGAGCTGGAATTTTTGCTATATAAGTCATGTTATAATTTGGGAGGGTTGGTGGGTTATAGACAGCCGAGGAGTGAACTACATCATTCCCAGATCAATTTTGAATCATTAGAAAAGGTATTTATTGCAAATTTCACAAGTTATTTCTTCCCCCCCCCCTGGGTTCATGTCTCCTGCAATTTAGTTATTTAGTATCAGTCAAGACATGCACATCACTTCATTGTAGTAATACCCAAAATATAACTATGGATAGCTATATAAGAATTGTGTTTCTGAGCTTTACGAACATTTGAAAACACCAAATACGGTATGCCTCTTTCAGAAGTGGTTGAGCAATGACAATTGCAGTCATAGAATGAACAAGAAATAACGACTAAAGTCACATATTTACGTATAATTTAGCACACATATTCAGTGCAGTAGTGATAATGGACAGTAATTTCAATTTGTAATGACTCCCATAACCCTCAATTACTGACGTGCGGTCCACGGGA
This sequence comes from Meconema thalassinum, assembly GCA_946902985.2. Taxonomy (NCBI): domain Eukaryota; kingdom Metazoa; phylum Arthropoda; class Insecta; order Orthoptera; family Tettigoniidae; genus Meconema; species Meconema thalassinum. The sequence goes on from OX336389.2 coordinate 890,233,099, forward strand.
CCGCTCCCCTCCTACCATACCACCCCTTGCATGGCTCAGAGTCCTTGGAAACCTGTTCGTTTGTCTAGCTTCCTAACTTTCTGTCCGGTGAGTGTTGCCGAGGTGTTAGTAGCTGCCAGTGTTGTCTGGAGTTAGTTATTGTTGTTGCACGGTCCCCGGGACCTCACGTCCGTAATTGTGTGACTGTAAGTGTGTTGTGCTAATATCTGTTTTTGAAGAACAGACGTTCTTATTGAATTAAAATATGGGTGACGAACCAGGACCATCAAAGATTAGACTATCTGACCCGTGTTTTGAGGACAAAGTGTCTCGTAAGTTACGAAATACCGTATCTCGGAAGATGAGTTGGAATATCATTTTCGGAATATGAACACTGACTACATCCACAGTGATCATGACACTGATTCAAATATATCAGACTAGTGGTGCTGAAATGGAGGAAGACCTGCCCGAGGACGGAGATAAGTCTTCAAGCTATTATTACGGAAGAGATCGTTTCAAATGGTCTTCAACCAAGCCAACAAGAAATGTTAGAGTTCCAGCTCATAACAAAGTAAAAATACCATCACTTCGTTCCAATCATAGGCACATGGATAAACCACTGATGAGAAGTTGCCAAGGGAATCCCGGAAGACCTGTTTCCTCTGTCCAGCAAAGAAAAAAACAAAAACATATTACCTGTGTCATGTGTGCAAACATCCGGTCTGCTTAGAATGCACCAAAAGAGTACTGTATGTTTGAACTGCATCACAGAGGGATAGCTTGATATAAAGCGCTGCAGGATTTTTTAAAATTTGTACTGGTTAACATTTTAAGTGTTTTTTATGTTGTCCATTATGTGAACTATACGTCCATCATTCAATTTCATGTGTATGTGTCATAGACTACAAAGACTGTCAACATTTTTGATACCTCTATTTTTGCTCAATCCGAAGTGCCAAATTAAGAATAATATTATTTTTGTGCAAAGATTTTGATTTTATTTGCTTATGTTTTATGTGTTTCAATTCAATGAGGGGTGGTTATTACAATAATTGATTAATGAAACTAACCATTATGGCTGTAGCATTTTCTAATCCATTAATACGTAAGTGGTCCATGGGACCTCGTGTCAGTAACTATGCAGTAAAGTTTTACGTCAGTACTTAAGGGATAATATCAAATAAGGCCATCGGCTGCAAGAAATGTAGGTATTAATTATTATCATTAGTAGTCTACCCTTACGGACTTTTGGCTACAATACATTATAAGAACCTTACAGATACTTATCAGGGCTTCGCAGCACGATGTACAGTACATCAATTCTTCAGAACAATTATTTGAAGGGCGTAAAAACACACACTCACCAACAATCAAATCATCCACAACTTAACTTAAAGATGGCTGCATCTCTTTTCATAGTATCGTGTATCGTAAACAGTCAAGACCAAAGATTCTCATGTCAAAGATATGCCCTTCAAGATTCGCTCTGGGCACTAGCCCGATCACACGTTCCGACCATTGGGAAGAGCGTATGAATCGCCCGCTCTGGGACGTCTAGCTTTTCAACAGGCCTAAGAAACTCCAAGCACTTTCTCCGTCCGTTAAATAATTATTCTTTTGTTTGGGCCTGAACTCGGTAACTTTTATTTCTAATGTTGGTTGTCACTAGATTTTAGGGGCTTTCCGTTTATTTTGTTGGTCATTAGGAAAATTATATATTGCCATGGCAACGTGATCATGGACGGTGTTGGATACATGTGATGTGGAGTTCGCAAATCAAGGTAATTATTACGTCTCGACATATGGTGATTTACAGAAAGGTAATGGTAGTTTCAGTCAATAAAATGGCAGTATATTGTTGGTTGATTGTGTGAATTAAGTTCTGTTTTTGGTCGTGCTAATTTTATAATAATATAGATTTAATGAGATCCCATATAGGTTAACTGATCTTAAGCTCTTCAATATTTGAGAAGTAATGATGGATGTGATGTGTGTTGCCCGTAATCCAGCCATCGGTTAGTAGTTTAGAAAATCTGCCCGCGTATGAATGAGAAATTATTATATTATATTATATTATATTATATTATATTATATTATATTATATTGAAAAGGTGTTAACACATACCAGTAGACTTTTTCTATTGGGATTAATGGTGTACATTATATTTAGGGGAAGGATGAACATCCTCTTTATTCTCTACATGTAGCCTACATTCTCATCATTTCTCAAACCTTTGTTTCACTTGTTGTTCATGATGAATAGTCTGTCACTTTATTGCAGAATTACCGTGTTGGCAAGAAGGTCGTGTACTGCTCTGAATTGTGATGGCGATATCTAACCAGCATAGGCACCTGTGTAGATTTCCCTTGGATTACCGTATGGTAGTAGTTTTATACAAATCCTTTGTATAAACCAGGTACAGAACTGTCCATTTTAGTCACCTTTATCTGTGATGGAGATTTGTGTGTGTTCATCCCTGTAGTTAGGCTATTAGTCAGTTAGGTAGTTAGTTATTGAGGTTTTAAGAGGCAGAACTACGAGGTCATCTGCCCCTATCAGTAGATAGCGTAAGCTTCACCCAGATGTTTTCCATGAGGAAGTTTTGTTTCCTGTTTGACAAATCATGATCATTATGTCTATGTTGACACCTTGGAAGAATTATACATGTAATTGCAAGTTTCCATGGTTAACATAGAGCCAAAAAATTAGGCTTGTGACTGTTTGGAGTATGGTAAGTTATAAGCAGGGTCCGGATAATCGTGTACTTAACTCCCTCCTCCCAAATGCCTTGCTGTTTGGTGGGTTGTATTATCTGGACTTGTAGCGATGAATTCATAGTCTTGCTATTATTACGAAATGCCTTAATTGGAACAATTGTGAATGTGGATGCCATTCCTATTGTAAGCCGGGTACCAATTGCCAGATCAGGTATACTGCCACTTGTCGCACATCAACTATGCACAGTGACTGACCGTATACATAACTCCTTTTGTGCCTCATTGTGTAGTGGCTAGTACTCTTGGCTGTCACCGCGGAGGTCCGGGTTTGATTCCCAGCTCTGCCAAGAAGTTTAATTCTGGCCTGAGGGTTGCGCAAAAACTGAGAAGAGGCTAGTTCCAATCCCACCTCAGCCATCCTGGAAGTGGCTTTCTGTGGTTTCCCCACTTCTATTCCAGGCGAATGCTTAATTAAGACCACAGCCGCCTCCTTCCTAATCCTCATCTGAGTTACAACTACACACACTAATACAGCCTTCACAATAACACCGGTTACCAGACAAATTCCACACACACCTAAGTACACGGGGCCACATGACCACAATGTCGCAAAGCCCCGAAATGAATCAACAACACAATATAATTTCTTTGTGTGGCTTCAACACTGCAGCGTGGGTGGGGGTTTAGACTACACCCATGGTATCCTCTGCTTATCGTACGAGGAGACTAAAAGGAGCAACCTTGGCTATTCTTTGAGGCTTCCTACTTGTCTTATGAATTGTGCCCCCCTCCCAGGGGTGGGAGGGATGGAATACACCCACAGGCAGAGTTGGACGGTTGGCACTCGTGCTGTGAAAAATAGTTAGTTACTGTTGTTTTAAGGGGCGGAACTACGAGGTCATCTGTCCCTGTGCTGTGAAAGTATTCTGGAAATATATATAATCTGGTGTAACAATATGTTAATGTTGTAGTTATTTCCAAAGGAGATACATTTTTCTTTACATTGCACTTTGTCAGTACATGTGTGTGTACTGTATATAGTTTAATGTAAAGTTTTTACATATTTGGTAGCTGCATTCATGTAAGTGCAGTGCCAGGCCATGGGGCCAATCTTTCTGGTGACTGGTTTTGGATATTATTTTTTGGTCAGGTTTACCATTTTTAACATCCCCCAATGCTGGCCGGTTCCTCGCTTCATTCCAACTGCTTGGTCATATTCATCTATTTCATCCTTTTATCGGCTCCTTGTGATGTTGCCATTGGTTACGACATCCGGCTGTACACATTGGGTAGGTGGAACCGCATCGACTTAAATTAATGCAATATTTCAATGGTGGTATTGTATTGGATGGCGGTTCATTGAAATCTTGTTTCAATTTTTATAGCAATTCATTGTATCTCATCTCCGATCCCTCTGAAAAAATAATAATTAGGTGTAGGTGATCACTTTCGTGATGTTTATAGTGCGTTTTTCTTTTGTGCCGCATTTGTCAGTTAAATGCTTTTGAGACCACCGAACGAAAACATATGTACTTATTCATTTCTGTTAACATTATAATGTTTATTACTAGTGTTTAATCTCTCTCTATATATATATCTAAGACTCTTACCTCAGCGTGTTAATAGGTCATGCGCCTCCAGCTTACGATCGCATACTGAAAAGGGTGTCGACTTGCTTGCTGCCTTCCTGTATGACTGACGTCACAGCTTGCCCTGGCCAATCATCGCCCGCCAGCTTGGCTTCCAGACGTTTCCATGATGTTATTATTTAAGTGGCGGCGTTTTGCTCTCCATCAGCATTCCTTCTTCAAACCTTCTACGGTCTTCTTCAACTAGCGAGAGGCATTCGTGCCTTCCGCCCTTCTCCGGGGCCTTCTAAACTTCAGGCCTAATCTGCATTTATGAGTGAAACTACCAGGAAACGCAACAGCAGAGAGCTTCAGCACTGAGAAAGTGCATTCTACGTTTTTACTCCAAATCGCAAGAAGCTGCATCAAATCGCAGTTCTAAATGCCATGTTATTTGGCATTCAAGAAATAGCATCAAAACCTAACGATGTTAGCCAATGTACAGCGCTGGTCGCCCTGGCGAAGTTATTTTCCTGATGCTGGACATTTCAAATTCTACTACCAAAAAATCTAGTGTTGGCCACGGCAGTCTCCGTCAGCATGCTTCTAGTCATCGCCACTAAAGATAAGTGTGTGCCTTTTTTATTATTATCTTAATCATCTTCGTTTTAAGTGTTTGCTAGCAAGTGCAAGAATATTAAATTTGTGTGTGCATCAAGCAGAATGAACTTTTGAGTAATAGCCCATGGCTGGGCCAACCTAATTAAAATTAATGAACATTTGAAACTGCCCCAGGCGGGCCAGCATAACTAATTTTTTAATTAAGGCTTTATTAATGTGTTTGCAAGTTTCACCCTAAAAATAAAAGTATTGTATTTACTCTCAATGTTCAGTCTAGTATTGAAAGAACCAGGCCGCATTTCCTTAGCCCAATCCTTTCAGTCTAATCTTCTCTCAAGGAAGTTATTTTGTCCAGGCCTTAAGCCTGATGCTGTCCTCCCGTTTATGTTGATGAATCTGGGCTGTTCTCCACATAACCATTTTGGTGCCGAAATCCGGGATGCTTGTAAACATTCTGTTTAACCAAATCTTCAAATTTCTTAATGTTGGAACTAATTCAAAATTTAAATGCCATACTGAACATTGAGTGTGTTAATATTTTAAAAATTGTGTTTTCTAATCTACTTCGAAAGTTTCAGCTCGAGTGTATATGGTTGGCACTGAGAAGGGAGACAAACAGCAGGCCCGTATTTCACCGCAGGGGAAGCCGCACTCTCTTTTCTGGCAGACTGTCAACTTCTTCCGAAGCAAGGTGTACCAGCTCACAGTATAGTCGTGAGTACACAACAAACTTTCATAATGCCGATTGACGAGAAACTCATTAATGCCAGAGCTTCTGTCAAAGGCAAGTTAACGCGTTTTCGCACTTTTCTAGATGAGCTCCCGGAAAAAGAACGTAATAGTGACATAATTTCTCAAAGACTGAAAGGTTATGAACAGGCCTTTGAAAAATATGATGAGATCCAAAGTAATATTGAGACCAAGGATCCCGATCAGCAAAGTGACCGTTGTGAGGTTGAAAATCTATATTATAAGGGGTTCGCAGACGCGAAGCAGCTTTTAAGAAGTTTAACATTGCAGGAAAAGCAGGAGAAAATTCCTTCAGAATCTTCTTCTTTTCCTTCCCGTGTTATATTACCGAAAATAGAATTACCTAAATTTACCGGAGATGAAGCTACATGGGAACCATTTTTTGAATTATTCAATTCATTGATTCACGAAAACGATTCTCTTCCTTCAATACAGAAGTTTCATTATTTGCGTTTGTCCTTGCAAGGCAACGCACTTAAACTCATCCAAGAGCTTACGTTGACAAATGAAAATTATGAAGTAGCTTTGGCACTTCTCAGAGATCGGTTTGGGAACACTCGTTTAAAAACTCAACGTCACATACAGGGTTTATTCAATTTACCTATTGTTCAAGCTGATAATCTTGCCTCGCTTCGTAATCTGATCGATGCTGCGGAACTTCATATTCGTGCGCTTGCAAATTTGGACCAACCAGTTGACCATTGGGATCTATTTTCGATTCATCTTATTTCTGTTAAATTAGACACTAAAACTTTAAAAGATTGGGAAGCAGCTCTGTCGCAACATTCATTGTGTACCTATGAAGCTATTATTAAATTCTTAAAGGCGAAATGCCAAATTCTCTCTGCTGTAGCCTGTCAAAAGAGTAGCGCTACCTTCAAACCTCCCTCTAATAGTAAGGACATCAGCCCCACTCAGAGAGTACTAAGGTCACATGTCTTTTCTACCAATATTCGGTCTTCCAATCAAGCACAAGCTTGTGTTTTGTGTCAACAACCACATAACTTGTACCAATGCGCTCAATTCAAATCTTTATCTGTGGATGAAAGACGCAAATTAATTACCACCCACAAGCACTGCTTTAATTGCCTATCAGCGACACATATGATAAGCAATTGTCGTTCTGAACGGTTATGTTTTCACTGTAAAGCAAAGCATCATACTCTCCTGCATAGGCATGAAAGATCGCGGTCATCAGCAACCAATAGTTCATCCGCTAAATCTCATTCTGAGACTTTGCCGAATAACGCTCAGTCTTTTACTCAAAGCTCTGTTTCGTTCAGTAAAACTCAAGTTTTATTGTCCACTGTCCAAATTCTAGTGAAGAATGTTCACGGAAAATGGGTTTCTGTAAGGGGATTGTTAGATAATGCTGCAACTAACAATTTTATCAGTGAATCGCTAGTTCGCAAGTTAGGTCTACAAATATGCCCTACTTCTATAGAAGTTACAGGAATTAATGGTTCCAAATCGCAATCTCTGAGTTATGCTAAAGTGGATGTAAAAGATTCCAATAATCTTGGCATTCATTTAAATTTAGATTTTTTAATTATAAATTCCATAGGTAATGACACCCCCATTACTTCTTTTCAAGTCCAGGGTTGGAATATTCCGCATCATTTGCAACTTGCAGATCCGAATTTCAACAGAGCTTCATCTGTAGAAATTCTTTTAAGTGCCAGCATTTTTTGGCAATGTTTACATCCGGAAAAGGTTAAAGTTGCCCGTGATGTTTTCTTTCGTAGAACTGATTTTGGTTGGATTGCCACTGGGCAAATATACCGCAACCCCGTTCAACAAAAATCTCATTGTTATTTTGTTGGTGCTGATTTAAATCAAGAATTAATTAAGTTCTGGGACATTGAGGATATTCAAGTCACCTCACCTCATTCTCCCAATAATGAGATCTGTGAAACACACTACGTAGAAACCACTGTTCGCACTACTGAAGGCAGATTCGTGGTTACTCTTCCTCGCATTTTTAACCCCCCTGTTATTACAGAATCACATTCCAGAGCTCTCAAAGCTTTATTCGCAATTGAAAATCGCTTTAAAAAAGATGCTCTCTTAAAAACTCAGTATACTTCCTTCATGGAAGAATACGAATCAGCGAATCACATGGAAGTCGTTGCAAAATCTGAAGAAATTAGTAATCCTCCTAAAGAAATAGTATATCTTAATCATCATCCGGTTTGGAAAAATTCTTCCACCCGAGAACAGATAAGAGTGGTTTTTAATGGGTCATCTCCAGATGCTAATGGTGGTTCTCTCAATGACACTCTGCATTCTGGACCCGCTATTCAGACAGATCTTACTTCAGTTTTACTTAACTTTCGTCTATTCCCCATTGCTGTCCTTGCTGACATCAAGCAAATGTATAGGCAAATTCTAGTAAATTCAGAACAACGTGATTTGCAAAGAATTTTGTGGCGAGACGACAATGCAAAACCTATAAAAATATTTCGTTTAAGAACAGTGACATACGGTCTTAAGCCGTCTGCCTTTCTCGCAATACGATCTCTTCACATGTTGGCCGAACAAGATGGTCATCTTTTTCATCCTCTAGCTTCTGAAGTTTTGAAAACTGCATTTTATGTAGATGATTTTCTGTATTCTTTTCCTAGTATCTCTGACGCACTTCTTGTTTGTGAAGATTTAAACTCTCTTCTTTCCGGTGGTGGGTTTACCCTTCATAAGTGGAACTCGAACTCAACCGAATTTTTATCTAACTTTTCACAAGTAACTCCTGTTGACAAATGTGTTGCGCTTCCTACTGAGGAATCAGCTATTAAAACCTTGGGTGTTTTTTGGTCTCCTTCTTCAGATACCTTTTGCTATCAGGTACACTTATCTGAGTTTCACCCTCAAACGAAAAGGCAATTATTATCAGAAATAGCAAAAGTTTTTGATCCCTTGCAGTACATTGCTCCGGTGGTTATTACTGCAAAAATTTTCTTGCAAAAACTTTGGTTATTGAAAATTGGTTGGGATGAGGAGGTACCCTCCCCCCTTTTGGATGAGTGGTTGAAATACCGCAAGAGTTTGTTAGATCTTTCTCAAATTTCTATTCCCCGCACTTTAATTTCGGACCTTTCATGTCAGTATTTCGATTTGCACGTATTTGCAGATAGTTCTGAAAAGGCATACGGTTGCTGCGCCTATTTAGTAGGCCGCTCTTCCAATACTTTACCCGGATTTTCCAATTTAATTTGCGCAAAATCAAAGGTAGCCCCACTCCAATCCATATATTTGCCTAGATTGGAATTATGTTCTGCTGTAATGGCTGTGGAATTAGCCAGCAAATTAAAAATCAGTTTAAATTTGAAATTTTCGACCACATGGTTTTGGAGTGATTCTTCCATCGTGTTAGCTTGGCTTTCAAAACCTTCTTCGCATTGGACCACTTTTGTGGCTAATCGCGTTTCTAAAATACAAGAGTTGTCTCATTTTGACCAATGGAATCATGTTCCGGGAAAAGAAAACCCCGCTGATATAATTTCACGTGGCTGCTTGCCCAAGAAATTAATTTCTCTTAAATTATACTGGAATGGTCCGGCGTGGCTCAGTCAGGATTTCTCTTGTTGGCCTCGTTCATCTAATCCACTCGCAGAAGATGTTCCTGATGCTCGCATTGTTACCGCTTCCCTTTTTCTAACTTCTATTGCTACTAGTCTTTTTCAGCGTTACTCTTCATTTAATAAATTAATTCGTGTGGTAGCATATTTATTTCGATGGAAATTTCTTGTTCTTGATCAGCCTGTGAAACCGCAACCCTTTCTCACTAAAATGGAATTGGAATTTGCTACTCGTAGAATCTTGTTTCTCATGCAACAAGAAGTATTCTTTCTTGAGTATCAGACGCTTTTAAGCAAAAAAGCTTTACCAAAGTCTAGTAGGCTGTTACCTCTCACCCCTTTTTTGGACCAAGATGGATTAATAAGAGTGGGGGGTAGGCTAGAATATTCTAGTTACTCAGATGAGAAAAAACATCCCATTATTCTCCCTTCTAGACATCCTATTACTACTCTTATCGTAAAGAAATTTCATTATCAGAATTTGCACGCTGGCACCCGCACTTTGCTTTGTTTAATTCGCGAGAAATATTGGCTCATTAACGGTATTCATGAAGTTTCTTCTGTTATTCGGAAATGTATACCTTGTTTCAAATCTAAGCCCCCGCCAATCACGCAAATTATGGGAAACTTGCCATATTTTCGTTCCGAACCTAGTAAGCCTTTCGCCCTAACGGGTATCGATTATGCCGGTCCTTATGTCTATCAAGTTAATTCCCCTTTATCTAAGCGAAAGTTGTTAGGTAAACTTTATATTTCTTTATTTGTGTGCATGGTGACAGGAGCCATTCACCTTGAGTTGGTTACAAGTGCTTCTACTCCTTATTTTATAGCAGCCTTTTCTAGATTTGCCGCTAGAAGGGGTGTTCCTTCTGAGGTTTTCTCAGATAACGCAAACATTTTTGTTAGTACTTTTGATCTTTGGAAAACTGCGCTTACCTCCCCTTCTGCTAAGGAACAGTTTTCTAATTTTTCGCATGCTAAGGGATTCAAATGGCATTTCACTCCCCCATACGCCCCCCATCATGGTGGTCGTTGGGAATCTTGCATAAAGCTCACGAAGAGACAGCTGAAGAAAACCCTTGGTTCAGCCATCCTTTCCTATGAGGAATTCAATTCTTTAATTATTCAGGTTGAGGGTATTGTAAATTCTAGGCCGCTCACGCCTTTGTCTAATGATCCTAAGGATCTTCTTCCCTTAACACCTGGTCATTTTTTAATAGGCTGTTCTTTAGCTTCTACGCCTCCTTTGCTGAGTCGACGCTGTGATCTCAGGTTGCCTATTTTCTGGAGGAAGTTAGACTCTTTGCGAAACTCCTTTTGGCGCCGTTGGAAGCTGGAGTATCTCGGCTCACTTAACAGAAGAGAGAAGTGGCGGCTTTCCCAGCCTGATGTGCGAGTGGGAGATATGGTTCTTTTGCGAGATCCAAGTCCCCCTCTCGTATGGAATATTGGTAGGGTAACTCACTGCCATTTGGGTCGGGATAATCATGTGAGAGTTGTAGATGTTCTCACTAGTAAGGGTGTCTATACTAGACCAATTTCTATGGTTGCTATCTTGCCTGTTGAGGCTTAGTGTCATCTTCTTTATTGTTGTTCACGTTTTTGTAACTGATTCTTTGATTGTTTTCTTTCGGGGGTCTCGGAGCATGATCACTTTCGTGATGTTTATAGTGCGTTTTTCTTTTGTGCCGCATTTGTCAGTTAAATGCTTTTGAGACCACCGAACGAAAACATATGTACTTATTCATTTCTGTTAACATTATAATGTTTATTACTAGTGTTTAATCTCTCTCTATATATATATCTAAGACTCTTACCTCAGCGTGTTAATAGGTCATGCGCCTCCAGCTTACGATCGCATACTGAAAAGGGTGTCGACTTGCTTGCTGCCTTCCTGTATGACTGACGTCACAGCTTGCCCTGGCCAATCATCGCCCGCCAGCTTGGCTTCCAGACGTTTCCATGATGTTATTATTTAAGTGGCGGCGTTTTGCTCTCCATCAGCATTCCTTCTTCAAACCTTCTACGGTCTTCTTCAACTAGCGAGAGGCATTCGTGCCTTCCGCCCTTCTCCGGGGCCTTCTAAACTTCAGGCCTAATCTGCATTTATGAGTGAAACTACCAGGAAACGCAACAGCAGAGAGCTTCAGCACTGAGAAAGTGCATTCTACGTTTTTACTCCAAACCGCAAGAAGCTGCATCAAATCGCAGTTCTAAATGCCATGTTATTTGGCATTCAAGAAATAGCATCAAAACCTAACGATGTTAGCCAATGTACAGCGCTGGTCGCCCTGGCGAAGTTATTTTCCTGATGCTGGACATTTCAAATTCTACTACCAAAAAATCTAGTGTTGGCCACGGCAGTCTCCGTCAGCATGCTTCTAGTCATCGCCACTAAAGATAAGTTTGTGCCTTTTTTATTATTATCTTAATCATCTTCGTTTTAAGTGTTTGCTAGCAAGTGCAAGAATATTAAATTTGTGTGTGCATCAAGCAGAATGAACTTTTGAGTAATAGCCCATGGCTGGGCCAACCTAATTAAAATTAATGAACATTTGAAACTGCCCCAGGCGGGCCAGCATAACTAATTTTTTAATTAAGGCTTTATTAATGTGTTTGCAAGTTTCACCCTAAAAATAAAAGTATTGTATTTACTCTCAATGTTCAGTCTAGTATTGAAAGAACCAGGCCGCATTTCCTTAGCCCAATCCTTTCAGTCTAATCTTCTCTCAAGGAAGTTATTTTGTCCAGGCCTTAAGCCTGATGCTGTCCTCCCGTTTATGTTGATGAATCTGGGCTGTTCTCCACATAACCAGTAGGTATGCCGGCAGCTAACGCGCAGCGTCCGGCCTTGGACCCAAGCTCAAGCTCTCTGCTGACTTGGTGGACGTGGGTTTGAACCCCACCGTCGGCCAACCTTGAAATGGTTTTCCGTGGTTTCCCATTTTCAACTCTAGGCAAATGCTGGGACGGTACCTTCTGACAGGCCACGGCTGCTTCCTTCCATATCCTTGCCCAGTTTCATTAATTCATCCCTCATTCCGGTGCGCAGGTCGCCCACGGGCGTTGACAAGAAATACCTGTACTCGGCCTATCAGGAGGCCAAACGACAAAAAAGATGACAGGGGGTAGTTATACGTGCACATGTTTTGAACTTCTCCAGTCCTTCTTCAACAAAGCAACAATGTCATCATTGCCTAACTATAAAACGATAGATTTTAGCATTTTATGTACACATTTCAAAACACACATGTTGCGAGATAATTGGTGAGGTTAAAGACCAATTGTAAATTTATATTTAAAGGGCATAGAATATTTTCAAGAATATTGACAACTTGTCTGTAGGACACACTCTTTCCCCTCTCTCTTTTAATACAATGTGCACAATATTCCTGTGATGCAGATTTTTTTCTGTGTATTTCACAGTAATATGATGTGGCTCCGTACATTTGGCCTGCAGGGGTCCTTTTATAATTGTTTTATTAATGCAGCCAATGACCATGTATTTTTCTTTTCAGGGCGGGTCAGGGAAGGGATATTGGAAGGAAAGGTCCTTTTATCCTGCCCGAAACAGGAGGTTAATATTGCCATTAAACTGAGGTGGGGGTATTGAATGTAATAGGTAATGTGTTGCACCATTACGTTCAACCACATCTTCCAAATGTCCCCTCCCTCTTATTTCTTGCAAGAAATGCTGCGTTAACTGGAATTGTGTTGCTTTACAGGCTTCATGTTCACCAAAAATAATCCTCTTCGAGTTTACAGCTTCTTCAGCCTGAGGATTGATCGGAGCTAGCCAAGAGGTTTTACTGCTTTGGAGTGTACTTGGCTGTAGGTGATCAGTTGTTTTCCACCATCCTGCAGCGTAGCCGATCGTCTGAGTGCAGCCCGGCATGGTCTTCTTCAATCCTGTCTCCAGTCGACTAAGCTATTGACGTTCACACATCAGAAGTTATGACTCACATGTGAAAGAATGTACAATGTGTACCATGATTGAACATACATTAATAAAACAATTGAAACTGCCTGGAAAATCAGCTTTCTCAATTCCTTGACAATCCTCTACCCTGCATATATAGTGGGGAGGTTAGGTAAAACCACCGTTCATTTTTTGATAGAAGCATGAGACTTGGCACACTTATAGTTTGGACCCTAAACTTTTGATCTGAGATGGTAGCCACTTCCGGAAGTCGCGCCGAGTGCCTGTTTTGCATGGTTGCATACCCACTCGGAGTGAACTACGAAATCAACGCTTAAGTTGATTACAAATGCCTGTTTTGCTTCGCGATGAATACTTATTGCACACAGAATCACCTGGAAAACGTTGGTAACACGATTTGGAGTGGAAGGATTTAAATTTGTGGTGTGGTTGCCTACCTACTAGGCGCATCTTTCTTAAAGCTGCAAAAACAAGCCACCACATTCTCCAAGCTTTAATTTATTAAATAAAAATCACAAATCATTTTGATAACTTATATAAAAGCAAAAAAAGGAAGAATAACAAGGCATGTGAAAACAAAGAATAAGAAGGCAGAAGTCCATATTTTGTAATGCGTGTGGCCCTATGCATCAGGCCCACCCAAACTAATCTTGGAGGCTCAACAAACTTCCAAAAAAAAAGGGGGAAAATGTTTTAAAATAATCTCTTAGCTATTAAGTGGACAGCCATCACCAGAAAATAAAGACGGAAGTAGAAAATAAGCAGAAAACATTACTTAGCACTTTGCGTCACAAGAGCACATTTCCGTGCACTTCAAGTCTCTTCTCCTGCATACACATTGCTGAGGCCTAGTTGCACAAATTTTGCACCCACAACGGATTAGATTCTAAGCAAGCCTTAGTTGCAATGGCGATAGTGGTCCGCCGCGGTGTCCATCCTGATGGACTTTCTTCCCAGCCCCAATCTGACGGTGAGGGTAGTTCCTGGATTGGGCTCAGAGATTGTCCCAACACATAAATCCCCTGGTACCTGGCACGCCGGATGTGTTGCTCCAGTGCATTCTGCGTTGGAGGAATACTCTCCAGAGATCGGTTTTTCTTGGTAAAAAGTTCCTTTCGGCAGCCATTTTACGTTGACAAATTAACTCGACCTGCAATGCAATAAAACACAAGTGTTAACGACGAAGTTCAACAAAAACGAATCGGTAACGATTATGAATCAATTTTTCCTACCTGGCATACATAGTGATTACCAACTCTTCCGTATAAGGTAAAGCTTTGTCCAAATCGTGCTCCTGAGCTGCCGAAAATCCTTTGGTGGCGTCAGGATATGCCGTCCATGCTTCAAAGGCACTCTTCTTACCTTTGTTGGAAAACGAGGAAACGATATCACCTCCAGAAAATGCGTGAAATAGGGGTAAACTTAAAGCCTTGTTACGACCTGCAACAAGTAAAGCCTCTTTAGTCACCATTGCCTTTCCATGATGACATATGTTTTGTCACCGACATTGATCCCTACCTAAATCTTGGGCAATTTTATGTGCCAATGTGGACCCATAGCTCTTCAATATCCGTCAATTTAGGCACAATACTCACGGCCAATACAAGGACATCGGTGTCCACAGTTCGCACAAGAATTTTCCGGTATCCCTGACTAACACAATCCGCGATGTGAATCACGACCCTTGTGTCTGCCTCTTCGTGATTGCATGGCGACAACATATCCATATCTTCTCGATGAGGCGATGCTAACACAGACGAAGCCTGTGTAATGTACATTTCTTTGCCCTCCTGTGTGATCTCTTGTAATTGCGTTTTTATGAATTGAAACAACCCGTATTTGTTTTCGGAGTTACGCAGAAAGTTGGGCCATCCTTTCGGAATGCGTGTTCCAGCTGTGACTCTCGTGCGTATTACTTCGGCCCGTTCTGCCCTTGTGTGGTTTTTCAGACTATCCTGTATATACTTTTCCCAAATGACATCAACGCGATGAACAGTATTAAGTTCTTTCCTGAGGAATGGCATAAAAATGCTGTCGGCATATTCCTGAAACGTTCTTGACTGTCCGGGATGTAGCATATGAACTAGGGCAGGTCCATCGATAATTTTTGCTTGTACGGCGGGTACGTCACTGGTGTGGAAGCCATCTGGACTTGCAGCCATCAAACATTTCAAAAGATCAGATTTTTTGCCCGGTCTTAGTTCACCGTTTGTGGAGAGACACGGTGGTGTTGGTTGGTTTACATGTGCGAAAAAACTGTCTAGGTATCCCAATCGGCGCTCACTTGTAGCTATGTATAATTTACTGAAAAGACTGCAGTCTTTTTTGAGGACGACGATTTTTTATTTTGTCTTGGTCGGCGATGCTTTTGAAGCTGACGTAAAAAGAGGATATTTATTTTGCTTCACTGTGTCTTAACAGTCTATTCCCCCGCTGATAAGGCGTTCCTCGACAAATTCTTTGCATTGTTTTTCGCCCAGTGCTTCAATGGTCATTATTGTAGTAACGACTTCAGAGGATGCGACCCGCTTGCTATCAATATTATACAAATCTGAGCTTTCTTCCAAAAAGGGTTTCCTATTTCAACAAAGACACTATCAAGTTTTTTAACGTCCTTTAAAAAACTCGCTTTTTCGGAGCTGTTGTCGCTGTGATGTAGGGTACTATCAGATTCGCTTCTCAGATTCCACTGAAAAAGTGCAAACAACAAAATTAGAAAAAGTCATGTTATTACTTCAAGAATGAAAAATTGCCGTAACTCACTTTTTTTTCGAAAGATTTCAAGCCACCACACCCTAAACAAACAACACGAAACACATAAAATGTAAATAAATGTAAACCTTACCGTTGTTAGAAGTGCCTAAAAACAATGTTTAACTGTCAGTATACATAACCTGTAACACAGGGATGTAACGAATAGTCGAAATAAACGAGGGACAACAGCTTTAAAGGCAAGAATGAAAAATTGCCGAAAATCACCTTTTATTTTCGAAAGATTCCGAGCCACCACATCCTAACCAAACAACACGAAACACATAAAATGTAAATAAATGTAAACCTTACCGTTGTTAGAAGTACCTAAAAACAATTTTTAACTGTAAGTATACATAACCTATAACACAGGGATGTAACGAATAGTCGAAATAAACGAGGGACAGCAGCTTTAAAAGCAAAGAAAATATTTACCGTGTATGTACTCATCAATATATTTGCATGCACAAGATGAATGACGCACAATTATCTACAAGAAATCAGTTCCCCAAACACAGCAAAACAACAAAGCACCAGCACCAAGCTTCTGTTACTGACCGCAACAATACACGGCGGTAGCGTCGCGTCGGTTACCCGCGTCAAGCTGCATAGAGACTATAGGAGCGTGTGACGTCACGCGCACTTCGGCATCTCGCTTCATCAGCCGCGTCGTCTGATTCTCGGTCCCCAACAGAGGCGAGGGCCCATAAGAAATACATTGGCGAGTTTTTGAAAATGAGAAATCGCATTTGTAATCGACTTAAGCGTAGATTTCATAGTTCACTCCGGATGGGTAGGCAACCTTGCAAAACAGGCACTCGGCGCGACTTCCGGAAGTGGCTACCATCTCAGATCGAAAGTTTAGGGTCCAAACTATAAGTGTGCCAAGTTTCATGCTTCTATCAAAAAATGAACGGTACCCCATTTATTTTCGTCTAAACCTCCCCACTAATAGTTTTTCTGTAGATACAGTTGAAAATCATTTAACCCTTGAGGGCAAGTAAATTGCAATGAAATGACATTTCTTGGGCATATTCAATTTATTTAGAGAAGGAGGTATATCTGACATCAGTCATAGTGGCGTACTGGGTCGCAAAATGGGTACGGTCATTTTGAGGTTATGGTACTATAATATTGCAAACTTGAATGAAACTTCATAATGTATTTCTTTTTAACGTTAGAACTTCAAAAATATCAATCGTTTGTACTTAACACGTAATAAAAGGGCTAAACAACTAAAAAGTAGGATGTAAATAATCGACAGTCCATTTTTTTTTCTAAATACCATACCAACGTTATACAACGGAATGTACGTACAAAATTTAATTTTAGGGTGTCTGTTGCCTCTTAATATCCAATCTACGTGATATATTGACGTTCAAAAAGAAAACGTAGTTGCTTTATAGCAACAATAACGATGTGTATCCAGATTAATCAATCTCGATTCGATTTTCTCTCATTTCGTAAGTTGGCTAACGTACTCGGCGAAAGCAACCTAGATCATTCGTTCACTTATATTTCATGCATAAAATACGGCCAGTTATTGCATCTCAGTGGCGTTGGAATTCGCCACGTGGTGCGCACCGTGCAAGGTATTTTTAGTAGCTTTGCGCACCATGTGCATTTGAGTTGGAGCGCAAACAATGACGCAATCGCACAGAATTTAGCGAATCGCAGATTTAGCAGTGAGTCCCTACTCTGTTATTATATGCTCCTGGCTTTTCAATACACGCGTACCGTACATCACTGTCTCCTTATCTGGTGCTTTCTTGAATTTTTAGCCTACTTTTCACATTTTGCAAAAATGAGGAGAAAGTAGACTTATGAGATCGGGCAAATGTGTGTCTGTCTGTCTGTCCTTCTGTCTGTCTGTCTGTCTGTCTGGCTGTGTGTGTGTCCCCCCTATCAACTCCTAAACGGCTGGAGCAATCGGAACAAAATTTGGTAGGAGTAAAGATCTATACCTGAATATCTCACGGCCATATTTGAAAATGATGTCAGTGCTACCAACTGCTGAAAAATCGCAATTGAAATTTGAGCTCCATGTTGGATATCTTGGAAGGTATGAATGGGAGCTATTTCAAAATTGGCACACGTATAGATAATAATATTGCAGTTTAATTTCCAGGAGGCCATACATGGCAGTGTTGCCAAAATGATTATAAGCTTGCTGATAGGTCCAATTTTTAAATGCATATAACTTCTACACCATCAATTGGAATTCAACCAAATTTCGTATGTACTATGTGTACATACACAGATATGTATGAGCATATTCTTAAGAGCCACCAGGGCTGCCAACTGTTAATAAATGCACTCCCTATTGTTTTTATCCAAATACCAATATATCAAAAAGTATGCTAGCAGACAGCTTTAAACTATGCACACGCATAGTACCTGACATTCTATATTAATATGGAGTAACTTATATACGTCAGTGCTACCAACATTATTCTAAGCCTGCTGAGAGGTCCAAATTTAAATACACGTAACTTCTATACTATCATTTGGATTTCAACCAAATTTCGTGTGTGTTATGTGTACCATAACAGATATGACTATGCGTATATTTAGGAGCAACCAAGGCTGCCAACTGTTAATAAATACTGTCTCTATTTTTGTTACCCTAATACCAATATATCAGAAAGTATGCAAGCCAATAGCTCTAAACTTTGCGCACGTATAGTACCTGGCATTCTAGATTAATTTGGAGTAACTAATATAGGCCTACGCCAGTGCTGCCAACATGATTCTAAGCCTGCTGATAGGTCCAATTTTAAAATGCATGTAACTTCTCTACTAACTAATGGATTTCATTCTAAATTGACACAACAATAGATCACATTATTTCAGATTATTTCTGACCTATACATGTATGTCATTGATGCCAACATGATTTTTCGCGCGCTGTTAGATGCAATGTTTAACTGCATGGAACGTCCATGCTATCCATTGGACTTCAACCAAATGTTGTATTCTGTACCTTAAGAGATGGAACTAAGAATATACTCAGTCACCAGGGCTGCCAACTGTAGTTCTCTATTAGGCTACATTATGCCAGGTATACAGTATTTCGAACTAATTAGAAATTTCGATATTACCAACTTAATTTCGTCATTATTCTAGATAGATCCATTTAGATGTAATCATTGGCATGAATCTTAAATTTTAAGAATAGTTTGCTCTTTAGTTCGTCACGGAACTTCTTGTCTAACATCAGAAAGCAAAGAGCTTAAAATGTCCCCTGGCATACCGTTCCATTCTACTTCCCCCCTCCCAATGAAATAATTTTTGCCCCAGTTACTATTCCACTGACTTAATTTTAATTTACAACAATGACTATATCTGCCCATATACAGTTTGAACCTTCCTTCCCCAATCTCTCAAGAATGTCTTCCCATGCAATTTCCTCTTTGCAAGCTGAGAACATACCACCTAGTCTTGCTCTTGAACATCTACCAGCCAGACTTTTAAATTAATTAATGCATTTTATTAAGGAAGGACTCATATACAAAGGAATCGTACAGTTTTATCTTGTTTGCGACCAATTACAATTCTATATTTAGTTTTAAAGTTTTCAGCATGAAAATATATACAACATTTTTTAGCTTTCATAAATTTTTGTACACATTCTTCAAAGTGACATTTTATAATCATTCCACATAAACTGTTTTAGCCTCCTTTTAAAGATTGTTAGGCTGGGAGCAATTTTTATATTTTCTGGTAGGCTATTGAACTTTACAAAGGCTCTATACTTAATGCTATTACTGCATTATTTGGAATTGATATGGAAAAGTGATATGCCATGTGCATGTCTAGTTTTGTAAGCGTGTAAATCAGATTGTTTAGTGAAGTTTAAATTTGTGTGGATACTTTTGTGTAGGATTTGGTACATCAGGACATTTGATTTTATTTCTGCTTTTAGGGCTACAGGTTGAATTTTACTCGTAATATAAAGGTGTTTTTGGTTGGTGTTAAAAAGGGTAGTTATAAATATTTCTTATGGCTCTATTCTGAATTACCTCATTATTTTTTTAGGTAATTTGTGCATTTTATCCCAATTGTATTCAAATATTGTAAGTGGCTATGGATTAAGGAAAAATACATTTTCCTGAGTAGATGTCTGGGATGTAGTAGCTCACTTTTTATCATACCAGTGGAAGGTCTTCTTTTTTATTTTGCTAATGCATCAGTGTGCTTTTGCCAGGAAAGGTTCTCATATATTATTAGGCCTAGGTATTTAACAGATGAGACCCTTTTGACTGCCTTTCCATTCAGCATTATATTCTGAGTGATGTCTAACTTTGATCTACGCTTAGATATTATTAAATAATTTGTTTTATCTTCATTTATTGTTAATTTATTTGACTGGGTCCAGCCAAGTATTGTATTCATGTCCTCCTGCATGTAGGTAATCAGCGTGTTGGTGGTGTACGCATTGTAAAAGATGCATAAGTCGTCTGCAAACAAAGTTATATTACCAAGAAAACGGAGTGTTGCTATGTCATTAATATATACTATGAAGAGGGAAGGATCTAATATTGATCCTTGGGGCACACCGTGGGTAATATTTACTTCCTCACTTCTTAGCCATTTATTTCAATATACTGCTTACGATTGGATAGGAAATTTTTAAACCATTTCCATGCTAGTCCTCGGATACCTGCTTTATCAAGTTTCCTTAGAATAATTTCATGGTCAACAGTATCAAACGCCTTTCTTAGGTCTATGAAAAAAGGCCACTCGCTGACATCTTATTGTCTATGACATCCTGCAAGTTAGATGTAATATCAAATGTGGCTAATTATGTGCTTGAGTTTTCTCGGAATCCATACTGCCCTTTGTAGAAGTAATCATTTTTATTTAAGAAATTAACAATTCTGTTCTTTTTTCGAGTACCTTGGATATGGGTGGGAGGATGGAAATGGGTCTGTAATTGTCTGGATTGCTTTTGTCGCCTCGTGCTATTTTTAGATCATCAGGCACGAGGCGAGTCTCTAACAATACATTTATTAAAGTAGTTAGTGGGCCACTTAGCATGTCACTGGAGTCTTTCTTTAACTTTTACTGACATACCATCTTTGTCTTGGCTACTTTTTATTTTAAGGCTTAATATAATATTGCGAATTTCCATCTCATTAACCGGGGTATTAAATATGGAATCTGTGTTGACATTAATTTCATTAATTTTCTTCACTGGGAGGATGTTTAGGCTAACTTGTGTGCTATGTTTATAAAGTGAGTGTTTAGAACATTGCAAATATTTTCTTTTCCTATGAAAG
The DNA here is from genome assembly GCA_946902985.2 of Meconema thalassinum. Lineage (NCBI taxonomy): Eukaryota > Metazoa > Arthropoda > Insecta > Orthoptera > Tettigoniidae > Meconema > Meconema thalassinum. The sequence continues at coordinate 890,254,286 of OX336389.2, forward strand.
ATTTACCGTCAATTATTATCTCACTGGGAACACCTTTGTCATCATTTGTGCAGTTGTAGATCATTTCATTGATTACTTTCGAAGTATCTTTTATGCTATTGGCGTTCAATGTTAATTTATGTTCATAGTATGAGGATTTCAGTTTCCGTTTTAAAGAAGCCACTTTGTTCCTACTTATTATGTGCTCTTCCTTTAAGAGGTTGTTGTTTCTGTGAATGCTAGTTTAAGTTTAGCATGTAGTAGGTCCCTTTGTTTTATTAGCTGAATTGATTATGTTGTTATCCATGGGCTTTTGTGGTTGTTGTGGATTTCCGGCGATGGTGTGTCCGTGTTTTCCTTGTTAGGTGTCTGTATCAAGATTATGTGTTTTATGGCGGTGTAAGTTTCGTTCACATTATCTAAGCAGACAATTTGATTGACATCTTTAGAGAATTTGTTTTGTTCACGTGCCGGTAACTTTTGCTTACGTTTTTTGAACTAGACCTATGCTTGTTGTTCGAGATTGGGCTTTTGCGTGGATATTAATTTGACCAGGAAATCTCAGTTACAAGAAGATTATGATCACAAATATCACTATTTATATTGCTTATTCTATAGGCATATTTACGGTTATTAGTGACTACCTGATCAAGGAGTGTACTTGTTGATTCACATATTCTTGTTAGATAGCGAGTATTGCCTTGTGTGAAACCGTAGATTGATAGTAGTTTGAGGTATGATTTGGTTACATTATTTTTGTTTAGCAAGATAATATTTGTATCACCAATGCATAAGCAAAGCTTGGCATTGTTTTTCGAGAGAATGTGCTCTAGAAATTGCATGACATTTGTTGCGTTATTTGTGTTAGGATTATATACTGCAATTATATCAATAGTATGCAGGTTATTGAAACAAACAGTATCACTTCTTTTAAGCTCCAACTGGACCAGTCTATGGTTACCCTCAACTTGGTTAAGAAATTTTATATGCCTTTTTTGGGGACATAAACTCCCACGCCTCCTCCATCCTGATTGTCTCTGTGTACAAATGCAACAGAATAGTTGTTTAGGTTGAAATATTTAGCTTCATTACTTTTCACCCAAGTCTCGGTTACCACTATAACATCTAGATTTTCCACAATATGTATTAGTATCTCGATTTCTTCGAGTTTATTTTGATGCTTCTTCCATTTAGGTAAAGTCACTTGATTTGGCTAACCTCATTTTAGTGTCTGCTATGTAGTCGGGGATACAGTCATATTTACGCTCATCAATTGATGTATTTAAGTCAGCATCAACTAGTAGGTCCATGTCTTGATTCATTATTATTTCTGTGACTGCATTGGCTTGTTAGAATGTCTTATTATCATAAAGATAATCAATTGTTCTGTACAACTTAAGTTTTTAATTTTAGTTCATACGTATGTTGGTAGTGCTTGTTTTGCACTATGTTTTTATTTACAGTGACTTTATGAACTGAAGGCTGTGACTTCCTGTATGCATTCTTTGGTCAACATGTGTGTACTCAATCATGTCGAAATGTGCCAAAATACATCTAGTATTCAAGTATCAATCCGTGTGCCTTTTAATTAATTAACAGGTTATGAGCCCAGACCGGACTAATAGTGCGTGTTTGAAACTAATATTCAACGTCGCTCAGTGAATACTTAGAAACGGTGTAGCCTATTTACACATTATGGTAACAGCGAGTGAATCAAATGCCTCAACCACGTTTTCCGCATCGACTTCTGTTATCTCTGGGATTACTGTTTCATCATCAGTGCCTAATATAGAGAAACTAGAAGGACAGCAAAATTATGGAAGCTGGAAATTCGCAATGAGAATGTGTCTTATGCTAGAGGGATTGTTTGGTTATGTCGATGGAACAATTCCCGTTACATCACATGAGGACACAATTCTTGACCAGAGTGCGCTGGCAAAAATATGCCTGGCTGTTAAACCTTCTTGCTATATTCACGTGCATAACGCTACCAACTCGAAGGATGCCTGGAATAACCTCAAAAAAGCCTTCGAGGGATGTAGTATGGCCACAAAGTTCGAGCTGACCCGGAAATATTTCAACATGAGGCAAGAAAGCAGCACAATGGAAGAGTTCGTCAACAACATCATGATGGCCGTGCAGAAACTCGCCGATATAGGTGAAACTATTGAAGATAAATGGGTCTCATTCGTTATGAGGAATGGTGTCTCAAACGAATATGAAAATTTCGTGGCGGCGCTGAAACAGCAGCTGAAGGAAGATTTCACTTCAGAAGATGTAAAGGTTGCTCTTCTGGGTGAAAGCGAGAGGAGAAGAGTGAAGGGAGAATGTGAATCAACATCTGCCACTGCTTTGTTCTCCAATCAATGCAAGAAGAAAAATTATAACAAGAGAAAGCCAGGCGATCCAGGATTTAAATGTAACGAGTGTGGCAGCCCTGAACATGGTCGACCCAATTGTCCGAAGTTGAAGCAAAGCAATAAATTTCAAGCGAACCGTGCATCAACTGCTGACCGAACATCAGGCGGGCAGAAGACTCTCCTCACCAAGGCGTTGACTACCAAGGTGGCTTCCTCAGCATAGGTCATCGACTCAGGTGCAACGTCCCACATGACCAAGGAAAGGGCATCATTGCAAGATGTTGACTCAAGTGTTCGTACGTCGATCAGCGTTGCAGACGATTCTGAGATATTGTCTGAAGGTGTCAGCAAGGTTGTGTGTGCTAAATATTGGTAATGATAATATTAAAACAGTGACTGATGTACTTTATGTTCCAAATTTATCTACAAACTTGCTCTCAGTACATAAAATGACAGAAAAAGGGTACGGTACAATCTTGTCTTTGACAATGAGTCCTGTAAAGTCTTTAATGGATCAAATTTTTCTGTTGATGGAAATTTAGAGTTTAAGTGTGTAAAACAAGATGGTTTATACTCAATAGCTGAGTGTTCACAGGAACTAGTGAGGGCATTTCCCACTGAAGGTATCTCTGATGGGGAACTGTGGCACGAAAGGCTGGATCATTTAAATCGTTAAGGTACGAAAGAACTACTACATATGGTCACTGGCATGAAGTTTAATCAAATCAATCAAAATGCTTGTGTTACCTGCCTGGAAGGTAAGCAAACAGTAAAGTCGTTTCCTAAAAGGGGGAGCAAAGCTAAATCTGTTCTAGATGTTATTCATAATGTTGTGCAAGGTCCCATGGAGGTGCAATCGTGGGGCGGAGCCAGATACTGTTTGATTTTTGTCGATGACTTTACTAGGAAAGTCTTTGGATATATGATTGCTTCTAAATCTGAAGTTTTATCTAAATTCCGCCTCTTCAAGGAGATGGTAGAGAACCAGCTCAATAAACGCATTAAGTGTCTAAGAACTGACAATGGTGGAGAATATACTAGTAAGGAATTTGAGTTGTATTTACAGGAGAACGGAATTATTCATCAAACCAGTATTCCATATAGTCCTCAGAAAAATGGTATTGATGAAAGGACTAACAGGACCTTGGCAGGGAAAGCTCGGTGCATGCTGTTTGAGTCAGGTCTAGAAAAGAGATTCTGGGCAGAGGCTATGAACACTGCCATCTATCTCAAGAACCGATTACCCACTGCTGCAGTGAGGGATCTCATACCAGAGGAGGCATGGTCTGGAGTAAAAGTTGATATTTCCAACCTTAAAATTTTTGGCTGTAAAGCACAGGTTCATGTCCCTGATGTAAAAAGGCAGAAGTTTGATAAGAAATCTGATGAGATGATATTTGTAGGTTATTGTGAAACACAAAAAGGATACCGCCTTGTAAGAAAAAGTGACCCAAAGCGTATTGTTGTAGCTAGGAGTGTTGTTTTTCTTGATGGTCCATCATTCCAAGTGAATGCAAATAATCCAGTAATTAATGCTGTAAATGACATGTCAATATTGTCAGTGCCTGTAATTAATACTTTTGTTGATCACCACAATGTTGATGTAGATGTTGATGTTATGAGTGATGAAACTGAAAGGGTTCTGACTGTGTCCAATGACACTACACCAGCTGAATCATCTGATAGTGATAGCAGTTTTGACATTTCTAACCTCTATATTGGTAGTGATGATAGCTCAATTGAGGATATAGTTAGTCGTGAGCCTGGACCCCAGCATGACCGTCCTTATACAATTGGGGACAGATATCCCAAGCGTACCAGAACGGGCAAGAGGGATGAGGATTATGAATACTCTTTTCTGACTGTTGGGCCGCAAGGTCCTAAAAATTATTCAGAAGTATGTTCGAGGTCAGATCAGAAGCTGTGGAGAAATGCCATGCGAGAGGAAATGTTGTCGTTAACTAACAATCAAACTTGGAGATTGGTCGATAGAGCATCAAATCACAATGTTATTCAGTGTAAGTGGGTCTACAAACTTAAGAGAGGACTGGATGGGTCCAAGCGCTACAAAGCAAGACTTGTGGCAAAAGGATTCACTCAGGTTCCAGGTAGAGACTATGATCAGACTTTTGCACCTGTTGTCAGGCTCTCATCGTTAAGAGTCCTATTTGCCCTCACTGCCGAGTCAGACTGGGAAATAGACCATGTGGACGTAACAACAGCTTTTTAAATGGTGATTTGTCTGAAACAATTTACATGGAGGAGCCGGAAGGTTTTCTGGAAAAGGGCAATAAAGGTAAAGTGTGCAGATTGCAAAGAGCTTTATATGGTCTCAAGCAAGCTGCGAAATCCTGGAATGATAAAATTCATGATTTTCTTATTCAACATAAGTTCCAAAATTCAGAGAATGATGCATGTGTCTACACTAAGAACGAAGGTAACATATGTGTAGCGATTGACTTGCATGTTGATGACTTCTATATTTTCTCAAACTGTAAGCAGGAAACTAAGAAACTTAAGGAAACTATGTCTAAATGTTTTAAAATAAGGGACTTGGGTCCTGTAAGTGAATGTCTAGGTATGAGAGTGACAAGAGACCGGAAATCTCATTCAGTTAAGTTGGATCAAGAGAGCTATGCTCTCGACATTGTCAAAAACTATGGTATGGAGGAGTGTAAACCAGTGAACACGCCCCTAGCACTTGGTGTAAAACTTATTAGGCCAATGAATTCTACAAATCATCCACTGTATCAAAAATGGATAGGTGCCCTTATGTATCTGGCAGTAGGCACCAGACCTGACATATGTTTTGCTGTTAATTATTTAAGCCAGTTCAACAGTTGCAATGATGATGAACATTTCAATGCTGCCCTGAGAGTGGTTAGATACCTGAAGGGTACAATGGGCTTAGGGCTAAAATAGTGTAGAGGAGGTTGTAGTTTAACTGGTTATGCAGATGCTGATTTTGCTGCGTGTGCTGTTGATAGAAAATCTGTTACTGGTTATGTGTTCAAGCTAGCAGGTGGAGCCATTATTTGGCAGGCAAGAAAACAAAGATCTGTAACTATTGCAGATAGCATAACTTTTGCAGAGTATGTTTCTACTAGTGAATGTGGTAAGGATGGTGTGTATTTAAGAGGTCTTCTTGGGGAATTATCAGTCCCAATCAAATGTATTAAAATATTTAATGATAACCAAGGAGCTATTAATATGTGTCTGAACCAGTCATCTGGCGGCAAATGGAAACACATTGATGTCAGGTTCCATGAAATAAAACATTGGGTGAAATGTGGTGTTGTCAGTGTACAATACTTGTCAACTGAACAGATGATTGCTGATGTGCTAACCAAAGCACTTTCAAGAGCAAAATATGATTTTTGCATTGCATCCATGGGGATGGCAGATTAATTCGTGTGTTGTGTGTACAAACAATCGCTTAAGTGAGGGTGTTAGAATGTCTTATTATCATAAAGATAATCAATTGTTCTGTACAACTTTAGTTTTTAATTTTAGTTCATAAGAATGTTGGTAATGCTTGATTTGCACTATGTTTTCATTTACAGTGACTTTATGAAGAGAAGGCTGTGACTTCCTGTATGCATTCTTTGGTCAACATGTGTGTACTCAATCATGTCTAAATGTGCCCAAATATATCTAGTACTCAAGTATCAATCCGCGTGCCTTTTAATTAATTAACATGGCTGAGCCTTGTTGTTGGAAGAGTCTTTTACTAGCGTGTCAATGTCTTCTGGTGAGCTGTTCCTGACAGCCATGTCACTATCTGATTTGCGGTCGAATATTTTACAGTCCCGAGTCCAGACGCATTTAAAACCTAATTTACGGAGGACTCTTGCCTGTTTGTGGAGTACTTTATTACCTGAATCATTCCACTCACACTACTTGTCAACATGTGGTCCTCCATTACACACCTGGCGGGCTTCCTTTGTACTGTTTCCAATTCCTTTATTAGGTACATTTGGTATGGATCCCACACTCCCGCAATTTATTCCAGCAGTGGACGGACAAGGTACATAGATAGATAGATAGATTTTTATTAATTCCATTTGATCAAATACATGTATACAATACATTTTTGATATAGGGAACGTCAGAATTTACATCTATAAAATAAAAGTACTAATAGGTATATAATACTAATACTATAACTATTTATAACTTATTATAATAACAGATCTTAAGAGATACAATCTTATTGGACAACTATTTACACCTTACTCTATTATCATAATATGAAAATGTAACTCTATAAATACAACAACTTACAGCTAGGTATTACAATTAAAATAGAAAAGTAAAATATAATTATAGATTTCATCGCTCCTATACGCTAAGATATTCAACTACAGAGTAAAAACAATGGCACTGCTGATAAGCTTTCAACATTCTATCAAAGGTTTTTATTTTTGGGGAAAGTATTATATACTGGGGTAGTTTATTGTATAATTTAACTCCTGTGTGAAAATTTCCTTTTTGATATATGCTTGTGTGTGTGTGTGAAATATGAATGTTTTGATTTTGTCTTGTGTTATGCCTATGAACACAATTGTTTGTTTTAAGAAAAACATCCTTATTCATTAAATTCATTTAAAAAAACATAATACTTTCAAAGATATATATGCAGGGCAGTGGGAGAATGTTTAAATCTTTAAACAGAGGTCTACATGATTCTCTAGTGTTTACATTTGCCATAATTCTAATCGCCCTCTTTTGTATCCTAAACGTGCTTAGAACATCTGGCGACATACCCCAAAATATGACCCCATATCTTAAGTATGAATGGAAATAAGCAAAATAAGAATTTCTTAATGTGTGCATGCTAGTACAGGTTTTCAAAATACATAACGCAAAGCACATCGAGTTCATTTCATTATTCAGATATTGTATATGTTAATTCCATTTCAAGTCATGTTGTATCCATAGTCCTAAAAACTTTGTTACTGATTTATTTTCTATTTGATGACCATTTAATGTTATATTGGGCTTCGCAGGATTCCTATTATGTATAGTGTGGAAATTTAGACATAATTTTTTTTGTAATTTATTATGACCATTTGGTTAAATTGTCTGCTGTATGACCTGTTTAGTTTCACCTTTTATTACGAGTGTTGTATCGTCCGCAAACAAAATTTCCTTTTGTGAATGAACGTTCTGTGTTATATCATTGATATATAGAAGAAAGAGTAGAGGGCCCAAAACCGATCCCTGGGGTACTCCAAATTTAATAATTCCCTCATTGGACAATGTTTCATTAAGTTATTTGTTTCCATCGTCCTTGTATCTCAAGCTTACTATTTGTTTACGCCTTGTTAAGTAAGACTCTATCCATTTATTAGCTCGACCTCTAATACCATATTGATTTAGTTTTGTAAGGAGGATTTTATGGTCAACACCATCAAATGCTTTCGATAAATCCAAGAATAGGCCAGTTACATGTTCCTTATTGCCAATTAATTTCAGTATACTATTAATACATTCATAAATTTCTGTCTATGTAGATTTTTCCGTTCTGAATCCGTGATGTGAGTATGATAATATTTTATTTTTTTCTATAAAATTTATCAGTCTCTTAAACACGATTTTTCCACAATTTTTGCAATACCAGTTGGTAAGGTAATAGGATGATAAATATCTAATTCATCTTTTCAACCGTTTTTGTGCACTGGAATTACTTTTGATAACTTCAAAATATCCGGGTAAGTTCCTGAGAGAATTGAACTGATCATTATGTGTGTAAGTGGATTTATTATATTTTCTGCACATTTCTTTAAAATAGCATCAGGGATGCCATCAATGCCAGCACAGAATTTATTTTTAAGCTCTTTTATAACTATTCTTGCCTCTTCACTTGTGACATGATTTATAAATAAAGAATCACTACATATATTTATTTTATTATTAGAATTTAGTGTATTTACCTGTGATTTATTTAATAATTTTTGTGGAATTTCCAGAAATTAGTCATTAAAAGTGTTTGCTATTTCCTCTGGATTATTAATCACTTTATTATTTCTGGTCAGTGTAATGTTCCTTTGTATTTTAGCAGATTTTCCAGTTTCTTTCTTTATCAAGGACCACATAGCCCTGTTTTTATTAGATGATTGGGAAATAAAATTATCATTATGCATTTTCTTTGCTAGTCTTATTACCTTATTTAATATGGTAGTGTATTTTTGTAGTATAAATTGAATTCAGGTTTTGTGTGGTATTGTTTATATAATTTGTGTAGAAATTTCTTTGACATGAATTTATAATCCTTGTTGTTATCCAATTACTAGTTTTGTTATTTTGAACAGTTCTTTGTCTAAAGGGGAATGTTGTTTCAAAATAGTCTTTTAGGGTACTGTTAAATGCATTAAATTTATCATTTATATTTTCTAGTTTATACATTTCTGACCATGTTTCCTTATTTAATAAGTCATTGAAATATGTAACATTTGTTTCAGCGAATGACCTGCACTTTGATTTTACTCCATTATCATTATTATTGATTGTTTTGGGTACTTCAAATCTCAGTATTTGTCCATGGTGGTCACTAAAACCCGGACAATAGACTTGTATTGAATGGTGATATTTATCTGTATTTAAAAAAAATGATCAGGAGTGGTTTTACTAAGTTTTGTTATTCTTGTTGGGGTATTTACTGTAGGTTTCAGTCCATAGGAAATTAGTAACTCTGTTAATAATTCACAATTTCTATCAAATTTTAAGAAATCCACATTTACATCCCCACAAATTATTATATCGGAATTTACTTTGCTCATGTTATTGAGTAACCATTCGAATTTATCTATAAATAAAGGAAACTTTCCTGACGGAGAACGGTATACGCATATAATTATTAACTTAAACTGCTGTATTTTACGGCAGAGAATTCAAAATATTGTTCCATAATTAGATAATCATAAGCTGTTAACTGTTCATGATCTAAATTATTTCTTAAGAAGATACACGTACCACCATGGCTAATATTAGTTCTAGAATCTTTACTAGCTTGTATACACCCTGGGAATTGAATTAATTCGAGTTGTTCCTCTTTCAGCCAATGTTCTGAAATACATAGTGCTGAGATGTCTTTAAGTTCATTTTTAAGCATTAGATTTATGTAATCAATTTTATTATAGGGTGACTGAACATTCTGGTGGTAAATTTTAAATTTGTTACTTTTGCAAGCTTCTGTTGGTGATTTATTTACGTTATTACTATCATAATTGTTATTATTACTGTTGCTAGACAAATCCGAAATACCATTGTTGGACTCAGTTAAATTTTACATCAAAAGATCTGAATGCCAAACCTCACGTTTGGCTTCTTTTACCAGTTTCCCTGCTTCCACTCTAAAGTTATTACTGTTGAACTATTCTTACCATTTGAATTAACAATTTTGCAGATTTCATCACTAAGATACTCTTTTCCTAACCTATTTAAGTGTAGGCCATGCCGAGTGTGGAACTTCCTGTCTAATTTACTTACATCTATAATTTGGACATTTGGAAAACTCTTGCAAATTTGATGAATTTTTCCATTTGTAGCCTCTATTTCTACATTTACACATGATTTGGGAATTAAGTCGTATCTCTGCGGAATGTTTACAATGATGATTTTTGTGTTATGCATGGATGGCAATGTACCCTTTAAATATTTGATTACTTTTTTACTCTCGTTTTTATAGACGTCGTTAGCTCCAGCGATGATTACTGCATAGTCCTTTGAAGTAAGGGACGCACACTCCCCTACCATCCCGTTCATGACCGCTGCAATGGGTGCTCCTGGCTTTACTGTCGAAGTGACCTCCATTTCTCTGCTTCTATCCAATACGCTTGCTGCTACATCTCGCCCGTGACTATCCGCAAATATCCGCATCTTCCTGGATTTTCTCTTTATCACTTTCTTCTTTTCTTCTTGAAGAAAGTCATCATTTTCTTCGACGAGCGCTCCAAATGAATTTGAGGCGGGATTTTCAGTTACATGTACCGGTACTCCATTTATAGGCCTAGGCATATTCAATCTTACCTTACCAGCAACCACTCTCGACCAAGTTTCCTTGCTTTCCTCTCTTTTTCCTTTTAATTTATTCAACTCTTCCATTAACTTAGTAATATCTTCCTTTAGCAGCTTTATAATTTCATCTTTTGAGGACAGTTCGTTTCTCAGGTTATGACATTCGCCTGACGGTACCGGTAGGCCTACATTACGACAATCGGTTTCACTTTTCTCCTCACTCAATTTTACCTGAGATTTTGTGATGAATTTATTTGCATTTTTTACTTTTATTTTGCACGACGAGCATAAATGAGTAACGGTTACATTACCTGACGAGACACTAACACTGTTTACTGCCGACATACAAGAGATCTAAGTTAGCCTTGATGATTACACCAAATTACACTAAATTTATTTGAATTATCACTACCTAAATGAATTAATCTAATTACCTACCAATAAAGAAGAATGTGAAATACGTATATCTTCCAATCGGGCGAAACTCGTAAAAGCACCACTGCTCTACTTGGTTCAAACAGTGATTGAAGAAGTCACCGAATCTTTGGATACACGTTCCCACAACTTAGTTTAAGTTTATGAAATTATCAATAAGAATTTCTAAATACTATCAATATTCCATATTTCACTTGACCTAAGGAAAGTAACTTTATAGATTTTAAACCTCTGTTATAATATTTTACCACTTTTATCAGATATTTACACTAGCTGCTATTTCACTACACTGTCACTGTGACGCCATCTTGCCGCAGCCTTTTTACATTTGTAACTCAGACCTCCGAAAGAATAGTAGGTAGTAATAGTAGTGTGGATGAGAAAAAATAACAGTTAAAAGAAATATTGTTTGGAAAGGTTTATTTCAGGGATGGTAAAGAGAACAAAATGAAAATAAAGAGGAGTGAAATTAGATGGATTAATGACACTAAAGTCTGGAATGAAATTATATGTGAAGAGGAGTTAAAATAAAATTACGGTATGTTAATTGGAACAGTATTGAATGGAACAAAATTAAACGCAATTCGTAGAACTGTATTAAACAGAAAATGGTTTAGTGAATGAAATTCGAACAGGAATTAAATTCGGAATAGAATGTGGGGAATGAAATGCAAGTAGTGAAATGTAAGGAGTGAAATGTGTAAACGAAAACATTTCGTGAATTAAAGGAATGAAATTCGGAATTAAATTATATCTGGAATTAAAAATTTTCATCAAACTCTGAATGAAATTAAATTGTGAGTGAAAATAAGGAATGAAATATGAATAATAAAACTCCATTCATATTAAAGAAGAACGAAATGCATGAAGTGAAACATTAAGTGAATTAAATCTGGAATGAAAATAATTTTTGAACTCGGAATGAAATTATGTATGGAATGAAATTAAACGTTGAACATTGAATGAAAAAAAAATGTGGAACGAAATTAAACCATGAGGTTGGAATTAAATTTGATGCAGAATAAAGTTAAATCTTGGGGTCGGAGTGAAATTAAATGTGGAATGATATTACATCCGCAGGTTGATTGAAATTAAAGGAATGAAATTAAATTTTGGATTCAGAATGGAATTAAATGTGGAATGAAACAAAATCCTTAGGTCGGAATGAAATTAAATGTGGAGTAAAATTAAACCTTGGAGTCGGAATGAAATTGTATGTGGAATGAAAGTAAATCCTCAGGGCGGAATGAAATTCATTGAGGAATAAAATTAAATCTTGGTGACGGATTGAAATTAAATCTCAGACGGGGTGAAACTAAATGTGGAATGAAATTAAATCCTCAGGACGGGGTGAAATTAAATGTGGAACAAAATTAAATCTTTATGTCGGAATGAAATTAGATGTTCGACTCGTAGTGAAATTAAATCTTGAGGTTGGAGTGAAATTACATCTTGAGGTCGGAGTGAAATTAAATCTTGTGGTCGAAATAAAAACGTTGACTAGGAGTGAAATTAAATTTGGAATGACATTAAATCTTCAGGTCGAAGTGAAATGACATGTGGAACTAAATTAAATCATGAGGTCGAAGTGAAATGAAACGTGGAATTAAATCAAATCTTGAGGTCTGAGTGAAATTAAGTGCATACAATTTTATTCTACAGTATTCCTGTTGGAATGAAACTGTGAACGAACATTTAATTCTATTCCGGCCGGAGTGAAATTAAACCCATACAGTTTAATTCTATTCCGGCCAGAGTGAAATTAAATACATACAATTTATTTCTATTCCGGCCGGAGTGAAATTAAATACAGGCAATATAATTATATTCTAACGGAAGAAACTGTGAGTGAACCTTTAGTTCTACTCAGACCGGAGTAAAATTAAATCCATACACATTCACTCCAACGAGTATTTCGTTCTATTCCGACGTCAATAAAATAAATCCATAGAATTTGATATGTTAATATGAAGTGAAATTAGTAGGGATAAAAGGTCGGTCCTTGGCCAGGGGCTAATGCGCAAGATGACCGCCGCGCGCAACCGACCCTATGCTGACTGTATAAAGTGAGTCATAGCTGGCACTGGGGCTACTGCAACAGAACTCTTGAATAGCGGGCTTTTCAAATGATTATTTATTGACTTTTTACTCTTGATTTAACCAAAAGACCCAACGCACTCGCTATTCGGATTTATCGATATCTTGCGAGCCAATCATTGAAGAGGGTTACTGTAGCCACTCTCAAGAGGTGTCGCAGTGTGTTCAAGGTGGCGGTCAGAGACAATGCAGAGCAATTAAGATAGCGGGAGGGAAGCTGAGTGCAAGTATCTTTAATCGGTCAACCAAGACGGTGGTGAATAGCGGAGGACGGTGAGGGTAGTATTATTTATTTCGTTTATTAGTTATTATTTATTTATTTATTTATTTATTTATTTATTTATCAGGGTAGCCGAGCAGGGAGTATCTTTAATCGGTCGAGCAAAGATGACTAGAAAAGGGTGGTGGAGGGTAACCGAGTTGACTATCTTTAATTGATCGGTCAATGAGGGTAGCCGAAAAAAAAAGATGGCGGCCATAGCTTAACTTAACCTAACCTAACTTTACCTAACATAACCTAACTTTACCTAATCTAATTTCAACTCACCTAACCTAACCTGACTACACTTGACCTGTCTTTACTAAACCTTTCCTATTCTAATCCCAGCTAACCTAACTTGATCTTACCTGTTTGTAAGTAAGCAACAACACACCAACATTCCAAAATTTCGAGTTTACTTTAAGGTTAGTGATTAATCCCCAACTCATACTCTTACCTCTATCCCACGCCTAGTCAAAAACTAGGGGGAAGATGACCTCGCTGATCCACCCCTTAAAACAATAACAATACAATAAAAACAATATATTTTTAAAATAATTGCAAACATTTATTCGGAAAATAGGCTATATAAACTACAAATCATATGAAGTCACATGCTAACCCTTACACTCTCAGTCAAAATCATTACATATTTAAAAAAAATCCAAACTATTATCTAGAAAGTAGGCTATATTTTCAAAAATAAATATCCTAGAAAGTCTCATATCGGCTTAAACGAAAGGTCTCTATACCCGTTATTTATACAACAAATCAAGCTTTTTCTTTCTTTTTTCAAAAAAGTTCAATTTGGGAAGTAGGCTATATTTTCAAAACTAAAAATCCTAAAAAGTCAAATGTTAGCTTAAACAAAAGGTATCTATGTCCTTTATCGTTAGAACAAAACATGGCATTTTTAATTGTTTTCCAAAAAAGTGCAATTTGGAAAGTAGGCTATATTTTCGAAACTATAAATCCCAGAAGGTTGCATGTTTGACTTAAAACAAAACAAGTTTTATAACCCAAGGACAAAAAAGAAACAGTAGGGGTTGAGGTGGGGTCTAGATAACATACTAACCCGCAATACATTCAGGGGCAAGGCTGATATCTCGCGAACCAATGGTCGGATTTGGGCGTGCGAGGTGTCATAGGACTCGGGTTGATGGCCCCTTTTGTATGGCCCATGAATTTACCCAAAATTGTGCCAAAGAACCTAACTATGCGTTTTGAAATTTTGGTTTCACCCCGTTTTAAATGATGATTTTTTGGTGATTGACTCTTAACCTAACAAGATGGTGGCTGTAGTTTAACCTAACCTACCCATATCCACGAGGGGTGATCAAAAAGTATCCCACGTGGCGGGTGTCAATATTTCACAAACCGATAATCAAAGAGGGACACAGGGGGTGTTGTGGGTCTTGGAGCGATGGCCCTTTTTTGACTGGTCCCTTTAGACTGGCCTCTTTTGACTGGTTCATTTTGACCGGTCCCTTTTGACTGGTCCCTTTTAACTGGTCCCTTTGGACTGACCCCTTTGGACTGGTCCCTTTTAACGGGTCTCTTTGAACTGGTTCCATTGGACTGATCCCTTTGGACTGGCCTATTAATTTACCCAAATTGTGCTTAAGGGCCAAACTACTGAGCCCGTGGAGGAGGTTATCCGGGTACCATTCGCCGAAAGAAACGGTACTTCGAACGACCCCGTCCTTCGAACCCACAAACTGAGAGGATCGGGTGCATTTCTTTAAGGGCTTGAATAGCACGAGAAGCTTGATCCAGGGGATCTGGGTTATTTTGCACGGAAGACTTGTCATAGACGCCCAAAAAAATACATCCGCAAACACAAAGCTAGCAATAAAGAGATCCAGTCTTAAGTAAAATTTCGTGCATGATTTATTCATAAAATGGCCCCTAAACTACTTCTGAGGGTTAAAATCGGCAAATCCGCTGATCTAATTACAATAATGAGTCAACCCCTCAAGTGAAGTTATGTAACCCTCGTGAAGTCCTAGTTACATAAAACAAAAGCAACAACTAAGCTAGGCGCGTGGTACGAGAGAAAACTAACGCGAAGCAAAGATACAAGCAAATGACTCGGTACAAGTTACATTTAACATCAAGCAAAACCAATCCCTAGGTTAGGATGGTACCACGTTCACGTTTACTATTACATTTTATATCTGTCTAAATCCTGACGTGAATAAAAATATTACGACGAAACGCGTCGTAACCAAAGACTTATTACAAAAGCTAAAGGATAGTTGACCACAGACTATTAAAAAAAACATTGCGTGAAACACTCTAATGACTAACACGGTACAAGCAATATGGTGACTACACTAGGAATAATTAATGAACACATGACACAAGTCTGCCTTCGCGAACTGAGATACTGTTTGTACTCAGTCGTCGTCTCATGCGTGTAAATTAGGTTGGCATTGCGCAATCATCACTGCGACTTACAAGCTTTGAATTCACGGGGGCCATAAGTTACGAACTACTGGTCCCGGAGATTCATGTCGTCGGAAAAAAAGTGTCAGCTCATTTAAATTGTCATCTCCCACTGGAAATGATGCAGAATCACGGTGTCAAATCAACAGAAAACAAATGGTCACAAATTTACTGGGCTGTAATTATTTAATTAATTAATCCGTCGGTTTAGGATGATTATGCATGTGATTTATAATTAAGGTTTGTGTAATGTATTAGAAGGTTTAGTTTAGGACACCAGTCGTCGGCTGCATGTGATCTCACCTGAGATTCACTCGAAGAACGTGACTTCTTAAAGTCAACAAGTCTCAAGCAACAATAAGACAGGTTAGCGCGTCTAACACCATTTGCACGCAAATATCATCGGTCGTCTAGGCCGCAGCTCAAATTGACGCCGGAATAAACCAACAACGTAAGGGGACATTAATCCGCCCTTCCTTACTGCAACAATGTGTTCACAGACACAGCAATAACATTAGCTAGCCTGACATTATACAAAAACTGGGTCAATTAACATGTGTATTAAACCTTTATTACTGATCGCTAGATGATTCACTTTCTTAGCTCAAACATAAAAGGAATTCGTATTAGCGAATATTCCCTCACTTTTACAGTGGTAAACAAATATCAGATGTTGACAGCTCGAATAACTGTTTCCCCAAAGCCTGGTTATGTAATTGATGACACTGACCTTCACATCCCATATGATTGTGACGTAAATTAGCAGTATAAAAGTCAATAAAAGTCGTCTCCCACTGAATTCTGGGTAAGAACAGGTTCCTACTGCTAGCATCTCGCGGGTGAAATACGCTCCACACAGCATTGAGTACGGCTTGGATTCATTCATTTGTATCACAAAAACTGTACATGTCATCTGACAGAAACATACGACAAAGTCCTGATGTGCTCTGCAGATTGCGTTAATATATATATCGTATGGCCTCGGGTGCCGAGTGCAAGCTTTGTTATTTGACACCCAGAGGGTAGCTTGCCTGTCGAATTTCGTTGTTCCTTGACTATGAAAGTCAAGGAGGTTAGATGTTAGATATCTAACCTCCTTGAACACTATAGCGCTTTCTAGTAGAGAAATGAGGAACTTTGGGTTGGCGGAAACTCCCGAGATTAATTTTGCCATTATGAACTCGGCCTACTGAATTCAAATGGGTTCTTTGACATGCCAACATCGTATGACATGCGTATCGTATTTTTGCCACCTTTCAAAAATCACTTACCACGGTCAGGAGCGAACCTGCAATCTTGGGGTTAGTAGACCGACACGCTATCCACTCACCCACCGTGCGTTGAAATCGATGATCACTTTCCTAATAGTGTCTATTACTGTGTGTTACCCTTTCAAATAATGTAGAGTTGCAAAAATGTCAAAGAAGATTAAATAAAAGACTACACACTTCTGCAGCTTAACTGCACTAAAGTGACAGATATGTCACTCGTCCATTCATTGACCACGTGGTTTTTTGTGCATTGCTCGGCACATTCTTAAGGAAAATTAACATCATCTAACCTCTGCGATGCTGTTTCGAAATGATACGCTTGTAGATTTAACCTCATGTCCCCACCAATCTTATTGGGCATGGGTTCGTTCCTCCCGGGAACTTATCGTGGTAAATAGTACTCACAAATTGTCAACTAAAGAGTACAAAAATGTTTCAGTATCTGTCGACTGAAAAACGATACGCTAATAATATATTTGAAAATCAAAGAAGGGGCCTATAGCATAGGGTGTTCCCAAAGTTTATCAGAAGTCTACATCTTCTAGTTTAAGATGTCCTTTACATGACATAAATTCAGCCTGCTCTTGGCTGGTCTATAATGCACTGATAATATACATGTGAAATGTGCACCCCCGTATAGAACACGGTATGGGTGTCTAACGAAAGATTGCCCCAGTGCCAAAGAAAGACATAATGTAATCCTGCCTGAGTGATCTTCTATCATAGTTTCGGCTAAAAAATACTTCAAATTACATCTGCCTGGACAAACCTTGTACAATGATGAAGATACAGGACTCACGATTACTATTCCGTGTTGCTCACCTTCCAAACTTCACGTTGGAAGGGGTAATATGCCTCCATTTCTCCTGGCATATTTATAGGTAAGACCAAGGGTCCTAATGTATCCTCTTCTTCCTTCATCCCGTACTCGGTTTGCTCCTCAGGGTCAAACATTCCCGTCATGGATGGTTTATTTCCTCGGGTCTCCCCTCATCATAAAGGAGTTACTCCATCTGGACGTTCACACGTAGACAGTAGAATACATTTATCACGTGGTACGTTTCTCACTGCATAGTGGCAATAAATTTCACAGATTCTACAATTTTTACGTAGTACAAAATGCCCTCAACTGGCTTTACAATTGCAGGTGATTATAAGAATGGCTCTGGTTTCCTGCCACAGAATTTATGATACTCGTGGTATCTCTCACAGAATCTACACTTTCTTAAATCATTCAGAATCTTCGCGATCACTGAAGAACACGTGTGATGCGTAATATGGCCATGATTAGTTTTGTTAGAGGCATTCACTAGGCTATTATAATTTACAGTGGCCTGAATATTTCGTCTGAATTCAGACAACGTGTTCACGGCCCTCGTGGTACAGTGACAAATGTTAACTTCACTCGAAATAACTTTTGCTTTGCAGAATATCGTTTCACCGGCCTGACACGGCCAAAATAAATACTGTTCGCTGAAATAATGCGATGCACTCAGCACGATGGCTGTAGATAATTTCCTCCCAATTATGGGTTATTCACTTACGCCAAAACGTGGCCTTCGTCACTTCGACGGACTATGGACACAACACGTGCAGTCACAGCGGACTGTCAAGACGGTGTGATGCAGCCAGGAACTGCTTCCTGATTCCAAGGAAGTTGTTAAGTCATTGAGCGACTAATTACATCCATCCCCGCATGTCTGCGGTGTAAATACCTTAACCAAAAATAATATTTACCAATTCTAAAGGCATTGATGAATGGTAAATTAAACATAATTATATGTGGCATGTTCCTGAGATATGTGCTATCAAAATTGTATGTAAAATATCTCCAGGAAGAGAATAAGCTGTCCTCGCCGAAGTCAAAATAGCGTAATAATCCTGAGGAAGCTTCAGAGTGCATTCTATCGAACTGAGCATGTGGAGTGAGTATGCTCTCAAAGAAATATTGAATACATGAGCGGATACGGGCTCACTACACAATTTGAAAATGTTGGTTTTACCCCTTTTGTAATTTTATTTATTATTTAATGTATTATTTATATATATTTTTTTAGTTCCGTTTGGGCCGGCTGTGGACCACGTGGTTCTTATCTCTGGCAGCTTTCCTCCTAGCCCAGTATTCCTTCATTCTGGCACTGTGAATGTCCTTCCACTCCTGAGTCCATTTCTCACCTACTCCTGGACGCACTGCTTTTGCTGTTAGTGACTGGAGAGAGTCTGATATTCTGACTAAAGTCCTATTATTTATATAATTTTTATTTACCATTTATTTTTTATTTTTTATTTTTGTCATAAGGGCCTAACTACACTTTTGTTGATATCTCCTGAACCCATAATTGGATTTGGATGTGTGTATGGTATAAAATTACTCGGGGTAATGATCGATGTTTTCCTATAGCTCCCCTAATTTTACCAAAGAACCCATAACTATAAGGTCATTGTTTTTTAATATCTTGCCAACCAATGATCGGATTTGGACATATGAGGTGTCAACTTGCCAAGAACCCTTTTTTTTGGCCTATAGCTCCTCTAATTTAACCAATGAACCGAAAACTAGACGGTCATCGGCTTTTTAATATCTAGCTAACCAATGATCGGATGTGGACATATGAGGTGTCAAATTACATGCCTTGACCCCGTCTCTGTTCCTATAGCCCCATAATTTAACCAAAACCCAAAACTAAAAGGTCATCTTTTTTCGATATCTCACTAACCAATGATCGGATTTGGGCAAATCACTATACCGCTTTACCTTTTACTGCTTTACCTCTAACGCTCTACCTCTTTCGCTCTACCTCTACTGCTTTACCTTTACCGCAAATGGTCTGTGATTTAAAACAAGCAGAATCTTGCAGTGTATGTCACGAGATGCAAGTGTTACTACCAAATGCAAGGTGCAGCGTTACAAAATGCAAGCGTGCGAAACATGATTTTTACAGAAAGAAGCAAAATCTTTCAGTGTATGACGTCACGTAATGCAAGTGTTACAACCAGACGCGAGGTGCAGCATTACAAGAAAAGCAAGCGTGCAAAACATGATTCCTGCAGACGTATGACGTTATGTGATGCAGGTGTTTATGAACAACCGTGAGAACACTGAATCGACTGGGGATAGAGGTAAGAGTAAGAGTTAACATATAACTTTCTAGGATTTTTTAGTTTAAACCTATAGCCTACTTTTCCAAATATTCTTTTAGAATTAATGTTAAAAAATATAATGTTTTTGACTCTGCGTGGGATGGAGATAAGAGTAGGAATTGACAGTTAACGATTAACCTTATAGTATTCTAGAATTTTTTGAAATCTTGGTGTAGTGTTGTTGTTGCTTGCTTACAAACAAGGCCTGTGATACTTTCTAAGACCAAGAGAATAAGCCACTAAATATATTGACAAAAATAACTTGTCAAATAGGCCAACACATAAACCAACACACATAAGTCAACACATAATCCAACACACATGAGCCAATACATAAGCAAGCACACATAAACCAATATATATGCCAATACACATAAGCCAATATATAAGCCAATACATAAGTTAACATGAAAGCCAATACATAAGCCAATAAAGCCAATACATAAGCCAATATCTATAAGCCAGCACATAAGCCAAAATGATAAGCCAATATAAAAGATTATGGTAAGTCACTTTATCACCAGAACAGTTGTAACCTTTATAGTATGCAAATCATACTGACAGGTTAGTTACAACTATGGAGCTTACTACAACCAACAAAGGTAAACAAAGTGCACTATATCAAGGCTCATCTTATAACTATAATTGCCTGAATGTGGAGAATCGACTGTGGGTGGAGGTAAGAGTAAGAGTTAGGATTCCTTTTAGTTTAAACAAATAGCCCACTTTTTCAAATATTTCTTTTAGAAAAGTTAAAAAAATATAATGTTTTTTACTGGGCGTGGGATAGAGGCAAGAGAAGGAGTTGAGAGTTAATGATTAGCATTAAGTTTTCTAGAATTTTTGAAATATTGGTGTTTTGTTGTTGTTGCTGATTGCTTACAAAAAGGGCTGTGATACCTTCCAAGACCAAGAGAAAAAGCCACTAAAACATTGACAAAAATCACTTGTCAATTAAGACAATACATAAACCAACACATAAGCCAACTCACATCAGCCGATATATAAACCACCACATAAGCCAACACACATAAGCCAATATATAAGCCAATACATAAGCCAATATATACGCCAATACATAAGCCAATACATAAGCAAACATACATAAACCAATATATAAGCCAACACACATAAGGCAATGCACAAGTCAACATGATAGCCAATACATAAGTCAACACATAAGCCAATAAAGCCAATACATAAGCCATTAAAGCCAATACATAAGCCAATATATAAGCCAACACATAAGCCAATACAAGTAAGCCAACACATATAAGCCAATATATAAGTCAATATATAAGCCAACATATAAGCCAATACAAAAGCCAATACATAAGCAAATATACATAAACCAATATATAAGCCAATACATAAGCCAACACATATAAGCCAATATATAAGCCAATACATAACCCAATAGGTAAGCCAATACACAAGTCAACAAGATAGCCAATACATAAGCCAATAAACCCAAAACATAAGCCAATGAATCAAATACATAAGCCAATATACATTAGCTAACACACATAATCCAATATATAAGCTAATACATAAGTCAATACACAAGTCAACATTGTAGCCAATACATAAGCCAACACATAAACCAATAAAGCCAATACATAAGCCAATAAAGCCAATACATAAGCTAATATATACAATGCAACACATAAGCCAAAATGAAGAAGGAAGGAAGAAAGATTGTAGTTTTACGTGATTGTGAATCTTGTGATTATGAGTCATGGGACCTCTTTTTACGTGGATTCCGAACCACAGGACATCGCATTTCACTTCGAAAATCTCACATGAATTGACCGAGAATCGAGCCCTGTCCACCCTGGTGAGAGGCCAACAGCAAGACTGCTGTGCCACCACGCCCCCAAGCCAAAATGATAAGCCAATATAGAAGCTTATGGTAAGTCACTCTATTACGAGAACAATTGTAACCATTATAGTATGCACATCACACTGACAGGTTAGTTACTACTATGGAGCATGCTACAACCAACAAAGGTAAACAACGTGCACTCTTTCAAGGCTACTCTTATAACCATAATCGTCAAAATGTGGATGGAATAATATTCTGGCGGTGCTCAAAAGTGAGGGCAAGAAGATGTCGAGGCAATCTAAAAAGTAGAAATGGTGAAGTTTTAAGTGAGAGTGATCATGAATGTAGTGATCCAAACGAACCACGGTTGCTGTTGACAAAAATAACAAAATGGTAAAAAGCTAGAACAAGAAAAAGATATTGCTACTCAAGATAGTGCAATGTTTGTTAGAAAGCATTTATCATCTCCTCTAGGAGCTATGTTTAATCCACCTTTAACGTCTGATAAGCCATCAACACTATCAAAGGAAACACAGAATATGCAAGAAGTGGTATTGCCATAAGATCAAAAAGGCCTGGATAGTAATAGTGATACTGATTATAATGATGATAATAATTATGACAATGCTCTGTTTACACCTAAATAATCATTTGTTAAATTTGTCTACTGGAACAATCCCAGTAAGCTAATCCGTCGGCTTCAGCAACTGCATGCCTATAAACAGGCTGGTTATACTGGATATGAGGAAGAACTATTCGATATAGAAAATGCACTTTGACGTGCAAAAATTATTGTGTAATTTTACTACTACATGCATAGGCATCCTTTTAAAACTATATCAAGCAATCGTAAAGAGATAGAGAGTTGGATTCTGTGCGTATAAATTGTAAAAATATTTAAATTAAATTAATAAAAATATTTTATATATATTGTGCCCGTTGGACGAGGTTATCTGGTTACCACCAACCGTAACGTGGCCTCCCAGATGACCTATACCTCGAGACCCATTGCCGGAGAGGATAGGAATGCACTTCATATGGGACTAGCCGGAACAAGAATCTGCTTCCCTAAGGATCAGGTTCCCATCACAGTGATTGTCATAGACACCCAAAGAAAATGCACCCCCAAAAGGTCAAAACTACTAAATAATTAAATCCAGACTTATGACATACTCACGGTTTGTTTCTTTGAAATGCCATACCCCTGTCCTACGGTTGGAGGGTTTGGTAAAACGGCTATTCCGTAGCTAATAAACAAAGAAAAAATAAACTACTCCTAAATTTAAAGTAGAATCCCCTAGACAGGTCCTAAATACAGCAAAACAAAAACACAACGCTGGGGAAATGGTACCGCAAGAAAAATAGTTATACAAGAAAAAATGATGCTTCTAGGAAGAGGGCATCATATCATCAAAACATGTCAAACATGACAGCAAAGTTAAAGGATTGGTACCATCCCATATTTACATTTATACTCTAATTAATTCGAACTAAACCTGCTTTAAGCTGATCAACAACGTCAGACGTCCGTGATAAACAAACCAAACAAAAACTAATGATTGTCAGTCATCATTTACAGTACAATGGCACAATTATATACAACAACAAAGATATTATATTACAAGAGACAGTAGGGTAACAGTGGGAAAACATATCAGTAAATAAATAAGTTGTATACACAAATAATCATATTATTATTCCTGCCTACAATCAGATGAACACCAGTTTGTTGTCCACCGTCATCTATCAGTGTATTTAAACTTGAGAATCCAACTGTGCAAGAACAGCATTCTCCCGATCGGGTCACGACCCACGAGTTCTGAACTTTGGGTTCGTGCGATCTCTGTCAAAGGTCTACCAGTGTTAGCTACTAGACTTACTAGTAAGAACAAACGAAGCTCAGTGCATTGGTCCGCTCGACTAAAGAAACAAGATCAAGATTTAACAGCGATTTAAGTTTAATTGTATTATTAGCATCGTAGGTTTAGGAAATAAATTGATGCTTCATGACTTAATCCTAAGTTTAATACCGTAAATTTATGAGTCCATTATTAATAAGATCCGCAAGATTGTGCTACCAACCCGTGGTACACCTCAACAAAGAATACGTGGCTCGCACGTTAACAATAACACAATCGGTACTCGTAAGAGACCATACCTTTCCTCCTCGGTCAAACTTGTTCTGTAACATAGATTTGCCGGCATTCCCTAATAAACATTGTAACCAACCCGACGACGTGTATTTAAAAACGGTAAATAATCGTTTACTTACAAGTGAGAATACACAATGGCCTTAAGGGTCCAACCTATCAAATGGTTACTCAAATTAAAATATAAATCATGACAAAACATATTGGGACTCGCTCACAAATACCTGCGAGTATATCAAATATTTAGCATTACTTATTAGTGCACCTGTACCTGAACAACTTTACAAAAATCGATACTTGATCATGGTCAAAAGCATGAGCATAAACACAACATGGCTCGTAAGATATTCCTAGCAAGGTCTAGAAATAAAAATGAAGTCGTTAGTCAATTGTCTCACGAGAGAGATCGTAAATAACCTTGGGCAATGTCATCGGCTTGAACTGGCCAAGCATCTGTCATTATGCTTCCAGCGCCTTGCACTAAGCGTTATAGCGTGTCAGTGAGTTCTCAAAGAAATGGCTTTCACTGATATTTAAAACACATGAAATTCACAATAAATGTAGGCTGAGTGTTCTTAGCATTCACTCTATAAGATTATACACATGTAAGAAAGGTTATGATGTCGTTAAAGACGAATAAATTACAATAAGAATGATATGTTTGGTTTCTAAAAACCAAATAGATATAACTGAAAGATATCTCTCTCCTTCTGAAAGTCTTTGACATTGTGTATTACCACTGAAGCTCACAGCAAATGGGTGCTGCGTACAAAACACGTTTAAATGAGAATAAATACTGGTCTTACACCTTAACCTTAGGTGGAAATAATCGAAATGATACGAATATCGTGTAACAGAAAATTTATGAGTAAGTTCAAAACATTACTTGACTCATGTACAGCGATGTGAATTACCTGAATTCTGGTGGCAAACTGCTCACTCTTTAATAATGTACATTACAATAACAATTGGGCTGGATCCTTTCCATGCCTAAACGATACGCCATAATGTTAAATAAAAGACGTCAGTGGCGTACGAAATAATAGAAAAATGGGGACTTCAGAACTTTGACAAATAATCAGCTAGAGCTGACTTAAAAATATGCCCCTGTCACAAATTACTAAATTGGTCTTCCGTCATGTGGAATTACCTTTCAAGAACAATATTGCACCGTGTGAACGCACACAATCAGGTGACTAACTCAGTCTCGAGTAACGAAATGCAAAGAAGCATTTAGAAGCGTGAAAATCACCTTAAGAAGGTGGTCAAATGAATGGAAGAAGTTACGGATGCTACAAACTAATCCACCCATGATCATAGAAATAGATTAGAAAATCATGACTCACAGCTATTGCAGTTTATTATCCAGACACGAGGATTGAGGATTTTGCCTTTCGTCCTGGCAATCCACAAATATCTTCTCTGCTTGGCCATAAGCATGCCTATCCACTGGTGGTTCTCCATAGTCGTAGTGTGGCTTAGGTGTTCGGCATTCCTCCCATTTTGATATTTAAACCATAGTCATCTTCTTCTTGAGTACAGGACTATTATGCCTCAGCACATGGTTAAATGAAGGCATCTTGTAAAATCGTATAAATTTGTAGAATAGTGACACTGCTTCTAGCGTATTTTAAATTCACAGCTTTTACACTTTTCAGCCAGCAGACTATATTAAAAAATGGCCTTGTCTGCTAAGATCACAGAAACTAGCTTTGACACCAAACACGTGTCTTTCCACTGAAGCTAACGACTTCACACGCTGTAGATATCTTATCTAAGTGCATCTGCTCAATCTTAATCGTTTTATATTCGGCCTTTGCACGGCTCGTAAATATTTCACTGAAACTGCTGAATACTTCGATCAGATTCTCCACTCGTGTATTGCTGGTACACAAATCACTAGTCACACTGGTCAGCCATTAAGCATGCTGCAACCCTGTGGTCAATCACTTCACTGAGTGGAAATACAACAAAATTCAAGATCTTGGACGGACTTTTCGCGTCACCAGCACACTTCGTGCTACAATAAATAATTTAGTCGTATTCAGTTCACAAATTTGAATATTGATGATACTAATACTCGGTCACCTTGGACCTTCACAATTTAACGTCTGCTCGCCATGCGAGCACGGATTAGAGTCGTTCCTTCACGGAAGTAGGTGTGCTCAGTTCGATCACTTCCTAGTCATTTAGCGACTAATTTCATTCCTTCCGCGTATCTGCGGTGATATACCTTCGGTTGTAAACCATAAATAAATATTATCAGCCCATGAAAATGTGGCTAATTAAGCTGAATGACTTCTTATTATAAATTCTAGATTGCTCATCAAAGAAAACTTCTTTGATCACGTAGGGTAATTTTTCATAGCTTCTTAATGAAGTCAAAAGAACATCTGATGTAGTGGCATACATCTGTGGATGCGTTCATAATTCTTGAACATTATAAATTCCATGGTTCGCGTACAAGCTATCACCAGCACGAGCTATTCGGGCTCATATATCCCCTCGTCGTTTCAAAGAAAAATGATGACAGCATTTTCTTTGACCCAGCAATACTTCTTAACTCTGGTGATACCTTTCCTGAATCTCCACTCTCGTTGGTCAGACAAATAAATAAGTTAGTATTTCTTCGTAGCTGATTTGCTAATGGAGTTCATATCATTATCTTATGCTTCCCATCCCTTCATCGATGGAATGTAATAATCATCCTCCGAATCGGAATGTTCTGAATCTCCATAAATTCAATATGATGGACATGTGCTCCTTCTTCCTTCTTCTTTCCTTGGATCAGGTGCATATCACTCATATACTCTTGCCATTTCTCCCGTTTCTTCTCAGCTGAAACGTCAGAGTCGGAGTCTTCATCATCGGTTGTAACTCCAAAATTATTAACATTGACAACTTGCTTCATACCATATCTTCGGCATATCTTCTCCAGGTGGTATAGTGCTTCAGACAGTCTCATCTTCGGAATATAACCATCATCATCATCATCATCATCATCATCATCATCAGATTCTAGCTCTTCTTCGCTTGACGTAGCTTTCTTACTCTCGTTCTCTCGGGCGATGATCTCTGGCATCATCCATCCTCTTCGTAATCTCTTCGAACTGCTCGTCCAATATCGACGGTCTCGTCTCAACATGATGTACCTCGGCGACAACTGTCATGCGATGACTCTGGCAAAGTTCATCCCTCCCGATCCTGGCGCAGGGGCTCATGGGCAAGATGGCCGCCGCGCGCAACCAGCCCTATGCTATTATTAAGGAGGGGTCAGTCAGAGCTGGCGCTGTGGCTAATGGGCAAGATGGTCGACACGCCTGATACCGTGCATGACGTCACAGAGAGAGGTCGGCCGTGTAGTTGCTAAATGGAATATTTATTATTATTATTATTATTAGGTAATTATTGATTGATCGTGTACAATCAGGACCAGCCTTATATTGTCCACCTCTTGGTGTAGTGGCAAGCATTCTTGGCGGTCATTCCTGTGGTTCGAATCCCGGCTCTGCCAAGAAATTTAATTTATGGTCTCAGGAGTGGAACGAGGTACACTCAATCTTGTGAGGCAAAACTGACAGGAGCTGGCTTTTGATTCATACCTCAACGATTCTGCCTAACCCAACTTCACCTAACCTAACCTAACCTAACTTCAAAGTCAGAGCAAATATGAGAGAAAATGTGAGAGCACACATAAAAACTAAGTTATAACCTAACCTAACCTAACCTAACCTAACCTAACTTAACCTAACCTAACCTTACCTAACCTAACCTAACTTCAAAGTCAGAGCAAATATGAGAGCAAATGTGAGAGCACACATAATAAACTAAGTTATAACCTAATCTAACCTAACCTAACTTAACCTAACCTAACTTAAAAGTGCGAGCAAAAAAAAACGTGAGACCAAAATGTGAGAGCAAAAAGTCATAGCAAATGTGAGAGCACAAATAATAAACTTAGTTATAACCTAACCACACCTTACCTAACTTCACCTAACCTAACCTAACATAACCTAACTTCAAAGTGAGAGCAAATATGGAAGCAAAAAGTAAGAGCAAAAAGTGTGAGCAAAAAGTGGGAGCAAAAAAGTGGGAGCAAAAAGTGAGAGCAAAAAAGTGGGAGCAAAAAGTGGGAGCAAAAAAGTGGGAGCAAATGGGTGGGAGCAAAAAGTGGGGGCAAAAAAGTGGGAGCAAAAAAGTGGGAGCAAAAAGCTGGGAGCAAAAAGTGGGGGCAAAAAAGTGGGAGCAAAAAGGTGGCAGCAAAAAGTGAGAGCAAAAAAGTCGGAGCAAAAAAGTGGGAGCAAAAAGTGGGAGCAAATAGTGAGAGCAAAAAGTGAGAGCAAAAAGGTGGGGAGCAAAATAGTGTGGAGCAAAAAAGCAAGAGCAAATGGGAGAGCACAAACCTAACCCACAGAAACCTCATTTAAAGATTTTTGATTTTACATTTTAACATTTTACAATTTAACATTTTAGATTTTTGATCTTTTATTTTACATTTTTCAGATTTTACATTTTACATTTTTGATTTTTTTGTATTATAGATTTTAGTTTTTTTTTAGATTTTACATTTTAAATTTAAGATTTTTTGATTTTAGATTTTACATTTTATATTTTCCGAAAAGAGTAAACTACAAGGTCACATACCTAACCTCACCAAACCTAACATTACCAAACCTAACTTAAGCTAATCCAAAGGCTGATGCACATACACAAATTATATAAGGGCACATGCAACTATCCTTATGCTAGTCTTATAGGCTACTGTACAACATGATCATTACCCCAACCGGTTTTTTTTTCACTTTATTGTTTACACATTTATCAATTACACAATTTCCCTTTTACAGTTTTTAAATTGTCAGTTGAAAGTTTTTCAATTTCATGATATAGAAACATGGATTTTGCATTTTGTTGTTTACACATTTGTCAATTTACCAAATTCCCATTTACAGTTTTTAAAATTTCAGTTAAATGTTTTTTTTCTATTTTGTCAATATGGAAACATGGATTTTCCAATTCGTGTTTTGCATGTTCATTTTGCATTAGGAGTGGAGAGAGGTGGGTAGTAATTAGAAATTTACAAGCAGTGTCCATACAATATTTTTTATTTTAAATACATGTACACTATTTACACATAATACATTTATATTATATTCCTTTTTAGTTATAAATTGTACAGTTGTTTTATTTTGTTTTCTATTTTATTTATTTTTTGATTATGAATACCAGTTTTTTTAAATTTTTGTAGAGCTATTGTTTTATTTCCTAAATTGTTTTGTTTTATGTATTTGCTAGTTGCAGCCAGAAGATTTTGGTATTCATAACTTAACTCTTTAAGCATGGTCAATGATTGAGTAATGACCATAGGCATGTGTACCTATACCATAAGCATCAATCACTCTTTTATCATCACCAGGACACAAAGCAATTTTGTTTAGCCTTATAGATGATATGTCATGTTGTTTAGAAGCGATAATGTTCATTGGTATTCTTCTTACATTGTTGTTCATGACACAAACCTTATAATCTTGAAAGCTTATACAATTATTGACGACACCTCTGTTAATACCTTTAATCTTTTTGATTTCTTTACCATTTATGTCTAAAGCGTACATTTTAGCTCTAAGTCCAACAAATACTTTTATAATTTATCCACAAGCCTCGTCTTTAAATTTCCCCGACGTTTTCTTGTTTGATGTAGAGTAACATAAGTGATTAGTAGGATAATCTGATGTGTCCAGGTGTTCTAGGAAATCCAACTTGTCTTGATATACATCTTGTGTGTTAACCAAATAAATGAACGAGTCGGTATCCATATACATGAGTTTAAGATTGTTCATTCCATAATAGGGTAGCAGGACATCATAGTGGTGGGAATACATGAGAGGTTTTGAAATATCCAGTATACACATTCCAATATATATAGGCTTATTGAATACAATGTTACGTTTAGCCATGTGGTAAGCAGCTAGTTTAAGACCATAAATTGTTCTGTCAATAAATGTCGGCTTTGCTATTAGCTTTTCTGCCTTTTTGCTGTCAGTCACAAGACGTATGTCTATTCTTTTACGGACATTTTCCATTGTGTTTCCAAAAATGGCATTGTTGAATAATTTGTACAGATTTTTCACAAAATCATTTTTGGCTTGTTTTCGAAGGTTGTTATTAAATTCAACGTATGCCTTTAACCAAGGTCTTTGCTTAAACTTTAACACACGTTGAATTTTTATCAATTTTATTCCATGATCTAAAGCCTGTTTTAATGCCATGTAGTGAACAACATATCGCCTTCGATTTCCAAGATGAGGAATTCGTTTTTTCAGAGACGAATCCTTAGGTTGTGTACCCTCTGGTAGGAAAGGTAAATCGTTGTGTAGATCATGAAGGTCAGATGGGTAATCAACATCAACGTCTAGAATTTATCCCACAGGATCGTCTTTCTTCAGTGTTTCTAGATCAACGGTATCTGGAGAAACCCACTGAAATCGCCATAAGGAAGAGAGTGACACATGGCCCACCCGTATTGGCTGTTGGCATCATCATATGTAATAAACTGCGATGGTTTCTCAGAATCATAGGTTTCCATGTATTTATTGTTAGCTTCTGCATACCGATGAGACACCTGGCATATGCCTCCACGTATTCCAGACTCGATTAAAAGAATCTGATCGTAATCCTGTAGCAATTCCAGTTCAATGCCTGTGAAAACGAGCATTGCCTCGAAACTTAAACCAGGCGAAGTGAAAAAGTGTGCAGCATCCACTCGGTGTGTTTCTAATGTTTTGTTTCTAAACGTTTCAAAGCTGTCTGCAAGAAGGAGTACATCTGAATTTAGGTAGAGGTCACTATATTCCCCTAGAGTTTTAATGTTGAACTGATTCCACACATTTTTGGCATGTTCATAGTCTTCTTGACTAACATCTTCTTGACTTAATTTGTTAAAGAATACTTCTTTTGGAGGTAAACACGTTTCACTTAACTTTTCCCATGAGTCAATGTAGTCATAACAAAATACCCCTTTACGAGTAATGAGCATTACATTTTCTTTTCCAAGGTACTTGTCTGTTTCAGGGTATAATGCTAAGTTGGAAACTAAGTTTTCCAAACTACTTGGCATTAACCGAAACGTGTCCAGAAATCTAAGCTTAACATTTCCAACATATTTGGTGAAAGAAATATACTTTTCTTTGCAGTTAGGGATAACGTCCACTCTCTCAGTAGTACACCCCAATTGCTTTACAATGAAATTTGCGTCGTAGGCACTCATATTATGTAGAAATACAGGAACGGGGTTACGTGTTTTACATCTCAAATTACAGTTATTGTGAGCACTTCCACGGTATTCCCCTGTAATATGACAATGGTCTCGAACTTTCCAGTCCTCTTTGGTAAATGGTTTATGACACAAATAACAGGTTTCAGAAGATTGGAACTCTGCTTCTTGATGCTCAGTTAAAGCCTTTGGAACATTTAAGCTGTAAAGACGATCAATTTCATTAGCTATTGAGATCAAACAGTCCATAAACTTTTCTGCAGCGTCAAGTCCACGATAAATAATAGGTTGGCTCGGAAGGTTTGTCTTTATGTGTTCCACAGCTGGTGAGGGTTTAACATATATACCAAAGCTCATAAGAATATGACTCTAATATGGCACTGTATAACTTGCCTCAGGATTAGGTAGACATGTTTGATAGGGTAACAGTATACTTTCAAAATCTGCATAGATAACGTAAGGTATTCTAAGCATTTTTTCCACATTTAAGAATTTTAAAATTGGGTTTTTAATAGGCATTTCAAGCCTAGCAATGTCATGCTGGATACACAAAGCTCTATGCTCTTTTAAATTTTCCATTCCTTGTTGCCCATATTGATTATCAAAGTGAGTAAAACACCGTTTACACGTATATATCTTATGTTGATGGTGGGTAATCTGATGTCCTACTAGTTTATCAAAATCTTTGATAAAGACGTAGTGGTTCTGGCCGGATGAAGAACTTAGCAGAAGGAGGTCACGATGGTCTTGTAACTCTTGATCCACAGCCTTTAGAGGAAACATTTTTTTGTCTTCTTCCAGTCCAAATACATTGATGGATATGTCGTAGGCTATCTCGAATTTGGGAATGTCAGCTAGTATTGTAGGAAATGATATTACTGAAAAATCATACCTGTTACCCAGATCCTTGTATTTACTAATGTGTTGAGCATCCTTTTTAACCAGTTTTGCTAAAATGGCATGCGTAAAACACTTTTCATCTTTCAAATTTTCAGGATTAATGCAGGCTTTTCTTGCTTGTATAGCTGCTGGTAATGGAACATATGTGCTACCACGCAAGGGATTGTACTTATTTATTTTCAATCGCACTCCTTCCACTGCTAACAAAGCCCAATTACTGCCTTCTAGCTCAGATTCTTCCATTTCCGTAGTTAACTTTGTAAATTGTGTTTCCAAGAAACTACTTAAGTCTGTTTCCAAAAATAGGGCCTGATTTCGTGTTTTAAAAGCACGATCTGTAATTTCATTCGTAGACGTATGACTGAATCTACATTCAGCCACAAGATTATCTTTGATCGACTTGTGCATTGCTAGTTCTTTCTCCATAGCTTGTATTATTTGCTGTTTGGACTCTTTAAGGTATGAATTTAAATCCTTGCACGTATCGCAACGAATGAAATAGGATTTAAGTCGACCTTGAAAAGACGATTCATATTCAGTAAGTCCATTTTTGTCAGGAACCATTGAAAGCAGGTAATGTTTTGTAGGCTTAGTTTTTTGTCTTTTAGCTGCTGACACAACATTACAACATTCTTCATGACGACGTCCATTGTAGGCATTGTTGAATTTACTACCACAAGTTTTGGACTCATGTAACTCACCACACGATACTTCATGACGCTTTCTGTGATAGTCCCGAAGAAAAGTCTTTCCACACTCTTTACACATATGGCTAGGCAAGTTTTCTTTCATCATGGATGTTAATTTCTGCAAACAGCTGCTTACTGCGTATCACAAGGCTGTAGGCTGGTCAGTGAGACGGACTTTCACGATGTGAACACTGCAAAAGGTAGTAATCAACTGATTTTATTCCTGCTAAGAGACCTCTTATATAACCTAATCAAGACCAACAGCTACTTACCACGTAGTACACGGCTAGAGCCTAGTAGGTGAGACGATCTTTCACAATGTCATCACTGTTAAATGTAGTAGTCAACTGAAAATATTCTTACACCCTACTGAAGGTTATCAGGTACTTACTGCATATCAAAAGGCTTTACACTCATATGTTAGACACTCTCTCTTGCTAAGGACCCCTATATTCCCTATACAAGGCTATACATGTTAGTTCTAAACACTTAATGGTTATTTGTATATTAAATTTATATACACAGCTTATACGAGCACGTTTTTCACGCAATAAAACTTTGTTAAATAGGCACATGCGACACGCAAAGTATGTTTCCGCTATCTAGCGGTGACTATGAGAACTATCTGAACGACAGCATGGTACCTAGCGCTCCATTTCAACACTCTCTCACTGAACGACCAGCATGCTATCTAGCGGTCCATATCAATACTCACTCAACTACCAGCCTGCTACCTATCGGTCAATATAACAACTCACTCAACTACCAGCATGCCACATGGCTATTTTTGTCAGTTTTTTGGCTTTTTTGTTGGCTTTTGTTGGCTTTTGTTGGCTTTTTTTTGGCTTTTGTTGGCTTTTGTATTAGCTCTTTCATATTTGCTCTTGTTTGTTGGGGCTTTTTTGGTCTTGGAAAGTATGTCAGTCCTTTTTTATGGCTACATAATGCTTACAGCCATGATTGTAAGCAGCAACAACAACAACAACACACAAAATTCCTAAAAAATCCAAAGTACTCTAAGGTTTATCAATGACTCTCAACTCTTACACTTACCTCTATCCTATGCCTAGTCAAAAAAATAGTGTATTTTTCAAATTTTTCAAAAAATATTTGGAAAGTAGGCTATGTCATTAATCTTGTTGACCTAGAGACCTAGAGACCTGAGACTTGGTATCGATACAGAGAGTGTAAAGGCCATTGATTTACGTCAAACAAACGTTTTTGTAAAATTCCTAATTTTGGAAATATAAGCGCATTTTGAAAATTTTTAATTTTTTGTCCTAGAGACCTGGGACTTGGTACGGCGTTAGACGGGGTAAAGGCCATTCATTTATGTCAAACAAACTTTTTTGTAAACTTTTTAATTTTGGAAATATAACCCATTTCGGAAATAGGTTTTGGAAAATTTGAAAAATACACTATTTTTGGACTGAGAGTGGTATAGTGGTAGGTGATGGAGTTAACATATGTCTTTTTAGGATTTTTAGATTAATGACATAGCCTACTTTCCAAATATTTTTTGAAAAATTTGTAAATACACTATTTTTTTGACTAGGCATGGGATAGAGGTAAGTGTAAGAGTTGAGAGTCATTGCTAAACCTTAGAGCACTTTGGATTTTTTTGGAATTTTGTGTGTTGTTGTTGTTGTTGCTGCTTACAATCATGGCTGTAAGCATTATGCAGCCATAAAAAGGACTGACATACTTTCCAAGACCAAATAAGCCCCAACAAACAAGAGCAAATATGAAAGAGCTAATACAAAAGCCACCAATAGCCAACAAAAGAGCCAACAAAAAAACTGACAAAAATAGCCATGTAGCATGCTGGTAGTTGAGTGAGTTGTTATATTGACCGATAGGTAGCAGGCTGGTAGTTTTGTGAGTTTGATATGGACCGCTAGATAGCATGCTGGTCGTTCAGTGAGAGAGTGTTGAAATGGAGCGCTAGGTACCATGCTGTCGTTCAGGTAGTTCTCATAGTCACCGCTAGATAGCGGAAACATACTGTGCGTGTCGCATGTGGCTATTAGACAAAGTTTTATTGCGTGGAAAACGTGCTCGTATAAGCTGTGTATATAAATTTAATATACAAATAACCATTAAGTGTTTAGAACTAACCTGTATGGCCTTGTATAGGGAATATAGGTGTCCTTAGCAAGTGAGAGTGTCTAACATATGAGTGTAAAGCCTTTTGATATGCAGTAGGTACCTGATAACCTTCAGTAGGGAGTAAGAGTATTTTCAGTTGACTACTACATTTAACAGTGATCACATTGTAAAAGATCGTCTCACCCACTAGGCTCTAGCCGTGTACTACGTGGTAAGTAGCTGTTGGTCTTGATTAGGTTATATAGGAGGTCTCTTAGCAGAAATACAATCAGTTGATTACTACCCCTTGCAGTGTTCACATCGTGGAAGTCTGTCTCACTGACCAGCCTACAGCCTTGTGCTACGCAGTAAGCAGCTGTTTGCAGAAATCAACTTCCATGATGGAAGAAACTATGCCTAGCTATATGTGTAAAGAGTGTGGAAAGACTTTTCTTCGGGACTATCATAGAAAGCGTCATGAAGTATCGTGTGGTGAGTTTCATGAGTCCAAAACTTGTGGTAGTAAATTCAACAATGCCTACAATGGACGTCGTCATGAAGAATGTTGTAATGTTGTGTCAGCAGCTAAAAGACAAAAAACTGAGCCTACAAAACATTACCTGCTTTCAATGGTTCCTGACAAAAATGGACTTACTGAATATGAATCGTCTTTTCAAGGTCGACTTAAATCCTATTTCATTCGTTGCGATACGTGCAAGGATTTAAATTCATACCTTAAAGAGTCCAAACAGCATATAATACAAGCTATGAAGAAAGAACTAGCAATGCACAAGTCGATCAAAGTTAATCTTGTGGCTGAATGTAGATTCATTCATACGTCTACGAATGAAATTACAGATCGTGCTTTTAAAGCACGAAATCAGGCCCTATTTTTGGAAACAGACTTAAGTAGTTTCTTGGAAACACAATTTACAAAGTTAACTACGGAAATGGAAGAATCTGAGCTAAAAGGCAGTAATTGGGCTTTGTTAGCAGTGGAAGGGAATGCGATTGAAAATAAATAAGTACAATCCCTTGCGTGGTAGCACATATATTCCATTACCAGCAGCTATACAAGCAAGAAAAGCCTGCATTAATCCTGAAAATTTGAAAGATGAAAAGTGTTTCATGCATGCCATTTTAGCAAAACTGGTTAAAAAGGATGCTCAACGCATTAGTAAATACAATGATCTGGAAAACAAGTGTGATTTTTCAGTAATATCATTTCCTACATTACTAGCTGACATTCCCAAATTCGAGAAAGCCAACGACATATCCATCAATATATTTGGACTGGAAGAAGACAACAAACTGTTTCCTCTAAAGGTTGTGGATCAAGAGTTACAAGACCATCGTGACCTCCTTCTGCTAAGTTCTTCATCCGGCCAGAACCACTACGTCTTTATCAAAGATTTTGATAAACTAGTAGGACATCAGATTACCCACCATCAACATAAGATATATACGTGTAAACGGTGTTTTACTCACTTTGATAATCAATATGGGCAACAAGGAATGGAAAATTTAAAAGAGCATAGAGCTTTGTGTATCCAGCATGACATTGCTAGGCTTGAAATGCCTATTAAAAACCCAATTTTAAAATTCTTAAATGTGGAAAAAATGCTTAGAATACCTTACGTTATCTATGCAGATTTTGAAAGTATACTGTTACCCTATCAAACATGTCTACCTAATCCTGAGGCAAGTTATACAGTGCCATATTAGAGTCATATTCTTATGAGCTTTGGTATATATGTTAAACCCTCACCAGCTGTGGAACACATAAAGACAAACCTTCCGAGCCAACCTATTATTTATCGTGGACTTGACGCTGCAGAAAAGTTTATGGACTGTTTGATCTCAATAGCTAATGAAATTGATCGTCTTTACAGCTTAAATGTTCCAAAGGCTTTAACTGAGCATCAAGAAGCAGAGTTCCAATCTTCTGAAACCTGTTATTTGTGTCATAAACCATTTACCAAAGTGGACTGGAAAGTTCGAGACCATTGTCATATTACAGGGGAATACCGTGGAAGTGCTCACAATAACTGTAATTTGAGATGTAAAACACGTAACCCCGTTCCTGTATTTCTACATAATATGAGTGCCTACGACGCAAATTTCATTGTAAAGCAATTGGGGTGTACTACTGAGAGAGTGGACGTTATCCCTAACTCCAAAGAAAAGTATATTTCTTTCACCAAATATGTTGGAAATGTTAAGCTTAGATTTCTGGACACGTTTCGGTTAATGCCAAGTAGTTTGGAAAACTTAGTTTCCAACTTAGCATTATACCCTGAAACAGACAAGTACCTTGGAAAAGAAAATGTAATGCTCATTACTCGTAAAGGGGTATTTTGTTATGACTACATTGACTCATGGGAAAAGTTAAGTGAAACGTGTTTACCTCCAAAAGAGGTATTCTTTAACAAATTAAGTCAAGAAGATGTTAGTCAAGAAGACTATGAACATGCCAAAAATGTGTGGAATCAGTTCAACAATAAAACTCTAGGGGAATATAGTGACCTCTACCTAACTTCAGATGTACTCCTTCTTGCAGACAGCTTTGAAACGTTTAGAAACAAAACACTAGAAACACACCGAGTGGATGCTGCACACTTTTTCACTTCTCCTGGTTTAAGTTTCGAGGCAATGCTCCTTTACACAGGCATTGAACTGGAATTGCTACAGGATTACGATCAGATTCTTTTAATCGAGTCTGGAATACGTGGAGGCATATGCCAGGTGTCTCATCGGTATGCTGAAGCTAAAAATAAATACATGGAAACCTATGATTCTGAGACACCATCGCAGTTTATTACCTATGATGATGCCAACAACCAATACGGGTGGGCTATGTGTCACTCTCTTCCTTATGGCGGATTTCAGTGGTTTTCTCCTGATACCGTTGATCTAGAAACACTGAAGAAAGACGATCCTGTGGGATACATTCTAGACGTTGATGTTGATTACCCATCTGACCTTCATGATCCACACAACGATTTACCTTTCCTACCAGAGTGTACTCAACATAAGGATTCGTCTCTGAAAAAACTAATTCCGCATCTTGGAAATCGAAGGCGATATGTTGTTCACTACATGGCATTAAAACAGGCTTTAGATCAGGGAATAAAATTGATAAAAATTCAACGTGTGTTAAAGTTTAAGCAAAGACCTTGGTTAAAGGCATACGTTGATTTTAATAACAACCTTCGAAAACAAGCCAAAAATTATTTTGAGAAAAATCTGTACAAATTATTCAACAATGCCATTTTTGGAAAAACAATGGAAAATATCCGTAAAAGAATAGACATACGTCTTGTGACTGACAACAAAAAGGCAGAAAATCTAATAGCAAAGCCGACATTTATTGACAGAACAATTTATGGTCCTAACCTAGCTGCTTTCCACATGGTTAAAGGAAAGATTGTATTCAATAAGCCTATATATATTGGAATGTGTATACTGGATATTTCAAAAACTCTCTTGTATTCCCACCACTATGATGTCCTGCTACCCTATTATGGAATGAACAATCTTAAACTCATGTACATGGATACCGACTCGTTCATTTATTTGGTTAACACACAAGATGTATATGAGGACAAATTCTATTTCCTAGAACACCTGGACACACCAGATTACTATACTAATCACATATGTTACTCTACATCAAACAAGAAAACGTTGGGGAAATTTAAAGACGAGGCTTGTGGACAAATTATAAAAGCCTTTGTTGGACTTAGAGCTAAAATGTACGCTTTAGACATAAATGGTAAAGAAATCAAAAAGATTAAAGTTATTAACAGAGGTGTTGTC
Organism: Meconema thalassinum; assembly: GCA_946902985.2. NCBI lineage: Eukaryota > Metazoa > Arthropoda > Insecta > Orthoptera > Tettigoniidae > Meconema > Meconema thalassinum. Next base: position 890,293,039 of record OX336389.2, read on the forward strand.
AAAAATTGTATACGCTTTCAAGATTATAAGGATTGTGTCATGAACAACAATGTAAAAAGAATACCAATGAACATTATCGCTTCTAAACAACATGATATATCATCAATAAGACTAAACAAAATTGCTTTGTGTCCTGGTGATGATAAAAGTGTGATTGATGCTTATGGTATAGGTACACATGCCTATGGTCATTACTCAATCATTAACCATGCTTAAAGAGTTAAGTTATGAATATCAAAATCTTCTGCCTGCAACTAGCAAATACATAAAACAAAACAATTTAGGAAATAAAACAATAGCACTACAAAAATTAAAAAACTGGCATTCATAATCAAAAAATAAATAAAATAGAAAACAAAATAAAACAACTGTACAATTTATAACTAAAAAGGAATATAATATAAATGTATTATGTGTAAATAGTGTACATGTATTTAAAATAAAAAATATTGTATGGACACTGCTTGTACATTTCTAATTACTACCCACCTCTCTCCACTCCTAATGCAAAATGAACATGTAAAACACGAATTGGAAAATCCATGTTTCCATATTGACAAAATAGAAAAAACATTTAACTGAAATTTTAAAAACTGTAAATGGGAATTTGGTAAATTGACAAATGTGTAAACAACAAATTGGAAAATCCATGTTTCTATATCATGAAATTGAAAAACTTTAAACTGACAATTTAAAAACTGTAAAAGGGAAATTGTGTAATTGATAAATGTGTAAACAACAAAATGCAAAATCCATGTTTCCATATTATGAAATTGAAAAACTTAAAACTGACATTAAAATAACTGAAAATGGGATATTGGAAAATTGACAAATGTGTGAACAACAAAGTGAAAAAAAAACCGGTTGGGGTAGTGATCATGTTGTACAGTAGCCTATAAGACTAGCATAAGGATAGTTGCATGTGCCTTTATATACTTTGTGTATGTGCATTAGCCTTTTGATTAGCTTAAGTTAGGTTTGGTAATGTTAGGTTTGGTGAGGTTAGGTATGTGACCTTGTAGTTAACTCGTTTCGGAAAATGTAAAATGTAAAATCTAAAATCAAAAAATCTTAAAATTAAAATGTAAAATCTAAAAAAAAAACTAAAATCTATAATACAAAAAAATCAAAAATGTAAAATGTAAAATCTGAAAAATGTAAAATGAAAGATCAAAAATCTAAAATGTTAAATTGTAAAATGTTAAAATGTAACATCTAAAATATTTAAATGAGTTTTCTGTGGGTTAGGTTAGGTTAGGTTATAACTAAGTTTATTATTTGTGCTCTCCCATTTGCTCTTACTTTTTTGCTCCCCACTATTTTGCTCCCCACCTTTTCGCTCTCACATTTTGCTCTCACATTTTTGCTCCCACTTTTTGCTCCCACTTTTTTGCTCCCACTTTATGCTCTCACTTTTTTGCTCCCACTTTTTGCTCCCAATTATTTGCTCCCACTTTTTTGCTCTCACTTTTTGCTCCCACCTTTTTGCTCCCACTTTTTTGCCCCCACTTTTTGCTCCCACCTTTTTTCTCCCACTTTTTAGCTCCCACTTTTTTGCCCCCACATTTTTCTCCCACCTTTTTGCTCCCACTTTTTGCTCCCACTTTTTGCTCCCACTTTTTTGCTCTCACGTTTTGCTCCCACTTTTTTGCTCACATTTTTTGCTCTTACTTTTTGCTCCCATATTTGCTCTCACTTTGAAGTTAGGTTATGTTAGGTTAGGTTAGGTGAAGTTAGGTTAGGTTAGGTGTGGTTAGGTTATAACTAAGTTCATTATTTGTGCTCTCACATTTGCTCTCACTTTTTTGCTCACACATTTTGGTCTCACTTTTTTTGCTCGCACTTTTAAGTTAGGTTAGGTTAGGTTAAGTTAGGTTAGGTTAGGTTAAGTTAGGTTAGGTTAGATTAGGTTATAACTTAGTTTATTATGTGTGCTCTCACATTTGCTCTCATATTTGCTCTGACTTTGAAGTTAGGTTAGGTTAGGTTAGGTTAGGTTAAGTTAGGTTAGGTTAGGTTAGGTTAGGTTATAACTTAGTTTTTCATGTGTGCTCTCACATTTGCTCTCATATTTGCTCTGACTTTGAAGTTAGGTTAGGTTAGGTTAGGTGAAGGTGGGTTAGGCAGAATCGTTGAGGTATGCATAAAAAGCCAGCTCCTGTCAGTCTTGCCTCACAAGGCTGAGTGTACCCCGTTCCACTCCTGAGACCAGAAATTAAATTTCTTGGCAGAGCCGGGATTCGAACCTACTACACCAAGAGGTGGACAATATAAGGCTGGTCTTGATTGTACACGATCAATCAATAATTACCTAATAATAATAATAATTATTATAAATATTCCATTTAGCAACTACACGGCCGACCTCTCTCTCTGACGTCATGCTCGGTCTCAGGCGTGTCGGCCATCTTGCCCATTAGCCACTGCGCCAGCTCTGACTGACCCTTCCATAATAATAGCATAGGGCTGGATGCGCGCAGCAGCCATCTTGCCCATTATCCCCTGCACCAGGATCGGCTTATATTACCTACTTGAGATGAATCATCAGATTCCTTGTTTCAGTTTAACTCCTTTATGTAAGCTCGACTTTCTAAGGCTTTTGCATGCCAGTCATTCTCTGGTCCTATTGCTCCATCACTGGGTTGCACTGAGTTTTCCTGAGTGGTATTCTTGCATTCTTCCTTGATGCTTTCTTCACTCTCTTCATCAGTGTTTTCTTCGTTAGCTTCTTCCGAGCTCTCTTCATTAATCTCAGTGATTCTTATGCCCTCTGCATTCTGCATATCTTGCCCTAGACATTAGCATTCCTAGCTTCATCTTCCTCATGCACATCCATCGGAATAGGATCGAATGGCTTGAAACAAATCGTATTCTGGCCCATATCGATGATTCCATCATGTGTCCTTATAAAATCGGCCCCTGAGTTGGCTTGATATCGTAGATCTCTCAACACAATTAATAGATGCATATACACGTGGTTGGCAATCTCCACGGTACAATAAACTTGCACAGTGCATTTGACACTCTTGTCTGGGATAATTCCTCGCACTTTCACCATTGATACTGGCACTTCAGTCAACTTGGTGTTGATCTTTAGTATGGCATGAAAATCTGCCGACAGAACACTGATCATGGCTCCTGTGTCTATCAGTATTGTTACAGGATAATCGTTAATTTTGCCGGATATAACTGGTAGTCTCGTCAGTTGTACATCGTTCGTCGTTTGCCTCTCATAAAGTAGGTCTTCCTGGAGGGGTTCCCAAAGAAGTATGACAGCCCTTATTTTGGAACTCGCCTCCTTAGACATCATTGAAATTTTGGCGTTTTGTTTTTGTTTATCCTTACCATTATTAGAAGTAGCAGTTTGGTTAGGGTATAATCGTATCTCATCGAGATCCTCTGGAGGTTCCCTCGGTGTTCGAGTTTTCTCTCTCTCTTCTCTCGTCTGACGAAGATATTCTCGACTTTCTTGAGCTCTTCCTCTCCAATCTTGGTCAATTTCCGTTTCCTGTAGTCGTGGATGTCTGTCTCGACAATATCCTCCCGAGTATCTGTAATCTCGACGAATATTTCCTCTGGGTTGATTCTGATGATCCCGTCGTTGATTAGCATTATAATATCCTCGATCTTCATTTGCTCGTTCGAAACGACGTTCCCAATACGGTTGGTTTCTGAACCTATCGTTCCGATCATAGTTACGATTATGCGGTTGCCGGTTCCAATTTCTCCGGTCAGGTCCCGAATTGTCTTGATGATACCCTGTTCCCATATTGAACGTTGGTTCAGGTGTTTGACTGTTTTTGTCGACAATGGTTATGTTAACTTGTCGATTTGCTGGTCTGTTATCATTACGTGGTTCACCACGAGGTCGTTGACTAAGAAACTGTTGGTTGAATCGAGTCTTCTCAAGATCTGATCGCATTGTACGAAAGATGTTGCGTCAGCGGAGATCAAGACTCGTTGAACATCTGCAGGATATTGCCTGATTATGGTTTGGATCAGATCAGTCTCCGCTAGTGGGGGTTGAAGGCATCTCAGCTTAGCTAACTGAGAGGAGAAGTAATTAGCATACGCGTTGGCTGAGCAGAGCTGTACCTCTTCGTGTACATTTCGGCTCTTATCCCTTGCTGAATATCCGAAGACCAATATGTGCGCAATAAAGCTGCTCTGAAATCACGGAAACCAGTGAACGAGTACCTAAAAGCGCAGAACCAGGTGCTGGCTTGGCCTTCCATCAAGCGCTCTATTACCCGGAGTTCACGTTCCGGTGTTACCATCGTATCACGCAGATACGCTTCAACATTATTCAGGAATTCAACTGGTGTGACGCCTCCTCCAATTCCTGAGAATCGGGCGGGTTGTTCCTCCCTTGAACGTATTATCATCACGTTCTGATTCCCCGAGCTACGTGTCGGTGTAAAGATCGGTGATTGACTATTTAATAAGCTCGGTTGCTCCATGGCAGTTGGATATCAATTACCTGTCATAGTAGTGATATTTGGAGTAGTAGTCATCGTCGATTATCCAGTTGTATTAATGGGCATTTAATAATTGTGTTGCAGTGGATTTCCCGCGGTGGAAGTAACATTTAGTGGTGACTGCCAATAATGTGACGTACTAGGTTGCCCTGAAGTTGTGGTAGGGTGTGCCCCAGCAGTCATCATCATTTGTGGTCTCACTGTTGATGATGTTGTGGGAACAAACGGAGGTGTTGTGAATGTCGTGGATTTCATCTGAGCTTCAATCCGTTCTAATAAACGCTGCTCAAGGTCTTGCATGTCAGGCGAATTAGAAATATTGCCTGGCGAACCTATTGCATTTATTTGTAGCTCGATCCACTCTATCTTCTCACGGAGACACTCGTCAAGATCGTGGACGGTCTTCTTATTTTCGGCCTGATCCTCCTTGACTGAACTTATCTCCCTCATCAACTCCTTCAAATTTTCATGAGTTTCCTGCCTTAACCCTTCCGTGTTAGCAGTATGTTCCGCCATAGTATTCTTAATGTCATCTACGTTTTCTCGAAAACTGCCCATGTCTCTTACCATTGTTCTCATATTATTGAGAACAGCAGTCCTACGCCAGTCATAACTCTCGTACTAGCGCTGACAAGTTCGACTTGACGTCTAATCTCTTCGGTAGCCGTTTGAGTTTCATCCATCCGTTCCTCAATAGCAGAAACTCGAATTCCTAACTGCTCCTTCACGGTCGCAATCCCAAGTTGGAGTTCACTCCTCCCTTCATCCATACGATCGCTTACCTCTTCAATTCTGACATATATCGCATCTAACCGTGTCTGCATCTCTAATCTACCTGCATCGATAGTATTGGTCAGGGTTTCAAAGCGTGTATCAACCTTCCCTAACGCTGCGACAAGATTAGCATTTGCTTCTGCACGATTCGTTTCCAGATCGTTTCTGACTTGAGTTCATGTACAATTTTAAGCAACAGTGTTTTTAACATTAGCATTAATGGATTCGTTCAGTGCTTCTACATGATTATCAATAGTTTGATTCAATTCTGCCCTAACATTATTTACATTTGTGTGTACATTGGTTATGTCAGACCTAACAGTGGTCATAGTTTCATTAATGGTGGCAACATTGGTGTTCATAATTTCATTAATTGTGGCGACATTTGTAGTCATGTCACCTCTGACCTCAGTCAGTGTGTTGTTAATTGTGGCGACATTTGTAGTCATGTCACCTCTGACAGTGGTTATGTCACCTCTGACCTCAGTCAGTGTGCTGTTAATTGTGGTGACTTTACTGTTTATGTTTTCGTTAAGGTTGGCAGTATTAGTCGCCATAGCCTCAATTATGTTAGCAACATTATCAGTTATGTTGCGCTTAAATCTACCTAATGTTCCATTTACATTAGTCACATCTGCTCGGACTAAATCTAGATCGCTTCTCAATGTCGCTGTATTTTCATTAAAATCAGCTCGTAATATTGTAATATTTGCCTCCATATTGGCATTAAGTTGAGCCAACATTTGGTTCATCAACATTTGGAACCGCTCCTCCTCCATTACACAAATTCAATTAATGAGATGAGGAAAAAACACCTTACACCCAGCGAACACTACACTATGGATGAATGGCCATGGTGGAAAGCTTGGCCATCCCCAACAAACTCCCATGAATTCTGCTGGATTCGACGACAAAGAATGAATCGACATTTACATTTAACAACAGGCAAAGCAACACAAAACAAGTTACATTTACTACGGATGAAGTACTGGCAATATAAAATAGCTCGACTTAATTTTAACTCTATTAGACTTCACCCCATGGTCTGATATCTAAAGAGAATGCCATGTGAACTTTTGTACGGCTGTACGACCTCTAAAGTTCGTCACAGTCCAGACAAATTTGTCAATAATCAAAATACATGATCCTCTCAAAAATGACATGTTGCTGACGGCCTACATGTCCACGTCGGCTTGCCAGGTTGGGCGCCAAAAGAAATGAAAATGGTTATGTGCCCGTTGGACGAGGTTATCTGGTTACCACCAACCGTAACGTGGCCTCCCAGATGACCTCTACCTCGAGACACATTGCCGGAGAGGATCGGAATGCACTTCTTATGGGACTAGGCGGCAAAAGACTCTGCTTCCCTAAGGATCAGGTTCCCATCACAGTGATTGTCATAGACACCCAAAGAAAATGCACCCCCAAAAGGTCAAAACTACTAAATAATTAAATCCAGACTTATGACATACTCATGGTTTGTTTATTTGAAATGCCAAACGCCTGTCCTACGGTTGGAGGGTTTGGTAAAACGGCTATTACGTAGCTAATAAACAAAGAAAAAAAATAGACTACTCCTAAAGTTAACGTAGAATCCCCTCGACAGGTCCTAAATACAGCAAAACAAAAAAACAAAGCTGGGGAAATGGTACCGCAAGAAAAATAGTTATACAAGAAAAAATGATGCTTCTAGGAAGAAGGCATCATATCATCAAAACATGTCAAACATGACAGCAAAGTTAAAGGATGGGTGCCATTCCATATTTACATTTATACTCTAATTAATTCGATCTAAACCTGCTTTAAGCTGATCAACGGCGTCAGACGTCCGTGATAAACAAACCAAACAAAAACTAATGATTGTCAGTCATCATTTACAGTACAATGGCACAATTATATACATCAACAAAGATATTATATTACAAGAGACAGTAGGGTAACAGTGGGAAAACATATCAGTAAATAAATAAGTTGTATGCACAAATAATCATATTATTATTCCTGCCTACAATCAGATGAACACCAGTTTGTTGTCCACCGTCATCTATCAGTGTATTTAAACTTGAGAATCCAACTGTGCAAGAACAGCATTCTCCCGATCGGGTCACGACCCACGAGTTCTGAACTTTGGGTTCGTGCGATCTCTGTCAAAAGTCTACCAGTGTTAGCTACTAGACTTACTAGTAAGAACAAACGAAAGCTCAGTGCATTGGTCCGCTCGACTAAAGAAACAAGATCAAGATTTAACAGCGATTAAAGTTTAATTGTATAATTAGCTTCGTAGGTTTAGGAAATAAATTGATGCTTCATGATTAAGTCCTAAGTTTAATGCCGTAGATTTATGAGTCCATTATTATTAAGATAATTGACCAAATGCAAGGCACCGCAAAGGTGTGCTACCAACACGTGGTACACCTCAACAAAGAATACGTGGCTCGCACGTTAACAATAACACAATCGGTACTCGTAAGAGACCATACCTTTCCTCCTCGGTCAAACTTGTTCTGTAACATAGATTTTCCGGCATTCCCTAATAAACATGGTAACCAAGCCGACGACGTGTATTAAAACACGGTAAATAATCATTCACTTACAAGTGAGAATACACAATGGCCTTGAGGGTCCAACCTATCAAATGGTTACTCAAATTAAAATATAAATCATGACAAAACATATTGGGGCTCGCTCACAAATACCTGCGAGTATATCAAATATTTAGCATTACTTATTAGTACACCTGTACCAGAACAACTTTACAAAAATCGATACTTGACCATGGTCAAAAGCATGAGCATAAACACAACATGGCTCGTAAGACATTCCTAGCAATGTCTAGAAATAAAAATAAAAATGAAGTCGTTAGTCAATTGTCTCACGAGAGAGATCGTAAATAACCTTGGGCAATGTCATAGGCGTGAACTGGACAAGCATCTGTCATTATGCTTCCAGCGCCCTGCACTAAGCGTTATAGCGTGTCAGTGAGTTCTCAAAGAAATGTCTTTCACTGATATTTAAAACATATGAAATTCACAATAAATGTAGGCTGAGTGTTCTTAGCATTCACTCTATAAGATTATACACATGTAAGAAAGGTTATGATGTCGTTAAAGACGAATAAATTACAATAAGAATGATATGTTTGGCTTCTAAAAACCAAATAGACGTAACTGAAAGATATCTCTCTCCTTCTGAAAGTCTTTGCTATTGTGTATTACCACTGAAGCTCACAGCAAATGGGTGCTGCGTACAAAACACGTTTAAATGAGAATAAATACTGGTCTCACACCTTAACTTTAGGTGGAAATAATCGAAATGATACGAATATCTTGTAACAGAAAATGTATGAGTAAGTTCAAAACATTACTTGACTCATGCACAGCGATGTGAATTACCTGAATTCTGGTGGCAAACTGCTCACTCTTTAATAATGTACATTACAATAACAATTGGGCTGGATCCTTTCCATGCCTAAACGATACGCCATAATGTTAAATAAAAGACGTCAGTGGCGTACAAAATAATAGAAAAATGGGGACTTCAGAACTTTGACAAATAATCAGCTAGAGCTGACTTAAAAAATATGCCCCTGTCACAAATTACTAAATTGGTCTTCCGTCATGCGGAATTACCTTTCAAGAACAATATTGCACCGTGTGAACGCACACAATCAGGTGACTGACTCAGTGTCGAGTAACGAAATGCAAAGAAGCATTTAGAAGCGTGAAAATCACCTTAAGAAGGTGGTCAAAAGAATGAAAGAAACCTGCCTTGATGACTGACAATAAGTTACGGATGCTACAAACTAATCCACCCATGACCATCCACCGTACAGAAATAGATTGGGAATTCATGACTCACAGCTATTGCAGTTTATTATCCAGACACGAGGATTGAGGTTTTGCCTTTCGTCCTGGCAATCCACAAATATCTTCTCTGCTTGTCCATAAGCATGGTTAACCACTGGTGGTTCTCCATAGTCGTAGTGTGGCTTAGGTGTTCGGCATTCCTCCCATTTGGATATTTAATCCATAGTCATCCCTTTCTTGAGTACAGGACTATTATGGCTCAGCACATGGTTAAATGAAGGCATCTTGTAGAATCATTGAAATTTGTAGAATAGTAGACACTGCTTCTAGCGTATTTTAAATTCACAGCTTTTACACTTTTCAGCCAGCAGACTATATTAAAAAATGGCCTTGTCTGCTAAGATCACAGAAACTAGCTTTGACACCAAACACGTGTCTTTCCACTGAAGCTAACGACTTCACACGCTGTAGATATCTTATCTAAGTGCATCTGCTCAATCTTAATCGTTTTACATTCGGCCTTTGCACGGCTCGCAAATATTTCACTGAAACTGCTGAATACTTCGATCAGATTCTCCACTCGTGTATTGCTGGAACACAAATCACTAGTCACGCTGGTCAGCCATTAAGCATGTTGCAACCGTGTGGTCAATCACTTCACTGAGTGGAAATACAACAACATTCAAGATCTTGGACGGACTTTTCGCGACACCAGCACACTTCGTGCTACAATAAATACTTTAGTCGTATTCTCTTCACAAATTTGAATATTGATGATACTAATACTCGGTCACCTTGGACCTTTAAATTTAACGTCTGCTCGCCATGCGAGCACGGATTAGAGACGTTCCTTCACGGAAGTAGGTGTGCTCAGTTCGATCATTTCCTAGTCATTTAGCGACTAAGTTCATTCCTTCCGCGTGTCTGCGGTGGTATACCTTCGTTTGTAAACCATAAATAAACATTATCAGCCCATGAAAATGTGGCTAATTAAGCTGAATGACTTCTTATTATAAATTCTAGATTGTACATCAAAGAAAACTTCTTTGATCACGTAGGGTAATTTTTCATAGCTTCTTAATGAAGTCAAAGGAACATCTGATGTAGTGGCATACATCTGTGGATGCGTTCATAATTCTTGAACATTATAAATTCCATGGTTCGCGTACAAGCTATCACCAGCATGAGCTATTCCGGCTCAATATCTCTTGTTTTTATTAATTGCTATCCCAACCTCTTACTTTTAATGCACTCGTTAACCATCGACAGTGTCTGGCAATGTTCAGATCGAGTTGCCTTAAATAATGTATTCTATTAGCGGTTTTGTATACACTATATCATAATAATAGAATATTGAGGTAATAGTTATGTCAGGTAAGGAATTCAAACCCATGTGCTTTTAGTACTGTCGCACGAGACTAGGTATACATCGTTCCTGTTCTAAGACCAAAAAATAAATTTCTTGACCAAGCCAAGAATCAAACCTAAGCCTTTAGTACATGTGTCAATTGTGTTAGCCACTATGCAAGGAAGTAGGATTTTAAAATGAGGCTGCTACGGCCTGTCAAAAGGTATCGTCCTAAGAGCACTTTAAGGTCTCTTTTTAGTTTTACCTCTCGGGGTTGAGAGTACATGGTTTCTTGGGAGAGCTAAAAATCAACACAAACCTTTGCGGTACGAGGTATACAGCCTTTTTATCTTCTATAACGTGCTCTCTTTTAGCCTCCAGAGCTGGGAATCGAGTTAAAACCTCAAGTGAAGCAGCCTATCAACGTTTGCAACGTGGTGATGTACCTATAAATCTTTTGGATCCTGTTTTGCAAAAAACAAGACATTTCTTATTACCATAGTGAACCTGAATTAAGGTGTGTGACTAATAAAGTATTATTGAAAATAGCTAAACAACGTTTGACAGCCTGTGATGCCTCGGTGGGGGAAAGGTTGGCAGCGCTGATTGTGATTAGTGCTATAAAAGGAAAGTTAATGACGAATAGACATGGACATTTAGAAAACTATATGTATACTAGTATACTGCCCTATTTGCTGTGAAATAAAAAAAACTGAATTACCCGAGTACTATTTCTCTTTTATGATTGTTTAGAAAAATGTAGACAGGCATTTCCCATATTGCATATTTAAAATTCACATTTCCACTCTACATATTTAAAAAGTTCATTATAACTTTGAATTTTTAATGCCTGTGCTTAACTATTGCAGTGGCGTAGTCCTTTTGTTTCCAAACACGTAGAGGCATATGACATACGCTGCAGGTAAGACTGTCTTAGAAATAGAGCCTATCTACCACCACATGTCTATGACTTACATATAAAACACATTTGCTGTAAGCTTTAATTTTTTTCTCTACCGAGTTTGCTATGATCGAACAACAAATGTTAAGTATTCGTGTTATTTTTCTCTCTATCACTCTTTTACACTTTGTTTGGGGAAGTAAACACCACCATCATATTCATTTTCAAAGAACATATATTTACATGCATGCAACCCCAAAGGAGCTTTTAGTTATGAATTTACAAATGACAATTTTAAGCACGGTGGAAAAGAATATTTTCCATTGACCATTTTCAATTTCAGGCACGATGAAAATAAAAAATATATAAAGTTGTACAGAGCTTTAAATAGCATTTCTCATAGTTTCCATTCTTGTTATTCAGAAAACAAATTATCATAATCCAATATTTACAAATTAACATTTGTAAATTACCATTTACGTCATCTCAACAAAAACCGCATATTTACAAATTAGCTTTTGCAAATTACCATTCATGTCATCGCAAAAATAAAATATCAAAATCCTATATTTACAAATTAGCATTTGCAAATTACCATTCACGTTGTCGCAAAAAACAAATATCAAATTCCATATTTATAAATCAGCATTTGCAAATTACCATTCAAGCCACCACAAATACAAAATACCAAAATCTCATATTTACAAATTAACATTTGCAAATTACCATTCGTAAATTACCATTCACGTCATTCTGGAGAACAAAATCTCATATTTTATAAATTAGCATGTGCAAAATACCTGTTCATCATAGCAAAAAGCAAATCCCATATTTATAATTCATGACATTGAAAACAAAATCATGGAAACTACTATTTACAGAAAGGTATTTTAGCAAACAAACAAACAAAATCACACTATCGCCTCGATGGACAATAAGCGATAGTGGGCTGTTACCACAACCACTATAACTTTTTGTGCTTATAAAGAGCTTTCCATTATGATAAGAAAAGAGCTTACCATAATGATGGATTGTAGGTAATGGTCTTTACCCCGTCTTTCGCTGTACGTCTTTCGCTTGATGCCGATACTAAAGTGATAATCAGTCTTTCAGTCCTATCATTATAAATTCATTACCCTCTCTCTTTTTTCTGTAACAGGATGTGACATTATCACTATTTGACAAGCGAGTTCATGTTTCGCTGACGTAATCACATATGTTCCCACGACACACACCTGCGTCAAGCGCTGGTCTAACCTAACAAGATGGCGGCTGTAGTCTAACCTAACCAAACCTACCCTTACCCACGAGGGGTAATGAAAACGTACCCACGCGGGTCATAGGTCGACGTTCGTTGGCGTAATCGTATGTTCCCACGCAAGCACACGACAAAGAAAACAGAACATATATTTACATATTAAGCCTTTGGCGTGTGCGCCTGCATCGCCCGCGCAATCATAATCAGGGCTGCCAAACTTTCCCCCACCGAGGCATCACAGGCTGTCAACGTTGTTTAGCTATTTTCAATAATACTTTATTAGTCACACACCTTAATTCAGATTCACTATGGTAAAAAGAAATGTCTTGTTTTTGCAAACAGGATCCAAAAGATTTATAGGTACATCACCACATTGCAAACGTTGATAGGCTGCTCCTCTTGAGGTTTTAACTCGATTCCCAGCTCTGGGGGCTAAAACAGATCACGCTATAGAAGAAAAAAAGGCTGTATACCTCTTACCGCAAAGGTTTGTGTTTGATTTTTAGCTCTCTCAAGAAACAATGTACACTCAACCTCGAGAGGTAAAACTAAAAGGAGACATTAAAGTGCTCTTGACGATACATTTTGACAGGCCGCAGCAGCCTCATTTTCAATCCTATTTCCTTGCATAGTGGCTAACACCCTTGACTCTTGTACTAAAGGCTTAGGTTTGATTGTAGGCTTGGTCAAGAAATTTATTTTTTGGTCTTAGAACAGGAACGATGTATACTTAGTCTCGTGTGACAGTACTAAAAGCACATGGGTTTGAATTCCTTACCTGTCATAACTATTACCTCAATATTCTATTATTATGATACTTAGTATACAAAACCGCTAATAGAATACATTATTTAAGGCAACTCGATCCGAACATTGCCAGAGACTGTCGATGGTTAACGAGTGCATTAAAAGTAAGAGGTGGAGATAGCAATTAAGAAAAACAAGAGATATTCATAAAATATTTTTATTAATTGAATTTAATTATTTTTACAATATATACGCACAGAATACAACTCTGTATCTCTTTACGATTGCTTACTATAGTTTTTAAAGGATGCCTTTACATGTAGTAGTAAAATTACACAATAATTTTGGCACGACAAAGTGCATTTTCAGTATCCAATAGTTCTTCCTCATATCCAGTATAATCAGCCTGTTTATAGGCATGCAATTGCTGAAGCCGAAAGATTAGATTACTGGGATTGTTCCAGTAGACAAATTTAACAAATGATTATTTAGGTGTAAACAGAGCATTATCATAATTATTATCATCATTATCATTATCATCATTATAATCATTATCACTATTACTATCTAGGCCTTTTTGATCTTATGGTAATACCACCTCTTGCAGAGTCTGTGTTTCCTTTGATAGTGGTGAAGGCTTATCAGAAGTTAAAGATGGGTTAAACATAGCTTCTAGAGGAGATACTAAATGCTTTCTAACAAACAGGGCACTCACTATCTTGAGTAGCAATATCTTTTTCTCGGACTAGCTTTTTAGCATTTTGTTATTTTTTGTCCACAGCAACCGTGGTTCGTTTGGATCACTACATTCATGATCATTCACACTTAAAACCTCACCATTTGTACTTTTGAGATTGCCACGACATCTTCTTGACCTCACTTTTGAGCACCGCCAGAATATTATTCCATCCACATTCCGACGTTTATAGTTATAATAGTAGCCTTGATAGAGTGCACGTTATTCACCTGTGTTGGTTGTAGTTAAGCTCCATAGTAGTAACTAACTGGTTAGTATGATTTGCATACTATATAGGTTACAACAGGTCTGGTAATAGACTGACTTACCATAAGCTTTTACATTGGCTTACCATTTTGGCTTATGAGTTGGCTTATATATATATATATATATATATATTGGCTTTAGGGGCTTATGTGTGGGCTATCAGTGTGACTCGTGTATTGGCTTAGGTATTGGCTTATGTATTGGCTTATATATTGGATTATGTGTGTTGGCGTATGTATTGGCTTATGTGTTGGCTTATGTATTGGCTATCATGTTGACTTGTGTATTGGAGTATGTGTGTTGGCTTATGTATTGGCTTATATATTGGTTTATGTATGTTTGCTTATGTATTAGCGTATATATTGGTTTATGTATGTTTGCTTTTGTATTGGCTTATGTATTGGCGTAAATATTGGCTCATGTATTGGCTTACATATTGGCTTGTGTGTGTTGGCTTATGTGGTCGTTTATATATCGGCATATGTGTTGGTTTATGTATTGACTTATTTGACAAGTGATTTTGTCATTGTATTTAGTGGCTTAATCTCTTGGTCTTGGAAAGTATCGCAGCCCTTTTTTTTTTGCAAGCAAGCAGCAACGACACACCAAGATTTCAAAAATTCTAGAATTCTTTAAGGTTAATCATTAACTCACTTCTCCTACTCTTACATCTATCCCACGCTTTAGCAAAAACATTATATTTTTTAATCTTTTCTAAAAAAATATTTGAAAAATTAGGCTATATGTTTTAACTAAAAATAATACTAACTCTTACTCTTTCCTCTATCCCCAGTCGATTCTCCACATTCTGACAATTATAGTTATAAGAGTAGCCTTGATAGGGTGCACGTTGTATACATTTGTGGGTCGTAGTAAGCTCCATAGTTGTAACTAACCTGTCAGTATGATATGCATACAATATATATAAAGGTTACAACTGTTCTGGTGATTGAGTAGGAATAAAAGGGCGATTCTGGCGCTGAGGCTAATAGGCAAGATGGCCGCCGCGTGCAACCAGCCCTATGTTATTCTTATGAAGGGGTCAGTCAGAGCTGGCGCAGTGGCTAATGGGCAACATGGCCGCCACGCTCTGAGACCGTGCTTGACGTCACAGGAAGAGGTCGGCCGTGTAGTTGCTAAGTGGAATATTTATTTTTATTATTATTATTATTAGGTAATTATTGACTGATCGTGTAAAATCAAGACCAGCCTAATATTTTCCACTTCTTGGTGTAGTGGCTAGCATTCTTGGCGGTCATTCCTGAGGTTCGAATCCCCGGCTCTGCCAAGAAATTTAATTTCTGGTCTCAGGAGTGGAACGGGGTACACTCAGCCTTGTGAGGCAAAACTGACAGGAGCAAGCTTTTGATTCATACCGCAGCCATTCTGCCTAACCCAACTTCACCTAACCTAACCTAATCTAACCTTACCTTACCTAACCTAACCTAACCTAACCTAATCTAACCTTACCTTACCTAACCTAACCTAACCTAACCTAACTTCAAAGTCAGAGCAAATATGAGAGCAAATGTGAGAGCACACATAATAAACTAAGTTATAACTAGAGACCGGATTTTAAAGGGAAAAATATTCATTAAAAAAGGACCAAAGAGGGGAAAAATATTCAATAAAAAGGACCAAAAAAGGGGAAAATATTCATTAAAAAGGGATAATTTAAGAAAAGGGAACTGGTCAAGTGAATAAAGGAAATAAAAAGGTATGCATAATCAGCTAATCACTTCTAATTTAACTTTACTGCATTAAAGAATGGTATCAATTACATGGCCAACATTTATGTAGTGTCCGTGTGTTACAGTGTTTATTGCATTAAGAATGAATTGAACCTGATTACATTTTAACATTTCAATATGTTTGAAGGTCAAATTTTGTCTCTTTGAATTTAAAATATCTTTATACAAAGAAAATGAGCGCTCAACATCAACGGAAACCAGTGGGGAATACTTGGTTTTTACTCTAAACTCTAAATCAGTGCACTTCACTAGTTTTTCAATGTCTGGATTTTTGATAAGCTTGCCTGAATTTTTTCTTTTGCGAATCCATCAAGCGTCAGTTCTTTCAACCACACTCCACTGCACCTCCTTGGATAAGCACTGTTCTTCCAGTTGCAAGATGGCGGGGCAGGAAGAAACTTGAACGTATGCACTGCGTACAGCTCTGTCTCCAAATTCGGGTCACTCAGCAGGTCCTTCGCTCGACCCACAGCTGCAGATTCAACATCGTCCAAAGACAGTATAAATTCCTTTATCTTAGTGAAATGTTCACAAAGGAAAACAGCACATGAAATCCATGTCCCCATCTAGTTATGATGGGAAATTTAGATAGTGGTAGGCCTGTAACTTCCTTGTAAAGCTGTATTCTACTTGGAGCTGTAATCAATGTCTTCTTAAGTTCGGATATGAAGGCATTTGCAACAATATATTCAACCCTTTTTGCTTCACATACCCTATGCAAAGCATGAGCAATACAAGTTGTATGGTGGAGATTAGAATACATAGGCTTCAACTGTGCAAATGCTGAGACCATGTATGATGCTTGGTCCGTAACAACTTGCCACACTTTGTTGTACTGTATTCCTGATGGTCAGAGTTTAAAACGACAGTCATTGAAACTCTGCATTATAGATGTTGAGTTTACTTTTTCCAATTCGTACATGGCAGCCAACATTGGTTTTGATGGATCTCCTGTCAATGGCATCACAAGAATGTTTAGAACAGCTCTTGAAAGTGAATCGGTTGCTTCATCCAAAATGAAGCAAACTGGATGGTCTCCAACAACCTCCTTAACTTTTTGTACATTAGCTTCATAAATTGGTTGTAGGTAATTCTTTCTAAGTGTACTTTCATCAGGGACAGTACATTGTGTGTATTTTTCCAAGAAACTCTTCATTGCAGGGCTATTTACCTTATTTAAAGGAATCCAACAATGAACAACGGTAACTGTGAGGTCACTGAAAAAAAAACTTCCGTTCCTTGCTTTTTTGTTCGGCCTTCTGAAAAGATTCCTGTAAAAATGACTGTTTGGAAACACTCACACGAATAGCTTTGTTTTTCTCATGTTTGGCATACATGAGATGCTGAATTATTCTGTCCTTTATATGTTTTCCATCTACTTTAATATCAATATCACATAGAGAACATCGAATAACGGTACCATCCGTTTCGATTAAATCGTCCTTGAAACTGCTTACCGCTCTTCGCATTTTATTGCTAAAGGACAACTTCGCCATCACAATTACAAGCTACTGCTGCCACTTAATGGTGCGTCCTATTCTCTATGACTCTGTTTCTGCTACTGAGGCGAGCAAGCTACTGTACCCAAAGAGAATAGGCTGTAACAGCTTCACACATTCTGGAGGGGATGCGACGAGTATAACACCACATGCGGGCGGGGTGAGGCGGTGCAGTGGACGAGTTCAACTCTGGGGTGAGTTCGGTATAGAACCCGTGTTAATTCTTTCTTCCCTTACGCTACATCGGTATTTTACACAGGTATTTTCCCTCAAAGTGAAATAAATTCTTGAGGTTTTTGCATAATATTCTTAATAAAAGGGAAAATAAGTGCAGATATAGGAGAAAAAGGTACAAGGGCTAAAAAGGGAAAAAAGGGAAGTTAAAACACGGCAATCTTGAGTTTTAAATACAGTTTTAACCCATAGTAACGATTATTTCTTGTTCCCAATTAAATTAAAAAAAAAGGCATTCCCTTTAAAATCCGGTCTCTAGTTATAACCTAACCTAACCTAACCTAACTTAACCTAACCTAACCTAACCCACAGAAAGATCATTTCAAGATTTTAGATTTTACATTTTAACATTTTAAATTTTAACATTTTAGATTTTTGATTTTTTCATTTTACATTTTTTAGATTTTACATTTTACATTTTTGATTTTTTTGTATTTTAGATTTTAGTTTTTTAGATTTTACATTTTAAATTAAAGATTTTCTGATTTTAGATTTTACATTTCACATTTTCCGAAAAGAGTAAACTACAAGGTCACATACCTAACCTAACCTCACCTAACCTAACCTTACCTAACCTTACATAACCTAACCTGACTTCAAAGTCAGAGAAAATATGAGAGCAAATGTGAGAGCACACATAATAAACTAAGTTACAACCTAACCTAACCTAACCAAACCTAACGTAACCTAACCTAACCTAACCTAACCTAACTTAAAAGTGCGAGCAAAAAAGTGAGAGCAAAAAGTGTGAGCAAAAAAAGTGAAGGCAAATGTGAGAGCACAAATAAACTTAGTTATAACTTAACCTAACCTAACCTAACCCACAGTAACCTCATTTAAAGATTTTAGATTTTACATTTTAACATTTTATATTTTAACATTTTAGATTTTTGATTTTTTCATTTTACTTTTTTTAGATTTTAGATTTTACACTTTTGATTTTTTGTATTTTAGATTTTAGATTTTTTAGATTTTACATTTTAAATTTAAGATTTTTTGATTTGAGATTTTACATTTTACATTTTCCGAAAAGAGTAAACTACAAGGTCACATACCTAACCTCACCAAACCTAACTTTACCAAACCTAACTTAAGCTAATCCAAAGGCTAATGCACGTACACAAAGTATATAAGGGCACATGCAACTATTCTTATGCTAGTCTTATAGGCTACTGTACAACATGATCACTACCCCAACCGGGTATTTTTTTTATTTTGTTGTTTACACATTTGTCAATTTTCCAATTTCCCATTTTCAGTTTTTTTAATGTCAGTTTTAAGTTTTTCAATTTCATAATATGGAAATATGGATTTTGCATTTTGTTGTTTACACACTTGTAAATTTTCCAATTTCCAATTTTCAGTTTTTTTAATGTCAGTTATAAGTTTTTCAATTTCATAAGATGGAAACATGGATTTTGCATTTTGTTGTTTACACATTTGTCAATTTTCCAATTTACCATTTACAGTTTTTAAAATGTCAGTTTAAAGTTTTTCAATTTCATGATATAGAAACATGGATTTTCCAATTTGTTGTTTACACATTTGTCAATTTATCAAATTCCCATTTACAGTTTTTAAAATTTCAGTATAATGTTTTTTCTATTTTGTCAAAATGGAAACATGGATTTCCAATTTGTGTTTCACATGTTCATTTTGTATTACGAGTGGAGAGGGGTGGGTAGTACCGTAATTAAAAATGTACAAGCAGTGTCCATACAATATTTTTTATTTTAAATACATGTACACTATTTACACATAATATATTTTTATATATATTCTTTTTTGTTATAAATTGTACAGTTGTTTTTATCTTGTTTTCTATTTTATTTATTTTTGATCATGAATACCATGTTTTAAATTTTTGTTTTTTATTTTTATTTTTTTATTTTTGTAGTGCTATTGTTTTATTTCCTAAATTGTTTTGTTTTATGTATTTGCTAGTTGCAGGTAGAAGATTTTGATATTCATAACTTAACTCTTTAAGCATGGTTAATGATTGAGTAATGACCATAGGCATGTGTACCTATACCATCAGCATCAATCACTCTTTTATCATCAACAGGACACAAAGCAATTTTGTTTAGTCTTATAGATGATATGTCATGTTGTTTAGAAGTGATAATGTTCATTGGTATTCTTTATACATTGCTTTTCATGACACAATCCTTATAATCTTGAAAGCTTATACAATTTTTGACAACACCTCTGTTAATACCTTTAATCTTTTTGATTTCTTTACCATTTATGTCTAAAGCGTACATTTTAGCTCTAAGTCCAACAAATGCTTTTATAATTTGTCCACAAGCCTCGTCTTTAAATTTCCCCAACGTTTTCTGGTTTGATGTAGAGTAACATATGTGATTAGTAGGATAATCTGATGTGTCCAGGTGTTCTAGAAAATCCAACTTGTCTTGATATACATCTGGGGTTTTAACCAAATAAATGAACGAGTAGGTATCCATACACATGAGTTTAAGATTGTTCATTCCATAATAGGGTAGCAGGACATCATAGTGGTGGGAATACATTGGAGTTTTGAAATATCCAGTTTACACATTCCAATATATATAGGCTTATTGAATACAATGTTACGTTTAGCCACGTGGAAAGCAGCTAGGTTAGGACCATAAATAGTTCTGTCGATATATGTAGGCTTTGCTATTAGCTTTTCTGCCTTTTTGCTGTCAGTCACAAGACGTATGTATGTTCTTTTACGGATATTTCCCATTGTTTTTCAAAAAATGTCATTGTTGAATAATTTGTACAGATTTTCCTCAAAATCATTTTTGGCTTGTTTTCGAAGGTTGTTATTAAAATCAACGTATGCCTTTAGCCAAGTTCTTTGTTTAAGCTTTAACACACGATGAATATTTATCAATTTTATTCCATGATCTAAAGCCTGTTTTAATGCCATGTAGTGAACAACATATCGCCTTCGTTTTCCAAGATGAGGAATTAGTTTTTTCAGAGACGAATCCTTATGTTGAGTACACTCTGGTAGGAAAGGTAAATCGTTGTGTAGATCATGAAGGTCGGATGGGTAATCAACATCAACGTCTAGAATGTATCCCACAGGATCGTCTTCCTTCAGTTTTTCTAGATCAACAGTATCTGGACAAACCCACTGAAATCCACCATAAGGAAGAGAGTGACACATAGCCCACCCGTATTGGTTGTTGGCCTTATCATCGGTAATAAACTGCGATTGTTTCCCAGAATCATAGTTTTCCATTTATTTATTGTTAAATTCAACATATCGATGAGACACCTGGCATATGCCTCCACGTATTCAATACTCGATTAGAAGAATCTGATCGTAATCCTGTAGCAATTCCAGTTCAATGCCTGTGTAAAGGAGCATTGCCTCGAAACTTAAACCAGGCGAATTAAAAAAGTGTTAAGCATCCACTCGGTGTGTTTCTAGTGTTTTGTTTCTAAACGTTTCAAAGCTGTCTGCATGAAGGAGTGCATCTGACGTTAGGTAGAGGTCACTATATTCCCCTACAGTTTTAATGTTGAACTGATTCCACACATTTTTGGCATGTTCATAGTCTTCTTGACTAACATCTTCTTGACTTAATTTGTTAAAGAATACCTCTTTTGGAGGTAAACACGTTTCACTTAACTTTTCCCATGAATCAATGTAATCATAACAAAATACTCCTTTACGAGTCATGAGCGTTGCATTTTTTTCCAGAGTATTTGTCTGTTTCAGGGTATGATGTTAAGTTGGAAACTAAGTTTTCCAAACTACTTGGCATTAACCGAAACGTGTCCACAAATCTAAGCTTAACATTTCCTACATATTTGGTGAAGGAAATGTACTTTTATTTGGAGTTAGCGATAACATCCCCTCTCTTAGTAGTACATCCCAATTGCTTTACAATGAAATTTGCGTCGTAGCCACTCATATTATGTAGAAATACAGGAACGGGGTTACGTGTTTTACACCAAAAATTACAGTTATTGTGAGCACTTCCACGGTATTTCCCTGTAATATGGTAATGTTCTCTAACTTTCCAGTCCTCTTTGGTAAATGGATTTTCACACAAATAACAGTTTTCAGAACATTGGAACTCTGATTCTTGATCCTGTGTTAAGGCCTTTGGAACATTTAAACTGTAAAGGCGATCAATTTCATTAGCTACTGAGATCGAACAATCCATAAACTTTTCTGCAGCGTCAGGTCCACGATAAATAACAGGTTGGCTTGGAAGGTTTGTCTTTATGTGTTCCACAGCAGGTGAGGGTTTAACGTGTGTACCAAAGCTCATAGGAACATGACTCTGGTATGGCACTGTATAAATTGCTTCAGGGTTGGGTAAACATGTTTGATATGATAAGAGTATACTTTCGAAATCTGCATAGATAACGTAAGGTATTCTCAGCATTTTTTCAACATTTAAGAATTTCAAAATTGAGTTTTTTATAGGCATTTCAACCCTAGCAATGTCATGCTGAACACACAAAGCTCTATGTTCTTTGAATTTTTCCATTCCATGTTGTCCATATCGATTATCGAAGTGAGTAAAACACCGTTTACACGTATATATCTTATGTTGATGGTGGGTAACCTTATGTCTTACTAGTTTATCAAAATCTTTGATAAAGACGTAGTGGTTCTGTCCGGATGATGAACCTAGCAGAAGGAGGTCGCTATGGTCTTGCTGCTCTTGATCCACAACCTTTAGAGGGAACAATTTGTTGTCTTGTTCCAATCCAAATACATTAATGGATATATCGTTGGCTTTTTCAATTTTGGGAATGTCAGCTAGCGATGTAGGAAACGATATTACTGAAAAATCATACTTGTTGTCCAGGTCCTTGAATTTACTAATGTGTTGAGCATCCTTTTTAAACCAGTTATGCTAAAATGACATACATAAAACACTTTTCATCTTTCAAGTTTTCAGGATTAATGCAGGCTTTTCTTGCTTGTATAGCTGCTGGTAATGGAATATATGTGCTACCACGCAAGGGATTGTACTTATTTATTTTCAATCGTACTCCTTCCACAACTAACAAAGCGCAATTACTGCCTTTTAGCTCAGATTCCTCCTTTTCCGTAGTTAGCATTGTAAATTGTGTTTCCAAGATACTACTTAAGGCCATTTCC
Source organism: Meconema thalassinum (assembly GCA_946902985.2). NCBI lineage: Eukaryota > Metazoa > Arthropoda > Insecta > Orthoptera > Tettigoniidae > Meconema > Meconema thalassinum. Next base: position 890,315,957 of record OX336389.2, read on the forward strand.
AAAAATAGGGCCTGATTTCGTGTTTTAAAAGCACGTTCTGTAATTTCAATGGTAGATGTATGAATGAATCTACATTCAGCCACAAGATTAACTTTTATCGACTTGTGCATTGCTAGTTCTTTCTTCATAGCTCGTATTATTTGCTGTTTGGACTCTTTAAGGTATGAATTTAAATCCTTAAACGGATCACAACGTACGAAATAGGATTTAAGGCAACCTTCAAAAGATGTCTCATATTGAATAAGTCCATTTTTGCCAGGGACCAATGACAGTATGTAATGTTTTGTAGGCTCCGCTTTTTGTCTTTTAGCTGCCGACATAACATTACAACATTCTTCATGCCGACGTCCGTTGTACACATTGTTGAATGTACTACCACAGGTCTTGCACTTATGGAATTCACCACACGATACTTCATGTCGCTTCCTATGATAGTCTCGAAGAAAAGTCTTTCCACACTCTTTACACATATAGCTAGGAATAGGTTCTTCCATTATGAATGTTGATTTTTGCAAACAGCTGCTTACTGCGTATCACAGGGCTAGAGGTTGGTCGGTGAGATGGTCTTTTCACGATGTGAACACCGTGAGAGGTAGTAGTCAACTGGTGATATTCTTGTTAAGGGTCCTCTAATATAGCCTAGTCTACACCAATAGCTCTTTACAGCGTATGACAAGGCTGTAGACTGGACAGTGAGACTGTTTTTCACGATGTGAACACTGTAACAAGTAGTAGTAAACTGATTGTATTCTTGCTAAGGGTTCTGTAATATACCATAGTCATGACCAACAGCTACTTACTGTGTAGTACAAGGCTGTGCAATGGTTGTTTTGACAGTCTTTCACGATGTGAACATCATTAGAGATAATAGTCAACTGGTGATATTCTTGCTAAGGGTCCTCTAGTATACCCCTAGTTAAGGGTAACAGCTGCTTGCTGCATATGACAAGGCTAAAGACAGGTTGTTTCAACGGTCTTTCGCAGTGTAAACACTATGACAGGTAGTAGTCAACTGAAAATATTCGTACACCCTACTCAAGGTTATCAGGTACTTACTGCATATCAAAAGGCTGTACAATCATGTGTTAGGCACTCTTTATTGCTAAGGACCTCAATATTCCCTACTCAAGACTATATATGATAGTTCTGAACACTTAGTAGTTAAATGTATATTCAATTTTTATGCAAATCGTATACAAGCACGTTTTTCATGAGGTAAAACTTTGTTAAATAGCTGCATGCGACACGCAAAGTATGTTTCCGCTATCTAGCGGTGACTATGAGAACTACTTGAACCCCCTGCTTGCAACCTAGCGCTCCATTTCAACACTCACTCACTGAACGACCAGCATGCTATCTAACGGTTGATATCAATACTCACACAACTACCAGCATTCTACCTATCGGTCAATATGACAACTCATGCTACATGGCTTTTCGTTGCCAGATTTTTGTTGGCTTTTGTTGGTTTTTGTATTAGCTCTCTCATATTTGCACTTACTTGTTGGGGCTTATTTGGTCTTGGAAAGTATGTCAGTCCTTTTTATGGCTGCATAATGCTTACAGCCATGTTTGTAAGCAGCAACAACAACAACACACACCATTTTAAAAAACTAAGTACTCTAAGGTTTATCAATGGCTCTCAACTCTTAAACTTACCTATAACCCATGCCTAGCCAAAGAAATAGTGCATTTTCCAAATTTTTCCTAAAAATATTGGAATATATGTTTTAACTAAAAATCCTAAAAAGTCAAATATTAACTCATAAACATATCGCTACCCCACTCTCAGTCTAAAAGTAGTGTATTTCTCAAAATTTTCCAAAAAATATTTTCAAAGTGAGATATATTTCCAAAATTAGGAATTTTACAAAACACGCTTGTCAGGTATTAATCAATGGTATTGACCCCCTCTACCAGTAAACCAAGTCTCAGGTCTCTAGGACAACAAAAAATAAAATTTTGAAAATGGGCTATATTTCCAAAATTGGGAATCCTACAAAAAGGTTTGTCTGACGTTAATCAATGATCCTTACCCCCTCTACACCCACACTATGTATCAGGTCTCTAGGACAACAAAAATAAAATTTTCAAAGAGGACTATATTTCCAAAATTAGGAATTTTACAAACAAGTTTGTCTGACGTAAATCAATGGTCTTTACCCCCCTCTACCCCCACACTTAGTCTCAGGACTCTAGGACAACAAAAATAAAATTTTGAATATGGGCTATATTTCCAAAACTAGGAATTCTAAAAAGAATTTGTTTGACATAAATCAATGGTCTTTACCTCCTCTAGCACCATACCAAATGTCAAGTTTCTAGGACGAAAGAAAATGAATTTTGAAAAATGGTCACTATTTTGGAAACTAGGAATTCTACAAAAAATTTGTTTAACATAAATGAAAGGTCTCTATCCCCTCTACCTGTAAACCAAGCCTAGATCTGTAGGACAAAAATGAAAAAAGTACAATTGGGAAGGTAGGCGATTTTCCATAAAACCAAACATTCTAAAAAGTGTTCTATGGGCTTAAAAGAATGTTCTCTATGTCCTTTATTTTTATAATAAAACTTTTTTATTTTTTACATTTTTTTAAAGTTCAATTTTAATTTTTTATATTTTGGAAACTAGGAATTCTACAAAAAGAATTGTTTGGCGTAAATGAATGGTCCCTACCCCATCTACCCTCAAAATAAATTTCAAGTCTGTAGGATAAAAAATAACAGTAGGGGAGTGAGGCCGGTTCTGCCCCTCTTTATTTGAACGCGACTATACCCTCAGCCGAGTAAGATTCAAGATATCTCGCGAACCCATTATCGAGGAGGTGTCACTCTGAGTCATATGACACATCGTACAAGCCTCTAGCTTTATTGGTTCGCGAGATATCTCGATTCATACTTGGCTGACCATGTACAGTCGGGTATAAATCAAATGGGTGGGGCAGAACCGGCCTCACTCCCCTACTGTTATTTTTTATCCTACAAACTTGAAATTTATGTTGAGGGTAGATGGGGTAGGGACCATTCATTTACGTCAAATAAAACCATTTGTAGAATTCCTAGTTTCCAAAATATAAAAAAATTAATTTTAAATTTAAAAAAAATGTAAAAAATAAAAAAGTTTTATTATAAGCGGAAGCTCTGAAACCATTGTAAGGGGGCATATTCCAAAGGTTTCTCCACCGTGCGCAAAAATAAAGGACATAGAGAACATTCTTTTAAGTCCATAGAACACTTTTTAGAATTTTTTGGTTTTGTAAAAAATCGCCTACTTTCCCAATCGAACTTTTTCATTTTTGTCCTACGGATCTGGGGCTTGGTTTACAGGTAGAGAGGATAGAGACCTTTCATTTATGTTAAAAAAAACGTTTTTGTAGAATTCCTAGTTTCCAAAATAGTGACCATTTTTCGAAATTCATTTTCTTTTGTCTTAGAAACTTGAAATATGGTATGGTGCTAGAGGAGGTAAAGACCATTGATTTTTGTCAAGCAAACTTTTTTGTAGAATTCATAATTTTGGAAATATAGCCCATAATCAAAACTTTATTTTTGTTGTCCTAGAGACCTGAGACTTAGTGTGGGGGTAGAGGGGGTAAGGACCATTGATTTACGTCAGACACACCTTTTTGTAGAATTCCCAATTTTGGAAATATAGCGCATTTTCAAAATTTTATTTTTTTGTCCTAGAGACCTGAGACTTGGTTTACTGGTAGAGGTGGTCAAGGCCATTGATTTATGCCAGACAAAACTTTTTTGTAAAATTCCTAATTTTGGAAATATATCCCATTTTGAAAATATTTTTTGGAAAAATTTGAAAAATACACTATTTTTAGACTGACAGTGGGGTAGAGATATGTTTCAGAGTTAACATATGACTTTTTAGGATTTTTAGTTAAAACATATAGCCTACTTTTCCAATATATTTAGGAAAAATTTGAAAAATACACTATTTTTTGACTAGGCATGGGATAGAGGTAAGTGTAAGGGTTGAGAGTCATTGATAAACCTTAGAGTACTTAGGGTTGTTTTTAAATTTTGTGTGTTGTTGTTGTTGCTGCTGCTTGCAAACATGGCTGTAAGCATTATGCAGCCATAAAACGGACTGACATACTTTCCAAGACCAAATAAGCCCCAACAAGCAAGAGCAAATATGAGAGAGCTAATACAAAAGCCAACAAAAGCCAACAAAAAATCCAACAAAAATCTGACAAAAAAGCCATGTAGCATGCAGGTAGTTGAGCAAGTTGTCATATTGACCGATAGGTAGCATGCTGGTAGTTGAGTGAGTATTGATATCGACCGCTAGATAGCATGCTTGTCGTTCAGTGAGTGAGTGTTGAAATGGAGCGCTAGATAGCATGCAGGTCGTTCAAGTAGTTCTCATAGTCACCGCTAGATAGCGGAAACATAATTTGTGTGTCGCATGCAGCTATTTAACAAAGTTTTACCTCATGAAAAACGTGCTTGTATACGATTTGTATAAAAATAGAATATACAATTAACTACTAAGTGTTCAGAACTAACATGTATAGCCTTGTGTAGGGAATATTGAGGTCCTTAGCAATAAAGAGTGCCTAACACATGATTGTACAGCCTTTTGATATGCAGTAAGTACCTGATAACCTTGAGTAGGGTATAAGAATATTTTCAGTTGACTACTACCTGTCACAGTGTTTACATTGTGAAAGACCGTTGAAACAACCAGTCTTTAGCCTTGTCATATGCAGCAAGCAGCTGTTACCCTTAACTAGGTGTATATTAGAGGACCCTTAGCAAGAATATCACCAGTTGACTATTATCTCTCATGATGTTCACATCGTGAAAAACTGTCAAAACAACCATTGTACAGCCTTGTACTACACAGTAAGTAGCTGTTGGTCTTGACTATGGTATATTACAGAACCCTTAGCAAGAATACAACCAGTTTACTACTACTTGTTACAGTGTTCACATCGTGAAAGACCGTCTCACTGTCCAGTCTACAGCCTTGTCATACGCCGCAAAGAGCTATTGGTCTAGACTAGTCTATAGTAGAGGACACTCAACAAGAATATCATCAGTTGACTACTACCTCTCACGGTGTTCACATCGTGAAAAGACCGTCTCTCCGACCAATACGCAGTAAGCAGCTGTTTGCAGAAATCAACATTCATAATGGAAGAACCCATTCCTAGCTATATGTGTAAAGAGTGTGGAAAGACTTTTCTTCGAGATTATCATAGGAAGCGACATGAAGTATCGTGTGGTGAATTCCATGAGTGAAAGACCTGTGGTAGTACATTCAACAATGTTTACAACGGACATCGGCATGAAGAATGTTGTAAGGCTGTGTCGGCAGCTAAAAGACAAAAAGTGGAGCCTACAAACCATTACCTAATGTCATTGGTCCGTGACCAAAATGGACTTATTGAATATGAGACATCTTTTGAAGGTCGACTTAAATCCTATTTCGTACGTTGTGATACGTGTAAGGATTTAAATTCATACCTTAAAGAGTCCAAACAGCAAAAAATACAAGCTATGAAGAAAGAACTAGCAATGCACAACTCGATAAAAGTTAATCTTGTGGCTGAATGTAGATTCATTCATACATCTACCATTGAAATTACAGATCGTGCTTTTCAAACACGAAATCAGGCCCTATTTTTGGAAACGGACTTAAGTAGTTCCTGGAAACACAATTTACAAAGTTAACTACGGAAATGGAGGAATCTGAGCTAAAAGGCAGTAATTGGGCTTTGTTAGCAGTGGAAGGAGTACGATTGAAAATAAATACGTACAATCCCTTGCGTGGTAGCACATGTATACCATTACCAGCAGCTATACAAGCAAGAAAAGCCTGCATTAATCCTGAAAACTTGAAAGATGAAAAGTGTTTTAAGTATGCCATTTAAGCAAAACTAGTTAAAAAGGATGCTCAACGCATTAGCAAATATAAGGACCTGGACAACAAGTATGATTTTTCAGTAACATCGTTTCCTACATCGCTAGCTGACATCCCAAATTTGAAAAAGCCAACGATATATCCATTAATGTATTTGGATTGGAACAAGACAACAAATTGTTCCCTCTAAAGGTTGTAGATCAAGAGCTGCAAGACCATCGCGACCTCCTTCTGCTAAGTTCTTCATCCGGACAGAACCACTACGTCTTTATCAAAGATTTTGATAAACTAGTAAGATATAAGGTTACCCACCATCAACATAAGATATATACGTGTAAACGGTGTTTTACTCACTTCGATAATCGAGATGGACAACAAGGAATGGAAAAAATAAAAGAACATAGAGCTTTGTGTGTCCAGCATGACATTGCTAGGGTTGAAATGCCTATTAAAACTCCATTGTGAAATTTTTAAATGTTGAAAAAATGCTCAGAATACCTTACGTTATCTATGCCGATTTGGAAAGTATACTCTTACCATATCAAACATGTTTACCCAACCCTGAAGCAAGTTATTCAGTGCCATACCAGAGTCATGTTCCTATGAGCTTTGGTATATACGTTAAACCCTCACCTGCTGTGGAACACATAAAGACAAACCCTCCAAGCCAACCTGTTATTTATCGTGGTCCTGACGCTGCAGAAAAGTTTATGGACTGTTTGATCTCAATAGCTAATGAAATTGATCGCCTTTGCAGCTTAAATGTTCTAAAGGCCTTAGCTCATGATCAAGAAGCAGAGTTCCAATGTTCTGAAACCTGTTATTTGTGTGAAAAACCATTTACCAAAGAGGACTGCAAAGTTCGAGACCATTGTCATATTACAGGGGAATACCGTGGAATTGCTCACAATCACTGTAATTTGAGGTGAAAAACACGTAACCCCGTTTCTGTATTTGTACATAATATGAGAAGCTACGACGCAAATTTCATTGTAAAGCAATTGGGATGTACTACTGAGAGAGTGGATATTATGGCTAACTCCAAAGAAAAGTATATTTCCTTCACCAAATATGTAGGAAGTGTTAAGCTTAGATTTGTGGACACGTTTCGGTTAATGCCGAGTAGTTTGGAAAACTTAGTTTCCAACTTAACATTATACCCTGAAACAGACAAGTACTTTGGAAAAGAAAATGCAACGCTCATGACTCGTAAAGGGGTATTTTGTTATGATTACATTGATTCATGGGAAAAGTTAAGTGAAACGTGTTTACCTCCAAAAGAGGTATTCTTTAACAAATTAAGTCAAGACGATGTTAGTCAAGAATACTATGAACATGCCAAGAATGTGTGGAATCGGTTCAACATTAAAACTCTAGGGGAATATAGTGACCTCTACCTAAATTCAGATGTACTCCTTCTTGCAGACAGCTTTGAAACGTTTAGAAACAAAACACTAGAAACACACCGAGTGGATGCTGCACACATTTTTACTTCGCCTGGCTTAAGTTTCGAGGCAATGCTCCTTTACACAGCCATTGAACTGGAATTGCTACAGGATTACGATCAGATTCTTCTAATCGAGTCTGGAATACGTGGAGGCATATGCCAGGTGTCTCATCGGTATGCTGAAGCTAGCAATAAATACATGGAAACCTATGATTCTGAGAAACCATCGCAGTTTATTACCTATGATGATGCCAACAACCAATACGGATGGGCTATGTGTCACTCTCTTCCTTATGGTGGATTTCAATGGATTTCTCCAGATACTGTTGATCTAGAAAAACTAAAGGAAGACAATCCTGTGGGATACATTCTAGATGTTGATGTTGATTACCCACCTGACCTTCATGATCTACACAACGATTTACCTTTCCTACCAGAGTGTACACAACCTAAGGATTCGTCTTTGAAAAAACTAATTCCTCATCTTGGAAATCGAAGGCGATATGTTGTTCACTACATGTCATTAAAACAGGCTTTAGATCATGGAATAAAATTGATAAAAAATCATCCTGTGTTAATGTTTAATCAAAGACCTTGGCTAAAGGCATACGTTGATTTTAATAACAACCTTCGAAAACAAGCCAAAAATGATTTTGAGAAAAATCTGTACAAATTATTCAACAATGCCATTTTTGGAAAAACAATGGGAAATATCCGTAAAAGAATAGGCATACGACTTGTGACTGACACAAAAAAGGCAGAAAAGCTAATAGCAAAGCCTACATTTATCGACAGAACAATTTATGGTCCTAACTTAGCTGCTTTCCACATGGCTAAACGTAATATTGTATTCAATAAGCCTATATATATTGGAATGTGTATACTGGATATTTCAGAAACTCTAATGTATTCCCACCACTATGATGTCCTGCTACCCTATTATGGAATGAACAATCTTAAACTCATGTATATGGATACCGACTCGTTCATTTATTTGGTTAACACCCCAGATGTATATCAAGACAAGTTGGATTTCCTAGAACACCTGGACACATCAGATTATCCTACTAATCACTTATGTTACTCTACATCAGACAAGAAAACGTTGGGGAAATTTAAAGACGAGGCTTGTGGACAAATTATAAAAGCATTTGTTGGACTTAGAGCTAAAATGTACGCTTTAGACAAAACTGGTAAAGAAATCAAAAAGATTAAAGGTATTAACGGAGGTGTTGTCAAAAATTGTATAAGCTTTCAAGATTTTAAGGATTGTGTCATGAAGAACAATGTAAAAAGAATACCAATGAACATTATCACTTCTAAACAACATGACATATCATCTATAAGACTAAACAAAATTGCTTTGTGTCCTGGTGATGATAAAAGTGTGATTGATGCTTATGGTATAGGTACACATGCCTATGGTCATTACTCAATCATTGACCATGCTTAAAGAGTTAAGTTATGAATATCAAAATCTTCTGCCTGCAACTAGCAAATACATAAAACAAAACAATTTAGGAAATAAACAAGAGTTTAGTGCTTTTCAGTCGGTCAACACGAATGTACCCAAAAGAGACGGGTTATGCCCTAATCCTGAAATAAATTACATGAGATTAATTATTAATTATTAATTTATTAATCTCATGTAATTTATTTCAGGATTAGGGCATAACCCATCTCTTTTGGGTACATTCGTGTTGACCGACTGAAAAGCACTAAACTCTTGTTTACTAAGGCAACACTGAAAATATGGCTTCAAACACCACAATGTTAGGAAATAAAACAATAGCACTACAAAAATTAAAAAAACTGGCATTCATATTCAAAAAATAAATAAAATAGAAAACAAAATAAAACAACTGTACAATTTATGACTAAAAAGGAATATAATATAAATGTATTATGTGTAAATAGTGTACATGTATTTAAAATAAAAAATATTGTATGGACACTGCTTGTACATTTCTAATTACTACCCACCTCTCTCCACTCCTAATGCAAAATGAACATGTAAAACACGAATTGGAAAATCCATGTTTCCATATTGACAAAATAGAAAAAACATTTAACTGAAATTTTAAAAACTGTAAATGGGAATTTGGTAAATTGACAAATGTGTAAACAACAAATTGGAAAATCCATGTTTCTATATCATGAAATTGAAAAACTTTCAACTGACAATATAAAAACTGTAAAAGGGAAATTGTGTAATTGATAAATGTGTAAACAACAAAATGCAAAATCCATGTTTCCATATTATGAAATTGAAAAACTTAAAACTGACATTAAAATAACTGAAAATGGGATATTGGAAAATTGACAAATGTGTGAACAACAAAGTGAAAAAAAAACCGGTTGGGGTAATGATCATGTTGTACAGTAGCCTATAAGACTAGCATAAGGATAGTTGCATGTGCCCTTATATACTTTGTGTATGTGCATTAGCCTTTGGATTAGCTTAAGTTAGATTTGGTAACGTTAGGTTTGGTGAGGTTAGGCATGTGACCTTGTAGTTAACTGTTTTCGGAAAATGTAAAATCTAAAATCAAAAAATCTTAAATTTAAAATGTAAAATCTAAAAAATCTAAAATCTAAAATACAAAAAATCAAAAATGTAAAATCTAAAATCTAAAAAAACTATAATGAAAAAATCAAAAATCTAAAATGTTAAACTATAAAATGTTAAAATGTAAAATCTTTAAATCGGGTTTCTGTGGGTTAGGTTAGGTTAGGTTATACCTAAGTTTATTATTTGTGCTCTCACATTTGCTCTCACTTTTTTGCTCACACTTTTTGCTCTCACTTTTTTTGCTCGCACTTTTAAGTTAGGTTAGGTTAGGTTAAGTTAGGTTAGGTTAGGTTATAACTTAGTTTATTATGTGTGCTCTCACATTTGCTCTCATATTTGCTCTGACTTTGAAGTTAGGTTAGGTTTGGTTAGGTTAGGTTAGGTAAGGTTAGGTAAGGTTAGGTTAGGTATGTGACCTTGTAGTTTACTATTTTCGGAAAATGTGAAATGTAAAATCTAAAATCAAAAAATCTTAAATTTAAAATGTAAAATCTAAAAAACTAAAATCTAAAATACAAAAAAAATCAAAATTGTAAAATGTAAAATCTAGAAAATGTAAAATGAAAAATTCAAAAATCTTAAATGTTAAAAGGTAAAATGTTAAAACGTAAAATCTTAAATCATTAAATGAGGTTTCTGTGGGCTAGGTTAGGTTAGGTTAGGTTAGGTTAAGTTAGGTTAGGTTAGATTAGGTTATAACTTAGTTTATTATGTGTGCTCTCACATTTGCTCTCATATTTGCTCTGACTTTGAAGTTAGGTTAGGTTAGGTTAGGTTACTTTAGTTTAGGTTATGTTAGGTTAGGTTAGGTGAAGTTGGGTTAGGCAGAATGGCTGCGGTATGAATCAAAAGCCAGCTCCTGTCAGTTATGCCTCACAAGGCTGAGTGTACTCCGATCCACTCCTGAAACCAGAAATTAAATTTCTTGGCAGAGCCGGGGATTCGAACCTCAGGAATGACCGCCAAGAATGCTAGCCACTACACCAAGAAGTGGACAATATAAGGCTGGTCTTGATTGTACACGATCAATCAATAATTACCTTATAATAATAATAGTAATAATAATAAATATTCCATTTAGCAACTACACGGCCGACCTCTTCCTGTGACGTCACGCACGGTCTCAGGGCGTGGCGGCCATGTTGCCCATTAGCCACTGCGCTAGCTCTGACTGACCCCTCCATAATAATAACATAGGGCTGGTTGCGCGCGGCGGCCATCTTGCCCATTAGCCCCTGCGCCAGGATCGCCCTTTTATTGCTACTTACCATAAGCTTTTATTTTGGTTTATCATTATGGCTTATGTGTTGGGTTGTAGATATTGGCTTATATATTGGCTTTATTAGCTTATGCATTGGCTTATGTGTTGGCTTATGTATTGGCTTATATATTGGCTTATGAGTGTTGGCTAATGTATTGGCATATATATTGGTTTATGTGTGTTTTCTTATGTATTGGCTTATGTATTGGCTTATGTGTGTTGGATTATGTGTTGGCTTATGTGTGCTGGTTTATGTGTTGGCTTATTTGACAAGTTATTTTGTCAATGTATTTATTAGCTTATTCTTTTTGTCTTAGAAAGTATCACATCCCTTATTTGTAAGCAAGCAACAACAAAAACATACCAAGATTTAAAAAAAATCTAGAATACTTTAAGGTTAATCATTAACTCTCAACTCCTACTCTTATCTCTATCCTACGCCTAGTAAAAATATTATAATTTTTTAACATTTCTAAAATAATATTTGGAAAGGTAGGCTATATGTTTAAATTAAATATCCTAGAAAGTTGTATGTTATCTCATTCTCTTACCTCTATCCCCAGTCGATTCAGTGTTCTCACGGTTGTTTATAAACACCTGCATCACATAACGTCATACGTCTGCACGAATTATGTTTTGCACGCTTGCTTTTTTTGTAATGATGCACCTCGCACCTGGTCGTAACACTTGCATTACGTGACGTCATACACTGAGAGATTTTGCTTGTGTCTGTAAAAATTATGTTTCGCACGCCTTCGTTTTGTAACGCTGCACATTGCATTTGGTTGTAACACTTGCAACGCGTGACTTAAACTGCAAGATTCTGCTTGTTTTAAATCACAGACAATTTGCGGTAAATGTAAAGTAGTAGAGGTAGAGCGGTAGATGTAGAGCGTTTGAGTTAGAGCGTTAGTGGTATAGCGTTAGAGGTAGAGCAGTAAAAGGTAAAGCGGTATAGTGATATGCCCGAATCCGATCATTGGTTAGCGAGATTTCAGCCTTGCCCCTGAATATATTTCCGGTTAGTATGTTATTTAGACCCCGCCTCAAACCCCTACTGTTTCTTTTTTGTCCTAGGGTTATAAAACTTGTTTTGTTTTAAGTCAAACATACAACCTTCTAGGATTTATAGTTTCGAAAATATAGCCTGCTTTCCAAATTGCACTTTTTTTTGAAAACAATTAAAATGCCATGTTTTGTTCTAACGATAATGGATATAGAGGCCTCTTGTTAAAAAAAACATGACTTGTTGTATACATAAAGGGTATAGAGACCTTCCGTTTAAGCCGATATAATACTTTCTAGGATATTTATTTTTGAAAATATAGCATATTTTCAACATAATATTTTGGAATAAAAAAATATAATGATTTTGACTGAGATTGTAGGGTTAGCATATGACTTCATATGGTTTTTAGTTTAAACATATAGCCTATTTTCCGAATAAATGTTTGCAATAATTTTAAAAATATAATGTTTTTGACTAGTATATTGTATTGTTATTGTTTTAAGGGGTGGAACAGTGAGGTCATCTTCCACCTAGTTTTTGACTAGGCGTGGGATAGAGGTAAGAGTATGAGTTGGGGTTTAATGATTAACCTTAAAGTAAACTCGAAATTTGGAATGTTGGTGTGTTGTTGTTACTTACAAACAGGTAAGATCAAGTGTGGTTAGCTGGGATTAGATTTGGATGGGTTTATTAAAGACAGGTCAAGTGTAGTCAGGTTAGGTTAGGTGAGTTGAAATTAGATTAGGTAAAGTTAGGTTAGGTTAAGTTAAGTTAAGACCGCCATCTTCTTTTTTTTCGGCTACCCCCTTCGAGCTCGGTTACCCTCCACCACCCTTTCCTAGCCATCTTTGCTCGACCGATTAAAGATACTCCCTTCTCGGCTACCCTGATAAATAAATAAATAAATAATAACTAATAAAATAAATAAATAATACTACCCTCACATTCTCCCGCTATTCACCACCATCTTGGTTGACCGATTAAAGATACTTGCACTCAGCTTCCCTCCCGCTATCTTAACTGCTCTGCATCGTCTCTGACCGCCACCTTGAACACTCTGCGACATCTCTTGAGAGTGGCTACAGTGACCCTCTTCAATGATTGGCTCGCAAGGTATCGATAAATCCGAATAGCGAGTGCGATGGGTCTTTTGGTTAAATCAGGAGCAAATAATCAATAAATAATCATTTGAAAAGCCCGCTATTCAAGAGTTCGGTTGCGCTCAGTGGCCATTTTGCACAGTAGCCCCCGTGCCAGCTAGGACTCTCGCTCAATACAGTCAGCATAGGGTCGGTTGCGCGCGGCGGCCATCTTGCGCATTAGTCCCTGGCCCAGAACCGGCCTTTTATCCCTACTGAAATTTAAGCCATAGAATTACGATTTATTCTTCGCGGAATGGCATTCTCAATGAAGAGTTTGTCTTATTCAGTCCAATGAATGATAATGATCGAGTGGCCTCCTGAGAGGCCGAGTGCAGGGCTTTCTAGTTTACGCCCGTGGGCGACCTGCGCACCGTAATGACGATGATGTAATGCTGAAGACGTCACATAGACCCAGTCCCCGAGCCATGGGAGTTAGGCCCAAGAGAAAAATTCCTTGATGGCCCGGCCGGGAATCGAATCTGGGACATTTCTGGATAAAGCCTAGCGTGCTAACCATTTAGCCACGGAGCCATTCACTACAGTGAAATCCTGGGATATAATCTTAATAGCTGAGGCATTTTTCTCAATTTTATTTCATCGGTTTATTATTTTGAGCCTACTTTCATCTTACGAAATATAGACTTGTGAGATCACCTTGTATCCGTGTGTGTCCTCATAAAATCTAAACGGTTTGAGTGAATACAATGAAACTTGGTGAAGTCGTAGTACTATTTCGTCCAAGCACGACTGTGTCCTTCAAATTTTAATACGTTTTACCAATTCAACATGACGACCGCGCGAATAATTACACCAGCATTCATTATCACCGACAGGATTTGTTATAAGGAATCATTTGTGTAGCAAATAGACTGACAGAGCTAGGCCATAACGCCAAGGTCTATGTGGACTTGGTAGACGTGAAATGGATTTCCGTGGTTTCCCATTTTCAACTCCATGCAAACGCTGGACAGTAACTTCTGACAAGCCACGGCCACTTCCTTCCACATCCTTGCCCAGTTTCATTCATATTGATTCATTTCACCTCTCATTAACTCCCCTTTGGGGTTAAATTCCGGCACCCTGGCGTCTCTAAAAGCCGCCGTAGTTAAAAGAGGCGTAAAGCCAATAACATTAGTATTATTATCTTTAGTACGGTACTGTTTCGAGTACCTTGGATACGGCTGGGAGGATGGAAATGGGTCTGTAATTGTCTGGATTGCTTTTGTCACCTCCTTTATAGACTGGTGTGACTCGTGCTATTTTTAGATCATCAGGCGCCAGGCCAGTCTCTAACGATAAATTTATTAAAGTGGTTAATGGGCTACTTTGCATGAAAATGGAGATTTTTTTAAACAATTTTACTGACATACCATCTTTGTCTTGGCTACTTTTCATTTTAAGGCTTAATATGATATTGCGAATTTCCATCTCATTAGTCGGTGTCATAAATATGGAATCTGTTTTGACATTAATTTCATTAAATTTATTCCCTGGGGGGGGGGGGATGCTTTTGGCTAACTTGCGTGCCATTTATCCTAGTTGAATGTTTAAATCATGCAACTTCTATAATGTGGACTCCTCTTGAAAATTAATCACATTGTAGGCTCCTAATCTTTTGTTCAGTATTTCATGTTGTGCCCGTTTCTCCAATGGGACAGGCGCATCCCGGCCCCATCGGATGAAACGGCCAAGGGAGTGGGCGAAAAGAGAATTAGGGCGTGAATCTTGGTTCATACAGACAAGAATAAAACCAAAGCTCCAGCGAG
This sequence comes from Meconema thalassinum, assembly GCA_946902985.2. Lineage (NCBI taxonomy): Eukaryota > Metazoa > Arthropoda > Insecta > Orthoptera > Tettigoniidae > Meconema > Meconema thalassinum. The sequence continues at coordinate 890,331,038 of OX336389.2, forward strand.
CTAGAGACAAAGGGTCTCGGGTCGTTTACGGGTTGGGATGGCAAACAAAATGAACCAGGATTCAAAAGCAAACCCCCTAATTCGAATTTACAAACAGATAAAAAAAGAAACAGCCCTCGTAAAATCACATCTGCTCCTTTATTGGCCAAAGGACAACCAAACATGCTACCTGCCTACTTAGAAATTCGACCAGGAGACTGCCCAGCCAAAATTAACACAACTATTATTCCATTAGTGCACACGCATAATAATAATAAAAAAAATACTGGTCACTTAGTCCAAAGTTTACCTGTGGCATGTGCTCAGCAAAAAAAAAAAAAACATATCATAACATGAAAATCTACCTTTATACATCGATGGACGGCCTCCTGTATCGAATTGAAATTTACCATCTAAAGAGCATCAAACAAAATCACATCATAAATTTTCCCAACATCAACTGGACGTCACCTAATGTGGAATTCAATAACCAACCGAAATATAAATCATTTACATTTACAACTAGTGTTTGAATATTTACACAGCGCCTTCTTATTGTTCTATCTGGTCTACAGGCATGACCGTCCCAATTACCTTGGTCCTCATTAATATACCCACTTGCATAAGAAAGTTACCGATATGTCATATGCTGACGTCTAGAATTGGTTCACAACTTTCATAATAGTATACCTCAGTGTGTTTCATTTTCGTGACCAACATTTAATCATAGCCATTCAGTCAACCACTATGTGTGAGGATCTGAGTAACCTTACTACAGAGCGTACCCTCAAGTACATCATAGCTCTGTTCCACCCTCAACCCTATGAGGAAATGCAGCACATCCATCCATCTAGTGAGGAACCTGTCCGTACAATTACAAATTATCAGGGTCATACATAGCCCCCTGAATAACCTTGTTACACATAACTGAATATCACCACATTAATCTACTTTGTCACATATGACGGAATACCATATTAATCTCATTGCAAAAAAATTGCGCTTAATAGCTTACCTCGAACCCACACTTAACACAGTAATTCAACCTTACAATGAAGTCGTACGATAACATGATACTTTGCCCAAGGAACCATATCATACCAGACAACAATTAACCAAAATCAGCGTCTTATTTCATATCACATATCTGAATTTCATAAGAGACCATTTGGAATAAAACTTGTTCCATGATTTTCATGCCCAATTATCTCGAGCGATATTTCTTTTTCATGGCCATGCGTGATTATCTCCAACTATATTTCGGTATTGATTATAGCAATATTTATCAACCTTTAACTATGATTATTAATATTATTAATAACCTTACTATTATATAATTATATTTCAAAGCATAACATTGACATTGATGCTGTTCGTAAAAGTCAAAACGACTCGAAGTAAAAAAAAAACTCTGCACAACCTCAGGAAAACGAGAGTGATGCTCTTATTTAACCTAGAATCATTGGTTGTTAATAGCGTTAAACTATGTGAATAGGATTAAATTACACGACCCCAAGTCATCTTATGGCATTGCTATTCAAAAATGGAGAATCTCTTCTTTACGATGAACAGGAGTGAGAAAAAGATATCTTACTTTGGATCCGGCGTCGTGATGAATCCTGGTCCTTGGGAATAAGAGACGTCGATGTTTCCTGGTCATGCGTACAGCGTCGTTCCACCCGCGTCTCCCGGCGCTCCAGTGTAAGCATGCGTCCCCTACATCTGTCAATCTCCAGGCGACGACCATGACCGCCCCCGACTGCACCTCTCCACCAACGGCGTTGGCGTCGGCGTCGGCGTCTCTTATCATCTCGTTCCATGTCCACGCATCCATTTCCTCGCGACTGTTCATCCCCTGGCAACCCCTAATGGGTTTACTGAAACATACTTTGGGTATTGAGGTCCGTGTAGATTCCCAACATGTCCGAGTCTGCGTTCATATTGTTTACATTGCTGTGTGACCACATTGCATTCCACTACGCCGTAACACTTTCACATCTACACGCTACAGTATCCGCTTCTTAGTTCATTCAACTTGACCTGCTCACGTCCCACACTTTATGTTTAGACTGTTCGCCTCGCCTGCGCAACCTGCAACCATTAACGCAAGCTTAAAGCAGATATATCCCTTTCCTCATGCGCACACTGTGTCTCTTGAATGCCAGCTTGGCTGTTCACCTTTAAATGACGTAACCGGTTGGCGTTATAATTCAGGTTTCTCTCCGGCCTTCGCTCAAATGTTCTGATGTTCGAATGTTTAGGCGTACACAACTTTATCAGATTATTGCCATAATACTTCCTTCAGCGTTTTTGCCCGTTATCTGACCCGGACCACGTGCGTAAAACTTCATAATACAAAGAACGGCGAAGAATTCTGTGATCTTATGCACTCTGCATAACCCAATCGCGGCACTGGCATAAATCTACACATACCTCCGTCAATCAGTTGTGGTCCTTCCTTCACGTGCCGGCGTGCCGATATATGGATATCGCGATGGCGACACTTCACCCAAACACAACTCCACCGCGCTTCACGAATGATTTCTTCCAACATGCGGCGACGAGTATTCAGCATGCACATAAAAAAAACTATCCAGTGCCCGATGCGGAATTTAACTCACGTGGCTTACATCTCTGACCACTATGTCACACACTCGTCCTCGCCGAGTCGCATAAGAAACTTCCTCGTCCGGGCCACACCGTATCACTGAACCTTCCAGAACCGAGTTGACCTCCTCTCGAGAAAAGGGGCGGAGGGGTCGGAAGCTTCTGGAGCATTCCCCCACTCTAGCGGTTACCTCGCTGCGTCATGCCATGACGTCATTCTGACCCTCCGGTCTCCTCTCAATCTCCCATAATCCGGGGCCGGTAATTGACCTTGACTGGATCGGTCACATCTCTCCCGCGGCCTTCAAAATATAAGCGGTGGGAACATAGCTTATATTTTCCTTTAAATGATGCATGTGAACGATCCTTTCAGTCATCTCCTCAATGTTGACTAACGGGCTTGCTCGTGATACTTCCGCAGATTCGCGGCATTGAAGTTTCCAACAAGTGCATTCGTGACGTTGTCAACCACCCTATAGCAATTGTTATCCATCACTCTGGCAATCCTATGGGGTCCCGTGAATGGGCGCGCAAATTTCCCATACACTCTGAGTGGTAGGTTTGATGACGTAGGTTTCCGAATCAGCACCAGGTCATTGACTCGAAGTGGTTGGCGAAAACGGCGGCCAGCCTTCCTTCTCTCCCGTTTCTGTGCCTGTAGCTGCATCCTTTCCTGAGCCCGTTCGTTTCTCCTTTGCGCCGACGGCTAAATCTCTGGGGGTACCTGTATAACAGCATGCCAAGGTCTACTTGGTTTCCGTCCATGTTGCAGAAGACAAGGAATTTGTCTGGTACTTTCATGTGTTGTAGAGTTCAAGCAACGTTCGATTATGGGTACCACTTCCATCCATCTATGATGCTGTTCATGACAGTAAATCCGGCAGTATTTTCCAATCTCAGCATTTACCCTTTCAACTGGATTTTCTTCTGGGTATCTTATGGAGCTCAAGATATGCCTTATGCCGAGTCGTGCCATTACCTCCTGGAATTCGGCGCTCGTGAACTGCGTTCCGTGATCGCTCAGGAGGAACTCTGGCTTCCCCGCAGTTGGAATCACGCCAGTTTCAATCCTGCGAATTACGTACCGGGATGTAGCCTTCTGGATAGGGTGCAACATGACTAATTTGGTAAACACATCCATCGTCACCAAGATGTATTGGTTACCCCTGGTGGACCTCGGAAGGGGGCCATACAGGTCCGTAGCCATTAATTCATTCGGACGGGTCGGTATAATAGCCCTCAGCTTCTCCTTAGATACGTCCGATGGGAACTTGCACCTCTGACAGATGTCGCATGTCCTGATTACCGCTCGTATGGTTTTTCCCATATACTCCCAGGTAAATCTTTCTCTTATGGCATGTAAGGTTTTATCACATCCTCCATGCCCAATAGATCGGTGAGCCAACCAAACCACTGCTGAAATCAACTTTGGCGGTATTACAATACGTAGCCTTGTGTGGTCTCTATCGACAAACTTGTGAATCACGTTACCAACAATGTGATAAAAGTGAGCAATCTTTGCCGATCCAGCATAATGGGGGTCAACTGCACCCATGCGATTCTTCAAATACCGGTATATCCGTCTTAACGGAGTATATCGCCGTTGCGCCTGGCACAGGCGTTTCAAACGCTCCACCGTTTCCTGATCATCCGGTATTAGCTGTACCTGGTGCAAAACAGCCTCCTCACGTGGGTTTCTGCTCAAAACATCCGCTAGAAAGTTTTGCTTTCCGGACCTATGAACAACTTCTGCATCGAATTGCTGTAGGAAAAGGGTCCAGCGCGTGACTCTTTCGCTTGAAATGTCAGACTTTAACATAAACTGTAACGCGCGATGGTCCGTCACAATCACGACCTTATGCCCTAAAAGAATCTTCTTCCACATCGTTAGAGCATAAATTATAGCCAGCGCCTCCAATTCCGTGGCAAAGTAGTTAAGCTCAGGCTGTCGCAATTTCCTACTGGTAAATGCCAGATAATGTTGTTTCTTCTCGTCATCCAACTGGTACAACACAGCGCTCACTCCTACCTTTGAAGCATCGGTGTCAATATAAAATGTTTTGGAGAAGTCTGGGTACTCCAGTTTGACATTGTTAAGGAGCATGTGTTTAGCTTGCGTGAAGGCCTCTTCACACGCCTGATCCCACTTCCACCGATTGTTTTTCCTGAGCATGCTCTGCAGAGGGGCAACTACATCCATGTAACGGGGGCAATGACTAGAGAAGAATAAAGTCATTCCCAGGAACTGCCTCACTTGTTTCACCCTTTCTGGTCTGGGAAACTTAGCTATCGCCTCAATCTTCTCCGGGTTCGGCCGATATCCATGTTCGTCAATGAGATGTCCCAAAAACTGAATTTCTCGGTGAAAGAAATTGCATTTCTCCAGGTTTGCCTTAAATCCGGCCGTAAGCAAGTTCTCAAACAACAATCTCAAATGTTTCAGGTGCTCCTCCTCTGACGTGGATGCCAAGATCAAATCGTCCACATAACATAGTACGTGTTTCTTGACTTCTTCACTCAAGTTGCTGTCCAGCGCTCGAATCAGCACAGGGCCGATGTTTTTCAAACCAAAGGGAAGGCGGTTAAAGACGTGGGTCTTCTGCTCATGCAGGAAGCCAGTGTATTGCTTACTGGTCTCGGTTAACTCGACATGATAATAGGAATTTGTGAGATCCACGGTTGAGAAATATTTTTTTCCCTTAAAGCGCCTCAGCAGCTCTCTAATTTGTGGTGGGCGGTCGTACTCTGGCAAAATGCGTGCATTTATTCCACGTGCATCCAGACAAATCCTCAGGCGACCATTTGGCTTCCTTACAACCGCTAAAGGGTTTAGGAAAGAAGTCGGAGCCTTCTTTATTATGCCATCCTTCTCCATGGCGTTTATCATGGCCTTTACCTCCTCCTTCCATTTCTCTGGAACTGGATATATGTGTTTCCTGTATGGTGAATCATCACTCAACTTGATATCGTACTGAAAGTTCTTGATAACTCCAGGTTTGTCGCTAAATACCTCCCGAAACTCCTGTATGAGGTCATCAAACTGTTTCTGGACAGTTGGATCCAAAATTTCCTTTACACCAACGGGCATGTGGGTGATCGTCTCTTCTTCACGTTCCACGATATTCTCAAGTGTGTTCTCCAAGAAGAGCGTGCTCGAGTTGGCATTGATATACTCTTTCGATCCTCTGCTCGGCGATTCGTTTCCGACATACATGACACCCTCATGCATATTTATAATCCAGCCGTACTCCGAAATGAAGTCAACACCCAGGATTATTTGAAAATTGATGTTGGAGATGGCCACGAACACGTGCTCATAAAACCTCCCCGCAATCTTGATCGTCAACAGGGCCTGCAGCTTGCATCTCACTGAGCGATCGGGAATTACACCTCTAACCTTTACATTCGCTACTGGTTGAATATATACGGGTCCTGCCTCCATTATCTCGTCCAAACATGACTGAGACACCACACTAATCATCGCTCCGGTGTCAATCAGGGTTTTTACTTGTTTACCGAGCACCTCTACTGTTATGATTGGCAAAGGATACACTTTCCCGCGGCGGATAACGTCTTCCTCATGAATCAAGTCTTCGTCGGTAGCCTGAAATATCTCTTGAATTTCAATCAGTTCGGGAGGACCAAGGTTTGAGGAATTTCTTAATTTGAAGTTTTTTTTTGTTGATCTGACCTACTTGTGCCAGGTGGTCGGTCAGCTTCCCCCGGTGGTGCGGATGGATTACTCCGTAATTGTTGTAAATATTCCTGGCTCTCTCGATGTCTTTTCGTATAGCTCGACCGCGATCCCTGCGAACGAGAATCCCTATCGGCATTCTGTCTCTGATAATATTGATTTGACTGCCTTCGCTGATATTCACCATATCGTCCCTTTGTATTGTCGAACCGGGATCTCCTACGCTCTTCGTACGGTTTATTCCTCCACCTGGGTCGCTCGTCTGTTCCACCGTAGCTCCTATCTCGACTCCGATAGTACCCTGTGTCTCTTGGCCTGTCCGTCTCCCGCGGCGTTCGCTCTTCCGTCTGCGCAATTTTGTCAATCACGACCGTGTTTACATCTCTATATTCCTGTCGTCCGGACCTCGCCTGTAACTGTGCGCTAGTGTGGTCAAGTTTTCGAAGAATCTCTTCACATCCCTCTAAAGTCTCGGCTCCTGACGCTATTACACTCTTCTGGACCTCAACAGGTAATTGTCGTATAATGGCTTGGACCAATTCGTCCTCCGGCACCGGTGGAGTCAAATACTGCAGCCTGGCGAGTTGCGATGCGAAATACCCCGCGTACCTAGTCGGATTGGACGTCGCATACCGTTTAGGGTAGAGTTCCGCCCGTATGTTCAATTGTTCTTCAGGGCTCCAAAAGCGTTTGATCAATAGTCGTTCGAACTCGTCCGCGCTCGTGAACGTGTATCGAAATGCGCGAAACCAAGTTAATGCTGTCGATTCCAGGGACCTCTCAATAACTCATAGTTCCCTCTCACGTGGTACCTTATTTTCTGCCATATATTCACGGACCTCCCTCATAAATTCGATGGGTGTGACATTGTTAGTCCCATTGTTCCCCGAGAATTTCCTCGACTGGTGGTCTATACTTCTAATGATAGTCAGGTGTCCCGCGGGGTTTGTACTCTGTATTCTAGGCGTTGCAACTACCTCTCCCGCCTTTCTAGAAGATGGGGTGTTCTCACTTTCCGTCCCGTTAAGAGGTGGCGTGTTTTCAATTTCGGACCATCTAACCCTTTCTGACTCCGATTTATCTTTTATCTGCGTCATTTCCGCCTCTAAGTTGCCTAATCGAGTGAGTTGCCTTCCCTGTTGGATAATGATCATCTCCTCCAACTCAACAATGGAAGTGTGGATAGATTCTCTCACATGTTCGAATAACGTCGTTTGGGAATGAGTGATTTTCCTGTCATACGTGTCCTGGAATGATTCAACCTGTAGCTGCATGTTTTTCACGTCTTTCGCGACCTCTTCTTTCCAACCTGACACGTCCTGTTTCAACTTATCCAGGGTTTCCTCGTTAGATTGACCAATTTGCTCAATTTTTGCCGTCAAATCTTGTCCAATGCCTTTAATATTACTGTTCAACTTCTCCTAAAGTCCTTCAATATTCCCCCGAAGCGAACTCTGAGTATCCCTGATTTGCCGTGCCATAGAATCTTTGAGCTCCGCGGTGAGCACTTGAAATGTAGTTTCTACCTTTTTATCGAGTAGATTAATATTATTATCTATAGCCTTTCCTGATAGCCTAAGATTACGTTCTACAGCATCAATGTTTTTCTGCAAATGAGATTCTAAACTCTTAAGGTTAGATCCCATGACTTCTAATAAGTCGGTTCTGAGACCATCAACTTTATCTGCTATTTGAGTACCGACACCCTCTTGTGTCCTCTGTACCTCTGCTATCTGAATACCGACACCCTCTTGTGCCGTCTGTAAGCGATACATATCGCTCCTCATGTTTGTCTTAATTGACCCAATACTATCCTTAACATTATTCATTTCAGTGGTTAAACCATTTAATCCATCTTGGATTTGTTTCAATATATCAGCTATATTTTCTGCGGTTACTACTTGTGACATCTTACAATACAACTTAAATGTAGGGGCCTACAAGGGAATGTAGGTCGTCGAGTATAGCCATGACTTGAGGTCGTGTACCAACCCTATCAAAGGGTTCACTAAAGGCTCAGTGTGATACGAGGTTAATTTTACACGAAAGAATTACACCTGGCAAGCATCTCGCCCCCATCAAAGGCACGAATCTGACCACTCAGTATACTCCCATCACCACAACAAATGATTGAGTAAAAGCATGCCCATGACGGAGACGACACGCACCATCGTCGTCGAGCCAACACGTTAGCGGCGCCATTCCCCCCCCCCTGTGCATGTTTCTCCAATGGGACAGGCGATCACCCGGCCAACATCCCGGCCCCATCGGAAGAAACGGCCAAGGGAGTGGGTGAAAAGAGAATTAGGGCGTGAATCTTGGTTCATACAGACAAGAATAAAACCAAAGCTCCAGCGAGCTAGAGACAAAGGGTCTCGGGTCGTTTACGGGTTGGGATGGCAAACAAAATGAACCAGGATTCAAAAGCAAACCCCCTAATTCGAATTTACAAACAGATAAAAAAAGAAACAGCCCTCGTAAAATCACATCTGCTCCTTTATTGGCCAAAGGACAACCAAACATGCTACCTGCCTACTTAGAAATTCGACCAGGAGACTGCCCAGCCAAAATTAACACAACTATTATTCCATTAGTGCACACGCATAATAATAATAAAAAAAATACTGGTCACTTAGTCCAAAGTTTACCTGTGGCATGTGCTCAGCAAAAAAAAAAACATATCATAACATGAAAATCTACCTTTATACATCGATGGACGGCCTCCTGTATCGAATTGAAATTTACCATCTAAAGAGCATCAAACAAAATCACATCATAAATTTTCCCAACATCAACTGGACGTCACCTAATGTGGAATTCGATAACCAACCGAAATTTAAATCATTTACATTTACAACTAGTGTTTGAATATTTATACAGCGCCTTCTTATTGTTCTATCTGGTCTACAGGCATGACCGTCCCAATTACCTTGGTCCTCATTAATATACCCACTTGCATAAGAAAGTTACCGATATGTCATATGCTGACGTCTAGAATTGGTTCACAACTTTCATAATAGTATACCTCAGTGTGTTTCATTTTCGTGACCAACATTTAATCATAGCCATTCAGTCAACCACTATGTGTGAGGATCTGAGTAACCTTACTACAGAGCGTACCCTCAAGTACATCATAGCTCTGTTCCACCCTCAACCCTATGAGGAAATGCAGCACATCCATCCATCTAGTGAGGAACCTGTCCGTACAATTACAAATTTTCAGGGTCATACATAGCCCCCTGAATAACCTTGTTACACATAACTGAATATCACCACATTAATCTACCTCGTCACATATGACGGAATACCATATTAATCTCATTGCAAAAAAAATGCGCTTAATAGCTTACCTCGAACCCACACTTAACACAGTAATTCAACCTTACAATGAAGTCGTACGATAACATGATACTTTGCCCAAGGAACCATATCATACCAGACAACAATTAACCAAAATCAGCGTCTTATTTCATATCACATATCTGAATTTCATAAGAGACCATTTGGAATAAAACTTGTTCCATGATTTTCATGCCCAATTATCTCGAGCGATATTTCTTTTTCATGGCCATGCGTGATTATCTCCAACTATATTTCGGTATTGATTATAGCAATATTTATCAACCTTTAACTATGATTATTATTATTAATAACCTTACTATTATATAAATATATTTCAAAGCAAAACATTGACATTGATGCTGATCGTAAAAGTCAAAACGACTCGAAGTAAAAAGAAAACTCTGCACAACCTCAGGAAAACGAGAGTGATGCTCTTATTTAACCTAGAATCATTGATTGTTAATAGCGTTAAACTATGTGAATAGGATTAAATTACACGACCCCAAGTCATCTTATGGCATTGCTATTCAAAAATGGAGATTCTCTTCTTTACGATGAACAGGAGTGAGAAAAATATATCTTACTTTGGATCCGGCGTGGTGATGAATCCTGGTCCTTGGGAATAAGAGACGTCGATGTTTCCTGGTCATGCGTACAGCGTCGTTCCACCCGCGTCTCCCGGCGTTCCAGTGTAAGCATGCGTCCCCTACATCTGTCAATCTCCAGGCGACGACCATGACCGCCCCCGACTGCACCTCTCCACCAATGTCGTTGGCGTCGGCGTCGGCGTCTCTTATCATCTCGTTCCATGTCCACGCATCCATTTCCTCGCGACCGTTCATCCTCTGGCAACCCCTAATCGGTTTACTGAAACATACTTTGGGTATTGAGGTCCGTGTAGATTCCCAACATGTCCGAGTCTGCGTTCATATTGTTTACATTGCTGTGTGACCACATTGTATTCCACTACGCCGTAACACTTTCACATCTACACGCTACAGCATCCGTTTCTTAGTTCATTCATCTTGACCTGCTCACGTCCCACATTTTATGTTTAGACTGTTCGCCTCGCCTGCGCAACCTGCAACCATCAACGCAAGCTTAAAGCAGATATATCCTTTTCCTCATGCGCACACCGTGTCTCTTGAATGCCAGCTTGGCTGTTCACCTTTAAATGACGTAACCGGTCGGCGTTATAATTCAGGTTTCTCTCCGGCCTTCGCTCAAATGTTCAGATGTTCGAATGTTTAGGCGTACACAACTTTATCACATTATTGCCATAATACCTTCCTTCAGCGTTTTTGCCCGTTAGCTGACCCGGACCACGTGCGTAAAACTTCATAATACAAAGAACGGCGAAGAATTCTGTGATCTTATGCACTCTGCATAACCCAATCGCGGCACTGGCATAAATCTACACATACCTCCGTCAATCAGTTGTGGTCCTTCCTTCACGTGCCGGCGTGCCGATATATGGATATCGCGATGGCGACACTTCACCCAAACACAACTCCACCGCGCTTCACGAATGATTTCTTCCAACATGCGGCGACGAGTATTCAGCATGCACATTAAAAAAAACTATCCAGTGCCCGATGCGGAATTTAACTCACGTGGCTTACATCTCTGACCACTATGTCACACACTCGTCCTCGCCGAGTCGCATAAGAAACTTCCTCGTCCGGGCCACACCGTATCACTGAACCTTCCAGAACCGAGTTGACCTCCTCTCGAGAAAAGGGGCGGAGGCGTCGGAAGCTTCTGGAACATTCCCCCACTCTAGCGGTTACCTCGCTGCGTCATGCCATGACGTCATACTGACCCTCCGGTCTACTCTCAATCTCCCATAATCCGGGGCCGGTAATTGACCTTGACTGTATCGGTCACAATGTACTGTAATTAACAATATCTGCTAGTGTAATTGTGCAATTGCCAAGGGAGAATTCATATTGAGTAATATGGGTTTCTGCTGTATGTGATCCTCTGCTCTTAGGCTCTTCGCAGCATTTACAGTAGACTAGTACGAGACGGGCGTGCAACAAGGTATGCTAATATTATTGTGTTGCTCTCAAACTTGGTAAAATAGTTTCATGTTTAATTTTCTCATGTACAGAGTGAATTGCAAATAGCATATCAAAAATGAAAACTGTGTCATAAACATTTCCACAAGGTCCCTATTTATCTTGCTCATCTTGCGTGTACCAAGTTTTATCTTTTTTTTAAATAATAACATTTATATAGGTTTATACGGCCTAATCTACACATATAACTTCCAACACTGGGTGCTATAAAGACTGTACATGAACTAGTAGGCTAATGTGTGTTGTTAGAGAGAGCGAGCTTGTTGATTATGACCTACAGTATACTGTTTTACCAGTGATTTGGTTCTTCTAGTCCAATTTCTTCAATTGACACAGTCTAGGCCTTAATATTTTAGCCTGCCACCATAAAGGCAAAGCAAGTAGTTCCGTGTAGAACGAAACCTTATTTTCATATAACCTACTTATGTTAATTGCATCTATCAACATACAAAATTTCAGTTTGATTGCTGTGATAGATTCGTAGATATTGAGAACCATCTAATATTTCGGATGGTCGCCATGTTGGATTTTTATATACCGTATGTAGGTCGTTGAGTTATGAACTATTACATGAAGATTATTGTGTGCACGTAGAGTTCAAACTTCAATCGCATGATTAGGGCACAAAAATTAAAAACGAGATTTTAAAATTTCGCACAGATGCCATCTTGTGGTTATGAAATCAATTGAATAAATTAGATGCCTGTGGATTAACATTTGTATAAGCATTTACCGTACCAAGTTTCACTGCACTCGGATGGTTAAATTGCGAGAAACATCTATTTACATATTTATACTTCACGTCGCCGCCATGTTGGGTTTGTGCTCACCAGGTTACTGAAAGCCCTACAGGTGAACTTATGTTCATAGCCTCTATGAACATAAATAACTTCAGTTTGATTGCTGTAAAATATTCGTAGATATTGAGAACCATCTAAATATTTCAAATGGTCGCCATGTTGGATTGTTATATGTATAGGCCAAAAAGATATGAACTATTAAAGGAAAATTATTGCGTGGGTTCAATATTCAAACTTTCACTTCGATCGCATGATTACGACACAAGAAATAAAATCATAATTTTAAAATTTCGCACTGCCGCCATCTTGAGAGTAGGGTGGCAGTACCGGTCTTAACGCACAGCCTACTTTCCTGGTGACGTCACATACTAACCCGCAATACATTCAGGTCGGATTTTGACGAATGAGGAGTCGTTGGACTCGGGCTGACACCCCCTTTCCAAATGGACAACATATTTCCACCCCAAAATAAAACCTACCCCTACTAGGGGGTGAAATAGTATCTTATTGTAAATGTCGCTTTCCAAGTGCGACATGTGGCAGTTTGAATGCTAATATGAAATTAAACGTTCTTGCACATAAAGCGCATGCGTACAGCCGATTGCCGCTATGAATTAGCATTTTTGTTTTTGTTTTTACGCGTGCGCATTTGGTGTTTTTGTAAGAGGGTGGGATTTTCAAACAATTATTTATGGATGAGTTATTATTTTTGAAATTTAACCAAAAGATTGAAAACTAATAGGTCATGCGCTTTTAATATATCATGAACCAATAAGGCTAGGGACTTGTATGAGGGGTCGTTGGACTTGGAATGACGCCCCCTTTTTGAATGTATTTTCAATTTTTGTCAAAAGGGCCTAACTGCACTTTCGCTAATATCTCACGTACAAATAAGGCTAGGGACTTGTATGGGGGGTCGTTGAACTTGGAATGACCTTCCCTCTTTGAATGTATTTTCAATATTTGTCCAAAGGGCCTAACTGCACTTTTGCTAATATCTCGCGAACGAATAAGGCTAGGGACCTGTATGAGGGGTCGTTGGACTCGGAATGACGCCCCCTTCTTGAATGTATTTTCAATTTTTGTCAAAAGGGCCTAACTGCACTTTTGCTAATATCTCGCGAACGAATAAGACTAGGGACTTGTATGAAGGGTCGTTGGACTTGGAATGACGTCCCCTTTTTGAATGTATTATCAATTTTTGATAAAAGGGCCTAACTACACGTTTGCTAATATCTCGCAAACCAATAACGCGAGAGACGTGAACGAGGGGTCATAGGACTCGGGCTAAAGGCCCCGTTTTGAATATACTGTATTTTTGAAATTTTGACAAAGGGCCTAACTATACTTCTGTTGAAAAGAAATTGGAAAAAATATAAAAATAAACAAAATAGCATCCGGCCACGGTGGCCATGCCCCCTCGAAAAAATTAATGGCTATTTCGATGGAACGACGGGTCGTAATACGACGATTCGTTTTCCGATGTTCTATGGAACCGCGGGACGTTATACGACGATTCGTGTTTCGACGTGGTTGGCCACGGTTGCCATGCTTGCCAATGCATGAATCGCTATTTCATCATTCATGGATCGCAGAGGCTTATGCGGTGGCCATGCTTGCCAATGCATTCATCGATATTTGATGAATCATGGATCGCAGAGGCTTATGCGGTGACCATGCTTGCCAATGCAGTCATCGCTATTTGATGAATCATGGATCGTAGAGGCTTATGCGGTGGCCATGCTTGACAATGCATTCAATGATATTTCATGAATTATGAATCGCAGAGGCTTAACCGGTGGTTCGTTTAAGGCTGTGTGCAAGCTTTTTTTTACATTTAACATGTAAACGATGATGAGTAACATGACAAATGAGAATTCCATGATCAGATGAAGCGGGCTTTATATAAGACCTACAGAACTTGGTTATATGTTGGTTGAAACGAGTCTAGAAAAAAACCTTGCTTGGGGGGAGACTAGCAGGATGAGGATGTTATTGAGCTTATTGCAATGAGCTGACCTGACCTCACTTGACAAAAGGGCAATGGAAAACAATCTGACAACCCACAAATCCAACCCCTCGTCCTCGTCGTGGGAGATGGGCAACGTAATGAAGTAGGGGATTGCCTGTAGGGGTGAAGTACAGTGGGGACTTTGTGTGCCTCAAGACCGCTACGGTAGCCGTGAAGGCCCTACAGGAACCCTGAAGAAATTACGGCTAACGGGGTTCTGGTGAAACAACTGCTGCCTTGTAGTTTGGAGTTGGTTTTTCAAAGGCTAAGGGAAGAAACCCTGACAGAAAATCAGCCTGGTGCCTCAGGCCTAAGGTGGCAGTCCCTCCAAGGCACTCGGAGGCAGTGGGTTAATCACACGCTCCTCTTAAATAAACTGATTACTGAAACTGAAGCGAAATTACAAAACAGGACGGATAACCTGATGACGACTTTTGGCATGAAGAGGACTACGAAATTCGGTTTCTGGAATGTGAGGACCTTGATGGAGAAAACCGGACTGAAAAAAGTGACACGGGAGATGAAGAACTATGGGCTGGATATCCTAGGATTGAGTGAGGTGAGGTGGCCAGGATTTGGTGAAATACAGACAACAGATGGAATTACATTTCTTTATTCTGGGGGCGTTGAGGAAGAACACAGGGATTGAGTGGGGTTGCTGCGCAACAGAAATGCAAGGAGGAGCCTTTTGGAGTGGAAGCCAATTTCTAGCAGGCTCATGTCTGCTAGGTTCAAGACAAAGATCAGGAATGTGATCATCATCCAATGCTATGCGCCTACAGAACAATCGGAGCCAGAAAAGAAGTAAGAATTCTACCAAATGCTGCGAGATGTCACAAGACAAACAAGTAAGAAGGACATTCTCATTGTTATGGGGGACTTCAACGCGAAGGTGGGATCAAACAATGAGGGGTTGGAGCAGATCATGGGTAAACATGGCCTTGGTGAGATGAATAACAATGGGGAGAAATTTACGGAATATTGCGCCAGTCAGGATTTGGTGATGGGTGGCACGGTGTTTCCTCATAGGCGGTGCCACAAGGTCACCTGGGTGTCTCCTGATCAAGTCACAGAAAATCAAATTGATCACATCGCGGTGAGCAGGAGGTTCAGAAGAAGCTTGGAAGATGTTATGAACAAGAGAGGAGCGGATGTCGGTAGTGACCATCATCTCTTGGTTGCCAACTTCCGCATGAAGATCGTGGCAGTCCGCCGAAAGTTTATCACTCGGCACAACAAGTTTGATGTGGGCAAGCTTAAGAACCAGCAGAGATTGGACCAATTTAAACTGGAGCTCAGAAATAAATTCCAGGTGTTGGACTCCGAGACAGAGAAGGATGTGGAGACTGTGTGGAGCGAGGGAAAGAATATCTTTGTGGAAATCAGTGAGATGCAGCTCGGGTACAAGAACTACCTGCGGAAAGAATGGATATCCGATCAGACCTGGGACAAGATAAATTATAGAAAGGAGATTAAGACCAAGCTCAACACCTGCAAGACTAGGCATCAGAAGGCTCTCACACAAGCAGAGTATTCAACAGCAAACAGGCAGGTAAAGAGGAGTGTGCGGAAGGATCATAGGAGGTGGATTGATGAGCAGGCGGTAAAAGCAAAAGAAGCGGCAAGAAGGGGGGACGTTAAGGAGCTCTATGGCATCACAAAGATGCTTTCGAAGAAAGGTTTTAATAAAACTAGGCCTGTGAAGAGCAAGACGGGCGAGATCCTCACGACGTATGAACAGCAGCTGACTAGATGGAGAGAACACTTTGCGGAGGTTCTTAATAGAGATAGAGGACCAGAAAGTAAGCAGCGAGGAGAAGATGAAGAGGAAGCAGAAAGTGACCCGGACATCAGCCTTGACTCCCCAACTCGGGGCGAAATACGGACAGCGTTGAAGCAGATGAAATGCGGGAAGGCACCAGGTCTGGATAATATCCCAGCGGAAGTATTGAAAGCAGACCTGGATATTACGATCAATCTGCTGCACCCGCTGTTGGAGAAGATCTGGAAGGAGGAGAAAATACCAACCGACTGGAAGAAGGGGTTGATCGTCAAGTTACCGAAGAAAGGGGACACCACAAACTGTAACAACTGGAGGGGAATCACCTTGCTGTCCATTCCAAGCAAAGTACTGGCGAGAGTCATCCTGAATCGTATAAAAGACTGCGTAGAAAAAAGACTTCGGAAGGAACAGGCTGGATTTCGACAACATCGCAGCTGTGTGGATCTCATCAACACCCTCCGAATCATCCTGGAGCAGAGTGTGGAGTGGCGGAATACCCCTTACCTCACATTTGTTGACTTCCAGAAAGCTTTCGACTCCGTAAATCAACGAATCATGTGAAAGACCCTCGAGGAATATAAAATTCCAACAAAGATCATCAGAATCATGGAAGAGATGTACGAAGGGTATGAGTGCCAGGTTCTACACGAAGGCAAATTAACAGAAAAGATAACGGTCAGTTCCGGAGTGAGACAGGGGTGTGTCCTTTCCCCCACTCTGTTCCTGTTGGTCCTGGATAGTGTGATGAAGAAGGTAATGGGAGGACGGAAGAGGGGTATTCAATGGGGTATAAATGACAGGCTTGAAGATCTGGATTTCGCGGACGACATTTGTCTTATGGCACAACGGTACCGAGACATAGAACATAAGCTGGGGAGGTTGCAGAGAGAAGCAGAACGTGCAGGACTGATGATAAACACCAACAAGACCAAAGAGATGAG
Source organism: Meconema thalassinum (assembly GCA_946902985.2). Classification (NCBI taxonomy): domain Eukaryota; kingdom Metazoa; phylum Arthropoda; class Insecta; order Orthoptera; family Tettigoniidae; genus Meconema; species Meconema thalassinum. Next base: position 890,348,276 of record OX336389.2, read on the forward strand.
GATAAATTCTGACGTCACGACTAGCTTGACAGTCAACGGAAAGGAAATTGAGCGAGTTGAGTCCTTCCTCTACCTTGGGAGTATAGTCACAAATGATGGGGGAGCAGAGGAAGATGTTCGAAGCCGTATCAGAAAGGCAAATGGTGCCTTTGTCCAGCTCTACCCCATCTGGAGAAATAGAAACATTTCCAGGAAGACCAAGCTCCGCCTTTTCAATAGCAACGTAAAGTCGATTCTTCTCTATGGCTGTGAAACATGGAAAGTCACAAAACCGATCAACAACCAGCTACAGGTGTTCATTAACAGATGTCTGCGTCGCATCATGAATGTGAGGTGGCCGGACATAATCTCAAATGAAGATCATTGGACCATCACCAATCAACAACCGATTAGCATCCAGATCAAGGAGAGGAAATGGCGCTGCATCGGTCACACACTAAGGAAGCCGGACGGAGCTGTTGAGAGGGCGGCGCTAGACTGGAATCCTCAAGGCGCCAGGAAGCGAGTTCGACCTAAGAAGACCTGGAAGAGAAGATCGAAAATGAAATTGCAGAGGTGGGCAAGAACTGAAGTCAAGTGAAGAGAATAGCCAGGAACCGTACTGCGTGGAGAAATTTCGCCAAGGCCCTATGCTCCGGAAGGAGCGGCAGGAATTAAGTAAGTAAGTAAGTAAGTAAGGTTTGGGGAGCGAAATGCGTGTGAACACGTGTGAAACAACATGTAAGCCAACAAGTCACATCCTGTTTGGTTCGTACGTGACAAAATGCAAGTTGATGTGTCACATGACCTCACGCAGGTGTTGACTTTAACGGTAGCTGTACACGTGCACGATGATAGAATGCTCAAGTGTGTAAATCGCTGAGCCAGTAAAACGTATCATGCACGTGTAGGAATGTTGTAACCTGCAGTATACGCTGGGTAAAAGGGGTTGGGTGGGGGGTTTGGGAGGAAAGAGAGAGAGAGAGAGAGAAAGAAAAGAGAGGTGTGTTTCTCTTAACACTTTACTCTTAGTTACACGTCTATAACCATTTGGAACTTGTATATGGACCTGAGCACAGTACACACACACAGGGTTATAGGTGGTGTACAACATGAGTGAATAAATAAATATATAAATGAAAGGCACATGAGTTCACACAACATGTAATTTACTGCATTAATCCATGAATTAAAGGCTGAGCTAAATCCTAGCCCTTTTATATAGAGTTTATTTCCTTTTTGTTTCAACACTTTTTCCACAAGGTAATGTTTTGGAAACACTGTCCTGCAAAGTTCTTGGAGATAAAACCTGCCTTTTTTATAGGTTGGTGGTTGAGATCCTCTAGTAAATAGGTGACTGGTCTGTCCAGGTTGACTTGACGAATTCGAAATAGTTCAGTCCCCCAATTTTCTGTGTAGCTCTTATCAAAGGCAGACTTAAATTTGCTCACACAACATGGTCTCCGATGTTGAGGAGATGACGTTTAGGGTCTGCTGTTTTTATGGGGTTAAACAGTTTATCCAGTCGCGGAATATTTTTGATCACAAGTCGTGGCTTGGTTCCAATGGTTCTGTGTTTGGTGTCATTGTAACGTGACACTAGCTCAGGTAACAAGTCCAACCAGCGATATTAGCCTTGAGCGGTAAAGGCTTTCCATATATGAGTTTTCAATGTTCTGTTAAACCGCTCGACCACACTGGCTTTGAGATTGCTGTACGTGGTGTAATGGTGAATATCCAAAGATTTGAGAAAACTGGAGAAATCCTTGTTGAAAAATTCTTTTCCCTGGTCAGTTTGCAACAACTGGGGTTGAGGTTTGGATTGTTGAATAATATGTTTAAAAGCTTTGGTGACTAGCGGGCCAAACTCGCGAGGCACCGGTTCAACAAAGGCCAGTTTGGAATACACATCAATGACCGTCAACATATAGCGTAAACCATGGTTAACGCTAGCATAGGGAATCATTTCCACCAAATCGGCTTGCCAAAGTTCATCCACACCTCGTGAAATTACCTTGAGTCGCTGATAGTGACGCCTAGCTGGGCGATGCAACACGTGCGCTATGCCCATTTTAATGGGCGAGGGCTTAAACAATAATTTTGGCATTTCGAAGTTTTTCTTCAATTTATTGAATTTCCCAATCGTGACCGGTATGGCCGGCTTGACGTGAAGCGTGCAACAGCTGTAGCCGCTGAACGAGCTTACTGGGATAATGCCAGTAGGTAACATCCACAAGGGCTTTTAATAGTTTAAATGTCACTCCGGAAGCGGACACTTTACGACGAACACTTTGACTGGTTGGAAACATTTTTGCAATGATGGCTGTATATTTTTAAAGATATTGGCATTCACTTGTTGAGAGGGATCGTACTGTATTTTGTGGGCAAGAGCATCCAATAAAATGGATTTATATTTGGCAAGGTCATGTTGTGTATAATCATGCGAAGAGGGGGGTACGAGAAAATAGCAGCTTTAACAGACCTGGTGTTAATTTATAGTTGATATTTTTAATGACGGCACTAGTATGAGCAAATTTAATCGATGAATCACCAATTTTAAAACCATCATCCTCATAGCAAACACCATACGTGGTATCAGTCTTTCCAGTAAATATATCTGTGAGATAAGATTCCAGTGTTAATCCGTAATATTTTATTAAAATGTTTTTGAGTTGATCTTAAGTTGAGGTGTGACCAACAGTTGTGACAATGGTGTTTGCTTAGAAGTGGAAGGTGTTTTAACCATGGCCAAGGATTTCTTTTTTTTTACTCTGCAAGGGGTGACGATTGTTTTTGAGGCGTAAACACTTGATCATGCTCATCCACAACATCGCTAACATTAGTTAATTCTTCCTGTTCCCCTTCCTCTTCCACAGGGTCCTCATGTAGCGTCTGAGTGGCTTGTGAAACAGTGGGTGGTGTTTCAGATGGTTTGAAAGAGGGTTTAAACATGGCTTTTAGTGGAGGTGCTAAATTTTGTTGAATAAACGAACCATGATCCTCACGTGATCGTTTCAACTGACGAAACATTTGGCGAATAGTTTTTTTGCTGTAATAATAGTCTTATTCAATTGACTCTCTGCTAACGCCATGGTGTCTTGACAAATGACTTGAGAGGGAATATGACAGTCCCTTAACTAGTAATAGAATGATCAAACCCTAAGCGATAACGTCCTTGGTTGAGTTCACTTTGTTTATCAATAATCAAACAGGCATGGCGTTTGATGTTCCAGCACTAGGCTCACAATTCAGTAAATGTTTGGAATGTCATATCATGATTGACATGCTCATTATAAATGTGATGACTATTCCGCTTATCCTGGCGAAATAAAACAATGACACTGGCATTGTCACGAATCAACTGTTTGGACATTTTAGAATACGTTTGTCGAAGATAGAAGTAATCGATATGTTTGTGACGACCCATGCTGAAATAGCTTTGAATGATGCCTTGTCGTTCAGTGGATACATCATCGAAAATCATGAGTGAATCAGGCTTTACCTCATCCGGGGCAATAACATTTTCTTGCATGGAAAATGTGAAATGACCCGTATTCTCACTTTGTAATCCAGACATGTCTTGATCCAGAAACACGTATAGGGGTTGGTAGAGAGTTTTTGCAAAAATATAAATATTTTGAAAACGCAGACCATTGGGCGCGGTGATGAGCGTGAGCAAAAGATTGGTCTTTCCACATCCCGAAGGCCCCACAATGATGCAACGAATGGAAGACGGAAACAGTGACCCATGGCGTTGTTCACGTGATGTGGGATAGAGATGGGAAATCACGTCCCCCACGGGGAATGAATCTTGCTGCTTAATAATCTTCATATCAACTAAGAGTTAGAGAGGTTAGCAGGCTGTCTATATACATGGAACCATGCCTTGTCATAGAAACAGTAGACCCCTACTACAGGTTGACGATGGATGTCTTTGGACGTGCGTTGATGGCCAAAGCTAGGTCTGTCCCCATACATGATCCTAAACAAGAAACATATCCTGCTAATAAACACTATGTGGATAGGTCTGTGGTGCCACGCACTAAACAGGGAGATTATGACTTTAAGGGAAAGCGGTTAACCAATGTGAATCATCCTCAAGTGTCTACAGATGTCACTACAAAAAGTATGTGGATAACAAGGTGCATGAGTTTTATGACAAAGTGCCTCAGCTTACGGTGAATGGCTATACCGCTATCATCACCGCATTATTCACGTGGAAGACCCACACGACGATATCAGCACGAAACGTTACGTGACCTATGAAATGAAAAGGCTTTATAAATTTATCCTATCTGTATTTTTAGTGTATCTGACAAATGAAAAACCTGTAAATGACAGAAATCATTTACCACTAGTCCATGACCAGCACCTGACGTATGTGCTTGCTTCAGGTTTAAGACACTATCGATTGCACTATGATGGAACCATTCACATCAAACAATCCATGCCTAGTGAAACCATTTACATGCAGAGATAAACGGTCATAGGATGTTGCTCCATAACCATCAAATGGTCAATGCAGGTGATGAATTATCCTTTCATCTCATGCTCTCGTGGGATGAAAAGTGTTCGTTTTGCGAATAGTTTTGTAGTTCTTGTTTCCCGTGCGGTTTGAAATATTTGTTCACTCTTTCTGTCCAATTATTTTACTTCGCTATAATTGGAGTATGAACGCGGTGTTCTGTTTATTTATTGTTTAGTTAACTTATGTTTCAATTGAATTGTTGTTCTTTATTATTTCTTGTCTTTACTCACCTTTAATTGAAGTGTGTTCTTCTAGACGTACCCCACTGTCACATTTTCTCGCAAGTATTGTGCTTGTCTTAGCGGTAACCCTCGCAATGTGTCTGGAGCTAAGCGCTGATTGGTTGTTGTCACCCCCTGCCATCAGGAATGTTCGGCTCTCTACGACGTCATTTCAACTATATATTGCCTTCATCTCCGTTCTACTGTGTCTGTCTACATCTGTCTACGCCTGACCACGGCTGCCTGCCTGACCACTGCACAGCCCCTACTGGGTCAGCACTGTTTGAAACATCGTGCGGCTGGAACCACTCTACGCGGCAAGCTTCATTGTATGGACTTTGCCGTGCTGGGCAAGTCCTGAGTCAACGACTTTCATCTAAGCGACGGCTTCGACTCGCCAGCTCACTACAACTTTGCAATATGAAATCGTAACTGCTTGTAACCTACCAGCCAGGTTACTACCAAGAGACCGGTTACTGCTGGTTACACTTCGTCGAAGGAACTGCTATCCATTTTTTTGGAAGCCATGCCGAGACTTCCTGGAGGAAGCATTTTTGGACTTTATGACCCGCTCCCTGCAGACCTGCTAACTCATGGCCAAGTTTTAGCACTGTGGTGTATTCTCTGGAATACACGGTAAGACAGAGTTAGCTTTCGCTGCTCTTTGCTTTAATTCTTTCTTCCTAGTTTGCAAACGCCAACAGGTATTCTTTACGTTTTAGTTTATTTGTGCACTTTGCTTACTTTGTTTGTAAGTCTGTTCTAGATATATATCTTCCATGATCAACCTAGCGGCATCTTGCAGCTAACCACTGAAGTTCCTCAATATCTCCGCTCTCAAGAGGACTTCCTTACTAAGCAAGCCACCAGATGTCGTCGTTATCGCCAGCTAACATCTCTATGCTCAAGAGTACTTCTTCACCATTTCCATCCAACAGGCTTCGTCATAGGCGCCTGCTATCAACTCCTTGAAGACTACTCCATCAAGATATCCCTATCTAAGAAGAGACTTAATTTTTGTTAAGTTTGTAATTCTTATATGTGCTCCTTTGTCCTTTTCCCCCCACCCATCTTCCCTTCGTGGTACCTCCGTGCTTCGTTGAGCGGCTCTCACTTTTTGTCCGACGTCAACACTTACAGTTGAAGCTCTACACGAGCTCGTCTCCTCTACTCGAGAGACAAACTTTTCAAATCAGACGCCATGTTTGATCTTTAAAATCAACCGTCACCGAGGAACCATCGCCTTTCATCAAAATGAGCAAAGTACAAACTTCAATAGTCTTCACCATATTTTAAAGGGTTTTAAATAGCTTATAGCTTTTTAATCCAATTTTATAGACAGTGTGTGGAATCGCTAAATGTTCAGAAATAACTGCCTCAACTATTTCTCTAAAATGAAACAGTACTTCTTGTACAAGTTATCTGAGATACTACCTCACACCGAGGGATATTTTCAAAATACCCATTGTCTATAAAAATTATCTTTCCGCCGAGGGATTTTTCTTGCCCAACTCAACAGTCAACATTGTTCTGGAATTTTCCATGTCAATCGATCTATCTACAAGCTAAACCTTCGAGTATTTTCCACTCACATATGGGAATACCTTTCCTAACTAAGGAATTTTCTTTATAAAACTGCAGATCAACACATAATTTGTCTTCCTTCGTGGGGAAATTTCCGCCGCATTCAACTACAACCTATAAACGTCACAACGCAATAAACTCTCTCAAGCTAAAATTCAACTAGTGATTTACATAATTGCAATAACTTTTCTCCTCATGAACTTTCCGTGCTGCAATAGTGAACTTTTTAACTGACTATAGTGCAAAACAGTGCCCGTTCAACCATCATCCGTGTCGCGTTCGAACGAGAACAATAAATATGGCCAAGACATTTTCCTAAACCTCCATTTTACTCCTCTCCAATACCTTACTAACATAATATAAGTAAATTATAAATTTTGGTCTCTTTCAACGAGGTGTCACTTGATAACAAGTGCCCTCCCAATTTTGTTTCGCATTTCACGAATTAACTTCTGCATAAATCTGTGGCTTGTCCACATTCTAATTCTTTTCCCTATTTAAATGGGGGAACTCTACTTTTTCTACTCATAATTGAGTAAACTAATTTTTTTTCTTCAGGCTTCACAAATAGTTACCTGTCCTATTTTGATATATCACGGTCGCAATTACTGTATAAATACATGAAGTTATAGAAACTTCTTCTTAATTTTCTCTTTTCTTTGTTGTAATTTTTTATAGCCTTTAAGATTTCCAATAGGAATTCAAAAGTGCTCACCTTGTACCTGATATAATTACTAAAGCTTTAATTATTTGTAATCTTTGTTATAAACGTTAAAGTTTTCAATTTTTAGCACAACTTTTAAAATCTTATTCAGATTTGGTGCTCCAAGCAAGTTTTAAACTTGCGTCCCATTTAACATTGTCAAAAAATTTCCAATTTGTTAGCATTAAGTCTTAGACCGTCGTATGTTAAAACTACTTATTGTTATTAATTTAAATCTAAATCAACTTTATATGGTTTGTTATGTCAACTCCTTTTTATTGTAACATAAAACCATATTTCTTTTTCGCTTTATCGTTTTCTATAGAAAAACGATTAGGCAGGACCTTATTTTCCCTGACTCTTTCCATCGGCTTATGCCCTCTTTAAGAAAATCAAGTATCCAATAAATAATTTGCATTTGAACAAAAACTCTCCGTAAAAACATGGCCAAAGTTGTTCTTAGCTTTCATAGCTAATTCTAATGAGCCAGTAAGGCAAGTAAAGCTAGCTCCCCAAGCTTCCTGCTTGTTGAGATTTTCTCTATAACTTATGGTCCGTTTTCAAGTCAAAGATTTTCTCTGATCTAAACTTTTAGTCGGCACCCTGCTGGGTAAAAGCTTAGCTCTTTTCAAGTGCAACAATTTGCATTCTTGCCAAAACTTTCCAAGAAAACAAAGAAATTATTCAAAAAAGAATTGTTACTGCGTTATCGATACCCTTCCTGGGAGCACTCTGTTATTCGCTGGAAATCCTACAGTTCCAAGAACTAAAATTATCACGGTGAATTCAAATTATTTCAGTCTCACCAAACATTTGGTTAAACCTAACTCCTTTGAAAGGAGAAACTTTAAATCTGTGTTTCTTAACACACCTTGTTCTGCCAGATTACTATCCTTCCGCATAGTAGTAAAATGTAGGCTTGGGAGCAAATAGCCCAAGCTACAGCCGCATTTCCCGTTAGCTGTTTCCAGGTCCATACCCACCTTAGGTGTTTCACAGACATTGCGAGGTGGAAACGGTGGTTGAATACTTACTTTCGTTTAAGTTTATGTTTGTTATTGAATTTCTGTCCTATCTATCCATACTTTTTCTTCCTGCTGAAACCCGCTTCCTTTTTTTTCCTTTTTTCAACTTCCCTCGGGCAGTGTTTCCCCAGCTAAACCTACCAAAACTTGATGCCGAAACCCGGGAGAATCCATTTGTCAAACTTTATTTGTCAAAATCCATTTGTCAATATTTTGCAAGTTATTAACATCTATTTTGAATTTTTCAGCTATAACTGCACTGTGCAAAAGCTGGTGAAGGGGATAGAGGTCGTTCCTGTCTTCTTCAGTCTGTCTCACTTGCAACCTGTTCGCTGCTGCAAGTCTGACACCATATCCAAAAATTCCACAGTTCTGTAAGTTATTCTTCAATTTACCCATTTCATCATGTCAACTGAAAAGGATGAAACTCTCATTGCTAGACGTTCTTCCTATAAAGGCCAACTTACCCGATTTAGGAATTTTTTCAATAAATTAACCCCCGCCGATTGTGATCTAGATGTCTTAACTCAACGCTTAAAGTTTTACGAACGGTCTTACGATTATTACGACCAAATCCAAACCGACATCGAATCCGCCTGCCCCGAACTTCAATCCGATCGGGATGAAGTCGAACCTTTGTATTTTGAAGGGATCGCAAAGGCCCAACAACTGATTCGCAGTATCTCTGAACCGGATACTAAGGACATAAATCCGTCCCAGTTCGCACCCGCTCATGAAAACCTTCATTAACCAAAACCATTACTTCCGAATATAAGCCTGCCCCTTCTTTCAGGCCAGGAAGATGAGGGAACTCTTTTTATGAGTTATTCAGCTCACTCATACATGACAACAAAGGTATTCCCGCTATCCACAAGTTTTATTATCTGCGATCATGTCTTAAAGAACAAGCTCTTACACTCGTGGAAACACATCCTTTAAGCGCAGAGAACTACAACATCACCTTTGACCTTCTTAAAAAGAGATATGGTAACGTACGCTTGTGTGTCGCTCGTCTCATCCGCTGCTTGTTCGACTTGCCAGCCGTAAAGCCTAATGACGTTTCCTCTTTAAGAAACTTGGTTGACACAATGCAACTACATGTGAGAGCACTCTATCAATTCCATCAACCGGTTCAAACTTGGGACACTGTCTTAATTCATCTAGCTACATCCATATTCGACTTCTCCGCTTTAAAGGCATGGGAAATAGAATTAGCTCACAAGGACGAGTATTCCTTCGAGCATCTCATCTTGTTTCTTAACAGCCGGTGCCAATTCCATACCGCACTCTCATTTCAGTGTGAAAGTGCTAAAATTAGTCCCCTGTGTCACAACACCTTGGATACCAAACTTGTCTCTTCAAATGGTCATCAGCCCCCATCTGTCAAGAACAAGCAAACTCGTTCTACCGCTTTCAACCGTCCAGGAGAGCATTCTAGGCCACTCAACAAGTTCTTAAAATGCACACTCTGCAAAAAGTCTCACGCTTTGTATTCATGCAAATCCTTTAAAGAACTGTCAGTCGATGATAGCAGAAAATTAGTTTCCCAGAATAAACATTGCTTCAACTGCCTCTCACCCAAGCATTCTGCTTCCAATTGTATTTCTTCCAGACTCTGTTTCCATTGCGAAAAACTGCATCACAGTTTAGTGCATCGTCATGATCAACCGAGGTCATCAGCAGCATCCACTTCTCAAAAAAGTGATAATCCTAGCAGTCCCAATGCCTCATCTTATATTCAGAACGCTAAGTCTTTACGTAGCGCTCAAATACTATTGTCTACTGTTCAAATTGAAGTCCAGGATAAATTTGGCAACTGGGTCCGTGCACGCGGTCTTCTTGATTCGGCGGCAACCCATGATTTTGTTTCTAATTCATTAATCAAAAAACTAGGCCTACCTGTAAACCCTACTTCTATTAATGTATCAGGTATTAACAGCTTAAAATCACAAGCTTTACAGTTCTCAAAACTAACCACAAGAGATACTTGTCATAGAAATAATTCTCTCAAACTGAATTGACTCATTCTTAACAGCATCGGAGAAGACACTCCAAGTCACTCTGTCGATATTTCAGATTTAAATATTCCCTCGCATTTAAGGTTAGCCGATCCTCTGTTTAACATTCAAAGTCCCATCGACATACTTTTCAGTGCCAATGTTTTTTGGAATTACCTTCGTAAACAAATTCGTAAGCTATCTTCAAACGTGTTCGCCAGAGATACCAATTTTGGTTGGATTGTTACTGGTCAACTTCCTCATTATTCTCCCCAACCCGTATCTCAATGGTATTTCGCTAGTACCGATTTGGAACAGTTCTGGAAACTTGAAAACATGGATTCTCCTAACTTAAGCTCTTCAGAAATCGAATTCTGTGAGCAAATCTTCATTTCCACTACTGCTCGTATACATGAAGGCCGTTTCATTGTTCAAATGCCTAGATTACTCAACCCTCCAAAACTCTCTAATTCACAACCTAAAGCTCGAAAAGCTCTCTTTGCCATCGAAAGCAAATTTAAGAAAGAACCCCTCGTTAAACAACAATACACAGAGTTCATGGATGAATACGAAAGTTTGAATCACATTGAAGTTGTCAGCAAATCTGATGACGAAATGCATCCCCCAATTGAAACTGTATTTTTAAATCATCATCCTGTGTGGAAAAACCTCTTGAAAAGGAAAAAATCCGAGTCGTGTTTAATGGGTCATCACCTGATACCAACCGCAACAGTATCAACGATACTCTTTATTCTGGTCCCGCTATTCAGTCCGATTTATCTACCATTCTCTTAAATTTCCGCTTGTTCCCCCATAGCAGTCATCGCGGATATCAAACAGATGTACCGTCAAGTGTTGATTCAATCTGAGTAGCAAGATCTACAAAGAATCTTATGGCGTGACGAAACTAGTAAACCTATTAAAATATTTCGCTTGAAAACAGTCACTTATGGTCTGAAAACTTCCGCTTTCCTAGCTATCCGATCCCTACAAATGTTAGCCTCTCAAGATGGCCATTTATTTGATGCTAAAGCTTCTGAAGCCCTAACTACATCCTTTTATGTTGACGATTACTTCCATTCCTTTTCCACTCTTGAGGAAGCCCCTTTTGTATCGCTAGAACTTCAGGCATTATTGAAGAACGGAGGATTCCAATTTCATAAGTGGAATTCCAACTCCCCTTAGTTTCTTATCCAATTTCCCATAGAAGATGTAGACCCCTCTTCCGTCAAAATCTGCGGAGATTCCGAATCCATAAATACTCTTGGAGTACACTGGTGCACTCGCACTGATACTCTCATTTATAAAGTCTCACTTTCCGAAGAGCTCCCTAACACAAAAAGGCAAATTTTGTCCGAAATTGCAAAATTTTTCGATCCTCTCCGATTTCTTGCGCCGGTTATTGTTATAGCCAAGCTTTTCATGCAAGAGCTATGGTCTCTTATATGTGAATGGGATGAAGCTGTTCCCCTCTCTTTTCTTAATAGATGGCTCTCTTTTCGTAACAGTTTACTTGATCTTTCTTTATTGAAATTCCTAGAAATTTGATTAACGCTCCTCCTAACATGTTTTTCTTTCTTCACGTTTTTGCCGACAGCTCTTAAAAAGCTTATGGTTGCTGCGCATATTTTGTTTATCGCAATTTGCTAATTGAATCTTCACTTTCCAATCTTATTTGTTCAGAATCTAAAGTAGCTCCTCTTAAAACTATTACATTGCCTAGGCTCGAATTGTGTGCTGCACTCATGGCCGCAGAACTTGCCAAAAAACTGCAGAAAGTCTTAAAGGTCGAATTTTCGCAAACCTATCTGTGGAGCGATTCCATGATCACTCTTTCTTGGATCGCCTAAAACTCCACCCACTGGCAAAACTTTGTTGCAAATAGAGTATCTAAAATTCAAATCCCTTCTTCTGGATGTCAATGGAGACATGTGCCTAGCGTTGATAATCCCGCTGACATCATCTCACATGGTTGCACACCTTCTCAATTGGCAGCATCTCAGTTGTTCTGGTATGGGACCTCGTGGATAATCGAAAACTCTTCTTCCTGGCCTACTAAACCTCCGGTCTCAAACTCCAACTTGCCTGACGCTTAAGTATCTAAATCAACCGCTTCGTGTCTTATTTCCAACGTTTCGTTTCCCTTATTGTCACGTTACTCTTCCTTTCACAAACTGATTCGAATTTTTTTCTATCTCCTCAGATGGAAATATCTTGTTGTTGACCAACCTATTCTCCATAAACCACATCTCACCGATCACGAATTAAATCTCGCTACCATTAAAGTTTTGCAACTAACACAGCAAGAAGTCTCTTCTTCTGAATTGCCTTTACTTTCTGCTATGAAAGATCTTCCTAAATCTAGTCGCCTTCTCGCCTTAGCCCCTTTCCTTGATGACAACGGGTTACTCAGGGTAGGTGGTAGGCTTTCGCACTCTTCACTTTATGAAGACAAAAAGCATCCTGTTATTTTGCCTTCTAAGCATCACGTAACTTTCTTAATCATACTTGACTTTCATTTTCGCAACTTACATGTTGGTACTCGTACATTGCTTTGTTTAATAAGAGAAAAGTACTGGATCATAAACGGAGTTCATGAAGTTTCTTCTGTAATTCACAAATGCATCCCTTGCTTTAAGGTGAAACCTAAGGTTAGTACTCAATTGATGAGCGATCTACCCTCTTTCCGCTCATCCCCTATTCGTCCCTTTGCTTTGACTGGTGTGGATTATATGGGTCCATTTCAATATCAACGCAATTCCCCTGAAGCTAAACGCAATTGTTTTGAAAACTCTATGTTTCTCTCTTTGTTTGCATGGTTACTGGAGCGATCAATCTAGAACTAGTAACAAATGCCTCTACTTCTTACTTTCTGTCAGCCGTTTCTCGCTTCACTGCTAGGCGTGGCGTTCCCTCTGAAATGTTTTCCGACAATGCCTCCACTTTTCAAGGCGCAGCTTCCTTGTGGAAGATAGCACTCACATCTTCTCCTGCCATGGAACAAATTTCTCATTTTTCCTACTCTAAAGGCTTTAAGTGGCGGTTTATACCTCCCTACGCCCCTCATCACGGCGGTAGGTGGGAATCTTGTGTCAAACTTACTAAACGTCATCTAAAAAGGTTTTAGGTAGTCGTATTCTAACTTATGAAGAGTTTAACTCGATGTCTATTCTGATTGAGGGTGTTGTTAATTCTCGCCCTTTGACTCCCCTTTCCAATGATCCTGATGACTTGCTTCCATTAACACCTGGTCATTTCCTTATAGGTACTTCTCTCTCTGCCCCTCCCCCTCTTCCTAGATCTTATAGAGATTCTAATTTATCGATCGTTTAGCGTAAGCTTGAGGCCCTTCGTAACTCTTTCTGGAAAAGGTGGAAATCGGAATACCTAACATCCTTGCAACGGAGGCAGAAGTGGCTTCTTTCTATCCCTGACATCAGGGTGGGTGACCTGGTCTTTGTTAGAGACGTTTCCCCCCCCCCCTTTGGTGTGGATTTCCGGTAGAGTGACCGAGTGTTACCCCGGGAGGGATGGAAGGGTCAGGGTGGTTAGGATCTTGAATGCAAATGGACATTTTACAAGACCCCTATCTTTAATTGCTCCCCTTCCTCTCAATCTTTAACATTGTGTTGCCTCCTCTCTGATGGTGTTTGTCCCCCCAGCTTGGTGTATTCTCTGGAATACACGGTAAGACAGAGTTAGCTTTCGCAGCTCTTTGCTTTAATTCTTTCTTCCTACTTTGCAAACGCCAACAGGGATCCATTACGTTTTAGTTTATTTGTGCAATTTGGTTACTTTGTTTGTAAGTCTGTTCTAAATATATATATTCCATGATCAACCTAGTGGCATCTAGTAGCTAACCACTGAAGTTCCTCAATATCTCCGCTCTCGAGAGGATCTCCTTACTAAGCTAGCCACCAGATGTCGTCGTTATCGCCAGCTAACATCTCTATGCTCAAGAGGACTTCTTCACCATTCCCATCCACCAGGCTTCGTCATAGGCGCCTGCTATCAACTCCTTGAAAACTACTCCATCAAGATATTCCTATCTAAGAAGAGATTTGATTTTTGTTAAGTTTGTAATTCTTATGTGTGCTCCTTTGTCCTTTTCCCCCACCCATCTTCCCTTCGTGGTACCTCCGTGCTTCGTTGAGCGGCTCTCACTTCTGTGTCCGACGTCAACACATACAGTTGAAGCTCTACACGAGCTTGTCTCCTCTACTCGAGAGACAAACTATTTAAATCAGACGCCATGTTTGATCTTTAAAATCAACCGTGACCGAGGAACCATCGCCTTTCATCAAAATGAGCAAAGTACAAACTTCAATGGTCTTCACCATATTTTAAAGGGTTTTAAATAGCTTATAGCTTTTTAATCCAATTTTATAGACAGTGTGTGGAATCGCTAAATGTTCAGAAATAACTGCCTCAGCTATTTCTCTAAAATGAAACAGTACTTCTTGTACAAGTTATCTGAGATACTACCTCACACCGAGGGATATTTTCAAAATACCCACTGTCTATAAAAATTATCTTTCCGCCGAGGGATTTTTCTTGCCCAACTCAACAGTCAACATTGTTCTGGAAATTTCCATGTCAATCGATCTATCTACAAGCTAAACCTTCGAGTAATTTCCACTCACATATGGGAATACCTTTCCTAACTGAGGAATTTTCTTTATAAAAACTGCAGATCAACACATAATTTGTCTTCCTTCGTGGGGAAATTTCCGCCGCATTCAACTACAACCCATAAACGTCACAACGCAATCAACTCTCTCAAGCTAAAATTCAACTAGTGATTTACATAATTGCAATAACTTTTCTCCTCATGAACTTTCCGTGCTGCAATAGTGAACTTTTTAACCGACTATAGTGCAAAACAGTGCCCGTTCAACCATCATCCGTGCCGCGTTCGAACGAGAACAATAAATATGGCCTAGACATTTTCCTAAACCTCCATTTTACTCCTCTCCAATACCTTACCAACATAATATAATTAAATTATAAATTTTGGACTCTTTCAACGAGGTGTCACTTGATAACAAGTGCCCTCCCAATTTTGTTTCGCATTTCACGAATTAACTTCTGCATAAATCTGTGGCTTGTCCACATTCTAATTCTTTTCCCTTTTTTAAAAGGGGGAATTCTACTTTTTCTACTCATAATTGAGTAAACTATTTTGATATATCACGGTGGCAATTACTGTACGAATACATGAAGTTATAGAAACTTCTTCTTAATTTTCTCTTTTCTTTGTGGTAATTTTTTATAGCCTTTAAGATTTCCAATAGGAATTCAAAAGTGCTCACCTTGTACCTGATATAATTACTAAAGCTTTAATTATTTGTAATCTTTGTTATAAACGTTAAAGTTTTCAATTTTTAGCACAACTTTTAAAATCTTATTCAGATTTGGTGCTCGAAGCAAGTTTTAAACTTGCGTCCCATTTAACATTGTCAAAAAATTTCCAATTTGATAGCATTAAGTCTTAGACCGTTGTATGTTAAAACTACTTATTGTTATTAATTTAAATCTAAATCAACTTTATATGGTTTGTTACGTCAACTCCTTTTTATTGTAAAATAAAACCATATTTCTTTTTCGCTTTATCCTTTTCTATAGAATAACAATTAGGCAGGACCCTATTTTCCTTGACTCTTCCCATCGGATTATGCCCTCTTTAAGAAAATCAAGTATCCAATCAATATGATTCTCACTATTCGTTGCAATTGAACAAAAACTCTCCGTAAAAACATTGCCTAAGTTGTTCTTAGCTTTCGTAGCTAATTCTAATGAGCCAGTAAGGCAAGTAAAGCTAGCTCCGCAAGCTTCCTGCTTGTTGAGATTTTCTCTATAACTTATGGTCCGTTTTCAAGTCAAAGTTTTTCTCTGATCTAAACTTTTAGTCGGCACCCTGCTGGGTAAAAGCTTAGCTCTTTTCAAGTGCAACAATTTGCATTCTTGCCAAAACTTTCCAAGAAAACAAAGAAATTATTCAAATAAGAATTGTTACTGCGTTATCGCTACCCTTCCTGGGAGCACTCTGTTATTCGCTGGAAATCCTACAGTTCCAAGAACTAAAATTATTACGGCGAATTGAAATTATTTCAGTGTCACCAAACATTTGGTTAAACCGAACTCCTTTGAAAGGAGAAATTTTAAATCTGTGTTTCTTAACACACCTTGTTCTGCCTGACTATTACCCTTCCCCATAGTAGAAAAATGTAGGCTTGGGAGGGAAGGTACGATCGTCACTTGCTTGCAAATTGCCCAAGCTACAACCGCATTTCCCGTTAGCTGTTTCCAGGTCCATACCCACTTTAGGTATTTCACAGACATTACGAGTTGGAAACGGTGGTTGAATACTTACTTTCGTTTAAGTTTATGTTTGTTATTGAATTTCCGTCCTATCTATCCATACGTTTTCTTCCTGTTGAAACCCGCTTCCTTTTTTTTTCCTTTTTTCAACTTCCCTCGGGTAGTGTTTCCCCAGCTAAACCTACCACACTGCACTTGGAACTTTGAACCGTACTGAACCAACACTTCGATTCTGCCATGTCCGGGCAACCAAATATCACTTCCTGCTACTGACGGCGTGAGTTTCCTGCAGGATGTTTTTATGGGAAGATACTCTGTATCAAGTATCCAACTATTGGTAACGCCAAATTTAATCAAGCTTCTTTAATATATTACAAGGCCAAGACTTCTTTTTGCTTCTAGCGTTTTTTGGATCTTTTCTTGAACATACTTTTTATTCGCCTGTTATTAGGCTTTTTCGTGCACTTGTTTTAGTAACTCATATTTCCTAGTCAATGTTGATTCTGATTTTCCAGGAGAAACAGACATTTTGTTTTGCCTCCTTTCAATTATCATTTTAATGAAAATCTTTTTTGTTATTGACCCAAAGGATCAAATAAATGTATTAAGGCTAGTCATTTACGTTTGGTCTCTTCCTTATCGCTCTATTTACATTCCACGCTGTGCCCGAAACCTAATCCTCTGCTAATTCCCAATCGGGGTGCTACTCCAGCCTCCCCATTCCAAAAAGCAAGCGGGAAAAAGCATAAACGATTTCCCACTTTATGTGGAACTTGAATATACAGCCATGAAATAGCAACCTCACGTTAGTTGTGACTTAAACTTTCTTGTGAAAGTTGTTGATCATCATCATGGTGAAACAAAGATAAGTGGTAAAAGAGACTAAAAACAAGACCCTATCCTTGCCAAAGCATGGGCTTAAAGCATTAGTGGACAAGCCCTTGCGAATAAAAAAAATAATGTGTTGACCAGAAGGAAAGCCCTTCGAGCAGCACAGAGACATGTTATTCCAAAACGTCAGCGACAGGGTTCAAAACAAGGACGAGTGATTCCTGTCCCCAAACGAGCGGGATTTTTACCTGCTTTATTCGCTGGTGTGGCAGCTCTGGGATCACTTTTGTGTGGTGCGAGCGCAGTGGCGAAAACCATTAAAGCTACACAGCAGGGCAAGCAACAACTAAAAGAAAGTCAGCGACACCATGAAACGATGGAAGCGATTTCTATGGGGGCTAGAAACACCGATTTAAAGCCAGCCTTTTATCAACAAGG
Source organism: Meconema thalassinum (assembly GCA_946902985.2). Lineage (NCBI taxonomy): Eukaryota > Metazoa > Arthropoda > Insecta > Orthoptera > Tettigoniidae > Meconema > Meconema thalassinum. The sequence goes on from OX336389.2 coordinate 890,365,903, forward strand.
ATTTGGGATTTCGCCATCGCGAAATAATTTTTTTTAAACCTCAACCATAGCATGACATGCAATGACCCATGCCAAACAACTAAAGATTGCTCATTTTCGAGGTGTGTTTATGCGAAACCAATTACCCCCCACGACCCTGGAAACAGGAATATGCCGTTTTAAATCTAGATGATGAGTAAGGGCCAGGAACCCATTATGTAGCGTATGTGAAAGAGGGGTCCATGATATGGTACTTCGACAGTTTTGGGAATCTGCCCCCGCCCATGGAACTAGTCACCCATTTTGGAAACAGGACCAAGATATATTATAATGTAAAACGTGAGCAAACGTTTCACAGCCAAGAGTGTGGGCGTTTGTGTTTAATGTTTTTATATAAGACACAGCATAAGCAAAAAACGTCAACAGTATGTCGGCAGAAAGTAAGACGTTTACACAGCATGGACGTGGACCTGAAGTCAGCCTAGACTTTTACCCGCCTATTGAATTGAGTGAAAGACCTTATGGTTTAGGACTTGTTTCTCTTGAAACTTACAATAGAATATACAACATACATAAAATGTGAACAACAAGTTTTACTATAATGATTCTGTGCTCACCCTGAACCCTGGTGGATATACGATAGACGATATTTATGAACACATTTATGTGGTGCTGATCAACGAATATGGTTTAAAGTCATTTCTTGATGGGACACACACGTTTGAACTTACAGGAAATACCAACACTCATCGCTGTAGAATTTTCTCTTCGTTTAAGATTGACTTTGAATCGCAACCCGATTCCATTGGCCCATTACTAGGATTCAAACCACGTGTGTTGGAGCCCAACAAAAACATGATTCGGACTATGAAGTGAAATTGATTGATGATCATCACGTGTCGGTGACGTGATATATTATTAGCAAGGTATACACCAATCAAGAACCATCGCATTCGATTTATGACTTTATTGAGACATCGGTCAATGGCTATACAATTCGTGAAAACCCTCCAGTAGTGCTGTTTCATTGTGTGGCTGTTAATCCTATTAGTAATATAACGTTAAGACTGGCCAATAGAGATCAACAACTCATTCAACTAGATTCTACCACACCAGTCACTTACAAGTTGCTGCTAAAGCCAGTACGAAGCTGGTGTATAAAGAATCAACACCGTCTAGGAAAGGTGTTAGTTGTTTGCCAAGTGAATACACGTTCACACCTAGGGACAAGCAGATTTTACAACATCTGGGTTACCACGTCCAACCTCCATGATGAATTCTACCCAAGAAGTGGTTAACAACATCGAGGAGCAACCAGGGGTGGAGAGAATTGACCCCCATTCCTATCAAGCTCAAACACCTGGACTCAATAACAATGATTAAATCCAATTTGTTATCAACAACCAAGATATTTACACCCTACCGCATGAAAGTGTCGTTCAGATTGAAGTTCGACTCACCAGAGCCGATGTCTCTACACCCACCACATCCAAGTTAGCCAACCATGCTTTTGCCTTTCTGTTTTCTGAGGTGCGCTATGTGATTAACGATATTGTGGTGGATAGCAATAGAAATGTGGGTATTTCAAGTGTCATGAAACTATACCCCTCTTATAGTGAGGAAGAAGGTAAAACACTTTGCATGGCAGGTTGGTCCCCTGAATCGACCAGTGACTGGATGGTGCTCACCGATGCCACCTTTCCTGGATTTTACCTCTTAAACTCATTTTAGGCTTTGCCGAAGATCACCAGCGTATTGTGGTCAACGCAAGACAAGTGCTTTATCTGGTTAGAGACAGGAGTGATAATAATGCACTCAAGGGAGCTCAAGATGCACCCATAGATTCAAAAATTCAACTACAACGAATGCTATGGAAAGTACCCCACGTGACCCTTAACGATAGCAAAAAAACTGGTCATGCTCAAGATTGTGGAAAGAGATATGCCATTACCCATGGAATTTAGAATCTGGGCGCTCCATGAATATCCCCTATTACCCACCACCAACACACATAGTTGGTATGTAAAAACAGCACGCTATACAGACAGACCTCTCTACATTATCGTGGGTTTTCAAACCAATCGCAAGTATCAACAAACCAAAGATGTTACACAATTTGATCATCTGCAATTGAGAAATGCACGTCTTTTCTTCAACGGAGCTGTTTTTCCCTATGAAGGACTGGATTTGGATTTTTCAAAAAATAAGTTTGGTCCCCTGTACGACTTGTTTTTTTATATTTAGATGGTCGTATTATCAAAACGAAAACTGTCCCATGTTATCGCCCCAAGCCTTTAAGACTAAGGCGCCACTGATTGTCTTTTACTGTTCCTACTTGGAAGAGTCTGTCAAGCAATCCAATATTGACATTCGACTAGATTTTGAAACGCATGACAATGTACCAGCCTACTGTTTGATTATTCATCATAAACAAGTCAACTACTATCCACTGTCCAACTAAGTTACCAGTGTATAAATAACAGGCAAACCCATGTCAAGCCGCTCAGTCATGCATTACTTTAAAGCCTCAACAGGTGTTACACCCATGACTTTAAAATCTGAGGAACAACGTTTTAAAACCTTTGCGACGTGGCCTGTGCCTTTAGTGATCCCTCAAGCCTTGGCAGCTGCTGGTTTCTATTATTTTAAAACAAGAGATGAAGTTAAATGTGTATTTGGTTCCATCACCATAGACCAATGGGAAGAAAGTGATGAACCTATGCAAGAACATCAGCGCTGGTCACCCGCCTGTCCCTACCTGTGTGGAATGGAAGTGGGTAATATACCCTGTCATTCAAGCTCGCCCTCACTAGTACCTCTAAGTGATGAAAAAACAAGTTATGATACGTGTGAAACTTATGGAGTCATCGATGCTTCAATGAGCAGCTCACAGTCAAAAACACCCAGTTTAGAAACATTGGGACATCATGGGTGTTATTGACGCTATAAACACAAAATACTGTATTGTTGTATGAGTTGGTATCGTCCCTATCCCAAAATGACAAAAGCATGTAAAACTTTTTATACCAATAAAATTATGTAATAAAAACAAGGTTGCTGTTGATGTTATTATTTCTCAAGTACCCTGTCATACCCTAACCTCAATTAGTTTACTAGAATGGGAATGTAAGTCAATGTCATGGGTACACCTTAGTCGCGGATAGTCAGTTTGACTTGGTTCAGACAAGCATCAACATGTTGAGCACACTGATTGTGGATTGCAAAGGGGTTAACATTGGAGATAACAAATGTATATTTAAAGAGGTTGCCATTGTTCTACCTTTTGGATATCACAAGCTACCCATTTGGTGTTTAAACCACCCTATGCTTTTGATTTGTTGTGTGAGGAAGACTTTAAACAAACTAAATGGATTGAAAATCATTTGCAACTTGACTGGAATCAAGGAACCATTTCATATAAGCACTTGGATATGGTCATGAAAGCCCACTTGTCCTCTGCACATGTGGTATTTGTGAAAGGTAATAAAAAACGCCAATGGTTACAACCATTTTTAGCACCCTTCTGTCAATGTATTGATCTCATGGCCTTGGTATGTCCCTCGATGCAAGCACTCATGGACCGCTGTCCCTGTGGTAACACTACCCATAAAGCCTTGGCCCAAGTGTGGCATCTCTTTCATTGGTTAACCACCAATGCTTGTTGGGAGTTGTTAAATAAAATTAAAACTCAAGGTTCACCCGTGGATGACATCAGTGAGATTCTACAAGCGAAGTGTAAACATCGACGTAATACCATGGAAAGAGGAGCTGCTACTGATAAAGCGATTGGGAAATTCTTTGTGTGCAAAAAGAAACTAGACAGTTTTACCAAAGAGGAATTATTGGCGCTCCCCAAGTAGTTCATTTATTATGAGGCAGCCAATGCTGTGAAAGAAATCTGGCAACATGTACCAAAATCATAGACTCATGACCCTGTGTTGAGTGAATTGCAACCATGTACGGATTACGATCACCATAAGCAAGTGGCCATGGCAAAAGTATCCTCTATTTGACAGTGTGCTACTTGCCAGCTGGTGAAACTGTATCATGGTCATAAAAGTCCGTGTAAAGACTTTGTTTCCTCATTTGACGGGTGTGATGGCGAGAAAAAGCAACAACAACAACAAACATCGTCCACAGAGGAGGAGGAGGAGGAAGATCAAACATTTTCACCATCAATGGAAAAGGATATATCAAACTTGTACTGTCAATGGCCTCATTAGCAAAGTCATTCAATACTTGCCTTTCGAAATCCATCTTCATTGTTATCGTTTTTGTGGCCTTGGAACGCATCTTGAAAACCGTTTGCAGTGTGGTGATGTTCCTATTAATCTTTAATATCAAGCATGTAAAGAACATGACCTTTCTTATCGCCATAGTCATCCTGGTTTAAGACATGTGGCGGATAAAGTGTTGTTGGAAAAAGCTAACCAAAGTTTAACATCCTGTGATGCCTCAGTGTGAGAGAGGTTGGCAGCCTTGATTGTGATGTGTGTTATGAAAGGAAAGTTAATGATGTGGAGACATGAACATTGAGGAATTGAGGACTGAAGAATTGATATTTCTTTGTATTCTATTTTTGTAAAGCGCTATTGGCTATAAATAAAAACAAAGTTCCCCAGAGCATGATGTTTTTATAATTATAATAATGGTGATAAGTATTTGTTGATGTTTTCATTTTCACATTGCACACACATTTGTTATTTGACATTTTCCAATTTCCACTTGAAAAAAATGTTAGTTTAAAGGTTTTCAATTCCATGATATGGAAATATGGATTTTCTATTTTGTTGTTAACACATTTGTCAATTTCCACATTGCATTTTTTGAATGCCTGTTTTAAGTTTTGAAATTTGTTTATATGGAAACATGAATATTCCATTTTTTGTTGGTTACACTTTTTTAAATTTTGTACATGTTGAAAGATGATATTTCCAAAACAAGATTTTTCATTTTACTTTTTTGTAAATGGTATCAATGTGATTGCTTAACCATGACAGCAATGCATGATACTTTCAAACCTGTTACTTCTCATTACAAACATCAACTGTATTACACTCCAAAAACCTCAGCGGTTGACTAGCAGTTGTCGAGGCATCAGGAATTTTTTATCTCCTGGGATTCATGCTTGTGGCTTGAAGAAAGAGTGTATGTTACATCTTCATTATCACTTTATCCTCATTACAATACACAGGTATCCCACAAGCATCAACTACAAAGACCTACACTCAGCCTATCCAGAGGTGACACAATTATCATCACCATCATTATTAATCATTAAGAGTAACGTAGAGTTATCTCTATAGTATAGCAGTTGGCATGGTTAGCTTCTACCCCAAAGCTTTTAGGTTTCATTCCCAGCTTTGCTACAAAAAAATAAAAGTAGTATTGGGATTAAAGCAAAGGTCTACTCAGCCTCTAGTAGTAATCAAGCTGAGAGCTGGACTGTAAAAAGTATCCAGGTAAGTGTATCAAAAATAAGCTACCAACCTAACCCATTAACCTAAGCCACTAAACTAAGTCATTAAAGATATAATATTAACATAAACCACCAAAAAATAAGCTACCAACCTATGCCACCAACATATGCCACTAATATAAGCCACCAACATAAGCCACCAACATAAGCCACCCACATAAGCCACCCACATAAGCCATCCACAAAAGAAACCCACATAAGCCACCAACATAAGCCATCAACCTAAGCCACCAACCTAAGACATTAACCTAAGCTATTAACATAAGCCATTAACATATGCCACCAACATAAACCATCAACATAAGCCACCGCCATAAGCCACCACCATAAGCCACCACCATAAGCCACCAACATAAGCCACCACCATAAGCCACCAACCTAAGCCACCAACATCATCCTGCATAAAACGTCAACACAACATTATTCTTTCACCACAAGTGTTCAGACTTTTGTCGTAGGCGGATCAACTATACAAGTTAGTGGCTACTATGGAATATACTATAACCAATAAAGGTAAACCACGTGCCCTGTATCATGGCTACCCTTATAACTATAAGCGAGAAAATGTGAATGGCATCCTATTTTGGCAATACTCAAAACAAAGAACAACAAAATGTGTAGGTCATCAAAAAGGAAACATGGTGAGGTCTTAAGTGTGGGTACTCATCAATGTCGTATACTAAATGAAACACCGTTAGTGTTAACAAACATTATCAAAAGGCCAAGAAAAAGCAAGCCAAACAAAAACATAGTGTTACTCAACATGGTGACTTCTTTGTGGAAAAACATTTATCCTCTCCTCAAAAAGTTGTGTTTAAACCCTCTTCGAAGCCATCTGTAAAGCGAACAACAACACTATCCAAAGCCACGCAAGCTCTACAACAAGTGTCTATAGAAAACATCAAAAAGGACTACATAGTCATAGTGGTTTTAGTTATAATAATAATGATTATGATGATGATGATGATGATGATGATGATGACAATAATGATGTATAAGAAAAGGATCAAGTGTTTACAACTATACAAGCATTGCGGCTTCCCCAGTTTTTAACCACTTCCGTCCATGCCCCCGTGGAAAACTCATTTACCGCAAGTCATGGGTTTAAAAAAAACTAGACGTATAACAACCTAGGGTAAAGAAAAAATGTTGTGAGTAGCTAACGATTGTAAAAAGTAATTTAATGAAATAAAAAATATAGTGTGTATGAGTACGCTCTGTTTTCCTTTATTTTCTGACTTGTTATCCCCACGCTTTAACGATTCATATTCATGTTCCACGTTTCCAATTTCATATTCACACTCTGTCAATGCCATGTATGTGGCTCGGCGGTCATTCTCGCAATTGTTTTTTCAATCATCACAGTCATGCCTTCACCAAGCATAAACGAACTACCACATAAGCCTCTGCGATTCATGATTCATAAAATATCATTGAATGCATTGCCAAGCATGGCCACCGCATAAGCCTCTACGATCCATGATTCATCAAATAGCGATGAATGCATTGGCATGCATGGTCACCGCATAAGCCTCTGCGATCCATGATTCATCAAATATCGATGAATGCATTGGCAAGCATGGCCACCGCATAAGCCTCTGCGATCCAAGATTTATGAAATAGCGATTCATGCATTGTCAAGCGTGGCAACCGTGGCCAGCCACATCGAAAAACGAATCGTCGTATCACGTCCCGCCGTTCCGTCAAACATCGGAAAACGAATCGACGTATTACGACGCGTCGTTCCATCGAAATAGCCATAAATTTTTTCGAGGGGATATTTTTATTTTTTTCCATTTTTTCAACAAAATTATAGTTAGGCCCTTTGTCAAAATTTCAAAATTATATTCAAAACGGGGGCGTTAGCCCGAGTACTATGACCCCTCGTACACGTCTCTAGCATTATTGGTTTGCGAGACATTAGCAAAAGTGTAGTTAAGCCCTTTTAACAAAAATTGAAAATACATTAAAAACGGGGCGTCATTCCAAGTCCAACGACCCCTCATACAAGTCCCTAGCCTTATTGGTTCATGATATATGAAAAGCGCATGACCTACTAGTTTTCCATCTTTTTGTTAAATTTAAAAAATAATAACTCATCCATAAATAATTGTTTGAAAAGTCCGCCCTCTTACAAAATCACCAAGTGCGCCTGCGTAAAAACAAAAAACAACAATGCTATTTCATAGCGGCAATCGGCTGTACGCATGCGCTTTATGTGCAACAACGTTTAATTTCATATTAGAATTCAAACTCCCACATGTCGCACTTGGAAAGCGACGTTTACTAAAAAAAATATTATTTCACCCCCTAGTAGGGGTAGGTTTTATTTTGGGGTTGAAATATGTTGTCCATTTGGAAAGGGGGTGTCAGCCCGAGTCCAACGACACCTCATTCGTCAAAATCCGAACATGCGTTCGGGAGATATCGGCTTTGCCCCTGAATGTATTGCGGGTTAGTATGTGACGTCACCAGGAAAGTAGGCTGTGCATTGGGACCGATACTGCCCTCCTAATCTTGAGGTTATGTAAACTAAATTAGATGCCAGTGCATTACAATATGTATAAACATTTACTGTACCATATTTCACTGCGCTCAGATGGTTAAATCGCGAGAGAAGTCTATTATATTGTTTCAACTTCGCTTGGCCTCCATGTTCGTTTTGTACTTTACAGATTTTTGAATGTTACATAGATAAACTTGTAGTAGTGCCCTATATCACCGCACAAAATTTCAGGGTGATATCAGTAATAGTTTAGGAGATACAGAATGCCGGTGAAATATTTCGCACAGCTGCCATCTTGAGGTTATCTAAACAATTGAACTAAATTGGATGCCAGTGAATTACAATGTGTATAATTATTTGCTGTATCAAGTTCCATAGCGTTTGGAAGGTTAAATACTGAGAAAAGTCTATTTAAAAGTCTTAACTTCGCTTGGCCGCCATATTAGTTTAGTAGTTACCAGGTTTCTGAAAGCATAGGTGAACTTCTAGTAGTCCCCTTGATCACCGTACAAAGTTTCATGGCGATATCGGTAATAGTTTCGGAGATATTGAATGCTGGTGAAATATTTCACACAGCTTGGATTGGTAAGACGTAATACATTTTTAAGGGCACGGTCAGGGTCGGCCAAAACGGTGCTATGTCCTTACCGAGTTTCACTGAGATCGCTCCAGCCGTTTAGAAGTTATTAGAGGGGATCACACACACATATATGCACACACTCACGGAAAAATGTGATCTCATAAGCCTTTTTTTTTTTTTCATAAACTGGAAATAGGTCTAATGTCCAACAGAGTACAGTATATTATATTTACTTGTCAATTTTATTCTTCTTAATTTTTTGACTTGACTTAAGTCCTGTTGTTCGCATCGCTGGAACATAGGGCTTCAACGAAGCATCGCCATCGGACTCGGTTGCGTGCCATTGCCTTCACTTCTCCCCACGTTCTCCCCGCTTCTGCAGCTTCCCTCTCCACTGTCCTCCTCCAAGTTTCCCTCGTTCTTCCTCTTCTGCGATGTCCCCGAGGATTCCAACTCAGGGCTTGCCTCTCAATTGCCATCTGGTTTTTGCGTAGTGTATGTCCAACCCACTTCCACTTTCTTGCCTTCAACTGTATGTCCACGGGCTTCTTGTTTGTACGATTCCATAGTTCTTCATTTGATATTACATTTGGCCAAAACACCCTCAAGATTCTTCGTAAGCATCTGTTTATAAAGGTCTGGATTTTCTTTATGATAGATTTTGTTACTTTCCAAGTCTCACATCCGTTTAGCAATACTGATTTTACATTGCTATTGAATATTCGGAGTTTAGTACGTGTGGAAATCTCATTGCTTTTCCAGATAGTATGCAACTGGATAAAGGCTGCATTTGCTTTCTTGATCCTGCTGCTCACATCCTCTTCTGCTCCTCCAGTTTTAGAAACGATGCTACCAAGATACGTAAATTCTTTAACATCCTCTACGTTTCTTCCGTTTATTTGGAACTTCCTATCGCTTGTTACGTTTAATCTTAGCGATTTGGTCTTCCCTGAATTTACAGTTAACCCTAGCCTTCTTGCCTGTTCCTGTAGATCTTTCAGTTTGGCATTCATGTGCCGAAAGCTTTGTAAGAGGAGACGCACATCATCAGCAAAGTCTATATCTTCTAGTTGATCTGTTAAATTCCAACTTATTCCTCTCTTTTACCTTCATTTGTTTTCCTCATCACTTCATCTATCACAATTAGGAAGATTGATGGAGAGAGAACACACCCCTGTTTTACACCTGTTCTTACTTCAATGGATGGTGTCAATTTCCCTTGGTGCATTACTTTGCACGAGTATCCGTTATACATTTCTTGCATAACTCTGATAACCTTTCCCGGAATACCATAATTTGCAATTATTTTCCACATGCTTCTTCTGTTTACTGAATCGAAAGCCTTTTCAAAGTCTATAAACACTAGATATAGACTGGCCATAAATTCCATGCTCTGTTCAAGGATAATGCGGAGTGTATTAATCTGATCGACACACGATCGGTTTCTGCGAAACCCTGCTTGTTCTCTTCTTAGGTGGATTTCAAGGTAGTCCTTCATTCTATTGAAGATGGTTCGTGACAACACTTTGCTAGGAATAGATAACAGCATTATTCCCCTCCAATTATTGCAATTTGTCAAGTCGCCCTTCTTCGGAAGTTTAACTAAAGTGCCGGTCATCCATTCTTCTGGTATTTCTTCCCGGTTCCAGATTTTTTCAAACAGAGGGTACAGTAAATCTACTTTTGTTGCTAGATCTTCTTTCAAGAGCTCTGGCGGGATGTTATCTGTTCCCGGCGCTTTGCCACTTTTCGTTTGATTTAGAGCAGCTCTGATCTCTTCTCTACTAGGTGCTCCACTCTTGATTCTACCAAGAACGTCACATTCATTTCGATTTCCATCTTCCTCTGCATTTTCATCTACACCTCCCTGTTCTTCTCCGTCCTGTTGCTCTTCCTCCTCTGTTCGTACCTCTCTATTCAGCACTTCTGCAAAATGTTCACGCCATCTTTCCAATTGCTCATCTTCAGTAGTCAGCAACACTCCAGTTTTAATTCTCACAGGACGATCTATAGGTCCCTTCCTCTTTCCTAGCAGTCTTGTGGTCTGGTAAAGTTCCTTCATGTTTTCTTCTCTGGCAGCCCTCTCCGCCCTTGATGCGAGATCACTTGCCCACTTCCTTCGGTCTGATCTTGCACTCCTTTTCACCTCCCGGTCTACTCTCGTGTACTCTGCATGAAAATCCATCTTTTGTCTCCTAGTTTTTGTGGTATTCATCTTTGCTTTCAGTTTCTTCCTCTCTCCCACCTTTTCCCAGTTGTCCTGGCTCATCCAATCCTTCCTTTTGTTATCTCTGAATCCCACTACTTTCTCTGCAGTTTCTAGGATTGCTCCTTTAATTTTCTGCCATTCTTCTTCTACTCCATCTTCTCTTGTATTTAGTATTTCGTATCTGTTACGCAGTTCTAATCTAAATTCTTGTTTGACGTTGGGGTCCTTCAGCTTTTGAACATCAAACCGATTTTTTGGAACATCAAATTTCTTCTTTGCAGCTATGATTTTAATGCGCACCTTGGCTAACATCAAATGGTGATCACTACCTATGTCAGCTCCCCTTTTGTTTCTGACATCTAACAATGATATTTTCCATTTCCCACTTATGGCAAAGTGGTCAATCTGATTCTGCGTCCTGTGATCAGGTGATACCCATGAGATTTTATGACATTTTCAATGTGGGAACACCGTTCCTCCGATGGTCATCTCATTGCTCGCACAGAACTCCTTAAATAGTCCTCCGTTTTCATTCTCCTCTCCAACTCCATGTCTCCCCATTATATTTTCTATCCCAAGGTTTTCGGAGCCCACTTTCGCATTTAGGTCTCCCATCACAATGACAATATCTCGTTTCACCCCCATTCAATGTTGCCTGCAGCTCTGTATAGAAGTAGTTTTTGGTATCCATGTCTGCTTGTTCAGTTGGGGCGTAACATTGGATGATAGTTACATTTCGTACCTGCCCTTTGAACCGCGCTGTTATGATTCTGTCTGATATAGGTCTCCATTCCAGCAGACTCTTCTTTGCCGTTTTATTTAGAATTAGGCCTACACCATTCACATGGTCGTCCTCGGCATTGGGTTTGCCTGAATACAGAAAGGTCATCCCCTCTGGTAGTCTATTTTCTCCAAATTCATTCCAGCGTACCTCGCTCACTCCCATTATGTCTAGTTTATAGTTGATAAATTCTGCTACAGCTTGATGTAACTTTCCACTCTCGTAAAGTGTCCGTACATTCCAAAATCCGATCCTCGTGGTCCATTTCATTCCAAAGGTTGTCAACTTGTTGTCCGTCCGGCTTTTGCTTCTTGAAGTTTCTTTAACAATAAATTTTAAGAGATGCAGGTAGTTAGCCCACAGTCCCCGAGAGCTTTAGTGGGGCTGCCACCTTATGGCCTAAGCACATGCCATTATAGCTAGATGGTCTGCTATGTCTCTCACAAATTCTTTACAGGGAGAGTGGAGACTGGTCTCCCTAACCCTCCTCCTTTCTTCGGGCTTGGGACCGGCAACGACACCCATGGAGCTACTCAATCCACCCCATGGTTGCCGCAGGCGGAGTTTCTTAATTTTTTAGAAAATCAATAATGATTCGTTTAATGAGAGCGAAATCATTGTTAGAATAATCTTGGAATGAAGGAAAATTGGATAGGAAACATCAAAATTAAATTCAGGCCCAAGTATTAGCACAATTAGGCTCAGTTAGGAGCCCCTTGGTCATCACCCATCACGCACTGGTTGCGAGGGGTAAACGTCTGGACAGGTGATGGTGGGGATCAATGTTTTAAGGAGTGTAGCATCGAGGTCACCTGTACCTGTTGACATACAGTTATGTGATAGAAGGAGAGTTTCGACTCCTCAAAAAATTAGGGTAGTGAGTAAAGCAAAATACCATGAAGGACTCCCAAGGTTTCGAAGGTCTGAAGAGAACAATAGTTGACCAAGGGAGTTATATTCATTGTTGTTTGAGGTCATTACCACGGGAGATCGACAGGAATAGGAGCTTGGTACAAGTAAGTAGGCGTACTGCATATTTCAGAAGATGCTCTATGTTCTTCATACTCTGCCTTACAGGTTGAGTGGCCTGGGGAGATCATTAGTAACATGCACATGCTACTGATGTAGCCTATGAGACTGCACGATGATAGGCGTATATTTCGAATATCAGTAGGTTAATCAGGAAATATGTCTAAGAAGGCAATAGATAGGGTAGCCTTAAGTTACAGAAATATTAATTTATAGGCTACGCTGCTACATTTGTGAAACGATCATATTGGTCAGACTTTAATGGCTAAAGCAAGGGCATTAATTCGTAGAAGACAACTCGAATGGCATGACCTAGGCCTAACCTAAAAAATACAAGCAGGGCAAAATCCTAGTAAAATTAACAAAATTGTTCATTGAGCGACATCACTATGCATTCATCGTCAATTTAGTCTCCTAGTGGACACATTGTTATATTACCATCTATTTCGTAATAATGAATGAAACACGTTTAAACGCAAATTCGCGCCATCTTGTAACCTTTGCCGGTTTTATTTACAGTTAGTTTTGATATAGTCCTCACTTCGATGCTGACACAGCACTGCAAATTCCGCACCAATAGAAAAAAATGCAGCCGCAGACATGTTCTTACAATCTTCAGTAAAGTGGCAGTAATCTCTAACTGACAGTTGGCCTTACGGTTGGAGTAAAGTCCCGGTAAACATTCGATCGTTCTTACCATGTTCCGGTTAATGTTTACAGAAGGTGAGCAGATCTGCGCATAATCTTCAACAGTTGGTACTGTACCCTTAAATTATGTGCAAAATATTTGTCAATCCAAAGATGGGCGTGATCACAGAATCTTCACGGTTCCTGGCTAGAAGAACCGCTGAAAAGACGCTGGCAAATGAAACATACTAAGGTACAAGAACTACAATTGTACTATGGAACTAGGCCAGGGGTTTTCAAACTTTTTCTGTCCCCCCCCCCCCCCCCATTCTGATTCCCTTTCTTAGTACTTCTCATAGGCTACTTCTCCCCCAAAAATGATCACACAAGATCTACTGTGTATGCTACTGCCTAATTAGGATTTCAACTACCTGTTACATTAATAATAATAATAATAATAACACACAATTCATTATTCTTAGAGTACATCAAGTACAACACCGTTTGGTAAAAAAATATGTTATGCAAATGTATTACTTTTGCTTATCAAAATAAAAACAACTGCTGCACGTGCAGTTATTGGAATTGATCAAATTTTGTTTGTTTCAGTAATTGACTCTTTAGCTGTGACACCTGTGTACAGTAATGCTTTTCATATTTGAAAGCTCGTGATTTATAAATGACAATAGAAATAATATATACAATTTTCAACATTTCACTGTGAATTTGAAAAATGTTATGTTAAAACTCTTCACCCTTGAAAAAGTAAAACAGGAGTATAAAAGTGTACATGGATCAGAATTCGGTAATTCTCAGACACTTACGGAGTTAGTGTGATGTGTGCGCTTGAATTTGAGATGAAAGTAAATCCAGTCTTGGTTGGATGTTTTAAACAGCAACCCGCAGATCCCCTTCCAGCTGCAGCCGAGATCGATGCTTCGTATTGACAGATGCCATTGCTGAAAATGATGACTCACACAATTAAGTTGAAGCGAAGGGTAGTCTAATAACAGGTCCACTGCTTTTCTTGATAAAATGGGATATTCATTCCGAATCTGCACCCAAAAATTTTCAAGAGACTTCGACTTAAATTCATTTGGAAGTATTCTGTCACTTGAGAGTTCAATTAGTTCCTCCTGTTCTGCCGTTGACAGGTGGGCTGTTAAGTTCGTTTCAAATGGACTGCGAATCCAGTCATTCTCAGTTGAAGGTTGTGGAAATCTACCCTCGAATTTTTGACGAAGGTTTTGGAGGTGTTCTACGACAATTCCACTAATTTGACAAATATCTAACTCATTTTCTTCCAGGAATTCATTCAGACAATGAAACATCTCACAGTTACCTTTGTCCATCTGGACTTTCCAAAGTTCAAGTTTTCTCTTGAAAGCAAGCACTTTGTCGCTTAGAATGAAAATATTAATATTTCGTCCTTGAAGTGGCACGTTATGTTCATTCAGTTTTTCAAATACGTCAGCCAAGTAGCACAGTATTAGAAGCCATTTCTCATCCAGAAACAGGGTTGTGAATGTAGGACTGCTGTCCAATAGGAAAAACGAAGTTCAATCTTCTACTACACGACGCGACGAAGGACTCGACCACGAGGCAACCAACGTACCTCCGTGTGCAATAGAAGCGAATCATGTGTAGATCCCATCTCATCGCAAAGAATGGAAAATAGCCGACTGTTTAAAGCTCTTGCTTTCACAAAATGTATAACAGTAATTACATCGTTCAGCACTTTATTGACTTCCGGTTGTAGTACTTTTGAAGCCAATGCCTCCCTATGTATCATGCAATGTGTGAATTTTACAGAATTAGTAACAGCACTCACTCTTGCTCTGAAACCCTTTTTAGTTCCAATAAATGCCGACGCCCCATCAGTACATATACGAACACAATTTGTCCATGAAAGATTGTTGTCAATAAAAAGGAATTCACAAGAGAAAAAATATATTCGCCTGTAGTCCGTCGTTCCAGCGCTTTACAAAATAGAAAATCCTCGTGCATTTCATTTTCATGACAGTAGCATACAAAAACAAGAAGCTGGGCACTGTTTACGATATCAGTGCTGTCTTCAAGTAGCAGGCCAAACTTTGGGCTACCATGAAGACGTGGTAGCAATTGATTTTTTATGTCAGAGGCTATTATATCAATACGACGAGTTACTGTATCATTTGAGAGCGGTATCGACTTCAAACACTCGCCGAACTTTTCTCCATGCATGATCGCGCACATTTACACGGCTGCAGGAAGAAGTAATTTCTCACCGATAATATGTGGTGATTTGGATTTTGCAATTAAATAGGATACCTCCAAGGATGCTCTTAGCGCTTTCTTAGGAACTGTTGCGTGCTTTTCTAGGAATCTAACATTTCCTTTTAGTTGTTGCTCGTGGCACTTAAAAAATGCTAAAGGTTTACTTACACAGTCTGGATGTTTAGTCTGCAAGTGTCTCTTAAGTTTCACAGGCTTCAAACTGTCGTTTGCTAAAATCTCCAAACAAAGAACGCATTGAGGTTGTTCCTGATTATTATTAGAAAGAATGCTAGTAAAGCCTAATGTCAGATAATCGTCTTGATATTTACGCACTTTCAGTTTGTGTGTAGAATTAATAATCCTGATGGGAGCAGAAGTAGACGCGGAAGAACAACGGACTTTGTTCAAATTCGAACCTTGTTCTTTTTTCGAAGGAGGGCAAGCACTATCACATTTATGGGGTCTCTCTTTTACCACTTCTAATGAGCCACTTATCCATGGGTAATGGCGTCACTAGTATCAGTTTATTGTAAAGTTGGCTAACCACGCACTTGAATTCACCTGTTCACTCACTGTCTTTGAACTGACTGGAAAGGCCTAGCTGAATTCGAATCGGCAACGGCAGAAATAGAAGAATCCATTCTTGGAATCCATTCTTGAAAGGAAGTGGCGGTCACATTGTGAAGCGGCTTATTGTCATTAAGAGTTTGGTAAGGAGATGTCACTGCGGGTGGCGAGTGAAAGGGAGATGTGTGGGAAATGTTACTCGCCACCTTTTCTCAGAATTCCTGCTGGCAGGCACGAGTTTATTATTCTTGAATGGTCTTGGGAGCTACCTGTCTATGATAGGTTCATGAATATGAGGATAGAAATATTTGTTACAGAATATGAAATATAAATATTTCAATCAAAGCCGCCTCCCCCCATTACCACTCTCTGTGCCCCCCTGGGAGGGGCGCGCCCCCCCCCCCCCCCACTTTGAAAACCCCTGGACTAGGCTACTTGGTTTAGCGTACTAACAGCTATGGAGAGTGAGAAACTTGCGCTTCTCGGGGTAACGGGTGAATGAAGGTATTGGGTGTAATTGGAGAATGTTTGAGGGTTGTGTTACACTGTTTGTAACCATGGTGTGAATTTATGAATCTGAAGACTAGTGTTGCTGTGTAGGGCTATCGTCTCTTTGCCAACGGTACTGTGGATACTGGAAACGGGAAAGTGTTTCGAAGGAGACCTTTAGTGTGCATGTAAATGAGACATGGCTGCCTGTGATTCGCGTATTCTCAAATGCTAGCTGACCGCGCCAGGAGTCAAACGTGCGTTTTTGAATACAGTAGGCGAGAAGGTAGTGCTGATTAGGGATGTTTACAAGTTAGCCTAGCGATGGGAGGAAGGGGGAGGTACGGGAGTAGCGATGGTCGCCGATCTAGGTGCGTGATTGGATTCACGTGCTTGAAGTTTTGCAAGGCCGCGCAAGGACGGGAGGGGAGTTGCAGAACAATGCGTACCATGGTCTAACATCGGATTCTGAGTAAACAATTAATTGAGATTACTTGGTAAATTGAATGATATGTATGAATATTTCATTGTACGTCGTAGAGCTCCTGTGCGGATTTGCGACATCGTGATTGTGTGTACCCGTGTACAAGGGTGTGTGTATATGATTGTATACACACGGAAACTGAATGGAGGAATCCTATTTCATAGCAGAATTCTCTATATCGGACCACAAACCATGAACATTTCTTCCCTGTGTCATAGGAACTTCGGGGATGACACCCTTTGTCTTTGTGAATTCTTTCTTTCTCTCTCTTGTGACAATCGAGACATTTATTGTTGCTCAGTTTCATTGTTACGTGATGAGCGTATTTTATTTCGATTTCAATGAACTACGTACTATACCTCATCCACGGAATCTGTGAAGTAGGTTTTCGCATGACGTCACACAGAGGATGTGAAAAGAGAATGCTATGGGTGGAGCTTGGCAGCCCAGCCGTTGCGAGAGTTGGTTGAAGCCAAGGTCGCGCCTCCCTCCTGCGCTTATTATTCAGTGGCATCGCGCCTCATTGGCCAGTCAGCCGAGTCACTCCTGTGCGCAGACTACGTGTTTTCACACTGGCACTTCGCAGATTGCTTGGACGGAGTTTATATCTTTTTTCCGTCTCGGCATGATGGGTTAAAATCAATGTGCAACGAATTCTTGTCAGACGTAATTTAAGAATGGCGAGGTGCATGAAACACAAATCCTCCTTCCGTCCAATCTAAACTTGAACTGTGTATTCTGCGGAACGTAGAGTTCACAGGCGAAGTCAAGAAAAGCCGAGTTGCACTTCCATGGAAACTCCAAACACATCCACTATCCTCTGAAGTCTTAACTCGACACGACTCTACAGTGTCTGGGGTGATAGGCTCGCTCGCCAGCCAGCTAGCTCATAAACTGTCAAGCTAGTAACTGAATGGAGATTGTTGGTTGAAATGAAAACGTAAAAACACTTATAGTGAGCGATGTATTGAAGATCGAGATATGCTGTCGCGGACTTTTTTGTAGTACTTTTCATGCTGAACAATTCTTACAGATATAGATATAGATATTGTTAACGGTTTGCCCAACGTAAGCTTAAAAAGCGCACGGACGCCAGGTTTCTTCCGACATTTTAACTGAAATCGTTATTGGTTGGCTTCCTTTGATCACGAATAAATTATTTTCTACAGAAACCTTCCTCGAGATATCCTTTACAGAATGGTGAAAACCGCATCAAAATCCATCCAGTTGTTCTCGAGATTACCCGTAACATCCAAGAATCGGGGACTTTGTTTTATACTAAGTAGAGATTTACTCTGTCTGATAACCTGTGTTATTGTGGTCACTGTATCAGTGTTCTGTGTTATCTGTCTAGTAACCTGTGCCATTGTGGTGACTGTATCCGTGATCGATGTAATCTGTCTGGTAACCTGTGTCATTGTGGTGACTATCAATGTTCGATTTAATCTGTCTGATAACCTGTGTCATTGTAATGGCTTAATTGGTGTGTGTAATTTGCCTGGTAACCTGTGTTAATGTAATGGCTGAATTGGTGTGTGTGAATTTGTCTGGTAACCTGTGGTATTGTAATGGCTGAATTAGTGCAATTCGCCTGCTAGTCTGTGTTATTGTAGTGAATGTATTAGTGTGTGTGATATGTACTTCGTTGGATAACCTGTGTCATTGTGATGACTGTATAGTCTGTGTGCGTGAGATTGGTCTGTTAACCCGTGTTATTTTAATGGCTGAATTAGTGCTATTCGTCTGCTAATCTATGTTATTGTGGTGAATGCGTTAGTGTGTGCGCGTGAGTGTCCGGTAGCGTGTGTCATTGTGGTGGCTGTATCGGTGTGCGTTTGTTTGTAATTCGTCTGGTAACTTGTGTTAGTGTGTGTGAGATTTGTAAATCTAATTAGTAAGGCTTGGAAAGATTTGAAGTTATTCCTACAGCATTGTCTACACAAATTGTCGTTAGTGCCCTTCAGTCGGTCAACGTAGTTCGTCCAATGAATGGGTGGGGTGCAAGATATGAATATATAGGTACACTCCTGCAAGAAATTGCATATGTTAGTTAATTATTACTCTTATAAGGAGCAATAAGGGTTGTAGTCCAGGTGAGGGATGAATTGGTGATGTGGTTGTGATCTTAGTTTGGAGGGAATTCCGCCGTTCGCCTGAGTGGGGAAGTCATGGAAAGTCATTTCCAGAATATCTGTGTTGAGGATCGAATTCGCCTCTTCTCATTTTGCTTAACTGAACTGTGTGTAGGCTAATAGCCGAGAGTCACGGGTCGTAATTTCGCCACAATAAGCTTACTAATAATAATGATAGTAATAATAATAATAATAATAATGATGACAATGTTCGAAAGTCTGCTTCCTGTCGTTGCGTGCGTGTAATAATAGTACTAATGATAGTAATAATAATAATTTAATTTAATCTATTTTATTTTAATTTATTTATTAAATACTATTTATGTTACATTATTGTGATATGTCTCACGAATCTGACGGCAGTACAGATTATCTGTGAGAAATATTAATTATTATTTACAACATATATACATATTATATTTCAGTACAAGAGAGCATGCAATTTTTTGTGTGATAATGGTAATGAAAATGATAATGATAGTGGTGATAATGAGAAAAAATATTAATGTAAATAATAATTAAAGACACAAAAAGTTACACTATAGTAGTTATATTAATACATTTATGTTATGAGTTAATGTTTAGTTAGGTAATAATTTTTAATGCGACGTATAGCTAGTTGTTTGCTGTTCATGTTTGCCAATCCAGGTGGTAGTTCATTAATTAGTGATGGTATAATATAATTTAGTCTCTTGAAACCATAGCTATTTATACATAAAGGTTTTACATATTTAGTACATGTTATGGCTCTTGTTTGTATGTTGTGAGAGACCTAATGCCTGAATCTTGGATCATGGTAGTAGAGATTCAGTACAGTAATTTGAAACAACTCTTTAATATTAAAATAAGGGATATCAGTGAAATATTTAAAGAACCGGTTTTGGCTATCTTGAAGATTATTAATTAAAGTTGTGTTTTGATTTCCTCACGCTGCTATAACATATCTTAATTTGTTTTCAATGAGAGCATTATGAATGGTTTTGTAAGTATTTTTATCTATATAAAATCGGAGATTGTAGAAGGTGTAGAGGTTTACTCTTAGGTTTCTTATTATGTTTACTGTGTGTGTGTTCATTTTAAAGTGTTCATCAAGGGTAATTCCAAGGTATTTTTGTGTCGAAGTACTATTTATGAAGGTGTTACATTTGCAACCTGCCAGGATGTTTTGGTGTATACGTGATATGCTGTGGTGCGTTAGTTTGTATTTTTCTTGTGTGAAGTGATCAACTCTGATGTGCATTATTTTAGATTTGGTTGTATTTATATACAAATTATTGTCATGACACCATCTTGTGATGTTATTGACGTCTTCTTGAAGTCTATCAAAAGCTGTTTTAGAGTCTTTGTGTATGGTAAATATAGTGGTGTCATCAGCATAAATAAATATTCTACTGTGTTTAATGGTTTCATTCATGTCGTTTACGAACAGGGTACGGTATATATAATGTAGGTGAAATAATACTGCCTTGAGGAATACCCTGTGTTCCTTCTGATGTGTCACTGATAGTGTTATTGATCATAACTGCCATTTCCCTGTTTTTCAGATAGCTTTCAAATAGTTTATAAGTCTTCTTATTCCAATATCGTGTAATTTAGCAAGTATTTAATTATGATTTATTGTGTCAAATGCTTTAGAAAAGTCAAGAAAAAGTACCATTATGTGATTGTTCTTATTTAAGGCATTATTTATTGCATTGGTAAATTCAGCCAGGCGTAGTTCAGTACTTTTTATCTTCCTATAACCGTATAGATATCCCTTTAAAATATCATATTTATTTAGGAAATTGTTCAATCTCTTATCCAGGCATTTTCCATTATTTTGTGTACGATTGATAAAATGCACATTGGCCTGTAGTTGCCAAAGTCTATGTGATCGCCATTTTTATCTATTGGTTTAATAAATCTGTATTTCAGATATTTTGGTATTATGCCTGATTCGAATATCTTGTATACCGGTATGAGATTGTTATGATTGGTATAGTTTTTTTAGATGTTAATAATAGCGATAATGATGAGAATAATAACCTAATGATGATACCGAATAAACATCCTCTCTGAAATGTTGAATCTTATTCCTCTCCTTGTTATTGGCTTCTTCATATTATGAATTTTACGAATATGCAAGATTTGATTATGAATGTGTGAAAAAATCCATTCTACTGATCAGCTTTGTATCGGGTTTGAAAATCGTGATTTATGCTCTTAGGGGAGAATAGGGAAAATTAAGATAGGTCAGTAATACAAGGAAAAGATACATGATTTCTCTCTCTAAGCTTGTTTTACTCTTGTGTGCATGATTTGCCCTTTGTGTAATGAATTTGCAGTCGTTCGTGTCTGGGAATTGGGATATCTTCGTCATCGCTCCGTGTATTTGAGCGTATGTGTGCTTGTAGTTTAGTGAGTAGTTTGTGTGATGGTTGTAGAGGCGTGAAAAAGCTGTAATTGACGCGGAGAGGAATTGGGTGGGTGTCCCCAGGTAGGAATTTAGGCTACGGTCCCAGCATTGCCTTGGAAGTAGAAGTAGTTCAAGTCTGGTGCGCTCCAGCAGTGTTTTGAAGGGCATTGGGGTGCGTTTCTGATATGAAGGGGCTGGGGGAAGCTATATCTGGGATCTTACTGGATGTAGTTCAGGCCAGGAAATATTCCACCAGTGTTTAGAACCTAGGGGTGTATGCGGGGGTTGTGTTGATGTCGAGAATGTTTTTGAAGGGTCTAGAGGGTGGGCGGGGGTTAGAATTTCGTGTGATGCATGCGAGGGGTGTTTTATCAGAAGGCCTTGCACAGGTGCCCGCAGGATGTTTTCCAGGGGGGGGGGGGGAGTAATAATTTTCATTTCATTACCTACCTACCTACCGCAACTTTCGTTTCATTTCTTACATGCTTGGTGATATTCATTATTCGGCTGGTTTGAAACCGTTGGATACATTATCTTTATGGCATGAATGAGAGGAATAGTTTTTGTCAATAAAAGTTCGCTTTTCTTTGTGAATCATCATGATACTATTCATTTCTTAACGGGTAAAAAGTAGTTGTATCACCACGTATCGACAAAATAAAAATCAAGCGGTTCATCACAATGGTAAGGTTAATCCAGATCACCGATTTTTAAATAACTGGATATATTTTCAAATAATCCCAAATTACTGAGTTAAATAAAACTGGGGAGTTAGCTATTTAGAGATGAAATTATCAGCTCAGGACAGGGAGGCATGGAAAGCTGCATCAAACCGGTCAAAAGATTGAAGACTCAAACACAACAACAACAAACACATGTGCAATCATCACCATAGTAGGCCTGCTCTTAAGATCTGTCAGATTAAAATATTGAAATATAATTTGATTCTATGTTCCACTTCGTTCAATAGCAATAACCTTAATCAGTTTCTTACAATGGGGATAATAGATAGATATTAATCAGGGACGTTACTAGAATCTAGGAACTACGTATGCGGACGTTGTATAGCCTGCGACTTAAATGTTAGGCCTTTGGCGAAACTCTTCCTGTGTGTGTACGTGAGTGTCCGGTAACGTGTGTCATTGTGGTGGTTGGATCGCTGTGCGTGTGTTTGTAATTCGTTTGGTAACTTGTGTTATTGTGGTGAATGTGTTAGTGTGTATGAGACTTGTAACTCTAATTAGTAAGGCTTTTAAAGATTTGAAGTTATTCTTACAGCATTGTCTACACACATTGTCGTTAGTTCCCTTTAGTCGGTCAACCCAGTGCGTCCAATGAATGGGTGGGGTGCAAGATATGAATACATAGGTACACTCCTGCAAGAAATTGCATATGTTAGTTAATTATTACTCTTAAATGGAGCAATATAGATTGTAGTCCAGTTGAGGGATGAATTGGTGATAAGGTTGTGATCATGAGTAGTGTGTTTTGGACAGTTCCGCACCCACCTACGGTTTTCCACCTGCAAGATGGCGGCGGCGCGCAACCACGTACATAGATGGCGCGCCTTTTGAAATAGAGCTGGTGAGCATAGCTTAACCTAGCCTGTCCTAGTCAAGCTAACCTTGTCTAGTGGACCTAACCATACCTCATTGAAGACATGCCAAGGACCTAAGTGCAAAACTTGGTGGATGGATGTGTTTTAGTGCTAGGGTTATAGAACAAAGCCTAGTACATGGGGCGCATGCAACTTGAGAATACACCAAGGGGTCTAACTTGGTGAATGGGTGTGTTCTAACGTGTCATTTGTAGTTGAAAGAGATTGATGTATGTTCTTAAGATGTTAAAAACTCAGGAGATTGTTCGTGCAGTAAGCTGACTTATTATTTCCGGTGTCATGTTGCTGACATGGCAGAGAGCGCACAGTTCTGTTGCTATGACTGACGCTGCAGTAATTCAAAACCGCAGGTGTTCATCTTGACAATGGATAATGAAAAGTCAGCAGTCATCGGATATTACACAGGTGTTCCTATTGCACTTTGGACTGGCAGGTGTACGGGGAAGGAATTGCAATGATCTGCAAAAAACTGCTGACACGAGCGATGTAAGCCTATATGTATATAAGAGAGGTGTCATATATTTCCTTACTGTCTGTCTTTATTACTCGCTACTCGCTCTATTACTGCTCAACATTTGCAAAAGCCTTTGGGTGGAAAATCATTAAATTATTTTGCAAGGTATGTATTTATTATTAATGGATTGTAGTCTTTTATTACTAATTGATGATGAAGTTATTGATTGGAATGTATTTATTGATTGATTGATTGATTTGTTTACAGATAATTGGCGTACCTGTAGGTTAGCAGATTCCTGTACCTAGTTCAGTCAGTGGCAGCAGTAGATAAATTATTAATGGTAAGTACCCCCTCTAATAACTTTTAAACAGCTAGAGCGATATTTTCCAATGTCCACCGCTAGATGTCAGTGACAATGGTATATTTGATAGTCAAAGTTGGAACTACTTGACCATGGCGTGTGAAGCTAATTTTGTAGGTTAGATTTGATTAACGCTCTATTAAGTCCGAACGTTCACTGCTAGGTGTTAGTGACACAGGGAATATTTAAAGCTCACCTATCATAACCTACCTCTACCTAACTTAACCTCATTACGTGACATGTTCTACAAGTTTAGACTTGCTTTAAGACTGGCTATGACGTCACACTTAGCTCACCTAACTGGCAGCTGCTGGTTTCTATCACGTGACATGTTCTACAAGTTTAGACTTGCTTTAAGAATGGCTATGACGTCACACTTAGCTCACCTAACTGGCGGCCGCTGGTTTCTATTATTTAAAACAAGAGGTCAATTGAAATGTGCGTTTAACGCTCTATTAAGTCCGAACGTTCACCGCTAGGTGTCAGTGACAATGGTATATTTATTAGTCAAAGTTGGAACTACTTAAAAATGGTGTGAAGTTAAATTTGTAGGTTAGATTTGATTAACACTCTATTAAGTTCCAACGTTCGCTGCTAGGAGTTAGTGACAATAATATTTGCTAACCAATGTTGGAACTACTCGGCAATTGTGTGAAGCTGAATTTGAAGGTTAAATTCCATTAACGCTTTATCAAGTTCCAACGTTCACTACAAGGTGTCAGTGACAATGGTACCTGGTAACTAAAGTTGGAACTACTCGACAATGATGTGAAGCTAAATTTGTAGGTTAGATTTTATTAAAACTCTATCAAGTTTCAATGTTCACCGCTAAGTGTCAGTGTCAGTGCCATATTTGGTAACTAAAGTTGGAACTACTCGACAATTGTGTGAAGCTAAATTTGTAGGTTAGATTTGATTAACGCTCTATTAAGCTCGAACGTTTACTGCTAGGTGTCAGTGACAGTGACATATCTGCTAACCAAACTTAGAACTACTCGACAATTGTGTAAAGCTAGGTTTGTAGGTTAGATTTGATTAACGCTCTATCAAGTTCCAATGTACACCACTAGGTGTCAGTGACAATGGTATCTGTTAACCGAAGTTGGAACTACTTGAAATTAGACTTGCTGAGTGTCCACAGACGTTCAATTAAAATACTCTACAATGACCATTGGCTGTAATTTAATTAACATCTTTTTCTTTTACTTTGTTTTGTCTTTTATTAATATTTATTATTTCTTTCTTTTATAGGTAATTTGGAAAGTGACCATCATGTTCAAATGTAGTGATTGTAAAAGGCAGTTTTCAAGACCTGACACCCTTCAACGTCATTCAAGTACAAAACATAATCTTAAAATGTTTGCCTGCAGTCATTGTACTACGGCATTTAACAGACAGGATAATCTTACACAGCATGTACGTTTAAAACATGTCAGTTCAGCATCTTTCTCATGCTTAGTTTGTGAAATTGTTTTTCTACTGTAAAGCGATATCAATCCCACATGGTTGAAGTGAATGGTGAACAACAGGAATTAAAAACTCTAAAACCATCAACTAGCATAGAACCATTAAACGAATGTAATGCTCAAAAGTGTAAACGTTCTCTGGATTGTAAAAATAGTTGCACAACAAAAAGAATGAAAAATAGTGAACCTTCGATAACGCATTGTGATGTATGCAATATTGATATACCACATTCTTCATTCATTCATGGACATTTACGCAGTATTAATCATAAAAACAACGCTTGTCATGAAAAAAAAATCTGCGAATATTCAACAAATTGGTAGTGCGTTTAAAAGTCGAATTGCTAGTTATAGACTTCATAGTGAAGAAAAAACTCAAGGTATTGAATCATTTAAAAAAAATGTTCAACCTAGTGTGTTTGGCTTGGTAGATAATGTTTTAGTAGAGCATAAATCATTTAAACTAAATTTTGAACTCTTTGGGTTATATGTAAAAACTGGGAGTGAAGGTGAAATTACGGATATCAAATCCTTTAATACAAGAAACATAATTGTTAGTGAATCAACTAATATCAGTGATATGTACCAAAATATTTCAAGTGCTATCATTGTAAAGAGTGATGAGTTCCAGGAAAGGGAGTCAGGCTGGGCGTTGGTTGAAGTACTTTATTTAGAAACCAACATGAATAAATATAATCCCCTTCGAGCATCATCATACAATGATTTGCCAGTATGGATCAAACTTAAGCAAACTTGTGTAAACGTTATGAATAGTGATCAAGCATGTTTTGCGTGACTGTAACCTCAGCTCTCCATCCAGCAATGATGCATGACAATAGAACATCATCTTATCCTCACCATTCCTCAGTGTTAGATTTAGAAGAAATGGAATTTCCTTTTGAGATAAAAGACATTAAACGTTTTGAAGAGTTGAACAATTTAAGTATCAATGTGTATGGAATTGAAAATAAGAGTACAGGAGGTCCTCTATATTATACTCAGGAAAAAGGATGCTCATGTTAATTTACTATACATAACCACGGGTGAAAATGCCCACTATTGTTGGATAAAACATTTAAGTAGACTCGTCAGTAGTCAGCTGTCAAAACGTGATGGTAAAAAGTGATTATGTGATGATTGTTTGCTATATTTCAGAAAAGAGGACCAACTAACTCAGCATGAAAAATGGGGTTGTAATCATGTTTGTACAGTATTGCCTACTACAGGAAATAACATTCTGAAATTTATGGACTTTGAAAAGCAGCTTCGAGTACCATTTGTTATATATGCTGACTTTGAGGCTTTGCTAAAACCATTTAATACATGTTCATCGAATCCAACCAAACATTTTACCAACACTACTCACATTCATGAACCTTTTAGCTTTGCATATTATATTAAATGTAGTTATGATGACTCGTTAAATAAGTTTGAGCTCTATAGAGGACCTGACAATCCTCAAGTTTTTATGGAAAGTATTGAAAAAGATGCAATCCGTATATTCTCTATTTTAAATACTATTATTCCAATGGAGCCACTAACTTCATCAGAGCAAATGAGTTTTGAAATTGAAACTAATTGTTTTATATGTGGTGAATGTTTTTATTCAGATAGCTTTCGTGATCATGATCATTTAACAGGAAAATATCGAGGTGCTGCTCACCAAGAATGTAATTTAAAGTGCCGTATAGAGTAACTAAATTCATTCCAGTCATTCTACATAATGGTAGCAAATACGATAACCACTTTATCGTTAAAGAATTTGGAGCTTCAGATGTGAAAATTGATGTGATTGCAAATAATAAGGAACAATACACATCGTTCACAAAATACATCAAAACTGACAATAAGAAAACTATAAAACTGAGATTTTTAGCTTCATTCCGCTTTATGCCAAGTAGTCTTGATAAGCTTGCTAGTAATTTAAAATCAGATCAGTTTCGTGAAATTCAACGTGTCTTTCCTAAAGAAGATGATTTTAATTTGATTCATTAAAAAGGTATATTCCCTTATGAATATATTAACTGTGTGGAACGTCTTGAGGAGTGTTCTTTACCACCAAATTATGCATTTTACAGTTCATTAAACACAAGTCATATCAGTGATCAGGAATATGTACATGCACAACGTGTATGGGCACAATTTGACATTCAAACTTTAGGTGAATTTTCAGACATATACTTGAAGACAGATGTGTTGTTATTAGCAGATGTTTTTGAAAATTTCCGGAATGTTTGTATGAAAACTTATGACCTTGATCCTTGTCAGTATTTTACTGCTCCTGGGTTAAGATTCAGTTCAATTTTAAAAAAAGTAAATTTAGAATTGATGACTGATATAGACATGATTAATTTTATAAAATCATCAATTCGAGGTGGATTAAGCCAATGTTGAGGACGCTATTCTAAAGCGAATAATAAATACATGCCTAGTTATAACCCTTGTGAAGAGTCAAAGTATATCGTCTACCTTGATGCAAATAACCAATATGGTTGGGCTATGAGTCAATATCTACCATTGAAAGATTTTCGCTGGCTGACACAACCTGAAATTGATGTCTTACATGTTGACACTCTAAATGATAACGATGATAAAGGATATATTTTAGAGGTAAATCTTGAGTACCCTAAAGAGTTACTTGATGATCATAATGATATACCATTTTGTCCTGAGAATATGAAATCCCCGTACATCACATCACGAACGAAAATGTTAATTGCTAATGTGAATGATAAATGCAAATATGTAATACATTATCAAAACTTGAAACAGTGTCTACAGCATGGATTGAAATTAACTAAAATTCATCGCGTATTACAATTTCATCAGTCAGCATGGCTCAAGCCATATATTGATCTGAACAATAATTTAAGAACACTGTCAACAAATGCCTTTGAAAAAGATTTTTATAAACTCATGAATAATAGTGTTTTTGGAAAGACTATGGAGAATGTTGATAAGCGAGTTGATGTAAAGCTGATAACAAAGTGGGAGAATGATGGTAAAAGGTATGGTGCGAGCAACTTAATAAGCAAGGCTAACTTCCATAGCTGTTCAATTATTAATGAGGATTTGGTTGTAATACAAATTAATCGCCTTAAAGTAACTTACAACAAACCCATATATGTGGGTTATGCCATTCTGGAATTGTCAAAACACTTATGTATGAATTTCACTATGAATATGTTAAGAAAAACTATCATGATAATGCTAAATTACTCTATACAGACACAGATGAGTTTAAAACTGATGATTTTTATGATGATATCAAAACTGAGCTAAATAGGTTCGATACAAGTGACTATCCCAAGGATAATATTTACCATTTACCTCTAGTAAACATAAAGGTTCTTGGAAAATTTAAGGATGAATGTGCTGGTGTTGTTATGTTCACCTTTGTAGGCACAAATTCTAAATCATATAGTTATATGACGATTAATGATGAAGTGATAAAGAAATTAAAAGGAGTAAAAAAGAATGTTGTTAGTAAAGAGTTAGATATAAGTGATTATAAAAGCTGTATAGTCAGTAACCCACCTATATTATATAAGAAAATGTGTGTTTTTAGAAGCAAAAATCATCAGCTACATACTAATTTGCTAAACTCTTGATACTCTTGCTTGGAGAAACAGTCGCATTAGCGACTATTACTTTACATAAGTCTAATGTTCACCATATTGTATTGTTTGTAGTATGTTTATATTGTAATATATTTTTGTAAAAATTGTAATAATAATGTATAATGTTAGACTACTGTAGTTAAGTGAAAAGATAATGAGTAATACATTTTAGTGTAAAATTTGCATTTTATATTATAGGAAAAATAATTTTAAAAATATCCAGGATGAGAAAACCAAACAAGGGGAATGGAAATAGAATGTACTATTATAAAAATATATATATGGGTTGACTGTAAATTTAAAAAAAAATGCATTACCTTGCATTACTTTACTTTATTATATATATATATATATATATATATATATATATATATTATACCATTACAAAATACAAAGATAATCCATTATTTCTTTTTTTTAAGTCCACGCCCACTAATCATTAATTTTCCTTTCATAGCACCTATCACAACCAGGGCTGCCGTCCTCTCTGCTACCGAGGCATCATATGCCATAACACGCTGCTTTGCCTTTTTCAGCAACAATTTATCTGCTGCACGTCTTGATTCAGGTTGGCTATTACGGTAAGAAATGTCGTGAGCCATACATGCTTTAACCAAATTGTTAATGCCTGCATTGCCATGAGCTAGTCGAGCATCGAACTTTGTTCCAGGACCACAGTAATGGTAACCAGGTAAATGAAGTTCAAAGGGGAGTAAATCAATCACTTTATCAACGAGACCATGACCAGTACAGGTTAGACAAATCTTTTTCAGTTGGTGATGTACACTTTTGGTCTTGTTCCGCTGCTGCGGACGTTGTTGCCTTTTCCTCTCCATCACATCCGTGGAATGAAGAAAAAGAGTCTTTACACTGGATTTTATGTCCATGACAAAGTTTATGACCTGACAGATTCGGCACTGGCGCACAGAGGGTATTTTATCGATAGACAGTTGATGATGATGATCGTAGTTGTCACAAGGTTCTAATTCCGAAAAAACAGGATCACGTGACCAATCACTGGGTACACTATCCCAAATTTATTTTACAGCATTAGCTGCAACGTAAAAATAAATGCTTTTGGTAATAAATTCAATTCTTCTTTTGTGAAACTGTTTAGCTTTTTTTACACACACAAAAATTCACAATAGCTTGTTCTATGGCGTTATCTCCCAACTCCATCATGGAACAAACATACATGACTGAGGTCCTTATAGCTCACTAGTTTCGATCTCACTACTGGCTGGAGCAAGTGGCATTTCAGTTTTAATCAAAGCCATCACTTCCCGGCATGCACCTCGTGTCAACCAATCAAACAGCTTCCACACATGAATAAGAGCTTTGTTATCTACTTCATACGGAGGTGTATCGAGGAGAAGGGTTTGTATTGAAGGACAGCCCAAATCCATGAGATCTACACATTTACAGGTGGGAGACAGAAACTCCAGAAGCCATTCACGTTTATCATTTCCCTTGACAAATACAACATACGCTGTTGATAAATGCACTTTCATAACCATGGATAGGTATTTATAAGGAATGGTTCCTTCACACCATCGCAACCCCAAATGAGTTTGTATCCAATGGGTTTGTCTTTTGTCTTTAACTGTCTGCAAATGAAATGGGAAAGGTGGTTTAAACACTAGATGAGTTAGTTTAGGTGTCCAAAGCGTAGTGCAATCGATAATGGCCACTTCTTTGAATGTAAACTAGTGTACGTGGGATGTTTACTCTTTTCACTACCACAACCTGTAGTCCACTGACTTATGTCTAGTCTTACTCCTACTACTTAAAGGAAAGGATATCAGTAAGAAAAAATAAACAACAGATGGTTTATACTATTTTATTTATAAACAAATCAGAACAAGGTTTACATTTTCTAATTTTAGGATAGGGTATATACCAATCCTTACAACATAGTCTTCTATGTCTATATCGTCCATGCCATCTATGGTGCCCCAATGTCTCAAGTGGTAGTGTTTCTACATTAATTCCATAAGGTCCACATGTATCATAATTTTCACTATCACTCTGAGGCACTATGGATGGGTAATTAGGATTCCATGGTATATTACCCACATCCATTTGACGAAGGTATGGACATGTTGGCGACCAGCGCTGATGTTCTTGCATAGGTTCATCACTCTCTTGCCACTGATCTATTGCAATCGGACAGAAAACTCATTTCACTTCATCACGTCTTTTTAAATAATAGAAACCTGCGGCTGCCAAGGCTTCAGGGTTAATGAAAGGCACAGGCCATGTCGCAAATGTCTTGAAACGTTGTTCCTCAGATTTTAAATTGAATGGTTTGACACTCTTTGCTGCATTGAGACAATCCATGACTGAGCTGCAATCCTCTTGTTCACCTCCTATTTATACGCTAGTCACTTGGTTCGAGAGTGGATGATAGTACATATGTTTCAAGTGAATAATGAGACAATAGACTGTCGTGTTTGGTGGAATGTTGCCATGAGTTTCAAAATCTAGTGGGATGTCAATATTAGTCACCTTTACAGCCTCTAAATAGGAACAATCAAACACCACCAGTGGAGCCACTGCCTTAAACTCTTGAGGTGTTACCATTGGACATTCCTCTTTCTGATAATAGGATGGTTGGAATTTTGAAAACATGTCGTAGAGTTCACCAAACTTATTCTTTGAAAAGTTTAAGTCCAATCCTTCATAGGGAAAAGTAGCACTATTCAGAAAGAGACGTATATTTCTCAATTGTATATGATCAAATTGAGATGCATCTTTAGTTTTCTGATACTTGCGATTGGTTTGAAAGCCAACCAAGACATAGAGGGGTCTCTCTGTGAAGCGCGCAGATTTCACACTCCAAATGTGTGTATCAGCAGTTGGAAATAGTGGGTACTCATGTAGTGCCCAGCTTCTAAATTGTATGGGTAAAGCCAAATTATTTTCTACAATCTTGAGCATGTCCAGTTTTTTACGATCTGCAAGGGTAACATGAGGTACTTTCCATATGAGGCGTTGCAGCTGAATCTTTGAATACTCTACCCCTGCATTAGCACCCTTGAGCGCATTATTATTACTCCTGTCTCTAACAAGATAAAGCACTTGCCTAGCGTTTACCACAATACGTTGGTGATCTTCAGCAAAACCCAAAATGATCTTGTGTGGTAAAAATCCTGTAAAGGTTCCATCGGTGTGAATCATCCAATCATTGCTGGAGTTGGGGCACCAACCAGCCATACAAAGTGTTTTACTTTCTTCACTCCCATATGAGGGATACAATTTCATGAGACTTGTTATGCCTATATTTCGGGTACTATCCACCACAATATCATTAATCACATAGCGTACCTCAGAACAAAGAAAGGCAAAAGCATGGTTGCCTAATGTTGATGTTGTTGGTGTGGAACCATCTGCTTTTGTGAGGCGACCTTCAATTTGAATGACACTTTCATGGGGTAGGGTGTAAATGTCTTGATTATTAATAACAAATTGAATCTCATCATTGTTATTTGGTCCCGGTGTCTGGGGTTGATAGGAATGAGGTTCAATCCTCACCATTCCCGCTTGTTCTTCGATTGGGTTGACCACTTCTAGGATGGAATTAATGATGATGCTGTAGAGTATAGCCCAGGTGTTGTAACAACTGCTCGTTGACACGTGTTAACCTATACTCACGTTGTAAACAACTAACACCTTTCTTAGATGGTGTTGTTACTTTAAACACCAACTTCATACTGACTTCAAAACCAATTTATAGGTCACAGGTGTGTGAGGATTTAACTGGATGAGTTGTTGATTTCTATTCACCAGCCATAAGTAATATTACTAATGTTGTTCACATTCAGAGGGTGATAAAGCAGCACTGAAGGGTTTTCACGAATGATATAGCCACAAGGTGATCACTTACTTACTCACTTAATTCCTGCCGCTCCTTCCGGAGCATAGGGCCTTGGCGAAATTTCTCCACGCAGTACGGTACCTGGCCATTCTCTTCACTTGACTCCAGTTCTTGTCCACCTCTGCTATTTCATTTTCGATCGTCCTCTTCCAGGTCTTCTTAGGTCGACCTCGCTTCCTGGCGCCTTGAGGATTCCAGTCTAGCGCCGCCCTCTCAATAGCTCCGTCCGGCTTCCTTAGTGTGTGACCAATCCAGCGCCATTTCCTCTCCTTGATCTGGATGCTAATCGGTTGTTGATTGGTGATGGTCCAATGATCTTCATTTGAGATTATGTCCGGCCACCTCACATTCATGATGCGACGCAGACATCTGTCAATGAACACCTGTAGCTGGTTGTTGATCGGTTTTGTGACTTTCCATGTTTCACAGCCGTAGAGAAGAATCGACTTTACGTTGCTATTGAAAAGGCGGAGCTTGGTCTTCCCGGAAAGGTTTCTATTCCTCCTGATGGGGTAGAGCTGGACAAAGGCAACATTTGCCTTCCTGATACGGCTTCGAACATCTTCCTCTGCTCCCCCATCATTTGTGACTATACTTCCAAGGTAGAGGAAGGACTCAACTCGCTCAATGTCCTTTCCGTTGACTGTCAAACTAGTCGTGACGTCAGAATTTATCCTCATCTCTTTGGTCTTGTTGGTGTTGATCATCAGTCCTGCACGTTCTGCTTCTCTCTGCAACCTCCCCAGCTTATCTTCTATGTCTCGGTACCGTTGTGCCATAAGACAAATGTCGTCTGCGAAATCCAAATCTTCAAGCCTGTCATTTATACCCCATTGAATACCCCTCTTCCGTCCTCCCATTACCTTCTTCATCACACTATCCAGGACCAACAGGAACAGAGTGGGGGAAAGGACACACCCCTGTCTCACTCCGGAACTGACCTTTATCATTTCTGTTAATTTGCCTTCGTGAAGAACCTGGCACTCATACCCTTCGTACATCTCTTCCATGATTCTGATGATCTTTGTTGGAATTTTATATTCCTTGAGGGTCTTCCACATGATTCTTTGATTTACGGAGTCGAAGGCTTTCTCGAAGTCAACAAATGTGAGGTAAAGGGTATTCGGCCACTCCACACTCTGCTCCAGGATGATTCGGAGGGTGTTGATGAGATCCACACAGCTGCGATGTTGTCGAAATCCAGCCTGTTCCTTTCGAAGCCTTTTTTCTACGCAGTCTTTTATACGATTCAGGATGACTCTCGCCAGCACTTTGCTTGGAATGGACAGCAAGGTGATACCCCTCCAGTTGTTACAGTTTGTGGTGTCTCCTTTCTTCGGCAACTTGACTATCAACCCCTTCTTCCAGTCGGTTGGAATTTTCTCCTCCTTCCAGATCTTCTCCAAAAGCGGGTGCAGCAGATCGATCGTAATATCCAGGTCTGCTTTCAGTACTTCCGCTGGGATGTTATCCAGACCTGGTGCCTTCCCGCATTTCATCTGCTTCAACGCTGTCCGTATTTCGCCCCGAGTTGGGGAGTCGAGGCTGATGCTTGGATCACTTTCTGCTTCCTCTTCATCTTCTCCTCGCTGCTTACTTTCGGGTCCTCTATCTCTATTAAGAACCTCCGCAAAATGTTCTCTCCATCTAGTCAGCTGCTGTTCATACGTCGTGAGGATCTCGCCCGTCTTGCTCTTCACAGGCCTAGTTTTATTAAAACCTTTCTTCGAAAGCATATTTGTGATGCCATAGAGCTCCTTAACGTCCCCCCTTCTTGCCGCTTCTTCTGCTTTCTCCACCTGATCATCAATCCACCTCCTATGATCCTTCCGTACACTCCTCTTTACCTCCCTGTTTGCTGTTGAATACTTTGTTTGTGTGAGAGCCTTCTGCTGCCTAGTCTTGCAGGTGTTGAGCTTGGCCTTAATCTCCTTCCTATAATTTATCTTGTCCCAGGTCTGATCGGATATCCATTCTTTCCGCATGTAGTTCTTGTACCCGAGCTGCAGCTCACTGGTTTCCACGAAGATATTTTTACCTCGCTCCACACAGTCTCCACGTCCTTTTCTGTCTCGGAGTCCAACACCTGGAATTTATTTCTGAGCTCCAGTTTAAGTTGGTCCAATCTCTGCTGGTTCTTAAGCTTTCCCACATCATACTTGTTGTGCCGAGTGTTAAACTTTCGGCGGACTGCGATGATCTTCATGCGGAAGTTGGCAACCACAAGATGATGGTCACTACCAACGTCCGCTCCTCTCTTGTTCCTAACATCTTCCAAGCTTCTTCTGAACCTCCTGCTCACCGCGATGTGATCAATTTGATTTTCTGTGACTTGATCAGGAGACACCCAGGTGACCTTGTGGCACCGCCTATGAGGAAATACCGTGCCACCCATCACCAAATCCTGACTGGCGCAATATTCCGTAAATTTCTCCCCATTGCCATTCATCTCACCAAGGCCATGTTTACCCATGATCTGCTCCAACCCCTCATTGTTTGAGCCCACCTTCGCGTTGAAGTCTCCCATAACAATGAGAATGTCCTTCTTACTTGTTTGTCTTGTGACATCTCGCAGCATTTGGTAGAATTCTTCCTTCTTCTCTGGCTCCGACTGTTCTGTAGGCACATAGCATTGGATGATGATCACATTCCTGATCTTTGTCTTGAACCTAGCAAACATGAGCCTACTAGAAATTGGCTTCCACTCCATAAGGCTTCTCTTTGCATTTCTGTTGAGCAGCAACCCCACTCCATCCCTGTGTTCTTCATCATCGCCCCCAGAATAGAGAAATGTAATTCCATCTGTTGTCTGTATTTCACCAAATCCTGGCCACCTCACTTCACTCATTCCTAGGATATCCAGCCCATAGTTCTTCATCTCCCGTGTCACTTGTTTCAGTCTGGTTTTCTCCATCTAGGTCCTCACATTCCAGAAACCGATTTTCGTAGTCCTCTTCATGCCAAAAGTCGTCATCAGGTTATCCGTCCGGTTTTGTAATTTCGCTTCAGTGTCCGTAATCAGTTTATTTAAGAGGAGCGAGTGATTAACCCACTGCCTCCGAGTGCCTTGGAGGGGCTGCCACCTTAAGCCTGAGGCACCAGGCTGATTTTCTGTCAGGGTTTCTTCCCTTAGCCTTTGAAGAACCAACTCCAAACTACAAGGCAGCAGTTGTTTCACCAGAGCCCCGTTAGCCGTAATTTCTTCAGGGTTCCTCTAGGGCCTTCACAGCTACCGTAGCGGTCTTGAGGCACACAAAGTCCCCACTGTACTTCACCCCTACAGGCAATCACCTACTTAATTACGTTGCCCATCTCCCACGACGAGGACGAGGGGTTGGATTTGTGGGAGACCCACAAGGTGATGTAACAATAAAATCGTAGAGTGAATGGGATGGTTCTCGATTGGTGCAGACGTCAGTAATGATATTACACGTAACAGAGACGTGATGGTCTTCAATTAATTCACCTCATGATTTGATTTATGTATCTTGTTCGGTTCAAGAACTTGAAGCAAAAAGCCTAGTAATGGTCCAATAGAATCTGGTTGTGATTTAAAATCAATCTTAAAGGATGATAAAATATTTCAACAAAGAGTCACGTTGTTGCCTGCAAGTTAAAACTTGTGTGTTCCCTCGAGAAACGTCTTTAAACCATATTGTTCCACAAGCACTTTCTAGTTGTGTTCGTAAATATCATCAATGGTATACGCACCAGGTGGTAGGGTTAACATAAAATCATCAAAGTAGAACTTGTCATTGGCGTTTTTACGTATGTTGTAAATTCTATTGTAGCCTTCAAAGGATGTTAGTCCTAGTACATAAGGTCTTTGTCCAAATTCAATAGGAGGGTAAAAGTCAATGGTAACTTCAGGACCTTGTACATACACTGTGAACGTTTTACTTTCTGTTGTCATAATGCACACGTTACCTCTTGGGTTGGGTCTTATATAGAAAGGTGAGGCATAAGCGACCGCCATGTTGTGTGTTAAACTTTTGCACTCGTTTCACATTATAGTATATTGTTGCACTGCTTCCGAAATAGAGAACAAGCTCTACAGGGGGAGGGAGATTTCCAAAACTATCAAAGTACCACACAGTGGAACCATGTTTTACATAGGCCACATAATGGGTTCCTGGACCATGACTATCATCTAAATTAATGACAGCACGTTCCTGCTTCCATGGACGTAACGGTAATCTGTTAAACGCATAAATACACCTCTAAAGTGTCGAATCTTCATGAGTTTTGCATATTTTATTACTTCTTCATGGGTAATGGCTCGACGAGGCAGTGCATTTATTAAACGTTTTTTGGAGACAAATAAATGCCGAGTCCCTTTTTATACGAGGCCACCTTGCGTTTAACTCCCTTACCACGAAGGGCTATGACTTTCATGGTTTTATTATGTCTTTCACTCACTTTCAATTGTTGCTTTGCCTGTTAAAGAACAGCCTTAACTGTTCGTGCTACTGCACTTGCTCCACCGAGCAGGGATCCCAGAGCAGCTAGACCAGCAAACAAAGCGGGTAAAAATCCTCCACGTTTTGGAACGGGAATCACTCGAGCACGTTTTAAAAATCGTTTTTTACTTTTGGGATTAGTATGTAATTGTGCCGAGTGAAGCACTTTTTATTGACGAACACTTTATTCTTTTCTCCTCGTTAGGCCAAACGTGCAGCATTAAGAATAGCTTTAAAGCCACCCTTTTGTGATGGCCTTTTTGACTTTTGCATTACGTATCTTTGTTTCACCATGGTGTACAACCTTTCACATGAAAGTTTCATTCACAACTAACACTTTTCTGTAAGAAGAACCTATTTATATTTAATTCAACGAGGCTCTATATTCAAGTTCTATATACAGCGGAAAATCATTTATGTTTTTTTCCCGCTTCTATTTCATCGAGCGTAAGCACGAGTTGAAAGGATAATTTATCTTCAGCTTTAACTCTCTGATGTATATGTAATGATATAGCACTACCGTTTAATCGTATCGATAAATGTCTTATATCCGGCATATATTCTATAATTCGAATGGTTCCATTATATAGCAAGCGGTAAGTGGTTGATCCCGAAGGTAGAACATAGGTAAGTTCTTTAGTATCGTTCACTAGCAATCGGTTTGTAATGTAAACTAGAAATAGATGAGGTCGTGATTTAATAAACGAGGATATATATTGTTCCACAAATTGTTTGGTTGTTACGTCATGAGAATGTATGGGGTCTAAAGCGTCGGCTAGTCGTCTTCGCTCCATCTATAGAGCGTTCTCCCCGATTTCACACACTTCTCCCATTTCAGAGGTTAAAAACCGTTGTGTGCAAACATCTTGATCATCCTTAGGATCGGCTACGTGAATGATGCGGTTATCAGTAGCTGTACCGGGTGAGTTAGCCGTGGTGGTTACGGCATGACTGATGGCAGTCGCTCACATCCGGGAGGCGAGGAGGTTCGAATCCCCCCGCCGGCAACCTTGAAGATGGTCTTCTGTGGTTTCCCATCTTCCTTCCAGGCAAATGCCGGGGTTGGTCCCTAACTATAGGCCACAGCCGCTACCTTCCAACTCCTCGTCCTTACATTCCAACTTCCATCCTTCCCTCCCCAACGGTACTTGTAGCTCACCCATTGGGTGTCCGTCTCGAAGTAGCTACAAAAATGGCGAGCCGAACATGTCCTCGGACACTCCCGGCACTAAAAGCCATACGCTAAAAAAAATCATTAGCTGTATAACCATTGACAGTCAGGTTTGGCACCCTGTCATATAACCCTTTTACTTTATTATCCACATAGTCCTTTCTAGCAGCATCTGTATTAGCCGTGGGAAGAGGTAGCTGGGTTAGTGGACGCTGCTGAACATCAAACTCATTATTCTTGTTCACCATTATAGTGTAAAGAGACATGAAGGATTTAGTGCTGACATCTTGATTATTCACGGGGTTAGCCACGTTAATTATTCGTTTATTTTGCATGTCATAATCTCCTTTGATACGTCGTAAGCTGTATGTATCAACATACTTTTTAGTACATGCATCTGTAGAGACTTGTGGATGTTTCACATGGGTTAACCGCATTCCTTTAAAGTCATTATCACCCTCCTTAGTGCGTGGCGCCGCTGACATATCCACATAGTGTTTATTAGCTGGATCTGTATCCTGTTTTGGATCTTTTAATGAGGTGACCGTAGCCTTAGTTACTAATGCTCGTCCAAACACGTCCATGGTTAGACTGTTCCCATCAACAGGCTTGGTTTTTTATGATTTTTATGATTAGTCGCTATGAAGATTATTAAGCAACAACACTCCCTCCCAGTGGGTGACTTGGTTTCACGCCTCTTTTCAACATCGTCTGAACAACGTCACGGCTCACTCCTACCGTCTTCTATTCGCTGTCTTATTGTTGGACCCTCAGAATGTGGAAAGACAAATCTTTTGCTTACCCTCATTACTGCTTTAAACGGCGTGCGCTTTCAAAATATTTATATTTTCGCCAAATCACTCTACCAACCCCTCTATGTCTTTTTGGAACGGGTGATAATGGGTCTTCACCACGATAACATGAGCTACTTAACCTTTACAGCACATGAAGATGTTATCTCTCCGGACAGTGTTCACCCTGATTCACTCATGATTTTTGATGATGTGTCTACAGAACGACAAGCCGTTATCCAAGCCTACTTTAGCATGGGACGACATAAACATATTGACTGTTTCTATCTCGGTGAAACCTATTCACGAATACCTAAACAGTTAATTCGTGATAACGCAAATGTGATTGTTCTCTTTCGTCAAGATGAACGAAACATGCATCATGTGTATGAAGATCATGTGAACCCTGATATGACCTTTCACACCTTTACTGAATTGTACGCAAAGTGTTGGAATACTCACCATCATGCCTGTCTTGTTACCTATAAACAGAGTGATATCAACCAAGGACGCTACCGCATGGGTTTTGACCATTTTATTCATATTTAAAGAGCTGCAACTTTTATGATACGTCACTTGTTCAAACACCGTGACATCAACAACAGAGTTTCAGTTAAAAAACACATTATCCAAGCTCAGGATAATATTCGCCGCAAGTTTCGTGAATTAAAACGTTCACGAGCTGATAGTGAGTTGTTTGTTGAAAAACATTTAACACCTCCTTTGAAATCTATATTCAAGCACTCTTCCACATCTGAAAAGCCTACAACACTATCAAAATTAACGCAGACCTTCCAAGAAGTTGCAGTGGAAGAGAAAGAACAAGAGTATGACGATGATGATGATGATGAAAATGAAGTGTTTACACCGGTAAAACCATCACCACTCCCTCAGTTTCCGAAAACAGCCGTGATTGCCGAAACACTTTTATCTTCTAGAGAACCAACCCTATCAGAAATCTTGTCTACACCTGAATATAAAGCTCAGCTAAAAGCATTCTGGTAAAGAATTACGGGGCTTTAGTGTCACCCTACCTCAAAGATCTATTTACTAAAAGAGACAGATACTACCTATGGTGTTTACTATGAACAAGATTGTTTTCGAATTGGTGATTCTAATATCAAGTTTAAAGATAATGTGCTTATTATTAAAGGTGTTAACTATAAATTATCATCAGGCCTTTTAGAGCTGTTATTTTCACGTATCCCTCTTTCACTGACTACACCCATAATGATCTCATAACGTATAAAACCATCTTAATGACTACAAATGCTTATAGACGGGGATATAAGCTATCTGAATCAGTCAATGCTAATAAAAGTACCAAGCATAGAAACATTATATCAAAATTGTTTCCAACCACTGAGAGTGTTCGCCATAAAACATCAGCCTTAGGTGTTGCGTTAAAAAAAATAAAACCACTCGTCGATGTAACCTACTGGAATGATCCTAATACATTGGTCAACCGCCTACAGCTCTTACATGCCTCTAAACAAACAAACAAACAAACAAACAAACTGGTCATACTGGTCATGAAGGTGAACTATTAGAAATAGAAGAAGAGCTTTGTCATGCAGGTATTATCGTGTAATGGGTCAACATAGCAACACCCCATCGCCGATCAAATCGGCCATTGCTCATGAGTTACATACACCAGCTCGTCACCTCTACCGTCGACGACATGTCATTAAATGAGGAGTTGATGATTTGTGGCAAGCTGATTTGTTTGAAATGATTCCCTATGCTAACGTTAACAATGGTGTACACTATCTGCTCACCGTTATTGACGTCCACTCAAAAATGGCATTTGCTGAACCAGTGAGTCGTAAGTCAGATCCTCTAGTCACTGCTGCATTCAAGAATATTATCCAACGGTCTGAACGACAACCTCGTCTGCTCCAAACAGAACAAGGGAAAGTGTTTGTCAACACTTCGTTCTCTAGTTTTCTCAAAACATGTGGTATCCACTACTATTCTACCTAAAGTAATCTAAAGGCAAGTGTAGTGGAACGTTTCAATCGAACTCTAAAGACTAACATGTGGCGGGAATTTACAGCAAGAGGAACCTATCGCTGGCTTGATCATGTGGACAGCTTAATGACACAGTAAAATGATACTAAACATGGAAATATCAACATGAAACCACGTCTTGTAACAAAGAATATTCCACAGCAAGATAAACTTTTTAACCCTATCAAAACTGCAAATTCACGACGTCATCACTTTCAAGTCGGCGATTATGTACGCATCAGTAAGCACACGTCTGTTTTCGACAAAGGATACAAGCCTAACTGGAGCACTGAAATTTTTCAAATTCGGAAAGTAAAACTTTACAATCCAGTCACCAATTTTCTCCAAGACGATACAGGACAACCAATACAAGGATGTTTCTAAGTGGACGAATTACAAAAGACAGCTTTTCCAAAACACTTTCTGGGTGGAAAAATTGATTAAAACATATGGAAGAAAACTATTTGTAAAATGGTTGGGGTTAAACTCTACCAAAAATTCTTGGATCAATAAATCTGATTTAGTATAAACCTTGTCATTTATTAATATCCTTTTTTGTATGTTTACCCATAAATATCCCTCCTCTGATATCATTCACCACCTCAACAGGTTTGTTCTTGTTTTTAATATTGACTTAACCTTGAGCTAGAATCATATGTAAAATGATTAACACTTGCAAACGCCTGCATCCCGTAATGTCATACATCTGCAAGAATCATGTTTCGCACACTTCCATACCCTAACGTGACCTTACATTTGGTTGAAACACCTACATCGCATGACGTCATACACTGCAAGAGTGTGCTTGTTTTTAATCATACATCACAGGTTTGTCTCATCCTCCATAAAAGACAGCATGGGAGAGTTGCATGGATGCCGTATACTTAGGTGTATGCATTACCCCCTGCTCTGGAACACATTCACTCACTGGTTCGGTTCAATCACGGTTTAATTCGGTTCGGTTCGGCTTAGTTCGGTTCGGTTCCGGTTCGATTCGGTTTAGTTCGGTTACGGTTTGCTTCGGTTCCGGTTCGGCTTAGTTCGGTTCGGTTCGGTTCCTTTCAGTTCCAGTTCGGTTCGGTTCCGGTTCAGTTCCAGTTAAATAGACTAGGCTACGTTAGCTTGACAAGGATAGGCTAGGTTAAGCCTTGCTCCAGGGTGTCACCTCAAGTCCAACGATTCCTCATACAAGTCCCTAGCCTTATTGGTTCATGAGATCTTAAAAAAGCCGATGTCCTATTAGTTTTGAATCTTTTGGCTATTTTTTAAATAACTTATCTATAAATCATTATTCAAAAAGCCCACCCTCTTACAAAAACCGCAATTGCGTATGCGTAAAAAAGTTAAATCATAGCGGCATCCAGTTGTATGCATGCGATTTATGTGGAACGAGTTTAAATTCATACTTGTGTCGAACCTCATGCATGTTACACGTGGAAAGCGACTTTTACCAAAAAATTACTATTTTACCCCCTAGTAGGGGTAGGTTTTATTTTGGGGTGGAAATAAGTTGTCCATAGGAAAGAGG
Organism: Meconema thalassinum; assembly: GCA_946902985.2. Lineage (NCBI taxonomy): Eukaryota > Metazoa > Arthropoda > Insecta > Orthoptera > Tettigoniidae > Meconema > Meconema thalassinum. The sequence goes on from OX336389.2 coordinate 890,408,775, forward strand.
ACGTCAACCCGAGTCCTACGACACCTCATTTGTTAAAATCCGGCCATGGGTTCGCGAAATTACTCGCCGCCGCCATCTTGTAGGTGGAAAGCCGTAGGTGGGTGCGGAACTGTCCAAAACACACTACTATCTTGCAAAGCGCAAAACCCTTCATTCGCCTCATTCACAACCACTTTTTGCACAATTCTCACCCCCGCCTACCCCCCATGTCCTTCAAAACACTGGTGGAGTTGCGCCAGGGCTAAACCAGAAACCAGTTCAACACGGTCGTTGCATACCTCTCACAAAGCAAACATACACCCCCACACACAAGACCTCATGGGCACCAGCAGGGAGGGGGGGGGGCATGCTCCCCCACCCATGGAATCTTAAGAAGGAAAACGATATGAAAACAGACTGAGATCAAACTTTTTTTTGTAAAAATGCTTACAGTATTCTAATAAATTTTGTGCTAACCTTCCGTCGGGCACAACATTAAATATAGCGGCAAAGAGCGCATTAAGCCTGTCTGGCACACATCAGAAATCTGAATTTTCTAAAATTACAATATTTGTTGAAGAACAGTTTTGCTACAATAGTAAATACACTCATTCGTTCTCTACATATTACGCAATGTTGCACGATCAGGCGCAATCTGCCTGGCAGATCACTTTTGCAACAACAGCAAATGTGTAGGAGGGTCATTGACAAACTGGCCGATATGGACTTGAATGTCATGTGGAAAAAGGTAACTACTGTAAGGTGGAAGTAGTTTCGCCTCCGCGAATGACGAATATGAGATAAGAAATAACTCGTGTGCATGTCAGATCAGTTGCACCCACCGGAAGGTTAAAATCATCCTACATATCTCAGTTATGCAATGGTTAGACACTTGAGTAATATTACAAAGGAATATTGTAATTTATATGCACGTACATTTTATTCGTGTGTATTGTGTTAACTATGAACGGCCGCCTAGACTGTGACTGTGTGCTTATAGTATTATTTATTTATTTATTTATTCATTTCGTATGCAAGGTCTACGAATGGATTTATGTTTCATTTACAGGTGAGTAATGTAATCTTATCATATTATTGAGCCCGCCTAAGCTCATGCTGGTGATGATTTTCAGTGAAGCAAGGAATAGTAAAATTAAGAGTTACTAAACGTACCCCAGAAGCTTGTCTCAGCTTCAGGAGATCTCTTGACTTTGTTTGGAGTACGCGAAGCACATGGAAATAGTTGCTAAATGACTTCGACAGTAGTCGAAGCCGGAACACGCCGTGTCAGGCAGAAGGAAAACCCTTAGTGCGTTTGATACGTGAAGACGCACAATTTTTGACCGGTCATGGAGTCCGAAGGTGCAACCGTCTTATAATTGGACCAGTGAGTCCGTAATCTGCAAATTATAAAAACATCAAGATTATTTCGGCACTTAAGTGCTTGTGAAAGCGTATTTTCAAAATATAAATCACGGGAGTGAGATATTTTCAAGAAAACAGTGAAATTATAATTTTCGTCCTAGATGGACACGTGAATCATCACACCACATGGTGAACAGAGAAAATCTTCGAAGTGTTAAAAATATTTAGAAAATTGAGCACTATTGCTCACTACATTATTTCTGCAATAAGTAAGAATCACGCCGTGCAAAGTCTGATCTTTGGATTCCACGGATTACACTGATATTCCAGTGATTGTGCTATTCCATAAATATCAAATCTGTGTTACGAGAATAGCTTCAGTGAAAGCAAGCACAGGATCAATTTTGCTTACAGCTTGCAAAGTGTAAAGCCAGTTTTAAGAAGTGAAACCAATAGAATCAGTGAATCTTCAACTTATTTCACCAATTTCTACCAGAACTTCCAGATGTCGAAACTAGTCTACCATGAGGGCTTAAACACCAGTATGGAGGAGCCATAGATCACCTAACGACACCTCAGGATGGAAGCCGATACAAGGATTACGATGACCAAGGCCAAGGTGTTACAATCTTACACCTGGATTGAAGGAATGACCCCTCAAATTATACCTTATAATGGTAGAGGTGGACAACTGTCGCCGTGAGTTTCGTTTAATTTCCTCTTGTATTTGGTTATGGATCAGGGCTGGATTAGTTTTAGACAACCGTAAGCATAACAGTCTTTTAGGTAGGTTTTCTATTCTTCTTGTAGCCACCACTGACGGCGGGTTTCATTCTTATGAGCTTGCACACGCTTTGTGCGAGCTCAGGCCTAGAGTTAGACACCTCACGGGTTCAACCCGGGTGCAATATTTGTAACGTTGTGTAGTCCACATAATGGACATGAATTTATAACTTGGAGCAGTAATTTTCTTTAATCAGCTGTTTGCTGAAAGCACAGTCATGCTTTGAAGTCCCTTTAATGTGAAATATGTATACGCCACTGTAGCAGGTCGTATAATTTAGATGCCGGGAAGATAACGCATCTACATATTTATTGTATATAATTTTGTATGGTCTTAGAATCAGATTCAAGCAGAATCAGAACAGTGTATGAGAGTGCTGGAGGTTAACACACTCTAAACCCCTCATTACACTTTAAACGTATCATTTGCAATTAACACCCCCAGCTGAATGGTGTTTTATAACATTTATAGGCTTGGATGTGCAAAGTGCACAATGTTTGTAATAATAATTTTTCGCCATACAGTGGAATATCTTCCAAAGACATTTCAGAGTAGGCATGTCTTTATTTTGCTACTCTTTGCCCATTGAATGGCTAACACAAGTTTACCAGTGATTTTTAAAGGCGAACTAGAACGCCTAAGATATATAATGAACAGTGTTATTATATTCTCCTGTGCAATAGATGAGACTATGAACTTTATTGAGTGAAATATACACGTTTTTCTAAATGTTTTGATGGACATTGCTACGCAATGAATGTGAGCTGCTGGTATGAGCAGACACTTGAGCTCGACAGTATGATAGATGTCGACGCTCAAGGTTACAGTACAGTTAGATTTCCCAGCAGCCACCTGAAGTCTCCGAGTGAGACAGTAGACATATATGGCACAGCTCTCTTTTGCATTGCCTGAAGGGGAACTTTTATCGAGACATTCTTGGTGCTCGATTGGAATCTAACTTATGTCACAGCAAATTGTTAAGTATAGGGTGACCAGAGAGTCACGTCTTCAATAATTGTGTTATATTCGCATGATGTTGTAAGCAAATGAAGGATGTTTCTTATATTATGATGAATACTATCAGAGCAATTCTTAGGAATGAACCAAACTTTTGTTCATTTAGGCTATTTATTCTCACTTAAGGTGATAGATAATTTTTGCCGTGTTTTGACACGAATATGATGGGGTGGTTACCGTTTTGAGCATGCCAGTAGATTCAAATTGTGTTTGACTGCTGAGGTTACCTCTCTCGTGATCCGGCTGAGGGACGCGATGAGATACTTCTTGAATGGTTTGATGAAGCTTTGAACGCCCATCGGGTAGTTGTGTTATTGTGGACCTGAATTATATTTTTATTATAATGGAGCAGCTTAGAGCTCAAGACAGTAGTGACTTGTCGGGTCACACGTCTCGTAAGCATCTGGTACAGACTTACGACTAATTTCTATAATATTGTGTTATTGTAGCAGGCAGAGGCCGCGTGTACTCTGTTGTGTTTTATTCTTTGGTCCTTAAGCCTTGCATGGTTGGTCATTCTTCACAACTAAGATACTCATAAACGACGATAATAATAATAAATACCCATAAATCTTAAAATCTCACTTTATTAAACCGACGCGGGTTAAAACTACAATTAAATAACAACAGCTGTTTAATATTGACCCTTATTGACCTTTCGCTGGACCAATGCAATGCGCTTGATGAGAGCAAGTTCCAGACTTGATTATAGATCATTAATTATAGACGAGGCAGATAAACTTTGAAAACTATCAAATTTTAAAGTAGTTTCTTATATTTAATTTTGAGTTATTTCCATTACTAGCTTTTGTAGATATCATGAGTTAATGACCTGCATTGGCAACCTCCATTTCCACCTCATAAATATCGCCAATCTGTTTAAAAAGCGAGTGTAAACAAATTACGGCAGGTATCGTGTCCACAAGAAACTGCTATGTATATAAAATATATATATATATACATAAATTATATATAAACCTTTGAACTGACGGTGGTTTTGGGGCCTGGGGGATGTGAAACGCGAAGATATGCTGAAATTTTCCGGAAGTCGAAACATGATACTGAACTTGAATTTAGTATCTGTAAGAAAATGCCCCTTATTTCTCGTTCCTTGAAGGTTGAGGGCATTTCCTTTCCCCCCTGTCTTTTGTCTCCTTTACTCTTATTTCTGTTTTCCATTTCCTCTTCTAGAATGTGGGTGTGTGGGAGGTTCAAGCTGTTGTATGTAGTTAGTTTGCTTAATAGATATAGTGCTTTGTTCCATTAGACTGTGGTGTGTGTGTCTGGTGGCAGTTGCATTGTTTATTAGATATAGCTCATTGCTTCATTAGACTGTGATGTGTGAGGGTGCATGTGAGTGTGCCTGGTGACAGACTGTTTTAGTGGTAGTAGTAGTGGTAGTAGAATTTTGGTATTTAATTGTTAGTAGAAGGTTAGTATTTTTGTTAGTAGAATTTCTCTATTAGTTATTCTGAAAGGGAGTAGCAGCCTTTCAGAATAAATCAATTCCTTTACTTGTCTTATAGACGGTTAAGATATTGATATTGATAATATAAGCCAACTACTGGCTAAACTGCGTTCTGCTGCACGGCTGAAAGCAACATGAAACTACAGCCGTAATGCTCTTCCCGAGGATATGCACCTCTCTATGGATAATTACATGTGATGATGGCCTCCTCCCTTGTAAAATTTCAATCCGGAGGTGAACTAGTCCACCATTTGGATCTCCGGGTGGGGACTACTCGAGGGGGGGTTAACATCACAGAAGTGACGAGGAGGAAATTTGACATTCTACGGATCGGAGCGTGGAATGTTAGAAGTCTGCTGGGAAGTGGAAGGTTAGAAAACTTAGAAAGGGAAATGGATAGGTTGTGGTTGGATTTGGTTGGGATTAGTGAAATCGCTGGCAGGAAGAACAGGACTTTTGGTCAGGAGACTATAGGGTCATTAGCACTAAATCAAACAATGGCCTAGCAGGGGTTGGTCTCATATTGAGTAGGAATCTTGAGCAGTGGGTGGAATATTATGAACAATATAGTGAACTGATTATTGTAGCAAAAATCAATACAAAACCTACGTGCACCACAGTGGTACAAGTCTATATGCCTACCAGTCAAGCTGATGATGAAGATGTTGAAAAGGTCTACGAAGAAATATATGGAATTCTGAGGTATATCAAGGTTAATGAAAATGTTATAGTAATGGGAGATTGGAATGCTGTGGTAGGAAAAGGAAGAGAAGGGAAGATAGTAGGAGATTTCGGATTAGGTGAAAGGAATGATCGAGGAAGCAGGCTGATGGAATTCTGCACCGAGAATGAGTTAGTCATAGCTAACACCTTATTCAATAACCACAATAGAAGAATATACACATGGATGAGACCAGGAGATACAGGGCGTTACCAAATCGACTTCATTATGGTCAAGCAGAGGTTTCGAAACCAGTTTTTGGATTGTAAAACATATCCCGGTGCTGACATAAACTCTGATCACAATCTGGTTGTTATGAAATGCAGATTAAAGTTGAAGAAACTGAAGAAAAGCCAAAAGCCAAAAAAGTGGTTAATAGACAGACTGAAAGAGAAGGATGTAAACGAAAGGTTCAAGAAGAGTATAGAGGAATTACTAATGAAAAACCCTAATCAAACTTCAATTGCAGACGAAAGGGCACTTTTGAAGAATGAAATAACAAAATCCGCAGAAGAAAACATTGGTAGGAAAGAAAGAATAGGTAGAAAACCGTGGATCACTCAGGATATACTAGAATTGATGGATGAAAGGCGGAAACACAAGAATGTAAGAGACGAAAAGGGGAAAGCAGAATACAGACGTCTGAGAAATGAGGTTAATAAGAAGTGCAAGGAAGCGAAGGAAGAATGGTTGAAAGAGAAATGTGCAGTTATAGAAAATTTTCTGAAATTAGGAAAAGCAGACACAGCTTATCGAAGTATTAAGAATACTTTTGGGGAAAAGAAGACTAAATGCTGTAATATTAAGGACACAAATGAAAAGCCTCTAACAGATAGGGAAGAAAAGGTTGAGAAATGGAAAGCTTACATAGAATATTTGTATGACGGAAATGAGATTGAGAATCATGTAATGGAAAGGGAGGAGGAAATTGATGAAGATGCAAAAGGAGATTTAATATTGAGATCAGAATTTGACAGAGCATTAGAAGACTTAAGCAGGAAACAAAGCACCAGCAGAGATGATATACCGACTGAGTTGCTACGCTGCATAGGGATGAAGGTCTGATCAGGTTATTTCACTTGGTGTGTAGGATTTATGAGACAGGTGAGTTCAAGAAGAATGTTATCATCCCCATACCGAAGAAAGTGGGAGCTGACTGATGTGAAGATTACCGTACAATCAGCTTGATTACTCATGCTTCAAAGATCCTGTCAAGAATAATTTACAAGAGGATGGAAAGCCAGATAGAAACGGAGTTGTGTGAAGACCAGTTTGGTTTCAGGAGAAATGTAGGAACAAGGGAAGCTCTACTAAGTCTTAGGCTAATTTTGGAAGGTAGAATAAGGAAAGATTTGGGAACGTTCATGGCATTTGTAGACTTAGAAAAGGCTTTTGATAACGTTGATTGGACTAAATTGTTAGACATTTTGAAAACGATTGGAATAAAGTACAGGGATTGGAGGCTGATCTACAATCTATACAGAAACCAGAAAGCAGTCATTCGAGCTAAAGGACATGAGAGAGAAGCTGGTATTCAGAAAGGTGTACAGCAAGACTGCAACGTATCACCCATACTTTTCAATCTTTACATTGAACAAGCAATGAAGGAAATTGGAGACAAATTTAAAGTGGGAGTGACGATTCAAGGAGGAATAATTTCAACTCTGAGATTTGCCGATGACATAGTCATCTTGGCCGACACGCATGAGGATTTGAATGAGTTTTTAAATGGTATGGATTCTGTCTTGAGGAAATAATTCGTGATGAAAATTAATAAATCTAAAACAAAACTTTTGGAATGCAGCCGAAATAAATCAGAATCGTCTATGGACATCAAGTTGGCAGGTGAAAAACTAAAATAAGTAGGAGACTTCTGTTACTTTGGAAGCAAAATAACCAGAGATGGATGAAGCAAAGAGGATATAAAAAGTAGGTTAGCTCAGGCAAGGAAAGCATTTCTACAGGAAAAGAATCTGTTGACATCGAATATAGATTTAGGTCTTAGGAAGTCATTTTTGAAAGCATTTGTCTGGAGCGTGGCACTCTATGGAAGTGAAACTTGGACTATTGGTGCAGCAGAAAAGAGGAGAATTGAAGCGTTTGAAATGTGGTGTTACAGGAGAATGATGAAGATCAGATGGGAGGATAGGGTTACAAACGAAGAGGTATTAAGACTAGTGGGAGAGGAGAGATGTTTCTGGCGACTTCTAATGAAGAGAAGAGATAGGTTGGTAGGACACATACTAAGACACCCAGGAATAGCAAGCTTAGTGATGGAAGGAAGAGTCGAGGACAAGAACTGTAGGGGTAGACCAAGGTTAGAATATGTTAAACAGATTGCCTCGGACGTAGGGTGTGGAAGCTGTGTAGAGATGAAACGATTAGCTCAGGACACATGGATAGCTGCATCAAACCAGTCAAAAGACTGAAGACTCAAACAACAATACCCTTTTGAAGGGAAAGTACATAAGTCATTTTCATCTGGCATACCTTTGTTCGCCAGTGCACTAAGCTCCTACATAATCCCCAAATTCATGCGAGGGAAAGAGCACTTAGCGACAGCCTGCCGGCAACCTCAGCTCACGCTGCTCCCTCCGTTATTCTCGCTTAGGCACCCGCTTGTTCACCTTTCCTCCACAAGTTTTGAGCAACATAACCATTTTTTTCTCACTATCTATTTACTTATTTATTTATTTATTTATTTATTTATTTTGTCTTGGATTCTTTTGCTTTTTGCCTAAGATCGTTTCCACTCCTAAACCTTTTTCCTTTTCTTTTCAAATCATCTTCCCTCAGGTTGTCTGAGCTCAGGCTTAACCTACCAGTTGGTTCAGTATTATGAAGAAATGCATTATTATACTGTTGAGAATCAGGTTCATGCTTGTTAAAGCATTGTTTTTTTGTGGAGTTGAGTTTATGGAAACTCAGATGTATGAGTATTTGTGGACGATATATTGGAGGTTTGACAGAAGGGAGCTGGCGGAAAAGTGAAGCGAGGTGGTTATTAATCTTTGTTTATTAATCCTTATTAATTATTATCATGGAGTTGACTATAATAATCATATGTGCTGAACTTAACTGATTGGTCATATAAGCCAGGAATTGACAGTTAACCCTAAATATGAGCTGACGGTAAATTAAACATAAACATTAATATTAATAATAATAATAATATTCTGAACTAATAGTGAGGATAAGGATTAGACACTTAAACTTGACTGGATCATGCGAAATAAATATTTTCCATAAATAGTTGAGAATATTAAACTCATTTTAGTGACATTTACGTATATTATTAATAATAATAAATTATTAACAGGGTTCTAAATATGTATATAACATTTTAACGTTGTGTATTTAGGAGAGGAAGTTATTTGAAGTGGAACAGTGGGAGTGTGTTTAGTCTTGTCATGCGAATTTACGTAACAGAAATGGAAGGGAGAAGATAATGCGTCTTTTAAGTCGTTTTAATGTGAAACTGATGTTATTATTCGTGACAGAGAAGGGATAATATCATTAGATTTGTGTAATGATGAGATTGAAGGTTCGGTCTTGAGTTTATGGAATCTGTGAATGAAACAGCTGATTGGAGTAGCAATGGCGGACTTGAATGAAACAGCTGATGGTGAGACGGGAAGTCTAGAGCTGTTGTGTAGGCAGTTTTTTTATTAGCAATGGAGTTCAACGATGTATATATTAACGATTAGTTTTGTTAAATTTAAGAATTTGCGTGTGGAGATTTAATAACTTATTTTCATTTAACTTATATTTTATTTTATGGAGAACTCAGAATCAGCTGATCGGATGTTTACGATCAGTGACACGTAAAGGGAAGTCATGTGAGACTGCAATACATTTTATTTTGAAGACAAGTGAGCCTTAATTTACTGTTTTATTGGTGACACTTTATTTAAATTTTAGTGTCTTTTTATTAATAAATTTCCTTTCATTCTTTTTTTTATAAGTCAAGTTGCGTGACTTATTTTAATTATAAGGTGATTGTGTAATGAAAATGGATTTTGTAAATGGCAACCTTAACCCATTCCGCCCCGAGAATTGGTAAGTTTCTCACTCTCTGAATGTAGTTATTATCCCCACCGGAGTAGTTTAGTCCATAACACAATCGTAAGACTGTTGTAGCGTCATGGAGTGCTTGTCGGTAGGATTTGCAGGTTTTTCTAGCCGGGGACCTTCAAGATTCAACGATCCAGTCGATATTCTGATTTCGACAAGGGCAGCTTCATGATATAGACGGGTACAGTACTGTACCATTTCTCTCAAGCATTTGTTGCAGCACTGAGCTGTAGGATTGGTTTTGTAGTAAAATACAGCGCATAACCGGCCAGCTTGCGGCGTGATAGCTAACAGACTCCGTGAGGCGGGCCAGAGCCGAGCAGAGCCGAAGCTCTCCGAGCTGGCTGTCGCCATAGTAACATTTGGAACATGTGCGCCGCGCAGATCTCCAACTTATTGATGAAATATTGAAAGATCATCTCATCTATAATAACGAGGAAGAGAAGTTTATTTATCATTTTCAGCATTTTACCCAAGATGTATTGACATTGTACTGGCTTTGAAGAGTTGATTTCTTTGGCAAGACTTTATGAAATATGACAGCTATGTTGACCATGCGCCAACGCTTTGATTTATCGATATACGCACCGCAAGGGAGGGGATGATTACCTTCGTCAGTATGCGGGCTGTTCGACCAAGCCAGATTTTGATATATATCTGCCCAGAGCAGTACGACTTACGAGCGCGAATATTAATACATATGGCGAAGTGCAAGGTTCTCTTGAAATATGTGTGAGGCCTTCGTTAGGATATTGGAGTTGTGTGACGAAAAACTCTACCATAGGCATATCAGTAATGAGTGCTATTTTCACGCTGAATATGTGCCGTGTAACGTGCAAGTTTATTCATGCTACATTCACATTCAGGCAAGCACTTTACAACGAGTAACATTAACTCTGGCGAGTGCACAGTGATTCTCGCAGTAGACTTTTCACTTCAGAATCGTGCTATTTCTTTGGATACAAGTGTTGTGAGACTTGAGCACTAGATGAATTATTTCACTCATTCCTCTCATGTTTCTGGCATGATAACCGACCAGGTGTCGGGAGGAAGGAATATAATGCACGTATACATTATAGCTATGGCTGAGTAAACATTTATACATGAATACTGTGATGTAGGCAACGCACTATGCATTCTACGGAATGGACATTGACTTTTTAACAGCGTCATCGCTAGTGCTAAATTTTCTTCCACCATGTCAATCCATTATGACATGATGACAGTAAGATGCAATTATCGCTTCGGGGGTGTGCTACTACTCTGTGATGAGATTCTTACTCGGACCGATATCGTCAGAACGTGGAGTGTGGTAACAACCGGTGATGTTCGTGTGGCTGTCTGGAACCCGAGCGTCTGGGATTGGCAATCCAGGGTTCGATTCCATCGACATTCCAGGAGGACCCAAGACATTTCTACGTATAAAGGAAGTCTGGATATGGGAGGCATATCATTGCTTTCGATTCCATCATCGTCTGGCGATAAGGTACAGCAAATTTACACCCGTCAGTAGTGGTAATGCATGAATATTATAATGTTTTAGTAACTGTCATATTTTCTTCTTCTTAGTATAGTCGATGGGTAGGACTTAGACTTGACGTTTAACTCTTGGCTGGTCCTATTCTCGGCTGGATTTTGATTCTTTTTAAAAGAATGCATCCATTGTGTAGTGTGTTTTACACAACTCATGGTAATTTATATGGGAACATTTTTGTCGTAGTGAAGAGAGTCGACTTAGGGAAGTTTATATTATAGTGATTTTGAATCTCCATCGTGGTTTATTTTTCTTCTTTTTGCCACGTTTATTCGTATTCGCGTTTATCAACGGATCTACTTTATAGAGATCATTCTGATTGTTAGTTGAAGAGTTGTCAATGTTCGTTTGAACATTTTTCTTAGTCGTGTTAGAGAGTTGAGACGTTCTTGAGCTCACTCTTGGCCTGATAGGATTTATTTGTGCTTCTGCTAAGAGAGATTTCCAGTTTTGGTGCATTGTGGAGACAGTAGGGTTTTCTAATCGACAATTTGGTGTTTATCGTTTCGATCACCCTCGTTGATGGTGTAGAGACCCTATATTATTTTCCATAGTCCACTCGAGCAGGAATATTTCTTTTTACGCTTGAAAATCTTGATCCTATTGAATTTATTGTTATAACACACGATTGTCACGTTAATTTTGAGCTGATAGAAGTCCATTTCATATATGGTATTTTTCAAACTTTTCAATGCGGATTATAGTCTAGTAAAACATTCTGAACAGCATTTACGATCTTTTCTTCGACGTCAATCTCGGTTATTCGAATGTGGAGGCATGTTCTTTAATAGACATGTGATTGTAATAAACTATTGTAAAAACATTAACTATAAGCCTAATAATCAATTGGTAAAATGAGAGATAACATTTTTTGACACTCTATATGATGTATAACATCCTGTATAACTCTAGAAACGCAAATATCAAGCAAACTGTAATTATTGATGTATATTATTGATGAAAGCATTCATATCACCAGTGAGGGTGACTTTTGATTACAATTGTAGTAAAGTCAATTTTGAAACAATCAATACTCAGTGGAGTAGATTTATCGTGTGGGTAAGACCATGTTCTGGCACCGGTGAATAATAATAATAATAATAATAATAATTAATTGATGTTTGAAATAAGTATGATGAAATCCATTGCTGAATGGAAGGTGAATAAGTCAGGTGTGACTTGAAATAATCATAGATTTACAGTTATCGAACTTGATTGCAGTAGTGTACTATCAGGAAACGGGTACTCCTAGATACGAGCACGTATAATTTATGTAATGATCTTTATCATCCAAGTTATGAATTTAATTACAATGCTAATAGCTACATAATAATCCCTTTGATGAATTTGAAGTTTAATGTCGAATGAATTTGATTTTTTTTTCTTGCTTAGTGTCACAAGATATTATTGGGTCCGAGGGACACCAATCAGTTATGATATTAGGCTACTACCACGAAACCACTAATGACTTATACAAGTTACACTTATGGAGGGTGTAGAATCTTCGTCTTTTGCTATAACACTCTGAGAGGTGTTAAAACCATTTGTATATATGTATATTCTTTTTCAGGGTTATTATCAATATGTATAGTAAGGAAATTACCCTCTGGAACGAGACCGTTCTGATACTTGATTTAAGATTAGTTTGTTTGGATAAAAAAAATATTATTTAATGGGATTTTGCAGCCCATTCTTGTGTGATGGATTTATCCTTGTTTTTGTGTGATTTATTCTCGACCAATGTCGAGTTGATTAATGTTCGTCAGATTTTCATTCTGAGGGCATAGCACTTTGCTATGTCAGTTTTGTGAATAAAAGATTTTCAATTCCTTTTAATTCGACTTCGTGGTGATTTATAGTGGTGAGTGGAGGTCACGTTAAGAAAGCCATTGCTGGGTATTTCTAGGTGTTTCTACGCCTGAGATCACACTTCTGTGTAGACCTCGAGTTCTTTGAGCTGTTGCTTTTTAGCGTTTGGCCATGTTTTTTTTAACGTTGCCTGCTTAGGTTTCCCTGTGCCCTATTAACCTCATCCCTTGCTGGTAGTATCTGGGGGAGTTTCAGCCGGGGCTTTTCAGGTTCTACGATCCAGTGATCTTCGTGGGATTTCAGCAAGCTGATGGTAGGTAATTTCGGGTACAGTGAATTGGCGCCCTTAAACGTTTGGGCTCGACTAGAGATATCGTGTCTTTTTTGGGTTATGCCGATATATTGGATTGGCGTTCAAACTATTGGAGCTCATAAGACTGGAATACCAGACAGAGAAACAGTTATTTGATGATCTATGACTATGGAGATTTAGACAGAGATGTTGTACTCCAATAGACTGGTCGAATGACGCCATTTTATCGTAGCTTCGAACTTTGCTGTCGAACACGTGGATGGTGTCATGAGCTAGTCAATTCTGACGCCATGACAGGGATCATTGTGAATTCTCAGAATGTCTGTTGGAAAAATAACGGTGTACTGATACTTTTTAGCACAAAAGATCAGAATTCACTCGTGAATAAAGCGATTATGAAGTTATTCAATCTACATGATATTCGTGTAGAATCGCAACCGTTATTAGACTTTGTTTCTTTTTTTAAAATGGTGCTACACTTAATTTGTGATTAGTTTACGACATGAACATTATTAGGGAAAGATACTCTCCGGAAGCTTTGCTATCACGTTCAGTCAAATAGGGCGGTTGATGCAGCACATGTTTGAGTTACACTCAAGTTGTCTGGTTTTGGTATCCGGCTGATGAGGATTTCTGAACTCATCATTAATTCTAGAATATTTTTGTCCACTTAACTTTTATTAAATTAGGATAGCTAATAAACCACTGATATAAATCACCACACAATCAGTATCAGAATGTTTCGGATTCATAGTTGGTATTATCCCGTTTTAGTTGTAAGTTAGCTGTAAGATTAACGCTATACGATAAAAATGTTCCCATTATGACAGTGAAATGCCATTAGAATGTTTGTGTCATGCCTTGCATTAGCAGTATTCATGTTATTTGTGTTATTGATATTATCTATAGTATAATATGGCTGGTAAGGATGGCGGTGATATCGTTGATCTCAAGACTTTGTATGCAATGCTGCAGACTAAAATAGACAGCATACATGAAACTTGGACCACACGTAGTCAATCAGTTATTCAGGAGGTGGTAGCTGACAGTCTTAAAACAGAGATAGGGTTACTCCAAGCTTCCTTAAAAGACCTCAACTCTAGTTCTAAAAGGGTTGAATCAAAGGTTAATAAATTAGAAACCTCTGTAGATGAAGTCCAATCAGATATTGGATCAGTCCAATCAGATATTGGATCAATCCAATCAGACCTTGGATCAGTCAAATCAGATATTGGATCAGTCCAATCAGACCTTGGATCAGTCAAATCAAATATTGGAGCAGTCCAAAAGGATATTGGTTTAGTGCAAAAAGATTTGGGTTCTGTTCAAACCGGCCAATTAATATTAGATTCTTGTGTAGGCAAGATTCAGTCAACCATTGATGAAGTTCAACTTAACATTGTTAACATAGAAACTAGTCATTATAAAATGGAGACAAAAGTTGTGGCTTTACAATCAACCCAGAGTCATATGTATGCTACTCAAAATCAAATGCAGACTATTCAATCTAATATTCAGACCACAATTGACATTGTTGACGCTAACCAAAAGCTGATGCAAGTTCAATTAAACGAGTCTGAACAGTCAAATAAAGATTTTCAGCTTGAAATGAGGTTAGAATTATCTAACAATAGAAAGGAAGCCAAAAATAATTTAGACCGTTTCCAATTGCAAGTATCTCGTGACTATGGTCAGACACAATACACTTTGCAACAGTTAAGGGCTGAAGTAAGTCGTCTTCAATCTCAAGTGAAGGATCACAATAAAATGATCAAAGATGAATTCGATGTAGATATTAAAGGTATCATTAATGACAACATTGTCATTCTTAGACAAGAAATGCTTAAAGTCAATGAGGACTATTATAAATATTTTAAGACAGAAATCAACAACAAAATTGTAGAAGCAGAGGCTAGATCGAGTAAGGAAATAACTGATGTAAGAGAGGACGTGATTAAAAGATTAAATGTAATTCAGAATGTTCAATCGGAAAATCGTGCCGATCTCGAGACTAGGATTAATACCATAGAGAACAAGGAGGATCAAGCTAAATTAGAGTTGATAGTAGTTAGGGAGAAAAAGACTTCTGAAGTAGGGGAAATTAGAAAACAACTCGACAATTTAACATTGGGAGGTCCGATAAATGTAGATGCGTTGCGCGATCAACTTAGGTCGATTTGGAACGCGGATTTCATTGCTACTCTTGATGGTGTTGATAGTACCGGTCAGGATGGGGAAGATGGGAATCGCTAACAAAACCCCACAAGCCATGAGACACCCAGATTCGATCCAACGCAATATGGAAACATAGCACAGCAACGCCTTCCGTCATATAATCCTCCGACAGCTAACGTGAGTATAGGTCCTTACGCGACTCGAACGTCAGATGGGGCAGGTCATATTACCATTATTCGTAACTTCGAAGATGAACCTCGGCGTTTTAACAACCTCGATGGGACCACCCCAATTGAATTTATTAGAAGTGTACATGATTACTTTGCGGAATCACACGTACCACGTGAAAGAGAGTTGAGAGTGGTGGAACGCTTTCTGGCGGATGCCCCTCTTCAGTGGTATTGCGCTTTCCGCTACACTTTCACTGATTTCGAAGAGTTCGCGGAAGCCTTCATCAGTAGATTCTGGAGTGTGGAAATTCAGAATAATCTGCGGTCAGAAATGTACTCCAGGAAATATGCGAATACAGGGCCAACGAGTTATTCCGAGTACTTTGCTTCCCAGTTAGCGAAACTCTGTTTTCTTCAACCTCCGTTGACACAGGCCCAACTGATCGACTCAATATCTCGACAGCTTCCTGTGGAAGTGCGTAAACAAGCTATTTCATCAGGTGTAAGCAATCTTACGACCAAGGATGATCTACTACGACGTTTAGATCACGTAAGTGCGCTCACAGCTCCCACGATCGTGAAGAACTCGCGAAATGAACCGAGAGGTGTGCATACCATCGTAATGGATCTCACGCAGCAAACGGATCAACCTCAACCAGATAATAGATACAACAATAGGTACAATACACGTAATGGTAACAACCAAAGATATAATCGCTGTGTGGATTATACAGAACAACCTTGGCAGCGCAAGTACGAGGAGAGGAACTTTTACCGGCGTGATTATGGCAATAACAGGAATCGTTATCGTGAAACGCCATATCAGTCGAACAACAGATCTAATCAAGGTTACAGTCGCTATAAGAACTATAGAACAGAGGATTTCCGGCGTAACCAACAGCGAGATAGGCTCAGAGACGATAAAGATAAGCCTAATGAGTACGCTAGGCGAAGCAATTCAAAAGAGAGAAAAAAGGAGCAAGAAATTGCAGAAGCTACTCCTAGTACTAGTCGCCAGAGAGATAAAACAGATAGAAACCATGACGACAGTAAGAGAAGTTCATCTAAACAAAGAAGAAAGTAGAAAGAACAGATGATTTTACACCCCCATGGATAATAAGGATTAATGATTTTTTTAAAGATCACAGATGAAGAGTGAGGATATAAAGAAGAAATAGAGATATAGGAAAATGCTATAGAAAAAGATAGTAACTAACTTGAATGGTACTGAAATCATCGGTAGACACAAAGCTAAGAACATCCGGAGATAGTATATGAAGATTACATAGTAACACTTTGAGGATAATGCTACATAGCATAAGAATGCATTAGAACGTGTACATAAAAGCAGTTTCTTCTTTACGTAAGGTGTCAAGAGGAAAATGTACCATTTCTCTCAAGCGTTTGTTGCAGCACTGAGCTGTAGGATTGGTTTTGTATTAAAATACAGCGTATAACCGGCGAGCTTGCGGCTTGATAGCTGACGGACACCGTGAGGCGGGCCCGAGCTGAGCAGAACCGAAGTTCTCCGAGCTGGCTGTCACCATAGTAACATTCGGAACATGTGCGCCGCGCAGATCTTCAACTTATTGATGAAATATTGAAAGATCATCTCATCTATAATAACGAGGAAGAGAAGTTTATTTATCATTTTCAGCATTTTACCCAAGATGTATTGACATTGTACTGGCTTTGAAGAGTTGATTTCTTTGGCAAGACTTTATGAAATATGACTGCTATGTTGACCATGCGCCAACGCTTTGATTTATCGGTATACGCACCGCAAGGGAGGGGATGATTACCTTCGTCAGTATGCGGGCTGTTCGACCAAGCCAGATTTTGATATATATCTGCTCAGAGCAGTACGACTTACGAGCGCGAATATTAATACATATCGCGAAGTGCAAGGTTCTCTTGAAATATGTGTGAGGCCATCGTTAGGATATTGGAGTTGAGTGACGAAAAACTCTAACATAGGCATATCAGTAATGAGTGATATTTTCACGCTGAATATGTGCCGTGTAACGTGCAAGTTTATTCATGCTGCATTCACAATCAGGCAAGCACTTTACAACGAGTAACATTAACTCTGGCGAGTGCACAGTGATTCTCGCAGTAGACTTTTCACTTCAGAATCGATTTCTTTGGATACAAGTGTTGTGACACTTGAGCACTAGATGAACTATTTCACTCATTCCTCTCATGTTTCTGGCATGATAACCGACCAGGTGTCGGGAGGAAGGAATATAATGCACGTACACATTATAGCTATGGCTGAGTTAACATTTATACATGAATACTGTGATGTAGGCAACGCACAATGCATTCTACGGAATGGACACTGACTTTTTAAGAGCGTCATCGCTAGTGCTAAATTTTCTTCCACCATGTCAATCCATTATGACATGATGACAATAAGATGCAATTATCGCTTCGGGCGTATGCTACTACTCTGTGATGAGATTCTTACTCGGAACGATATCGTCAGTACGTGGAGTGGGGTAAAAACCGGTGATGTTCGTGTGGCTGTCTGGAACCCGAGCGTCTGGGATTGGCAATCCAGGGTTCGATTCCATCGACATTCCGGGAGGACCCAAGGCATTTCTACGTATAAAGGAAGTCTGGATATGGGAGGCATATCATTGCTTTCGATTCCATCATCGTCTGGCGATAAGGTACAGCAAATTTACACCCGTCAGTAGTGGTAATGCATGAATATTATAATGTTTTAGTAACTGCCATATTTTCTTCTTCCTAGTATAATCGATGGGTAGGACTTAGACTTGACGTTTTACTCTTGGCTGGTCCTATTCTCGGCTGGATTTTGTTTCTTTTTAAAAGAATGCATCCATTGTGTAGTGTGTTTTACACAACTCATGGTAATTTATATGGGAACATTTTTGTCGTAGTGAAGAGAGTCGACTTAGGGAAGTTTATATTATAGTGATTTTGAATCTCCATCGTGGTTTATTTTTCTTCTTTTTGCCACGTTTATTCGTATTCGCGTTTATCAACGGATCTACCTTATAGAGATCATTCTGATTGATAGTTGAAGAGTTGTCAATCTTCGTTTGAACATTTTTCTTCGTCGTGTTAGAGAGTTGAGACGTTTTTGAGCTCACTCTTGGCCTGATTGGATTTATTTGTGCTTTTGCTAAGAGAGATTTCCAGTTTTGGTGTATTGTGGAGACAGTAGGGTTTTCTAATCGACGATTTGGTGTTTATCGTTTCGATCACCCTCGTTGATGGTGTAGAGACCCTATATTATTTTCCATAGTCCACTCGAGCAGGAATATTTCTTTCTACGCTTGAAAATCTTGATCCTATTGAATTTATTGTTATGACACACGATTGTCATGTTAATTTTGAGCTGATAGATGTCCATTTCATATATGGTATTTTTCAGACTTTTCAATGCGGATTATAGTCTAGTAAAACATTCTGAACAGCATTTACGATCTTTCCTTCGACGTCAATCTCAGATAATCGAATGTGGAGGCATGTTCTTTAATAGACATATAATTGTAATAAACTATTGTAAAAGCATTAACAATAAGCCTAATAATCAATTGGTAAAGTGAGAGATAACATTTTTTGACACTCTATATGATGTATAACATCCTGTATAACTCTAGAAACGCAAATATCAAGCAAACTGTAATTATTGAAGTATATTATTGATGAAAGCATTCATATCACCAATGAGGGTGACTTATGATTACAAATGCAGAAAAGGCAATTTTGAAACAATCAATACTCAGTGGAGTAGATTTATCTTGTGGGTAAGACCATGTTCTGGCACCGGTGAATAATAATAATAATAATAATAATAATAATAATAATAATAATTACGGTAATTGATGTTTGAAATAAGTATGATGAAATCCATTTCTGAATGGAAGGTGAATAAGTCAGGTGTGACTTGAAATAATCATAGATTTACAGTTATCGAACTTGATTGCAGTAGTGTACTATCAGGAAACGTGTACTCCTGGATACGAGCACGTATAATTTATGTAATGATCTTTATCATCCAAGTTCTGAATTTAATTACAATGCTAATAACTACATAATCATCCCTTTGATAAATTTGAAAATTAATGTCGAATGAATTAGATTTTTTTCTTGCTTAGTGTCACAAGATATTATTGGGTCCGAGGGACACCAATCAGTTATGATATTAGGCTACTACCACGAAGCCACTAATGACTTATACAAGTTACACTTATGGAGGGTGTAGAATCTTCGTCTTTTGCTATAACACTCTGAGAGGTGTTAAAACCATTTGTATATATGTATATTCTTTTTCAGGGTTATTATCAATATGTATAGTAAGGAAATTACCCTCTGGAACGAGACCGTTCTGATACTTGATTTAAGATTAGTTTGTTTGGATAAAAAAAAAATATTTAATGGGATTTTGCAGCCCATTCTTGTGTGATGGATTTATCCTTGTTTTTGTGTGATTTATTCTCGACCAATGTCGAGTTGATTAATGTTCGTCAGATTTTCATTCTGAGGGCATAGCACTTTGCTATGTCAGTTTTGTGAATAAAAGATTTTCAATTCCTTTTAATTCGACTTCGTGGTGATTTATAGTGGTGAGTGGAGGTCACGTTAAGAAAGCCATTGCTGGGTATTTCTAGGCGTTTCTACGCCTGAGATCATACTTCTGTGTAGACCTCGTGTTCTTTGAGCTGTTGCTTTTTAGCGTTTGGTCATGGTTTTTCTTAACGTTGCCTGGTTAGGTTTCCCTGTGCCCAATTATCCCCATCTCTTGCTGGTAGCATCTGGGGGGTTTCAGCCGGGGCTTTTCAGCTTCTACGATCCAGTGATCTTCGTGGGATTTCAGCAAGCTGATGGTAGGCTACTACCACGCTACCACTAATGACTTATACAAGTTACACTTATGGAGGGTGTAGAATCTTTGAGCTGTTACTTTTTAGCGTTTGGCCATATTTTGCATTTAGTTGGAAATAGGTTAAGTTGGCAATAACACTGATTGCATTCCTGCGGCATTCTTTAAAAATGCGAGTGCGCATTGAGACTGTGGCTGGGTTAGGAGCGGCCAACAACCCGCCTTACAAGGGGATGGACATGTGGGGGATCTCTGTAATACAAGTATTGACTACAAAATGGAGGCAGCACTACAGTCGTTCAGATGTACACTGTTGTATGGTAATACACACTTCGCAGTATGAAACAAAGTTTGGTAAATGCATTGTGTTGACAAGGGAAGATACTTGAGAACATTTAAATGAGTATAAATGCACGCAATGACATATCATGTGATTATCGAACTAGGCAGTGTCTATATCGATTGTCAACATCGTTCAGAGAACGAGGTGCATTGTGGATCAACTTGAGACTGTCTGGAATAAGAGCCCGGGTGAACGGTACATTGAGAACACAATCTACAGCTGTGGAGAGGTTGATCTCTCCAGTTTGAGCAAAGCGCGTGCGTTTCCGTGGAAACGTGTACTTAAGCAACGCGGTGTCGAACCTACGCAGGGTAGATGCAGTACGAACGCGATACAATTTTTCGTCTGAACTTATTACAGTTCTAGATAGTGTTAATCTTCAGTTTGAGCACGGTGAACTTGCTTCCACTTAGTACAGCCACTTCACAAGCCAGTAGTATACAATTCTATTCTACATTGCAGTACAAACTAGACAGTATAAACCATGACTATAGTTAATGAATTGAGAGAAGAGAGATATTGCTACATTATGAGAGTGTCGATTATGGGCTGAATATAGACAAGGAATGTGACACAATAACAGCGTTGACCACACAGAGTGATTGCTAGAACCAAATATGAACATACACAGCAGAATACTTTATCGAAGGAGATTGAAGATACTCTGAAAGTTGGAACGACAATTAGTACTGCTACATAATGGAATTACTATGGCGTGTTACATCAAGGCTATCGTGTTCTTTAGAAAGTGATAGAACAATGAATATTGTCAAACGAACAGCTGTTAGCTTCATCTCGCTCGCGATCGGTACTCGGGTCTTCATGATTTCCAGTCGTTTCGTGATCGGTGCGGCTAAGCAGATAAGGGTTCGATCCTTGGCAGGAGCATGTTTAATAACATTCTCACTATATTCATCTGGAACTTCAACAAGGTAGCCCATTTCTTTTAGTAGACAGTATGAATTTGTCATGCTTTTGAGTGCTCTTTTTCACCAATTTTGATTAAAGTAGTTAGAAAATACATCTGACGGCTAGGGTGATTCTTTAATCATTTCTGTCCGAGTATGTATTTCACTTTGTAGTTCAATTTAGTAGTAACTGTGATGTTATTTTTGAACATTGCTTTGCTTTTATTAAAATATTTTGGGAATAAATAGAAGAATATAGTTTGTTGCGAAGACAACATAAGAAGATTTAGGCCGAAGACTACGGTAAAATTATGTAAGAATAATTTAACTCAAGCAGACGTCCCATAACCCTCCGAATACTTAAAATCTATTTAAACAAATTCTCAGGACTTTTTGAATGTGATAGCGACTATTTTGAAAGCTCATGCAAGTTTATTCGATAGACGTGTAGGTCTATTTTTCATCGAGTTGAACATAGAAATGGAACATGGTGATTTCTAGTATGTTTATTTACGATTTTATGGATTAATTTTTGGTAATCCACATTTTTGAAATTTCTTTTTGATTTTGACACTTTTTGAGTTCGTTCAGTTTTAAAAAAATTCTGATTCGTTTGGTAAACTCCAACTTGGTCAAGCGTTCAAGTCTAATGGTTAGCTTGTACCTTCCTAAGATAGGCTCTTCTCCATGGTGTAGATTTTGACGTGTTTCTTTAGAGGAGGTTCTCCAGTTGAATTTTTATTAAGGCGAAAACTGAATCGTTCTTTTCACAGTGGTCAGTTCAGAAATATTGAGAGAAATACTTTGTTTGTGAAAGTATAATAAATAATGATATGGAAAGAGAAGAGATAAATGTTAAAATATGTAAGTCATAATCGAGATGACGGTTTTGGAAATCCACACACACAGTTGTTTGAACATGTGAATGCACTATATATTTATCGCTGTTCTGATAAAGATTGTTCAAGACACTTTAACTTTTAGCTAATTTGAAGCAGAATATTTATCGGTGTTTGTGTAAAAGCTTTTAAAAATCTTAGAAATGTTTGGAGTTTATTTAGAGCTGTTGATAGCTAATAAGTTAATAATGTAATTATTGTCTGCGTATTTGAATCGCAATGAAGGAGATATTAAACATCAGTGGATGGTCGATATCAGGATTTTCCAGTAATGATTTAGCTATGGAGCAATTACTGAGTGCACTTCGGTGTATAATTTTTGAACGTGAAGTTGAGTCACGATTCTAGCTAGTGGAAATCTAATGTACAATTTTGAATCCAACATTTAATAAACCAAGCATTGTAACAACATCGTAGATGAATTGTTAAAAATGTAGTAACAATCGTTTTAGAGTAAGGTTCTAATTGGAAAGACTGTAATAATAATATTTGTATAAACCTGTGACAATAATAACTGACGTATTGAGAGATAGTAACTCAGATATTTGTGAAGAAGTTAAATGAATTATAATCAGTAAAATGAAAATCAATACGCTCGATTAGCTTAATTGTTTGTCGGATAGGACGGAACAGACAGGTAATTAAAAATCACTTTCATGAAAATGAATGCAGTTGAATAATAGAGATGAATAATACAAGGCGTAATTCAATCTCAGAAGTGAAATGTAATTATGTAAAATTATGTATATATCGTGTTACAATTTAATAGGGTATTTAACTTTGTCAAATAGGCATTTAATCATGTTAGAATATTTGTGAAAATTATCTGAACGTCATTAATAATACTGCAACTTTAAGCAGTATGTACAGCCATTATCAAGCTTCGGCAGAGACATATATATATCTTTGTTTAGTGGAGAAGTATTCCACAATAAGGCAGTTTCAGCCAATTAACTGTTGTTGAATTTTAAACTTCTTCGGATGACTTGGTGATTTATATCAGGACCAGGATGTGCTACGAGGACCTGTGGGTCATTAGCTAGGATGCTTAGTCATGCGCCCGAGATTAATTTAATTATTTTTAAGAGTCCTGCTAGTTTACTTTGAGCTATTTTTTCGTTTTTATTTCGTCAACCACTGGCATCTTCTTATCACAATCTTTAATAATGAGGTATCCCTATCTCTGGTTGATCCTAGTTGGTAGTGTTTTGGGGGTTATTTCAGTTGGGGCTTCCAGACTCTACGATCCAGCATTTCCTTCGGATTTCAACAGGTAAAACCACATGGATACGGGTGCAGTACTGTCCCCATATATTCTAGAGGCGGTCTGTTGGATATCCGAAGCAAGGCTGGATTCGTAGACCCTGACAGCTCCGGCGCAAATACTAGTCAAGGATCCACTCAAACAAGACCCTCATGAATATACGTGGCGGAAATTACGACACAACTGTGAATTACATAAAATGCACTTAGCTCGAAGTAGAACACCTACCTTTCATTCTCGGGGATCTCGTGGTCAGCCTCTGGACCTATAATGGGTTTCACAGTTGCATCTCCTTATATCTAAAATAAATCAAAACGACGCGGCTTCTAATAAACTAAACAATTTAATAACAAAGGTGTAAACTAAATCTAAACATTCATACAGTAAATAAAAACACACTCCCTATATTTTTTCTTCACATTTTCGCCACTGATAATACTGCTTTCCATGAACGCTGTGACAAATTTCGGGGTGGCTTGTGTCATTACAACAAGCTATACATCAATTAAAGACCCCTGTGTATTTTACATTCCTCTGGCGCGCATCACAATGAACATCTGGGCGCTAAGAGCAAGCGACCTTCGCCACTTGTCTGATGAGATAACAAACTCAGTTACATTCCCAGAGCTGGCTTGTTTAAAAGCTGCTTGCCTGTTGGTCCGCAACAACTCTCCACATTTGTGCGCGGCCGAGCACTGGCCTTGGATGGAAACGAGTTTTAACAAACCCTCGCTATTCCAACCTTGCCCACAAATACACCTCTCCATCGAATCACAAGCTATGTTAAAATGGAACAGATTCACGTCAGACAAATACGCGAACCATACACACATCCTACACGCTAATGAAACAAAACTTCTATACACGATTACTTTCATACTCTCGCATTGTGACGTCCCAATGGAGTTCATTTCATTTACACTGAACATGAAACAAACCACATCCAGTCACATCAACATTCATACGTTAACCACTACGCTAAACAATCACTAAACTTCCTATGCCTAACATATCTATCATACACTCGATTGGCAAATAAAGAAAGTTAATACTGAATGACTTTACAATGACACTAATAGCATAGGCTATAATCCTTTAAAATAAGTAGTGTCTATATACACATGAGCCTGAGCTCCGATCTCACAGTTATGTCAAATACAATTAACTGGGATCCTCATAAGCTTCTACAGCTTCAGAAATACTACCACCATTCTCTCCTTTCTGATCTGGTGTCATAATAGATTAAATACGTTCGACCACTCAAGGTGAAACATATGTCGTTACATACTTGGGTTTAATAATCTTAATAAGAGTACAACATGACAGATGTCAATATCCATTTCCCGTTTCAATTTCAATCGTGACCCTCCTGTCTTCTCCAATCCAAAGCCGTGTATAAAATAAGGAGTACTGTCAACTCACACCTTTATGCCTTGCCAAACCTAGTCATGCCCACGCAATGACTGTCATATAAAATGCGGAAACACCTTCGCAATGCCCTCGTGTGCCAACTACACACGGAATTACATACATATATAACCACTATCAAAGGGTTATCACCTTCACTTCTTTCAAACTGGCATTCCTTAAAAAGGGCATAATTCCTCAGCGTTGTCACACCAATCGCTGGTCTAATGAACAATAACATCAATTGTTAAACCATTAATCTATACATGTTAACGACCTTTGGACTAATCGATACAGACCTCCGTCTGGAGATATCCTGTCTGGACCACGGCCTACAAGCCCGAAAAACTTCTACTTAATTATGAACGCCGGCCGTGAAAGCCTAAGCTGTTATATCAATTAACACTGTTTCCAAATATTAGTTTGTAACTTACTGGCCGTTACGGCAGATCCATCATGATTTTGGTCTTTTTCACAACCTATCGGGAATACTTCGCATTGCTCTTCCTAACATAATGAAATTTGTACGAAGTGGTAAATTCGAATTGTACGTTACTCATTATTATGTCACCTATGGTTTTAGCAAATTTTTGTTTTAGAAATAACATTTTTAATTTGATTTTTGCTGACCGTTGAGTAAAATATATAAAACTCACTAAATCACGCAGAATACTTCTTACATAGGCGCTTTGATAACGATATAGACATCGCAGGATCATTTTACTATTACGAATTCGTACTTAAGAATGTCACATATTTTCGTGAGTTAAGAACCTGCCAATGTCTGTTCTGTAATTATCTTCTTTCAGAAACACATCTTTATCAATTCCCCCTTGAACTTTGGCTTTATCACCTCATTGATCTATATTGAATTGTAACTTTCAGTCGGTCAACACGAGTATAAGCCTAATTAAATTAGCTCCTCCGCTCATATAAGTACATGTTGCGCATCAAAATTGCCTGCCTTTCAAGAGTATTCAATTGGAATCAAATACTACATTACGAAGTCTATCACAATTGAATTCACCATTTTGTCTTGGCTGACCTGCCGTCTACACTCGATTGAAAGTTCAAATCTCAGCCGCTTTGATAACAGCACAAACATCGCAGGACAATATTTAACTATTATAAATTGCTTCGATTGTAGAAGATATAACACTACAAGTTAAGAATCTACAACAACAATGGTAGATAGGTGTTCATTCTTAGCAATAATTTCTTTGTTCTCACGAAATGAGCCACCGTACTATTGCACACCTTAAGAATAAAAATGTACAGCATTTCGCAGCATGAATAACGAGTGCGGAGCGCACTGCGCACTGCGGACCTCTCTCCGCACATCCCAATGCGCTGCGCGGTAGTGTTTTCCTAGCTCAGCAATGCGCTGCGTCTATTTCAAATTTTCATTTGTTTGAGAAGTGAGCGAATATGAGCTCTCGTCCTCTGAGCAAGAAAAAATAGCGTTATTGATGTTATTAGAAGAGGAAGAAGAGATCGACGATGAAATTTAATTCATTGTTGGTCGTCATTATAAAGTGTGGAAATCTGTCAGTTCCATCTAGAGAGCAAGAAGGAGTGTTTAAACATTTAATCCACAGACATTTGCTCGACGACGAAGTGAAGTTCAAATCTTACTTCAGAGTTACTAGGTGTCAGTTTGAATACTTGCTTAGTTTGGTAGAAAATGATCTTGCAAGCGAGTCCTGCAACAGGATTACAAGACCGATATCAGCGGCGGAGAAGCTGGCGTTTACATTGAGGTAAGTTTGTAGAATTTATTGGAAAATTTAAACAAGCTAATTTATTAGGCCTACGTCCAATCAATTAACTAAATTTGTATAATTAAATTAAATTAATGCATCTTTCTATGAAAAATAGTTAATATAGCGAATCATTCTAGAAAATATTTCTTCATTTAATAAAAATCGATAATAAATTTTAAAAAAATTTGCAAATAGAAAAAATACTTAATAAGAATTTACATGAAATTTTAACAGATATACACAACCAATGGACAAAACACCAATTATTTAATTTACAAGGGGCTTCCTTCTTGCCTTGTTATTTGCTAACAAGTTTAGGATTTCTTCATTAGTACGATTTGGCAGGTGGAAAGCTAAAGGAAGGGATGGACGAAGCAAGAGGACATAAAATGTAGGTTGGCTCAGGCAAGGAAGGCATTTCTACAAAAAAGGAGTCTGCTGACATCGAATATAGATTTGGGTATTAGGAAGTCATTTTTGAAAGCCTTTGTCTGGAGCGTGGCACTATATGGAAGTGAAACTTGGACTAATGGTGTAGCAGAAAAGAGGAGAATTGAAGCGTTTGAAATGTGGTGTTACAGGAGAATGATGAAGATCAGATGGGTAGATAGGGTTACAAACGAAGAGGTATTGAGACGAGTGGGAGAGGAGAGATGTTTCTGGCGCTTGCTAATGAAGAGAAGAGATAGGTTGGTAGGACACATACTGACACCCAGGAATAGCAAGCTTAATTATGGAAGGAAAGGTCGAGGACAAGAACTGTAGGGGTGGACCAAGGTTAGAATATGTTACACAGATTGACTCGGATCTAGGGTGTGGTAGCTAAGTAGAGATGAAACGATTAGCTCAGGACAGGGAGCCATGGAGTGCTGCATCAAACACTGCCGAAGTGAGGTTGTAAAAGTAGAACCCACTCGTGATAGTGTTGGGGGAAACATACGGTATTTAACACTCGGCATAACCAAATTAAAAATTACCGACAGCGGTAGCTAAGCTCACTAAAGCACAGCACTAGGCCATGGGACCAAGCTCTCTGCGGACTCGGTAGTCGTTGGTTCACGCACTACCGTCGGCCATCCTAGAAATATTTTTCCGTGGTTACCCATTTTCAACTCCATGCAAATGCTGAGACGGTAACTTCTGACAGACCGCTTCCTTCCACATCCTTGCCAGTTTCATTCATCTTCATCACCTCCTCGAACGAGTTTGGTGTCAGGAAGGGCATCAAGCAATAAAACCATCCGCCACATAGGATTTCATCGCATCTCATCCCCGACCCCGTAGGAAACGGGAATAATAAAGGGGAGACTTACACAATAACCATATTGAAAACTGGAGCTATGTTTTCGTTGGTGGTCTACTGTATGAAAGCATTAGAACCACTTTTTAATGTAAATACCGTACAAATAAGTGACATTTTCTCTTGTCAGTAACTTCCATTTATGAAATAGACTAGTGTAACAGTAGTAGGGCTAGGATGGTCCTGGACAAATTTCACGGTCATCCATGGTTTCTCGTGGTCACGTGATCCCAGGCGTCCCTGGGGGCTTGGGGGAGGGTGGGGAAGGGCTGGGGTGGAGGCTAGGGGTGTTGTGGTTAATAGAAATGTATAACGGGAACACTACAATCTGATCTTTATTTGATCTAAACAAGATGTCACAAGTTAAGTAGTAACAATAAAAACACAAGTCAATCATCAATCGCAATCCATAGATTGCAACTCTCAAGTGTTGCAACGTCTCAATTCCCCACATCCTCCCCACCCTGGTCAACCTCCAGGGGGATGACCAGCTGAATGGGGCGGGTTATTGTGGCTCCGGTAGGGGTACGAAGAACCACCGTCCTGACGACTGCACTTCAACCAGCACGGAGCTCGTTAATGCGGACTTTTGCCCACATGTGCCTCGGCGTCTTGTCTTCCTGGAGAAGTGCCTTTCGTAGACACCGCTTGGTGGTGCCTACCATCCTCTCCCCACATCCTCCCCACCAAGACGCCCTTGGAGGAATAAATCGCCAGGTGATGTTATGATGAGCGAAGTACCGATGAGTAGGAGGGGCTGTGAGAGAAGTCCAGATGGACTCGAGTTCTCTGTTGGTCGCGTGAAACGTCTGAGCATTATCAGTATATACCGTGTGTGGTATCCCTCGTCTATCAACGAATCTCTGAACCTACAGAAATGGGTTGAAGCGGGCTATTCTTGATTCATTTGGCAGAGCTACACCGTCTCTTAGAGCCAGATATTCTGCAGGGAAACACTCTTTTTGTACGGTTTGAATCCAATATTTGCGTGAGTTTTGAAGCTCTAGTGCTGTTAACTCCCCAGAGAACCGTTCTTTTCTTCGAACATGTTGCAAGAAACGAAGTATCCACGCAGTGATGCGAAGTAACCTCCAGTAGGAACTGTATCTGGAAGGATCTAATAGGGGTGAAATTTCCTCAAATTTAAGATTATTGAAGATGGTCTTCTTTCCTTCTGGCAGTTGTGCGCGGGAGGATAGTTGGCTAGGCCAATGATCTGGTTGTTGAGGTAGTCAAGGAGGCCCATGCCACCATCCATCAAGTGACTTTACCTGTACCACTGAAATTCCTCTCGACAAATGATCTGCTGGGTTTTCTCCCCCTGGACAGTACCTCCATTGAGATGGAGTAGTGTAAGATTGGATTTCAGTTACCCGATTGGACACAAATGTCTTCCAGCGATTTGGGTCACTCTGTACCCAACCCAGTGTCACTTTAGCATCTGTCCATAAAGTCGCTGCTGAAGAGCCCAAGTCAGTTGCTTTGCAGAAATAATTAAAGAGTCGCGCTCCCACCAGAGCAGCTAACAGTTCTAGTCTTGGAAGCGTGACCCTTTTCACGGGAGCGAGTCGATTTTTGCTGCAAGCCAAACGGACAGTAACACTATGCCCTTGAGTGGTCGTGACATAACAAACTGCGCCATAGGCCCTTTCACTTGCATCCCAGAAGATGTGAATTTCACTGTTGCTTCTTTCGGAAATGCCGATCCATCGAGGAATCTGTAGCTGCGATAACTGTGAAAGACTTGAAATCCAATTATGCCAACGCACGCCTATATCATGTGGTAAGAGTTCGTCCCATCCAATCCCTTTGCACCAGGTTTCTTGGAACAGTATTTTCCCAATAATCGATACCGGTGTTAAAAGTTCCAAGGGGTCATAAAATCGGGAAGTAGTTTGTAACAGTAATCTCTTACTAGCGGGTTCCTGCTTGAGATTATCGGTGATATCATGGTCGTCTATATAGAAAGTGTCAGTTTCAGTGGACCATTTCACTCCTAATACTTGCGTATTGGTCTCTAGTACCCGACCTTCGGACGTGCAGATGCTTTTCATTTGTTGAGTTGGTCGCCCATTTCGCCATGGGCATGTGAATTGTGTTTAGCTGTCCTGTGAGTTCATAATAAAGTTTGATCACTTGGTTCTCAGTTTCACCGCCGGTTACAAAGTCATCCATGTATGTACTACAATCTATAAGGGCGGCAGCATTTGAGAAGGCAGAGTCATGGATATTGGTTAGTTCCCTTCGTGTCGCTGAAAGTAAAAATGGACTGCAAGTTAGACCAAAGGGAACGCGAGCAAAACGGTATATTACGACTTCGTCTGTTGTTTCGTACACTCCTTCGCTTTTGTCAATCACATCGTACCAAAAGAATCTGGTCAAGTCTCGATCCTTGGAATCGAGTACAAGTTGTAAGAATGCCTGAGAGACATCACCAATGATGGCTACCGGGTAGCTTCTGAATCTGAGGAGAACAGAAATTATCTCAGGCTGTAAATTTGGCCCAATTTCGAGGGCCTCGTTAAGGGACGGACCACCTCCTTGACGAGAAGATGCATCAAACACAATCCTCCATTTCGTTTTACCAGATTTACACTTCTTAACTAAATGGTGAGGCAAGTAGAACGTGTCACCAGTTGTTTCAGAAGGAGCATGTTCAACATGGCGTTTTATAATATAGTCCATCATCTGTGAATAATAAGTCTCCTTCAAAGGTTCATTCGCCTCTAGTCTCTTTTGCAATGCGTTGAATCGTTTTACCGAATTAGCATGGTTATTGGGCAAGATGATACCTGATTTTCTAGGAAGAGAGACCACACGGCGATGGTCTTCTATTCGGTAAGAATCATGAAATTACTTAAGTATCGCAGAGTTTTTGGAACTGAAATATTTATCCTGACTTTCCCTGATTCCCATTGTTTCCATATCCCAGAACTGTCTGAGTGTCTCATCTAAAGTTGAGTGTATCTGTTCAGAATGAATAGGGTTTACCAGTGATGAATTCAAAGTGATGCCTGATCGATTTCCGGTCAATACCCATCCACACATGGTTGGTATGAGTACCACGGAGGTGGAAATGCGCACTGGTGAAGTGTCCTTTACAATTTTCCAATAACAATCTCCTCCAATAAGTATTTCGATAGGCAAAGGTTGCTCTGATTCATTCTTTGGGTCAGCCAACTGTAGTTTTTTAGTGTGTGCTAACATATTAACATCATCAGGAACGACCGGATGAGCTGAAAAGGCATGGATACTCTCAAATGCAGTAATATTTGTAGCCGAGTTTGTCCAGAGGCTCTTTATGGAAAACTTAACAAGGTTACGTACACTCCGATTGGTTGAAGACGATTCAAAGGCGCCAATAGTTAAGTCTTGACGGCCAATAACTTCGAGTTTCAGTTCGTTTACTAGAGACTCATGGATAAAACTGGATTCATTTCCAGCATCCAGTATGCAACGCGTCTGTTTAGTTCGCCCATTGGGATCCGTAACCCAAACTCGCGCGGTCTGCAGGTAAGTAAAGTCGGATGGAAGAGAATCTATTTTGTTAACGGACGTAATGGTTGCCGCTGCATTAGTAGATAAGTTTCTACTGCAGACAGATCTGTGATGCACGGCTTTGCAGGAAGAACAGAATGCCTTACCCTTTCGGTTGCAGTTCTTCACTGAGTGTCCACGGTTCAGGCATAGAAAGCAGCGGTTCGTATTCCTGAGTTTGGTAAGTCTATCGTTCACGTTAGAAACTGTCTTGCATTCTTGCGCCCAGTGTCCGCGGGATTCGCAAAAGACACAAAATGGTTCGGGCGCAACCTTCCTGGTGGATTGTTTCTTATTTGAATCAACGTGCAGTGCTGCTGTTGTGGGAACATGAGTCGAAGCAGATCCACGAATCTTGTGCGTCACCATAGCCCCATCTACTTCTTCTCCCAAGAATTCCATGAGCTTGAGAATAACGCCTTCCGAGATATTTTCCCTCTTCGTCTGAATTATCCAACGGCGACAAATATCAGCGGGAAACGTTCTAAGTATTTTCGGAGCAAGAACTCACCCGTAGCCGTTTACGTCTTCTCCCAGCGCACGAAGAGCTTGTATGTGTCGATGGCAATCGATGAACGTGTCATTGAGTGTATCAGGAGTAGCGAACTGAATAGGTCGGATACCCTCTAGGTAGTCTAAGTGCGCCTGTATTATTCTGTTTTTATCCCCATAGCGAGCTTGTAGAATGCGTTTCGTCTCCTCGTATGTATCCGCTATTACGGAGATTCCATCGACTAGCCGCTTCGGCTCGGCTTCCAAGTTCCCGCGCAAAAATATGTGTTTATTTATGGTAGGAAGGAAAGGGTCTTTATCAACGGATGACTCGAATTGCTCCCAAAATCGTGGCCAAGTTGCGATTTCACCAGCGAAGGATTCTAGCTTAATTGGCGGGATTCGAACTGAGTGTGAAGCCTGAATTGGAATAGTAGGTGTAGTTGGCAGTGATTCAGGGATACTTAAATTAGCGGCTGAATTTGACAATTTACTTGCAATTGTTCTCGATGCCCTTGTGATAGCGCGTTTCACTGAGTCTATATATTCTTCACAACTCTGAACATCAGTATCGTATTCAGTATCCGATAGTAACTCATTTATAGAATCATCAAGTGTGGTTAAGTTGTTGAGAGTTTCCTGTAGTCTATCTCGGTAGTGCTCCCAGTATTCGAATGAAGTATTATCAGTGAAACTGTTAATTTCCGTAACAAAGCGTGTTATATTTGCCCTCTGTCTGGTTCGCTTTCTTCTTAGATTGTGTAAAATTCCATCTGTTTGATCGTTATTGCTCATGTTGTACGTGTGTTCACGGAAATGTGCAAGGCAAAGAGCTGTTAATCTGTTATCTGAAGTATGGAATGATTTTCAGGTCCTACTAAGATCGCTAGTGTCGACGCTTGGATTGTGTGTTAATTACTATGGTCAGTTTTATATTATCTCTGGCCTGTGCTCCGATTTTATAATATCTATGATTAGCACCAGATAACACTACAATATGCACGAACGAAACATAATGTTATTACACACATACATAACCAAACAAGAAGTTATTAGGGTCATTCAACAGTTATTCGGTTTACAAATGTGTAGCTTTGTCACTTATCTGTAGTCGGTAGCGAAGTAGGAAACCTTCCTGTCCAGTATAGTGTAATTGCAAGTCTTCCCTCAGTCTTGAGGTTCCGTAATGCAATTGCAGAGTAAAAACCTACGAGAGGCTTCAATTCCTGCAGTATAGGCCTAACCAGGTTATTTCTCAGAATCACTAGATATCATGCGATATCCCGAGTGTTTTCGGCACCAAATGTTGTGGTTAATAGAAATGTATAACGGGAACACTACAATCAGATCTTTATTTGATCTAAACAAGATGTCACAAGTTAAGTAGTAACAATAAAAACAAAAGACAATCATAAATCGCAATCCATAGATTGCAACTCTCAAGAGTTGCAACGTCTCAATTCCCCACATCCTCCCCACCCTGGTCAACCTCCATGGGGATGACCAGCTGAATGGGGCGGGTTATTCTGGCTCCGGTAGGGGTACGAAGTACCACCATCCTGACGACTGCACTTCTACCAGCACGGAGCTGCTTAATGCGGACCTTTGCCCACGTGTGCCTCGGCGTCTTGTCTTCCTGGAGAAGTGCCTTTCGTAGACACCGCTTGGTGGTGCCTACCATCCCCTCCCAACAAGGGGGAGGGGAGGGTGGGGGTTGGGGGTGGAGGGATCGGGCCTGGGAGCAGGCCCATGATGGGGCCTGGTTTGGGACCAGGACCCCAGGTGTTGGTCGGCCTGTGCCGGCCGGCCAACACGCTGCCGAAGTGACGCGCCTAGCAACCGTATGGGCGCAGCCACATTGGACCCAAACAACTGGTTGCTAGGTTTTTTATACATAGGAAGCTGCATTAACGCTGCGCAGTGTCTTGAATTTTGTTGATAAAAAGGTGTAATATGCGTGAAATAAGGCAAACGCCTTCCGTGAAGATCATCCACAATGTTGGAGCTACAAAATAGAAGTGAAATTTTATTCATAAAGTACGAGAATTTTGCGAGATAATATGAATAAAGTCGACCTCACTCCTGAGGCAAGAATTGCATGGCGGGTTCTACAAATTACAAATATTTATCTATAACATCATTTAGTGGATACAGTATATCTAATATAGAGATATATTTGGGACATATATGTCACATAGAGGGGTTTTTGGTTCATGTGGGCAGTGTAGTTGTAATTAAATATGGATTGTACTATAAGTATTATAAACGACAACAGCAATAAATTTTCTCCTACAACTTTTCTGAGTAGTGATTTTTCACTTAATTTATTTAAGCAGTGAATTGTTTCCAAATAACAATTAGGCCTAATTTCGACTGAAAATTTCTGCCTAAATACCGTATTTTATTTTTTGCAAACTGAGCATAATATGTGGTCTGTGGAAAGGTTTGAAGTTGCTAGTAGAAAGTCCTATTCAATTTGGTAACTGGAAACTGTGTGAGCCATCTAGTACCATAGCACATGGATCATCGTTATGGTACCGGGACTAGCATTTCTCTACATCAACTCTTTGGCCCACTTCATACCATGTAGGCTACTTGTACCACTTTGACTGTCCAGCACATATTGTGTGAATGTTTGCTAGGATTGCTCGTGAAGATGCAGGGTGGCTTTTTTGTTGTTGTTCTAAATCTCTATATACCAGCTAATTCTATTTAGCTCTGTTGTGGTACACCAGCTAATGTGTAACATTAATCAGTGTGATAATGTGGTCATCAGCTTGGTGTAGGCCTACTTATTGGGTGAGAGCCTCGGATATTTTCATGTCAGTTTTAGTGGCCTAATATTTAGAGCTAGGATAGGAAAAGTGCCCCATTATTTAGAACGAGGTAGGACGATATGCCTTAATTGTAGACTTCTCTAACCTGTTATTGAGCACACAGGTTAGGCTTTGTCAATTTGATTCGTTTTCAAACAAACGCGGCGTTGTGGTAAACACATAAATTGTATTGAAATGCAGTCTTTGTTTCTTCTATAGCCGTTGAGATTAGGCCTAAACTCTCATCCAAATATTTTAAACTGTTCCCTTATGCATTGATAGACCTTAAGTTCATGTTATTCGTCACTTACTGGCAGGGCCTACGGTACTTTATTTTCCATAGTATTGATCATTCATACGGGACGTGATTCACAATATCCAGAAATGTTATATTTTCATGTTTTCACTTAATTTAAGGTAAATATCGTAGGCCACATCTCTACGACTTATGCTCTAAGACTTAATGTGCATCTCGTACGCAATATTTTACAACTTTATTGGACAACTATGTTAAATTACTGTGGAAAATATACTTTTCTATGCTTTCTTGCCTCTGGACATCCATGCATGTACAGTTTTATACGATACAAATAGGAAATAATGACGGCTCAAAGACTGAAGCAAGCTACAAGGGAGCCATGATGTATTGCTCCAGTTGCTTAGCAACGGAGCGGAAGTGACGTCGACTTCGGCAGCGTACTGGCAGAGCTGGTAGTGTGTACTACTTGACGTTACAGACAGTTAGGAACGGGGCTCCGAGTGAAAGCCGAAGTTAAACGATTGACTTCGCGTCACCACATGGTAGCTTTACGATTGGTTACAAAGTGAGAAGCTTATTATCCTCTCTGTTTCAAAATAAATCATGTGATTGTGCCAGAACTTATCTATATTTACGACACTTTACTAAATGTAAAATACTGTAGTGTAATATTCAACATATCATATTCTCAGAATACATTTCATCGAAGTACCTCCATTTTCTGCACAATGCACATTTCACTGTTGGTCTAGGGGTATGATTCCTGCTTTGAGTGCGAGAGGTCCCGGGTTCAAATCCCGGAAGTGCCCAGCATTTTTACTATTGTTTTATCTCTTGAAAATATTCAAAAAGTATATAAAAGAACCTTACGAACTTTTTTTTTCGTGCGAGACTTGTACTTACTGTGTGCCAGTAATATAAATACATAGTTTGAGGTCAAACGCATTTTTTTTATTTTAGTCGCTTTACCCTACAGGTTGGCTTTTCCCTCGGATTCTGCGGGGATCCCACCATTTCCGCCACCAGGGCGGTGTCCTGGAGCTTGAAACACCTGGACGAAGGATAAAACTGGGGAGGTGGGACCAGCACCTCGCCCAGGCGGCCTCACCTGCAAAGCGAACATGGGCCTCATGAGGGATGAAAAGTGAGGGGAAGATTGGGAGGGATAGGCAAGGAGGGTGGCCCCACCTCCCCAGTGGTATCCCCCAATCAGGTGTTTCAAGCTCCAGGACACTGCCCTTACGGTGGTTATGGTGGGATCCCTCGCTGAGTCCAAGGAAGGGTAGCGGCTTTGGTGGCGTAGTTGGTACATGCTGTTCTTCTATGCCCAAGATCGCGGGTTCAAACCCGGCTGAAGCCGTCGTTAAAAATCCCTCAGTATGCCTTTCTTCGGAGGGGAAGTAAAGCCGGCAGTCCCATGTCATAGATTTATGGCATGTTAAAGAACCTTCGTTCTTTAACGAAGATCGTTCGTTGCCAGGAACCGACTGCGGTGGCGTCTAGTAACCAAGTTCTGAACTAGTAGTTGTTGATGGTGGCGTTTTGTGGCAAAAGTAGGAACTACTTCAAAAAATCAATTTCTGCAGTCCTTACTTGAATTAAAAACAGATAACACACACTAATACAGCCATCACAATTAACACCGGTTATCAGACAGATTCTACACCCACCCAAAGTACACGGGGCTACATGACCGCGTTGTCACAGCCCCTAAACTGAGGAAGCAACCAACCAACCAACCTAAGTCCGAGGGAAAAGCCAACCTGGAGGGTAAACCGACGGGGAAAAAAGAAGCGTTTACCTCAACCTATGTATTTAAATTACCGGAAGTCTCGCCCGAAAAAAAGAACGTTCGTAAGGTTCTTTTACATACTTTTTTAATCTTTTCAAGAGATAAAAACAAAAGTAATAAACATGCTAGGCTCTTCCGGGGTTTGAGCCCGAGACCTCTCGCACTCAAAGCAGGAATCATACCCCTAGACCAACAGAGCCATGTTCGTTAAGCAGAAAATGGAGGTACTTCAATGTAATGTATTCTGAGAATATGATATGTTGAATATTACACTACAGTATTTTACATTTAGTAAAGTGTCGTAAATATAGATAAGTTCTGGCACAATCACATGATTTATTTTGAAACAGAGAGGATAATAAGCTTCTCACTTTGTAACCAAGGAGGAGCTTGTAGTTTAACGTGACCGTTAATCTTGAGATCATGAGCCACGGGACCTCCTTTTTACGTGGAATCCGAACCACAGGACATGGTATTTCATCACTTTGTAACCAATCGTAAAGCTACCATGTGGTGACGCGAAGTCAATCGTTTAACTTCGGCTTTCACTCGGAGCCCCGTTCCTAACTGTCTGTAACGTCAAGTGTGTGTACTTGCTATATAGTGTGGCGGAGGCCATGGGAGTGGGGGAGCCGGTTCGGCCGGCTGGCGAAGGAAGCCGAGCGTGGCCGAGCTGAACTTTAAGTATGGTTATACGGCCGGCCTCTCTCTCTGTCATGTTATCCACCGTCTCAAGGTGTGGAGGGCGGTAGGTATCCATCATTTGACCTAATAAGGATAATAATAATAATAATAGTCATAATAATAATAATAATAAATAATCCATGGTTATACGGCTGGTCTCTCCCTGTCATGTTATCGACGGTCTCAGGGTGTGGCGGCCATCTTGTCCCTTAGCCTCTGGCTTAGTAGTTAATAATAATAATAATAATAATAATAATAAATAGGCCATTGAGCAACGACACGGCCGATCTCTCTCTGTGACGTCATCCACGGTCTCAGGGTTTGACGGCCATCTTGGCTCTTAGCCTCTGGCTTAGTAGTTAATAATAATAATAATACGATGTACGTCCACAAAGTAAGTTCCGTTTGGTAATAATATTAAATTGTGTACAGATACAGAAAAATTATTTATTGCACACAATTCTACAACCCTGAAACTACATTTCCACATAACTGCCGAAATGTTGCAGGCATTTGTCGTAGCGTGGCACGAGTTTTTGTATACCTTCTTCATAGACGTGTGCCGCCTGTGTCTTCAACTATTTGTACGTTCCGCTGCAGCACAGTTCCGCATATGCGCGGTAGACGCTCTGTATTAAGGAGAAGAAACGTGCGCCATTTGGAGAGCGCTGTCAGCCACGTACGCTTTGTTGTGCATGTTTGCTCGTACAATGTCGGTGTTGATTGAAAATCCCGCCGCTTGTGAAATCAGATCTGTGATTCGTTTTCTGAATGCTAGGAAAGGGAAACCAATTGAAATTTATCGGCAAATTTGCGAAGTGTATGGACAAAATGCGATGAGTGATTCAATGGTGAGAAGATGGGTCCGACAGTTCAATGAAGGACGCAGTGAAGTGCACGATGAAGAACGAAGTGGGCGTCCATCTTTGGTTACAGGAGAACTGGTTCACGCGATTGATGACACGATCCGGGAAAACCGCCGCAGGTTTACAATTAGTGCTCTCGCTATGGAATTTCCCCAAATCTCACGATCACTAATTCATGAAAATGTTACCGAAAAACTGGACTTTCGTAAACTTTGCCGACGTTGGGTACCAATGAATCTTACGGAGCAACACAAAACAAAACGGATGGGCAGTGCACTTCAGTTTTTGACCCGTTACAATGAAGGCGGCGAAGAATTTCTGACACAGATAGTCACAGGAGATGAAACTTGGGTTTCTTACGACACCCCTGAAAGTAAGCGGCAATCAATGGAATGGAGGCACACTTCATCCCCAGCAAAGGTTAAGCCGAAACAAATCTTGACACCTCGGAAAATGATGTGCACAGTGTTCTGTGACTGGAAAGGCATGTTACTCATTGATTTCTTACCGCGTGGTCAAACAATCAACGCAGATGCTTACTGCGAGACACTTAGGAAATTGCGCTGCGCAATACAGAATAAGCGCCGAGGGTTGCTGTCAAAAGGTGTTGTTTTTCTTCACGACAACGCACGACCACACACTGCAAATATGATGAAAAACCTCCTACAGGGATTTGGCTGGGACGTGTTTGACCACCCTCCATACAGCCCTGACCTCGCTCCTAGCAACTTTCATCTGTTCACACATCTCAAGTCTTTCCTTGGAGGTCAACACTTCAACAATGACGACGAGCTGAAAGAAGATGTTTCCAACTGGCTGAAGACACAGCTGGCAAACTTCTATGAAGAAGGTATCCAAAAACTTGTGCCACGCTATGACAAATGCCTGCAAAAATCGGCAGTTATGTGGAAAAGTAGTTTAAGAGGTGTAGAATGTTGTGCAATAAATAATTTTTCTGTGTCTGTACACAATTTAATTTTAATACCAAACGGAACTTACTTTCTGGACGTGCCTCGTATAATAATAATAATAATAATAATAAATAGGCCATTGAGCAACGTTACACGGCCGGTCTCTCCCTGTCATCTTACCTACGGTCTCAGGGTTTGGCAGCCATCTTTTCCCTTAGCCTCTGGCGCAGTAGGTAATAATAATAATAACAATAATAATAATGATAATAAATAGGAGTAGGATATAAAGGCCGGAGCTGGGGCAGGGGCTAATGGGAAAGATGGCCGCCGCGCGCAACTACCCTATGTTATTCTTATGGAGGGGTCAGTCAGAGCTGGCGCAGTGGCTAATGGGCAAGATGGATGCCATGCCCTTAGACCGTGCATGACGTCACAGAGGGAGTTCGGCCGTGTAGTTGCTAAATGGAATGTTTATTATTATTATTAGGTAATTATTGATTGATCGTGTAATATCAAGATCAGCCTTATATTGTCAACCTCTTGGTGTAGTGGCTAGCATTCTTGGCGGTCATTCCTGAGGTTCGAATCCCGGCTCTGCCA
Source organism: Meconema thalassinum (assembly GCA_946902985.2). Classification (NCBI taxonomy): domain Eukaryota; kingdom Metazoa; phylum Arthropoda; class Insecta; order Orthoptera; family Tettigoniidae; genus Meconema; species Meconema thalassinum. Next base: position 890,448,883 of record OX336389.2, read on the forward strand.
AGAAATTTAATTTCTGGTCTCAGGAGGGGAACGGGGTTACACTCAGCCTTGTGAGGCAAAACTGACAGGAGCTGGCTTTTGATTGATACCTCAACCATTCTGCCTAACCCAACTTCACCTAACCTAACCTAACCTAACTTCAAAGTCAGAGCAAATATGAGAGCAAATGTGAGAGCACACATAATTAACTAAGTTATAACCTAACCTAACCTAACTTAAAAGTGTGAGCAAAAAAAAAGTGAGAGCAAAAAGTGTGAGCAAAACAGTGAGAGCAAATGTGAGAGCACAAATAATAAACATAGTTATAACCTAACCACACCTAACCTAACCTAACTTCACCTAACCTAACATAACCTAACTTCAAAGTGAGAGCAAATATGGGAGCAAAAAGTAAGAGCAAAAAGTGTGAGCAAACAGAGAGAGCAAAAAAGTGGGAGCAAACAGTGAGAGCAAAAAAGTGGGAGCAAAAAGGTGGGGGGCAAAAAATTGTAGAGCAAAAAAGTAAAAGCAAATGAGAGAGCACAAATAATAAACTTAGTTGTAACCTAACCTAACCTAACCTAACCCACAGAAACCTCATTTAAAGATTTTAGATTTTACATTTTAACATTTTATATTTTAACATTTTAGATTTTTGATTTTTTTCTTTTTACATTTTACTTTTTTGATTTTTTTGTATTTTAGATTTTAGTTTTTTAGATTCTACATTTTAAATTTAAGATTTTTTGATTTTAGATTTTACATTTTCCGAAAAGAGTTAACTACAAGGTCACATACCTAACATCACCTAACCTATCCTAACTTTACCAAACCTAACTTAAGCTAATCCAAAGGCTAATGCACATACACAAAGTATATAAGGGCACATGCTACTATCCTTATGCTAGTCTTATAGGCTACTGTACAACATGATCACTACCCCAACCGGTTTTTTTTTTCATTTTGTTGTTAACACATTTGTCAATTTTCCAATTTCCCATTTTCAGTTTTTTAATGTCAGTTTTAAGTTTCTCAATTTCATAATTTGGTAACATGGATTTTGCATTTTGTTGTTTACACATTTGTCAATTTTCTAATTTCCCATTTTCAGTTTTTTTAATGTCAGTTTAAAGTTTTTCAATTTCATGATATAGAAACATGGATTTTCCAATTTGTTGTTTACACATTTGTCAATTTACCAAATTCCCATTTACAGTTTTTAAAATTTCAGTTTAATGTTTTTTTCTATTTTGTCAATATGGAAACATGGATTTTCCAATTTGTGTTTTACGTGTTCATTTTGCATTAGGAGTGGAGAGAGGTGGGTAGTAATTAAAAATGTACAAGCAGTGTCCATACAATATTTTTTATTTTAAATACATGTACACTATTTATACATAATACATTTTTATATATTCTTTTTATTTTGTTTCTATTTTATTTATTTTTGATTATGAGTACCATTTTTAATTTTTGTTTTTTTATTTTTGTTTTTTTTTTATTTTTGTAGTGCTGTTGTTTTATTTCCTAAATTGTTTTGTTTTATGTATTTGCTAGTTGCAGGCAGAAGATTTTGATATTCATAACTTAACTCTTTAAGCATGGTTAATGATTGAGTAATGACCATAGGCATGTGTACCTATACCATCAGCATCATAAAGACCATTGATTTACGTCAGACAAACGTTTTTGTAAAATTCCTAATTTTGGAAATATAACCCATTTTCAAAATTTTTATTTTTATTGTCCTAGAGACCTGGGACTTGGTACGGCGGTAGAGTGGGGCAAAGGCCATTCATGTATGTCAAACAAAAATTTTTGTAAACTTTTTTATTTTGTAAATATAACCCATTTTGGAAATATGTTTTGGAAAATATGAAAAATAGACTATTTTTGGACTGAGAGTGGTATAGTGGTAGGTGATGGAGTTAACATGTCTTTTTAGGCTTTTTAGTTTAATGATATAGCATACTTTCCAAATATTTTTTGAAAAGTTTAAAAAATACACTTTTTTTGACTAGGCAAGGGATAGAGGTAAATGTAGGAGTTGAGAGTCATTGATAAACCATAGAGTACTTTTGTTTTGAATTTGGTGTGTTTTTGTTGTTGCTGCTGCTTACAAACATGGCTGTAAGCTTTATGCAGCCATAAAAAGGACTGACATACCTACCAAGACCAAATAAGCCCCAACAAGCCAGAGCAAATATGAGAGAGCTAATACAAAAGCCAACAAAGGCCAACAAAAGCCAACAAAAAAGACTGTCTAACACATGAGTGTACAGCCTTTTGATATGCAGTAAGTACCTGATAACCTTGAGTAGGGTGTAAGAATATTTTCAGTTGACTACCTGTCGCAGTGTTTACATTGTGAAAGACCGTTGAAACAACCAGTCTTTAGCCTTGTCATAAGCAGTAAGCAGCTGTTACCCTTAACTAGGGATAAATTAGAGGACCCTTAGCAAGAATATCACCAGTTGACTATTACCTCTCACGGTGTTCACATCGTGAAAGACTGTTAAAACTACCATTGTACAGTCTTGTACTACACAGTAAGTAGCTGTTGGTCTTGACTTTGATATATTAGAGAACCCTTAGCAAGAATACAATCAGTTTACTACTACTTGTTGCAGTGTTCACATCGTGAAAGACCGTCTCACTCTCTAGTCTACAGCCTTGTCATACGCTGTAAAGCGCTGTTGGTCTATACTAGGGTATATTAGAGGACCCTTAACAAGAATATCACCAGTTGACTACTACCTATCACGGTGTTCACATCGTGAAAGACCGTCTCACCGACCAACCTCTAGCCCTCTGATACGCAGTAAGCAGCTGTTTGCAGAAATCAACATTTATAATGGAAGAACCCATTCCTAGCTATAAGTGTAAAGAGTGTGGAAAGACTTGTCTTCGAGAATATCATAGAAAGCGACATGAAGTATCGTGTGGTGAATTCCATGAGTGCAAGACCTGTGGTAGTAAATTAAACAATGTGTACAACGGACGTCGGCATGAAGAATGTTGTAATGTTGTATCGGCGGCTAAAATACAAAAAGCGGAGCCTACAAAACATTACCTACTATCATTGGTCCCTGACAAAAACGGACTTATTGAATTTAAATTCATACCTTAAAGAGTCCAAACAGCCAATAATACAAGCTATGCGGAAAGAACTAGCAATGCACAAGACAATCAAAGTTAATCTTGTGGCTGAATGTAGATTCATTCATACGTCCACCAACGAAATTACAGATCGGGCTTTTAAAACACGAAATCAAGCTCTATTTTTGGAAACAGACTTAAGAAGTTTCTTGGAAACACAATTTACAAAGTTAACTAGAGAACTGGAAGAATCTGAGCTAAAAGGCAGTAATTGGGCTTTGTTAGCAGTGGAAGGAGTGCGATTGAAAATAAATAAGTACAATCCCTTGCGTGGAAGCACATATATTCCATTATTAGCAGCTATAAAAGGAAGAAAAGCCTGCATTAATCCTGAAAACTTAAAAGATGAAAAGTGTTTTATGTATGCCATTTTAGCAAAACTGGTAAAAAAGAATGCTCAACGCGTTAATAAATACAAGGACCTGGAATACAAGTATGATTTTTCAGTTGTTTCGTTTCCTAAATCGCTAGCTGACATTCCCAAATTTGAAAATGCCAACGATATATCCATTAATGTATTTGGATTGGAACAAGACAAAAAATTGTTCCCTCTATAGGTTGTGGATCAAGAGCTGCAAGACGATCGCGACCCCCTTCTGCTAAGTTCATCATCCGGACAGAAACACTATGTCTTAACCAAAGATTTCGATAAACTAGTAGGACATCAGATTACTCACCAGGAACATAAGATATATACGTGTAAACGGCGTTTTACTCACTTCGATAATCGATATCGACAACAAGGAATGGAAAAATTAAAGGAACATAGAGTTTGTGTGTCCAGCATGACATTACTAGGGTTGAAATGCCTATTAAAAACTCAATTGTGAAATTCGTAAATGTGGAAAAAATGCTGCGAATACCTTACGTTATCTATGCAGATTTTGAAAGTATACTCTTGCCCTATCAGACATGTCTACCCAATCCTGAGGCAAGTTATACAGTGCCATACCAGAGTCATGTTCCTATGAACTTTGGTATATATGTTAAACCCTCACCGGCTGTGGAACACATAAAGACAAACCTTCCAAGCCAACCTGTTATTTATCGTGGTCCTGACGCTGCAGAAAAGTTTATGGACTGTTTGATCTCAATAGCTAATGAAATCGATCGCCTTTACAGCTTAAATGTTCCAAAGGCTTTAACTGAGGATCAAGAATCAGAGTTCCAAACGTTATGAAACCTGTTATTTGTGTCATAAACCATTTACCAAAAAGGACTGGAAAGTTCGAGACCATTGCCATATTACAGGGGGATACCGTGGAAGTGCTCATAATAACTGTAATTTGAGGTGTAAAACACGTAACCCCGTTCCTGTGTTTCTACATAATATGAGTGGCTACGACGCAAATTTCATTGTAAAGCAATTGGGATGTACTACTGAGAGAGTGGATGTTATCGCTAACTCCAAAGAAAAGTACATTTCCTTTACCAAATATGTAGGGAATGTTAAGCTTAGATTTGTAGACACGTTTCGGTTAATGCCGAGTAGTTTGGAAAATTAGTTTCCAACTTAACATCATACCCTGAAACAGACAAGTACTTCGGAAAAGAAAATGCAATGTTCATGACTCGTAAAGGGGTATTTTGTTATGACTACATTGACTCATGGGAAATGTTAAGTGAAACGTGTTAACCTCTAAGAGAGGCATTCTTTAACAAATTAAGTCAAGAAGATGTTAGTTAAGAAGACTATGGACATGCCAAAAATGTCTGGAATCAGTTCAACATTAAAACCTAACTTCAGATGTACTTTTCTTGCAGACAGCTTTGAAACTTAGCGAAACAAAACATTAGAAACACATCGAGTGGATGCTGCACACTTCTTTACTTCGCCTGGTTTAAGTTTCGAGGCAATGCTCCTTTACACAGGAATTGAACTGGAATTGCTACAGGATTACGATCAGATTCTTCTAATCGAATCTGGAATACGTGCAGGCATATGCCAGGTGTCTCATCGGTATGCTGAAGCTAACAATAAATACATGGAAGCCTATGATACTGAGAAACCGTCGCAGTTTATTACCTATGATGATGCCAACAACCAATATGTGTGGGCTATGTGCCACTCCCTTCCTTATGGTGGATTTCAGTGGGTTTCCACAAATACTGTTGATCTAGAAAAACTAAAGGAAGACGATCCTGTGGGGTACATTCTAGACGTTGATGTTGATTAATCATGTGACCTTCATGATCTACACAACGATCTACCTTTCCTACCAGAGTGTACACAACCTAAGGATTCGTGTCTGAAAAAACTAATTTCTCTTCTTGGAAATCGAAGGCGATATGTTGTTCACTACATGGCATTAAAACAGGCTCTAGATCATGGGCTAAAATTGATAAAAATTCATCGTGTGTTAAAGTTTAAACAAAGACCTTGGCTAAGGGCATACGTTTATTTTAATAACAACCTTCGAAAACAAGCCAAAAATGATTTTGAGAAAAATCTGTACAAATTATTCAACAATGCCATTTTTGGAAAAACAATGGAAAATATCCGTAAAAGAATAGACATACGTCTTGTAACTGACAGCAAAAAGGCAGAAAAGCTAATAGCAAAGCCGACATTTATTGACAGAACAATTTATGGTCCTAACCTAGCTGCTATCCACTTGGCTAAACGTAACAATGTATTCAATAAGCCTATATATATTGGAATGTGGATACTGGATATTTCAAACCTCTAATGTATTACCACCACTATGATGTCCTGCTACCCTATTATGGAATGAACAATCTTAGACACATGTATATGGATACCGACTCGTTCATTTATTTGGTTAACACCCCAGATGTATATCAAGACAAGTTGGATATCCTAGAACACCTGGACACATCAGATTATCCTACTACTGTCGACCAAAGTATTATGTGAACTCGAGTTCGAAGGTTGTTTGTTAAGTAACCAATAGACCTACATAAAATCCAATACCATCAACATTTTCGTCGTTCTATTTTACGTTAGTTCATATAGGTTAGGATTTTTAAATTTATATTTTAATATTTGTTATCGCAATTGGAACGCAAAAAGTGCCCGTTTTTAAGCGTGTTTCAACCATGCGTCACATTTAAGAATTTTTATCTCAAAAGCCCGTCATCAGATCGAATCCAAATTTTAACACAATATACATTGGAATGTTGTATAACTGGTTTATTAATTTCACAATTTTGTTTGTCCAAGAAACAATGTTGTTATCATTGTTGTATGGTAACTTTTTCTCGGCTCAGGGTGGTTGGAAAATGTAGTTCTTGGTTGCGTTTTAATCATTATACATCAAAATGTTATGCTGTATGACTGTGAAATACGTAAATTAATTCACTTATTTTATATCGGTTTGTATTCGTACGAGGAAATAACACATGGTTCTCGAGCTAACCGCTCTGGGAACAGCTGTACAGCGTTGCTGAGATGGAACCCATCACTTCCGAGCGAGACGCGTCATGATGCGTGTGGGCACCATTTCGGCAACGCTGTACAGCTGTTCCCAGACCGGCTAGCTGGTGAAACATTTGTTATTTCCCCGTAGAAATACAAACCGATATAAAATAAGTGAATTAATTTACGTATTCCACAGTCATACAGCATAACGTTTCGTTGTTTAAGGATTACAATGCAACCAAGGACTACATTTTCCAACCACCCCGAGCCGAGAAAAAGGTACCTTACAAAAATGATAACAACTTTGTTTTTTGGACACATACAATTTTGAAATTAATAAACCTGTTATACAACATTCCAATGTATATTGTGTTAAAATTTGGATTCGATCTGATGACGGGTTTTTGGAGATAATAATTCTTAAATGTGACGCATGGTTGAAACACTCTTAAAAACGTTCACTTTTTGTGTTCCAACTGCGATAAAATATATTAAAATATATATTAAAAATTCCAAACCTACATGACCTAACGTAAAATAGAACGACGAAAATGATGGTGTTATTGGATTTTATGTAGGTCTATTGGTTACTTCACAAACAACCTTCAAACTCGAGTGCACATAATACTTTGGTCGACAGTAATCACATATGTTACTCTACATCAAACAAGAAAAGGTTGGGGATATTTAAAGACGAGGCTTGTGGACAAATTATAAAAGCATTTGTTGGACTTAGAGCTAAAATGTACGCTTTAGACATAAATGGTAAAGAAATCAAAAAGATTAAAGGTATTAACAGAGGTGTTGTCAAAAATCGTATAAGCTTTCGAGATTATAAGGATTGTGTCATGAAAAACAATGTAAAAAGAATACCAATGAACGTTATCGCTTCTAAACAATATGACATATCATCTATAAGACTAACCAAAATTGCTTTGTGTCCTGGTGATGATAAAAGAGTGATTGATGCTGATGGTATAGGTACACATGCCTAAGGTCATTACTCAATCATTAACCATGCTTAAAGAGTTAAGTTATGAATATCAAATACTTCTGCCTGCAACTAGCAAATACATAAAACAAAACAATTTAGGAAATAAAACAATAGCACTACAAAAATAAAAAAATAAAAATAAAAAATGGAATTCATAATCAAAAAATAAATAAAATAGAAAACAAAATAAAAAGAATATATATAAAAATGTATTATGTGTAAATAGTGAACATGTATTTAAAATAAAAAATATTGTATGGACCCTGCTTGTACGTTTTTAATTACTACCCACCTCTCTCCACTCCTAATGCAAAATGAACATGTAAAACACAAATTGGAAAATCCATGTTTCCATATTGACAAAATAGAAAAAAACATTAAACTGAAATTTTAAAAACTGTAAATGGGAATTTGGTAAATTGACAAATGTGTAAACAACAAATTGGAAAATCCATGTTTCTATATCATGAAATTGAAAAACTTTAAACTGACATTAAAAAACTGAAAATGGGAAAGTGGAAAATTGACAAATGTGTAAACAACAAAATGCAAAATCCATTCTCCATATTATGAAATTGAGAAACTTAAAACTGACATTAAAAAAAACTGAAAATGGGAAATTGGAAAATTGACAAATGTGTTAACAACAAAATGAAAAAAAACCCGGTTGGGGTAGTGGTCATGTTGTACAAGAGCCTATAAGACTAGCATAAGGATAGTAGCATGTGCCCTTATATACTTTGTGTATGTGCATTAGCCTTTGGATTAGCTTAAGTTAGGTTTGGTAAAGTTAGGTTAGGTTAGGTGAGGTTAGGTATGTGACCTTTTGTAGTTTACTCTTTTCGGAAAATGTAAAATCTAAAATCAAAAAATCTTAAATTTAAAATGTAGAATCTAAAAAACTAAAATCTAAAATACAAAAAATCAAAAATGTAAAATGTAAAATCTAAAAAATGTAAAATGAAAAAAATTAAAAATCTAAAATGTTAACATGTAAAATGTTAAAATGTAAAATCTAAAATCTTTAAATGAGGTTTTTGTGGGTTAGGTTAGGTTAGGTTATAACTAAGTTTATTATGTGTGCTCTCACGTTTGCTCTCATATTTGCTCTGAATTTGAAGTTAGGTTAGGTTAGGTGAAGTTGGGTTAGGCAGAATGGTTGAGGTATCAATCATAAGCCAGCTCCTGCCAGTTTTGCCTCCCAAGGCTGAGTGTACCCCCGTTCCACTCCTGAGACAAGAAATTAAATTTCTTGGCAGAGCCGGGATTCGAACCTCAGGAATGACCGCCAAGAATGCTAGCCACTACACCAAGAGGTTGACAATATAAGGCTGATCTTGATTGTACACGATCAATCAATAATTACCTAATAATAATAATAATAATAAATATTCCATTTAGCAACTACACGGCCGACCTCTCTCTGTGACGTCATGCACGGTCTCAGAGCTTGGCAGCCATCTTGCCCATTAGCCACTGAGCCATCTCTGACTGACCCCTCCATAAGAATAACATAGGGTAGTTGCGCGCGGCAGCCATCTTGCCCATTAGCCCCTGCCCCAGCTTCGGCCTTTATATCCTACTAATAGGCCATTGAGCAACTACACGGCCGACCTCTCCCTGTGAATGTCATTCACGGTCTTAGGGTGTGGTGGCCATCTTACCTCTGGCCCAGTAGTCAATGAGCAGGGAGAATGCTAACACACTAACCTGTGTTGTTATCGTGGCTGTACACTCATGTGGCCCGACGCTAGCTGATATCTTGCAAATGCATGGTTGGATAGGGGCATGTAGCATGTTGTAGGACTCGGGGTGAAGCCCTCTTTTCTCGGGAAAACTTATTTCCAACCCCGAAAATAAGAAACCAAACCAAATAGGTCATCGGCTTTTAACTTCTTCTTAACCAATAAAGCTAAAGACTTGTATGAGGTGGCCTACAACTCGGGCAGATGCTCTCCCCTTTTCCATAGCTTAGTTAATGTAACCAAAGAACTCAAAACTAATAGGTCAATGACTATTTAAAATCGTGTTAACTAAACCACTTAAAATGTTAAATTAAAGTAAGATCTTTTGTTTTTGATGAAAAATTGTAGGGGGGGGGGAATCTACCCCAAAATTGAAAAATTGATACCTTGCAAACTAAGAACCCTAAAATTATTTGTTATAGCTCAAAAATTGGTAATCAAATACTCTTTTACCTTAATGGATCATTTCACCCCTAAAACAGTTATTATAGATTTTACAGGAAAAAAAGGAGTTAAACACCTAAAAATGATAAATTAACCCAAGACCTTTTGTTTTTTATGAAAAATAGTAGGGGGTGAAAACTACCCCCAAAATTGAAAAATTGATACCTTGAAACTAAAAACCCTAAAATTATGTGTTATACCTCAAAACATAGGTAATTAAATCCTCTTTTACTATGATAGATCATTTCACCCCTAGAACTGTTATTATAGATTTCACAGGAAAAAAGGTCTTAAACATTTAAAAATGATAAATGAACCTAAGATCTTTTGTTTTTGATGAAAAATAGTAGGGGGGTGAATACTAATCTAAAATTGAAAAATTGATACCTTGGAAACTAAGAACCCTCAAATTATGTGATATAGCTCTAAAAATAGGTAATCAAACACTCTTTTACCTTAATGGATGATTTCATACCTAAAACAGTAAATATAGATTTTACAGGGAAAAGGGTGTTAAACATCTAAAATGATAAATTAACCTAAGATCTTTTGTTTCTGATGAAAAACAGTAGGGGGTGAAAAACTACGCCTAAATTGAAAAATTGATACCTTGGAAACTAAGAAACCTAAAATTATGTGTTATAGCTCTAAAAATAGATAATCAAATACTACTTTACCCTGGAGGATCATTTCATCCCTAAAACATGTTTACTTAGATTTTACAGGAAAAAAAGTGTTAAACAACTAAAAATGATAAATTAACCTAAGATCTTTTGTTTTTTATGAAAAATAGTAGGGGTGAAACACTACCCCAAAACTGAAGTGTTATAGCTCAAAAAATTGGTAATCAAATACTCTTTTACCTTAATGGATCATTTCACCACCAAAACGGTAAATATAGATTTTACAGGGAAAAAGGTGTTAAATATCTAAAAATGATAAATTAACCCAAGATCTTTTTTTTTGATGAAAAATAGTAGGGGGTGAAAAACTACCTCAAATTTGAAAAATTGATACCTTGGAAACCAAGAACCCTAAAATTATGTGTTATAGCTCTAAAATAGGTAATCAAATACTCTTTAACCTTAGTGGATCATTTCACCCCTAAAACAGTTATTATAGATTTTACCTGGGAAAAAGGTGTTAAACATCTAAAAATGGAAAATTAACCTATAATCTTTCGTTTTTGATGAAAAATAGTAGGGGATGAAAAACTACCCCAAAATTGAAAAATTGATACCTTGGAAACTAAGTACCCTAAAATGATGTGGTATAGCTCTAAAAATAGGTAATCAAACACTCTTTTTCCTTAGTATATCATTTCATCCCTAAATCAGTTATTATAGATTTTACAGGGAAGAAAGGTGTTAAACACCGAAAAATGATAAATTAACCTAAGATCAGCCAATAAGGCCAATATAAATAAGGCAATATATAAGCTAACACAAACTAATATATAAGCCAACACATAAGCCAACACATAAGCCAATATAAATATAAGCCAATACATAAGCCAATAAATATAAGCCAATACATAAGCCAATAAAGCCAATATAAATATGGCAATATATAAGATAAAAACTAATATATAAGCCAACACATAAACCAATATATAAGCCAATACATAAGCCAATATAAATATAAGCCAATACATAAGCCAATTTAAATACGGCAATATATAAGCTAACACAAACTAACATATAAGCCAACACATAAACCAATATATAAGCCACCACATAAACCAATATATAAGCCAATACACATAAGCCAGCACATAAGCCAATATAAATATAAGCCAATACATAAGCCAATAAATATAAGCCAATAAGGCCAATATAAACAAGGCAATATATAAGCAAACACAAACTAATATATAAGCCAACACATAAAACAATATATAAGCCAACACAAAAGCCAATATATAAGCCAATACACATAAGTCAATACATTAACCAACACATAAGCCAATATACATAGGTCAACACATAAGCCAATGAATATAAGTCAATACCTAAGCCAATAAAGCCAATATAAATAAGGTAATATATAAGCTAACACAAACTAATATTTAAGCCAACACATAAGCCAATACATAAGACAATACATAAACCAATAAATATAAGCCAATACATAAGCCAATAAAGCCAATATAAATAAGGCAATATATAAGCTAACACAACCTAATATATAAGCCAACACATAAACCAATATATAAGCCAACACATCAGCCAATATATAAGCCAATACACATCAGCCAATACATAAGCCAACACATAAGCCAATATAAATATAAGCCAATACATGAACCAATAAATATGAGCCAATACATAAGCCAATAAAGCCAATATAGATAAGGCAATATATAAGCTAACACAAACTAATATATAAGCCAACACATAAACCGATATATAAGCCAATACACATAAGCCAATACATAAGCCAACACATAAGCCAATACATAAGCCAATAAAGCCAGTATAAATAAGGCAATATGTAAGCTAACACAAACTAATATATAAGCCAACACATAAACCAACATATAAGCCAACACATAAGCCAATATATAAGCCAATACACATAAGCCAATACATAGGCCAATACATAAGCCAACACATAAGCCAATATAAATATAAGCCAATACATAAGCCAATAAAGCCAGTATAAATAAGGCAATATGTAAGCTAACACAAACTAATATATAAGCCAACACATAAACCAACATTTATAAGCCAACACATAAGCCAATATATAAGCCAATACACATAAGCCAATACATAAGCCAACACATAAGCCAATATAAATATAAGCAAACACATAAGCCAATAAATATAAGTCAATACCTAAGCCAATAAAGCCAATATAAATGGGGCAATATATAAGCTAACACAAACTGATATATAAGCCAACACATAAACCAATATATAAGCCAACACATAAGCCTATATATAAGCCAATACATAAGCCAATATAATTATAAGCCAATACATAAGCCAATAAAGCCAATATAGATACGGCAATATATAAGCTAACACAAACTAATATATAAGCCAACACATAAACCGATATATAAGCCAATACACATAAGCCAATACATAAGCCAATACATTAGCCAACACATAAGCAAATATAAATATAAGCCAACACATAAGCCAATAAAGCCAGTATAAATAAGGCAATATGTAAGCTAACACAAACTAATATATAAGCCAACAAATAAACCAATATATAAGCCAACACATAAGCCTATATATAAGCCAATACATAAGACAATACATGAGCCAATATAAATATAAGCCAATACATAAGCCAATAAAGCTAATATAAATAAGGCAATATATAAGCTACACAAACTAATATATAAGCCAACACATAAACCAATATATAAGCCAATACACATAAGCCAATACTTAAGCTAATATATAAGCCAACACATAAGCCAATATATATAAGCCAATACACAAGCCAATAGATAAGCCAATACATAGGCCAATACTCAAGCCAATACATAAGTCAATATACATAAGCCAATACACATAAGCCAATACATAGTTAGAGTTCCAATTGTTAACCTTCGACAGTCTCGGGCAACGTTCGAGAGAATGGGTATTTATGTGTGTACTGCTTTATGGCCACAAGTGTTGTAGGTTACGTCATAATCTAAAAATAGAATTGGAACTCTCAGGGATATTGCAACAGCTTTGAACTGAGGAGTTCTATCTTATGGACTTATGCATTACACAAGATACATAAGCCAATACATAAGCCAACACATAAGCCAATATATATAAGCCAAAACATAAGCCAATATATATAAGGCAATATATAAGCTAACACAGTCTAATATATATAAGCCAACACATAAGCCAATATATAAGCCAATACATAAGCCAACACATAAGCCAATACATAAGCAAACACACACACACATAAGCCAACATAATAAACCACACATAAGCCAATATAAATTCTTATGGTGACTCCATCACCAGAACAGTTGTAACCTTTGTAATGTGTAAATCATAGTGACAGGTCAGTTACTACTATGGAACTTACTACAACCAACAAAGGTAAACAACGAGCACTCTATCAAGGCTACTCTTATAACTAGGGCTCGGATCGATATGCTCGATAAAATCTCCAGATATGCTCGAAAACCATGCGTTTTATCTCGATAGATATGGTCGAAAAAAACATTATAAACCCATTATATGCTCCATAGATATGATCGAAACCCTCATTATATGCGGTTAAATATGCAGAATATGCTCGAAAAACACCGTTAAAAGCTATAGAAAGGAAAGTGAAACGAAAAAACAAATAACGTACCTTTAAATACGAGCTTTATTTTCTAATTATATGTATGATAAACTGCAATATACTCGCAATCAAGTTTTACAAGTATATATAAGAGAAGTGCTCTTATAAAAGATACAGTTTAAAAGTTCATTTACAAAATGTTCAGAATTGGCGAGTCAATTAAGTAGATCTGCATTGGTCTGTACAACAAGAAATTTTCTATGTTTTCAGTTTCGAATAATTTTCTTAAATCAGTCAATAAAAGTTTCAATGACGAGAACGACCTCTCAAAAGGTTAAAAGCCTGCGGTTCTATTAGTCGCACCAGATAGGCTTTTCAATAATTATTTCTGTTTTCGAACCATAAGGATTGTCAGGGCCTGAATTCGGCGGAGAATTCGAAGAAAAACAAACTATTTAGACGAAAACCATAAGAATATGCATTTATATGCTTCTATTCTGAAAACCGCGGTTTTAGCATTTATATGCTCGATAAATTTCAATTCTGTTGGTCCCAGGGAGGTGAAAATACCACCGAAAGGCTTCTTTCAGTGTGTACTATTCAGGAAAAAAATATGCAAATATGCTCGAATCCGAGTCCTACTTATAACTATAATCGACAGAATGTGGATGGAATAATATTCTGGCGATGCTCAAAAGAGAGATCAAAAATGATGAGATAAACCGAAAAGTAAAAATGGTGAGGTTTTAAGTGTGAGTGTTCATCGATGTAGTGCTCCGAACGAACCACGGTTGCTGTTAACTCACAATCATCAAAATGCTAAAAAGCAAGTTCGAGAATACGATATTGCTGCTCAAGATAGTGCATTGTTTGTTAAAAAGCACTTATCATGTCCTCAAAAAGTCATGTTAGGACAGTTGTCAACGTCGAATAAACCTTCAACACTATCAAAGTCAACATAGACTATACAAGAGGTGGTATTGCAAGAAGATCAAAAAGGAATATATAGTAATAGTGATGATTACGATGGTGATGATTATAATGATAGTGATAAAGATGATGTTGATCGTGATAATGATGAAAAACAAGAGGATAACGTTTTTATGCCTATTGTTCGCCGTGGAAAAAGATCAACAACAAGTGTTATGTTTAAAATCTATAACAAGCAATGGTAAAGAGATAGAGAGTTGTAATTTAGTGTGCATTTATTATAAAACTACAACAAGAAAACTAAGGAATGGTATATACAGTATATACAGTTAAATATATACAAATATTGCATGGGTACCGCTTGTTGTACTTAATTGTTATCCGCTTCCCACTCCTCGATTTGTTAACCCTTGCCAGTCTTTGCTGATGTTTGGGAGAGTGCCTTTGAAAAGTAGCTGAAACTAGGTAGCAGAAAGCATCGTGTGACCCATTTGTTATCTATATGAGCAAGATAGGCTAGCCTATTTTGCCAGAATAGCTTTATATCGGTAAGAAGCTGGCCATACTAAACTTTCAACTACCCTAGTTTCAACTACGTTTCAAGGCCTCTAACCCGAACATTGCTGGAGACTGCCGATAAACACCTATGTGCTCACGTAGACACACACACACCTGTGTCGAGCGTGCCGCGCACAAAATAACCTCTGGACCAATTTCAAGGTCATCCACTTTCATCTCTGAGTCGCGTGGGTCCCTTGGTGTGCCTGAGGGCATGGAGGGAGGAGAGGGGGAGGGGTGGGAATGGGGGGAGAGGGAGTGGGTGGTGGTGGAGGGTCGGGCGGGGGTGGGGGTCTGGGAAAAACCTTGGCCTGCTACCCTATCATTTTTCGGTGATTAACAGATTTTCCCTGTAAAATCTATAATAACTGTTTTAGGGGTGCAATGATCCACTAAGGTAAAAGAGTATTTGAATACCTATTTTTAGAGCTATAACACATAATTTGAGGGTTCTTAGTTTCCAAGGTATCAATTTTTCAATATTTGGGTAGTTTTTCACCCCCTACTATTTTTCGTCAAAAACAAAAGATCTTAGGTTAATTTACCATTTTTAGATGTTTAACACCTTTTTCCCCTGTGAAATATATAATAACTGTTTTAGGGGTGAAATGATCCATAAAGGTAAAAGAGTATTTGACTACCTATTTTTAGAGCTGTAACACATAATTTGAGGATTCTTAGTTTCCAAGGTATCAATTTTTCAATTTTGGGGTAGTTTTTCACCCCCTACTATTTTTCATCAAAAACAAAACATCTTAGGTTAATTTATCATTTTTAGATGTTTAACATATTTTTCCCCTGTAAAATCTATAATAACTGTTTTAGGGATGAAATGATCCACCAAGGTGAAACAGTATTTGATTACATATTTTTAGAGCTAGAACACATAATTTTGAGGTTCCCAGTTTCCAAGGTATCAATTTTTCAATTTTGGGGTAGTTTTCACCCCCTTACAATTTTTCATCAAAAACAAAAGATCTTGGGTTAATTTATCATTTTTAGGTGTTTAACTCCTTTTTCCCTGTAAAATCTATAATAACTGTTTTAGGGGTGAAATCATCTATTAAGGTAAAAGAGTATTTAATTACCTATTTTTAGAGCTATAACACATAATTTTAGGGTTTTTAGTTTCCAAGGTATCATTTTTTCAATTTTGGGGGGTAGTTTTCACCCCCTACTATTTTCATCAAAAACAAAAGATCTTGGGTTAATTTATCATTTTTAGGTGTTTAACTCCTTTTTTCCCTGTACAATCTATAATAACTGTTTTAGTGGTGAACTCATCTATTAAGGTAAAAGAGTATTTAATTACCTATTTTTAGAGCTATAACACATAATTTTAGGGTTCTTAGTTTCCAAGGTATCAATTTTTCAATTTTGGGGTAGTTTTCCACCCCCTACTATTTTTCATCAAAAACAAAACATCTTAGGTTAATTTATCATTTTTAGATGTTTAACTCCTTTTTCCCTGTAAAATCTATAATAACTGTTTTAGGGGTGAAATCATCTATTAAGGTAAAAGAGTATTTAATTACCTATTTTTAGAGCTATAACAAATAATTTTAGGGTTTTAGTTTCCAAGGTATCAATTTTTCAATTTTGGGGTAGTTTTTCACCCCCTACTATTTTTCATCAAAAACAAAAGATCTTGGGTTAATTTATTATTTTTAGATGCTCAATTCCTTTTTTTTCCTGTAAAAGCTATATTTACTGTTTTAGGGGTGAAATCATCTATTAAGGTAAAAGAGTATTTAATTACCTATTTTTTGAGCTATAACAAATAATTTTAGGGTTCTCAGTTTCCAAGGTATCAATTTTTGGGTAGGTGCCCCCCCCCCTTACTATTTTTCGTCAAAAACAAAAGATCTTACTTTAATTTAACATTTTAAGTGTTTTAGTTACAGGGGAGAGCATCAGCCCGAGTTGTAGGCCACCTCATACAAGTCTTTAGCTTTATTGGTTAGGAAGAAGTTAAAAGCCATGACCTATTAGTTTTGGTTTCTTATTTTTGGGGTTGGAAATAAGTTTTCCCTAGAAAAGAGGGCGTCACCCCGAGTCCTACAACAATGCTACATGCCCCAATCCAACCATGGGTTTGCAAGATATCAGCTAGCGTCGGGCCACATGTGTGTACAGCTACGATAACAACACAGGTTAGTGTGTCAGAATTCTCCCTGCTCAATGACTACTGACCCAGAGGTAAGATGGTCACCACACCCTAAGACCGTGAATGATATCACAGGGAGAGTTCGGCCGTGTAGTTGCTCAATGGCCTATTTATTATTATTATTACCTACTCCACCATAGGCTAAGGGACAAGATGGCCGCCAAACCCTGTGACCGTAGATAATATGACAGGGTGAGACTGGCCGTGTAACGTTGCTCAATGGCCTATTTATTATTATTATTCCTATTATTATTAACTACTAAGCCAGAGGCTAAGGGACAAGATGGCCGCCACACCCCGAGACCGTCGATAACATGACAGGGAGAGATCGGCCGTATAACCATGGATTATTTATTACGAGGCACGTCCAGAAAGTAAGTTCCGTTCGGTAATAAAATTAAATTGTGTACAGATACAGAAAAATTACTTATTGCACAACATTCTACACCTCTTAAACTACTTTTCCACATAACTGCCGAACTTTTGCAGGCATTTGTCATAGCGTGGCACACGTTTTTGGATATCTTCTTCATAGAAGTCTGCCGCCGACCCGTAAACGAGAGAGAAAACTCCACTGTAAGATATCCTGCCGTTTTGCCACCACTGTTAGGCAAATTGCGTGCTTACCAGGAGAACTGCGTATGTTTAGGAGTTCTCCTGACCACATACGCAATTTGCCTAACAGTGGTGGCCAAACAGAAGGATATCTTACAGGGGATTCTTCACTCTCGTTTACGGCTCGGCGGCAAACTTCTATGAAGAAGGTATCCAAAAACTTGTGCCACGCTATGACAAATACCTGAAAAAGTTCGGCAGTTATGTGGAAAAGTAGTTTAAGAGGTGTAGAATGTTGTGCAATAAATAATGTTTCTGTATCTGTACACAATTTAATTTTATTACCAAACGGAACTTACTTTCTGGACGTGCCTCGTATTATTATCATTATTAAGGTCATTAGTATGGCCTCCGTGGCTTAGGCGGCAGCACGCCGGCCTCTCACCGCTGGGCCCGTGGTTCAAATCCCGGTCACTCCATGTGAGATCTGTGCTGGACAAAACGGAGGCAGACAGGTTTTTCCCCGGGTACTCCGGTTTTCCCTGTCAAAATTTCATTCCAGCAACACTCTCCACTATCATTTCATTTGTCATTCATTTAATCATTGCCCCAGAGGAGTGCGCCAGGCCTCGGCAGCCGGCACAGTTCCTATCGGTTCATATCCTCGCCGCTAGTTGGGGGCTTCATTCATTCCTGACCGGGTCGGAGACTGGAAGCAGGCTGTGGATTTTCATTTTCATTAAGGTCATTAGTGATGGATACCTACTGCCCTCCACACCTTGAGACGGTGGATAACATGACAGAGAGAGTGGCCGGCCGTGTAACCATACTTAAAAGTTCAGCTCGGCCACGCTCGGCTTCCTTCGCCAACCGGCTCCCTCACTCCCATGGCCTCCGCCACACTCTCTGCCAGTTGGCCGGCCGGCAACTTGACGTTACAGACAGTTAGGAACGGGGCTTCGAGTGAAAGCCGAAGTTAAACGATTGACTTTGCGTCACCACATGGTAGCTTTACGATTGGTTACAAAGTGAGAAGCTTATTATCCTCTCTGTTTCAAAATAAATCATGTGATTGTGCCAGAACTTATTTATATTTACGACACTTTACTAAATGTAAAATACTGTAGTGTAATATTCAACACATCATATTCTCAGAATACAGTACATTGAAGTACCTCCATTTTCTGCGCAATTCTCATCGCACTGTTGGTCTAGGGGTATGATTCCTGCTTTGAGTGCTGGAGGTCCCGGGTTCAAATCCTGGAAGTGCACAGCATTTTTACTATTGTTTTATCTCTTGAAAATATTCAAAAAGTATATAAAAGAACCTTACGAACTTTTTTTTTTCGTGCGAGACTTGTACTTACTGTGTGCCAGTAATATAAATACATAGTTTGAGGTCAAACGCAATTTTTTATTTTAGTCGCTTTACCCTACAGGTTGGCTTTTCCCTCGGATTCTGCGGGGATCCCACCATTACCGCCACCAGGGCGGTGTCCTGGAACTTGAAACACCTGGACGAAGGATAAAACTGGGGAGGTGGGACCAGCACCTCGCCCAGGCAGCCTCACCTGCAAAGCGAACATGGGCCTCATGAGGGATGAAAAGTGAGGGGAAGATTGGGAGGGATAGGCAAGGAAGAGGCAAGGAGGGTGGCCCCACCTCCCCAGTGGTATCCCCCAACCAAGTGTTTCAAGCTCCAGGACACTGCCCTTACGGTGGTTATGTTGGGATCCCTCGCTGAGTCCAAGGAAGGGTAGCGGCTTTGGTGGCGTAGTTGGTACATGCTGTTCTTCTATGCCCAAGATCGCGGGTTCAAACCCGGCCGAAGCCGTCGTTAAAAATCCCTCAGTATGCCTTTCTTCGGAGGGGTAGTAAAGCCGGCAGTCCCATGTCATAGATTTATGGCATGTTAAAGAACCTTCGTTCTTTAACGAAGAACGTTCGTTGCCAGGAGCCGACTGCGGTGGCGTCTAGTAACCAAGTTCTGAACTAGTAGTTGTTGATGGTGGCGTTTGGCGGCAAAAGTAGGAACTACTTCAAAAAATCATTGTCTGCAGTCCTTACTTGAATTAAAAAAAGATAACACACACTTATACAGCCATCACAATTAACACCGGTTATCAGACAGATTCTACACCCACCCAAATTACACGGGGCTACATGACCGCGTTGTCACAGCCCCTAAACTGAGGAAGCAACCAACCAACCAACCTAAGTCCGAGGGAAAAGCCAACCTGGAGGGTAAACCGACGGGGAAAAAAGAAGCGTTTACCTCAACCTATGTATTTAAATTACCGGAAGTCTCGCCCGAAAAAAAGAACGTTCCTAAGGTTCTTTTACATACTTTTTGAATCGTTTCAAGAGATAAAAACAAAAGTAATAAAAATCCTAGGATCTTCCGGGGTTTGAACCCGGGACCCCTCGCACTCAAAGCAGGAATCATACCCCTAGACCAACAAAGCGATATGCGTTGTGCAGAAAATGGAGGTACTTCAATGTAATGTATTCTGATATGTTGAATATTACACTACAGTATTTTACATTTAGTAAAGTGTCGTAAATATAGATAAGTTCTGGCACAATCACATGATTTATTTTGAAACAGAGAGGATAATAAGCTTCTCACATTGTAACCAATCGTAAAGCTCCCATGTGGTGACGCAAAGTCAATCGTTTAACTTCGGCTTTCACTCGAAGCCCCGTTCCTAACTGTCTGTAACGTCAAGTGGCCGGCACAGGCCGACCAACACCTGGGGTCCTGCTCCCAAACCAGACCCCACCCTAGCCACAACCCCAGCCCCTCCCTCCTCCAAGCCCCCAGGGACGCCTGGGATCACGTGACGAGAAACCAAGGATGACCTTGAAATTTGTCCAGGACCATCCTAGCCCTACTACTTGTGACAATGAACAATCGAATATCAACATTCTCGGACATCCAGGTAGGGAGGGGGAGCACGGCCACTCTTGCCCCCCCCCCCCCACTTCCCTCTCCAGCGGGCGCCAATGTCGTTTTTGGATCATATATAGTAAGATAAAATTACATTACTTACCTTTAATGAAATTTAAATCCATTCGTAGACCATGCACACGAAATAAATAATAAATAACGCGCACACAGTCTAGGAGGCCATTCATAGTGAACACAATACATAGTACATACGAATGAAATGTTACAATATTTCTTCGTATCATTACTGAAGTGTTTAATCAAAAAGCAAAAGCACGCAGCATAACTGAGATTAGGATGATTTTGTAATCTTTCAGTGGGTGCAACTGATCTGACAGGCACACGAGAAAATTCTTATCTCGTATTCGTCATTCGCGGGGACGAAGCTACTTCAATCTTTCAGTAGCTACCTCTTTCCACATGACATCCAAGTTCATATCGGTCAGTTTGTCAACGACCCTCCTAAACATCTGCTGTTGATGCAAAAGTGAACTGCCAGGCTCATTGCGACTGATCGTGCACCATTATGTAACATGCAGAGAATGAATGAGTATTCACTATTGTAGCAAAACTGTTCTTTAGCGAAGATTGTATTATTTTTTAAGTTCTGATTTCTGAGATGTACCAGACAGGCGTAATGCGCCCACTGCCTATATATTTAATATTGCGCCCGACAGAAAGTTAATTTATTTAACTTGTATTTCACAAAAAATAATTAAATACCGTAAGCCCTTTTGCAAAAAAAAAAAAAAAAGTGTGTTCTCACTCTGATTTGCATATAGTTTTACTTTTTAAGTTTCCAGGGGGAGGGAGTGATGGCCTCCCCTGCGGGCTCCCATGCACAAGGCGCATCTCAAGTTGCTGCCATAAGTGAAGATAAAGGGTGAGAATAATAATTAGCTTCAGCAATAATCGAGAGTATACTTTCAGACTTCCTTAATTAAAAATATTGTAAAATAGAAACCAGGGGCGGCCGTGGCAAAACATTTTGCAGATATGCCACGCATACAGAGGTAGAGCAATTCAATTGCTGCTTAAGTTTCAATACACAAATGGAGCGTTTACTGCTGAATAGTTAGTCTCAGACCAAGATTAGACACAAATATTTATATAAAAATTTCAATTATTGCGTAAACTAAATTAGAGAACGAATTTTACAAATCAACGTGCGCCATTAGACACAATGAGGATTGGCTCGAGTTAAGATAGAGAAAACCAAGTTGATCCTAGCAACTTGGGTGCAGCAGTAATAATTGCTGAAAAATGAACTACCATTTATAAATGGAAAAGCATTCAAGAGGGCCTTTAATAAGGCAAGAGAATAATGAGCTTTCGCACAAAGAGCAAGATAATACAATGAGCTTGTAAAGTTACAATAAATTAAAGCGTTTTAGCTTCGAGAAAGTTCCAACTTATCAGTTGGGCATAGGGAAGTGGTTTACAATACCACCGATTATTACAGAAATTACAAATAGTGAGACATTCCAAATTGGGAGGACATCCTTGGATGTAGCCTCAAATTTACACACACAAAAATGCAATGTAGTTTACTTAATTTAAATTTGTTAGTGAGGGGTAAAATGGGGGAGGGAAGGAGATCAGGTTTTTTTCACGGTCTGTTCATGCATGTATTTGCGCGCCACACTGTAACCGATTGTACGGCAAACCAGACTATTTTCAGGCACGAAGCACTTTTGAGTTTGTGAATCGAGTTTCTCATTAATAAATGTTGCTGTTTAACAGGATGAATCATTGCCGGGTTGAGAATTCTGCATAGTTTTAAAGCTATTTCAATCTTGAACATTGATGTAATTGCTTGAAGTTAAGGGTCTGGAGGTATGGACTGAGTAGAACCAATAGACAGTTGGAGGCAGAGCAGGGTGAATTTCACACTGTCAATTACAGACTTTAAATTTAAGGGTGATAATTGAAGAACTTTCGAGATGTTTTTGTCTAGATTGAATGGGGTAGAAAGTTAGTCCCGCGACGAGCCCAATTACTGTCATTTGACAGAATAAAGTAGAAAATTCTCACGATGCGTTAAGTTTTTGAATTTGACAAAGTAGAGATGAAAAGAGAGAATCCCTCGTTGCGCCTGGCAAATAATTATAATTTCACATTTAAAATGAATTCCCACGATGGCGAAATTTTATGTTTGACATCACGAAATGAGACCTTGCCGGCAAGCTAAAACTTCAGTAGATCAGAATACTTGCAAGTATTAAAATAGCTTCATAGCTAAGTTAAAATAGTATAGAACTTTATCTTTTCATGATGACTGGCTGGCGGCGGCGTAGTGCTTGTCACTACATGACTTTTCGCAAAACGTCGGACGTGACAGTAGTCCCTCGCGCTTAGACCGAGCGAGTCTGCTTGCTGTCCCCAAGAAGAGTTGATGATGATAATTGTTGTTTTAAGGGGCCTAACATCCAGGTTATCGGCCCCTAATGGTCTGTGTGATAGCGAAAATGTCAATGAAGTGGAAACCAGAACGAAAAGTACGTGAGCAGGAAAATACTTACAAAAAGGATCTCAGATTGAAACTACTCACAAAATGGAGAGCGGTAATACGTACATAAGGGAATTTCGAACCAAAATACTCACAAAAGGAATAGATCGAAAAATACGCACTAAATGTAGGTGAAGTTCAAAATACGTACAATATGCAACGTACAGTCGAAATACTTACAAAATGCAAGTGAAATCAAAATACTTACAAAATGCAAATGAGATTGAAAATACGCACAAAATGTAATTTAGATTCAAAATACCCACAAAATGCAATTGTGAATTAACTACTTGAACAAAGCGGGGTAGGTTGAAAATACAAAATGCAATTGAATTGCTTACAAAATGTATGGTAGATTCAAACTTCTCATTTGGATGGACAATACTTACAAAATGCAATTTAGATTGAAAATACTTACAAAATGTAATTTAGATTCAAAATACCCACAAAAATGCAATTGAGACTTAACTACTTGCAAAAAAGCGGTGTAGGTTGAAAATACAAAATGCAATTGAAATTCAAAATACTCACGAAAGTACCCCCCACCCCCGATATTGAAAGACTTACTAAAAAGCAATGTAGATTGTCAATCCTTACAAAATGCAATCGAGGTTGAAAAACACTCACAAAATGCAACGGAGATTGAAAACACCCACAAAATGGAGTGGAGATGCAAAAATAAAAGTGCGGGAATCTTAAAGGGAAAAGGAAATATAATGAAAAGAAAAACAACAGGAAAGTGAAAGAGGAGAGCGTCCCACAGGTAAGGGACAAAAGGGGGAAACCGGACCCAGTTCAGGAATCCCTCGGGGTCGCCAACTCCCGAACTCACCAGTCGTGAGCCCCTGAGGGTGTAGCACTTGCTAGGGTGCACCAGAAGTGGTGGGGCTACATACACCCTACCTCCTGGAGGGCCTTGAGAAGAAGGCAGGAGATAACAGGAAAAGAAAAAGAAGGCTGACCCCTCCCAGAAGGAAGGGATCAGGAAAGATGAGACAAGTGCCAATTAAGGCGGGAAAGGAAGAGACTCCCTAGGCCTCAGATACCCTAATACCGTCGGGGTCCCAAGAAGAGTGATGAGCTTAGAGAGCTCTCGACTATGCGAGCCGAGCAGGGAAGGGAGGGGAGGGAAGATAGGATGACGCAAGGACATACCAGCATACACACACAAAAATATTTCAAGTACACAAATTTCCTTCTTGAGGCGAAGTTCAAAGAATGTAGAAGCGTGTAGGTTGCCATCTGTAGGGAGTAAGTAGAACTCCTAGCATAACAGGCGGCAGACAGTGAGCAAGTTCTCGCTCTGTCAACAAGAGACGAGTGAGTTTGAGGAGCGTCGTGTGATGGCGCACAGAGGAGCTCGACGCTTCTGTGCAACAAGGTGTAAAGCATCTCGTACGCTGCAACACACTGAAGAAAGGGAATGAGGGAAGGCACAAGGGGAGAGCGAAAACCCACAGAAATCTCCGTTGGTGGTTTTCAGGGAAAAAATAAGAGAGCGAAAAAACTAGAGAAACCCCAATATGGGTACGAACTACTTATTACGTATATTCTAGGAATATACCACACGTTCTGACTTTCACTAAGCTCATTAAAGTGTCTCTTTTCACTCATATAATTTCACCACCAGTTATTCAAAAGTTTTACTCACTTGTCAACATGAGAGTTAATTAAGTGTTAAATCCTACACACCAACTGAAATAACCTGATCAGACCATCGTCACCTATGCAGCGTAGCAACTTAATCGGTATATCATCTATGCCTGGTGCTTTGTTCCTGTTTAAGTCTTCCAATGCTCTGTCAAATTCTGACCTCCATATTAAATCTCCTTTCGCATCCTCATCAATTTCCTCCTCTTTTTCCATTACATGATTCTCGATCTCCTTTCCCTTATACAAACACACTATGTAAGCTCTCCATCTCTCAACCTTTTCTTCCCTATCTGTTAGAGGTTTTCCATCTTGTGTTCTTAATACATATTACAGCACTTAAGTCTTTTTTTCCCGAAAATTATTCTTAATCCTTCAATAAGGCGTTTCTACTTTTCCTAATTTCAGACAATTATCTATACCTGCACGTTTCTCTTTCAACCATTCTTCTTTCGCTTCTTGTTAATCTCATTTCTCAGACGTCTGTATTCTGCTTTTCCCCTTTTATCTCTTACATTCATGTGTTTTCATCCAATAATTCTAATATCCTGAGTGATCCATGGTTTTCTACCTATTCTTTCTTTCCTACCAATGTTTTCTTATGCGGATTTTGTTATTTCATTCTTCAAAATTGTCCATTCGTCTGCAATTGAAGTTTGTTTAGCGTTTATCATTAGTCCTTCCTTTATACTCTTCTTGAATCTTTCGTTTACATCCTTCTCATTCAGTCTGTCTATTGCCCACCATCTTTACTTTATTTTTCAGTTTCTTCAACTTTAATTTGCATTTCATAACAACCAGAAATTAATGGAAAGGTATGTAAAGTCCCTTGTATTTTCAATTGCTTTGGATGAATCGACGGACACACGAACGTAGCACAACTGGCTGTTTTCGTACAGGTCACCCATAGTAAACTTTGAGGTACGAAGGGGTTGTTGGACATCATACCACTCAAAGATACAACAGTAGGTGAAGATATTTTCTTGACTGTCGAGGCGCTATTGACTCGTGGGTTTGCAGTGGCAACGTTTGTTTCCTGTAACAAGAGACGGTGTGCCGTCCATGCGGGGGTCGAAAATAGGTTTTATCACTAGGTTTCAAACTAAATTGGATGGTTTCTAGAGTCTGTAGATGTGCCCTATCAATCATAGTGAAGTCAGATGGCTGAGCCGAGGTGGAGTGTTGCGCAGGTTTTGACAAAATCAGCCTATTCATTGATGAGCTTGGTAAGCGAGAGCCTAAACTTTCCAACCCTCATTGGATAGTGGACGTAGCGATTTTGGCCGATATTACAGGGCACCTCAACGATGTGTCAATGTTTACCTGATTAAGGACTTCTCTGACAAAACTATGGGGTTTAAAATGAAACTGCAGTAGTGGAATCCGTCCGCGAAGAAGCAGACTTTGCATTGAAACTCACGGCTTAGGTCTCTGTGATGTCTGACCATAACCTGCGAAATAGCCTCCGGTTGATTATTTCTCAAACAATCGTACCGAACATTGAGCATATTATAAATACAAAAATAAAATTGAAACAAAAACAAAACGTGTGCCTAAAATTGCTTTGTCTTAAATGAGTTTCATGATACCTTATCAATACTTCTGTTTTAATTCTAAGCACGTAATCTTCAAGTACCGGCATGCAGAGAAACACAATGTAGTTGTGACGGACAAACAGTTTGTTTACGGTATATTTACGTCCGGTGCCCTAGCGATCCAACTAGACTCGTTCAGACGAGGCAAAGAGCTGTGGCAGCGCCAGCAGCAAAGCCAAGAGAGGCAGGAAGCCAGCCTACCGGTGCATAAAGACTGGACTGGACGCCGCTGCGTTACATACTAGAGGGTTGTCATACGTGCAAGTATTAAAATGAGATCTCTTCCGATGTTTAACACAGACCTACAATTTAGCAACAAATGATCTATAAGCACACATTAACTATGGAGTATGTTCGCTTCCTCTCTCATTCACGACCACCTCGTGGAGCAGTGGCTAGTGTTCTTTGTTGTCACCCCCAAAGTCCAGGATCGATTCCCGGCACCACCAAAAATATTAATGCTGGTCTCAGAGCGGAATGAGGTACACTCAGCCCCGTGAGGCCAAACTGAGAAGAGGGGGGTTCAATTCCCATCCCAGCCATTCTGGAAGTGGTTTTTCGAGGTTTCCCACTCCTACCCGAGGAAAATGCCCCCTTATTCCCATCCTAGTCTCTATTATAAATACACACACTACTACAGACTATCAAACAAGATCCAACACACACCCAAGTACATGGGGCTAAATGACCACGATGTCACAATCCCCTAAATGAATTACCAACCATCTTTTATTCACTATGAGCCCAATGGTTTGGCCATGTTGAAACACCGTGAAATCATTTGAATTGAGCAACATTGGGTGTAGTCAGAACTTGCATGGATGACCAGTTCTGGGGCATCACATACTGTTGGGAGGAAAGAAGGAGCAGAAAGGAAGTGACCACCCTACTGCAAGTAATTTCCAGCTTAGGAACACCTCCATTGAGGTAAGACCTGCTTTTGAAGCAAAGAACCCTTCTCAATGATGCAAGGTATAGAGGTGGACAACTTTCATTAGCATTCTGAACTTTATTTCTTTCATTTTATAAAAGCTATGAAAATCGTGACTTATTTCATACACATGCATTATGCCCAACATTAATTTAGTCATCTTTCCTTATCCATAAACCTTAAATATTATATTACAGGATAATGCAAATCAGAATTCTTATTATAAAGTTTAGCTGCTAGTTTCAGAGTTTCTAATCCATATTCTAGAAACTATACTACAGATATAACACAAAATTGCAACTATAGGCCTACATACCCATTATGCTGAATTCTATGTAATGTACAAAAATATAAAATACAGGCACCACCACGTGGTTTATTTTCTAGTTTTAGGTCATGTTATTGGCTGTCTGAAATGCTGGTAAGAGAAATATAGTAGAAAATTGAATGGAGAAAGCAGCCAATGCTGGGAATTTACACACAAAAACTTGACTGCTCATTATGGCAACGTATAAAATTCCAAGTTAAGTCTTAGTTTTCTCACTCACTGTTTGCTTCTTGAACAAATGATGGGACACATTTAAGTAACACAGATACACAATCAAACAATCCATCTTGCTTCAAGGTGTGAGACATCTCAAATTGGACACAGCTCATTCATTCAAAATGTGCACGAGAGGAGGCAGGGTGTGTGTAGCCCACCAAATATAATGCACCCTGGATAGTGCTACACCCTCAAGGGCTCACGGTTGTTGAGCTAGATAGTTGGCGACTGAGGGATTCCTGAGCTGGGTCCGGGTTTTCCCCCCTTTCCACTGACTTTGGGATGGACCCTCTCCTCTTTCCCTTTCCTTTCCTTTCAGCCTTTCATGGTTCTATGTCCTTACAAGTCCCTCAATCATTTTTTGAGGCTTGAGGGAATTTCCTTTTGATGTCTTTAATTTCCATTATTCCTGTTATATCCCTTTTTCTTCTTCTAGTCTGTAAGTTAGATGTAAGTACTTAGTTGTTGTAGTAAGTATGGTAGTCTTCATATTCATTTCCATTCTCATTCATATCATAACTTAGATGATAGACCCTTAAAACAATTATCATCATCAATGAGTACAAGACTAAATGGAAGAAATAGTTGAGAGAGTGGATATCTCAAAAATTGATAAGCCCATGTACAGTTTTAACATTACAAACAATATTTAACAGATTTCCTGTTTGACATCTGCAGATTGTGCAATGAGACAGGAGTAGGATTAGAGCAAAGCTATTAAAATGAGATCTGTTTTGATGTTGATCAATGATCTCCAATCCAGCAACAAATTATGTCCAAGCATTGGTGACAGGACTGAAGGGCAACACTGTTCAAACGAATCATTGATACCGACCAATAGGTATTAGTTAGATACCTTCATTCCCAATATAGTGGAACCTCATGAAACTTGGAGCTGCGTAGCGGCCATGCATACGCCTTATGGGCTCACTCAATACACTTGGAGTTTAATTGATACAATTGCCAAGTATATTGATATGATGAGAAGCATTTTGTAGTAACTTAATTACAAGAGTGATCAGTTTCAGAAAGAAAGTTTACATTAGAAGTTGCCAATGAAGGAATTGTTGTATAAGCTATCATGAAATTACAAATATACATACAGTATCAATTTCTTAAAGTTAATATACATTAACTAACATTCAATTAAACTAGACTCTTCTGAACATTTTAAGTTATTCAAGGCTATTGTGCATGGGTGTGCACAAAGAAAAGCCAATTTCTTCAAACTATGTAGTAAGTGCCCAGAGAAACATCTTTTCTACAAGTTTCACTTATACATCATCTTTTATGTTCCTGGGGTTTGACTGTACAAAAAAAATCAAACATGTTAGAGGCAACTCACTAGGCGAAAGAAGTGTACAGTGCAGAATACAGAGCAGTCTGAAGCCATTGCTGACACGTTCAAGCGAGTCTCCGCAATCACATACAGTTTGTGTTATGTGATTACTTCAAGTCCTGTAAACTTTGCAGAAGTGAAAATTTGAATGACTAATCATTCAGTTTAGCCTAAGTCAAGGACATAATTCTTTTTTTCATAGCTTACAAGCCTCTGTAAGTGACATCTCCATGGTTCTCTATTTGTTTTTGTTTTTTTAGTTTGTCTAACCATAGTCTCCTAGGCCTTTCTGCTTCTCGTAACCCAATAGCTATTTTGTTCAAATCCTGCAAAATAAGAGTCTTGGCCTTGCTTAGCACAAAAGTTGAGACCGTTGTTACCGAAGTGGCAACGTTCATTGGATCCCCAGGTAGCTTCGTTTGCTTTCAGACAAGAAAATTATTGGTTTCAAAATCATTTTTAGTTAAGGTTATTAAATCTGTCAGTGACGGCAACGATGTTTAGTGTTATTTGGGCGATTCCATTTGAAACAGTACTTAATAGAAATAGACAAAGATTACCAAAATAGTGGAAAATTCTTGTAGTACATCAGGTTTCATTTAATTCGTGCTGAAATACACAACAGAATTCCTATATTTTTTCTAATAATAATAATAAGAATAATAATAGGCCACAGAGCTGATTGCGACCAAATGGGCCCACAGGTGGCAGATAACAACATCCCTTCAGATATAGAGAGCAGCGGTGATATAAGCAGGGTAACCTGACAGATAAGCAGTCCTGGACCAACAACAGCATTGTCAACAAGTGTGATTGGTCTGTGGCTGGTACCGCAGTCTCTACAAAATGCCACGGGAACCCATCAACAACCTGATAAGGCGAGTAGGAGCTGCCTAAAACACTAGCCCCCAGTGTATGCATCACATAGGGATGGCTGGGTTACTTTCATACCGCATAAGACCTACGTGACATCCATTACCTAATCTTACGTACAAAAGGCAAACACCCATGAATATGGAGCAGGGAAAGAGTAAGAATGCCTGAGATGAAAGGTCGCTGCCTAAGGGGCGCCAGGGCACATCTGGAGCAGGTGCTGGACGTAACAGTATGCAATCCGGTGGTAGAAAGTTGAATAGGCAGACCCCTACCAGCCTAGCCAAACATATGCAGCACAATCATCAAGTCACACCTGCTGAATGTGCTTCACCTGGCAGGCATCAGGTGACCACTAAAGCAGGGAAGGTAAGGCAGCATATTGAATGGGCAATAGACATTACCAAAATGAGATGCGCTGTTATTACACATGTAGGAAGATAGAAAATTAAATGACTGTTTATAGAACTGCTTTTCATAAACTGTTAATAAGTATGTACCCCTCATTAGTGGGAAAAGTAAGTGAACAGAACATTGTAGACAGAAACAGAGCCATCATGACTCAGAACTACTGTCTAAACCTGAACTTCAACAGATTAAGTAAAAAATAAGGGGAGAGCTAAACATTCAGCACCCTCTGTCTTCTGATGAAGAATGCATTCTCACAACCAATGATCTCCCACAGACTCCTGCTACTAGAACAGCTACAGCAACAACATCTCTAGAAACTGTTGAAATGACTGAAAAAGATCAGTTGGAAACAGAACTAGAAAGCCCTCTACAAAGAGCTCACATTGAATTCAGGGGACTTGACAGGTCATATTGGCATTGCATTCCAAAATTACAACCCTATCGCAGGATAAAACAATAAGTCCAAGCAATGTTTCCTGCATATGTTGATGAGCATAATAATATAGAAGACATCCACTTGTTGCTATACTGTTCTGCGGTAACTGTCCTAAGAAGTTCAGGCTTCAAGACAGTTACACCACGACCGTCAAGAAAAGAAAAGACCTCGAGCAGCAAGAAGCCAGCACGGATGGTGAGACTAGAAAGGGGATAAATGAACTCTGCAGTCAGATAGGCCAACTAACCGAGTTTAGAAGGAATGGGCACAACTCGTCGTGAAGGCTATGGAACAAGATCTCCCATGTAATACATTCAATCATGGTTGTCTGAAACCGACAACTAAAAGTGTACTCAAAAAGGTTCCGCAGATATAAGGAACGCACAAAACGGAAAAGACAAATTGCTTCATTCAGGAAAGATAAGTCCAACCCCTCGTCCACGTCGTGGGAGACGGGCAACGGCACAAAGTAGGGGATTGCCTGTAGGGGCGAAGTACAGTGGGGACTTCGTGTGCCCCGGGACCGTTACGGTAGCTGTGAAGGTCCTACAGGAACCCTGAAAAGTGACGGCTAACGGGGCTCTGGTGAAGCTACGATAGGCCCAGCAAGCCAGTAGTGGATTAAACCAAATGCTTTCAAAAATGGAACGAGCCTCGGACAGGATGGATTTAATAGACGACGACACGGCTGTACACACGGACTAAGATTTGGAACTTTAAACCTAAGAACGCTGACGGGGAAGGTGGAGGAGATAGTGGATATGATGGAAAGAAGGAAGTTGGATTTATTGGGATTGGCAGAAACAAAGTGGAAAGGGGAAGGAAGGAGAGTACTGAGAAAAGGCTATAGACTGTACTGGAGTGGGAACGAAGAGGGAAAGAGGAATGGAGTGGGAGTAGTAGTACGAGATGGTTTGAAAGAAGAAGTGAGGAGAATAAGTGATAGGATGATGAAAGTGAAAGTAGCACTGAGGGGAGAGACCGTAGAAATAGTGCAAGTATATGCTCCACAAGTAGGCTGCGCTTCTGAAGAGAAGGAGGAGTTTGAAGAGGAATTGCAGAAGCAGCTGGTAGGAAGAAATATGATTGTTATGGGGGACCTCAATGCCCATGTAGGAAGAGAAAGACAAGGTTATGAGAGTGTTCTAGGACCAGAGGGTTGGGGTGGAAGAAATGAGGAAGGAAAGAGACTGTTGGACTTCTGCCAGAGGAACAGCCTGCTAGTTGGGAACTCTTGGTTTAAGAAAAGAGAGAGCCACACAATCACATGGTACAGTGATGACTTGACCAGGAAGTCGGTGGTCGACTATATACTGTATGAGAAAGAACTAAATAAGAACATCACGGACATCAAGGTTATACCATCGGAGAACCTGGATAGCGACCATCGATTACTGGTAATGAACCTGAGAGGGAGTAAGGAGAAGAAAGGGACTGAGAACCAGGAAAGACGTATAAGGATATGGAAACTGAAAGAAGGGGATAGAAGGGTCGAGTACCTCAAAATGGTAAAGGAAGGAATTCCAACAGATGAAGAAAGAGGGGTGGAAGAGGAATGGGCTAGATTTAAGAAGACACTAGTGGGTGCAGCAGAAGCAGTATGTGGGAGGACAAGTAGTAAGAAGAGGTGGAAGGAAACACCATGGTGGAATGAGAAGACAAAAGATATAGTAAGGGAAAAGAATAGAGCCTTTAGGAGGTGGTATCAAAATAGGACGGTAGAGACAAGGGAAGAGTACCAGGAAAGAAAGAAGGAGGCGAAGAGAGTGGTGGCTGAGGAGAGAAGGAAGTGGATGGAAGAGTGGACAAAGATGATGGAGGAGGATAGTGAAGGTACAAAAAAGGTCCTGTATGGGATGGTGAAAGATAAGAGGCGGAAGGATCCTACGGATTATGTTAGAATGGTGAACAAAAGGGGACAAGAGATAGAAAATAGGGAAGAACTGAAGAAAATGTGGAAAGAATATTTTGAAGAACTTCTGAACCCAAATGGAAAAGATGGTGAGGAGGAAGAAATCGGGGAAGAGGAAGATGAACTGCAAACAGAAAAGGACTTAACATGGAAAGAAGTGGAAGATGCAGTGAACAAGATGAAAGGAGGGAAGGCACCGGGTGTGGATGAGTTGAGTGTGGAGATGGTGAGAGCAGCAGGAGAGGTGGGGATACAGTGGCTGTACCGAGTGATGAGGACAGCATGGAAGGAAAGGAAGACCCCAGAGGACTGGAAAAAAGGAATCATTGTCCCGATCTTCAAGAAAGGTAGTAGAACAGATTGCAGAAACTATCGGGGAATAACACTGATGAGTCATTGTGCAAAGATCTTCGAGAAAGTTTTGGAAAAGAGAATTAGGACAAGGATAGAAGGAGGGATGAGGGAAGAACAACATGGCTTCAGAGCAGGAAGGTCCACAGTGGATTTGATTTTTGCTGTAAGGCAGTTACAAGAACAGCACTATGAATATGGAACAGATCTACTGATGGCCTTCCTGGACATTGAGAAAGCATATGACAGTGTATGCAGAAACAAAGTATGGAAGTCCCTGGAGGATAGAGGAGTAGAGAAATGGACTATAAAGAGGATAAAGGAGATGTACAAGGGAAGCGTGAGCTGTGTGAAAGTGGGAGGAGAGAGATCTGACTGGTTGGAACAAAGAAACGGCCTGAAACAAGGAAGTGCACTGTCACCGTTACTTTTCATTGTGGTGATGGATGACATAATGACCCGAGTGGCACAAGTAATTGGGGACGGAAAGATGAAAGCAATGGTGTTTGCAGATGATTTGATGATTTGGGGAAACAAGGAGGAGGAGGTACAGGAACAGTTGGACGTGTGGGAAGGAGTAATACAAGGATATGGGATGAAATTTAGCATAAATAAGAGTGAGATGGTGATCACAACAAGGAAGAAGGAAAGAACCACAACGGGAATAACAATTGGTGGGGAACAGCTGAAGAAAGTGGAGAGTTTTAAGTATCTGGGAAGCCTGATACAAGATAATGGAAGAAACGATAGAGAAATAAATGAGCGGGGGAGGCAGGCAGAAGCATTTCGGAGGAGTGTGAGAAGCATGTTATGGAGCAAGGATGTCCCTCAGAACAGCAAAAAGATCATATATCGGACGTACTATGTCCCTATCCTGACGTATGCCTCGGAGACCTGGGTTATGAAAGGAAGGGAGAGGAGCAAAATACAGGCCAGTGAGATGAGGTTCTTGAGAAGCAGTATTGGAGCTACAAAGATGGACAGAATAAGAAATGAGAGGACCAGAGAATTAATGAAGGAGGAACCATTACAGGATGGTATAGAGAAATCTAGACTTAGATGGTATGGACATGTAAAACGAATGGAGGAGAAGAGGATACCCAGGAGAGTACATGAGACGAAGTGGGAAGGAAAGAGACCGAGGGGAAGACCGAGAGACAGGTGGCTGAAGGGGGTGGAAGAAAGCGTGAAGAAGAGAGGAGAAGACTGGACAAGGGTGGAGGCTGAGAGATGGTGGGAAGACAGAAGACGTTGGAGAGGCTTGTGTTCCAAACAGACCCGGCCAGTGGCTGGAAACTGTGCAAGATGATGATGATGAGGAAAGATGAAGATAACTTTTATGGGAACCTCCAGATTTGGAGAATGGAGATTGCACTCCAATCATTGATAATTGCACTGAGTTCTGGTCAAATGTCAGGGAAGAGGTGAACAATCTCCATGGCTTGCTGAAGAACAAAAGATGATTTTTCCATCAGATCAGATGTTAGTAACTTATATCACAACAAAAATTGTGACTGAAGCCATTAAGGGGACATCCAACTGGAAGGCACCAAAACCAGATCAAATCCACAACTTCTGGCTGAAGAAATTCACAACATTTGACACAACAATAACAATTGTTTAACACTCTAGGAAGATCCATCCTCAATGCTTAAGTTTCTCATGCAAGGCCGAAAGTTCCTAATCCCTCACCACCACTGCCTGCATGTTGGTTATATAAGACAGTGTCATTCGGACAAGGAATTACAAGGAGATTAATCTTAAAACAGACAGAAGTTGAGGTAAGTCATAAATATAGCTTAGTGAGACCTTCGATAACACACTTTCGACGGGTGTTCAACCTTGGCAAATATGGACTACACTGAGCACCACAACAACGTTGCAAAGATCGTGCACATGGTGACGGCTAAAACTACAGGACTAGACGATTCCTCGCTTCCGTATTATAAGCAGGGCTTCAGTTGGGCCGGTACTCACCGGCTCTCAGTACCGGTTGTTATAGAATTGCCAGAATAGAGTACCAGAAGTTCTAAAACCAACAAATGTATGGCGGTATGCAGCGGCTCTTAAAATACCAATCATATAGTAGTTTTAAAATGCTATAAATTTACTGAATCGGTCAGGTAATAGAAAATTATTTCATATGATACATTTAATAACAGTAAGACGATAATATTGATGGAAGATATTTATTTTTGCCGCACATTTCAAAGGACTACAAAGAAAAATGCGCTTCAACAATGAGTTAGTTAGTCTGTTGTTAACAATTGTCGTCTGCTTGCACCAAACAAAGTTAAATTTTATTGGTAATAGTCGCTACAATACCTTACTGCTTAGCATGAAAACAAAGATTAAATCTTAGTTTTATGTTAACGAGTCATATCAAGAATTAGGTTACATTTGAAACAGAATCTCGATTGCAATAGCAGTAGGTATTGTGACTTGTTAGGAATCAGATGTGTATGTGGCCATGAAATAAGATGCAAAATGAGTTAACTAAAGTGGTAAAAGCAAAATAAATGTGGTAAAACCGGTGAAGGTGAAAGTAAGATAGAAGAAATTCCGAATGAAGATAGTGACACTGCTAGTGCCGAAAGTGAAGTGAAAAAAACCCGCCGCAGTGGAAAGTGCAGTAAGTACCTCTTAAAGCTCTGCAATAAGTATAAATAGTGTAACGGGTTCATTGAATGACACCACTTTTTTGGCTCCTTGTTGGACCTCGGATCAGTGGAATTATTTTAGTAGTGAGAATTCATGGATAATTATTAATGAAGGTAACCTAGGATGCAAGGTATGTTCAGAAGTAAATTATATTCCTATGATGCCTCAGGGGCTTCACATTTTGCTGGAATGGGTGCAGGGAAAAATAAATTGCTATGGAAGTGATAAGAAAGCTCAACAACTGAGTTTGAGGGGAAAAATTTGTGAGCATCAATTAACCCTAGAACTGCGGACCGTCTTCCAGGAAGACGGTGTGTTGTTTAATCAAGTGCGACCGTCTCTCTGAAAGATGGTCTTGGAATTCAAATATAGTACTACTGTTAGCCTTCAGATGGCACTAATTTCAAATTATGCTGGTTCCCGATGCTTTTATCTTTCGTAGTGTAAGTCTTTGGCAAACAAATGACAGTATGCAAGCTATTATTTGGCTGCAGAAGTGGAAGTATTTCCATGTTGATATTGAAGTTGCATTGAGCAAAATGGCCGCCAACTATGTAGACGATTCAGAAACTGAGCACTTGATTTTTGACGATTCGTGTGATAGTATGGACGATGACAGTGATTATTGTGTGGATTCGTATGAAAATGAAGATGGTGAAAGTAGTGGCAGTGATACCGGCGAACAGGATGTCACGCAAGTTATGGAAATCCCCATCAATGCAAGCGATGTTTATCATGTTCCGACAGACCCTGTACACATGCCTAATGTTAGCCGTGAAGGGGTAAGTGTGAATTAGACTGATATTCAACCCGAAGAAAGTGACTTCCAGGTAAAAATGTACCGTTTATCGTTCATCATCCTGGTCCTGTGAACTTGCCTCCCCGTAATCGCGCGCTGATTATGTACTTCAAAATAGAGAAATGTCATATTTTTGTAAAAATAATTTTCATTTTAGTAAATAACAGGAATTATTTGAAACTGGTTCTTGAATTAGTAACAAAAAAACTATGAACTTTTCATTTATGATGTCTCTGACGAACATTTAACTCGTCAATATGGTTTTCTAGAGCAGAAAAGTAAATTATTTTTTATTTTTTTATTTTTGATAAAATACTTTTTATGATTAATTCAAACTGACGAGTCTGAATGATTCACCTATATCAATATAATATAGAACAATCTTTCAGCTTTCTATTGCTGTATGATAAGTCATATTTATGAACACAGTATGCTTACAGTTACCAAATTCCTTTAGTGTGTACTTTATGGGAATTTACTGCAGCATTTGACAGATAAACCCGCAGCAGTTCTAGGGTTAAGTAAATCACATGTATCTGCATCAGAAATAGTAGAATTAGGCAAAATCAGTACTTAGAACAAGGAGTTATAACAATACAACAAGGAGAAATTGAAACCACTGCTCATGATTTTAGTAGAGCTTACAAAATTGCAAAATATCAAGAGACCTTATACTGATATGCCAATTGGAATGGTTACTCTTAACAGGCTCAATATGGGAAGAATTCTTCACACAAATTTCTCTAAAACTATGCGTGAATGAATCGTGAAACAAATTGTAGAAAACACTCTGACACTAGTTGTGTGTTTAAAATTTTCCATGGAGGACACTAAAAGTTGTCAAACTACAGTATGCTTTTAGATCTGATTGAACTAGAGAGTGGAACAGCTTCTGGTATTACTATTGCCCTTTAAAAAAAAAAAAATCTTAGGAATAAGTGAAGGATATTTAAGAATGTCTTATAGCCAGAAAGAGTGGTGTAGGGGCAGAACTTAAAAATTTATTTCCCTCTATCATAATCTGGCATTGCAGCAACCATAGACTAGAGCTAACTGTTAATGATTTCATCAGAGAAGCGCATGGAATAAATCACTTTCAGATATTTCAGTCTAAAATATCTAATGACATTGGAAGCAGTCAAATCACGATTCCTAAAAGCCACCCTAGGTGTTTCGAAACACACAAAGTCGAGGCTAGTATACGAGCTCGCCAGAGAATCCATCTTTATCGAAGAGGCTTCCAATCACCGTCAGCTCGAATAAACTGCTCCTTGAAAGAGAAAAGAAGGGAGATTTGGCTGGACTTTTATACAACAGAAGCCATGATAAATATCAACTCAAATCAAGAACTCCGACGTTTGGTGACCTCAATAGCTGTGCATGGATACCACCACAAATTATTCAAGACGAAGTGTTTTCACGAGCCCGGGAATAACTGTGTTTGTGAATTGTGTACAGTATTGTACAGACTACTTATCTGGTTAGGGTCTTGCACAGTCCTGTTGATAGCTATCAAGAGAATTGACCATTTACAACAACCACATATTCACTCCAAACAGGCAAATTCCGAAAGCCAATCACCACTTCCAGTATCTCAACAAAACATCACATAGACTACAGCTAACAAATACTGACGAGTTGCATTATTAATACTGCAACTAAATAAGTGTACATATTGTAAATATTTTCATCCATATTATCAGAGATAGATTTTATAGCCTACTAGCAGTAGTACCCGGCTTCGCCCGGTGAATTTATTTGTTTTATGGGTGATGAATACTACTACAGAACTGGCACATGATACTTAAAAGTAACAGGAAAAAAATAAAATAAAAAAAAATATAACTTTTTGTGGTGGTGGTAGTGCGAGTGATAAGTAGTACAGTATAATGGACGTAACATCCAGGTCTTTTTCCCGTAATGATAATAATGAACAGGGAAGCGGCTATTTATTAACTATAGAACTGACACATGTAATTTAAAAACAAATTGAAAAATATGATTAGAAAGAGGAGTAAGTGAAATAAAAGACACCGCCTAGGGCATATATCTCAGTGGCAGTTAGAAATGTAGAGACCAACAGTGTCATCATTTGTCGCATAGCTCCATAGAAAAATAATCAAAGCACTTTGGAAAAATTCGGCTGTCCGGAGCTCCTGAGGTAGCAATAGTGTTATTTATCACCATATAGCGCTCAAGGATGATCGGAAAATGAAAGTAAATTTGAAAGCACCAACGCTTATTGCAATTGATAACCTCAATGTACTGCACCAACACCATCGCACTTATACAGTGGCATAATATTTTCATTATGATAACTGTTTTAAGGGGCCTAAGAAATCTTTTTGCACAATTTCTCCCCGTGACTGTAATTTATAAGCAGCACAAGATGTAACTAATTTTGCAATTCTGCACCAGAACAGGTGTAGGGGCGGCGTGATGCAGCCAGCATTGCCAGCCACAATAGCCTTATTAAAATATTCTTCCAGTTACACTACTACGGACATGAATGGTTCTAGGGCCTTAAAACATGGTTTTCAAGTTTCTCTTGTCTGTTATTCTAAATGTAGGGAATGGAGAAGGTTTTTCAAAATATAAGCAGGGTTTCAAAGGGTATGTAAAATTTGGTGCAATTAGGTGAAACGGTGCAGATTTGAACTAAAGGGCCTAAAAGCAGGGAATGGAGTGGTCTGTCCAATACTTAAAGTGGGTAGTGTTACCCACTGGGTTCCAAACGGTAGGCCCAAGTATGTAAAATTTGGTTCAGATCAGTGAAACGGTGCAGATTTGTGCCAAAGGGCCTAAATGCAGGGAATGGAGTGGTCTGTCCGAAATTTCAAGTAGACAGTGTTACTCGTAGAGTTCCAAAGGGTAAGTACATAAAGCTTGGTTCTGATCGGTGAA
The DNA here is from genome assembly GCA_946902985.2 of Meconema thalassinum. Lineage (NCBI taxonomy): Eukaryota > Metazoa > Arthropoda > Insecta > Orthoptera > Tettigoniidae > Meconema > Meconema thalassinum. The sequence continues at coordinate 890,488,918 of OX336389.2, forward strand.
ACAATGTAGATTTGTGCCAAAGGACCTAAATGCAGGGAATAGAGTGGTCTGTCCAAAATTTCATGTAGACAGTGTTTCTCGTCGGGTTCCAAAGGGCACGTATGTAAAATTTGGTTCAGATCGGTGAGACGGTCTAGATTTGTTCCAAAGGGCCTAAATGCAGGGAATGGAGTGGTCTGTCCGAAAATTAAAGTGGACAGTGTTACTCGTCGGGTTCCAGAGGATAAGTATGTAAAATTTGGTTCAGATCGGTGAAACTGTGTAGATTTGTGCCAAAGGACCTAAATGCAGGGAAATTTAAAGTTGACTGTTACCCGCAGGGTTCCAAAGAGTAAGTATACAAATTTTGGTTCAGATCGGTGAAACTATGCAGATTTGTGGCAAAGAGCCTAAATTCAGGGAATGGAGTGGTCTGTCCAAAATTCTAAGTGGACAGTGTAAAACGCAGGGTTCCAAAGGGTAAGTATACAAATTTTGGTTCAGATCGGTGAAACTGTGTAGATTTGTGCCAAAGGGCCTAAATGCAGGGAAAAGAGTGGTCTGTCTGAAATTTCAAGTGGACACTGTTACCCGCAGGGTTCCAAAGGGTAACTATATACATTTCGGTTCAGATTGGTGAAACAGTGTAGATTTGTGCCAAAGGGCCGAAATGCAGGGAATGGAGTGGTCTGTCCAAAATTATAAGTGGACAGTGTTACTCACAGGATTCCGAAGGGTAAGAATACAAATTTTGGTTCAGATCGGTGAAACAGTGTAGATTTGTGCCAAAGGGCCTAAATGCAGGGAAAGGAGTGGTCCGTCTGAAATTGAAAGTGGACAGTGTTACCCGGAGTGTTCCAAAGGGTAAGTATACAAATTTTTCTTCAGATCGGTGGAACGGTGTAGATATGTATACATAACAGACAAACTTTGTGCTTCATATATATACAAGATAGAAGAAGTGTAATGGATGTGATGATGATCGATTGACGATCTAAACTGGTCATCCAAGAGTATTTATTAATCTCATGTAATTTTTTTCAGGATTAGGGAATAACCCATCTCATTTGGGTACAATCGTGTTGACCGACTGAAAAGCACCAAACTTTTGTTTACTAAGGCAACACTGAAAAATGGCTTCAAACACCATAATGTCGGTGGGTTTCATTAACTAAAAGAACTCTTCAGGATGTAAGGGAAAACTTTGAGAGTTTATATTGCTCATTTTTACATGGCAAAGACTGATGTTACAAGAGATCAGAAAGAATGAGCTAATTATTCTGGTTTACGGAAATATTTAGGAAGTGCAGAGTCTGTAGAAAATTTAGGAATAATGTTGGATGCATTGATAGAATTAACGGATCTTTCATGTGATCTTCAAAAGAGGGAAATGACACTGCGAACAGCAGACAAACTGGTAAAAAGAACTGTTAAGAGTATTTCTGTCATTGCAGCAGAACCCAGGCCATAATGTCAAAGTAGCTAACAGTATGACTAAATTGAGTAAATTAAAATCTGTGTCCCTGTCAAGATCCAATAACAAACAAATCATCCATGCAGGACAGGTTTACCGGAGTCTTGCTGCCAATTTAGAATCAAGATTGTTAATTACTCAGTCTTCTCGCAGACACAGAGGAATGAATGAAGATTTGCAAAATAGTAGTAGCTATAATGATCTCATCTAACAGTATTAAGTCCATCAGAATGGCACGAGAAGCTAGATATAATGTATGGAGAAGAAAGTATAGTGCATCTATGCAATCAATTTAGAATCTCAGATAACAGGAAAATTATAGGAGCTTTCAGGGAGTACCAGGAATATAGAAATATTGAAAGAAGCCTCATGATCTACTGCCACTGCTTTGTGCTTCAGGCATTATTGCCATATCAACAGCCGAGTGTGAACGTTCATTTAGCTCCATGAATGAGATTGTAACCCCTTTAAGAAACGCCCTTTTGGTGGTTCATAAATTTGACTGGTCCTCCTCTTTCTTAATTCGACCCACTGCCTTATGTGAAATCCTGGCAGGCAACTGGGAGGCGATCAGCAGAGGAACTCTCCTGTTGTACAAGAAAAAGGACTGCCTGAAAAATTTTTAAGGATTAGGTGAGTACCGGAAGTCATAATTTTCCAATTAAAGCTCTAGCCAAAATATGTTTCAGACAATGGAACCCATTGGAAGCTAACCCCAGGTGTACATTGTCTTCTTATTCTATCTGCAACTGGAATTGTACCTTCAAGACTGGTGGATCAACTACAGGCTCTCGGAATGGGACTGGGAGAGATCCAAAAGTCTGTGATCTTGGACATGACATTTAGTGTTGACGATTCTTAAAACTATGAATGAACTCGGAAAGTGCTCAACATTAAAATGTATTTTCAGTCATTGTACCATTGTAAAATGAGGAATTTATGAATCTGCAAATAATAATAATAATAACAAATACCAGAAGAAGTGTCCCTTGATTACATACTTACCTGCAGTCTCCCACATCTGGGTTATGATTTGTGTAAGTGCAAGCTACAGTACTTCATAAGATCTTCTTCATACCATCAATATAAATTCAAAACACATTTGTAATTAGTCACCTGTTCTAAAAGACTGAAGGAGAATGACCCTACAGAATATATCTTGATCAACATGTAGCAATATAGCTATTTTCAAGATACCAAACCATTTAGCCAACCCATGTCATATCAATTGCTCATTATGTGTTCTGAAGTTGTCTTCATGTACTACTTTTACTAAAAACATTTTATCTCAAACGTATCACCACTATACTGTAAACTTATCATTTTAACCATGCTTGTAACAATGTTACAGTATAAGCTATATTATGTTGCAATTTCACACCAAAGTTGGAGTTTCACATGGGTGGTCCTTATTGCAACTACAAAAAATATTGTTTCAAATCATCAACATACACACCCCAATATGAAATGCAAATATTTTTACAAACTTCGTAGAAGTATTATTAAGTGTATTCATATCTGAGAACCATTGGATTACAATAAATAGTGTTAAAGCAACACACACACCCTTGTAAGAATTAATTTCATACCTCTGTAGGGAAGGTATTGTCACAAAATAGCCTACTGCAATATATTATCATGAGCAGTAATTATGACTTCAAGAAAGGCATGGAAATATTAATTAAGAATACCGACCACATTGGCAATGTTATTTTATTATGACAGAAACTCCCGTTCTATACCTAATGCACACAGTATTAGTCCCATTGGTGTTCTTGTTTCACTGATAAGTTCTTTCTTATTGAAGATCTTGTTCCTTATACTTCTTAGCCTCATAGATGCATGGATGAATGCCACTGAAAAATAGAGAATGTTTATCATTAAAACTTGTAGCAAGACAATATACGTACACATGTAACAGCACAACAGAAGTTAAAATTGTATTCAAAACCATGTAATTTATTTTAATGATCTCAACACAAATGATGCAGAAAAATAAATAAAATAAGAACACCAGCAGTACTTAAAATCTATGCAAAGACTTGCTTTTAAAGTAAGTCAAGTGTGTTGCAAATTGGTCAACTTCTAATTTCACATTTCTCCTCATATACTACTCCTGCTATGAACATTTTTTCTTGGCGATTCAAATGAATTGCAACTATGCCTGAAAAAGACTTATTTTGTTCCATAAAGGGGCTAGGGACATTGTAGTCATTAGCTCTGCATATCTAGTGTCCACCTCAAATATTTCCCAAACTGTGGAAGATATAGATATCTTGTGAGTACCCCGATGATTGGACGTACTACATTTTACCCAGATATATTAACCACCAAGATAGAAATACCACCTTTGTTTTCTTTTAGTGAAACTATACAGAGTTTGCCCACCAGCAGAACAGCCTTAAATTAGCCAAATTCAGCAGTGTACTTGTTTCAGATGTATGACCACCCTATTGAGAGGAAATTAGCATTCCAAATTATACAATCTCACACATGATGCATTTGTTGGCTGGCAAGCAGAGGCAGGAGATTTGTGATGGGTAGAAATGAGTCACGCATGTTGAGAGTTCAACGAGGGGCAGTCAAATGAAAACCGAACACCCGTTACATCGTGACCATGGCATGGCTTTATTCAATACTAATTACCACGAGTGTTAGTACATCCATCCCACTGGGAGACGAGACTATCAATTTCAGTTTTGTAGAAAGAGTGTCTCGACCAGGCACTTCCTAGTCGAAATGAAACCGACGTCCACGAATGTCTTTCTTGAAGTCGCCAAAAATGTGAAAATCACAAGGGGAAAGATCTGGGCTGTACGGAGGATGTTGAAGTGTTTCTCAGCCAAATCGCTGCAGTGCAATCTTCACCAGATTGGCAGTATGGGTGCGGGCATTATCATGCAACAGGATGATTCTGTCCGGCAGCATCAATGACCATGGCATGGTTTTATTCAATAGTAATTGCCACAAGTGTTAGTACATCCATCCCACTGGGAGACGAGACGATCAATTCCAGGTTTGTAGAAAGAGTGTCTCGACCAGGCACTTCCTCGTCCGAATGAAACCGACCTGTGTGCACCTAAGAGTCTTTCCGTCAGTTGATGCGGAACCCACTGTGCGCAAATTTTGTGGAAATGCAAGTGATCTTTGATAATGACTAGGGCTTGGATTCGAGCATATTTGCATATTTTTTTCCTGAATAGTACACATTGAAAGAAGCCTTTTGGAGGTATTTTCACCTCTCTGGGACCAACAGAATTGAAATTTATCGAGCATATAAATGCATAAAACCGCGGTTTTCGGAATAGAAGCATATAAATGCATATTCATGTGGTTTTCGTCTAAATAGTTTTTTTCTCTTCGAATTCCCTCCCGAATTCGGGCCCTGACCATCCTTAAGGTTCGAAAACAGAAATAATTATTGAAAAGCAAATCTGGTGCGAATAATAGAACCGCAGGTTTTAACCTTTAGTGAGGTCATTCACACGCCCTAATGGGCCTCTACCGGATTAGAGTGCGACTCGTCAGATAAGCTCTCGAAGCGTATTTTGGTGGTGTGCCTATATTGGGAACCAGTATTGTTTAGGTGGAAAATCCGACCCAGTCAAGTGAAGTTTCTTCATTCTACTTTCAGTTCGTAATCATATCCTTTCGTACCTATCGAGTTCTTGTGATTTCTAAGTACGCGATGCCTAAAGTGAAGGAATCTGTTTTACTCCGATGATGTGCAAAGGAAGACCCTGACTCGTTTTCTAGAGATGGGAAAATTCTTTTCAGCAAAATGTGCGAAAAAGAGGTAAGTTCTTATTGACATTTTCACATATACGTTCTTAAAGATATTACTGGTCAAACAGTTGAAATTTCAAGTAAGCCGTATGTGCAGCATGCGGTACCTACCTACTAGGTAAGTAGAAAGAGGTCTAAGAATTCAGAGTTTAGATCCGTTAGATCCCCAGATTTTACATTTCCGAGGCAGAAATTGACATTTGAATTTGCGGTTTTTTCATGGGATCGTTGAGGGGGTGCTCGTATTTGTACTGCAATATTTGAAAATAATTTCATAGTCCACAATGCTTTATTTCTTTTCATGTATTTTTTCTCACTTTTGCATACCTACCTATTTATTTTCAGATCAAGATAACGAAGGGTTTTCAATTTTCCCGACATAAGCCACAAGTGGGCACTCAGCAAAAGTCGAAGAATTTAAAAAAAGGAAATCGAAGAAACAAGCGCTGATACAACATTTGTTCAATCAGCAACAGCACTCGGACGAGTTCTCTTCCAGAACTTGTAAGGCGTTCTTAAGCGCCAACATGCCCCTATACAAGATCGAACATGCTCAGATTAGAGCTCTCTTCAAGGACCTTGTAGGAAGAGAGTTGCCTCACGAGTCGACCCTACGTAAAAATTACGTTTCTTCAGAGTATGAAGAGGTATGAATTCATGCACGATTGCCGTATTCAGCATTCTCGTTTGAACAATTTAGAAGTAATTTTAACATGGATCTGGCTCTGTCGTAATGAAGGTAATCTCTGGAAAATGCCTTCATTCCATGAAGAATATTCATCCAGGCACTTTTTTCATCAGGTTCCACACGCAATCATGGACGACATCGGGAGCCACCCAATTTGGTTATCAACGAGACCAGACAGTTGTGGAAGATACATGGCCAACGTTATTGTTGGAAAACTCAGTCCCAGTAAACCGGGGAATGGCCACCTAATTCTGTGCAGGAAGCTAGATGTGACAAACCGTGGTACCTTAGTGCGAACAGTGCAGGCAGCTCTGCGCAAGTATATTTTTGTTAATTTTTTTTGAGCGTTTTGCCGAAGAAGAATAAATACAGCCTGGCTATGATTTCAATGCATTTTACGTATGCTCAGTGAAGACTCTGATAGTTCTGATAGTTAAATATCTCTTACAGTCGTACGATATGTCAGAATCCCATTAACTGAATGGTTCACCCTTCATTTTAGGCATTCCTGTTTCAGGCTTGCTGTTGCCAATCTTTTCATATGAGGAGGTAAACAAAGTACTCGCACTGGCGACTGACGCTGCTTCCTAAATGATTAAGGCTGGGAAGAGCTTGAAGCTTCTCTACCCGAAGATGTTACACGTTACTTGTCTTGCCCATGTAATGCACAGAGTTGCTAAGGGCTTGCGCGAAAAATCGTCCAGCGTCAACAGCGTGATTTCTTTAGCGAAGAACATTTTCGTCAAGGCTCCTCGCGTCCGTGCCTTCAAGACGATGCATCCAGAGCTCCCTTTACCTCCCGAGCCCATATTGACGCGATGGGGAACTTGGATCTTGGCTGCCTTGTATTACGCTGAAAATCATAGGAGCCATTTGAAGAGGTAAGACTATTTGAAATGTTTAAAATCTTCTCATTTTCGAGGTTTCCTCTATCATTCTTTTCATACCTTTCATGTCTACTCCATCAAACCGCACCTAATTTTGTAAATTTCCTAGTTATTCTCCACGGCTAATGTTTTTCAATTATATTTTTTCCAGGTAATCAATACACTTGATGACGCGGACAGCAAGTACATCGTGAAAGCAAAGGCTGCTTTTAAAATGAAGGGCTTGATGCCATCCTTGACTTTCATAAAAGCCTACATGAGCGTCATCCCTGAGGCCATCCTAAAGTTGGATTCGCGAGGGATGGAGTTGGTTGAAGTAGTCACTACAATACAAGGAGTCATCCAAGAAGCCGACTCATAGCCTGGAGAGACTGGGAAAACCGTGAAACATAAGTTGGAGTTCGTGCTGGCTCGAAATCCAGGTTGGAGTACAGCGTTGGACTTGGAGAGGGTGCTGCGTGGCGAGTCTGCATCATCACTGGATTTTCCGAACTACTCTGCACAAGAAGCAGCATCATTCAAGTATTTACCTCTCGTGTCAGTTGACGTCGAAAGATCGTTCTCGTCATTGAAACTTGTATTGACTGATTTAAGAAAATCATTCAAAACTGAAAACATTGAAAAATTCTTGTTGTACCAACCAATGCAGATCTACTTCATTAACTCTAAACATTTTGTAAATGAACTTTTTAACTGTAACTTTTATAAGAAAACTTCTCATATACCGTACTGTATATACTTGAAACTTGAATGAGAGTATATCGCAGTTTATCATACATATAATTGTAAAATAAAGCTCACATACAATTGTAAAATAAAGCTCGTATATAAAGATATGTTATTGGTTTTTTCGTTTCATGTTCCTTTCTATAGTTTTTAACGGTGTTTTTCAAGCATATTCTGCATATTTAATTGCATATAATGGGTTTTTCGAGCATATCGATCCGAGCCCTAATAATGACATACACGGAGCCATGGCTAATGTCAACTTGAACACAAATTTCTTACTCCGTGATTTGTCTGTTTTTCCGGATAAGACCATCAATCCATGCCATCACATCAGGAGTAATGGCTCGATGAGCCTGTCCAGGGCGCGCATCGTCTTGCAGTGATGTGCGCTCTTCTTCGAATCTTGTATGCCACTCATGCACACTCGTGAAGGACATGCAGGGTTCACCATCCACAGCAGACATGCGATGAGTTTCGCATATAACAGCACCCTCAGTCACCAGAAAACGAACCAAACTTCTCTTCTTTACTTGCCTCCATTTCTACAGCTGGACGAACACACTAGGCAGTCCACGCACCAACAAAGACACACCTCAGCACCTGTGTGCACCTAAGAGTTGTTACTATGCAGATCCCCTACCACAGCGATGCCAGTATCGATACGGAACAACAGTGTTGCCACCTTTCGTGCGGAATGTGTGTTATGGCGAGTGCTCGGTTTTCATTTACTGCCCCTTATATCATAATTGTCCATGTTGCAACAATCAACACTACAACATACAGTTAACCATGATAGCCACATTTTCCAAGAGTTAAGACATTGGCACAAATTGTCTGTACAATACTGAGTGGTGAAGGCATTGTCCTGAACACTTTTCCAAATACATCTGCTCATTGTCTAACACAATGCCTGCTGTCGCTATGCGGTTCCGTGAGGAAATTGTTGGCATGGTGGAGGAGGGAGGGCCTAAAGTATTCACCCTATTCACCCTTTGTAATAATGAATAATAATTTTGGGGGGTCTTGTAGTAATAGATGTTACCCACCCACTATCCCTTTTTAGATCACGACTTGTATAATAAAATTGGAGGTGTGTCCGCCATTACATGCGTAAATTATGGAACAAATACGGTGTTGCTAACCCCGCGCATTCGGTTCTGACTGCCTTCCTGTCACTAGCCTTGTCCTGCTTTTCCTCTACGCGACCCACGGTCGCCACATAACAAGGCCCTACGTCTAACCACCACACGGCAAGAATTCTGAGCATGGTTCTCACCTATACCCTGTATTTCGAAGAAAAGAACGTGAGGGATATGTCGGGAGCTTGGAACAGCTGAGCTGTGTTGCCAGGTTTTTAGTGTTGCTGTAAATCAACTTATTCGAATAATACACAGCGCTACACTTTCTGACATTATTTCTGTACAATTATACATAATATATTTCAAAAGTCGATCCTGAGTCAACGCCGAGGACAATCAAACAGAGAAATACGGTACTTAGATGAATAAATAAATTACACACCGAAGCTATGAAACTTTTATCATCGGTATTCAATTCAATAAATACGACAAAGAAAGCAAACACTCTACTGCTAATGAATATAAAAACACTCATAATGCAATGATTATCCTTCAACATGAAACAAGAGTCTGGGTGGAGGTCGTTCACAACTTACAGTACAGTAGTTGACAGATAACACCATGCACACTCACTGAATCGCAACTCTCTATGGTTAATATTAGCATCCGTGATAATACAAAAGTAAGGTTAAGGTACAGAAATATTTAGCACTGAGCACTCAAACAAGCCACTCTGTGGCGATATTATTGCCGTGGTTTTATATTGTCGAGTTGTAGGCTATTGAATGACAGGTGGTATTTTGAATACTATGACTGGAAACAATAGCTTGTGCTCTATTATCGACTGCCGCAAGCTAACTGACACCAATAAATAAATTATTCTCAGTCACTTGGCGAGGGTTTCTTTGACACCCTCCATCCCTTCACTGTCCTTATCAACCACCACCATCATTGTCTTCATCAGAGCTTGATGAATTGCCAAGGTTAATAACAATTTCATCCACTACGATACTCAGAACGCCTTCAGTATTTCTTTCTGTACATGCTGTACAGCATGTGTCCAGTCCTAGGGTTGAACTTCAGCGAAGTAAAAGTAACGAAACAATGACAATGAAAGGAAATCCGACACAGAGAGTTGTTAACAAGCGACTGAAACAATGCCCGCCCACACGACAAGAATTCGACACTTGTGTGGTGTATTTTGAAGCCACATGTTGGTGACGGGTGTTTAATAGTAAAATGTCGAGGGCTGTGAGATACTGTTTGTTGATTTTGAAAATTATGAATGTGTGACGCATTTGCAGTGAGAGTATACACGGACTTTAAAACAATTTGGTATGTGCATCTCCCCTGCGAATGAAGAACCGTATGTTTTCCCCAAAGAACATGGAAAGGCTAAAAACAGTAAAATTCCACACGCCGCGAATACCTTTTAATTTAGATTTATTTTATCAAAGTAGGTAATAGAAAATGAAATAATGCAAAACGAAATTAAATAAGTCACTTTGACAAATACAAGATTGTTACTAGGAACTTCAGTTATACACAACACAAAATTAAGTTCTTTTGACAGTACTAATTTCTGAATAGAAACTGTAGGCTAGTAATACACAAAATAAAATAAGTCACTTTGTCAACACTAGATTGTGGTTAGGGACTTTATTCACACAAAATAAGATAAAACAAACAATAATTAAGGATTTATTAATTTAAAGCTTCTCTAGGGAAATCATCTACTCTTCAATTTTCTCTGCTTCAGAACGGGCGTCATTCAATATCTTCTTCTTTTTTTGTTTCTCCCCCTATTCCTGGAGATCTTTCGTGGCTTTTCTTTTGACTGCCACCTTAGCCGTCGCTTCCTTTTCCTCCTGGCTTCGCACCTGTTTTGCTTCCTTGAACACGGCGTAGGAGTTTCGTGCAGCATGGACCATGCTCTTGCTCATGGTTATCTTTTCTACTCCACCAGCTGCCACCACAGCGTCCTGAACAGTAGGCATGCCAATAAGACTTGCTTCTCTCTGATTGACAATCAGGCACTCCTTGTTCAGGGAGAAACTTCACTCGAGCTGCATTGCTGTGATACAAAATCAGTATCATTTTAATGAAGCTTGTGAGATCGTTTTTGGCAGGAACTGAGGAAGGGGCTTACGCCACTAATTTAGACCACAGCACGTCGAGTCATGGCTCTTTTCCGTCGAACTGCTTCAAATGCGCAGTGACGGAGGGCAGTCTCAGAAGTGCGGAGTAGCTGCTCTTGATGCGGTCAGCCATTGCGCCAGAAAGCAAATTCTTCTGATTACAATGAATTTTCAGGGCAATGACGATCCTATCTTCTGCCAACTTAGGAGTCTCAGCGACCACTATAGGGTCTAAGCAGGAAATAGCAAGAGGTGACCTCTCTTTGAATTTTTCAGCCCAAGGATACGAATGTACAATTTTCGGCAGTTGGTGCGAAATTGCAGCACATCCGCACCTGGAATTCTTTGAGTTCTTGAGCTATAGCTTCTTTAAGGGCTGCTCTTGTCGAGAAACCCAGGTAAAAAAAAAAAACTGGTCTCCTCTGTGAACAACAATGCGGACTGATTCCTGTCTGTCATTGTCAGCAACGAGCACGGCGCGAACGGAGAGTGTACGGCTGGCGGTCGGGCAGGCAAAACAAGCATTCGACGTTGGCTGGGTTCTCATCTCGCTTAGCGCTCTATCAGTGGCACAAATTGCGGGTGGCAGCGCGGTCTGCAGGCGGAATAGAAGGCCGAGCGGGAGGAGGCTAAGAAGTTGGGCATTTGGAGACTTTTCAAGATTTCCTGTATATTTCCCGCGTTTCCCATATCACTCGACAACCTGGATTAGGGACATGACAATACATTACTGATTAGAAGGACGGTCCGGTACATGCACGTTGACAGTCGATCTTCAGTATGGCGTCGCGCCACCACGTGCTGCACTCAGAACCGCTATACGGCGAGGCATGGAATCATACAGCGCTTGAATACGCTGTTGGGGAATACCGTCCCATGCGGTTTGTAGGCGCGTCCACAAAGCATCAACAGTGGCGGCAGGTGGACCTGAACTAACAACTTGCCGACTGACCATATCCCAGACATGTTCGATGGGCGACATGTCAGGCGAACGGGTAGGCCAAGGAAGCAGAGGTATCCATCATTCTGCGAAGAAGGCCTGCACATTCCTTGCCACATGCGGACGGGCATTGTCCTGCTGATATATGGCCTGTGGAACGACCTGCAAGAGGAGCAGTGCCGCGAGCTGTAAAACGTCCCTGATGTAGCGGTCACTGTTCAGATTGCCCACAAAACATACGAGGCACGATCGCCTGTTATAGGCAATTGCGCCCCAAACCATTACACCTGGTGTTTGTCCGCTATGCCGCTCAACCATACAGTCTGCCCGATTGAGTTCTCCACGGCGGCGTCAGACGCGTATTCGGCCATCACAGTAGGACAGGTTGAAGCGGGACTTGTCCGAAAACACTAATTTCGCCACTCAGCCTGCCAGTGTCGGCATACACATGCCCATTGTAGTCGGAAGTGTCGGCGATTCCCAGTCAATGGAAGCCGACACAGTGGCATGCGTGCTACCAGTCCAGCCCTCAAAAGACGGTGCCACACCGTTGATGCAGACATGTCCACCCCTGTTGCAGTGCTACAAAGTCGTTTCAACACCGAGGACGACGCTGTTCTGTTGATACGGCCATGCGGAGAAGATGGTGGTCGTCTTGCGCTGTGGTCACATTGCATCGTCCTGTACCCTGTTGTTGCTGTGTACGGCCCTCCTCTCTCCACTGGATCCACATACGCCTTACTGTTGACGCAGCGTGCCCTGTACGAGACGCAATGACCAGGAACGACAGACCCGCCTCCCGGAGCCCAAGCATTCTGCCCCGTTCAACCGCACTCACATGCTGATAGTCCACCCTGTGATGTCGGCGAGGCATCGTTGCACTTGCTTACACGTTTCCACTTGGTATGACGGCCCCATGCCGACAGAGCTGTGCGGAACACTGACCTGTCCGGTCCCACGACAGAGGGCACAGGTGGGCCAATGTGCACACCCTCTCTGCGATTTCAATCACTTAGTATGGTGCCGCAGGCCTACACGACCCCTGTTCTGGGAGTGTCTCCGACCATTTCTTCTTGGTGTTTCACTTTCAACAACCAGTACTGTAGTACACCGCAGAACAGTTCCATCAGTGTCTATGAAATCTTGTTTGAATTTCTGAGCCAGAGCAATAAATCGGGCACTGGACACCTTTGGCATGGTAAAATCTAGTAGTACACTCGTTTAGTAATGTAACAATGTGCTAACACCACTTCACTTGCTAACTCAATGTGACTATCACACAACTCACTCATGCGCTCACTCACTGTCCACGCTCTCTTATAACACCGCGACAATTACCAGAATGTTCTCATTCAGGCTGGAACTGCAATCTCAGCGATTTCTGGTAGCTTCGAGCAGAACCACGTCTCAATTCTTGGAGCTACGCAGGTGCGGTTGCTGACATCTCTGTATCACCAGCCTCCGCTTCCATGCGAACAGATGTTGTCTCTCACAGTAATAAACTAACATTCACGAACAGCAGGCTACTGATTCTGGTGGGATAGAATCACTCATTGTCAATTGCATTATTGCGGGCTACATTATAGCGATAAAGCGTGAGAAAGAGGTTTTGTTGAGCAAACAATTATTTTCCTCCGTTGGAGGTGTGCTTTCAACTCACGTGCGGTGTTTACCGAAAGAAGTAGGCTTACTATTCGCACGTACACAGCAAGCTGAGGAGACATTAATTAAAAGTTACATATTTTATATTGATTAGAAATCTTATAGAATAAATGAGAATTAAACTTACAAAAAAAAAAGGGGGGGGGGGGGGGAAAGGGGGATTATGGGCATGGTTAGGGGAAAAAGGGATAAAGGTCCCAAGAAAGGGAAAAGGTGCATGAAAAATGCCTCTTTTCGCAACTAGAATCAACATTTTACACTGTGATATCTTTCCGAACAGCTTTAATTTACCCTAAGAAAAAAGGTGCGCACCTAAAAATCCTAACTCTGTTCAGAAAGTATTCCTCGCCAAAGCCAATCTCCCTCCCATGTGTGCAACTTAATACCCCATGATGCATCATGTGAACAACGGGAAGGGGCAAGGCCAATAATTCCTTATATGATGTTACCACCTTGCACATACATGTTCAAGACTGGAACTCGAGGAACTCAACTGAACAGTTCAATCAAGTCTTGCTCAGGAAAATAACCCGAACATTATCTGGATAGCGCTCACTCACACTCACAAGGAGAGGTCGCCATGTGGTTTACTAGAAAAGTGTTCAAATTTGGAGGGTTTGCTCTTCATAAAGAATATTTTGTCCCTGTTCGAGCGTTTTTGCCAATGGGCCTTAGTGTGCTCAAAATCGAATGTTTAAAATCAATCCTCAAACTTTTGTAGTCTTATTCCCGCACACGTTACCGGCTCGTCTCCGTGGCATAGTCGCTAGCGTGTTGGCGTTGGAAATAGAAGTAGCCATGATCGGAACCTACCTTGATCTTTTTAAATTACATTTGACATTTTTCATTATTTTATGTTTGTGGTACAATATTTAAGTTGGCAGATTACATCAAGTACTTTATTATTTGTTGTTGCTTTTCCTATTTACAATATTAATAAATTAATATTTATGTTATTGTTTACATACAGAAAGTTTAGCTTGATGGTGGAGCAGAGAGGAACAGAGGGAAGGGCTCTTACGTTTCTGCAAAAGACTCAGCGCAGTGCGAATGAAAGTAGCGTCACTGGCCACGCTGCATTTAAATTCTAACTAAATAAACTTACAACACGTTCAAGCGTCACGGACGAATAATGATGTTACAATATTGTACATAGCCCCAAAACCGAAGAGACCACAGCAAATACATTATAGAAAACACAAAAGACAATAAGGTATGTATCAGTAAAAGAAAAAAAAAGTTCTGACCAAGGTCTGACTCGAACTCGATACCTTCAATTCCCGACGCTAACGCGCTAGCGACTACGCCATGGAGACGATTCGGGATCATATGCAGGAATAAGACTACAAAAGTTTGAAGATTGATTTTAAACGTTCAATCTTGAACACACTATGGCCCATTGGCAAAAACGCTCGAACAGGGGCAAAATAATTTTTTTATGAAGAGCAAACCCTCCAAATTTGAACGCTTTTCTAGTAAACCACATGGCGACCTCTCCTTGTCAGTAAAGTAATATTATGAAGAATGTGCAAATATTGGTTCGATGTGAGATTCTCATCTATCCTGTGAAGCAATCTAACACTCTCAGACTATATCCACCCTGAACACAACACAAATATGGGGCTACTGTGTGAACACTCGGCTATTTATCATTGGTTGCATCATGTTCCTCGTTGCCTATAAACATAAACCAGCCCGATCTCTGCCGAATTGAAAGAAGTCCCGTCAAGGAAGATAACACAATCCCAATTGCAATATAACTCCAGCTGGCAAAATCTGTTCCAAGTTATTTCAATTGTTGCAGCAGAATACTTTAGGCAGCATGTGATTTAAACAGGTGAGGACAAGCGAAAAAAACAAACAAAACAAAAAAAAACAAGTAGGGCTACGCAAGAGTTCTTTAGCAATGCAGTTTTTGTCCTAATTAAAGGAATGGATGGTGAAATGAGAGGGGAGAAGAGATGGTTGGCTCCTTAGTTTAGGGGCTGCGACAACGCGGTCATGTAGCCCCGTGTACTTTGGCTGTTTGTAGAATTTGTCTGATAACCGGTGTTAATTGTGATGGCTGTAATAGTGTGTGTTATCTGTGATTCAGGTAGAAGGACTGCAGAAGATTATTTTTTTCAAGTAGTCCTACTTTTGCCACCAAATGCTACCATCCATGACACCTAGCTGTGGACGCGGCTAATAAATGCCATCGCAGTAAGCACCCGGTGGCGAACGTTGAAACTAATAGAGCGTTATCAAACTAACCTAAAAATGTTTGCTTCCACAAGTATAATTAGTCGAAGGTTCTTTTCCATGCCATAAATCTATGACATGGGACCGCCGGCTTTACTTCCCCTCCGAAGGGTGGCATACTGAGGGATTTTTAACGCTCTTAAAGAATCCGACGACTTTGGCCGGGTCTGAACCCGCAATCTTGGGCATAGAAGCTTAGCATGCCACCAACTACGCAACCGAAGCCGCAGGGAGGGGAGCAGCGAGTTGAAGGCGATATACAGTAATTATCTTGCGATTTATATTCTTACAGGATGCAATCTTAATTTTGTAGTATAAATGTGCAAACATTTATAAACGTGTTCTATTTTTTCAAATATGCTGAAATATGCACAGTAATGCCAAACAATGGGAAATTAGTTAATGCTCTTTATGCATATCATTCATTATCTTTAAGGCAAAAACCCATGCAAATATGCAAAATCCGTAGCCTAGTTATAACATAGGCTACTGTTTTGTAGAATAGGAAAGTTCAGTATACACGAAGTCTTATTATGCATTTTAGTATTTTCATTTGATGCAAAACCCTGTCAGCTGTCATAAGACCATTGAAAGACAGATGTAAAAGGGGCGAGGACCGATGATCCAGTCAATTACAACAATGTTAGAAACTGAACAACTCTACTCGTCCATCTGTTACCCTATATTTATTATTTTATTGCCTGTACAGCAGTTTCCCAGTCCACGTGAACCAGCCCTTCATTCTATAGCTCTGACATCCACATGAACTTGGGTCATCCAAGCTGTATACAGTACTGTATTATATAGTACAGTCGAACCTCCCTTCTGCGGACACCGTCGGTTCCGAGGGAAAATGTCCGTTATGAGAGGTGTCCGCTGAAACAAGTTTGTAAAAATAATCGAACATTTTAATGGCAAAGTACATCCCCCTTACACATAAACATACACATCTTTATTTTGATTATTTGTTTATTTGAGTTTTCCCGCATTTGAATTTTTCGGCAAGCTTTCTCACTGAAAGTCCCTTGTCACTTTCTACAATCACATTTCTTCTTGTTTCGAGTTCTAAACACGTTCGTCTCTTGTTACTCATGTTTACTCGACAACTGAAATGCTACGGTATTTCTGTCTCACTAATTAGCGCATGTACTGCAAGTTTTTTCCTTCTCATTTCACTCTCTCTCTCTCCTTTGACTCGAGATAGGTGTAGTACAGACATTCAAGAGGGATGTCCGTATGTCTGCAGAATGGTTTTAAAAGAAAGGATGGCATGGTTCGGTGTATAAAATATCCTGCAGCGTGTGAAGTGTCGGCTTAAGTCAAGTGGACGGGACAGATGGCGATGTCCGCTGAAATGAGGCTAACTTAACACTTGTCCTGTGTAAAACAAAATCGGTTCCAAGGAAAAATGTCCGTATAGGCAGGTGTCTGCTAAATAAGGGTGTCCATTAGGGCAGGTTCGACTGTATATATTAGTATGATTACCTTAACAAGAACCAGCCCAATTAGTTTGGATTACCTGGGTTCTAGAGATCCATGATCCTTATGGGTACTTCCACTAAATTATCTTGAAAATTAACATGTGTGGCTGAATAATATCATATTATACAATTTCTTTGTGATATTTTTCTTCCTGTAGTTCTTCCACTTGTGTGCAAATGAAAATTCTAAACTTCGGAAGATCATTCATGGTAGTTAGATAGCAACATTCCATTATACCTGTCTCCCGAGTTCAAGGCAATTGGGTAAACCGATTGGTGTTTCAATGAAGTTGGTCTTTTCACAGGGATTGATGCCCTGTAAAAGTTCAGCTTTCATTTCAGCAGAATCGTTGTAAAGAAACGAAAATTCAAATTACTTTCCTAACCCCTATGCTGCCATATTCGAATGGCAATCACACTCCGACCGATACCGTATTCGACTTTAGTCCACAGCTTCAAAGTTTTATAACCGCTTGATACAACGTTCTTCTGACATCATAGGTGAACTTCTAGTAGTGCCCTTTATCACCGTGCAAAATTTCAGAGTGATATCGGTAATAGTTTCGGAGATATAGAATGCCAGTGAAATATTTCGCACAGACGCCATGTTGGATTGGTGCGACGAAATAAAATTTAAAGCACATGGTCGGGGTCGGAAAAATTAGTACTATGACCTTATAGAGTTTCATTGATATAGATCCAGCCATTTAGATTTTATTACGGCGGAGGCGACACACACACAAGGACAAAAAGGTGATTTCATAAGCCTTTTTTTTTTTCATAAATGAAAATAGGCTAAAAATTGGGATCAATTAGAAGGAAAAAAGGTGATTATGACTAAAGCCATCAATTGGAAGGGAAAAAAATGAAATCAAGTCATATGGGCCTACATACATTAAAAAAATATACTTTTTCATTTTTTTTTTTTTTTTGTGCAGTGAATGTGCACCCACTAGAAATATTTGTCATAATAGTACTTTCCAGAGGTCTTGAGTATATGTGTAATCCGAAAATTAAGTTATTTGAAATAAGAATACAAATTAATTTTTCACTGCTTAATTCAATCGCAGCATAGGGGTTAAAGAAGGTAAAAGAAAGATACCACTGAACCTGAGTAACCAATTCAAATTTCCCCATTAGGAAATCCAATTCCTAATGAATTTTGTACAATATGCTTTCGCATATAAATGTTGTTCATCTCCAGCAGTATGTCATTGTGCAACCTCCTCAGAAATGTTGATGTGCAGTAACTAAATATGTGGAGGTACTTTTCGCCAGGTTCCCATCTCCAGTACAGCCGAAAAACAACTATGGAACCGACAGCGGAAGCTATGCTCTAAGGCACAGTGCTAGGGCATAGGGCCAAGCAATCTATGGTCTCTGTAGACATCGGTTTGAACCCCACCGTCACCATCCTTTAAATGATTTTCCTTGGTTTTCCATTTTTAAGTTCCAGGAAAATGGTGGGGCACAGTCATTTCCAACTCCTAGCCCAGTTTCATTTATATTTATTAATTTCATCTCTCATTAACGCCTCTCATGAGGTTGGCATCAGAAAGGGCAACCGGCTGTACAAAGAAAGAAAGAAAGAAAGAAAGAAAGAAAGAAAGAAATCGCTCATCCCGGATCCCATTGAAATAACAATAATAAGGAGTAGACATACATACACACTATGCACCACTCAGTAGTTAGCTAAGACCAGGCACACAAAAAGCACAGAATACAGCTGTGGTCTAATGAATAACACTTAATTCTGACCAACAGAGGGGAATGTTTGTGATGTCTATCTATATATGTCATCACAATGATATTTCCCGCATGATATCAAGAGCACGTCAGTAAAATTTTAGTGACTTTAAAAATGTCCATATCCTTCTCCCAATATCAGTAGCAATTGGCATAATCACATTGACTTCCTTTAAAACCACATCACATACTGATATTGCAAACCTGCCAACTATGTGTTTTCTTTCATACCAAAACTGGGCATATTTAGTACCTTCAAGCAGCCAGCCCATTTGATTTCTCCGGCTGCTCGGTGCACAAGACGTTAAAAGCGGGTTCTGATCAATTCTAATGCAGATTATATGATCAGATCAGACAGTGGACTTTCACTTGTGTATTTGCACCCAGCAAAGACAAGAAAGCAAAAATTTCATTTTTCATAAACAAAGTGCAGCATAATGTCAGTAATCACAAATTTTATTTAGAACTGTCACTCATATGGGTGCAAAGATTGATCAGGATGTAGGAGTCAGGGCTAATTAATTGTATATTGCACTTCTGAACTCCATGATCATATTCTCCATTGCAGTTCACCTAGGTACCATACTTTCACACCATAATTCAAAAGTAAATATTTGTTTGGAGTTTAGCTGTGCAGTTTTGTCATGTCCATTCGAGATGCTTTACCACAACAAAACATATAAATTACAAAGAGTGCCTCATGTGCTGGGCTTCAAGATATTCTCTTTGAATTATTATTTAATTTTTAATTTTGAGGCAGACAGTTTTAAGTAACAAATATACATATTGAACTCTTCATTCATAGACAATGGATTTTTGTGTGTTTGAAGTGATTGCAGTAGTGTGTGTAATTGTAATTGTTAGGGTTTAGGATTGGTATAGGTATCACAGGACTTGAAATAAGTAAGGTCATAAACAAGGTAAGGTTATTTTTCAGCAAGAGATTTCTTTTTTTTTTTTTGTCACAAAGTGGTGCTAGTTTCCTAAAAAAGCAAGGTTATTTAAAAATAGCTTATTATTTAACTCTGCAGATAACGCATGACCTTTGTAGACTGTGGCATAAAAGGAATAATTGCAATTAAGGCATGATTTTCTTTGTTCAAACTTGTTATTTTGTTCATAATATCATTCCTGTTTGGAGATGCCTTCCAGAGTATACATTTAATACAGCATAAATACATCAATTCTACACACTTTAACATTGATGAAATGGCTTTGAGACCCACATGATGTCGAACTAGTAAAACCCAGCCACTATAGTTAGGTATTCTGTCCCCTTGATAGCAACCAACCTCTCCAGATCAGCAATATCATGATGGTGGTTTAACAGATGCAAAAGGTCTAGAATTTTTCCCTCCAGGGTTCTTTTTAACTCACCAGTAAATCTGACATGGACATTTTCTTTTCACACCTATAAATGACAATTGATGGCTAGGTTTCAACCCCCCTCTTTGGGAACAATAACCGAGCGTCTAGCCCGTTGTGCCACACAAGTCAGCTGAATTCATTTCACTTATCAAGCTAACTTTGAGATTCAGCCCCTACAAGTTCTTTGAACATCCAGAAGCTGAGTTCTGGTAACATCTTGCCGTAAGAAAGTTCTACTTGCTACAGTAGCTACTTGAATTACCAAAGCTCATTTATTGCAGTTTGGGTTGCACTGGAAAAAATATCAAAATGGGAATTAAACCTTACCCATTCTCCATAGAAAAGATGAGCAATAGAAGTAATCTGACTCCAAGACTCCAAGTTTTATGCCAAGTTTTCCAGGTGCCAAATTATAACACTTAGAACCAAAATAAGATATTAGAAAACCTAAATGTTTTACTACATTGGAAAATAATGTTGAAGCTGTCATAAATGGCAGAATACAAAATTGATTTATCAATTAAAATTTGTTATACCGGGTGGTCCGCCAGCCCCTTGCAATCCAGTTTTATGCATCCCGTCACATGTAGTACAATTCTGAAAGACATCGTTTCCTCTCTCCAAACCGGTGTAATATAACGAAATGTGTGTTTCGGGCTAGAAGACAGCAGGAATCGTGAGCGCCACTATTAATTCAGTATGGGTACCTCGAATGAACCCGTAAAATGAAACATTAAAACAGGAGCACGTACAGACCGAGAGCAGGTATTGTATAGAGTGGGAAGTGCGCGCTACAGGTCAAGCGTCGTAGTAGCTCACATGGCAGGCGCGCGGTGGAATGGATGTGCGATAGTTGACAGTGCTCGAGAGATCAAAGTTTCAAGTCCCATGCAATTTTTTTTTTTGGTAACATGTAATTGCCTGGTATGTGGCAAGGTTGTATACTTCATAGTTTTCACAGACTGATTTGTTTATTTGCCCCTGTAAAAGACCGTGTCACCGCGGAGGCCCGGGTTTGATTCCGGGCTCTGCCACGAAATTTAATTCTGGTCTGAGGGCTGGAACGGGGTTCACTCAGCCTCGTGAGGCACACAAACTGAGTAGAGGCGGGTTCGCTTCCAGCCTCAGCTATCCTGGAAGTGGTTTTCCGTGGTTTCCCCACTTCTCCTCCAGGCGATTGCTGCGTTGGTTCCTTTCGACAGGTCCACGGCCGTCTTCCTTCCCACTCCCTTCGCTGCCCTATCCTTCATTAGACCCAAGTTTGTGGTCGCCTGGTCGCTTGACCTGCAGCGCGCACTTCCCAGTCTACAGGATGATTCACAGTTCCTATTACAAACTTCTGGGGATTGTAGAGGAGACTACGTAGATCACAGTTTCAATAGGAACCCTTGTCCGGACATTTATCGGTTTGATATCATTTCGGTTTCATTTTACATCGCCCGCTTCACGGAACGCAAATAACATTGGCCGAGGTCAACCTCTGCAGTCCCCTGATGTCATACAGTACGTATGTCTTCTGTTCACAAACCGTAGTGACAGTGAGTCCGCTTTGACAGCAGTTGTGATGCAGTCAGGGTGCAGATGAGACCGCAGTCCAATGATATCGTGTCGTCTGTTCATTTACAAACGGTAATGGCAGCGAGTCCACTATGACAGGTCAAGGTAGTCCAATTTCATGGCCACCACGATCGGCAGATTTAACTCCCCTTGGCTTTTTACTGTGAGGCCACATGAAGAACCTAGTTTATGAGACTCCTGTCTAGTCGGAAGAAGATCTTGTTGCATGCGTTCTGGCGGCAGTGCACATAATTGAACACACACCAGGGCTCGTGGGACGTGTGTATGACAACATGCTGCGCAGGTACACGTTGTGTAATGAATAGTAGGGTCGCCAGGAGGAACAACTCTTGTAGCATACGTGTCTGTAGTGAAGTGGGAGATGGGCAATCTAGTCAAACTGATTTGGTATCGAAACAATACATGTCAGCACATGGGTTCCTAATTAAAATGTGTTCTACTTAGTCTCCTCTACAACCCCTGTATACAATACATGCTCTCGGTCTGTGACATCCTGTTTTAAAGTACGTGTTCTGCGTATCGGTGCTCATTTTACGGGTTCATTCAAGGTACCCATACTGGATTAATAGTGGCGCTCACAATTTCTGCTGTCTTCTAGCCCGTAAACACACATCTCGTTATATTATCCCAGTTTAGGGAGAGGGACCGATGTCTTTCAAAATGGTAGTACATGTGACGGGATGTATGAAACTGGATCGCAAGGGGCTGGCGGACCACCTGGTATAAAACAGACAAGATTAGCATTATTCATTAAATAAAAATAAATAAATTAAAAAAAAAAACGATGTAGCAATTTCAATAAAATTTACATTTTTGCATGTTCTTAGAAATTAGGTAACTTCTTGGCATTTGTCTGAAGTGAAGTAACAAAATGAAATAGTATTTCAGTCCATGATTAAACAATGACAATTCCCTCCTACACTTCTTCCTGCACGTATGGAAAGAGTGGTGATAAAAGGAAAATGTATGTGGCTGTCTTCCTTGGAAAGGAGATTGCTACTAAAAACTGTACAACATCGCCCTGTTCCTCCCTAAACTATGTTGACTTCCCAATGTGGATCAATGTTCAATCTTTCCCATACTTGGACAATAGCCATATGAGCAGAGGGTGAACGGAAGAGATTCAACAAGGAAGTTACACTTGATCATGGCAGGTCAATTCACTTTTGAGTGATGCAGAACAGTGCAAAGCAGGGTGTCTACTGTAAGGATGAAGTAAAAATTAGTTACTTTTTAGGTACCTTTTAGTTAATTTTAGTTACCTTTGAATTCAAGATATGTCTGCGGTCTGCGAGCATAGGCGCTCATCACGCGGTGAAGAAAAACAACAATGAACTGTTTTTAAAGAGGTATTTTATTTATCGTATGGCTTTTAGTACAGGGAGTGTCCGATGACATGTTCAGCTCGCCTGAGTCTGTAGCTGCTTACAGCGGACACCCTTAGGGTGAGCTACAAGTTCTGTTCAATTTCATGTTGCTACCAGATATCAATGATACCTAGTCGTGAATGTTGGAACTTTGATAGAGCGTTCCAACGAAATCTATAATAACAATTTAGCTTCACACTAGTTTAGTATGTGGAAGAATCTTTTACATGCCATAAATCTATAACATGGGACCGCCGGCTTTGGTTGGTTGGTTCGTCAGTTTAGGGGCTGCAACAACGCGGTCATGTAGCCCCGTGTACTTTGGGTGTGCGTAGAATCTGTCTGATAACCGGTGTTAATTGTGATGGCTGTATTAGTGTGTGTATCTGTTTTTTAATTTAAGTACAGACTGCAACTTCGAATTTTTCAAATAGTTCCTACTTTTGCCGCCAAACGCCACCGTCTACTAGGCCTAGATCAGAAATTAGCCAACAGACGCCACCGCAGTCGGCTCTTGGCAACGAACGTAGAAACCTAAGAGCGTTGTTTACGTTCTTAACCTATCCAATTTAGCTTCACACAGGGGTAATTAGTGGAAGGTTCTTTTACATGCCATAAATCTATGACATGGGACCGCCGGCTTTACTTCCCCTCTGAAGGAACGCATACTGAGGGATTTTAACGCTCCTAAAAAATCCGACGACTTCGGCCGGGTTTGAACCCGCTATCTTGGGAACAGCAGTTCAGCATGCTACCAACTACGCCACCGAAGTTGCTTTAAATGAAATTCACATAATGTTATAAAAATTTAAAAAATAATAAATATATACTAGATACTTAATATCCAATGAGTTGTTTCAGCTAATATGTCGCCTTGCGCACAATATGTTGTTATAATTACGGTACCAAGAGGTTGCTCTGCTCTTGACCATTTGGCGAGATTTCCTTCGTCCCCGCGATAGGTCGCGAAAAAATGTATGCGATGTTACGCGATCGTCACCGAATTCTGTCTTCGCAGTCAAATACGGAGAAATATCGAGATGTTACACGATCGGCGCTGGTCTCAGTTGTTTGATGAGCTTCCAGTAGTTTTCACGATAGAACACGGAGAAAAATCGCGATTTAGATAATCAGTGTCACTTTTAGTCTTTCAACAAGACTTCCATTGTCCTTGAGGTCGGGCACAAGAAAATATAGCATTATTACGCAATCGGAGCCACTTGCTCAAGAATACAGTTGTCCTCGTCATTGAATGCGGAGAAATATCGCGATGTATCGCAATCGCTGCCGCTCTCGGCCGTTTTACGTTGTCCTCAAGGTGTTATGCAATCGTCGCCGCATCCGGCCGTTCAACGATTGTCTGCCTGTATATCTGTCCTGACAGAATGGCGGAGGCAAGCTCATGGTTGGGCATGGTTAAAATTCACGAGTAGTTATGAACATGTTGTTCGGTCGGCGCCGTGATTCCCTTTGTCCCTATGCTGTGGTTGGGAGTTCATCAGTTCAGGGTGGATCACGAGGAGGAATTACCCAGTAGTATTTCGAAGCTACGTAGGCTGTCATTTTTAAGTGGGTTGATGCACTTCTCGCTCCCCGCACGCTTTTAAGTATACGGTCATGGGGAAAGTGGCAAGTAGGTTTCGTGATGGGTGCCCAATCACCTTTGACAGGATTCCCGCAGTCCTCGTTGCCACAAGTTCAAGATAAGGGACGGGCTTTATGATTTTACGCAACTGACGTCGATCTAGATCCGTTTGACGAGATTCCCGCAGGCAAGTCGTGCGGTCAGCCGGCCGTCTTGAGGATGCGATTTTGGAGGATGAACGTTCGAAGTAGGTACGGTATCGAATATTACGAATTATTCTGAGAGGATTGCACGAATAATACGACAAGAGCGCAAGTTTTATTTCGACTGAGAACCACGAATTATCTACAAGTTATCGAAATAATCGGTTAGATTTTATATCCGATGGAACGAAAGTTCGAAGGAAATATCGACTTATAACGGAATTTCGAATTCACCATACTTGATGTCGCAAATTTACTAGACATATTTTTTAAATAAGTTATATGTATTTCGAAGATTTTTCGCAATTTTTTTCTTCGAAACGGTAACATTTAGCAAGGTTACGACATTAAATTGTTTCACGTTATTTCTGGACTTCAATTTGACATAGTTTCCAAATAACAGAAATAAGAGATTTCTTTTTAGTTTCGTAAGTATTCGCGAATAAACGTCTCGCGAAAAGTCAGGTTTCCTAATACAGTAACACAGAAAAATATTTCACACGAAACTTAAGTCTTCTTGATGCCGAAAATATACGTTGAACCGATGTATACCACTCAAGGTATCCTCAATATGTATTTTCTTGAGGTCGGGCACGGGGAAATTTAGCTTAGTACTATGCAGTAGGCGCGACGCCGCTTGCGTGAAACTCGCTCCATCGCAATCTCTGAGCCTAGCAACGCGAGTTTTAATGATTCAACCCGCTTTCAGAAAAATTTCGTTACCCGTTTGTAAAATTCGTTACTTTTTCGTTACTTTCGTTACCCACTTGTAAAATTCGTTACTTTTTTGTTACTTTCGTTACCGGTAGACACCCTGTGGTGTATTCTTTGGAATACACGGTAAGACAGAGTAAGCTTTTGCTTCTCTTTGCTTTAGTTCATCCCTTCCTTTTTTTCGCAAACACCAACAGTGATCTCCTGATTTCTCTTTGTTGGTATATGTTTCTTACACTACCTGTAAGTCTGTTCTAGATATATATCTTCCATGACCCACCTAGCGTCATCTAGCAGCAAATCTCTGAAGTTCCTCAATTTTTCCCTGCACAAGAGGACTTCCTTACCAATCTAGCCACCAGATCTCGTCGCTATCGCCAGCTATCATCTCCGTGATCAAGAGAACTTCGTCTACTTTTTCACCCACCTGGTTGCGCTAGTGACGCCTGCTATCAACTCTTTGAAGACCATTTCATCAAGAGAAATTATTATTTCAAAGTTGGCTATTATTATATGTTTTCCTTTTGTCTCCTACCCCCACCTCTTTTCCCTTCCCTGGTCTCTCCGCGCTCCGTTGAGCTGGCCTCACTCGTGCGTCTGAAGTCAAACCAGTCAGTTGGAGCTTAACTAAAGCTCGCCTCCTCTACTCTAGAGGCAAACTTTTAAAATTCGACGCCATGTTCGAGTTTTAGAATCAACCGTCAACAGCAACATCGCCTTCTTCATGAAGCAAAGATAAATACCGACTTCATGTTTTAACCACATTCTCATCGCTTTTAAAAGGCTCAATGCTTTATTTGGATTTTTTGACAGTGAAAATTGCTATATGTGATAAAATAACTGCTTTCAAGAGATCTTCTTGATCAAACTCGAACTATCAAGTCTAACTTTCAAAATGAAAGATTTTCTGAGATGCTATCTCACATCGAGGGATATTTCTAAAATACCCACTGTCTATATAATCTAGTTTTCCGCCGAGGGATTCTCTACCCAATTTAAACAAGTCATCATTGCTCTGGAACCTTCCAGAACCTACACTCTATCTACCAGTTATACTGTCATGTATTTTCCACTTGATATGGGAATACTTTCTTCGCTGGGAAACTTATGTGGGATAAACTTCTAATCCACATAAACTGTCTTCCTACGTGGGAAATTTTCTGCCGTATTTAACTGCCGCCCATAGAAACTACAACTCATAATTCTCTCAAGCCAAAACTCAACTTTACATAACTGCAATAACTTTTCTTTCTATAAACTTTTTGTGCTACTACAGTGAACTTTTCAACTATATCAACAGACTATAGTGAAAACAGTGCCTGTTCAACTTTTCATCCGCGTCGCGCTCGTCCGAGTACAATAAATACGGCCATGAACACTCTTCCACAATCCCATTTGATCTTTCCCAAACCCTTTACTAACAAACTAAAATAATAAAATTCTTACTTTAGATCTTTTTTCAATGAGGTGTCACTCTCAATAAGTGCCCTCCCTTATTTGTTCCACGTACAACGAATTAATGTCTGTAAAACTTCGTGTCTAGTACACGCCTTAAAGTATATTGTTTCTCCCTTCTAATGAGGGAATCCAATTCTTTCTACTCAAAAGTGAGTTATCTCTAGGTTTCACGAAAAGGAAATTTTGCCCCATTTTTCTAGTGATCCCTACTTAAACATAGGAGTTCTAGAAACTTCCTTTCAATTTTTCTCTTCAGGTTTCACAATAAGTGACCTGCCCTATTTGTATAAGCTATAAAAGTAGTTCTGTATTAATACAAGAAGTTATAGAAACTTCTATTTCATTTCTTCCTGTTTTGTTGTTGTTACTTTTGAAGTTGTTATTTGTTCATATTTCTAAGATACCTATTTAGAAATCCTTAAAGTACACACCTTGTACTTGATTTATTGTTTAACCTTAATTACTTTAACTATCTTAAAATTTTCTATTTATCAATCTTAGCAATATTTCAAAATCTTACGAAGATTTTAGTACGTATAAAAGGTTTAAACCCCAAAAACTGTCAATTGCCTGGTGCAAACTTTACATGATTTTAGGAGGTCTGCGACCCCAATTGTAAACAAAATTAAAAGTATGTATTTGTTAAATTCATTACACCTTTTTGCATTGTTAAATAAATCAAGATTTATTTCTTTGCTTTATCATTTCTCTAAAATAACGGTTAGGCAAGATCCTGTCTTCCCGACTCTTCCTAGGTTTATGCCCTCTTTAATAAAAATAAATCCATTGATAAGGTTTTCACTACTTGTTGCATTTGAGCAAGAACTCTTAGCTATTAACTTATTAAAGTCTCTCTTAGCTTTGATAGCTAATTCTAACTGGCCAGTAAGGCAAGCATAGCTCGCTATGCCAGCTTCCTGCTTGTGGAGATTCTCTCTACCACTTATGGTTGGTTTTTCAAAATTTAAGTGTTTCTCATTGTCTAAACTTTTAGTCGGCGCCTTGCTGGGTAAAAGCTTAGTCATTTCTAAATGCAACTATTGGTACTCTTACCAAAATTATTCCCAAGGGTATAATTGCTTTATCCCTATCCTTCTTGGAAGCATTCGGTCGCTCTTTAGAAAATCTACAATTTCAAGAACTAAAATATCACGGCCGATTCAAATTATTTGTATTCTTCAAAATACTTGTTTAGAAACAAACTCTTTTGAACAGATACACAATAAATCTGTTACTCTTTGTCTTGCCAGACCACCACCCTTCCCCATAGTAGGTATATTTATGCTTAAGAGGGAATGCGCTATAGCAGCTTTCTTGCGAATAGCCCAAGTTCCAGCTGCGTTTCCTGTTAGCTTCGCCCAGGTCCCTACCCACTTTAGGTATCGGAAAGCGGATTTGCAGTGGCAGCTGCCTTTGAGTATACTTAAAGTTAAAATTATAACTTCTGTTGGACTCTCGTCCTATTTCTCCATCCTTTTTCTCCAGTCCGAAACCCACTTCTTTATCTTCAGCATCTTCCCTTGGGGGTTAGGTTATTCCCAAGCTAATAATCTACCCACCCTGAAAGAGACAAAGATACACCACACATTTTTTGATGCCACCTATCTCTGTAAATAATATTCTTAACATCCAATCAATGTTTCAATTCCCTTACAACAGAAATCCACCTCTTTATCCTGAAGCCATCAAAGAGCAACTGTTTGAACTTTGTTGTGGGCAAATCTTTTCCTGCCCACATGTTCTTTCAGCTTGGCTAACACGTGGAATTAAGGCATGCACAACACAAGCTTTGCTTCAACATTTTCGTTGGAAGTATCCAGCATTTAGTCCAGATTTTGTACCATATAATTTCCATGGGGTCTATCTGAAAGAAAATGAAAGAGGCATCAAACAGCGGTTCTTCAATGGTTCCAGATATTCGATCAGCTTGGGGAACACATGAAATCAAAGTATGCATTACACAAGTTGCATCGAGCAGATTTCTGTCATATAACTATTAACCAACAACTTTCCATTATGAACTAGCCCATCTCTATACTCAATACAAATAATAACTATAAACAAACTGTGAATTTATGATGGATTTGAAAGGTTCGGGTACCTGCGCCTATCTGTTTTCCGCATTGGTACCATAAACGTCCCAAATGCTCTTTGAGTCACCCTAATTCTGACATGTCTCCGAGTAGACCATTTACTTTGAGGCCTGAAAATAGAAAACTTCCCTCAATCTTTTGTGATGCACACCCGGCTTATATACAGGTCTGCAAGAGATTAGGCCCGACTCTCAATCAGGGTTTGTAACCATTCTCAGTATAAAACATGCCTCATAGCTCCTGAAGCAGCTATATTTCGGACATGCTTTTGCAGTCAATTCTGAAAGACATGTTTTCTACTGGAGAGCCTGAGAACAATGTAACATTTAATTACCTACTTACTTCCGACACGTTTAAAAGGTTTGGGGAGGGGGAAGAACCTCTGCCATATTTTATGTTGTACATCAAATGTCTTGTTAAAGTCATCTCTGAGGTTATCACTTCACGGTGAGATTGAAGTTAAAACTTGTTTGTATCTAGTGTTGTGCCATTGTTATGGAGCAGTCATACTCGGGTATATTTAATTTCCTAAAATCGGATGTAAAGTGTGCAGAGCAGTCACAGTTCCGAAGTAAACTTAGAGAAGATTATGCAGGTAAGATATCGGTAATTCAACAGCTTGATATTATTATTATTATTATTGTTACAAAATATTATATAGTTTAACTTCACTTTTCATGAATTGAACTATGTATTTTTAAAGCACGAGGTGTGCTAACACACAACGAGCGCCAGGTTGTTGTTGCGTTGTAGTGATACGGTAGTTCATTTTGTATTTTCCATGTTACTGTAATCCAGTAAATCAAGTAAATTATAGTAGGGGGGAAAATGTTATTGAGCAACTATGTTTTTTATATAAAAGTAACGATTTATTACTTAGACAATCATGGTAACTGTAACGAAGTTACTTTTGAAAAGTAACTTATCCTACCCTGCTCATTTTTACTCTTTTTTCTACTTCTCCATATAGTTGTGGAATGCTTTGATTAGAAATGTGCTTACGAGTTGGCATAGTATATCTGGGTTCAAGATGCTTAATCAACTCATTAAATCCTACATCCTCAACAATGCTGAAAGTTTGGTTATCCTTGCATACCATTGTTGCAATTTTTCTGGTAATTGTTTCGACCATCTGCTAATTGACAACAAATTCTTTTTCCGCCCAATTAATACTTTATATTCTTAGTGTTTCGGGACTACTTGGCTCAGCGAGCAACGTTACCACATGTACTCTAAATTTAGTTATCAGCACGATACATTTTAATATTTGCTATTAGATTATTATGGGTCACTCCACCATGCCTCATGGAAACAATTTCTCTATTGCAACTATTTTAGAAATATTGAGATACTCCCAAATCAATACAGCGAGATCACCTGCCCCGGTTAGAGGCATAGATGGACAATTATTAAGTAACAAATGAAGCGAATTATGTCACACACGAATTGAAATGTCGCTGTGAATGATTCAATTCGATTCTGTCAAGCATTCGCACTCTTACAAAGAAAACGCATGCACTGACGCAAAAATGTATGAAAAGGTATGAAGCGACTCAACAAAATAAATTCACAATTCAGAAACCTATGCAGACGTGCATAGCAATACCCGGCATGCGTTGCAATGCCAATCAAAGGCAGAAAGGAAGATGATAATGTTATTGGTTTTACGTCCCTTTTAATAACTGTGGCTTTTAGAGACGCCGGGGTGTTGGAATTTTGGCCCGAAGGGGATCTTTAACGTGCCAGTAAATCTACTGACACGGCCCCCCCTCGCATTTGCGCACCCTCATATGCCAACTGGCTGTGCCAGGATTCGATCCTGCAACCTTGGACACAGCAGGCGAGAACGTTACCCCTGAGCTCCGCAGCCAGCCCAAGAAAGAATAGAAGTGTTTGAATTGTAATTTCGTTTACTGAAGTTCCTTTGGATAAACAATATTCTTTGTTTTTCTGTGTGGTGCGTATATAAATAAATCCAAAGGCTTTCCAACGTGTGAGCACGCCACATACAGCTGACCATGTGAGCATTTGTTGAAACTACTTGTGCACTATCTATTGTAAAATGGATTTACTTATTAAGAAACAATGGTGGGAGTGTGCACAGCAACTCACCAAAGTTTCATTACAATTGGCAGAATTATATATGAATGCTTACGGGACTCTCCTGAAACGATTCGCTGGCCAACACTCATTATTTTGTTGAAACTATTCGTATGCTGCCTACTATCAAATGGCTTTTCTAATTCAGAAACCTTTGCGGGAGTATGCACAACTCACCTAAATTTCATCGCAATCCGATGAAAGGCATATGAACGCATACAGGACTTTGTTGAAACGATTCGTGTGCTGTCACTCATTTGTTAAATCTACTCGTGCACTACCTATTGTGAAATGGATTTACTAAGCCAGAAACTTTCTTTGGAGTGTACATGACAACTCACCCAAGATTCATCGCAATTGGATAAATGGTATATGAACGCATACAGAACTTTGTTGAAACGATTTGCGCATTGTTGAATCTGTACACATTGTAAAAACCTTTCCTGGAGTGTGCACAACAATTCACTAAAGTTTAATCGCAATCGGATGAATGGTATATGAACGCATAAGGGACTTGAAACGATTCGCGTGCCATGACCGTATTCGAACCGGCAGCCACGCGTGAGTTCAGTTTTAAGAACCCCGGATCAAAAAAAAAAGTGGTGTGAACTGTATTGGAATAGACAGCAATACCAGATAACACGGCACGCTGCTGGCATTCCCCTCATGTCACCTTGCGATGAATTGGCAAGCTATTCTCACACTTTGCATTGCAGTGTCATAAGTATACAGATTGTGCAATTGGGTTACTGTGGGATTTAAGGGTTCCTGTTAAGTCCCTCACCCTTTTGTGTTACATAAATAATTTGCAGCCAGAAACCTTTCCTGGAGTGCACATAACAACTCATCCAAATTTCATCGCTATCAGATAAATGGTATATGAACATATAGGGGACATACATACAGACAAACTATCATGTAACATTGATTTTTATATATACAGATTTAAAGCAAAGGCTGAAGAAGGGAGCCAAGTAGCCCCGAAACATGTACCTTATGTAAATACAAGACAATTTGTAAGAATTATCAATTGTCAATACGGACCAAAAAATAGATTTAAATAATCCCGGAGATTGTTCCGACCGACTAACATCTGGTTTAAATAAAGATTTATTATGATGACGTCAAAGCCGTCAATAATGAGGATGACTGTGAAAGAAGAGTCGCAGGCTCATCTACTGTTTCTTCTTCATGAGTTTTCTCTTCTGCAGGTTCTGAAAAAGCTATTTTATCCACCACGCGAAAAAATATTTAGTTTTACAAATGCAGCAAATTGCGCTATTATCACAATAAGGGTCTGTTTGAAAATAGTTCCACACTTCACTCATTATTATTGATTCAAGTCCACTAAGGAGTGCTATGACTAGTTCTTCTTCGATGCTCATGTTCGTTCCCAATATCTCTTGAGCCTGGCTGATAAGTTTTCCTTTCTGTCCAGTGAGAGTGTTTCCAATACTCAGGCACTTTGGGTGGTGAGGATTTGAATGAAAAAAATTAATTTAAGAAATGAAAATATCAATAATATTGATGATATTGAATCAATTATATCGTACCACAAAACACACAAGTCTTCCGTCACATGGAGGTAGCAACTGACTACAGACATTCCAAGTTATTTACTTATTTTGAAAATATACCAAAACAGATTGCCTATGATTGAACTATAATCATGTGATGA
This sequence comes from Meconema thalassinum, assembly GCA_946902985.2. Taxonomy (NCBI): domain Eukaryota; kingdom Metazoa; phylum Arthropoda; class Insecta; order Orthoptera; family Tettigoniidae; genus Meconema; species Meconema thalassinum. The sequence goes on from OX336389.2 coordinate 890,521,892, forward strand.
GCTTTTTGGCTCAAAAAGCTCGAAATTGATTTGTCAAAAATTTCTTGTAGGTGGAGTTTCATTTCCCCCCACAACATGATGAATGTAATTTCTACCGAAGCACGTCCTAGATAATCTAACTCAACATGTAATTAGTCATGCTCTATTGAACTAGTAAGTGACTTCCTCTGTCTCCAACTTTTATAGTAGGTCGGAAATATTTCTACAGACGGGACCATTTATGGCTTGCAGTGAGGTAATTAGATACTTGGGTGTGCGATGAATACGCAGAAATTGAAAGAAGTTTCTTCCTAACCGTATCTCCTTTATTTCTACTGTTCACTGTACACGCATACCTGCCAACCTCTCAAAATGAAAAATCGGGAGATCGACGAAGCGGCGATGGGGGGGGGGGGGGTGCAACGCAACATAATACATACACAGGCTAAGACATTACAGCAAATATATAAGTTACACTATTAACCTGTACATGACTAATATGATATGACATCCCAGTTTACAAATGTACTTAAGTAATTTTAAATTGTAAGTAGTCTATCAAACAAGCATACCTTTCTTTCGACCACACTCAGGCATACAAAAGTAGTGACGAATCGAAGATCATATAATTGGTCGTTGTTGCAGGTGATTGTGGCTGATTTTGCCCTCTTCAAAAAGGTCTTGCTATATTCTTGCTCAAAACACTTCCCTTTCTGAATCGACTTCAGAGTTATAAGTTTGTCCAAAGTCTTGTCGGAGAGAGACGACCTGAACGGAGTTCTTGTTTTTCTGACAAGACTGAACATTCTCTCACACTCTGCATATCTATGCGGAATGGTCAGAATAGAAAGCATAACTTTAGACAATTTGTCATACTTGAGTACCCCACCACTACATTTCATTTGGCCTACCAGTGCCCACTTCACATCAATTCTCTCTTCTTCCTCAAGAGATGTCACATCTTTAAGTTGGAAGTTACAGAATTGGGAATGCACATTTCTGCAAGGATGGCCGACGTTTTAGTTCTGGCTGAGCCATATCTCCCGGCAATTTTTGAGTCTGGGAACATATTCCTAAATAAAGGACCAGCGTGATCGGAACAATTGACAGGGAGGTTATGTTCAAAAATAAACGATGTGAACAATACTTCTGCACGTGTTATACTGTCAGTGTCTTCCTCCTTACACTTGAAATAATCAAGTTTCTGGTTTTTCCCAACACACTGTACATTGTCTTTATGTTTCTTTGAGAGCACATGTTTTGAAAAGTCCCCCTTTCCACCATGCGAGATGCTGAAATCACACATACAGACACTACAAAATGCAAATGTTGCGCCTCTTCTTGATTCAGTTATATGCGGAAAGTCATCTTTATATAAACTTTTAAATGTCACATCATATTTCTTCGCCATATTACCGAGGAACAGATGCAATCACTCAGATCGAAAAACCACAATAGCCTACAGGCATATTAACGCCAACAACATCTAACAAAGTTATACGCAAATCATATAATTTCACGTGTGAAACAGATACAATATTCCGCAGCGTACAATAACTCTCACCCACATGTGATTATGCCAAACATCTAGGACCAAGCCCTGAATTAACCATCGACGATTTCAAACAAGGACGTAGTCGAAGCCAACTTCAAAGAACTTTTTATAACAGCACGACGCAACGCGGGACGCGGGAGTTTGTACGCAGTTGTCGATTACCGGTATCGATACAGAGCGATACTGCGGTATCGAGATATAACTTCAAAACACGTAAAGTCTATCCGTTCGATAGACGACTGGAGTGTCATCTTGCACATTCAATCCGAAATTATGCGTGGGATTTTTGAAAAATCGGGAGATTTATTACGTTAAGCGGGAGGGCGGGAGAAATGGTCTGAAATCGGGAGTCTCCCGCCTAAATCGGGAGAGTTGGCAGGTATGTACACGTTTCAATCACATAAAGGGCAATATTAATAGGTACTATTAATTTAAGTCAACTCTCAATATAAGCAAACCGCTACTGATATTGATGATTTTTTCCGTTACTCTATCTAGGATTTTGAGATTCAAGAGAGACGTGGTCCTTACGAACACTTTAAAATATGCTACTTGCGGCAATAATATTTTAAAACAAATATTGCAGAATAACCTAAGTATCGAAAATGTATTGAGCAAGTTTTCTGAAGTGTCGCTCAATGACGTTAGCAATTATTGCAAGTATCGAGGACCCATACCTAATATAGAGGAAAACTCCGTATAGTGCATACGACTGTTTATGTTCGACGATAATTATTATAACTATTTTATGTTCGAACATAAATATTCATAAATATCTGTCGAGATCTCACCAGTTTTATGTACTGAACAGAGCGCATGGGACGCACAGAATACCTTGTATTCGACCACGGCCTCCTCGATTGCCCCACTATGACACTAGGCCAGGCAGTGAAATTTAAATTAGAAGGCCTTGGAACTCAGCGCAGATAAATCAATTTAAGAGGAAAACTCCGTCAATCAATACTTAATGTATTAAAACATAATTACATTGGGTACATGTTTCGAACCTTATAGGTCCTTCTTCAGCCCTGAACTTTTATAAAGTTTGCAATTAATCATAATATAACTAACATCAACATTATGCTTGCAAAGCATATTAAACACAAAAAACATAAACATAAATCCTGAAAATGACACAAATTTAAAACAATGAAAAACACATTAAAACACTGTTGAAATTGACTTGTTGGGAAGGAAGCTTCTTGCAACCTCCACACGGAACACTTAAGTTCACTTCAAAGACAGACGGGCCTAGGGTCATCGGCCCACGTTCCTTCCTTCCCGACAAGCACTCTGCATAAAGAGATCAATTCATGAATCTCGCCAAGATTTTATTCATAGGAGAAACCTCCGTCAAGTTGCCGCATGGGACAATCCCATTAGAATATCAACTTGACTCATCACTGCCCACACACAACTCAATGTCAAGTCTGTCAAGAAAATCTATATGGGGTCAATCATCCAAATTCAAACGGACTAAAGCGTAATACTACGACGCAAAGAACATTAGTCAATTTTAACAGTGTTTTAATGTGTTTTTCATTGTTTTAAATTTGTGTCATTTTCAGGATTTATGTATGTTTTTTATGTTTAATAGGCTTTGCAAGCATTATGTTGATGTTAGTTATATCATGATTATTTGCAAACTTTATAAAAGTTCAGGGCTGAAGAAGGATCAATAAGGTTCGAAACATGTACCCAATGTAATTATGTTTTAATACATTAAGTATTGATTGATGGAGTTTTCCTCTTCAATTGATTTATTAGTTATTTGTCAATACGGACCTAACAAAATCCATTATAGATTTGAATGAAACATCAGCGCAGATGCGTTGCTATCCTCACCTAATTGGTCAAACAACTGTTTCTTGAGCTCTGATTGGTGGGAGAAACTGTTTCATGATGAAAAATAGTATTATAATGACCATCATGATACAGTTTTCTGACATATAATAGTCAGAGTCGAACATAAAATATATTTTGAAATTGAGCTATAATTTTGTCACTGCAAAATAACAGAATTTATTTACCTCCTGGATACCCGAAATTGAGCTATACTTTTGTCACTGCAAAATAATAGAATTTATTTACCTCCTGGAAACCCTTAAGTTTTAATTATATAATCCATGCTCAGCAACTTTTCTTTTTTTGCAGAGCAGACTCCAAATATTTGTGAATAGATGCTTGACGAATATCCTGAGGATATGGTGGTCACAAGTTATCTCCAATGAAGAGATATGGAGAAGAACACAGCAAATACACATTTATATTGAGATGCGTCATAGGAAATGGATGGGGCATACATTACGACGAGATGGAGACAACATAGCAAGACAAGCCCTGGAATGGAATCCACAAGGTAGTAGGCGAAGAGGCAGACCAAGGAACACCTGGAGGAGGAGTGTAATAACAGAAGGAATGGAGAAAGGAGGGAAGATCTGGAAAGAGATTAGGAGGATTGCGCAGAACAAAGTCCGATGGCGAAAATTCATCGATGCCCTATGCTCCACTTAGGAGATAAAGGAAATAAGTCTTGCTCTGCAACTTGGCCTAAAATAGAATCGATATGAGTCTTACGTCTGTAATTACACTTCAAAGGCAATGGGGTCACTTAGATTTAGTATTTGGGATCACTTTGATAATTTTTACTTGTGAATTTAAAACATGCTGTTTAGTTTGAACTGTAGCCATACCAAAGTTAATTACAATAGGTAGGCAAACAAAAGGATTCATGTCCACAATTGCTTGAGATAACATCAGACAAAATGGGTATTGTAAAGTCTACCAGTGAGAAGGGCACTATAAAAAAGATTTTAGTCTATCGCTTTCAGGCAAATGGTATATCACCTCTGGACCCTGGAAAGGTCAAGCCATGATAGCTCACAGCAGTTAGTTAATGATTCCCCAACTGAATACTTGAAGGAAAAGAAGTAAGGTAATCCTGGCCAAGGGCATGGATGCAAGAAGAGAAAACAAGTGTTGTGTACCCCTTTGCCAGAATGTGTCTGATAAATCTGAAGATGAACTGGCCATTTCCCACCAGAGTATCCGAATAGGGACAGTCAACATCTTTACCCTGACGGACAAGACTGAGGAGCTAGTGGACTTCATGATGGAGAAGGATATAGCCATCCTCGGTCTCAGTGAAACAAAATGGAAAGGAAAAGGGGAAAGAAAACTAAAGGAAGGATACAGGCTGTTTTACAGTGGAGGACAAGAGGCAAAAAATGGAGTAGGAATGATTATAAGAAAGGATGTCTTAGAGTATGTGGAAGAGGTGAAGAAGATAAGTGACAGGTTAATCATAGGAAGGATACAGTTCCAGACAGGGACAAAAGATCTGTTTCAAGTATATGCTCCACAAACAGGGAATAAAGAGGAGAACTTAGAAGAATTCCTAGAAGATGTGGAAAAATATATAGAGGATAAGGAAATAATAGTAATGGGAGATTTGAATCCACAAGTGGGAAGAGACAGACAAGGAAGAGAGGAGATTTTGGAACCATATGGCAGTAAAAATCCAGAAGGGGATTTCTTAATGGACTTCTGTCAGCAGAACCAATTAATTATAGGGAATACGTGGTTCGGAAAGAAAAATAGTCAGAAGATAACGAGGTATGGATGGGGAGATAGAAGAACGAAAACTCTGATAGACTATGTATTAGTCGAAAAAGGACATCGGAAAGAGCTAATGGATGTCGCAGCCATGCCAGAGGAAGCCTTTGGAGGAGACCATAGGGCAGTGGTAGCAAATTTAAAAGTAGGAAAGGTCATGAGATTACCAGAAAAAAGGGAAAGAAAGATTAAGGACTGGAGACTAAAGGAAAAGGAGGTTGCAGAAGAGTTTAAGAGAGAATTGCAAGAACAGATACCAAGGAAGGATATTACCCATGTGGAACAAGAATGGGAAAAGTTTAAGAGTGCATTTGTAAACAGTGCAGAGAAAACATGTGGTAGAACATCAGGAAAGGTATGGGAAAAGGTGACAAAATGGTGGAATGATAGAGTGAAAGAAAAGGTAAGAGAGAAGAAGAAAGCTTGGAAGGAATGGAACACAAAAAAGACTGAAGAAAGTAGAGTAAAATATATAGAAGCAAACCTTATATAGGAAACTGCTCAAGATGATGATGATGAAATAGAAGCAAACAGAGATTGCAAGAAAGTAATTGCCGAGGAAAAGAAGAAAAGCTGGGAAGAATTCACTCAGGAAATAAGGGAGGATTCACATTGTGGAAAGAAATTGCTGTTTGGAATTATAAAAAGCAGAAGGAATGAAAAGGTGAACACTGGGTTCATGAAAAACAAAGAAGGTGAAATATTGACAAAACCAGAAGAGATAACAGACAGATGGAAATAATATTTCAGCGAGCTGTTGAAGGTGAGACGCCAGGCATGCAGAGAAGTTACGCAAACAGCCAAAACGGTGGAGGAAGAAATAGAAGAAGAACCAGACATTACTATGGCAGAAGTGGAATGGGCAGTTAGGAAGATGAAGATGGGGAAAGCTGTGGGAATAGACGAAGTGGCAATAGAAATGATCAAGGCGGCAGGACCAGTGGGACTGCAGTGGACATACAGACTTCTCAGGAGTGTGTGGAGAGAGAAGAAAGTACCTGAAGCCTGGAAAAAGGGAATAATATTGCCAATATTCAAGAAAGGAGACACGAAGGTGTGTGGTAACTACCGAGGAATCACCATCACCTCGCATGTTGCCAAAGTAAAGGAAGGAATCCTAGAAAAAAGAATTAGAGTAAAGGTAGAAAGCCAAATAGAGGAGGATCAGTTTGGATTTAGAGGGGGCAGGTCAACAGTGGAACCCATTTTCATTCTGAGACAGAACATTGAAAAGAGTTGGGAATATGGGAAGGATATGGTAATGACTTATTGATCTAGAAAAGGCCTATGATAGCATCCCTAGAACAAAAGTTTGGAAAAGGTTAACAAATAGGGGGATAGGCAAGGAACTGAGAGACATGATAAAAGGAATGTGCATGGAGTGCTACAGTAGTGTGAAGACTAGAGTCGGGACATCGGAATGGTTTAACATTGACACTGGACTAAAGCAAGGAAGTGTGTTGTCACCATTATTGTTCGTAATTGTGATGGATGACATCATGAAGGCAGCAATGAAAGAATATAGTAGGGCTAAGATGAAGGTAATGTTGTTTGCAGATGATGTTGTGATCTGGGGCAAGAACAGTTAGACGTAATAAATGAAAAGATTGAGCAATGGGGATTGAAGATAAATGTGGAGAAGAGTAAAACAGTGGTGATGAGTAGAGATAAGAAAGAAGGAAAAGGAGTAATCAAAGTAGGAGATAAGGAATTGGAAGTGGTGAAACACTTCAAATACTTGGGAAGCGAACTGACTGAAGATGGAAGACTAGATTTGAAAATTAGCAGAAGAATACAACTCGGGAGTGCTTACTACCAACAGGTACGGGGACTAGTATGGAACAAGGATATACCAATTAAAGCTAAAGAAGTTATGTACAAAGCATATTATGTTCCTATAATGACATATGCAGCAGAAACTTGGACAATGCCTAAGAGGGATGAGAGCAGAGTACAAGCAGCAGAGATGAGATTCCTGAGAAGTATGGTCCAGAAAACGAGGAGGGACAGAGTGAGAAATGAAGATATACGGAAAGAACTGGGAGAACAGAAACTAAATGACAAACTGGAGCAAAACAGATTGAGATGGTTAGGACATGTCAAACGGATGAATGAAGTAAGGCTACCAAGACGAGCACTGGAACGACGGATGACAGGGAAGAGAGGACGAGGAAGACCAAGAATGCGTTGGATGGACTCGGTGGAGAATAGTATTAGAAAACGGAACCTGGATTGGAATACTGTGTCGGAAGAGGAATGGTGGAACGACAGAACAAAGTGGAGAGGAACCATATTTGCCCCCACCCAGTGTCAACTGGAAAAGGGGAAATGAAGATGATGAGGATGATGATGATGATGAGTATCAAGAGGTGATAGATTCATCCTTGAAACTAGGAGCGCATGTTCTTGGTCAAGTACTCTCTGGAAGACAAAATGCAGTGTCCTTTATGTATGGCTACACTCGTGCAAAGATGCATTCATGATACTGAATATTGTATAATGGGTATGAAACCAAATGATACTCAACATATGTTTCAAATCTGTAGAATGTGATGTGTTCAATGTTGAAAAATGTGACAGTTTAGCAGTGTTCCCTAAATGCACCATAAAACTTATTGGAGACCGCTTGAGGTATCACTTTGGCATTCCCAATGTATTTCTCCACTTGCAAAATTGCAGACATTAACTATTGAATATATAGCCCTTTCCAGATGCTTAATTTTCTTGTTAAGAACATTCACTTATTGGTCAAAAGTCATGGGAAGGCACGGAATATGATGTCAATAACGAGTTGCTCCTCCGCGAGCCCTAAATACAGCAAGACATTGACTCGACAAAAAATGGGTTCCTGACTACCAACAGTCAACTGGGCGGTGATCTGGCTCACAGTAGCCCTTCGATCACCCCGTATGGTTCTGCTGAGGTGACGTGATGTCCGTTTAACACCTGTGGTCGTCCCGTGCGGCGGTTTACGCGGATAGTAACATTATCTCTGGGATATTGAAGATCCACCCTCGACACTGTTGTCCTCGGAAACCCGAATTTGCATGTAATCTCCGAAATGCGGCGATGATCATCCCACGTTCAAAGTCGACGTGTTGCCAACTTCACTGCACTCGTGTCTGTGACAGACTGCTCTGCTCCGCCACAGCTAGCCGCAACGTTCAGGAGTCATACACGGCACATTTTCTCTTGGGACTACCCTTTCCGTGACTTTTGGTCACACAGTGTTTCTATGGCATGTAACTTATGTAAAAAAAACATTTTTGTGTCATGCTAATTGTTGTACCAGACTGATTCTCATGGGTTATTTATCAGTGAAGATGTACTAGGAATTGGATCTAATTCTTAAACTCATTTTAATAAATGTAAAATGGTATGATCTGATTGTGACATTAGAATGCATCAGTCACCTCGGGTAAGAAAAAGGATATTGCTCTGTAGCAGGAAGACTAGCTGTCAGATTTTGACATGGGGCTTGATACAATGGATATATCCCAAGTTATAATAGGGATATCAAAGTACCGTATATACTCGAATACCACCCGCACATTTTTAAACAAATTCGGACGTGAAAAATTGGGGTGCGGGTCTTATTTGAGTCATCCAAATTTGAAAGATCTAAATTGCCCGCTTCGCGCGATATCGGGTGTTGCGAGTATCCGCTAGATGGTGCTAGCCTTCTTCCGGCTATAACTTTGTTTTACCGTAAGCACGCGGCGTCATACAGTCAAGCGCACGTTCTCTGGGTGTAAACATGAATGCTACGAAACGTTTGCGGTCATTTACTGTGAGGGAGAAATTGAATGTTGTGAGGGAAGCTGAAGTTATTGAAAATCGTGCCCGGTAGGAAATATGATATTGACGAGTCATGTATTCGTGATTGAGCGGGATGACGTCTATGCTACAACCACGGGGTGTCTGCGTGAACTGCCCGTTCAAAGCAGCCTTGAAACAGCTGTATACGGAGCGGATGGCGGCCGATAAGCACACACCGACTCCAACTGGCCGTATTCTGCGCCCGAAAGTTCAGCTGTTGTGTTCGTGGATTTTGACGGCATGGAATCGTATCGCTGGAGATCTCATACGGACGAGCTTCAAGAAATGTAGTATTTCGAATGCTATGGATGGCAGTGATGACGACATTTAGTGGGAAAGTGATTGTGATAAAAGTTGCGAAGTTGGTACTTCTGATGACGATGAATGAAGTGTTTGTGTACTTTTATTTGTATTTTTAATCGTTTGATGTGTGTTATTTTAGGACGACTTCAAAACTGTAGGAAACTATTTTGGATAAATGCTATTCTGTTTATTTAGTTAAGATAGTAAATAATTTTGAGTAAAAAATTATTTATCTAAAATTTTGTTCTTCATAATCAGGGTGCGGGTCTTATTCGGGGGCGGGTCATATTCGAGTAAATACGGTAAGCCCCATGAGTGGGGGAACTTTGATACAACAGATTTTTAATATTTTAGTATGCTTCTTAGGTATTGGTATATTTCAATTTGTATGGATAGCAACTTAAAGAAATGCTCTTTTGATTATTATTTTGTGTTTTCAAAAGAATACTCCCGACAAAGGTATGTAAATTTTTAAAATAAGGAAAAAATTATCGAAGTCACTCTTATTTATGATAAGTTTTTAATCAAGTTATATCATTATAGCAATATCATTTTTCTTACCTGGGGTGACTGATGAATTCTAATGTTACAATCAGATTATACCATTTTACACTTATTAAAACTTATAATCATGTGTAACTTACTTTTGTAATGCCCTTCATACAAATACAGACTCTCCACACACAATATTTTGAACTTCTCTTCAATTCAGTAGTAACAGTTCATCTAATTGAAAGGCTGAACCTATTAGGCTCAGAATGCCCCAACTTAAGGCTTTTGGCCTGTAGAAGTGCCAAGTATTTTTAAAAGAAAAAGTAGTGTGCAACCATATATTTCCATGCAACTAGTGAACTAGTCATCATTCTTTCCTTTGTCCAATTTCCTAGATCAGATGGTTGCAATATCACCAAGCACACAGGTTGCCTACGGGCACGAACTCGAAAGACCTGCACAAGGCCTTTACGAAAGCCACACACTTATTATCATCTCCATCTATCAGTTCTTTGGCACTAATGTATGCCACAACAGCCCTCACATGCTCTGGGAGAATCCTCCAGCTAGCAACAACTTGAAATTATTCCTAAACTCTTCCATAATCAAACTGCAAACTAGATAGACTTACCCATAACTGGCAGCAGGATGCCTAGCAAGAAGACTATCACTGATCCCATCATATACAAGATGAAATAGCCTCCTATTAGCAAAAGGATGATACTGATTACTGGGTAATGTGTCTTCATTCTTGCAACTGACTCTGAGGCACTGAAGCCATAATAAACCAAACCAAGAGCTATGGAGATAGCCATCATGCCAAGGAACATCTGCACAGGATGAAGAACTCTGCAATAAAAAAAATTAGCATTATTAACATGCTGGGTGAGACTACATGTTGGGAGTGGAAGTACCCTTTGAGCACATTGACCATATCTTGTTTAAAGGCCAAGCAGGCAGATTGGTCCACACCAAACACCCATCTCTCACATGTTAGCTCCAAGAGCTAACACCTGGCCGAAGCATGTGAGGCTGCTGTCATGCAGGTTGGCAGAGGACAATCAAAGGCTAAGGGAGTAAATCCTAACAGAAAACCTAGCAGTTTGAGGGCTACAAGAGAGCACTCCCACATGGCTTTAGGGACTAGGGCTAATAGCCCAAGTACCTAAGAAGCTACAATTGAAAGCACTAACAGAGGAGAAACTGGACTGACTAAACTGCTGCCAACCAAGCGAGGAAAATGGATCATGTATAAGGGAATAGCAGGGATTAGCTGCGAAAGAATGTGACGTAATGTCTGAAATGCTAAAAGCAAGGTTGAACATCCTGGAAATCGCAGAGACAAAGAAGAAAGATAATGGTTCAGATGATGCAAAGGGAGTGGTAGAAGTATTTTGACGTTTTATTCTGGCATAGATAAGGAGCATAAAGCAAAAGCAGGAGATGCCATGGACATCCCTGAAGGATATAGGCATTACATCAAGAACTGGATTTATTAATGAATGACCTTGGTTGCTCCAACCTTCAGCAATAATCAAGAGGACACCACTCATTGCATCCTATGGGCCTGGAAGAGAAAGAGAGATTCTATGGTGAACTGCAGAAGGAAGTGGATGGTAACATGGGTAGAATAATCCTACTTTGAGATCTCAATGATAGGGTACATAACAACATGGAATATTGTTGTTATTTCATTTTAGGGGCTTGATAGAAGATAGGGAGAAGATAGAAGGATTGCTAGGAAGATATGGAGAGGGACATCAGAATAATAATGGGAGGAGCCTTTCAGACCTGTATGCAGAGAATGATTTTGTGCTTATAAGCATGTTCCTACATAAAGAAGTGCATTGCTACACAAGTAATTAGTCGTAATGGGAAATCCAACACCGACTATATTATGAAGCTGAAGAATCAGTGGAGATGTGTACTGGATGCTAACTAAGGTTTATTGAGGATTTAAAATTGGCAGTGACCACTACTTAGCAGTTATGCAGATTATTGGCAGAATCTGTCAAGATTATCAGGAAATTATTATGAAAATGGTGGTCCTAACAGAGTTACCCTCTGAGGGAGAAAGACTACAGCTAGAAGAGGTGTGATGTCATTTCAAGGATATTATCCTAGAAGCAGCAGCTGAAGTCTGTGATAAGTCTAATGGAAGACAACAAGAGAAGACATGACAAGGTGGACAAATGAGATGGATGGGCCACATCAAGAAGAACAAGGAGTTATGGAGGAAGTACCAGAGCACCTAAGTTATTGCATAGCCTACACGAACCAGAGACAAGTAGTGAAGAATATGATGAAAGCTGTAGAGCAACGATCTTGGGAGGAATTTGGAACAGTAACCTTCGGGGAGATGGAAATTGGAAAACAAAATGACTAAATAGGAAGAGAACACCACCACCTAGAGGAAGACAGGATTTATGGTGAAGAGCTAACACTTGAGGAACTCAAGGATGCACTGCGCAAAATGAAACTTTACAAAGTTGCAGGCCATGATGAACTAGCCCCTGAAACACTCAAATATATTGCTGAAAGTGACAATAATTTCCTCCTGGAAAATGAAGAAAATACCACCTGACTATGAATATGGTATTCAAGCACCTATTAAAAAAAATTGCAATAGGGAGTTTACAAATCACTGTGATACACCCCTTCTCAGCACAATGGGGAAAGTATATGCCAGGAACACTTTCAGTGACATAGCTGCAGAAGTAGTGCAAAGCCTACAAAGAGGAAAGGGAAAGTGTCATGCCCTATGTGATGTGTCATACAAAGTAACCTAATAATGGTAGAATGATAAGAAGGCAATATAAGAGATGACATAACTCTAAGGAAGTTTTTACCTTCTGTGTACCAAGCATTTTGCAGTGACCTACAGTCAGATACTGAAGAAAGCCATGATCCATAATGATGAAAATTTAGAGTAATGCACTGGTGCAGTGTGTGAATTTTTCTGTGATATAGTATCAGAGATTTATTGTTTTAGTTTGCTGCTTTATTTCGGATTAAAAAAGATTAATAATCAACTATTATTATTCAGTCGAACCTCTATTACCCGAGTTTTGATAACTCATAGTAATTATCATTTCCTGAACAAACTTCCTATAATTTGCCTGTACATTTTCCTCCTTAAGCTGAATTTCTATAACTCGAATTTTTGGATATCTTGAAGTATATATTATATCCCTGGCACTCAAACTTGTTCTATATCTTGAACATTTATGTATTTTTTACAGTGCAACTTGTCTCATTCCAAGGTTCTAATTCGAATTTTCCACCGATTACTGTAGTTGAGTCAACCGTATGCAGCTTCTATACTGAATTATTATCTCCAGAGAATTTCATATTGGCTCAAATCGCTGGAGGCACTGATAATCTCCACCTTAAACTTACTGTATTCCTAAGTACTGCAAGCCCAATTTTATTGCTCTTTTTATTATATAATTTCTTTTCCTTTCGTTTTTCAGTATTATTTACGTACTATAGTTTCTTTTACTTCTTTAATACGGCAGAAAGTAGGTTATGTTTAGCACGGAGAATGTGCCATTTTTGGCTGATCCAGTATTGGCATCACTTCAAAATGGTTGTGTTGGGTTCACAGCACTTTCTGCTCTAACCACCAGTTTCATTACAGAGCACACTGTTGCGTTTTAATCTTGTGTCAGTTTAGTTACAGACAGCACATTGTATTTTGCAACCAGCATATCACAAATTTAAAATTTTTCCTGCGTAACTCCGTAACTTGAAATTTTGATAAGTCATATTCATTTTTACATCCCTTAACGATTTGAGATATTGAGGTTTGACTGTATATTGCAGGAATAACATTTACATGCCTAAGTGTGGGATAACTGAATAACTCGTGGCATCATAATTGTGTACAGGTGATAGTGTCATTTGGATTGACTGATTGCATGCTCATGGCAAGGCAACATGAATTATCAGAGATGATTGTGGATACTAGAACTAGGGGACTGTCAATATTCCTCGATCCACAATGTTACGTGCATACAGGGATTATCACAATTCAGGCATTTTCATTACTGTCGACAACGCAGAATTAAGAGACGGAGGGAGTTTGGTCCAGAGAGTAAAAATATGCTGTGTGTTTTTTGAGGAATTATTCTATTCAAACACATTTTAATACATAGAGTGCACAAAGTTATAAAGGCTACATGCAAAATACTAAAGGTAGCATTTATTGCATTGGCCGGAAAATCCCAGTTCATGGTTTTTGTTTTTTCCTTTCTTTTTTCTTATTCTGTGAAACATATCAAAACTTTTTGAAAAATTTGTGCGAGTAAGACTAATGAATTATTGATTCAACTAGCAAAGTACAGGTAACTATAGAGCAACAGGAGATTGTTTTACGGTATCAACATAGCGTATAGAAGAGAAAGTGTGCCGACTCCCCAATCTGCCCTATCTTAAGTATGGGTAGTTGCTGCACCCGCCGACAGACTGCGCAGCGGTTGACTGTTGCTGGCTGGAGTCACTTTCTAAGAAGCGCTCGTGAGTTAGAAACACAGAAATGCTGCCGTATTTAGTCCGTATTTCTTGGTGCTGACAAGTGTATTCTATCAAGAAGCGATTTTCACGATAAAAGTAAGTTGCTGTACAAAAATCAAGTAATAGATTTTAATTACTACGGACAGGTTTATGGCATTGACAAGTTACCCGAATTCACAGGCCTTAAAGCTTGTCCAAAATTGACTTCCACACAGATAAACCTTACGTCTTTCCAAAGAACGAACGTGAGACTCTCCTTCCAATTATTCAGCAATGCGACCGCGAATGCCATGAAGTTCGTCCCCGACATTTTTAGACGCAGTTAGAATAGAGAATTATTCACGAGAAACATGAACTATCTAGCAGATGCGCTTAACTCCAGATTACCAACAAACGCACTCTACAAAGATGCCCCTTCGCACAAGGCATTAATTTAATAGACTTTTATGAAACCATTAGCTCAGAAATTTTGCCTCAAATAAGACAATGGAATCTCTTTAGAGTCACGATAAAGAGTACCTTAGAAGTCGCTCAATATTATGGTCCAAATGCTTTAGGTACTTGTTGACAGGGAAATTCAATCAACACCTCTTGGAACGTCTATTCGGAATTTTAAGGTCCATAAATTGTGACGATCACCCATCAATTGTAGATTTTCTGCATTTGCATATGTTACAGTGTGTGTATGTTCCAATTAATGTCCGGGAACTGCGAACGTAAGTTAGAACCACCTCTCACTTCATTCGTTAATCAAATGCGATTATGTGTCAAGCAAACCGAGGAACAACACAAATCTGTTAAGTTGTCTGCGGACGACAAAATTAGAGACAAAGTGGTGATAACCGACTGGGAGGATGATCTTCCCCTTCCTTATGAAGACAACATTCCGAAACAACGATTGGTTTACTATCTAGCAGGGTGCAGTGTCAAGCAACTAAAACAAGGAATCAGCTGTGTGAAGTGTCCAACAACCCTTCAAAGTGAAAGGCCGTCAGACACAACAGCTGAAACTTTCACTGACATCCAGGACTTTGGCTCAATAAATACCCTTACTTGCCTAACCCACCCATCCGACAGTGTCTTCAACATTCTTTTACAGGTCGAAGTAGTCGTTGAAAAGAACTGCGAACTCGGGGGACGTGTCCATGGCATAAACCTGTCTGTAGTAATTAAAATCTATTACTCTACCCTCTCAAATTTGTGGGGTGATATATTTTGTGAGTGTTTGGACAGCATTGATGAGATTGTTTTAGGGCCCTGTGATTTAGGATATATTATGGAACATAAACTGGACCTTATTGGAAAACTCGTTTTTCATTTCATGAAGTGCCGCTTTATCTTTCGTACGAAATTAGGAAAGAACAGTCATTTGCTAAGTCTGCAAAATCGTCCCGTAAACTTTGCAAAGTTTCGAACAACTGACAGCTATAAGTTACATGGGTGAGTTTATATTATATGTACTGTATTTTTTCAGTTGTGAATGGTCTGTAGCTTATGATTTTTACACATTCAGTTACATTTTGATCCCCGCCAGGATGTTTTATTTCCTTATTATATGAACCTGCTGTATGACGTAAAATAATGTTTCATAATTAACTGAACGGACGTCAGCGTTTTATGTACACGGTGTGGAGAATTTTATATTTGGGTCATTTGTCTAATACATCGTAGTGGAAGCTGATAACTGAAACGTAACATTCAACCATATTCAACTGCTGGTAGGCTATTGATACCGTCCGCACTCAGCACTAGCCGATGCTAGAGCCGCCTAGTGGCTGGACCATACAAACTCCACAAGTCACGTCACTTTCTCTTCTATACGTTATGGTATCAAGAATACATTTGACAATTTTTAAAAGAATTGAAGAGTTAATATGGCTCAAAATTAATACGAAGGGAAGCATGACATGCATTCAGAAATTGACTACTGTATTTGGAAACTGAGGGGTACAGATCAGATACTACATTAAACAATTTCTGGTTCTGGTTCCTCTTGACAAGCAATTCTCCTTATAGTCTACAGCATAAATCAATACCTGATTTCCTAAAATATTATATTTCTGTCTTATATGTCACATTTACACTGTGCCTCAAGGGCATCCCACATTATCAACTATTATAGTTCCTATGAAAGGTGTTTGAACCAACCAGGTAAAAAATTAATGCTATTAAGTTGGTCAACATGATTGTACCCAATTGTAATGGGTACAAGTGTAAAGGATCTGATGATCACTTGACGATCGAAACTCGTCATCCAAGTGAATTTATTTATTAATCTCATGTAAATTTTTTCAGGTTAGGGAAACACCCATTACAATTGGGTAAAATCGTGTTGACAGGCTGTAAAGCATTAATTTCAATTTATTACTAAGGCAACACTGATAAATGGCATCCAACATGATAGAAAAACAACCACGTATCTCAGCACGCAGAGGTGCTAGCAGTTTAGGCCTCGATTTGTATAATAGATGGGTTTGAATACATCCATCTGCCATATGCAAACTGGTGTTACTTAACTCGTGGTGAAATGCTGGAATAGTGGCTTTCGCATGAACTTCGGCTGTTAACAGGTTGCCTGGGAGACTAGACCAATTCTCCAGTTTTTATCCTGATCTAATGTCACAAGAATTCAGACACTGCCAGCAAAGGTCAAGAGGAGAAACAATAATGGAAATGAAAATTTGTATATTTTTATGTATTGAAAACCAGAAAATATGAATTTATAAATATCCATATATAGAATTCTATCAATTTTCCAGCCCCTGTCATGGGCTAGGGACATGTATGTTTAACTTCCTACCTGGTTGGCCAGGTTTTGATTCCTGGCTCTACAATTGAGCATTTAAATCCAGGCATGAGGGTTGAAACGGTGGAATGGGGTACATTCAGCCCCATCGTCAGGATGGTACCAAATACACAGGCCACTGCTGCCACCTTCTCAAATCGCTCAGGAGAATTAAGGTAAAAATCTGTGGCAATCCCCATTCATGACTAGAGCTAAAATATACGCTCTCCTCGGAAAAGGCCCATGGCCTGAGACACCCTGAATATATGGCCAATAGGAAACTTACATGATTTAATGGAAAATAGGAGTTTATTAACCATACAAATCCTGAGCCCAGTAATAACTGAAGCTGCAAACCTAACAGGAGAACATATTGATATCGCGCCAGGAGATGGCAGTTGGGTTTGAACTGCAGATGTCTTCCCGCTCACTGCGTATTGCGCATTCCAAGAACATTAAGTAGGTCACTACTTGCTTCACTCACCACATCCCTTCTTTCACTGGCTGTGTGTCGTCTGCTGCGATAACAACCATTGGCATGTGGGAAGCCGATACATACATACATGCATACTAAAAGAGCCCCTGCACCCCGTCCCAGCGTGTTGAACTGCCATCTCCTGGCGCGATGACAGCAAATGCCATACCATTTCTCGTTTCAGATACGTTAACTCAAAATGCCAATACTTGGACTTAAACCCCACCAAGGCAATGGTGTAATGTATAAGGAAAGTCCTACAAATACCAGATCTTGGTAATCTCTCTGAGGGCAACTAGCAGTCCTCTTGTAATATTGCTAAGTTTTTCCAGTACAAAAAACATACATGACTCATGCCTTAGCTCAGGTTAGGTTAACAATTAAAAGATACCATTAAAATTTAATTAAGATTCTAGATCTCTATTATTTTATAAATCCAATCCCCGTGACCATAACTGTGGAGTATGCAACATGTAGTTCAGTTCGAATTGAATGGCAACTGCTATTTCTTGTGTTCTCCAAAGAGTCCTGTGGTATTACAAAACTGTCACGCTTTGTTCATAGCTAGTAGCAATCTATTTCACTGTAATTATAGTAAATTAGTTACTTTAGCCTACATGCGGGATTTGTCATCAGGAGTCGAGCAAGTTAGGTATATATATCTTTAGTTAGGTAAAGGTGTTGCCACACACAATGTATTCACTATTTGATAATCATTTCATCCTTCGTATGCAAGAATAGCATTTGTTGGTTATATACTATATAGCATTATGCATGCGGTTCACACAAATTAAAAACAATTTGTGGTTTCAATCTGTTTCTTTTTAATAATAATGCTCCTGATATGTAGTTTAAATCCACAGTATTGTGAGGCCATAAATTGGCCTGGGTCAATATGTAGGCTATGAGAAAACACAAGTGGTTCAAAGACCTGGGTAACTTTGGCCCACAACTTAAGTCAGATTTATTACACTTACTCTTGTCTGTGCCTAATGTCATTGCTGACATGATTTCTATGTCAACTTCCTGAATTTGGAGTTTTGTATTAAAAAATTCATAAGAAATCAATAAAAGACTTTTAAAAAATACATTAAACAGGATCAAAGTACAGTACCGTATTAAAAATGAACTTATTCCTAAAGCTGTACAGTGTAGATTGTACTAATACTACTAATATTTTGTTAGGGACCTACGCCTACCCGGTGTAGGTATAACCAATAAAACAAATTGAATGACACGCTCAAGACTTCTCATAAGAAAACTTTATATTCTAGTAACCGCCATTACAACATTTTCACTGCCTTGTGTATCAAAGCTCTTAACAACAAGAAACACAAAAGTCATGGAGTAAAGAGTAATCGTCCGTGACATCCTCCCACCTTTGATGCAAATCAAACACAATGTTCATAAACAGAGACGGGAAGGCGTTTTTACTCTTCTTCCACTCCTGGTGAAGTTGCGACTTCTGAGACTTACTGCCTCCGGAACTGCACCACTTAGTAAGGGCACCTCCTCACTCCCACCTCCAGCCTCCAAAGGATATAGGTGTCTCGTAGGTCGGAGGAGTTCTCCTGAGGATGTCTTTACCCTAACTACTCGGGTCACTTTGTCTTTACCTGGAAGTGTAGCTGTCACTCTTCCTAGGGGCCAGTCTATCCTTCTCTTGTCATCACTACCAATGATGACTACATCTCCTACCTTCCACTGATGGTCAGACTCCTTGCCCGATGAACTGCATAGAAGGCTACCCAGATACTCCAGTCGGAATCTCCTCCTCAGCTCACCCCTTAGCTGTTGAAGATATTGAAACCTTCTGGTGAGATTAACTTGATCTAGCATGTCTAAATCAGGAGTGCCAACCACGGGAATGTCCTGAAGAAACATTGATGGAGTCAGGGGTACCAATTCATCACAGTCTTCTGAAATGTAGGTAAGGGGCCTCGAGTTGATTACCGATTCACTATCAGCAATCACAGTCAATAGTTCTTCATATGTCAAGATAGCTTTGCCTAAAACACGCCTTAACAATTTCTTGACCATTTGCACAATACGTTCCCAGAATCCACCCCACCAAGGGGCTGAAGGAGGACTAAATTTCCACTCGATTCTATCAACTGATACTTCCGCACACAATCTTTTCCAGTCAATGAAGCCAAACAAATTGTTGGTGCCAACAAAGTTTGTCCCGTTGTCACTATAAATCACACGAGGCCTTCCTCGTCGGGCTATGAAACGCCTAAGAGCTAACAGAAACCCTGCAGTGGACAAAGTCATGACTAATTCAAAATGGACCGCTCTCACTACGGCACATGTAAAAATCACAATCCAAGCCTTGTTCTTGCATTTTAAGTATAGCGGTCCAGCAAGGTCCACTCCCACTACCTCAAATACACCTGCATCTCTCACACGATCTTCTGGAAGGGCTGGCGTTTCCGGAATTGTCTTTTCCATTTCGAATCTTCTGCACTGGGTACACTTCCTGATGACTTTGCGAATGGTTCTTCTTCCCTTTGGTATCCAGTAGTGCTCCCTGAGTATAGCAAGTAAAATCTGAACACCAGCATGAGAGGCTTTCAAATGATGATCTCTGATTATCATCTCAGTCAAAGGGTGCTTTGATGGCAATAACACTGGCGCACGGAAATCATATTCATCCTTCCTGTTGGTAATTTTTGTCTTAATCCTGAAGAGACCCATCTGGTCTTTAAAAAAGCAGAATGTTTTCTGGTTGTCCCTTTCGGTAAACTTCTCTTCCTGAACTAATTTCAGCAGTCGTTTCTCTGCCATTGAAATTTCGAGACAATCTAATTCTGAAGCAACATTTTTCACTACGTCCTTCCTGGCATTGTTAACGAACCGTAACATCCAGGCCACCATTCTAACGATTCGTGAGTACTTGGAAAAATAAATCAAATACCAGTGTTTTTCCTGGGAGACAAGCATAGTATTGGTAACATGGCCTTTTCTTCTTTCTTCATCGATCTCCTCTTCTTTAACTTTTACAATGCGCGTTGGCCAGCTGTTTTCTTCCAACTTTAACCAAGCGGGTCCCTCCGACCAACGAGAAGAAATCAGCTGCAACGTAGAGCAACCTCTCGAAGGTAGATCGGCTGGGTTGTCCGTCCCTGGTAGATGAAACCAACGCTTTGGGTTAGTTAATGTTCTAATTTCTTTCACACGGTTAGTGACGAACACTCCCCAAGCTTCCTCGCTCCGTATCCAACATAAAACAGAAGACGAGTCACTCCAGTAGTACTCCGGGACGTCCATTAGATTCAAGCTTTCCTTCACTGTAAAGGCAAGACGTGAGCCTATAGTGCAAGCTAATAGCTCCAGTCTCGGTATCGTCACCTTCTTGAGTGGTGCTACCCTGGATTTTGCTGCGACCAGTTGCACTTCAAATTCTTTCCCATTGAATGATCTCAAGAAAATAACAACTGCATAAGCCACTTGACTAGCATCACAAAATACATGCAAACTCCAAGAGGATCTGTCCTCACAATTAGAAAATCTTCTAGGCACCTTAATCTCAGCAATTGAGGGCAGTTCATGTAACCATTTATTGAATTTGCTTTGGGCGTCTTCACTCAGTGGACTATCCCAACTTATTTTCTCTTTCCAACTTTCCTGAAGCAAAACCTTTGGCACAATGGAAACCGGACAAGTAAATCCAATTGGATCAAAGATACTTTGAGCTACCGACAAAACTGTCCTCCTTGTGAGAACATCAGATTCATTTAATTTTGCTACTTTACAAGCCAAAGTATCAGCCACTGGGTCCCACCACAAACCCAAAACGGGTGTCACTTCGGGAACCTCATCCTCCAGACTCAATCTGGTGTGCTCCCACCCTCGGAGGTCAAATTTTCCTTGCGACAGTAACTCCCTAGACTCATCCACAAATTGTTTGAGTTCTTCCTCTGTGTTCAAGGAAGTGACGCAATTGTCTACATATAGTGAGGTTCTTAGTTTATCTGCTGTCTCAGTGAAGCATGTACTGTTTTTCAGATGACTGTCCAATACGGCTCCAAGTAGAAATGGACTACAGTTCACTCCGAAAACGACCCGTTTGTGGCGGTATATTTTAAGAGTCCCCTCAGTGAAGTTCTCCCACCATAGGAATTTCAGAAAGTTTCGATCATTCTCAGAGACTGAAATTTGAAGAAACGCCTTCTTAATGTCTGCGATCACACCTATCCTGTTTAAACGGAACCGGTTCAAAATAGAAGGAATTACTTCCAACAAATTAGGACCCTTTTCCAGACAGTCATTGAGTGAAAGTCCTCCTTTCGATTTACATGAAGCATCAAACACCGGCCTCACCGCTGTACTCGATCCTTCCTTGAAAACTCCTCGGTGTGGTAAATAATACCCAACATCCTGAGAGCCCTCCTGACCAACTTCTTCGATTATCCCTTCCTGTTCCCAGTCCTGAAGCACCTGCTGGTACTTCTCAAATTTGTCTTCCTTGATCAAACGGTGTGTTACAGAAACCAGTCTTTTTAACGCAACTTCCTTGTTGCCTGACAATAACTGCTGATCTTCTTTCCACGGAAGTGCGACTTCATACCTTCCTTCCTCATTGATCTTAACATTTTCTTGGAAATGTTTCAATGTTGCAATTTCAATTTCCTTCTTCGATAGTGTTTCAGCAGGATCACCAATTCCAATGGTTTCCAGGTTCCACAGTTCACCCAAAGAAGCAGTTCTCACAAACAGAGAGTTCACCATTGACACTGTGCTATCGTTTTCAGTTGTCTTCCAAAGCTGACCCATCACTGTCCAACCAAATGTAGTCCTAACAGCAACCAATCCAGACTTCAACTTGATTGTGTCCCCAGTCAATAAACTACCCACAGTGTCTGCGCCGATTAGTAGTCCAATCTCCGATGGCTCTGGGCCAAAATCAGAGAGCCAGATTTTCTTTTCTCTGATCTCATCCATCCAAGGGCCCCGGTTTAACCGTGGGATTACACCACAAATTTCCTTTTGTCCCAACACCTTTATCTTTCGAGAAATTGAATGACGTAGGTCGTCTATATCTATCTCATATAGGTTATGATCATTGGCACTGATTGAAGCACCCCCAAAAAGCCTGTGTTCAATTTTTTCAGTCTTTGATGGAATATACCCCATTTCCACAGCAATCTTCTCTAACAGATAAGATCTCTGCGAGCCTGTATCTAACAACGCCCGTACAGTCTTTTCTCTCCCTTGATGAACCAACCTAACTACAAGAGTTTGCAGCAGTACTTCCGAAACATCACTAGTTTGTGTATTAAGGGTTGTAGTTGGGACACCAGGCAATTTTGAGCCCCTTTCCTGGTGCTTCTCCTCACCTTTATAATCCCCCCTATTTACATCTAATTTTGGGCACATAATAGCTTCATGTTTACTGCTGCACACAAGACACT
This sequence comes from Meconema thalassinum, assembly GCA_946902985.2. NCBI lineage: Eukaryota > Metazoa > Arthropoda > Insecta > Orthoptera > Tettigoniidae > Meconema > Meconema thalassinum. The sequence continues at coordinate 890,544,844 of OX336389.2, forward strand.
TCAGTTTCGTAATACAATTTGCAGCCCTATGTCCAACCTTCAGACACAAATAACAAGCCTTGTTTTCAGACAGTCTTTTACGTTTGTCCCCTAGGTTCATTTCTTGAGCAAGATAACACCCCTTACTGTTATGTGTTTTTTTACAGAAGACACACGTTAAACTGTTTCCTTCACCTTTACCAACAAAGAGAACACTAGCAGTTGCTAAACTACTCTCTTTCCATTCTTTAACTTTAGCACTCCTTGATTCACTAGAAACTCCAAAACCAGCTTGAGCAAATGTAATCCTCTCTTCACTTTCTACTTCACCCTTCAGAAAACCAAGTAATGCAGTCAGTTTGTCGGCATGTCCATTGTCTTGATCCCTCATAGCCGTTGACGAACTCCTCATCCAGACACGTAACACTTCCTCAGGCAAGCAGGATTCTACTAGAGGGAAAAGCATTGACCCGTACTTATCTCGGGTAACACCTATAGACTCCAAAGCTCTCAGTTGTGCTTCCAACTTGTCATATAGACTAGCAAGTTGAGTCTTCTTCCTTGTTTGAGAAACATTTTTCACTACAAGACTTATGAGTTCCCTTACATAGAACTCAGTCAATAAATCCTCCCTTCCAAATCTACCCTGAAGAGATTCCACTGCTTTAGGATAATTTTCAGCAGTAGGGGGGAAACTGGCAACTAATTCTCTAGCGCGACTATCAACTTTCGTGGATTGGATCAAGTATTGGAATTTGTCTTCGTCCTCAATTTCCGAGTCCTCGTGAATGCGCCGAAATTGTCCCCAAAATTCCAACCAATTTTTAATCTCCCCATCGAATTTCATGAGTTCTATTTTGGGTAGTTTCAACTGCCTTTTGGTTTTATTCCCATCTGATAGGACCGATCTTGCTGACACCACTGCCAATACATTGGAATTAGCCTGCAACCGTAGAGCATACTTCTGTCTTGCATCATCCAATCTGTCTCGAAAACTGTCTACATATTCGTATTCACGGTCATACTCGTCCCCTTCCTTTTCCAGCAACATGCTTAAAACTTTCTCGTCCAACGGCGCCAGCTCCGTTCCTAACCTCTCCAATTTGGTTAGCAAGGACTGTAAGGTGTCGTCGTCCACGCCGTCTTGAATTTCTTGATTTAAGTTTTGCAAAAGTGCATTGTACGTCTTCGTAAAAGTCGCTCTTACCGGTGGCACCGAGTTCACAATAACAAATGTAAATGTACAAGTGGGACGCAACAAGAGGCAAAGGAGAAATAGCTCCTGGGATACGGTGCCATTACAGTTCAATATTCTCTCTGAACACCTCCACACAATGCCTCAGTCATTAACTATCATTTTTCAACTCAAAGGGTAGACGGTTCAGCACTTGGGAACTTCCTGAAGGAAGCAACTGCACACACAACTGAATAGCCAAGCCTGGTATCATACAATAATCATCATGGAATGACAGGCTTTAATCATAATAAACAAAGCTTAAGGATACATAACCAGTGAATAACTTTCAAACTTTAAACAGCTCATCCTCCATGGCTAATGATCTTGAGATGAACAGTCGCATGAAACTACAAGCTTCCTACCTTTATTCTCTTATCACATTTTTTTATTTACACCTTATCCCAATTATGGTAATTGGGGCTACCAGAGCTAACCTGGCTCATTTTGGTTTTGCCTGGGGATTTAAGACAGGTGAAAACTCCACTCCACTGTCCCCGGGATTCAAACCCGAGCTGTCTAGGTGAAAGACAAGCAGCTATGCCACTTGGCCAGATCCGTAACCAGTGAATGCGCAACATCTTGTGTTGGTTTTTTTTACAAGATTTTTAATTTGGGTAATCAAATGTCATTTTTTGCCAGCCCTGTGGTGTTAGGGTAGCGCACCTGCCTCTCACCCAGAGGCCCCGGGTTAGATTCCTGGCTCCATCAGGGATTTTAGAAACTGACATGAAGGCTGGAATGGGGGGGGGGGGGGGGGCAGTCAGCTTCGTGAGGAAAATTGAGTAGCTACCTGACAGGGAGGCAGCGCTCCAGTCAGGAAAATCTGGATTAATGGCCAAGACCCTTCATTGGCTGCGGTGCCACAGGATTTGTTCGTTTTAATGTAATGCTTTAACAATTTTACCATTACTCTATTATCATTTATATTATGTCTTAAAAGGAACACCCACCTATTCAACCTCTCCGATTTTGACAAAGCATGGCGAGCTGCATCATTTCAGGCCAACATCCAAATGTAATGCTTATTTGAAGCATTATAGATAGAAGAAGTGTTTGAATGTTGGCACATAACATCCTTCTCCCAACTCCTCGCCTGCCACCAATGCTGATATGCAGTGAGATGTGAGAAGAAGGCTAGAATTGACGGCAACAGTTCAGGAGTGGCAAACCTTCAACAAATCTAACTTAAATTAGCCAAAATACCTTTTGTAATGATGAATAATAATTGTGAAAATGCTGTGGCAATAGATGTTTTCTCCTCCCCTTTTTAGATCACGACTTATATAGTTAAATTCCAGTCATATCCGCCATAATACTCGTGAATTATGGGACAGATACAATATTGCCAACCCTGCGCATACGGTAGGCTTACTATTCATCAATAATCTTTATCCAGAACAATGGTTTTTGCCTAGACCAATAATTGCAAGGTGGCGCGGCCAGCTAATATATACACCCCTGCTTTTCATCACACACAGTGGGAGTACTCACGCATCAACAACCTTTATCCAGACCAGACCAATTGTTTTTCACATAATTACAAGGTATATTTTGTATCCCATATGTTGGCAACAGTAATGCGATGTCAATGTGTTCGCATCGGTAACAGTTAAAGAGACCTGGTTCGCCAAAGAAACATGGCAATTGTCATTGAATGAGCAAGAAACAAAAACACATATTTCCTGGGCAGCAGTGATAATATAATAGACAGTAATTTCAATTAGTAATGACTCCCAGAATATGAAATAAGGTATGAAAATCATGAAAATTACATACCATAATTATATATTATTCAAGTGCAAGTGTAGAATCCAGGTTCACCACTCCTGAATAATTACTGAATTAACTACCAGGTCGAGGAGAGATTTTATCTCACTGCATGGTAGTGAAGCTCAATATTTAAATGCTTAAAAATGACATCAATTCTAATATAATCAAGAATGCAACAAAATAAAATGAAACATAAACCTTACCAAACACAGAACAACTGTGAACACGAGGGAGGAGCCAGATTCGCTCGCTTGTCCTCGCCAGCCAATAGAATAAATAGGTAACTAAATGCTCTCGGCTTGCTGTGGTGTACGACATCTTTTCATCTCTCCGCGCACGAAAATCATTAAATAATCAATTATTTTGATGATCCTATGCAATAAGAACTTAAAATTTTGAAGCTGACTGTCCAAACCCCTTGACCCTACGACCAGCCGTTTGGGGGATAACATCTGCCCTTGAACTGAAGGGATAATGTAGAGTTTGAAAGATTAGGTGTTGAAACATTTAGGTTCAATGGGGAAATACAAACTGGAGTGACAGTATTGCTGTCTGTCTGTTAGGTAGTCAGCCCGAAGGCTGGTTGGATCCTCAAAAAGTACCGCCGTTAGGTTATGTGAGTAGATACCCACAAAAACCCAAGGCAGCGCTAAATTGAGGCGTACTAGGCAAGAAGAGGAGTGAGGTAGTTTGCCATTGCTTTCCTCACTGAGTCAGAACGGTAGTACTAACCCTATGAGTAGAACTTTTCACAGCAATCACAGGCACTGACTGTGCCCTGAATGTCATTACTAAGCACCACCCATACCTCAGTAGCTTCCATATAATCACAGCCATGAGTGAGACTGAGACATCGGTGAAAAGCCACCTTTTACTCTAGCCTGTGCCAACAGACAAATGCAAATGTACTGCATTCATCAAGAGATGGCAAGCAGGCCTAGTATCAATTCAATATGAAGTGCTGTGAGCTGAAGTTTTAAACTCGTAATAATGTCCCTTAGCAAGCAGAGTGGCAGTCGAACAGTTTTACACATCCAGGCAAGAAATATTATTATTATGGCTTTTTAAAGAAACTTTCGAATACAGAAGTATGTGATAACACCAATTTCTCATACAAACTGTGTAATTGTGATGTCTGCAATTGTGTGCGTATTTGTAATTGAGGCGAGGAAACCTCTTCTCAGTTGTACCTCACGAGGCGTAGTGTACCCCGTTCTAACCCCGAGACCAGAACTAAATATCTTGACAGCTAAGTATGCTAGCTACTACACAAGGTGGTCCCAGATAAACGAACACTGATCCTATTGAATTGTTTTCTGTATTTTAGGTAGATTTCATTAGAAAGCTAACTATTGCAATGGGTACCATGTTTCGACTTCCGGAAAATTTCGACATATCTTCTAGTTTCACATACCCTAGACCCCAAAACCACCGTCAGTTCAAAAGTTTATATATAATTTATGTATATACCTATATATATATCACTTTCTTGTGGACACGATAACTACAGCAATTTTGCACCAATCACTTTGAATTTTTTAAATAATATGTATCACTTTAAGATCTCGGTCGAGTTCGTTAATGGGCACAATCGGTCGAAGGGGGTGAATATGGGGGGGCGTTTTTTCGAAAAAGTGAAATATCGCTATAACTCTTTCAATATGTGAAATATCGAATCCATTCAAAGTTCATACTATGTGTCGGATAGGGCCCAAAAATTTATGTTTGAAAAGTTTTTTGATAGCACCAACCATTGACCAAAGGGGTGGGAAAAAGTGGGTTTTTTGGGAAACAATAATCATATCTCTCTTAATAGGCACAATATCAAAACCGTACAAAATGGGCAATATTCCCCTAATAATTACCTAAAACTTCTGTCTGAAAGAATTTATGATATGACCCACCATTACGCCAAGGGATGAGCAAAATGAATTCGGAATTAGAAGAAAATGCCAAGAGCCATCAGAGGTTGCCATGACAATGCTACTAAATTGATGAGGGATGAGCCATCAGAGGTTGCCATGACAATGCCATTGCACGAGATCACATTCAGTTTCCCATCTGACTCTGTGGGAAGCGGCTTCGGTGACGTAACTGGTAGCATGCTGAACTTCTATGCCCAAGGTCGCTAGTTCAAAGCCGGCCGAAGTCGTCTGATTTTCTGAGAGCTAAAAGACCCTCAGTATGCTTTCCTTCGGAGGGGAAGTTCCAAATTTCGTTGTTGCTGTGGCATCTAGCAGCCAAGTGCACAGCTAGGTGTCCTTGATGGTAGTATTTGGTAGCAAAATTAGGAACTACTACTTGAATTGACCGTCTGCAGTCCTTACCTGAATTACAGACTAATACAGCCATCCCAATTAACACCGTTTATCAGACAGATTCTACACACACTCAAAGTACACGGGGCTACATGACCGCGTTGTCACAGCCCCCAAACTGAGGAACCAACCAACATCTCTGCGGGAGATAAAATTTTGCTTGAAGAAGTAACAGACCGTTAGATAGTTACATATCAGTGTCGAAACCTCGCATAAGGACAGTGTGACCACAAGTATAAAAATGGGCCCCAAATGACGAGAAGGTTACCGTCCCCATAAAACAATAAAATGAGAAAAATATGCATAAAAGACGAAAAACTAAGTTAATTAAGCTCCAATTGTAAAATACTTTCTCGCAATAAATTAGGTCTGATCCTTCTACGAAAACCTGCATATTCTGCCTATTTTCACCTATCCCCTAGTTTGCCCGGTGAAATCGACCTCCGCCTTCCGGCGTGCCGAGAGGAATTTTAAAAAAAAATTGAGTCCACAAGCAATATTACTCAAAACAAAATGCGGTGTAGATTAGGTCATGTCAGAGAATATTGTTGCTGTTGTTTCATTTGAGGGGCTGGACATCTTGGGCATTTAGTCCCGTGTACTTGTATGTTTAAAGGTAAAAAAGGAAGCTTGTAGTTTTACGTGACCGTTAATCATGCGATCATGAGCCACAGGATCTCCTTTTTATGTGGAAGCCGAACCACAGGCCATGGTATTTCACTTCGAAAATCTCACATGCATTGACCAGGAATCACTTGAGTGTATGTATATAAATATATATAAAATTGGTCTGATAACCTGTGCTATTGTGGTGTCTGTATTACGAGTGTGTTATTTGTAATTCAGGGGAGGATTGGGAAGGAAAATGGCTGTGGCCTTAAGTTAAGAATCATCCCGGCATTTACCTGGAGTAGAAATGGGAAACTACTTCCAGGATAGCTGAGGTGGGAATCGAACTCTCACCTCTTCTCAGTTTTGTCTCACGAGGCTGAGTGTACACCAATCCAAACCCCAGACCAGAATTAAATTTCTTGGCAGAGTTGGGAATCGAACCAGGATCTCGGGGGCAACAGCCAAGAATGCTAGTGTCTACACCAGGAGGTGAACAAGTGCATGAATAACTTTTGTGTGACATCTTGTATGTATATCTGCCTCATACCGCAATAGGAAGAATGTGCGGACTTCATTGTAAGCATGGATATTCGTAGGATTAGTAGGCCCTCCATCTCGTACATGCATTTAGATACGGAGTGCCTTGTGTTCAGGGGGAAGGTCGTGTGTATACTGCGAGCGTAGAGCCGTGTCTTCTCTCGCTTGTCTCATTGCGGCAACAGCGCTCAGCAGGACGTGCGCTACTGGACGAGCTCATGTTCACAGTTGTTTTGGGTCCGGTATAACAACATTTTAAAACCAAATATTGCTACTTATACTAGTGCACATCTTCCTTGTCATGTCCTTGTGAGTGCATGAAATGTGTGTGGATAATATGTATTAGTAGTGAATGTAGTACAGTAGTGTATGTAACTATAACTACCAGACACTAGGATATGGGTAAGTTGCCGGGGTATGAAATAAGATACTACAGTGGCATTTTCCAGGAGTGACTGGATGAACCTAGGAGAAAACCTCACTCCGGGTATTTACAAACGTACAACAACCCATTCCAGAAACTATATGTGCCTCAAGTCTGCCATTTTATTAATTTTCTCCCATGCCTGAAGTGATGAGAGTCACAAAGTTTCATCAAAATCAGAAAAGGTCAATTTGGTGAGTGTTCCTTGTTAAATGTTTGGACCCCTGTTCTGAAGAAGAGTTCAATGAAGTTTGAACAAAACATGTACATTATAATGTAAACTATCAAAGACTTTTGATATATTCACAAGGAGGACCCATCCTTGACGTTCTTTTTATATAAAAGGGAAATATTTTTAATAATCTTTCTAATCGATAACATTTATGAAGAAAAGTAATCCAGATATGGTGTTTGATACCCGATTCATAATTTCCTGTAAGAATCCCTAACTAAAACCTACAACTAATAATTCTGGGGTGGATACAGTGTTGTTAGTTCATTTTAGGGGCTCGAGAGGATACTTTGGGTTTGCATACATAATTTATTTATATTTCTGCAGCTATCAAAGTGTTTTAGAATAGAACAGATCATCAACTATGAAACAGACAAATCAAACCCATTACTTCCTTCCCAAATGAATGACATGACTAAATGAAGAATTCTTAGGGCATGGCTGTGCAATGACTACATGTTGTTAAATACTGTACTACTTACATCGGAATACACAAGGAAATGGATGTCATGCTAGAGCAGCCTCAGGTTGCCCCAAATTCAGGCAAAATATGTTAGTTAAGCACTTGAACGAAAAAAAATTTTTTTCTTTGCCTCTAGATACCACACAGGACAAAGCAGCCCTAATTCCCCTCCCAAGCATGTTTGCTGAAGTAACGTTATTATGAGGTTTCTTCAACTATTGCATATCTATACTATAGATTAATACAACAGCTGTCATTTTAAGCAAAACCTGGAGGCTGATTATAAAAAGACTTGTACCTGTTTTGATGGAGACCACTAGCTAGCTTCTACTATGGACATTATTTAGCTTCTTGTCGCATATTAATTCCATTGAGAGTTTCTTCCTGTAAACAAATGTTCCTGTTACTATGAAACGATTCATTAACTCGACAGAATACTGCATTTCAAGCAAATTCACACACTTCCAACAGCTGTGCACCATACTCGAACAACAGCCCGATGGAGGATGTGGTAGAACCTGAGCAATAGTAAGGTTAAGTCAAACATTTGAGCTCTTTATGGCTATGTGGATTTTTCTTAAGATATGTGCATAGAGTGGTTAAAAATAATTTTTCCTTACATTTTTGAATTATTCTTAATATAGCAAAAATAAGTTATGTGTTCACATCACTAACTACAGAATACATTCTACAAGAAGTGATGCAAGCAATTTAAAATGTATTACAGTTTGTAGTATTTTGATGTTACCAACATGGAGAAAAGAAAATATTCTCACACCATTCAAGATACCTGGGTATGTGCAAAAATAATGTCAGAAAGATCATAATATTACGAATCATAAACTCCAGGCCATTTGAGGAACCACAAGAAATTATCAAATGGACTATAGATAAAACTAGGTTAATAAAATAAAGGAAGGAAGGAAGCTTGTAGTTTAACGTGACCGTTAATCTCGCGATCATAAGCCACGGGACCTCCGTTTTACGTGGAATCCGAACCACAGGACATGGCAATTCACATCGAAAGTTAATAAAATAACCAAAATGCACAATTTATTATTGCTTTCAGAATTCAAAAATAAAAACCTCTTTCATCCCACCTTAATGTACAGTATAAAACATTGTGAGGATGTACAACCAACCAAACTTTATATCCTTGTTGTAGTTTCTGTTTTCAGTTCCTATCGAATCATAAATGCAAGGACTGATTTAATGCAGCCATCCGTGGCTTCCTATAATGTGCTAATAGTTTAATCTCTAATCTCCCTTGCCTTCATCTAGCATTCATATCCTCCTCTCTTCCTTTCATTATTAATTTAATTATTTCTGGGTGACTTTAAGTGGGTCCAACCAACCTATCTCTCCTTTTCATTGGAGTTGTTTCAATTCAGAGGCTAGCCACATCAAGGCTATCAGACTTCTGTTCTTAAGTGTGAATATTTTCATATTCCGGGCAAGTCTGTACTTATGTGGCTATCAGTAACAGAATTGCTTGGGGCTAGGATTGGGATACGTACCCTAGAACGAGGAATAAGATACCCTTCCAGCATTTCCCTAAAATGAGTATGGGGAAAGGAGGCACCAAGGATGGTAGTTTTGAGCGCAGGAATTCAGTACAGCCGTTCTTCCATTGAGCTATGGCAGGATTAATGATTGGTTTGTGCATTATAAGGAGCTTAAAATCTAAGCCATCATTTATGTGATGTAAAAGGAAGAAGCCTTACTCCTCAATGAACATGAAAACGGAAGACATCTGAGCATAATTCCAACAGCTTGTGTTCAGAGAAGATTAAGAGCTCATTGATGGAAATCAGACAGGAAATATACAAAATGAGTAACCTGGCAATGTGATTGAAAGATAAATTAGAGCTCCTAGCCTGGTGGTTGTCCTAGAGTGGGCTCACTAAGCAAAAAAAAAAAAATGTTGACAACTTTCAGGCTACTCATTGCCCAGCTGCATGCTCAAGACTTAAATCATTGAGCAGAAAGGCTCAAGCATTCCAAGTTTGGAGACTGAAGGTTAGAATCCCAGAACTGACAACAGCCATCATGAATGTGGTTTTTCCACAATTCCTCCAGGCAATTGCCAGGATGGTACCATATTTCAAGTCCCTGGGCTCTGATTCCAGATCCTAACACACAATAATGTTCTACAGTCGCCACAGAAACACATGTTATCTGTCAAAATCAACACGCACCTAAGTGCACTGACTGATGTCCAAAGCCTGTATAATGAATTGACGAACAACTAGTCTATTACTGCTATATTATTCCAAATGAGCAGCATAGTCGAGCATGCTTCGTCACACTCCACAACTACAATGGATAGCTATAATCCGGAGATAGGAGGTTCGAATTTCAGTGCTCACAACGGCTATCCTGAATATCTTTGTCGCCCTGCTAAGAGCTAGAATCGTACCTTATTTTAAGTCTTGGGGCACCTACCCCAATCATACACCCTAATAATTACAGTTGTATACACTACTAGTCACCACAATAACACAGACCATTAGACAAATAACGCACATGCGGCTAATGACCTAAATGTAAATGCCATATTAGTTATAACTACTATTCCAGTTTTAAGATCTGTAAAAATAACTTTAGAGTAAACATTGCCTATGTTTAATGACTTCATGCCTTATTCCAAATTCTCAGGTTGGTTACATGGCAGTGTTATTAAGTGGAACCCCTAACTGAAGCAACAACAACTGATTGTTTTGTAGGCCTACCTACGGTTCAATATTAGTAATTAATTTTGTATGTGGACATTTTTTAAACAATCTGGATACTTTGTGTACTTATAACTTGATGTGTGCAGTAGAAATTAAATAAATACAAATTACAAATTGACGTCTAATTAAAACGCTTGTCCTAAAAGCATCATTGCATTTAAAATACAGAGAATATTCCCAGGTGAATATTCCTACTTTGTAAATAGTTTTATAGCTGATGACATAAGATTATATATCGCATCTGATATGCAAGTTTGGCATTTTGTTGCTTTCATGGTATTATACAGCTGATTTAAGTTATAGAATAAAGAGGCATATTCTTGGAATCCCATACCTGATATTAAATTGTTTTCTTGCCAACCTCTAAACAAGTAAGCTGTTGGTAATTTTTGTTCTCCTGTCACACAAAACTAGTTTTAAAATAGATGGTACAATGTTCAGTATAACAACCGACAATTAGTGGCAACAGTTTACCTGGAGTTTAGCAGGAGGTGGAACAACTCGCCTTTAGCCTTTCAATGATCATTAATAATGGTTACCGAGGGACACTTTTGTCAGATCTTGGTATGAGTACCATAACTAGTATCCCATCACAGGCTTAAAGCTGTAATACAGGGTCTTTCACTTAAAGGGGGGGCCGGCCGTGCGGAGAGTCGGACGAGCACATGGCAACTCACTGAGCTTGGGGTCGAGAGAGCGTCCGTACGAATCGCATGTAAATAACAAGCACGCATAACACATAATCAAAGTAAAATCATTGTCACAGAAGATGTTGAAAATGTCCTCCACCTGCATCTACACATTTCTGGCATCGTCTAAGGAAATTTTCATTCACACGCATTAGTTCATCTACCGAGATAGCCTCAATTTCTCTCATGATATTTAGTTTTGAGTTCATCTAGAGTGTGAGGGTTTGTTGCATAAACCTTATTTTTCAATTTTCCCCATAAATAAAATTTGAAGCAATAGGCTTTAACACTTTTATAACACGTTATAAAATTATGAAACACAATAACAAATAATAACCACGTACACACGTTATAAACCTATAACATGTGTAACTAAAAAAAGGCTATAAACAAAATAACGAAGTCAACTTTACTCATCAAATCCTGTGTTGCAACTGTCTCAGCTTCGTATTGCAATGCGCTCGTCTGACCTTTGGCTCAACCTTCTACCGGCAGCGCTGCGCCAGCCGTGAGACCGGCCCCACTTTAAGTGAAAGACCCTGTAGTAGTTATAAGTAACTAATAAGGAATTTACATTTAGAAAAGTATAACTTAATAGTGGATGGTATATTGGCTTTCACGGCCAGTGAATTAAAACTCGGCAATTTTCTAGGTTTGTGCCATGTCTTAGAAGCCTTCATAGGGTGGCTAAGGCTGCTTTTCGCTCTCACAGTAAAGAGGTGCAGGTGCGCTTCATAAAAAGGGAGGCAGCGCGCTACTCCTGTGGGGGTCCGGGCACGGACACCAAGAGCCCGCTGATGAGCCAGCTTGGTGTTCTTAGACGAAACCCCACTGAAGACATGGCACAAACCTAGAAAAATTGCTGAGTTTTAATAGTGGATGTTGATCTATTATTACTGTTGTACACCCCAATGAAGTTGTCAGGGCAGGCACAAGTTAGTGTGATCTGTGGTTTCTTAGCAGCAACATGCTTATCACCTCCCAGTGGAGAGTTCTAGCACTGTCCTGTGTGCTTAAGCAGAAATGGAAGTCCTCATCATTGACAAGACTGTCAGATGATTGGTTAAGTTTTGTGGGTCTACCAGAGTAAATAAAATTCAGTGCTTTCCTGCTGTTTCTTCTTGCAAACCACGTCCCTACCAATGGACAGCACCTTCAGCTGCTGAGATATCTGGTGGAACACCCAAATTTAAGAGCCCCTAACGATCCAGCCACTCTTTCAATTGACTCATTTTGAACCATTGTATTGACTGTGTGGACCCTTCAAACAATTGTAGATTATTTTTAAGTCCATATGGATAACATAAACACAAACCACAATGTTTTATTTCAAAACCTTCACTTATTGTCGGCTTACAAGTGAAACATAGTAAGTCAGAGAACGCGTTCTTGAGAAGACTAGCTTTGAGTGTCAATATGCACAGCTCAGCTCCTGATGAACATGTTCTCTGACTTACGGGTGCTTAACTTGTAAGCTGACATTGGTTAGTCATGTGCCTTTATGTTAACATGGAGAAAACCAGTGTTTGGCTACTTAACCACTTACAGTAGTTGTGTTAATTATTTATTACAGGAGCTTGGAACATATTGGTTATAAGCCCCATACACTCGAGTATGCGTTGAATTTGTCTGATGATGTTATTGGTTTTACGTCCCTTTTAACTAATCTGGCTTTTAGAGACGCCGGGGTGCGGAATTTTGCCCTGAAGGGGATTATTAACGTGGCAGTAAATCTACTGACACAGCTCCCTCAAATACCAGCTGACTGCACCAGGATACGAACCTGCAACCTTGGGCCCAGCAAGCGAGAACATTACCGCTGAGCCACGCAGCCAGTCGAATTTGTCTGATAACCTGTGTTCCTGATGTAGCTGTAATAGTGCGTGTGTAATTACTAGAGGTCAGGATTGGGGTAGGTGCCCAAGGACTTTAATAAGGTACTATCTTGGAATTTTTCTGGAGGGAGTATGGAAATCAAATCAAATGCATCACTACCATTCAGAGTTGTGGAAGGGGGGGATGTTACTGGTATGCTACAAAATGCAATGTTCAAAAGAAAATAAGTATGGTACTCAAATAATTCTAACAGTAGATTAAAAGTAAAAATTATTCCATGCAAGGATCCTACGGATTATGTTAGAATGGTGAACAAAAGGGGACAAGAGATAGAAAATAGGGAAGAACTGAAGAAAATGTGGAAAAAATATTTTGAAGAACTCCTGAACCCAAATGGAAACCACGGCGAGGAGGACGAAATCGGGGAAGAGGAAGATTAACTGCAAACAGAAAAGGACTTAACATGGAAAGAAGTGGAAGATGCAGTGAGGAAGATGAAAGGAGGGAAGGCACCGGGTGTGGATGAGTTGAGTGTGGAGATGGTGAGAGCAGCAGGAGAGGTGGGGATACAATGGTTGTACCGAGTGATGAAGACAGCATGGAAGGAAAGGAAGACCCCCGAGGACTGGAAAAAGGGAATAACTGTCCCTATCTTCAAGAAAGGTAGTAGAACAGAATGCAGAAACTATCGGGGAATAACACTGATGAGTCATTGTGCAAAGATGTTTGAGAAAGTTTGGGAAAGGAGAATTAGGACAAGGATAGAAGGAGGGATGACGGAAGAACAACATGGCTTCAGAGCAGGAAGGTCCACAGTGGATTTGATTTTTGCTGTAAGGCAGTTACAAGAACAGCACTATGAGTATGGAACAGATCTACTGATGGCCTTCCTGGACATTGAGAAAGCATATGACAGTGTATGCAGGAACAAAGTATGGAAGTCCCTGGAGGATAGAGGAGTAGAAAAATGGACTATAAGGAGGATAAAGGAGATGTACAAGGGAAGCGTGAGCTGTGTGAAAGTGGGGGGAGAGAGATCGGACTGGTTGGAACAGAGAAACGGCCTGAAACAAGGAAGTGCACCGTCACTTTTCATTGTGGTGATGGATGACATAATGACCCGAGTGGCACAAGTAATTGTGGAAGGAAAGATGAAAGCAATGGTGTTTGCAGATGATTTGATGATTTGGGGAGACAAGGAGGAGGAGGTACAGGAACAGTTGGGACGTGTGGGAAGGAATAATACAAGGGTATGGGATGAAATTTAGCATCAATAAGAGTGAGATGGTGATCACAACAAGGAAGAAGGAAAGAACCACAACAGGAATAACAATTTGTGGGGAACAGCTGAAGAAAGTGGAGAGTTTCAAGTATCTGGGAAGCCTGATACAAGAGAATGGAAGAAACGACAGAGAAATAAATGAGCGGGGGAGACAGGCAGAAGCATTCCGGGGGAGTGTGAGAAGCATGTTATGGAGCAAGGATGTCCCTCAGAACAGCAAAAAGATCATATATCGGACGTACTATGTCCCTATCATGACGTATGCCTCGGAGACCTGGGTTATGAAAGGAAGGGAGAAGAGTAAAATACAGGCCAGAGTGAGATGAGGTTCTTGAGAAGCAGTATTGGAGCTACAAAGATGGACAGAATAAGAAATGAGAGGACCAGAGAATTAATGAAGGAGGAACCATTATAGGATGGTATAGAGAAATCTAGACTTAGATGGTATGGACATGTAAAACGAATGGAGGAGAAGAGGATACCCAGGAGGATACACGAGACGAAGTGGGAAGGAAAGAGACCACGAGGGAGACCGAGAGACAGGTGGCTGATGGGGGTGGAAGAAAGCGTGAAGAAGAGAGGAGAAGACTGGACAAGGGTAGAGGCTGAGAGATGGTGGGAAGATGGAAGACGTTGGAGAGGCTTGTGTTCCAAATAGACCCGGCCAGTGACTGGAAACTGTGCAAGATGATGATGACTAACTGAATGCGTCAGTAACATTTCAATTTTGTGATAAAATCAAACTTGCTGTATGTGGTTCATTGTGGAGCTGCCAGGAACTGTATTCTGCTGTATCTGTGTCACCTGAAGACAGTAGTAATAATAGTAGTATTTAATTCAATTTGGGGGCTTGGGACATCTTGGTCATCAGCCCCATATAGTTGGGTGTGTTAAACTTATCTGACAACCTGTGTTGCTGCGATTACTGTAGTAGTGTGTGTAACCCTATACTGTAGTAGTGTGTGTAACCCTATCAGGGACAGGGATGAGGTAGGCACCCCGGGACTTGAAGTAAGGTACCGTACAATCCCGGCATTGCCTGGAGAGAGTGTGGAAAACCACACTCAGCATAGCCACTGTCAGCGCCGGGATTCGAACCTGCGATGTCCAGACTTACTATAGCTCCCCTTGCAGCTATGGTGCAAAATTTATTAATTCTGAGTGAGACATCATCGTGGCTTTTACACTTGCATCATGTCATTGTGGCCTTTACATACCTTGTTTCATCTTTTGGGAGACATTACCAATTCAAATTAGTAACCCTGGTCACCACTGCACCGTTGTGTGTGCTAAATTACATAAATATGCGTTTTTATTTATTGCTCTTTTAACAATGGCAGCCATGTTTGACAGCACATGAGGTCTCATTCAACTGTCAACAAGGTGCACACATTGTTGCCGACATGTGGGATACAAAACACACCACACTAATTAAAGATTATTGTGCGTGACAAAAACCAGGGGTGTATATATGGCTCACGCCAACAGTTATTGGTCCAGGCAAAAGCCATTGGTCTGTATTCAACAAATTTTACAGTAGCACCGTAAGCGCAAGGTTGTCAATAGTGTATTTGACGATAATTCACGCACAGCTGGAATTTTACTATATGTCGTAATACATGTCCTGATTTATTTTTCATCATTTGAAAAGGTATTTTGGCTATTTCAGTAATTTAGTAAATTTTATCGTACAATGATGTCTCAGTTAACGAGCGTGGCTATGCTACAAGGTCACCTAAAGACATAAGGCATCCGCAACAAATTGTGCTTTCTCAGAGGTTCCAAATTATACCTTTGGTAACACTGGAGGAGACTAAATCCTGGAGCAAAAAATCCTTTACAGAAAATAGAAATTTGTTCAACTGTTATCTAGGCGGACACATTGAAGAGACATGTAGGATATAAAATACACCACCACTAGGCAAAACCCATTGGTCTACAGAAAGATTATGCGTAACTATTTCCACTGTGCGTGACGAAAACCAGGGGTACATATATATGGCTAATGCAGCCTGCTGGCTAAAGCCATTGTCAAAACCCATTGGATTGGACAAGTTAGGCTAGAAACAATTGTTATAAAACCATTGGATTGGACGTGTTTGGCTCTAACCATTGTCAAAGCCACTGTTCCTTTCATTTGAATCCCTCAGAGAACGCTACCCAGACCGCCTATGCAATTATACCAGGCCCAAAACAACTGTGAACATGAGGGAGGAGCCAGATTTACATGCTCACCCGCGCCAGCCAATTGCATAGCGCGGCGTTGCCTAGTAAACTGAGACCTCTGGGCTTGCTGTGCCATACGAAATCTTTATTTCTCTCCGCGCACGAAAATCATTAAATATCCAATTATTTAGATGAACCTATGTTACAGAGCTAAACATTTTAAAGTTAACAGTTCAAACCGTGACAGTACGACCAGCCGTTCGGGAGATAGCATCTGTCCTTGAACTAATAATAATAATGTTATTGGTTTTATGTCCCTTTTAACTACTCTGGCTTTTAGAGACGCCGGGGTGCCGGAATTTTGCCCCGAAGGGATCTTTAACGTGCCAGTAAATCTACTGACACGGCTCCCTCGCATTTGCGCACCCTCAAATGCCAGCTGACTGCGCCAGGATACGAACCTGCAACCTTGGGCTATGTCCTTGAACTGAAGGGATAATTAGAGTGAAGAATGGTTAGGTGTCGAAATATTTAGTTTCGCTGGGGAAGATAACGAAGAGTGACAGCATTGCTGTATTTTTTCAGTAGTGGAGCCTAAACAAGTTAGTGCTGTGAGCTGAAGTTTTGAACTCATAACAATGTTCCTTAGCAGCCGAGTGGCAGTCGAACAGCCAGGCAAGAAATATAATTTTCAGGGTATATGACCTTTTAAAGAATCTTTCGAATACAGAAGTACATGAAAACAAAATCTGATAACCTGTGTTGTAGTGGTGTCGGCAAATATGTTTTTTTTTGCGTGTAATTGAGTCGAATAAAACTCACCTCTTCACAGTCTTACCTCACGAGGCATAGTGTACGCGGTTCTAACCCTGAGACCAGAACTAAATGTCTTGATTGAGCCGTGAATCGAATCTGGACATCATGGGTGACAGCAAGAGTTGTTGTTGTTTGTGTTAGAGGCTTGGCGACATCGTGGTCAAGTAGCCCCGTGTATTTGGGTGTGTGTGGAATTTGTCTGATAACCTGTGACACTGTGATGTCTGTACTAGTGTGTATATTTGTAATTGAGGTAGGATTTGCGTAGGAAGCGGCCGTGGCCTTCCATTAGGTACCATCCCAGCATTTGCCTGGAGTAGAAGTGCGAATCCACAGAAAAAACACTTCCATGATGGCTGAGCTAGGAATCCAACCCACATATTCCCAGGTTTGCATCACGAGGCTGAGTGTACCCTGTTCCAGCCCTCAGACCAGAATTACATTTCTTGGGAATCGTACCCGGGACTCCGCGGTGACAGCCAAGAATGGACAGCAATGTGCTAGCCAGTACACCACAAGGTGGTCTCCAATAAACAAAAACTGATCCCAACGAATTGTTTTCTCTATTTCTATTACCTTATAAAGGGCCTACAGGCAATGCTACTCAGAAAGGCTTGGGGTGTAGATTACGTCATGTGATATAATAACATTGTAATATTGTTTTATTTGACGGGCTTGGACATATTGGTACTCTAGCCCCGTGTACTTGTCTGAAAATCTGGGTTACTGTGGTGTCTGTATTAGAGTTTGTGTATTTGTATTCTGGTGAGGACTGGAAGGAGGTGGCCGTGGCCTTAAGTTAGGAACCATCTCGGCATTTGCCTGGAGTAGAAATGAGAAACCACTTTCAGGATGACTGAGGTAGGAATATACCCTACATCGTCCTAGTTTTGCCTCACGAGGTTGAGCGAACCCTGTTCCAGCCCTCAGACTAGAATTAAATAGCTTGGCAGAGCCGGGAATCGAACCCGGACCCCCTGGGCCACAGCCAAGAATGCTGGTTGCTACACCAGGAGGTGGTCACTTGCACTAATAACGTTTGTGTGGCATCTTATATATGCCTCATATCACATTGTGTGCATAGATATTCGTAGGATTAGACCCCTCCCAAGCTCGTACATGCACTTACATTCGGAGCGCCTTGTGTTCAGGGGGAAGGTCGTGCGCATACTGCAAGTGTTGAGCCGTGTCAACTCCCGCAAGTCTCACTGTGGCAACAGTGCTTAGCTGAATGCGCGCTACTGGGCGAGCTCATGTTCACAGTTGTTTTGGGTCTGGTATAGTAACATATGGGTGAAATTTGCTTGGGGCTGGCAACACTGTACTTGTACATAATTCAAGCGGATAATGGCCGACACAACTGGAATTTTATATAAGTCATGATATTAAAAGGGATTGTGGGTGGCTTATAAACAGCGGAGGAGTGAATTACATAATTTCCAGTCCCATTTTTAATCATTACAAAAGGTATTTATGGCTCATTTCAGTAGTTAAGAATTCTTTTTCGTAGGTTCTCGTCTCCTTCACTGTTACCAAACAAATCACCCTCAAGACACACGAGAGCACCATTTTTCTTAATCTTAAATAACATCTGATCTATATCATCCCATCCGCTAGACTGAAATTACCCGAAAACCAATGAATAATTTTCATCGAGACCAATGGTTTTTGCCTAGACCAATAATTGCTAGGTAGCGCGCCGCCCCGCCGAATACATACACCCCTGGTTTTTGTCATGCATAGTAGGGGAAGTCATGCATCAATAATCTTTATCCAGGCCAATGACTTTGCCAATTAATGCTTTTTCACATAATTACAATATTATGTGTGTCGTGTGGTGTATTTTGTATCCCACATGTTGGCCACAATGAACTGGCGTCAATGTGTTCGTCTGAATAACAGTTGAAGATGCCTCATTCACCTCAGAAACATGGCTGCAGTCGTAGAAAGAGCAAGAATTTTTTTAAAAAATGTATGTAATATAACAAATATTTCTGGTGCAGCAGTGATAATTGAGAGTAATTTAAATTCCTAATGACTCCCAGAAAGGTATGAAAATCATATATTTTCAACAATATGCCTGATAGAAGTGTAAAAGTAAAAGTTTGAGTTTACTTGAACCGAAGTAAAAAATTCTTTAACTACTGAAATTAGCCAAAATACCTGTAGTAATGGTATCTGAAGATGATATAGTAATAGATGTTTATTCCTCCATTGTCTGTAAACCACCCAGCCATCCCAAATAGGATCACTTGCTTATATAGATGAAATTCCAGCGGACTCCGCCAAACGACGTCTATAGAAATGAGAGTAAAAAGGTAATCAAAGATTTAAAGGGTACATTGCCATCCATGCAAAAAACAAATGTCATTATTGTAAACATTCCGCAGAGACACGATTTAATTCCCAAGTCATGTGTAAATATAGAAATAGAGGCTACAAATGGAAAAATTCATAAAATTTGTAAGAGTTTTCCAAATGTCCAAATTGTAGATGTAAGTAAATTAGACAGGAAGTTCCACACTCGGCATGGCCTACACTTAAATAGATTAGGAAAAGAGTATCTTAGTGATGAAATCTGCAAAATTGTAAATTCAAATGGTAAGAATAATACGACAGTAATATCATTAGAGTGGAAGCAGGGAAACTGGTAGAAGAAGCCAAACGTGAGGTTTGGCATTCACATCTTTTGAAGTCAAATTTAACGGAGTGCAAAAATGGTATTTCGGATTTGTCTAGCAACAATAATAATAACAATTATGATAATAATAATGTAAATAAATCACCAACACAAGCTTGCAAAAGTAACAAATTTAAAATTTACCACCAGAATGTCCAGTCTCTTTATAATAAAATTGATTACATAAATCTAATGCTTAAAAATGAACTTAAAGACATCTCAGCACTATGTATTTCAGAACATTGGCTGAAAGAGGAACAACTTGAATTAATTCAATTCCCAGGGTTTATACAAGCTAGTAAATACTCTAGATCTAATATTAGCCATGGTGGTACTTGCATCTTCTTAAGAAATAATTTAGATCATGAACAGATAACAGCTTATGATTATCTAATTATGGAACAGGATTTTGAATTCTCTGCCGTAAAAATTCAGCAGTTTAAGTTAATAATTGTATGCGTATACCGTTCTCCGTCAGGAAAGTTTCCTCTATTTATAGATAAACTAGAATTGTTACTCAATAACATGAGCAAAGTAAATTTCGATATAATAATTTGTGGGGATGTAAATGTGGATTTCTTAAAACTTGATAGAAATTGTGAATTATTAAACCAGTTACTAATTTCCTATGGGCTGAAACCTACAGTAAATACACCAACAAGAATAACAAAATTTAGTAAAACCACTCCTGATCAAATTTTTATAAATACAGATAAATATCACCATTCAATAGAAGTCTATTGTCCGGGTTTTAGTGACCACCATGGACAAATACTGAGTTTTGAAGTATCCGAAGTAATCAATAATAATGATAATGGAGTAAAATCAAAGTGCAGGTCATTCACTGAAGCAAATGTTACATATTTCAATGACTTATTAAATAAGGAAACATGGTCAGAAATTTATGAACTAGAAAATGTAAATGATAAATTTAATGCATTTAACAGTACCCTAAAACACTATTTTGAAATAGCATTCCCCTTTAAACGAAGAACTGTTCAAAATAACAAAACTAGCAATTGGATAACAACAGGGATTATAAATTCATGTCAAAGAAAGAAATTTCTACACAAATTATATAAACAATACCACACAACACCTGAATTCAATTTATACTACAAAAAATACACTAGCATATTAAATAAGGTAATAAGACTAGCAAAGAAAATGCATAATGATAATTTTATTTCCCAATCATCTAATAAAAACAGGGCTATGTGGTCCGTAATAAAGAAAGAAACTGGAAAATATGCTAAAATACAAAGGAACATTACACTGACCAGAAATAATAAAGTGATTAATAATCCAGAGGAAATAGCAAACACTTTTAATGACTATTTTCTGGAAATTCCGCAAAAATTATTAAATAAATCACAGGTAAATACACTAAATTCTAATAATAAAATAAATATATGCAGTGATTCTTTATTTATAAATCATGTCACAAGTGAAGAGGTAAGAATAGTTATAAAAGAGCTAAAAAATAAATTCTGTGCTGGCATTGATGGCATCCCTGATGCAATTTTAAAGAAATGTGCCGAAAATATAATAAATCCACTTACGCACTTAATAAACAGTTCAATTCTCTCAGGAACTTACCCGGATATTTTGAAGTTATCAAAAGTAATTCCAGTGCACAAAAACGGTTCAAAAGATGAATTAGATAACTATCGTCCTATTACCTTACCAACTGGTATTGCAAAAATTGTGGAAAAAATTATGTATAAGAGACTGATAAGTTTCATAGAAAAAAATAAAATATTATCAAACTCACAACATGGATTTAGAACGGAAAAATCTACACAGACAGCAATTTACGAATGTAGTAATAGTATACTGAAATTAATTGACAATAAGGAACATGTAACTGGCCTATTCTTGGATTTATCGAAAGCATTTGATGTAGTTGACCATAAAATCCTCCTTACCAAACTAAATCAATATGGTGTTAGAGGTCTAGCTAATAAATGGATAGAGTCTTACTTAACAAGGCGTAAACAAATAGTAAGCTTGAGACACAAGGATGATGGAACCAAATTACTTAATGAAACATTGTCCAATGAGGGAATTATTGAATTTGGAGTACCCCAGGGATCGGTTTTGGGCCCACTACTCTTTCTTCTATATATCAATGATATAACACAGAACGTTCATTCACATAAGGAAATTTTGTTTGCGGACGATACAACACTCGTAATAAAAGGTGAAACTAAACAGGTCATACAGCAGTCTGCTGACTCCGTTACAGGAGAGTTAACCAAATGGTCACAAGATAATCGCCTCATAATAAACTATAAAAAGACAGTATGTCTAAATTTCCACACTATACAGAATAGGAATCCTGCGATGCCCAATATAACATTAAATGGTCATCAAATAGAAAATAAATCAGAAACAAAGTTTTTAGGACTATGGATACAACAAGACTTGAAATGGAATAAACATATACAATATCTGAATACTAAACTGAACTCGATGTGCTTTGCGTTACGTATTTTGAAAACCTGCACTAGCATGCACACATTAAGAAATACTTATTTTGCTTATTTCCATTCATACTTAAGATATGGGATCATATTTTGGGGTATGTCGCCAGATGTACCAAGCACGTTTAGGATACAAAAGAGAGCGATTAGAATTATGGCAAATGTAAACTCGAGAGAATCATGTAGACCTCTGTTTAAAGATTTAAACATTCTCCCACTGCCCTGCATATATATCTTTGAAAGTATTATGTTTTTTAAAAAGAATTTAATGAATAAAGATGTTTTTCTTAAAACAAACAATGATGTTCATAGGCATAACACAAGACAAAATCAAAACATTCATATTTCACACACACACACAAGCATATATCAAAAAGGAACTTTTCACACTGGAGTTAAATTATACAATAAACTACCCCAGTATATAAAACTGGCCCCAAAAATAAAAACCTTTGATAGAATGTTGAAAGCTTATCTGCAGTGCCATTGTTTTTACTCAGTAGTTGAATATTTTAGCGTATAGGAGTGATGGAATCTATAACTATATTTTACTTTTTTAATTTAATTTTAATACCTAGCTGTATGTTGTTGTATTTATAGAATTAAGTTTTCATATTATGATAATAGAGTGAGGTGTAAATAGTTGTGCAATAAGATTGTATCTATTAAGATTTGCTATTATAATAAGTTATAAATAGTTATAATCTTAGTAATATATACCTGTTAGTTCTTTTATTTTATGCATGTAAATTCTGACGTGTCCTATATCAAAATGTATTGAATGCATGTATTTGATCAAATGGAATTAATAAAAATCTATCTATCTATCTATCTATCTATCTATCTATCTATCTATCTATCTATCTATCTATCTATTATAAGCATCATGTACACTATTGCCAACCCCATGCATTCGGTACTATATCGCATCTGGCAGACCAATGGATTTTGCCTAGACCAATAATTGTTAGGTAGTGCAGGGGAAGTCGCACATCAATAATCTTTATCCAGGCCAATGGTTTTGCCAATTATTTCTTTTTTCACATAATTACAAAGTTATGTGTGTAGTGTATTTTGTATCAGACATGTTGGCAACGCAATATGACGTCAATGTGTCGGCCAAAAACATCTGCCTTCGTTCTGCCGTCATTAAACAAGCTATAAATAAAAACGTTCATTTAAGCAATATTAGTGATATTTGACAGTATTTGTAATGTGCAGCAGGGATATTTGACAGTATTTTCAATTCCTAATGACTCCCAGAAAGGTATGTGAATGATATATGTTCAATAATCTACCCCGTTCTGGTTTGCTTCCGGTTCTGATAAACTCCACAATTAATATACCTTCCATATGAATTAAAATGATGTGCAATTTACTTTTTGATTGCAGATTTTGCACTTCTCAACAATCCAAAAATCTCCCAAGCCTCAAAAACAAATTAACATCATTTTGAGTATTTTCTAATGGTGTATTGAATGGGTTAAAACCATAACCGTGTGAGTGTCAATTTAGCACAAGCGAGTTCAGCATTTCCGTTTCCATGATGGCAAGTCGTTCCACCTTTGTTATTGGCCAGCATTCAGTACCATACAGTGCAATGGGATGGATTCTAGATCGGTATACATTCAAGCCTATCTGGAATCTTCCTAGCACAGAGTGCACCAGTCACAGAACACCATTTAAGTCACGTACTGCACAGGCGGTTAGATAATCAAGTAATTGGTTTTATGTCCCTTGTAACTACTGCGGCTTTTAGAGACGCCGGGGTGCCGAAATTTCGCTCCGAAGGGGATCTAAATCTACTGACACGGCTCGCTTGCATTTACGCACCCTCCAATGCCAGCCGAGTGTGCCAGGATCGATCCTGCAACCTTGGGAACAGCAGGCGAGAACATTACCACTGAACCACACAGCCAGGTAAAGATATCTGCACTGAGATTTCCGTCAGCAGGAATTGTCGAGCCTAGATACTTAAAAGTCCTTGTTGTTGGTAGGTCAATGTCTTCGATTCTGATGATATCCAAGTCGTCGAGATTGGTCCCAGCGCACTGTTGAGATTCGGCAAGCTATTCTTGCGGCTATTCTAAATAAAAAAAGCTTCACTGGCTGCACAATTTACCCAAACATTCTAAATGATTTAGGCCTACTACTGTTGTACCCTGATGATTAAAACTACAGAACAGGAGACCAAGCCGTCGTAACTTTCAACAAGGTATATTACTGAAAATATAGTATTTATGATTGACAAACCTTTCTCGGAGATGTTGGGAGTAGTTTTACTTTCTCAATTGCCACTGCTGCACCGGAATAATTCCTTTTAATTGATTATTTAAGAAGCAAAAGGAAGCTTGTAGTTTAACGTGACCGTTAATCTCGCGATCATAAGCCACGGGACCTCAGTTTTACGTGGAATCCGAACCACAGGACATGGCATTTCACATTGATTAAGAAAAATAATGCTTTTAGCATTGTCTTCATTTCACTATGGACGTCATCTTGGACACTACGTCATACGTCATGTGACACCCGAAAAACGAACATCTGAGTACGTTACCAACATATCCAATACAAACTTCACCATATGACACGTAAAGTTTGAAATTGTTACAAATTTCCACTAAGTTAAGCGTCTTGCGGAAAATTACTGCTAGTACCACAAGCAAGGGGGTCTGGGGCGTAAGCCCCAGGTTAGGTTTGTTTTTGTATGTAAAACATTAATAAGATAGAATTTATGTCCGCTACTAGGTTAGGTATAAAGCCTCCGTGGCTTAGGCGGCAGCGCGTCGGCCTCTCACCGCTGGGTCCGTGGTTCAAATCCCGGTCACTCCATGCGAGATCTGTGCTGAACAAAACGGAGGCAGACAGGTTTTTCTCCGGGTACTCCGGTTTTCCCTGTCAAAATTTCATTCCAGCAACACTCTCCACTATCATTTCATTTCATCTGCCATTCATTTAATCATTGCCCCAGAGGAGTGCGTCAGGCCTCGGCAGCCGACACAGTCCATATCCTCACCGCTAGATGGGGGCTTCATTCATTCCATTCCTGACCCGGTCGGAGACTGGAAGCAGGCTGTGGATTTTCATTTTCATTACTAGGTTAGGTACTGCCTGGTCGAAAATTACTGCTAGTACCACAAGCAAGGGGGTCTGGGGCGTAAGCCCCAGGTTAGGTCTGTTTTTGTATGTAAAACATTATAAATACATAAATAAACACTGACAATTGGCGCAATTTTTCATTACATTACTTTATCGACGCTCTTTTGTTTACTCGTTCTATACCTGATGTGAGATAGTACCAAATGCGTGGGGTTGGCATTCCTGACTTAGAAAGCAAGATGGCTCCAAAAGACTTCATTTCTGCTATATAAGTCGTGTATCTATTTGGGATGGCTGGGTGGGTTTATGGCAGCGGACGAGTCAACATCTATTATTTTAACATCTCCGGATACCATTACTAAAGGTACTTTGGCAAATTTCATTACCTAAATTTTTTTATACCTTTGGTCTCCTGTTCTGTAGCACTACCCCTCTAGGTTTAAGTGGAATCCCAACCACAAGACGTGATATTTCACTTTGAAAATCTCACATGCATTGGCCAGGAATCGAACCCGGTGAGGCAAACAGCTTGACAACTGCACCACCACACCCCCTCACTTCTACAGGGCTACAAGAAGTCAAAACATGTTCCATTATGACTACTCAGCCAAGTACGGCGGAATGTTAAAATATGATATTTTAAACACAAGCATAAACTGTGCCCATATTGATAATGACACCCTGAAGTTGGTAATGTTTATATATAGTTATGACTCACCCAACAATAAGGAATATTATCACTCCCAAAAGAAAATAATTTGTTTGGTAGTACAAAAGATTGTGGATCACTCTATTTGCCCATTTGTCAGGATCTTTCATGTTTGGAATTTGAAAACGAGCCGATTCCAAAAGAAAATCATCCAAACTTCTCAAGGGACAAATTTCAAAAGCAACCTTTTTACGATCCATTTTCAAGAAGTGCAATTGCAACCACTCGATCAAGGAAGATACTCTATGATACACTGCTCCTCTGCTCCAAAGAATGCTCTTCTCCAAGGAAAATATAATAACAGAGACGACACTCAATGCCAATTTTCAAGATACGATTATTGGCTCAAATTTTAAGTTCACGTGGCATTGCTTGGGCTAGAATGACTACCAATGTCACATATAAAGTAACTACGGTCGATTGTGATCATTACGTTCGAATATTATTACCGTCAAAACTGATTGTCAGTGTCTAACATTAAATCGAAATCATGCATTATTGCACCTGAGAACGCAATATCGTTCCAAAAATGAAATAACAATAATGAGTTATGGTGTGACATGTTGGTATGATTTCCAATTCTACGAAAATTATTTTCTATTTATTTGTCATTCGAGCTGAAGGACATGAGAGAGAAGCTGATATTCAGAAAGGTGTTAGACAAGGCTGCAACTTATCACCCATACTTTTCAATCTTTACATTGCACAAGCAATGAAGGAAATTAGAGAAAAAAGTAAAGTGGGAGTGAAGATTCAAGGAGAAATAATTTCAACTCGGAGATTTGCTGATGACATCGTCATCTTGGCCGACAAGCCTGAGGATTTGAATGCGTTCTTGAATGGTATGGACTCCATCTTACGGAAAGATTACATGATGAAAATTAATAATTGTAAAACAAAAATACTAGAATGCAGCCGAAATAAATCAGAAACCTCTATGGACATCAAATTGGCATGTGAAAAGCTGAAGGAAGTAGGAGACTTCTGTTACTTAGGAAGCAAAATAACCAGTGATGGACGAAGCAAAGAGGATATAAAAAGTAGGTTGGCTCAGGCAAGGAAAGCATTTCTACAGAAAAGGAATCTGTTGACATCGAAGGTAGATTTAGGTATTAGGAAGTAATTTTTGAAAGCCTTTGTCTGGAGCGTGGGGCTCTATGGAAGTGAAACTTGGACTATTGGTGCAGCAGAAAAGAGGAGAATTGAAGCATTTGAAATGTGGTGTTACAGGAGAATGATGAAGATCAGATGGGTAGATAGGGTTACAAACGAAGAGGTATTAAGACGAGTGGGAGAGGAGAGATGTTTCTGGCGACTGCTAATGAAGAGAAGAGATAGGTTAGTAGGACACATACTAAGACACCCAGGATTAGCAAGCTTAGTTATGGAAGGAAGGGTCGAGGACAAGAACTGTAGGGGTAGACCAAGGTTAGAATATGTTAAACAAATTGCCTCGGATGTAAGGTGTGGTAGCTATCTAGAGATGAAACGATTAGCTCAGGACAGGGAGGCATGGAGAGCTGCATCAAACCAGTCAAAAGACTGAAGACTTAAACAACAACATTTATTTGACTAAGTAAAAGCTTAGCAGTGCATTTTAAACAAAATACTTAATAATGACTTAAAGCATCGCCGTCTATAGATAGATAGTTTTATTATTTCCAATTGATCTAATACATGTATACAATACATTTTTGATGTAGGACACGTCAGAATTTACATCTATAAAATAAAAGTACGAATAGGTATATATTACTAATACTATAACTATTTATAACTTATTATAATAACAGATCTTAAGAGATACAATCTTATTGGACAATTGAATGCATGTATTGAATGCATGTATTTGATCAAATGGAATTAATAAAAATCTATCTATCTATTTATTATCATAATATGAAAACTTAATCCTATAAATACAACAACTAACAGCTAGGTATTACAATTAAAATAGAAATGTAAAATATAATTAGAGATTTCATCGTTTCTATAAACTAAGATATTCAACTACAGAGTAGAAACAATGGCACTGCAGATAAGCTTTCAACATTCTATCAAAGGTTTTTATTTTTGGGGCCAGTTTTATATACTGGGGTAGTTTATTGTATAATTTAACTCCAGTGTGAAAAGTTCCTTTTTGATATATGCTTGTGTGTGTGTGTGTGTGTGTGTGTGTGAAATATGAATGTTTTGATTTCGTCATGTGTTATGCCTATGAACATCATTGTTTGTTTTAAGAAAAACATCTTTATTCATTAAATTCTTTTTAAAAACATAATACTTTCAAAGATATATATGCAGGGCAGTGGGAGAATGTTTAAATCTTTAAACAGAGTTTACATTTGCCATAATTCTAATCGCCCTCTTTTGTATCCTAAACGTGCTTAGTACATCTGGCGACATACCCCAAAATATGATCCCATATCTTAAGTATGAATGGAAATAAGCAAAATAAGTATTTCTTAATGTGTGCATGCTAGTGCAGGTTTTCAAAATACGCAACGCAAAGCACATCGAGTTCAGTTTAGTATTCAGATATTGTATATGTTTATTCCATTTCAAGTCTTGTTGTATCCATAGTCCTAAAAACTTTGTTTCTGATTTATTTTCTATTTGATGACCATTTAATGTTATATTGGGTTTCGCAGGATTCCTATTCTGTATAGTGTGGAAATTTAGACATACTGTTTTTTATAGTTTATTATGAGGCGATTATCTGGTGACCATTTGGTTAACTCTCCTGTAACGGAGTCAGCAGACTGCTGTATGACCTGTTTAGTTTCACCTTTTATTACGAGGGTTGTATCGTCCGCAAACAAAATTTCCTTTTGTGAATGAACGTTCTGTGTTATATCATTGATATATAGAAGAAAGAGTAGTGGGCCCAAAACCGATCCCTGGGGTACTCCAAATTCAATTCCCTCATTGGACAAAGTTTCATTAAGTAATTTGGTTCCATCATCCTTGTGTCTCAAGCTTACTATTTGTTTACGCCTTTTTAAGTAAGACTCTATCCATTTATTAGCTAGACCTCTAATACCATATTGATTTAGTTTGGTAAGGAGGATTTTATGGTCAACAACATCAAATGCTTTCGATAAATCCAAGAATAGGCCAGTTACATGTTCCTTATTGTCAATTAATTTCAGTATACAATTACTACATTCGTAAATTGCTGTCTGTGTAGACTTTTCCGTTCTGAATCCATGTTGTGAGTTTGATAATATTTTATTTTTTTCTATGAAACTTATCAGTCTCTTATACATAATTTTTTCCACAATTTTTGCAATGCCAGTTGGTGAGGTATTAGGACGATTGTTATCTAATTCATCTTTTGAACCGTTTTTGTGCACTGGAATTACTTTTGATAACTTCAAAATATCCGGGTAAGTTCCTGAGAGAATTGAACTGTTTATTAAGTGCGTAAGTGGATTTATTATATTTTCTGCACATTTCTTTAAAATTGCCTCAGGGATGCCATCAGTGCCAGCACAGAATTTATTTTTTAGCTCTTTTATAACTATTCTTACCTCTTCTCTTGTGACATGATTTATAAATAAAGAATCACTGCATACATTTATTTTATTATTAGAATTTAGTGGATTTACCTGTGATTTATTTAATAATTTTTGTGGAATTTCCAGAAAATAGTCATTAAAAGTGTTTGCTATTTCCTCTGGATTATTAATCACTTTATTATTTCTGGTCAGTGTAATGTTCCTTTGTATTTTAGCAGATTTTCCAGTTTCTTTCTTTATCACGGACCACTTAGCCCTGTTTTTATTAGATGATTGGGAAATAAAATTATCATTATGCATTTTCTTTGCTTGTCTTATTACCTTATTTAATATGCTAGTGTATTTTTGTAGTATAAATTGAATTCAGGCGTTGTGTGGTATTGTTTATATAATTTGTGTAGAAATTTCTTTCTTTGACATGAATTTATAATCCCTGTTGTTATCCAATTGCTAGTTTCGTTATTTTGAACAGTTCTTCGTTTAAAGGGGGATGCTATTTCAAAATAGTGTTTTAGGGTACTGTCAAATGCATTAAATTTATCATTTACATTTTCTAGTTCATAAATTTCTGACCATGTTTCCTTATTTCATAAGTCATTGAAATATGTAACATTTGATTCAGTGAATGACCTGCACTTAGATTTTACTCCATTATCATTATTATTGTGGCCTCCGTGGCTTAGGTGGTAGCACGCCGGCCTCTCACCGATGGGTCCGTGGTTCAAATCCCGATCACTCCATGTGAGATCTGTGCTGGACAAAACGGAGGCAGACAGGTTTTTCTCCGGGTACTCCGGTTTTCCCTGTCAAAATTTCATTCCAGCAACACTCTTCACTATCATTTCATTTCATCTGTCATTCATTTAATCATTGCCCCAGAGGAGTGCGTCAGGCCTCGGCAGCCGGCACAGTTCATATCCTTGCCGCTAGATTGGGGCTCCATTCATTCCATTCCTGACCCGGTCGGAGACTGGAAGCAGGCTGTGGATTTTCATTTTCATCATTATTATTGATTGTTTCGGATACTTCAAAACTCAGTATTTGTCCATGGTGGTCACTAAAACCCAGACAATAGACTTCTATTGCATGGTGATATTTATCTGTATTTATAAAAATTTGATCAGGAGTGGTTTTACTAAATTTTGTTATTCTTGTTGGGGTATTTACTGTAGGTTTCAGTCCATAGGAAATTAGTAACTGTGTTAATAAATCACAATTTCTATCAAATTTTAAGAAATCCACATTTACATCCACACAAATTATTATATCGAAATTTACTTTGCTCATGTTATTGAGTAACAATTCTAATTTATCTAAATAAAGGAAATTTTCCTGACGGAGAACGGTATGCGCATACAATTATTAACTTAAACTGCTGTATTTTTACGGCAGAGAATTCAAAATCCTGTTCCATAATTAGATAATCATAAGCTGTTATCTGTTCATGATCTAAATTATTTCTTAAGAAGATGCAAGTACCACCATGGCTAATATTAGATCTAGAGTATTTACAAGCTGGTATAAACCCTGGGAATTGAATTAATTCGAGTTGTTCCTCTTTCAGCCAATGTTCTGAAATACATAGTGCTGAGATGTCTTTAAGTTCATTTTTAAGCATTAGATTTATGTAATCAATTTTATTATAAAGAGACTGGACATTTTGGTGGTAAATTTTAAATTTGTTACTTTTGCCAGCTTGTGTTGGTGATTTATTTACATTATTATTATCATAATTGTTATTATTATTGTTGCTAGACAAATCCGAAATACCATTGTTGCAATCCGTCAAATTTGACTTCAAAAGATCTGAATGCCAAACCTCACGCGTGGCTTCTTCTACCAGTTTCCCTGCTTCCACTCTAATGATATTACTGTTGAATTATTCTTACCATTTGAATTTACAATTTTGCAGATTTCATCACTAAGATACTCTTTTCCTAATCTATTTAAGTGTAGGCCATGCCGAGTGTGGAACTTCCTGTCTAATTTACTTACATCTACAATTTGGACATCTGGAAAACTCTTACAAATTTTATGAATTTTTCCATTTGTAGCCTCTATTTCAACATTTACACATGATTTGGGAATTAAATCGTATCTCTGCGGAATGTTTACAATAATGACATTTGTTTTTTGTATGGATGGCAATGTACCCTTTAAATCTTTGATTACCTTTTTACTCTCATTTCTATAGACGTCGTTTGCTCCAGCGATGATCACTGCGTAGTCCTTTGCAGTAAGGGACGCACACTCTCCTATCATCCCGTTCGTGACCTCTGCAATTTGAGCTCCGGGCTTTACTGTC
Organism: Meconema thalassinum; assembly: GCA_946902985.2. NCBI lineage: Eukaryota > Metazoa > Arthropoda > Insecta > Orthoptera > Tettigoniidae > Meconema > Meconema thalassinum. The sequence continues at coordinate 890,576,740 of OX336389.2, forward strand.
GAAGTGACCTCCATTTCTCTGCTTCTCTCCAATACGCATGCTGCTACATCTCGCCCGTGGCTATCCGCAAATATCCGCATCTTCCTGGATTTTCTCTTTATTACTTTCTTCTTTTCTTCTTGAAGAAAGTCATCATTTTCTTCGACAAGCACTCCAAATGAATTTGAGACGGGAATTTCAGTTACATGTACTCCATTTATAGGCCTAGGCTTACTCAATCTTACCTTACCAGCAATCACTGTCGACCAAGTATCATTACTTTCCTCTCTGTTTCCTTTTAATTTATTCAACTCTTCCATTAACTTAGCAATATCTTCCTTTAGCAGCATTATAATTTCGTCTTTTGAGGACAGTTCGTTTCTCAGGTTATGACATTCGCATGACGGTAGCGGTAGGCCTACATTACGACAATCGGTTTCACTTTTCTCCTCATTCAATTTTACCTGAGATCTTGTGATGATTTTATTTGCATTTTTTACTTTTATTTTGCACGACGAGCAAAAATCCGTTACGGTTACACTACCTGACGAGACACTTACACTGTTTACTGTCGTCATACTAGAGATCTATGTTAGCCTAGATGTTTACACCAAATTACACTAAATTTATTTTAATTATTACACCCTAAATAAATTAATCTAATCACCTACCAATAAAGAAGAATGTGAAATACATATATCTTCCAATCGGGTGAAGTCTCGTAAAAGCACCACTGCTCTACTTGGTTCAAACAGTGATTGAAGAAGTCACCGAATCTTTGGATACACGTTCCCACAACTTAGTTTAAGTTTATTAAATTATCAATAAGAATTTCTAAATACTATCAATATTCCGTATTACACTTGATCTAAGGAAAGTAACTTTATAGATTTTAAACCTCTGTTATAATATTTTACCACTTTTATCAAATATTTACACTAGCTGCTATTTCACTACACTTTCACTGTGACGCCATCTTATGTTATGATAATAGAGTGAGGTGTAAATATTTGTGCAATAAGATTGTATCTATTAAGATTTGCTATTATAATAGGTTAAATAGTTATAATATTAGTAATATATACCTGTTAGTTCTTTTATTTTATAGAAGTAAATTCTGACGTGTCCTATATCAAAAATGTATTGAATGCATGTATTTGATCAAATGGAATTAATAAAAATCTATCTATCTATTTATTATCACAATATGAAAACTTAATTCTATAAATACAACAACTAACAGCTAGGTATTACAATTAAAATAGAAAAGTAAAATATAATTATAGATTTCATCGTTTCTATAAACTAAGATATTCAACTACAGAGTAGAAACAAGTGTAAGTGGATTTATTATATTTTCTGCGCATTTCTTTAAAATTGCATCAGGGATGCCATCAATGCCAGCACATTTTTTTAGCTCTTTTATAACTATTCTTACCTCTTCACTTGTGACATGATTTATAAATATAGAATCAATACATATATTTATTTTATTATTAGAATTTAGTGTATTTACCTGTGATTTATTTAATCATTTTTGTTGAATTTCCAGAAAATAGTCATTGAAAGTGTAATGTTCCTATGTATTTTAGCAGATTTTCCAGTTTCTTTCTTTATCGCGGACCACATAGCCCTGGTTTTATTAGATGATTGGGAAATAAAATTATCATTATGCATTTTCTTTGCTAGTCTTATTACCTTATTTAATATGATAGTGTATTTTTGGTAGTATAAATTGAATTCAGGTGTTGTGTGGTATTGTTTATATAATTTGTGTAGAAATTACTTTCTTTGACATGAATTTATAATCCCTGTTGTTATCCAATTGCTAGTTTTGTTATTTTGAACAGTTCTTTGTCTAAAGTGGAATTGCTGTTTCAAAATAGTGTTTTAGGGTACTAAATGCATTAAATGTATCATTTACATTTTCTAGTTTATAAATTTCTGACCTTGTTTCCTTATTTAATAAGTCATTGAAATATGCAACATTTGTTGCAGTGAATGACCTGCACTTTGATTTTACTCCATTATCATTATTATTGATTGTTTCGGGTACTTCAAAACTCAGTATTTGTCCATGGTGGTCACTAAAACCCGGACAATAGACTTCTATTGCATGGTGATATTTATCTGTATTTAAAAAAAATGATCAGGAGTGGTTTTACTAAATTTTGTTATTCTTGTTGGGGTATTTACTGTGGGTTTCAGTCCATAGGAAATTAGTAACTGTGTTAATAAATCACAATTTCTATCAAATTTTAAGAAATCCACATTTACATCCCCACAAATTATTATATCGAAATTTACTTTGATCATGTTATTGAGTATCAATTCTAATTTATCTATAAATAAAGGAAACTTTCCTGACGGTATACGCATAAAATTATTAAATTAAACTGCTGTATTTTTATGGCAGAGAATTCAAAATCCTGTTCCATAATTAGATAATCATAAGCTGTTAACTGTTCATGATCTAAATTATTTCTTAAGAAGATGCAAGTACCACCATGGCTAATATTAGTTCTAGAGTATTTACTAGCTTGTATAAACCCTGGGAATTGAATTAATTCGAGTTGTTCCTCTTTCAGCCAATGTTCTGAAATACATAGTGCTGAGATGTCTTTAAGTTCATTTTTAAGCATTAGATTTATGTAATCAATTTTATTATAAAGAGACTGGACATTTTGGTGGTAAATTTTAAATTTGTTACTTTTGCAAGCTTGTGTTGGTGATTTATTTACATTATTATTATCATAATTGTTATTATTATTGTTGCTAGACAAATCCGAAATACCATTGTTGCACTCCGTTAAATTTGACTTCAAAAGATCTGAATGCCAAACCTCACGCTTGGCTTCTTTTACAAGTTTCCCTGCTTCCACTCTAAAGATATTACTGTTGAACTATTCTTACCATTTGAATTTACAATTTTGCAGATTTCATCACTAAGACACTCGTTTCCTAACCTATTTAAGTGTAGGCCATGTCGAGTGTGGAACGTCCTGTCAAATTTACTTACATCTATAATTTGGACATTTGGAAAACTCTTACAAATTTTACGAATTTTTCCATTTGTAGCCTCTATTTCTACATTTACACATGATTTGGGAATTAAATCGTATCTCTGCGGAATGTTTACAATAATGACATTTGTGTTAAGCATGGATGGCAATGTACCCTTTAAATCTTTGATTACCTTTTTACTCTCGTTTCTATAGATGTCATTTGCTCCAGCGATGATTACTGCATAGTCCTTTGAAGTGAGGGTTGCACACTCCCCTAACATCCCGTTCGTGACCGTTGCAATGGGTTCTCCTGGCTTTACTGTCGAAGTGACCTCCATTTCTCCGCTTCTCTCCAATACGCTTGCTGCTACATCTCGCCCATGGCTATCCGCAAATATCTGCATCTTCCTGGATTTTCTCTTTATCACTTTCTTCTTTTCTTCTTGTAGAAAGTCATCATTTTCTTCGATGAGCGCTCCAAATGAATTTGAGACAGGAATTTCAGTTACATGTACCGGTATTCCAGTTATAGGCCTAGGCATATTCAATCTTACCATACCAGCAACCACTTTGGACCAAGTTTCCTTGCTTTCCTCTCTGTTTCCTTTTAATTTATTCAACTCTTCTATTAACTTAGTAATATCTTCCTTTAGCAGCTTTATAATTTCATCTTTTGAGGACAGTTCGTTTCTCAGGTTATGACATTCGCATGACGGTAGCGGTAGGCCTACATTACGACAATCGGTTTCACTTTTCTCCTCACTCAATTTTACCTGAGATCTTGTGATGATCTTATTTGCATTTTTTAAATTTTATTTTGCATAATTCTCAAGCCATGCTGTTGGTAGAATTGGCAACGTACAGAAGAGTCCGTATATTCTATAAACACGTAAGGCCACAAGATAAGTTTTAATCTTAAATATTGTTTATTTTAATATGACAGCATCTACAAGCAGTTCGTACTGACTATTTCAACAACCGTGAAATTCCTCGTGGTAAATCAGACCTGCTTAAAGTTGTAGAAGTGAGGATTTCCTGTATTAAGTTGCATGTGTAACCAATACTTGGTTATGAATTTAACCAACACATTCTTCACTAATATTTCAGACGACTAGGAAGTGTTTTGTGCCTGGATGTAAGTCAAATTATGGCAGCACTATTTAAATAACTGTTTTGATGACTACAGCGAGGTGAACTTTCTGTGTCTGGTAGGCCTAATTTAGTTTAGGTATATATCTTCATGTGCCCTCTATTTTCCAGTACATTATGAACTGTACTCAGTTGGCAAGTGCTTTTAGGTGGATTTCTTTAGAAAGCTACCTATTTTTAAATTGCGTGACCGGTGGAACATTATTGTTAGAATGTCAACATTAAGCTGGGAGGCCTATTGTGACTATGGTGAGTGCATCTGTGGACACAAGGCATAACGATAGAATATAAAGTGTGATCTCTTCTCCCTCAATAGCATGTAATGAATACGGATCGGGTTGGCACTCGCCGCTACGCAGCGCTACATTCGACTTGAGATTGTTGATTTCTGCATATGTTTACGTGTTTATGTGCGATATATTAAGTATTTAATCGGTCGGAGTGTTTTGGTGGTGTTCTGCGCAAACATTTATTGATATACAAGTGGTTACACTATTACTTCATAGTATTAATACCTGAAATGCTATTGTAGGAAGCATTAACTGAAATGGAATTTAATTTCTTGTCGTATGTTGACGTTATCTTCGTGTGTTAATTTTATTATTATTTAATGTAAGTAAACAGCAGTTTAGCCCTTACATTTTCATGAGTGCTTAATGTGAGTAGTGAAGATGCCTTGCTTTTTTGTACCAGGATGCAGATCTAGCTATGGGGACTGTAAAGAGGTCAGACGGTTTTTCAAACCTCCTAAAGATTAGGAACGTTTTATCAAGTGCAAAGGGGCCATACCAGGGAAGGATAGGGAACTTACTGAAAAGTCCTACATCTGTGATGCTCACTTTTCAGAAGATTTAATTGTTAAATTTGACAAATTTGCGATAGAAGGGAAGGAAGTATTACTTCTCCCAAGAACCAACTGGCGATTGAAAGACTATTCTGTTCCACATATATTTCCTAATTTGCCTAAGAATTTGTCCAGTATGGTGTAAATAAAAATGCTCTTGATGCCATTAAAGATTCTGTGAAGAAAGGGATGAGAATACAAAGACAATGAGTTAAAAAACATATATGTACCGTAATGTTGAAGGAGGCGTGATCAGTTTTAGACAATAGCCTACTCTATGAAGGGGTCATGACTATGCCTTCTATGTCTGTTTAATGTTAAGTTCTTCTGAAATGATGGTAGTTTACTGATTTTGGTGTTTGTGGAGTGAAATTTATGGTGATTATTGAATTTTATAGTAATCTAAGGTAAAGTTGAAAGTTGCGTTCATACGGCTTTTTTTTCTGTGTTGCAAGTCTGTTAAGGAAATGTAAAATGTGTAACAATGTGAAGAAATCCTTTCTGATAGCGAGGTTAATTGTTCCGTTCTTTTTTTTAATTTACCGATAGCTGGCCAAACTAATTGCATTTTGAACTTGCTCTCTGTCTTCGCTTATTGTCGAAACTGGACTATTACAGGAGACGACTTATTAAATTATAATTGGGCACAGTAAAGTATGTGGAGATGTCGAACTTATTAGCGCATATGAGGAAATCTTGCGGTGTTTTAGCATGTAAAACAGGTCGCAAGGTTTTAAAAGTCTCGTAAGCGCCAATGCTGACTTACATCACAGATCGGAGCCAGCGCTGCGCTGCGGCGGACCAGGCGTACTAGGCCAGGGATATCACTTCTTATTCTATTCGTTATGCACAAAGTGAAGGATTCCTTTGTGTTTTCTAAGATTGAGCATTTATTATGAGGAAGCCAAACAATACATACAGAATAATACAGATCAGTGCACCGCAATAACGGCCCTAGTCCGCTCGAGTAATCGATAACTGAGTCTCTGGTGGTGTGTATGTGTTACCAACTGTTGAGGATGAAATTTCTTTAAAACATACATTTCTGAGGGTTCGAATACACAACAGATTCATTATCAAAGGCAGTCTCTAAGTTAGTAAGAATGGTCTTATATATATTATCTGAGTGAGTCAATGACGGCAGTGAGCATAGCAGCAAGAAAATAAAACTTCAGATATTGGGACATTGAGGTACAGTACAGCCTTTTATTATTACCTTATCGGGAATTGACAGTTCATAACATGATAATATGTATCCTTTATTTGTGATATTTGTGTATAGATTTAGCGGACGTTATGTTCTGTTGTATTTTCGGAAACATTTGGCGTCAAAATCTATGTGTTTGCACAGTGTTAGCAATAACCATGTGCTTGCGCTAGGCCTCCCAGATGACAGATGGGCGGCGTTGCCAAACCTTATGCCACGGCTTGAGAATTGTAGACGGCATTGCTTAAAGCTGTTAAATATGATATAATCAAGAGTAATTAAAGTTTTCTATATTGTGGCATCATAACCTCAAAAATGAAGACTTACGAAAGGAAACAAGAGAGGAAATAAATAGCATCAAACAAGAACTAAGGACAGCAGAAGACAATTCACGTAAAATAAACGACGCCCTTGTACGGAAAATAGAAAATGTGGGCAACAGAACACAAAAAACTAGACACACTATCCTAGAAAATACATGCTCTAGAGCTACAAGAGGAGCAAAGATTGAAGAGGGAAAGAAAAAACAACATTGTCATTAAAAGTACCGGTAAAGAGCTACTACATAAAAACCTAACAAACAGTGAGCTAGGAAGCAAAGTCAAATCTATACTGGACAAAATAGAAACCGAAGTCAAGGTAGAAAACGTATTACAGATTGGGAGAGACAGACACGATAAATGGATAGTGAGAGTTACCTTTTAACACTTTGCAGACAAGCTGAAAATTGTGAGAAACAAACAGAAGCTAAAGGGGCAAGACCTCTATGTAGACGACGACCTCACCAAGAACGAAAGGGCAATACAAGCAAAACTAGGACAGATAGCCAGGGAGGAGAGGAGCAAAGGTACCAGCGAGGTGAAAGTGGGCTACCAGAAGATCCCACTAAACGGTCAATGGATTAATTGGGAGGATCTAAAAAACGGGGAGCTGACCGCCGCACTGTGATCAAGCAACCAGCGGTAACCAAGAAAGAACTACTACTTGTCACACTCAACGTAAGGTCTCTGAGAACTGAAGACAAGGAACTTGAACTGGAATATGCTCCCTTAAACATGAAGTACGACATACTAGGACTTATTGAAGTAAGACAACTTGGCGAGGGAATTCGAGAAAAACCGAATGAAGACATCTTCAGCTACATCGTTGAAACCAAAGGCCAAAGCAACTAAAAACAACATTCAGGAAATTCGGGGAATCTCAGAGAGAATTGCGCTGCTGTTCTTAGATATAGAAGGGAATACAATCGCAATTATACAAATCTATGCCCCCACAGAAAACAGCACAGAGGAGGAAATTGAAAACTTTTACGAGCAACTAGAAGACACACTGGACAACTTCAAAACACAAAGAACGTTCGTAATGGGGGACTTTAACAGTAAAGAGGGAATCAAGGAACATACAGACGAAGTGCCTATGGTACCATTCGGAAACGGAACTAGAAATGAGAGAGGAGACAAATTGATCCAGTTTGCTCAAGGACACAACATGAAAATTTATTGTGAACACTTTTTTAAGAAAATGCCAAAGAGTAGATGGACATGGAGAGGCCCGAACGGCAGGGAAAAAACTTAATTGACTTTATACTTACCGACAACTTAAAGGAATAATAATGAAGGAATATTATTATTAACTTAAAGGAAGTAACATATATTCAAGTCATCAGCGGGCTAAAATTCGACACCGACCATAAAATGGTGTGCTTAAAGCTGACAATAAAGAAGAATAGACGGCCGTACTTGAAGACCAGGAAAACTAGCCCTGGACAGATCAACCAGACCGAAAACGCCAAATAAATCCAGCATAAACTAAATCACCTGAAACAACAAAACCACCTAAACACACAGCACCTCTACACAGAACTCATAAAATGAATAACATCTGCATCTAACAACTCAGCAAAACCAAGAAGTAAGAAGGGACGACGCGATAAGCTAAAAGTCAGTACCAAACGCCTAATCGAGGAAAGGGAATTATTGAAAGTACAAGCTGTAGATAACAACCAGTGAAAGTTAGAGTACGGGCAGCTGAATAAGCACACAAAAAGGGAAATTACAAAGGATATTAGAGACCACAACACAGAAATCATCAGAAAGTACGCATAAGAATCAAAATCAATAAGAAAGATGAGAAAAGAACTACCACCAGACAAACAGTGGATGCTTGGAGGGAAAGACAAAAGAGGTAAAAGATGCAACAAGGGGGGAAATAACGAAACAGGCCACAGACATCTACAGAGAGCTGTACTGCAGTACACACCAAAGATGAGACTCAGACCAAAGCGATAAAGGGCTGGAGGCACTACACGACGAAGAAATTCCTCCCATCATGACCAGTGAAGTCAGAGCAGCAATAAAGGAGTCAAAAAACGAGAAATGCCCCGGAGAGGATGCCATCTACAACGAATATCTGAAAATGGGTGGCGAGTGTTATATCTTTGCAATATCTTTGCATGGACATATGGACTCTGTGGAAAATAGACACTCTGTGTCAAGAAAAGCGATATGTAAACATGTGTATGTTGTGTTGAGTATAATAAATTGTTTTAAGACTTAACAAAGTGGCGACGAAGATAAAGAAAAATGGAAAACACTAATAATGGAGGAACAACAGCAACTGTCGCAGCTAATTCAAGCCCTGAGCGGACTGGTTACCAACATGGCACAACAACAACTTCAACAGCAAACAGCGATGCAGCAACCTCAGCGGCCGGCAAGTATCAAAAGCATGTTACAGAAACAATCTTTAACATTTGAAACATCCAGTGAAGCAAACGAAACTTTTGACATTTACTGCCAACGGCTCTAACATTTTTTCAATCTAAAAGGATTGAATGAATACAATCAAAAAGCTAAAGACACAAAAAGAATGGTGCTGCTTAACTGTCTAGGTAGTAAATCTGATGCCTTGTTGGCGAGCTTAACGGCACCCGACTTGCCAAACACCAGAACTTACGACGAAATCATAGCCCTACTTAAATCGCAGTTATTACCTACAAGAAATGTTTTGGCGGAACAACACCGCTTTCTCTCCCGAATGCAAACGCCTACTGAAAACATTTCATATTACTTGCAAAAAACTGCGAATTCCATGGAAGTTTGGACGATGGCGCGTGTACTAAAGCAGTGATCGAACTTTTATAAGAGCACAGTTCATACGGGGTTTGCAAGATCGAGAAATACGCGAACGTATTCTACAACAGTCACATATAACCTTTGACGAGGCATTGAATACCGCCTTTGCTATTGAAGCATCCAAAATTCAAAATCGGGATCTTTATTGCAGTAATCCATTCCAAAACCAGGACGTCAATGAAATTACATTATTAAAAAGACCGAACCATCGAAGTCAAGTGGCGGAGACTTACAGTCAAATTACAAGTTTAGAGCCTCCCTCAGAGAACTTGGACTTGAAGGGCTATGCTTTTGTTGTGGTAAAACAAACATATCTCCAAGGACTGCAGGTCAAAGAAGTATTTGAACTGCACTAAATGTAATAAGACCGGCCATCTAGAGAAAGTCTGCCTGTCCACACGCACAAAAGACGTGAAATCATTGTCGGAAGAGGAAGAACACTCGGACCTCAAACATTTAGAAGTATGTACATCAAGCACTCAGAACACATTAACAGCAATGATAACACATTCCCAGAACTCTAATGCAGGAAACACTGTTTAAACATGCATTCAATTGAGGGGAAGTTTTTCGTCACTGTAAAAATTGGTGCTACATCACAGAAATTTGAAGTTGATTCTGGGAGTCCCGTAACCTTGCTGTCAGTAAAGGCATTTCTCAACCTGGAATAAAGGCAACCCTAAAAGAATCCAATATCAGATTCCGACCTTATACAGGCGGCATATTCGAACCTTTGGGAGAAGTATATGTTCCTGTTGAGCATGAGGGCCATAAGAGCGAGGAAAAACTCTATGTCATTGAAGAACCATATTACCCTATATTAGGACTTTCCTGGATACGCAGTCTAAAGATCGACCTAAATCAGCTGTCAAAATTAAGCCCAGGGGAACCCAGTGCCATGAACAACACTAATTCATCAGTTGTTGATACCCTTGTTGACAAAACCACCTTGAAGTACGCAGATGTATTTAACCCAGAAGTTTGTAGAATCCCAAACTACGAATGCTCCCTGAAGCTCAAGGAAAATACAAAGCCAGTTTACATCAAACCTCGACCAGTACCGTACGCAATACTCCCAAAAATAAACGAAGAACTGGAGAGCCTTGAAAGCCAAGGCATTATAGAGCGCATTGAAACATCCGAGTTGGGCTCACCTCTTGTTCCCATTCCAAAACCCGATGGAGGCATCCGTTTGTGCGCTGATTACAAGGTTACAGTCAACCCTAACATCCACAGTTCCAGGTATCCAATTCCGAAAATTGAAGATATCTTCAATAAAATGAAAAATGGCAGCTATTTCTGCACCTTAGACCTTTACAAGGCTTACTTACATATCCCAGTTGACCAAGAGAGATCGAGATTTGCGGCAATATCAACTCAACGGGGCACATACGCAGTAGAATGGCTGGTTTTTTTTTGGATTAAAGAATCCACCCAATGAATTCCATTTAATTCCTGATCAGTTACTACAAGATCTGGATGGCGTCGTTGCCTACTTTGATGACACAGTAGTTCAAGGGGCGACAGTTCAAGAAACCCAGCAGAGACTAGAGGCCTACCTCCAACGTTTGCGAAAGCATAACATCCACCTCAATCGAAATAAATGTCAATTCTTCACTCGGAATATAACCTACCTGGGGCACACAATCACAGAAAAGGGTCTTCAGAAATCAACAGACAAAATTGACGCTATCATCAAGGCAACTCAACCGCGCAATGTGGGCAATTTGCGCTCATTTCTGGGACTAGCAAACTACTACATCAAGTTTATACCTGACGCAGCCAAACCGATGTACCCATTAACTCGCCTGATGCAGAAGGACGTACGGTTTCGTTGGACAACAGAGTGCGAAAAGGCCTTCAATGATATTAAAAGAGAGATAGCTAGCGAACTGACACTGATACCATTCGACTCTGATAAACCTTTGTTGTTAGCAACCGATGGACTAGCAGCAGTCATCAGTCATCCGATTTCAGGAGAAGAACGACCGATTGCATTCATTTCTAGATCGTTAGCAGCAGCAGAGAGGAACTACAGCTGCTAGATCGAAAAGCGACTTCTGTATATTGGAGCTTCAAAAGATTTTACCAGTATCTCAATGGAAGACACTTCACCTTAATCGTAGATAATACCCCTCTGCAAATAATATTTGCCCCAGATAAAGCCTTGCCCCTTATGTCAGCAACCAGGCTTCTGCGGTATGTCCATTTTTTGAGTGGGTTTGATTACGAAGTCAGGTTTCGCTCATCCAAATAGCATGGATTACTTATACCGACATCCTGTACAACTGAATCAGATTGATGAGAAATTCAGTACAGTTGACTACAAGACAAATGAACAGCAGGTTGCATCACTTTCAAATCACGCACTAGTGACAGTAGATGAGATACGAAGATCAACAGATGAGGATGAAGATCTTGTATCTCTGAAAACACAGCTAATGAAGGGGAAAGTATCGAGTCCAGAATATAGTCTACACAATGGTGTAATAATGCGAGGAAATCGAGTAAAGATCCCTAACGTACTACAGCAAGCAATCCTAAATGAGCTACATTCAACCCACACCGGGGTTGTAAAAAATAAAATGATTGCTCAATCATACTGCTACTGGAAAGGCATAGATGAAGACATAGAAAACATGGCGAGGAGCTGCACACCATGTTGCCTCGTGAAGAAGAATCCTGAGAAGGTACCTCTGCACAGCTGGGAACAACCGAATGCACACTGGAAACGAATACATATCGATCATGCAGGACCATTTCAAGAACACTTTTCTTTGTAGTAATTGACGCAAATACTTGTTGAATAGAAGTTAAATTTTCCAAACATGCTCCAACGTCATCCAGCACAATTGCGGCATTAAATGAAATATTCTCACGAAATGGACTTCCTGAACAAATGGTGAGTGACAATGCCTCCATCTTCAAGTCACATGAATTTCAAACATTCTGTCAAGCAAATGGAATAAAACAGAAATGTATTGCACCAAATCACCCAGCGACCAATGGAGCAGCAGAACGTGCAATTCAGACAGTAAAGCAAAAATTGAAATGCATGGCCACAGAGATGGGCTCCATGCAAGAGAAGTTAAACAAATTGCTTATTAAATTTCGCACCACACCGAACGAAAACAATGTAACTCCAGCTGAATTGCATCAAGGAAGGAAGCTCCGATCAAAACTGGACCTCATCAGACCACAAGGGGAGACCATCCTACAAGAAAAGAGATGTGCGCCCAAAACTCAAGAAATTCTACAAGCCTGGAGAAGGAGTGCAATCCAGGAATTACACCGGGTCACACCTGTGGAAGTTTGGAACCATTGTTGAACGGCTGGGTAGAGTTCACTACATGGTGAAACTGTATCAGGGGCACATCATCAAGCGGCATGTGGATCAATTGAGGAGATCCGAGGCAGAGTACCCAAATCCATCACCAATCGCGGGAAGCAGATTGACGGGGCCTTCATACGGGTACGTTAGAAGGAGTCTCAGCGAACAGACCCCTTCGACAGAAGCCGAAGGAAGAAGTGAGGACCTAAATCCATCATCAGCCGCAAGAGGACAATGTACAACGACAACAATCCAGACGACTCCTTCATACGGTTACGCCAGGAGTTCCGCTTGTCAGGCTCAGCCTACAGAAGCCGATCCAAGGATTGAGGACCTAAATCAGTCACCAAACTCAGAAGGACAGTGCACAACGGCCATAAACCAGGACCCGGCTACAAGGGCAGGAAGACAAAAACCGGATGGAAATGGAAGAGGACCACCAACACCTAATCCTCCGCTGCGTCGATCTATCAGAGTTAGGTGACCGTTGCAGCGTCTAAACATATGAACAAGTTAAGCGGCAGAGATTGTTATATCTTGGCAATATCTTTGCACGGACATATAGACTCTGTGGAAAATAGACACTCTGTGTCTAGATAAGCGATATGTAAACATATGTATGTTGTGTTCAGTATAATAAATAGTTTTAAGACATAACAGCGAGGATCTCATAGAAGTGATAACAAGGCTATTCAACATGATACTTGAAACATAAGAAATTCCAACAGAATGGTAACAGAGCACTATTGTTCTGTTTCACAAGAAAGGCGCTAAAGATGACATTAAATGGTCATCAAATAGAAAACATATCAGAAACAAAGTTTTAGGACTATGGATACAACATGATTAGAAATGGAATAAACATATACAATATCTGATAGATAGTGAACACTTATCATTGTGTTCAATAATAATGTTTCATATTTATTAAAAACGCTGGAAATACTAAATACATGAGATGCTGGATATTTGAGTAAAATTTATGTAGCAAGCAAACTGGACTTGGCAAGATGGGCTACGTGCTCTGTGGAAGCTATCGACAGTTTCACAACCAATGCTATTCTTATTCTTCTGAGAAGAAAGGTTTAACGCTGAGGCGTACGTGACCATCAACAGGCCACGATGCTTTGTCCACGGCAGGGAGTGAGAAAGAGGAGAAGAGTCGTGACGTCAAAATAAGGGTGGGATTTGTAAGGTCAGAACTCCGACGCCAACTTAACTGACGAATGAGAGAATAGGACGCCAGAACATAGCATCAGGGTGTTTTGCGCGCCAAATCGGTTATAAAAAGATCTAGCGATCAGTTTGCCTGTTCGGCGGCAGATTCGCGACCTGAGAGAAATTACAAGCTTTTTGAGAGGTCACACATAATTATAGGCCAATTATTAAAAATTTTGAGGAACTATTACCCCTACCACGGGAACTTTTAGGCTTTCGGTATATAAACTAATGTCTGAGATGAACCGGGGCACTCCTAATTATTCTTCGACAGTCAATTTTAAGACGTCCTTATGACGGTCTATGTTAAAATTTCTAGTTGTGTGTCGACAACTAAGTTATAAATTTCATAAATTGTGAGATGGCAGTTAGCAATAAAATAGGGAACGTCTACGGTTCTGCATAGGACTATATGAGGAAATAAAATACTCATAAAGCAGATAGTTAACAGTTTTAAAACTTTAATTTAATTGTGTTTTAACAGCGGCAAGATGACGACCATAGAACGAAGGCAACAAGTTTCATGCTCCATCACCATGAGTGTTATGGGCTAAAAGGCCTAATGGTGGGAGATGACGAGGCGGGAGGCCTCTGGAAAGCGGTTTAAGTGATGAATATTAAAAATTGATTTATTGATTTTGGACGAGGGGGAATCGCGAGAGATGTGTGGAACTTTGTACAGATTTATTTGTGTGGTATAATTTAAAATTTAGGGTTTGATTTCCTTAACTGACATGCGTGTAGTAAATTTTGGCATTGCGTGACAATTATGTTGTAGAGTAATTTTGGTAACTTAAATATTGTCTTTATGTTTACGTAAATTTTATAGCGAAATGGCCGCATATGATTAACGTATCAATAAATTGTAGGCATGAATGAGAACCTAGGAACGACAATGATAAATGGACTGGATTAATGATAATGTAAATCAAAAACTAGACAAGGGGGAAAATTAGTGTTTTTGTTGCTTTTATAACTCGGGCTAATTCTGATTCCAGTAATTAATTCTTTATTGTCATTTGAACAAGTTATGTGTCATTTATCTGAAAGGTGTGCTGGTTCATATGCTGCGACGAGATCTTCGAGAATGTGTCACATATACTTGGGTGTAAGTGTGATTGCGAGGAAAGGTAAAGCCTATTCTTACTGCAGCAATCATTCCGGCGAATTAGTTACCCAAGGGGCTAAGTTTGACCTGGAGATGTGTTCTTGAAAATCCCTGAGAGGATGTTTTGAGATAATGTGATATTTTGTATTTACGAGTTTAACAGGTGACGATAGGCAAAGGTCGCTGGACGCTGGCTGTGGGCCAGAATCTATATTTAGCGTGACACACATTACTACGACGGGGGAATGAATCAGCCACTTACTCAGATATGCGATAACAGACCCGGCTGTCTTCAGCTCTGTTATGACACGTAAATGTTAGCTTTAAAGCCTGATGAGTTAAGGTTATTTTATTTGGTTTAATTTGGGGAGTTGCCATGTTGTAGATCCGAAGGTTTTTATCATGACTACGACTTATTTGTTCTTTGTTTAAACGCAAAATTTTCCGGCGTGTATTTAAAAATTTGTATTTGTTGTTGGCTCTTATTCCAAGGCCATTGTATTCATTGTAAATATAATTTGGCAACCGGCCAAACTTGTTCATGTCACGTTAAGCTTTCCTAGTGTTTGAGGTATAAGACGGTAGTTTCCGCAGCCCTTATTTTAAATAATACGCACGTGTATTTGGTTGTAGTAATCTAAGATTAGAGCATGTCAGTAGTGTATTTATTATGTAATTGTTGTTCCCACATTTCCGTAATTCATCCTCGCAGTACGGAGTTCGTTCCCGAACCGACTGTTTGGTCGGAAACGAGCGCCCGTCAAAGTGCTCTTTACTCGAACTAGTCTTAAATCGCGTGTCGCTCATAAATATCAAATTCTTGTACTATTATTATTTGTTTGTCATTTTTGGATCTTGTGATCCGTATCTTTTGTTACATTGGATTAAGTGACATTGCAGTTACAACATTTGTTAGACAGCTGTCATCCCATGTCACCATGGTACGTCAGGCTAGTCAGTGTCAGATCTGTTCACGTGCGAGTGAATTAAATTTTTGGGTGGTTTATTGTTAAGTGTTTTATGTTTGATTCAGTTATTAAATTTCATTTGTTCGTAGATCCTGTTGTTTTCTTGGCTTTTTAATAATTAGTTGACCTTATGAACCCTGGAAGTTTTTTAGATAGCATAAAACCTCTAAATCACATTCACAAGAATCCATTACGACACCGAACCTCGAATCTTGTCTACATGCTATTATCCAAGGGTACATAAGAGTTACTTTTGGCGCCCAACGTGGGGGTTATGTGTTTTAGAGTAAAAATAATAGATCACCGGGATGTGATAAGTTTATTAACGGAAGTTAGGCGAAGATAGTACCGCCAAGTGTTTGAAAATATAAAGTCATGGTGTTTGCAGAAAAGTAAATGTGGAACAAGTTAAGTGTTTGAACTTTGATTAAAATTAGAACAAACTGTTCCATGCGCCCAATAAATTTAAATTAGCTTTGTGTTTGAAAGCCAAACTCAAAGAATTATTTGACAGGAAGGTTAGACCTTAAAAACTAATTAATACTCTATTAATTGGTTAAAATTTGTAATTGAAGTAAGACCAGGAATATTATAACTGAATCAAAAGGGTTAAAAATTAAATGGAATAATAAGTAAATTATACTCAGTGATGCTATAGTTTGTGGGAGTAATTTAAAGTAAACGAACTGAGTATGTAAAGGGTTAATGTGTGTATATTTAATATATGTGAGCGCGCGTATCCAGGGCTCCGCCCTTATGCCATTTCCCTGTGTCTCAAATTTTACTGTTGTGATGGCAACGCTGGGAGAAATCCGCGAAGTGATTGAACAAGCATCCGCACGTACGCGAGAACAACTTAGTGAGATGAGAAAGGACATAACCAATGAAATACAGACACAATTATCTGCTAGCAATGATAAACAATCGACAGAAATGGAGACACAGTTAGCTGCTATAAATAAACAATCGGTAGAAATGCAGACACAGTTAGCTGCTAGCAATTATAAACAATCGGCAGAGATGCAGACACAGTTAGCTGCTATAAATAAACAATCGGAAGAAATACAGACACAGTTAAACACAAAACTAACTGAAGTGAACGAAAATATAAATCAGAAAATCGCTACACAAAACACTCTGGTTAGTGAACAATTACATAGGCAGTCCGAGAAAAACAATGAAATGTTCAACGCACAAGGCGAAAGGAACACTCAAAATTTTGCTGCGCTAACGGTAGAAATCAAAAAGCACACAAAAGAACAGCTAATCCAACTAGAAAAGGACGTTAGCACTAACAACGCCAAACAATTAGGAATAATAAAAGGTATCGAAGATTCGTTTAAGAAGGAAATAAAAGAAATGGACGAGACTGTCATGGCAAAACTAACACAAATCGAGCAAGCGTGTTTGACCAACTCGTCTGAGATTAAAGAAGCACACAAAAACTTGGAAAAAAGGTTTGAGAAGATCGAACGAGGGACACAGGGTATGCAAGATCAGATAATTACAGTAGATAACAATATCACTGGCTTAGTGACGGAACTCAACAAATTAGAAATACAATCAATTAAGAAATGGAAAAAGTTAGAAATTGACCAGGAAAAATTAAACAAACATTAGAGCAGAACAACATTTCTCTGGGAGAAAGGGTAGATAAACTCGAAGATAATCAGGAGGCTAGTCAACAGGAAGTCGAAAACCACATTGATAAATTGAAGGATAGTATTAGAAGAGATTGGACCAAGATGAGCGCTGATTCGAAAGATGAACGGCTCGCAGTAAGCAAGAAGCTAGGGGAAAATATCGCGCAAATACAGGCGTTGGAAGAAAATATGAGGTTAAGATTTCAAATTCAAGAGGACCGCATGATAAAATCGGAATTGCAGTCACTTGGACATAATACGATATTTGCGACACTAATGGAAAAGGGGAAAGGGGGAATGCGGAAAGAGAGCACACAGTAGATAGCCACGAGCTCGGGCAAAGTCCAAGAACGATAGACACGCATGCATTCCAGAATTATGAGGGTCGTAGCTCCACACCTCAAAACACACAACTTCCCACGCAAGTTATACAAGTCATCCGTGGAAATGAATTTAAACCGAATAAATTTTTACCAGAGAGCGGAAGGACACCTAAAGCTTTCTTAAGAGAACTGACAGAATATTTTTCGGACCAAAATGTTAGCTCAACGCGACAGTTAAGAATGGTTGATTTTTTTTTGGCGGGTTCAGCACTTACGTGGTATCTTGGATTTAATAATAATAATGTTATTGGTCTTACGTCCCTTTTAATATCTTGGATTTAAGAACACATTTAAATCAATGGAAGGGTTCCAGAAGGCCTTCCTAAGCAAATATTGGAGTGGTTCATATCAACAAAGCTTGCGAATGGACTTATACTCGCGCAAATACCATTCCATGCATCAGACGAAATATGCTGACTTTTTCGCCATGCAACTTGTCAAATTGCAAGATCTTGATAATCCCCCGAATGAAATGGAGCTAATAACTACTATGGGAAAACAGATGCCTATTAGCGTTCAGCAATTCTTGGTGGCGGCAAATATTACGACCGTGGTCCAGGCAGAAGAGGTATTGAGGAGGATAGATGAAACCACAAATTACATCAACCCGAGAGAGAAAAGACAGATAGAATTAGAAATGCAGTCGAAGTAGTCAAGACACCGAGCAAAAACACTAGGTCGCAAGCTACCAATACTGGGGGTAACCAAAGACGGCAGAACACAGAAGAATATGAGCCGAGATCTCAACCGAGATATGAAGATAGGGACAAAAATCATTACAATCAGGAAGAAACTAACCACTACCGGAACACAATCATCAGTGGCGAGATAACAGGAGATACCAAACATCATATAATAGGAATAATAATAATAACGCACCTTATAATCGGGGATGGCGTGGAGGACACTATAATCAACAATACAGGCCCAGGGACAATAGGCGTTTCAACCAACAACATAACGCACAAGATAACCAGCGGTTTAACGAGCAATCGGATTGAAGGGAAGACCGAAGAAATTGGAACGAGAGACACGTTGACCCGCAACAGTACCTGGAGAATCCACGTAACATGGAAGGAAATAATAAGGATAATTGGGAAAGAGCAATAGATAGGCGGAAGAATCCCGACACCCACGAGGAGGAAGGTGGAACACATCAAATGTTGGAGGCCATGCATGTAGAAACCCAGAGATATTTGGAGGAGCTGCACGGAGAAGAAGAAAATAGAGCAGCCGACAATAGGAAACAGAAGAATAGCAGGAGAGATTCGCAGGCCGTGTCAGGCAAGGGTCTCGAAATATGGTGAAGAAATTTATCGTACGGGAATCGGAGAAGAAGAAGGGAGAAGGAAGAAGATGGCAACGCGGGAGAGAAGAAGGAGATGACATCACGGTAGAATGGAGAAAAGACAGGAGCGGCTTAAGGAAGTTCGACTAGGGGTTACGGAATTTAGGTAACAACGCCTACAAAGTCCGGGAGGTGAGCACAGGAAACATGGCAGTGTATAATATTTAAAACCTAAAATCATATCATCAGAGAGAGCCATATGAACCGAGAAATAATGTTATCGCAGAAAATTAAACATTCGCGTGATTACATACAACAAAATATACGGGGATACACTAGTAGTGAATGTGCTCGAAAGACAGTCTTGGCGTGTTTACAAATTCAGGCGAAAGTTGTAAGTGAGCAATGTTGATGTTTTGAAAGAGTGAGAGGAGAGACGAGTAGCGAGGAGAGAGGCGGGAGGGCACGAGCGTACAGGAATTTCCTAATTAGTTTGGAGCGAGACGGCTACTGAAACAGACAGAGGCGGACAGTCATTTATATTTTGAGGGTGACCAGCAACTACAAATTTGAGCCAGATGAGTTATGGGACTGAAATCGACTTCATACTGAGTTCGATTTTTGTCAACTAGGGATCAGATGAACCCTTATCATTGTGTCCAATAATAATGTTTCATATTTATTAAAAACGCTGGAAATACTAAATACATGAGATGCTGGATATTTGAGTAAAATTTATGTAGCAAGCAAACTGGACTTGGCAAGATGGGCTACGTGCTCTGTGGAAGCTATCGACAGTTTCACAACGAATGCTATTCTTATTCTTCTGAGAAGGAAGGTTTAACGCTAAGGCGTACGTGACCCTCAACAGGCCACGATGCTTTGTCCACGGCAGGGAGTAAGAGAGAGGAGAAGAGTCATGACGTCAAAATAAGGGCGGGATTCGTAAGTTCAGAACTCCGACGCCAACTTAACTGACGAATGAGAGAATAGGACTCCAGAACATAGCATCAGGGTGTTTTGCGCGCCAAATCGGTTATAAAAAGATCTAGCGATCAGTTTGCGTGTTCGGCGGCAGATTCGCGACCTGTGAGAAATTACAAGCTTTTTGAGAGGACACACATAATTATAGGCCCATTATTACAAATTTTGAGAAACTGTTACCCCTACCACGGGAACTTTTAGGGTTTCGGTATATAAACTAATGTCTGAGATGAACCGGGGCACTCCTAATTATTCTTCGACAGTCAATTTTAAGACGTCCTTATGACGGTCTATGTTAAAATTTCTAGTTGTGTGTCGACAACTAAGTTATAAATTTCATAAATTGTGAGATGGCAGTTAGCTATGAAATAGGGAAAGTCTACAGTTCTGCATAGGACTATATGAGGAAATAAAATACTCTAAAGCAGATAGTTAACAGTTTTAAAACTTTAATTTAATTGTGTTTTAACAGCGGCAAGATGACGACCATGGAACGAAGGCAACAAGTTTCATCCTCCATCACCATGAGTGTTATGGGCTAAAAGGCCTAATGGTGGGAGATGACGTGGCGGGAGGCCTCTGGAAAGCGGTTTAAGTGATGAGTATTAAAAATTGATTTATTGATTTTGGACGAGGGGGAATCGCGAGAGATGTGTGGAACTTTGTACAGATTTACTTGTGTGGTTTAATTTAAAATTTAGGGTTTGATTTCCTTAACTGACATGCGTGTAGTAAATTTTGGCATTGCGTGACAATTATGTTGTACAGTAATTTTTGTAACCTAAATATTGTCCTTATGTTTACGTAAATTCTATAGCGAAATGACCGCATATGATTAACGTATCAATAAATTGTAGGCATGAATGAGAACCTAGGAACGACAATGATAAATGGACTGGATTAATGATAATGTAAATCAAAAACTAGACAAGGGGGAAAAATTAGTGTTTTTGTTGCTTTTATAACTCGGGCTAATTCTGATTCCAGTAATTAATTCTTTATTGTCATTTGAACAAGTTATGTGTCATTTATCTGAAAGGTGTGCTGGTTCATATGCTGCGACGAGATCTTCGAGAATGTGTCACATATACTTGGGTGTAAGTGTGATTGCGAGGAAAGGTAAAGCCTATTCTTACTGCAGCAATCATTCCGGCAAATTAGTTACCCAAGGGGCTAAGTTTGACCTGGAGATGTGTTCTTGAAAATCCCTGAGAGGATGTTTTGAGATAATGTGATATTTTGTATTTACGAGTTTAACAGGTGACGATAGGCAAAGGTCGCTGGACGCTGGCTGTGGGCCAGAATCTATATTTAGCGTGACACACATTACTACGACGGGGGAATGAATCAGCCACTTACTCAGATATGCGATAACAGACCCGGCTGTCTTCAGCTCTGTTATGACAGGTAAATGTTAGCTTTATAGCCTGATGAGTTAAGGTTATTTTATTTGGTTTAATTTGGGGAGTTGCCATGTTGTGGATCCGAAGGTTTATATCATGACTACGACTTATTTGTTCTTTGTTTATACGCAAATTTTTCTGGCGTGAATTTAAAAAATTGTATTTGTTGTTGTTGGCTCTTATTCCAAGGCCATTGTATTCATTGTAAATATAATTTGGCAACCGGCCAAACTTGTTCATGTCACGTTATGCTTTCCTAGTGTTTGAGGTATAAGACGGTAGTTTCCGCAACCCTTATTTTAAATAATACGCACGTGTATTTGGTTGTAGTAATCTAAGATTAGAGCATGTCAGTAGTGTATTTATTATGTAATTGTTGTTCCCACATTTCCGTAATTCATCTTTGCAGTACGGAGTTCGTTCCCGAACCGACTGTTTGGTCGGAAACGAGCGCCCGTCAAAGTGCTCATTACTTGAACTAGTCTTAAATCGCGTGTCGCTCATAAATATCAAATTCTTGTACTATTATTATTTGTTTGTCATTTTTGGATCTTGTGATCCGTATCTTTTGTTACATTGGATTAAGTGACATTGCAGTTACAACATTTGTTAGACAGCTGGCATCCCATGTCACCATGGTACGTCAGGCTAGTCAGTGTCAGATCTGTTCACGTGCGAGTGAATTAAATTTTAGGGTGGTTTATTGTTAAGTGTTTTATGTTTGATTCAGTTATTAAATTTCATTTGTTCGTAGATCCTGTTGTTTTCTTGGCTTTTTCATAATTAGTTGACCTTATGAACCCTGGAAGTTTTTTTTGATAGCATAAAAGCTCTAAATCACATTCACAAGAATCCATTACGACCCCGAACCTCGAATCTTGTCTACATGCTATTATCCAAGGGTGCAATAGATAGATAGATTTTTATTAATTCCATTTGATCAAATACATGTATACAATACATTTGTGATATAGGACACGTCAGAATTTACATCTATAAAATAAAAATACTAATAGGTATATAATACTAATACTATAACTATTTTAAATTATTATAATAACAGATCTTAAGAGATACAATCTTATTGGACAACTATTTACACCTTACTCTATTATCATAATATGAAAACTTAATTCTATAAATACAACAACTTACAGCTAGGTATTATAATTAAAATAGAAAAGTAAAATATAATTATAGATTTCATCGCTCCTATACGTTAAGATATTCAACTACAGAGTAAAAACAATGGCATTGCAGATAAGCTTTCAACATTCTATTAAAGGTTTTTATTTTTGGGGCAAGTTTTATATACTGGGGTAGTTTATTGTGTAATTTAACTCCTGTGTGAAAAGTTCCTTTTTGATATATGCTTGTGTGTATGTGTGTGTGTGTGTGAAATATGAATGTTTTGATTTTGTCTTGTGTTAACCGTATGAACATCATTGTTTGTTTTAAGAAAAACATCCTTATTCATTAAATTCTTTTTAAAAAACATAATACTTTCAAAGATATATATGCAGGGCAGTGGGAGAATGTTTAAATCTTTAAACAGAGGACTACATGATTCTCTAGTGTTTACATTTGCCAGGTTGTTTCACAATTAGATGTAAAAGAAAACATGTAAACATGCGGAAAGTGGGATTCAAATAATAAAATATGTATTTCAAAAAGTATTTATCATTTCACGAAACCTACTCCTCATCCTGTATCCATATTAGTGTATAATAATTATAGTGAGGTTATGATGATCTCATACGGAAGAGGAGGCTGGGGGAGGTATATTTTATGGGAAAATACAATATATATATTAACATAGCATTTCACTATAGCTAAATTACCGGTGAATAAAGTAACAATGGTCGAAAACAGGCCTCGTGCAGCAGGAAGTGGGTGGAAGGGGTTACGAATGTTTTGAGCTTATAAATATATAATAATAAATATAGCCTAGATAATCCCATAAGAGCAAAGGCCACCTGCGAGCAGGGACGTGCTCTGGTTTAAACTCGTTAGGCGAGCAAGTCCTAAGGAGTTGTGTACAAGTTTTCACTCCACTTGCTACACTTCACTGTTGTTCACTTCACTACACTACATTTCACTTCGCTTTACATCTTCTCTAGAAGGGAGAGGGGGAGGGCAGTTGTCGTGTCTTTGTATGTGCTTATTTGTTGTCGTTTACCTTGTGCGTTGTTTGGCTTGTTATAGGTTGTAGAAGTGTATCTTTCATGTCATAGGTGTGCTGTCTACCAGGAATTTTCGTTGGTGAAGATCTCGTTCTCTTCCCTTCTTATAGTTCCATACGTCTCCATTCTTGTCTCTCCCTTGCTATCCTCTTCCAGTGTTTGCCTGTCTTCCTTACGATTGAGTCTTTCCAGAGGGTGCTCTGTCTACCGACGTTCCTTCTTCCTGTCCTGGGGTCCCTTACCATTAGCTTGTGCGTCCATCGATCGTCTTTCATTCTAGCCACGTGGCTTCTTCACTTCCATTTTAACCTGAAGGCTGTATTCACGGCATCTTTCATGGCAGTTCTTCTTCTTATCTCCTCGTTCCGTAATCCGTCCCTCAAGGAAACTTGAAGGATCTTCCATTCCATTTTGCGTTGACATACCTGGATTATTTGCCTTTGCTTCTCTGTTAAAGCCCAGATTTGTCAGCCGTATTGCAGTATCGGTATTACAAAATTTTCTAGTACTTCTGACTTTAGACTTATCTTCTAGGATTTGTCCATCAATATACATTTTAAGGACCAGAACTTCTTCCATGCTTGTCCAACTCGTCTCTTGATTTCCTTCTCCTGGGAGCAGTTAAATGCCAGGTTTTGTCCAAGATAGACGTATTCCTGTGTGTGCGCTAGTGGTTTGCCATTGATTAGGATTTGTACTTCCAGTGAGTTGGTCATCAGTTTTGTTTTTAGGGGGTTCATAGATAGACCTACTTCTTTACTGACATTGTCCAGGTCCGCTAGCGTTTGTTCCACGTCTGTTGCCAATTTTGCTAGCAGTGGATTATCGTCTGCGAACCGTAAGTGTGTCAGCCTTTCCCCGTTTATTTCGATGCCGTATTTGTTGTCCCATTCCAACTTCCTAAATTGGTTCTGCATTAGGCATATGAACAACCTTGGTGAGAGGGGGTCGCCTTGTTTCACGCCTCTCTTAAATTGATGCTCGCACCCCCCCCCTCTCCATTCTTACCCTCGCTTGGCACCCTTCGTAGATCATTTCCAATAGTCTGACATATATATCTCTTTTGTATGCCTTGGCTTCCCAATGCCTCTAGCACACAACTATGCTCCACAGAATCGAAGGCATTATTATAGTCTACGAATGCAATGTATAGTTCGAGATTAAATTCCTGCGTTTTTTCCAAGAACTGGTGCATTGCTTGCAGGTGGTCAATTGTGTTGGTGTTTGTAATTTAAAGGTTGGCACTTAGCCCAGTCAATAAAGGTTTAGTGTCGCAACTAATTAGAGGAAAGCTGATTTTTTCAGGATGTTAGTATATAAAGTATAAAGTAAAAAAACACAAAATCCCGACCCCACCCCCCTTGCTTCCACCCCCACCCCTTCCCCAACCTTACAAGAGGAGTACTCTGGTTTAATGCTTACAGTTAAAGAACAAATGAAGTTACAAACGTGATTTTTAATAATCTTACGCCTAACATTATTCTAAACAAATTATGTCATATAAACTTTTTATGTAGATAGCGTAATTTCACCGTAATACTCCAATATATGCAAAAAAACTGCCACTACAAAACACAAAAAGTAACTTCAACCTATTGTACCTTTTTATCCTTCCGTCATACAATTAAATGTTTTGCACAAACCTTATAGACAAGTTAATTAGCTTTAAAAGTATGTGTCTACTATAATGCTTACCGTTCAAATGATGGCTTCAAAGAGAGCGATGAACAGTAATGGCCACCGCGTCGCCGCGCCAGACGAAGCAGCGCCGCGCCGTTGTCACTCGATGCTGAAGGGCACCGCTGTATGTACTCATATCCTTAATCTTGAATAGTCATTGAGTTTATGATGATGAAATATAAAAACTTCAACTTCAACTTTCATTACCAAAATCCTGTACTTAGTACACTTTTATAGCTGACAAATTATAAAGTTTCATTGTATAGTACTTTTGATAACTTATTAATTCCTGCACAACTAACACGGCCTAATAATAAACAACGTTTATGTTTTTCCTTTTTTATTAGTATAAAGGGTCATTTTCTAATGTTTCATCGGTTTGGTCTGAAGAATTTTTACAATACATTCCACTGCAGTTCACACACATAGGTGTGTAATCGAACCCAGCTTTACGACAACTACAGTTTGTAACACACAATGTTTTGCAATTACAAGTTATCAGTAGAAGAAGTTCACTTGGAGCAGCAGGATTCGTCATGGGCTTAGGTATCAGTCTGTTATTTGATGTATACTGCCAACCCCATTCTTCTTCCGGAATTTTACAACCTAAACAAGTTTGAATCTGGTGGTAAACCCTCAAAATATGTTGATGAGCAGCATCTGAAGTTGGTGGAAGTTTTGCTAAATCAAAATTAGACTTGAGAGACATTTTTGCGGTTAATTGTTTGAACTTAAAGTACCTGGCTTCATTGAGGGTTTTGAACTTTGATAAGTTGTACATGCTTAGGATAAACTGTTCTCCACTTTCTAGAAGGATATCTTTTGCAATGTCTTGTTTTGTGAAAAGCTCAGCCTGAGATCTAGCTTCAGTTGATTTACGTATCATGTCGGCTGCTTTTTACTTCCCTAGCCCATAGAAAGCAGACGTCGTATCACAACCAGTCATTGAATGAGAAAAAACAGTAAAGTTTGCTGCTTGACATGTTGATTTATAAGAAAATCGACAGAGTACAGTTTGGACATTGACGACGAAGGCTTTAAGAAGAAAAGTTTGGCGTCTTGCTGGGGAACTAATGCTACGAGTAAAACCACGAGATCTGTATCAGTTCCCACGACAACAACTGTAGTATTATTAGATTGCACATATTTAATTGCCTGGTCGACAATGACAGTGTCAGCGTCACCTTCCGCAGAAAAAACTTTAATATCCTCAGTCACACAAAATGTTGTAATTGCTTCTATCAACCTCCATTTGTTATGAGGGTTTGCTAGAAAGTCTGCTTGTTGTGTTGTGCAAACTGTATTTTCATAAGAAAAATTGTGTGAGAAGATTTCTTTGATGCTCTTCTCTCTTGTTCTTGCTGTTTTGTGGTTGGAAAGTTGGGATAACCGTCGAATACCACTGTAACTTTATTTCCGTATTTACAAAATATAGAGTTTAAATAAGAATCTATGATTTCCTTAAAAGTGCTGTTTTTTCTCCAAACCACAGCATGCAACAAATATCCACCATCCATCACAAAAACATCTTCATTTGCCTTGAAGCTTTCTTCAACAATTCCATCTTCAAATAATTTCATAAACGATGCTTTCGTACCTTTACGTATTGATGCCTCGTCAAATAGTGACGGTGGGTGAGATGCTAATTCGAACTCAAAATAAGATTTCAACTTAACGGGGCTGTCACAGATGCATAAAATTCGATTGCATATTTGCTGGGAGTAAATTGAAACTTCTTTAGCTCTCACTTTGATAGACTTGAAACTTGCCTGTGTTGTAACCATATCCTTCCGCTGTAGTGCCAATGTTTCAGGAATCAAATCATTTGATACAGTACTCACTTCCTTTTCACTTGCGTATTTTCCACAGTCATAATTCATTTTTTGTATATCTTCCCTAACGATTTCTGCTGCTGTTCTAACAATTCTTTTACGTTCGTCTTCAGTAGTTGTTTCTCTGTTTTTGTACCACGAATCTAATACCTTGTGACTAGTATGTGACACATAAAATACTTCTCTTTCCAGATAAATTTTGTACAACTAGCCGATCTTTGAAGAAATCTACAAGTTTTGACTTGAGATAATAATCACTATAGTCTATATCAGAACCACATAACTCCACTACTATCTCTCTTAATTCTTTTAGTGAATACTGGCACTCATTGTCGCTCTCAAGGTAATTAGTAAGCAAATTAAATTTATCTACAGACTCGGCTAATAATGGACGTCCTACCTTTTGTTCATGAGGTTTAGGTTTACAAAAGTCCTTATAACATAGCCCATGATAACGGGCTTCGGCCGCAACTAAATCAATCACATCTAAAAGCCTGGACTTAACTTTACAGGCCCAATCATCATTCCTATTATCACAAGCATTAAGGAGAGTTTGCTTTATTTCAATTGTTGAAACCTCATGAATTTGGGTTCGGTATTGAGAAGGAAGTTTTGGGTCAAACACAGCATTTTTTTTTCATAACAAACAGTCATGCTTGAAATCAAATTTGGTGTCTAATTCTCTGAGAAGGCGCTGCGAGGTGGAAGATTCCGAATTTTGAGCTTTTAATGCTGCTTTAATATTACTAGGTCTGGTATAATTTTGCCTGCATACAGTATGTACTTTTATTACATCGACGTTAACAAGTAACCTATGGATTTCGTATTTTCTCTCAATACTACATTTTATTAAAGTGTTTATACCTTTAGTGACTGTTACCCCGGCATCTTTCACTTCCTCATTACATATTACGCATATATTGGAAAAATCAGTCATTATTGAAAACTGTTGATAATAAAGAGCACCTAGCTGTAAAGTTTGTGGTTTTTTTAGCGTATGGCTTTTAATGCCGGGAGTGTCCGAAGACATGTTCGGCTCGCCAGTTTTTGTAGCTGTTTCGAGACGGACACCCAATGGGTGAGCTACAAGTACCGTTGGGGAGGGAAGGAGGGAAGTTGGAATGTAAGGACGAGGAGTTGGAAGGTAGCGGCTGTGGCCTATAGTTAGGGACCAACCCCGGCATTTGCCTGGAAGGAAGATGGGAAACCACAGAAGACCATCTTCAAGGTTGCCGGCGGGGGGATTCGTACCTCCTCGCCTCCCGGATGTGAGCGACTGCCATCAGTCATGCCGTAACCACCACGGCTAACTCACCCGGTAGTTTGTGGGTAACAGTTCAGATTTAACAAGTTTTTACTATTTTAAGGGTTACCTCTTATCTTGCTTATCTCGCTCAACAATACATAACAATAGCAAAACTATCAGCATTTCACTGCACTTGGCACAACACAACAACTTGTATTTCTGTACAAAAAGTAAAACTATCACGAAACACAAAATGCAACGAACCGCACATTGCCATGGTTAACCGAACACTAAACAGGCAAGGCCCACTAATAACGAAAAGGACTCAATAAGCAGCGTAGTAGAGATAAGAGGGCAGTAAACAAACAAGTTGCAACGTGCAGTCTGACTCATGCAGACAGCCAAGCGGCCGAGTCACCACACCACTCTATACGCGGCTGCCCGGCGGGATGCGCGGTGTCCGCTACTTTTCATCGCTCTGTGAAGCCATCATGTTAACAAATATCTTTTGTAGACCCATAAAGTTAAAGATAATAACAGTAGCTAAACATTTTAATAGAACATATTTTTTCTACGACATAAGGGTTAATAGTTATAATTAGTATAAATTACTTTTTGTTTTTTGCAATGACAGTTTTCTGCATATATTAATGTATTATGGCGATAATAGGTTGTCTACATAAAAATTTATTCTTAAATAAATTGTTAAAAATATTGTAAGGAGTAAAATAAAAAAACAATCACGTCTGTAGCTTTATTAGTTTTCGAGCTGTAAGCATTTAACCATAGTACTGCTTTAGCAAGGTATAGGAGGGGTGGGGGGGAAAGCAAGAGGGGTGGGGGTCGGGACTTTGTAATTGTTGGCTATTTACTTTGTATACTAACATCCTGCGAAAATTCAGCTTTCCTCTAATTAGTTTTGACAAAGCGTATATTTTTACCTTTATTGACTTGGCCAACTAGTGTGCAGGCATTGTGTAGGTGTGCTACAACCTGTTGATTGTGTTTTGTTTTTTCCTGTGTCATATTGCTTCCAACCAATAAACCTGGAACAGTAGTCCAGCAGTGACTGGATCTGTGTGCACATAATGTTTATTTTTCCCTGCCGTTGCTAACAGGTTATGGGCCCAGTGCCATTCCGTGATATGATTATTACGGTATAGTGAACGTTAAGCTTTGAGTATATTTTTGTGCATTCATTTTGCCAAGCAACCATGGCTGACAGTGGAAGTAACGGTATGGCGTCACTGCCGCCCATCGCTCGGCTTTTAGGGCGATCTAATTATTTGGACTGGAAAACAGAAATGACCTTTTATTTGAAAGACTTGGGTGTCTGGGAGAGTATTGCTGGTTATCCGAGTGGAGATTCCACGTCAGACGACAACAGGGGAAAAAGGGATGTGAAAGCTCTAAACAAAACAGGCCTTATGGTGGACCCAATTTACTATCCCTATATTAGAGAGGCAAATACGGCTAAGGAGGCCTGGGAAAAATTGCAAACAACTTTTGACGACAGTAGTGGTTTTGCAGGGGTTCTATACCCTCCACCTCCACACCCTCCACACAAAATGGCGGCGGCGCTATATCTCTCGAACGCATGGTCGGATTTTGACAAATGAGGTGTCATTGAACTCGAGCTGATACCCCCTTTCCAATGGACAACATATTTCCACCCCAAAATAAACCCTACCCTTACTAGGGGGTGAAATTGTAATTTTTTAGAGAATCTCGCTTTCCAAGTGCAACATGTGAGAACTTAAATGCCAATATGGAATGAAACGTTGTTCTACACAAGAGACATGTATACGGTGGATAGCCACTATGAATTAACATGCTTGTTTTTTGTTTTTATGCATGTCCACTCATAGCTTTTGTAAGAGGGTGGGGGAGCGGATCTCTGTGGACGGGTTATTGTTGACAGGTCCTTGTGGACGAATCCTTGTTGACAGGTCCTTGTGGACGAGTCCTTGTGGACAGGTCCTTGTGGACGAGTCCTTGTTGATGAGTCCCTTTGGACTGATCCCTTTGGACCGGTGCCTTTGGCCTGGTTCCTACGGACTAGCCCTTGAATTTATTTAAATTATGTCAAAGGGCCTAACTACATTTTGAGTGTAAAGCAGTGTGTTGAACTGACGTTGTTCACTACTCCCCCACTACTATAATGTGATAACGATATGAAAGGAAAGTGACGAAATACATGAGAACAAACAAGGGATCTAACTTGGTGGATGGATGTGTCATTTGTAGTTGAAAGAGAATAATACATGTTCTTAAGATGTTAAAACTGAGGAGATGGTACGTGCAGTAAACCGACTTGTTACTTCCTGTGTCATATTACAGACATGACAGAGAGCGCACAGATCTGTTGCTATGACTAACGTTGCAGTAATTTGAAACCGCAAGTGTTCATGAAGACAATGGGTGATGATCATGCAAAGTTAGCAGTTATTGGATATTACACAGCTGTTCCTTCCGGTGTCATGTTGCTGACATGGCAGAGAGCGCACACTGCTGTTGCTATTACTGACGCTGCAGTAATTGGAAACCCCAGGTGTTGATCAAGACAATGGGTGATGATCATGCAAAGTCAGCAGTCATTGAATACCACACAGGTGTTCCTAGTGTACTTTGGACTCTCAGCTGTATTGGTCAAGGAATTGCAATGATCTGCAAAAAACTGCTGACACGAGCGATGAGAGTTTATATAAGAGAGGTGTCATATATTTCCCTACTCTCAGTATTTATTGCTCGCTTTGAGTGAACAGTGCTCTATTACTGCTCAAGAGTTGTAAAAAAGCCTTTTTGGTAGAAAATCATTAAGTTATTTTGCAAGGTAAGTACTTATTATTAATGGATTGTAGTCTTTTATTACTAATTGATGTTGAAGTTATTGATTGGAATGCATTTATTGATTGATTGATTGATTGATTTGTTTACAGATAATTGGGTACCTGTAGGTTACCAGATTCCTTCAATCTGTTCATTCAGTGGCAGCAGTTGATAAATTATGAAAAGGTAAGTGCCCCTCTAATAACTTTTAAACAGTTAGAGTGATATTTTCCAATGTTCACCACTACATGTCAGTGAAAATGGTATATTTGGCAGTCAAAAGTTGGAACTACTTGACCGTGGTGTGTAAAGCTAATTTTGTAGGATAGATTTTGATAACCGCTCTATTAAGTCTGAATGTTCATTGCTAGGTGTCAGTGACAGAGGGAATATTTAAAGACTTAACCTCAGTTCACCTAACATAACCTAACTTTACGTAACTTAACCTTGTCAAGTGATATATTTTACAAGTTTAAACTCGTTTTAAGACTGGCTATGGCGTCACACTTAGCTCACTTAACTGGCGATCGCTGGTTTCTATCACGTGACATGTTCTACAAGTTTAGACTTGCTTTAAGACTGGCTATGACATCACACCTAGTTCACTTAACTGGCGACCGCTGGTTTCTACCACTCTATCAAGTTCCAATGTTCACCGCTAGGTGTCAGTGACAGTGGTATATAGTAAACCCCAGTTAGAACTACATGAAGTTAGACTTGCTAGGAGTTCACAGATCGAGTTAAATACCCTGCTATAACCATTGACTGGAATATAATTAAACTATTTATATTGTACTTTGGTTTATCATTTATTAACATTTATGATTTCTTTCTTTTATAGGTAATTTCGAAAGTGATCATAATGTTCAAGTGTGGTGACTGTAAGAAACAGTTCTCAAGACCTGACAACCTTCAACGACACGCAAATGCTAAATATGACATTAAAATGTTTGTGTGCAGTCATTGTGCTACCACATTTAACAGACAAGATAGTCTCGGACGGCATGTAAATTTAATGCATGTCAGTTCAGCACCTTTTTCATGTTCAGTTTGTGATCTTGGTTTTTCTGCTGTAAAGCGATATCAATCCCACATGGTTGAAGTGCATGGAGAACAACAGGAATTAAAAACTGTAAAACCATCAACTAGCACGGAACCTTTAAACAAATGTGATGCTCAAAAGCGTAAACGTTCTCAAGATTGTGAAAATAGTTGTGCAACAAAAAGAAAGAAGAATGGTAAACCTTCAATAACACATTGTGATGTATGTAATATTGATATACCTTCTTCAATCATTCATGGACATTTATGCAGTATTCATAATAAAATTAACGCTTGCCATGAAAGATATTCTGGAAATGTTCAACAAATTGGTAGTGCATTTAAAAGTCGAATTGCTAGTTATAGACTTTATAGTAAAGAAAAAACTCAAAGTATTGAATCATTTTTAAAAAATGTTCAACCTACTGTGTTTGGCTTGGTAGGTAATGTTTTATTAGAGCATAAAACAATTAAAATGAATTTTAAACTTTTTGGACTCTATGTAAAAACTGGGAGCGAATGTGAAATTACAGATATCAAATCTTTTAATACAAAAAACATAATTGTTAGCGAATCAACTAATATTAGTGATATATACCAAAATATTTCAAGTGCTATCGTTGTGAAGAGTGAAGAGTTCCAGGAAAGGGAGTCTGGCTGGGCGTTGGTTGAAGTACTTTATTTAGAAACCAACCTGAATAAATACAGCCCCCTTCGAGCATCATCATACATTGATCTGCCAGGATGGATCAAACGAAAGAAAGCTGTTGTGAACGTCTTGAATAATGATGACGCATGTTTTGCGTGGGCTGTAACTTCAGCTCTCCATCCAGCAGTGGAGCATATGGATAGATCATCATCTTATCCTCACTATTCTTCAGTGTTAGATTTAAAAGAAATAGAATTTCCTATGGCGATAAAAGACATCCAACGTTTTGAAGAGCTGAACAATGTAAGTATTAATGTTTATGGAATTGAAAATAAGAGTATAGTAGGTCCTCTATATTATACTCAGGAAAAAAGGATGCTCATGTAAATTTACTGTACATAACTGAAGGTGAAAACGCCCACTATTGTTGGATAAAACATTTCAGTAGACTCGTTGGTAGTCAGCTATCAACATATAAGACTAAAAAGTGGTTGTGTGATGGCTGTTTGCTATATTTCAGAAAAGAGGATCAACTAACTCAACATCAAAAATGGGGATGTAATCATGTGTGTACGGTATTACCGACTCCTAAAAATAACATTCTAAAATTTAAGGATTATGAGAAACAGCTTCGAGTACCATTTGTTATATATGCTGACTTCGAGGCTTTGCTAAAATAATTTAATACATGTTCATCGAATCCAGCCCAACCTTTCACCAACACTACTCACATTCATGAACCTTTTAGCTTTCCATATTATATTAAATGTAGTTATGATGACTCTTTAAATAAGTTTGAGCTCTATAGAGGACATGATGCACCTAAAGTTTTTATGGAAAGGATTGAGAAAGATGCCATCCGTATATCCTCTATTTTAAATACGATAATTCCAATGGAGCCACTAACTTCATCAGAGCAAATGAATTTTGAAACTGAAACTAATTGTTTTATATGTGGTGAATGTTTATATACAGACAGGGATCGCGTTCATGACCATTTAACAGGAAAATATAGTGGTGCTGCTCACCAAGAATGTAATTTAAATTATAGAGTAAGTAAATTCATTCCGGTCATTCTACATAACGGTAGCAAATACGATAACCACTTTATCATTAAAGAATTTGGAGCTTCAGATGTGAAAATTGATGTGATTGCAAATAATAAGGAACAATACATATCGTTCACAAAATACATCAAAACTAGCAATAAAAATACCATTAAACTGCGATTTTTGGATTCATTCCTCTTTATGCCGAGTAGTCTTGATAAGCTGGCTAGTAATTTAAAATCAGATCAGTTTCATGAAATTCAACGTGTCTTTCCTAAGGAAGATGATTTTAATTTGATTCGTCAAAAGGGTATATTCCCTTATGAATATATTAACTGTGTGGAACGTTTTGAGGAGTGTTCTTTACCACCAAAAGATGCATTTTACAGTTCCTTAAACACAAGTCATATCAGTGATCAGGAATATTTACATGCACAACGTGTATGGACACAGTTCCACATTCAACCTTTAGGAGAATTTTCAGACATATATTTGAAAAGAGATGTGTTATTATTAGCAGATGTTTTTGAAAATTTCCGGAATGTTTGTATGAAAACTTATGAACTTGATCCTTGTCAGTATTTCACTGCTCCTGGGTTAAGTTTCAGTTCAATGTTGAAAAAAACGAAAGTGAATTTAGAATTAATGACTGATATAGACATGATCAATTTTATAAAATCATCAATTCGAGGTGGATTAAGCCAATGTAGTGGACGGTACTCTTAAGCAAATAATAAATACATTCCTAGCTACAACCCTTGTCAATAGTCAAAGTATATTGTCTACCTCGTTGCAAATAACCAATATGGTTGGGCTATGAGTCAATATCTACCACTGAAAGATTTTCGATGGCTGACACAACCTGAAATTTATGTCTTACATGTTGACACTCTTAATGATAAGGATGATAAAGGATATATTTTAGAGGTAAATCTTGAGTACCCTAAAGAGTTACATGATGATTATAATGATTTACCATTTTGTCCTGAGAATATGAAATCTCCATACATCACATCACGAACAAAAATGTTAATTGCTAATGTAAATGATAAATGTAAATATGTAATACATTATCAAAACTTGAAACAGTGTCTACAGCATGGATTGAAATTAACTAAAATTCATCGTGTATTGCAATTTCATCAGTCAGCATGGCTCAAACCGTATATTGATCTAAACAATAATTTAAGAACACAGTCAACAAACGCGTTTGAAAAAGATTTTTATAAACTCATGAATAATAGTGTATTTGGAAAGACTATGGAGAATGTTGATAAACGAGTTGATGGCAAGCTGATAACAAAGTGGAAGAATGATGGGAAAAGGTATGGTGCGAGCAACTTAATAAGCAAGCCTAACTTTCATAGCTGTTCAATTATTCATGAGGATTTAGTTTTAATACAAATGAATCGTCCTAAAGTAACTTACAACAAACCCATATATGTGGGTTACACCATACTGGAATTGTCAAAAACACTTATGTATGAATTTCACTATGATTAAGTAAAGAAAAACTATCTTGATAATGCTAAATTACTCTACACAGACACAGATTCTTTTATTTATGAGTTTAAAACTGATGATTTTTATGAGGATATCAAAACTGAGATAAATAGGTTCGATACAAGTGACTATCCCGAGGATAATATTTACCATTTGCCTCTAGTAAACAAAAAGGTTCTTGGGAAATTTAAGGATGAATGTGCTGGTGTTATTATAGACACCTTTGTAGGCACAAAATCTAAATCATACAGCTATATGACAATTGATGATGTAGTAGTAAAATGTTAAAAGGAGTGAAAAAGAATGTTGTTAGTAAAGAGTTAGATATAAGTGATTATAAAAACTGTATAGTTAGTAACCCACCTGTATTATATAAGAAAATGTGTGTATTTAGAAGTAAAAATCATCAGCTACATACCAATTTGCTGAACAAAGTTGCTTTAAGTAATGATGACAACAAACGATTCATATACCCAACACATTTGATACTTTTGCTTGGGGAAGCAGTCGCATTGACGACTATTACTTTACTTAAGTCCAATGATCACTATATTGTAATATTTGTAGTGTGTTTTATATTGTAATATTTTTTAGAAACACTGTAAATTGAATGAATAATGTTAGGCTACTGTAGTTTAGTAAAAATAAGATAAGTAATACATTTAATGTAAAATGTGTGCTTTTGTATATTACGAAAAAGATTTAAAAAAATGTGCAGTTCGTGTGAACTAAACAAGGGGAATGTAAAAAATGTAAAGTGGAAATTGTAAATATCCATGTGTGAAAAAGTGAAATGGCTATCACCATTTTAAAATTAAAAGACATTGTGATCTGGTAAACCTTGTTTTTATTTCACAACAACAAAAATGTACAGAATGTGTAAACTAAACAAGGGGAATGTAAAAAAATGAAAAGTGGAAATTGTAAATAGCTATGTGTGAAAAAATGAAATTGCTATCACCATTTTAAATTAAAAGACCTAGTCATCTGGTAAACCTTATTTTTATTTCATAACAAAAAAAATAATGTACAGAATGTGTGGACTAAAAAAGGGGAATGTAAAAAATGTAAAGTGGA
Source organism: Meconema thalassinum (assembly GCA_946902985.2). Taxonomy (NCBI): domain Eukaryota; kingdom Metazoa; phylum Arthropoda; class Insecta; order Orthoptera; family Tettigoniidae; genus Meconema; species Meconema thalassinum. The sequence continues at coordinate 890,613,473 of OX336389.2, forward strand.
AATTGTAAATATCCATGTGTGAAAAAATGAAAATAAAGAAATGGCTATCATCATTTTTAAAATTAAAAGACATTGTGATCTGGTAAACCTTGTTTTTATTTCACGACAAATTGGGCTTTACAAAATAGAATACAAATAAATACCAATTCCTCAATCCTTTTCATTGTTCATTTCCACTTTCCTTTTATAGCACTCATTACAATGGGGGCTGCCAACCTATCTCCTACTGAGCCATTATAGGATGTCAAACGTTGTTTAGATTTTTCAACAATACTTTATCCGCCAAACGTATTAAAGCAGAATGACTATGACGATAAGAAAGGTCGTGTTCTTTACATGCTTAATCCGAAGAATTAATAGGTATTCACTTAACACAGGGTCTTGAGTCCATGAGTTTGGTACATGTTTCAAGATTTCATTCACGGCATTGACTGTCACATAATAAATGAAAACTTGGAGAGCACCAATAATTCATCTTTGGTAAGACTATCCAGGGTCTTGAGTCCATGATTTTGGTATAAGTTGCCAGATTTCTTTCACGGCATTGACTGTCACATAATAAATGAACAACTTGGAGAGCACCAATAATTCTTCTTTGGTAAAACTATCTGCATATCGATGACAGATAACCTTGTAGTTCCACCCTTAAAACAACAACACTACCTCTTGCATAGTCTGTGATGTTGATGGCTCTTGAGACGTGAAAGATGGATTTAACATAACTTTTACATCAACAGGAGTTAAACTTTGCTCAGTAAACAATGCACTGTCATGAGCCACAGTATTTTTTTCTTGGACTTGTTTTTTCTTTTCTTTATAAGTGTTTGAAACGGTGTATTAAAAGAGAATGATAAACATCCAAAGGGTAAATAGAGTAACAAATAAAGAGAAATGAAAATGATACTTCCATATCAATTGTCAAGCATGAACTAATCTCTAGTAAAGTTCACTCAATAATATAAATAATAGTTTAAAGTGGGAGCAAAAGTGGGTGCAAAAGTGGGATGCAAAAGTGGGTACAAATGTGGGTGCATAAGTGGGTGCAAAAGTGGGTGCAAAGGTGGGAGCAAATGTGGGTGCGAAGGTTGGTGCAAAAGTGGGTGCAAACGTAGGTGCATAAGTGGATGCATAAGTTGGTGCAAAAGTGGGTGTAAAGGTAGGTGCAAATGTGGGTGCATATGTGGGTGCAAAAGTGGGTGCAAAAGTGGGTGCAAAGGAGGGTGCAAAAGTGGGTGCGAACTTTGGTGCAAAAGTGGGTGCAAACGTAGGTGCATATGTGGATGCATAAGTTGGTGCAAAAGTGGGTGTAAAGGTAGGTGCAAATGTGGGTGCATAAGTGGGGGGAAATGTGGGTGCAAATGTGGGTGCATTAGTGGGTGCAAAAGTGGGTGCAAACGTAGGTGCATAAGTGGATGCATAAGGTTTTGCAAAAGTGGGTGTAAAGGTAGGTGCAAATGTGGGTGCATAAGTGGGGGGAAATGTGGGTGCAAAAGTGGGTGCAAATGTGGGTGAAAAATTGGGTGCAGAAGTGGGTGCATAAGTGGATGCAATAGTGGGTGTAAAGGTAGGTACAAAAGTGGGTGAAAAAATGCCCCCTTTTTGAATCTCGCTAACGCCCCCTTTTTAATCTATTTTTGAAATTTTGACAAAGGGACTAAGTGCACTTTTGTTAATATCTCGCCAACCAGTCCCTGTTGACGGGTCCTTGTTGACGGGTCTCTGTGGGCGGGTCCCTTTGACATAATTTGGATAAAATGCATGGGTCAGTCCACAGGGATCAGTCCAAAGGACCCGCCCACAGGGACCCGTCTGGTGCATTCTTGGAATGCACGGTACCTGAGATTATAATTTTGAATGCTTTTGCACGTTCTTTCCTTCCTTTTTGTCAAACACCAACAGTGATCATTTGTTTTCTCCTTTATGTGCAAATCTCTTATATTTTGTATGAGTCTGTTCCAGATATATATTCTGTGACCCACCTAGCGTCATATAACAACGAATCTCTGAAGCTCTTCAACTCTTCCTCGCGCAAGAGGAATTCCATATCCAGTTGGGTACCAGATACTGTTGTCAACTCTTTGAAGACCAGCTCAGCAAAAGAAGATTATTTTCTTTCTTTAAAGTTGGCAATGTTTATATGTTCTCCTTTTGTCTCCTACCCCCCACTCTTTTCCCCTTCTTGGACCCTCCGTGCTTCGTTGAGCTGCTCTCACTTCTCAGTCTGCAGTTGACTCGATCAGTCAAAGCTCCGCTCGAGTTAGCCTCCTCAAACCAAGAGGCACACCCTCTTCTACGCCATGTTGGCTAAGTAATCATCATCGAAATCTTCGACTTCAACATGAAATCAAGATAAGTACCATTTTAAAAGTTTTAACCTCATCTTCATGGTTTTAACTTCCAAGTGCTTTTAATTATAATTTATAGGCAGTGTGAAATTATTTACTTTGGGGCAAATATCATTCCTCGTGGGATTTGCCATGTTGAGCTTTTGCTTATGAGCCAACCTTACTAAAAAAGAGCTTTTCTTAAGCTATTCAAAGAGAAATACTCTCGCTACGTGGGATATTATCTAATACCCGCTGTCTATAATTATAAAGCCAGTTCCTCCGTTGGATTTTCTCAACCCCATTTTTCTGCTAAGGTCGTTCTGGAACCTTCGAGATCTTGTTCTCTATCTGCGAGTCTTGCCGTCAAGTATTGTTCACGCACTTGTGAAAATGCTAGTTAAAATGAGGAATCTTCCTTACAAATTTTTGCAATAGCTAACTTTCCTCCACCGCTGGAACCTCTGGAACATTCTATGACGCATTTAATTGTAAATCACAACTTTTTCAAGAAATAGACTTTCACCTATATAGTGCAATCAGTTATTTCCATAATTGCAATAACTTTTTTTCTCATAAACTTCAGTGTTTCTATAGTGAACTTTGCATCCATCTTCATAGACTACAGTGATAAACAGTGCTTGCTCCACGTTTCTACCGCGTCGCGATCGTCCGGTTATATTAAATACGGCCATGAACATTGATCCTATATCCCAATGATCTTTCCTTAACCTTCTACTAACAACCATTAGTTATAAAATTGTAACTTTCTATAAGGTGTTACTCACGAAGTGCCCTTCCAACTTTGCTAGTTTAACATTAATTAAATTCTGTATAATTGCTTGTGTGATACAATTTTTAAATCACATTGTTCCTTTCCTATAATCAGGAAAACAATTCCTTAAACTCTTGAGAGAGTCATGTTCAGGTTTCACGAAATGGAAACTGCCCCATTTTGCTCGTGATTCCTAATTAAACATAGGAAGTCTAGAAACTTCCTTTTCACTTTCTCCAGGTTTCACAGTAAGTGACCTGTCCTCCTTTGTATAATTCTCATATACTAATTCTGTATAAATATAAGAAGTTGTAGGAACTTCTATCTTGTTTTTCACGTTGTTATTATCGTCATTTTCAAAATTGTCATTTTTTCTAGAACATTCTCTAAAGAATTTCTTAAAGTACACTTTTTGTACTCCAATTCACGTTCAAGCTTTAATTATTTCATTGTTTATTGGTTTAAATCTTATAAAGATTTTAGAAACATGTAAGGTTTGAAACCTTGTAAATTGTCAATTGCCTGGAGCAACCGTTTAATGTTGAGAGGTCTGCGACCCTATTTGTTAAAAAGTTCAAATGAACTATTTTTATTAAAATTATATTGCATAATTGTTAATTTCCTCAAACTTTTTCTAATTGTAAAATAAACAAATCTTTTCCCTTCGCTTTTTCATTTTCGAATATAAAGTTTAGGCAAAATCCTGTCTTCCTTGACTCTCCTCACTCAATGATATTAAAATCATTAATAGAGCTTTCACCATTTGTTGCATTTGAGCAAGAACTCTTAATTTTCACCTTACTAAAGTTCTTCTTAGCGTTAATAGCTAATTCTAATTGGCCAGTAAGGCAAGTAAAGTTCGCTAAGCCAACTACCTGCTTGTGGAGACCCTCTCCGAAAACTTATGGTCAGTTTTCTAAAAGATAAGTGTTTCCTTTTGTCTAAACTTTTAGCCGGCTCCTCGCTGAGTAAAAGCTTAGCCATTTTTCAATGCAACCATTGGTTCATTTACCAAGATTACCCAATAAGGCATAATCTTTTATCATATTCCTTCTTAGAGACACTTGGTCGCCCTTACAGGAACTCCATAATTTTGGAAATTGAAAATACCAAACCTGAGTTAAGTCATTGGCATTCTTTGAATTACTTTGTAAAACCTAATTTCTTTGAGAAGACATACAGTAAATTTGTTCCTCTCAGTCTTGCCAGACCATCACCCTTCCCCATAGTACTTTTATACATGCTTGGGAGGAAATATACTAAAGCCCCTCTCTTGCAAACCGCCCAAGTCTTAGCTGCGGTTCCCGTCAGCTTAGACCAAGCTCGTACCCACTTTAGGTATCCGAGCACAGATTTGCGGTGGCAACTGCTTCTAAGGGTATTTAAATCTCAACTTATTAATTTTGTGGGACTCTCCTCCTATTTTTCTATCCTTCTTTTCCAATCCCAAATCTACTTCCTTCTCTTAATCATCTTCCCTTGGTGGGTGGGTTATTCCTCATCCTATAATCTACCCAAAAATTGGTACCAGAAACCCGGGAGAGTCCATTTGCTATTTCCATTGTTTGTCAAGTGTCATTTGACAATACTTGGCAAATTATTAATATCTGCTTTGGATATTTCAGCTATATCTACGTCATGCAAAGCCTGTGAACGGGAAAGAGGCCGCTCCTGTCTCCTTTGGGGTGTCCTGTTCTTTATACCCATTTGCTGCTACAAGCTTGACAGCATCTCCAAGGTTCTACAGTTTCGTGAGTTGTATTTCAATTTATTCTCTTTATCATGGCTCCTACTGAAAAAGATGAAACTCTCATTGCTAGACGTTCTTCTTATAAAGGGCAACTCACTAGATTCCGAAATTTCATCAGCAAATTAAATCCCGCCGAGTGTGATTTAGACATCTTGACTCATCGCCTTAAGTTGTACGAACGGTCATATGATTATTATGACCAAATTCAAACCGAGATCGAATCCGCTTGCCCAGAACTGCAATCGGATCGGGACGAGGTCGAACCCTTGTACTTTGAAGGAATTGCAAAGGCCCACCAACTGATCCGCAATATCTCAGAACCGGACACTAGGGTCATCAATCCGGCCCAGTTCGCACCCGCTTCAGTTCACAAGAACAAACCGAAACCGTTACTTCCCAAGATAAGCCTACCGCACTTCTCAGGCAAGGAAGGTGAATGGTATTCTTTTTACGAACTTTACTGCTCCCTAATTCATGAAAATGCTGAGATCCCCGACATACATAAATTTTACTTCCTCCGCACTTCTTTGGAATGTGAGGCCTTAGCCTTAGTGGAGTCACTGCCTTTAAGCGCAGACAACTACCACATCGCCTTTAATCTCCTTAAAGAGAGATATGGCAATTTACGGTTGAGTGTCGCTCGACACATCCGTTGTTTGTTCAACTTACCAGCCGTCAAACCTAATGACGTCACATCTTTAAGAGACCTCTTAGATTCTATGCAGTTAAATGTCAGAGCGTTATACCAACTAAAACAGCCTGTCCAAACATGGGACACCATACTTATTCACCTAGCTACATCAAGATTCGATTTTTCGACACTGAAGGCCTGGGAGATCAAACTCGCCTGCAACAAGGAACATTCGTTCGAACACCTTATCTCGTTTCTCAACAGTCGATGTCAATTCCTTACAGCACTCGCATTTCAGTGCGAAAAGGTCGAAACGAATCCTCAGTGTCAAATTTTTGAAAAAAAACTTGCTTCTTCAAAAGGTCATCAGCCCCCATCTGTCGAAAACAAACAAACCCGTTCTTCTTTCAATAATCCAAGAGAACATATCAGGCCGCTTAACAAATCATTAAAATGCACGCTCTGTAAAAAGCTTCACACCTTGTATTCGTGCAAATCCTTTAAAGAATTGTCTGTCGAAGATCGAAGAAAGTTTGTTTTGAATAGCAAACATTGTTTCAACTGCTTGTCACCTAAGCATTCTTCTTCGAACTGTACGTCATCAAATCTCTGTTTCTATTGTAAAAAACCGCATCATTCTTTATTGCACGTTCACGATAAATCGAGGTCATCAGCACCCGCCTCTTCAAGCTCCATGCAGAGCAGCTCCGAACAAACTAATGCTTCTTCCTGCATTTCCAACGCCGAAACTTTTCATAGTGCGCAAACCCTTTTGACCACTGTACAATTCGAAATCCAAGATAAATTTGGAAATTGGTTCAGAACCCGTGGTCTTCTCGATTCCGCTTCAACTCATAACTTTGTTTCGCAATCGTTGATTAAAAAACTAGGTCTTTCGTCATCGCCTACTTCTATCAATGTGACCGGCATTGACAATTTGAAAACTCAAGTTTTGCAGTCTTCAAAATTGAAAATCAGAGACGTTTGCCAAAGAAACACCAATCTTAATTTAAACTGTCTCCTTCTTACCAGTATTGGCAAGGACACTCCAAGTCACTCCATTAATACTTCCGGTTTAAACATTCCTTCGCACTTAAGGTTAGCCGATCCTCAGTTTAATGCTCAAGGTCCCATTGATGTACTTTTCAGTGCCAATGTTTTTTGGAATTGCATTCGCAAACAAACACGCAAGTTATCCTCAACCGTGGTCGCCAGAGACACCGATTTTGGTTGGGTTATTACTGGTGAAATCAAACATACCAGTGTTCAAACCAAAGCGCAATGTCATTTCGTCACAGCTGACATAAATCTCATTTCTGAAAAAGAGAACGCTCATGTTTTAGATCTCAATATTTTTGAAAAACACTTGTCGAAACGATGTCGTATCGTGAACAACTGCGCTACCTCTGTAAGTTGTTTAAATGGTTTTTCCTTCTTCCCGCACAAGATGGCCATTCAAGTTCGCCTTGCTTTGTGTTATTTCGTCTATCTTCTTATGTCATTTTTTATAGCAGTTAATTGCTTAAACTCTCTATTAAAAACTATCTTCCCCTTGTGTAAAACCATGGATATCAGTCACCATCACTTTGCTGTACGCTATGTTTCACTTCTTTCGCTATGTAGAAGGATGGCCACGGCCGGCTCCTCCCTCCTTCCTCACAATTGGAAGTCGCTTTTGAAACCGCTTGAAACTCTGAATTCTATAGCATCTAGAATAACTATTCTTATGCATAACCTTCTTCTCAATGTCCCAGCTTGTCTTCTTTGCTCGGAAGAATTAAGCTTCTTTTTGTTGAAAATTGTCCGATTTCGTGATCCTCTCAATTATGCGAAATTGATTTCCTACTTTATTTCATATAGCTTTAAATTGCCTTTTCACGTCCAAGTTACGATTGACTGCATTCCGTTCAACCTGAATATCTGCTTTAAGTTACAGCTGATTCAACAAATGTTATTTGTGTACCTTGAACTGCTTGTTTGTCAGACTTGTTTGTATACTAGTCTGAGGAAGGCCAAGTTGTTGTTTATTTCCTGTACGCTTGACACAGTTCAAAGCAAGTTTCTCTTATCTCAACTTTGGCTGATTGCCAAGCATTGTCTGGCGAGTTGCTACTACAAGTACAGAAGTCGCTCACCTACTTCCCAAAATAAACTTGTTCCGGTTAAGGACTCTCTCAGCTATTTATATGTCTTATCTCGTTGTACTATGTGTGTCAAGGCCGTGCTTGTTTACGTCTCTCACTTACTCATGCTCGTATTCTATAACTGTTTCGATCCCTGTTTCAAAACTTCGTTGCGTATTTCTCACGCGCTTATGTATTGCAATTTGCTTACATATTTTGCGATCTTAATGTTCATTGATGAACAAACTGGTTTTTTCTCGTCGTCACATTCGATGTGTTTTTGTATTCATACTTGTCATGTCACGTTTTTCGCTGACTTAAGTATTTTTCTGAGTAACCCCTTTGATACTCATTATAACTTGAGGTTATTGTTTATGGCTACTCGTTTGTTACCTATGGCGTTCTTGCTTTCTACTCGCATAGTTCCTTTGTTTATTTGGTATATTCTTGTCCTGAATAGATGTACTTGTTTCTATACGCTTTGTTTAAACTTGTTAATTCTCCTTTTGCATTGTATCGCAATCTTTACTAGTGCTTTATTTCCCTCAGCTTCTAGTTATTTTGTGATGGAAGACGTCGTTAATTCTCGTTGTTTAACTCCGCTTTCTAATGACCCTGATGACCTCCTTCCACTTACACCTGGTCGCTTCTTTACACGCACTTCTCTCTCTGCCCCTCCTCCCCTTCCTAATTCTTTCAGGGATTTTGATTTACCTATTGTTTGGCGTAAACTTGAAGCCCTCCGTAATTCCTTTTGGAAGAGGTGGAACTTGGAATATTTAACTTCCTTGCAAGGGAGACAGAAGTGGTTTCTTTCCAGTCCCGACATTCAAGTGGGAGACTTGGTCTTGGTTAGGGATGTTCCACCCCCCCTAGTCGGGCCTTTTGGAAAAGTGACTAAGTGTTACTCTGGAAGAGATAGGAGAGTCAGGGTATTCAGAGTCTTGACCACAAATGGTCAGATCACAAGACCACTTCTCTTCAATTACTGTATTACTCTTAAATGTTTAATTGCTTATTTGTTCCCTGTTGGTGTCTGCCCCTCCCAGTATGGTGCATTCTTGGAATGCACGGTACCTGAGATTATAATTTTGAATGCTTTTGCACGTTCTTTCCTTCCTTTTTGTCAAACACCAACAGTGATCATTTTTTTTCTCCTTTATGTGCAAATCTCTTATATTTTGTATGAGTCTGTTCCAGATATATATTCTGTGACCCACCTAGCGTCATATAACAACGAATCTCTGAAGCTCTTCAACTCTTCCTCGCGCAAGAGGAATTCCATATCCAGTTGGCTACCAGATACTGTTGTCAACTCTTTGAAGACCAGCTCAGCAAAAGAAGATTATTTTCTTTCTTTAAAGTTGGCAATGTTTATATGTTCTCCTTTTGTCTCCTACCCCCCACTCTTTTCCCCTTCTTGGACCCTCCGTGCTTCGTTGAGCTGCTCTCACTTCTCAGTCTGCAGTTGACTCGATCAGTCAAAGCTCCGCTCGAGTTAGCCTCCTCAAACCAAGAGGCACACCCTCTTCTACGCCATGTTGGCTAAGTAATCATCATCGAAATCTTCGACTTCAACATGAAATCAAGATAAGTACCATTTTAAAAGTTTTAACCTCATCTTCATGGTTTTAACTTCCAAGTGCTTTTAATTATAATTTATAGGCAGTGTGAAATTATTTACTTTGGGGCAAATATCATTCCTCGTGGGATTTGCCATGTTGAGCTTTTGCTTATGAGCCAACCTTACTAAAAAGAGCTTTTCTTAAGCTATTCAAAGAGAAATACTCTCGCTACGTGGGATATTATCTAATACCCGCTGTCTATAATTATAAAGCCAGTTCCTCCGTTGGATTTTCTCAACCCCATTTTTCTGCTAAGGTCGTTCTGGAACCTTCGAGATCTTGTTCTCTATCTGCGAGTCTTGCCGTCAAGTATTGTTCACGCACTTGTGAAAATGCTAGTTAAAATGAGGAATCTTCCTTACAAATTTTTGCAATAGCTAACTTTCCTCCACCGCTGGAACCTCTGGAACATTCTATGACGCATTTAATTGTAAATCACAACTTTTTCAAGAAATAGACTTTCACCTATATAGTGCAATCAGTTATTTCCATAATTGCAATAACTTTTTTTCTCATAAACTTCAGTGTTTCTATAGTGAACTTTGCATCCATCTTCATAGACTACAGTGATAAACAGTGCTTGCTCCACGTTTCTACCGCGTAGCGATCGTCCGGTTATATTAAATACGGCCATGAACATTGATCCTATGTCCCAATGATCTTTCCTTAACCTTCTACTAACAACCATTATTTATAAAATTGTAACTTTCTATAAGGTGTTACTCACGAAGTGCCCTTCCAACTTTGCTAGTTTAACATTAATTAAATTCTGTATAATTGCCTATGTGATACAAGTTTTAAATCACATTGTTCCTTTCCTATAATCAGGAAAACAATTCCTTAAACTCTTGAGAGAGTCATGTTCAGGTTTCACGAAATGGAAACTGCCCCATTTTGCTCGTGATTCCTAATTAAACATAGGAAGTCTAGAAACTTCCTTTTCACTTTCTCCAGGTTTCACAGTAAGTGACCTGTCCTCCTTTGTATAATTCTCATATACTAATTCTGTATAAATATAAGAAGTTGTAGGAACTTCTATCTTGTTTTTCACGTTGTTATTATCGTCATTTTCAAAATTGTCATTTTTTCTAGAACATTCTCTAAAGAATTTCTTAAAGTACACTTTTTGTACTCCAATTCACGTTCAAGCTTTAATTATTTCATTGTTTATTGGTTTAAATCTTATAAAGATTTTAGAAACATGTAAGGTTTGAAACCTTGTAAATTGTCAATTGTCTGGAGCAACCGTTTAATGTTGAGAGGTCTGCGACCCTATTTGTTAAAAAGTTCAAATGAACTATGTTTATTAAAATTATATTGCATAATTGTTAATTTCCTCAAACTTTTTCTAATTGTAAAATAAACAAATCTTTTCCCTTCGCTTTTTCATTTTCGAATATAAAGTTTAGGCAAAATCCTGTCTTCCTTGACTCTCCTCACTCAATGATATTAAAATCATTAATAGAGCTTTCACCATTTGTTGCATTTGAGCAAGAACTCTTAATTTTCACCTTACTAAAGTTCTTCTTAGCGTTAATAGCTAATTCTAATTGGCCAGTAAGGCAAGTAAAGTTCGCTAAGCCAACTACCTGCTTGTGGAGACCCTCTCCGAAAACTTATGGTCAGTTTTCTAAAAGATAAGTGTTTCCTTTTGTCTAAACTTTTAGCCGGCTCCTCGCTGAGTAAAAGCTTAGCCATTTTTCAATGCAACCATTGGTTCATTTACCAAGATTACCCAATAAGGCATAATCTTTTATCATATTCCTTCTTAGAGACACTTGGTCGCCCTTACAGGAACTCCATAATTTTGGAAATTGAAAATACCAAACCTGAGTTAAGTCATTGGCATTCTTTGAATTACTTTGTAAAACCTAATTTCTTTGAGAAGACATACAGTAAATTTGTTCCTCTCAGTCTTGCCAGACCATCACCCTTCCCCATAGTACTTTTATACATGCTTGGGAGGAAATATACTAAAGCTCCTCTCTTGCAAACCGCCCAAGTCTTAGCTGCGGTTCCCGTCAGCTTAGACCAAGCTCGTACCCACTTTAGGTATCCGAGCACAGATTTGCGATGGCAACTGCTTCTAAGGGTATTTAAATCTCAACTTATTAATTTTGTGGGACTCTCCTCCTATTTTTCTATCCTTCTTTTCCAATCCCAAATCTACTTCCTTCTCTTAATCATCTTCCCTTGGTGGGTGGGTTATTCCTCATCCTATAATCTACCCACCGTCAACAAGGACGCGTCAACAGGGACTGGTTCGCGAGATATTAACAAGAGTGCACTTAGACCCTTTGTCAAAATTTCAAAAATACATTAAAAAGGGGGCGCTAGCGAGATTCAAAAAGGGGTCATTTTTAACCCACTATTGCATCCACTTATGCACCCACTTTTGCACCCACTTTTTCACCCATATTTGCACCCACTTTTGCACCCACATTTCCGCCCACTTATGCACCCACATTCGCACCTACCTTTACACCCACTTTTGCACCAACTTATGCATCCACTTATGCACTTACGTTTGCACCCACTTTTGCACCAACCTTCGCACCCCCTTTTGCACCTACCTTTGCATCCACTTTTGCACCCACTTATGCACCCACATTTGCACCCACATTTCCCTCCACTTATGCACCCACATTCGCACCTACCTTTACACCCACTTTTGCACGAACTTATGCATCCACTTATGCACTTACGTTTGCACCCACTTTTGCACCAACCTTCGCACCCACTTTTGCACCAACCTTTGCACCCACTTTTGCTCCCACTTATGCACCCACATTTGCACCCACTTTTGCATCCCACTTTTGCACCCACTTTTGCTCCCACTTTAAACTATTATATATATTATTGAGTGAATTTTACTAGAGATTAGTTCATGCTTGACAATTGATATGGAAGTATCATTTTCATTTCTCTTTATTTGTTACTCTATTTACCCTTTGGATGTTTATCATTCTCTTTTAATACACCGTTTCAAACACTTATAAAGAAAAGAAAAAAGCAAGTCCAAGAAAAAAATACTGTGGCTCATGACAGTGCATTGTTTACTGAGCAAAGTTTAACTCCTGTTGATGTAAAAGTTATGTTTAATCCATCTTTCACGTCTGAAGAGCCATCAACAACACAGACTATGCAAGAGGTAGTGTTGTTGTTTTAAGGGTGGAACTACAAGGTTATCTGTCATCGATATGCAGATAGTTTTACCAAAGAAGAAATATTGGTGCTCTCCAAGTTGTTCATTTATTATGTGACAGTCAATGCCGTGAAAGAAATCTGGCAACTTATACCAAAATCATGGAATCAAGACCCTGGATGGTCTTACCAAAGATGAATTATTGGTGCTCTCCAAGTTTTCATTTATTATGTGACAGTCAATGCCGTGAATGAAATCTTGAAACATGTACCAAACTCATGGACTCAAGACCCTGTGTTAAGTGAATACCTATTAATTCTTTGGATTAAGCATGATAAGAACACGACCTTTCTTATCGTCATAGTCATTCCGCTTTAATACGTTTGGCGGATAAAGTATTGTTGAAAAAGCTAAAACAACGTTTGACATCCTATAATGGCTCAGTAGGAGAGAGGTTGGCAGCCCCCATTGTAATGAGTGCTATAAAAGGAAAGTGGAAATGGACAATGAAAAGGATTGAGGAATTGGTATTTATTTGTATTCTATTTTGTAAAGCCCAATTTGTTGTGAAATAAAAACAAGGTTTACCAGATCACAATGTCTTTTAATTTTAAAAATGATGATAGCCATTTCTTTATTTTCATTTTTTCACACATGGATATTTACAATTTCCACTTTATATTTTTTACATTCCCCTTTTTTAGTTCACACATTCTGTACATTATTTTTTGTTATGAAATAAAAATAAGGTTTACCAGATGACTAGGTCTATTAATTTAAATTGGTGATAGCCATTTCATTTTTTCACACATAGATATTTACAATTTCCACTTTTCATTTTTTTACATTCCCCTTGTTTAGTTTAAACATTCTGTATATTTTTGTTGTTGTGAAATAAAAACAAGGTTTACCAGATCACAATGTCTTTTAATTTTAAAATGGTGATAGCCATTTCACTTTTTCACACACGGATATTTACAATTTCCACTTTACATTTTTACATTCCCCTTGTTTAGTTCACACATTCTGTACATTTTTTAAAATCTTTTTCGTAATATACAAAAGCAAACATTTTACACTAAAATGTATTACTTATCTTATTTTTACTAAACTACAGTAGCCTAACATTATACATTCTATTTACAGTTTTTAAAAAAATATTACAATATAAAACACACTACAAATATTACAATATAGTGATCATTAGACTTACGTAAAGTAAGAGTCGTCAATGCGACTGTTTCCCCAAGCAAGAGTATCAAATGTGTTGGGTATAATGAATCGTTTGTTGTCTTCATTACTTAAAGCAACTTTGTTCAGCAAATTGGTATGTAGCTGATGATTTTTACTTCTAAATACACACATTTTCTTATATAATACAGGTGGGTTACTAACTATACAGTTTTTATAATCACTTATATCTAACTCTTTACTAACAACATTCTTTTTCACTCCTTTTAATTTTTTTACTACTACATCATCAATTGTCATATAGCTGTATGATTTAGATTTTGTGCCTACAAAGGTGTCTATAATAACACCAGCACATTCATCCTTAAATTTCCCAAGAACCTTTTTGTTTACTAGAGGCAAATGGTAAATAATATCCTCGGGATAGTCACTTGTATCAAACCTATTTATCTCAGTTTTGATATCCTCATAAAAATCATCAGTTTTAAACTCATAAATAAAAGAATCTGTGTCTGTGTAGAGTAATTTAGCATTATCAAGATAGTTTTTCTTTACTTAATCATAGTGAAATTCATACATAAGTGTTTTTGACAATTCCAGTATGGTGTAACCCACATATATGGGTTTGTTGTAAGTTACTTTAAGACGATTCATTTGTATTACAACTAAATCCTCATGAATAATTGAACAGCTATGAAAGTTAGGCTTGCTTATTAAGTTGCTCGCACCATACCTTTTACCATCATTCTCCCACTTTGTTATCAGCTTTACATCAACTCGTTTATCAACAATCTCCATAGTCTTTCCAAAACACTATTATTCATGCGTTTATAAAAATCCTTTTTCAAACGCGTTTGTTGACTGTGTTCTTAAATTATTGTTTAGATCAATATACGGTTTGAGCCATGCTGACTGATGAAATTGCAATAAACGATGAATTTTAGTTAATTTCAATCCATGCTGTAGACACTGTTTCAAGTTTTGATAATGTATTACATATTTACATTTATCATTTACATTAGTAATTAACATTTTTGTTCGTGATGTGGTGTATGGAGATTTCATATTCTCAGGACAAAATGGTAAATCATTATGATCATCATGTAACTCTTTAGGGTACTCAAGATTTATCTCTAAAATATATCCTTTGTCATCGTTATCATTAAGAGTGTCAACATGTAAGACATCAATTTCGTGTTGTGTCAGCCAGCGAAAATCTTTCAGTGGTAGATATTGACTCATAGCCCAACCATATTGGTTATTTGCATCGAGGTAGACAATATACGTTGACTCTTCACAAGTGTTGTAGCTAGGCATGTATTTATTATTTGCTTTAGAGTACCGTCCACTACATTGGCTTAATCCACTTCGAATTGATGATTTTATAAAATTGATCATGTCTATATCAGTCATTAATTCTAAATTTACTTTCGTTTTTTTTCAACATTGAACTGAAACTTAACCCAGGAGCAGTGGAATACTGACAAGGATCAAGGTCATAAGGTCTCATACAAACATTCCGAAAATTTTCAAAAGAATTTGCTAATAATAACACATCTGTCTTCAAATATATGTCTGAAAATTCTCCTAAAGTTTGAATGTGGAACTGTCCATACACGTTGTGCATGTAAATATTCCTGATCACTGATATGACTTGTGTTTAAGGAACTGTAAAATGCATCTTTCGGTGGTAAAGAACACTCCTCAAGACGTTCCACACAGTTAATATATTCATAAGGGAATATACCCTTTTGACGAATCAAATTAAAATCATCTTCTTTAGGAAAGACATGTAGAATTTCATGAAACTGATCTGATTTTAAATTACTAGCCAGGTTATCAAGACTACTCGGCATAAAGCGGAATGAATCTAAAAATCGCAGTTTAATGTTTTTTTATTGCTAGTTTTGATGTATTTTGTGAACGATATGTATTGTTCCTTATTATTTGCAATCACATCAATTTTCACATCTGAAGCTCCAAATTCTTTAACGATAAAGTGGTTATCGTATTTGTTACCGTTATGTAGAATGCCCGGAATGAATTTACTTACTCTATAATTTAAATTACATTCTTGGTGAGAAGCACAACGATATTTTCCTGTTAAATGGTCATGATCGCGAACCCTGTCTGTATATAAACATTCACCACATATAAAACAATTAGTTTCGGTTTCAAAATTCTTTTGCTCTGATGAAGTTAGTGGCTCCATTGGAATTACCGTATTTAAAATAGAGTATATGCGGATGGCATCTTTCTCAAGCCTTTCTATAAAAACTTTAGGTGCATCAGGTCCTCTTTAGAGCTCAAACTTATTTAAAGAGTCATCATAACTACATTTAATATAATATGGAAAGCTAAAAGGTTCATGAAAGTGAGTAGTGTTGGTGAAATGTTGGGCTAGATTCGATGAACATGTATTAAATGGTTTTAGCAAAGCCTCGAAGTCAGCATATATAACAAATGGTACTCGAAGCTGTTTCTCATAATCCTTAAATTTTAGAATGTTATTTTTAGGAGTCGGAAATACCGTACACACATGATTACACCCCCATTTTTGATGTTGAGTTAGTTGATCCTCTTTTCTGAAATATAGCAAACAGCCATCACACAACCCTTTTTAGTCTTATATTTTGATAGCTGACTACCAACGAGTCTACTGAAATGTTTTATCCAACAATAGTGGGCGTTTTCACCTTCAGTTATGTACAGTAAATTTACATGAGCATCCTTTTTTTTCCTGAGTATAATATAGAGGACCTACTATACTCTTATTTTCAATTCCATAAACATTAATACTTACATTGTTCAGCTCTTCAAAACGTCGAATGTCTTTTATCGCCATAGGAAATTCTATTTCTTTTAAATCTAACACTGAAGAATAGTGAGGATAAGATGATGATCTATCCATATGCTCCACTGCTGGATGGAGAGCTGAAGTTACAGCCCACGCAAAACATAATAATAATAATGTTATTGGTTTTACGTCCCTTTTAACTACACTGGCTTTTAGAGACGCCGGGGTGCCGGAATTTTGCCCCGAAGGGGATCTTTAACGTGCCAGTAAATCTACGGACACGGCTCCCTCGCATTTGCGCACCCTCAAATGCCAGCTGACTGCGCCAGGATACGAACCTGCAACCTTGGGCCCATCAAGCGAGAACGTTACCCCCCACGCAAAACATGCGTCATCATTATTCAAAACGATCACAACAGCTTTCTTTCGTTTGATCCATCCTGGCAAATCAATGTATGATGATGCTCGAAGGGGGCCGTATTTATTCAGGTTGGTTTCTAAATAAAGTACTTCAACCAACGCCCAGCCTGACTCCCTTTCCTGGAACTCTTCACTCTTCACAATGATAGCACTTGAAATATTTTAGTATATATCACTAATATTAGTTGATTCGCTAACAATTATGTTTTTTGTATTAAAAGATTTGATATCTGTAATTTCACATTCGCTCCCAGTTTTTACATAGAGTCCAAAAAGTTCAAAATTCATTTTAATTGTTTTATGCTCTAATAAAACATTATCTACCAAGCCAAACACAGTAGGTTGAACATTTTTTAAAAATGATTCAATTCTTTGAGTTTTTTCTTTACTATAAAGTCTATAACTAGCAATTCGACTTTTAAATGCACTACCAATTTGTTGAACATTTCCAGAATTTCTTTCATGGCAAGCGTTATTTTTATGATGAATACTGCGTAAATGTCCATGAATGATTGAAGAAGGTATATCAATATTACATACATCACAATGTGTTATTGAAGGTTCACCATTCTTCTTTCTTTTTGTTGCACAACTATTTTCACAATCTTGAGAACGTTTACGCTTTTGAGCATCACATTTGTTTAAAGGTTCCGTGCTAGTTGATGGTTTTAGAGTTATTAATTCCTGTTGTTCCCCATGCACTTCAACCATGTGGGATTGATATCGCTTTACAGCAGAAAAACCAAGATCACAAACTGAACATGAAAAAGGTGCTGAACTGACATGCATTAAATTTACATGCCGTCCAAAACTATCTTGTCTGTTAAATGTGGTAGCACAATGACTGCACACAAACAATTTAATGTCATGTTTAGCATTTGCGTGTCGTTGAAGGTTGTCAGGTCTTGAGAACTGTTTCTTACAGTCACCACACTTGAACATTATGATCACTTTCGAAATTACCTATAAAAGAAAGGAATCATAAATGTTAATAAATGATAAAACAAAGTACAATATAAATAGTTTAATTATATTCCAGTCAATGGTTATAGCAGGGTATTTAAATCGATATGTTAACTCCTAGCAAGTCTAACTTCATGTAGTTCTAACTGGGGTTTACTATATACCACTGTCACTGACACCTAGCGGTGAACATTGGAACTTGATAGAGTGGTAGAAACCAGCGGTCGCCAGTTAGGTGAGCTAGGTGTGACGTCATAGCCAGTCTTAAAGCAAGTCTAAACTTGTAGAACATGTCACTTGATAGAAACCAGCGATCGCCAGTTAAGTGAGCTAAGTGTGACGTCATAGCCAGTCTTAAAACAAGTTTAAACTTGTAAAACATGTCACGTGACAAAGTTAAGTTAGGTAAAGTTAGGTTATGTTAGGTGAACTGAGGTTAAGTCTTTAAATATTCCCTCTGTCACTGACACCTAGCAATGAACATTCAGACTTAATAGAGCGGTAATCATAATCTAACCTACAAAATTAGTTTTACACATCATGGTCAAGTAGTTCCAACTTTTGACTGCCAAATATACCATTTTCACTGACATGTAGTGGTGAACTTTGGAAAATATCACTCTAACTGTTTAAAAGTTATTAGAGGGGCAATTACCTTTTTATAATTTATTAACTGCTGCCACTGAATGAACAGATTGTAGGAATCTGGTAACCTACAGGTACCCAATTATCTGTAAACAAATCAATCAATAAATACATTCCAATCAATAACTTCAACATCAATTAGTAATACAAGACTACAATCCATTAATAATAAGTACTTACCTTGCAAAATAACTTAATGATTTTCTACCAAAAAGGCTGTTTTACAACTCTTGAGCAGTAATAGAGCACTGTTCACTCAAAGCGAGTAATAAAGACTGACAGTAGGGAAATATATGACACCTATCTTATATAAACTCTCATCGCTCGTGTCAGCAGTTTTTTTTGCAGATCATTGCAATTCCTTTCCCAATACAGCTGAGAGTCCAAAGTACACTAGGAACACCTGTGTGGTACTCAATGACTGCTGACTTTGCATGATCATCACCCATTGTCTTGATCAACCCCTGGGGTTTCAATTTACTGCAGCGTCAGTCATAGCAACAGCAGTGTGCGCTCTCTGCCATGTCAGCAACATGACACCGGAAGGAACACCTGTGTAATATCCAATAACTGCTAACTTTGCATGATCATCACCCATTGTCTTCATGAACACTTGCGGTTTCAAATTACTGCAGCGTTAGTCATAGCAACAGATCTGTGCGCTCTCTGTCATGTCTGTAATATGACACCGGAAGTAATAAGTCGGTTTACTGCACGTACCATCTCCCCAGTTTTAACATTTTAAGAACATGTATTATACTCTTTCAACTACAAATGACACATCCATCCACCAAGTTAGATCCCTTGTATGTTCACATGTATTTCGTCACTTTCCTTTCATATCGTTATCACATTATAGTAGTGGGGCATTAGTGAACAACGTCAGTTCAACACACTGCTTTACACGCAAAATGTAGTTAGGCCCTTTGACATAATTTAAATAAATTCATGGGCTAGTCCGTAGGAACCAGGCCAAAGGGACCGGTCCAAAGGGATCAGTCCAAAGGGACTCATCAACAAGGACTCGTCCACGAGGACTCGTCCACAAGGACCTGTCCACAAGGACTCGTCCACAAGGACTCGTCCTCAAGGACCTGTCAACAAGGACCTGTCAACAATAACCCGTCCACAGAGATCCGCTCCCCCACCCTCTTACTAAAGCCATGAGTGGGCATGCATAAAAACAAAAAACAAGCATGTTAATTCATAGTGGGTATCCACCGTATACATGTTTCTTGTGTAGAACAACGTTTCGTTCCATATTGGCATTTAAACTCTCACATGTTGCACTTGGAAAGCGAGATTCTCTAAAAAATTACAATTTCACCCCCTAGTAGGGGTAGGGTTTATTTTGGGGTGGAAATATGTTGTCCATTGGAAATGGGGTATCAGCCCGAGTTCAATGACACCTCATTTGTCAAAATACGAAAATGCGTTCGAGAGATATCGCGCCGCCGCCATCTTGTGTGGAGGGTGTGGAGGTGGAGGGTATAGAACCCCTGCAAAACCACTACTGACGTCACTGGGGTCAACCGGAGGGGTAAATTACTTCGCAACTTTGGTCAATTATGATTAGAAGATTTTGGAAGTATGGGCGAGTACATTCAAGCTTTTGTGCGCATCAGGGACCAACTTCGTTCAATGGGGAAGCATCTTGATGAAGAAGTAGTTGGTGCAATGATGCTGGCGGGTTTACCTGAAAGTTTCGAGCTAATGAGACAAACATACGACAACTGTAGAGTTGACATAACTGGTGATATGATTGCGAAGAAATTAATGGAGTACGAAGTAGGAAGTGCGGTACTCTCATCAGGGGATGCAGCATTTTACTCACGTTCCAATTCCGGTTGTCACAAAAAGCCCATTTACAAATGTTATGGATGTGGCTCAACGTCTCATTTCAAAAGGGACTGTCCAAAGAAGAAAAACCAACACCAATCAACTGCCAAGTAATGTCGGTTCAAATCTGGGGAGAAGAAACATCAAGAAAAGAAAAAGACTGGAAACAACATTTTTGACAGGCTTCAAGAGCAACCTCCAAGAAAAGGGTGTAGTAAGTGAGAAGTGGATAGTCGATTCTGGTGCATTGAAAATTTACTTAAGGGTGAATTTGTAAGTGAATGTGTAATGAGTGTTACCACAGGAGGTACGGAGGAGTTAAAGCGTCAAAGTGAAGGTGATATTCAGGTGATCCTAAAAGGGGATGATTGTGTATCCAATATAACTGATGTTTTGTTTGTGCCAGGAATTACTGCTAATTTATTATCAGTTAGTAAAATGATTGATAAGGGTACGTGTGTTGTATTTGGAATGGGAAGTTGTTCAATAATATGTGATGCTGATTTCAAAATGGAAGGAACAGTTTTAGCGAATGCTTCTAAACAGGGTAATTTGTATTATTTAGATGTGAACCTGAGACAATACATTTGATAAATACAGAAAATAGTTACAAGTTATGACACAGTAGATTGGGTCATCTTCACCCAACTTGTTTGAAGCTGGCCACGGATGGTGTGATGGTTTGGATTTTTCTGATAAAGATATTTCAATTGATTGTGTCCCCTGTATTGAAGGGAAATTTTCAAAGATACCTTTTAAATCTCGCCGGAAGAAAGCCAAGAATTTGTTAGAGGTTATTCATTCAGATCTGTGTGGTCCAATGGGAGTAGAAACTTATAATGGGGCTAGATACATTTACCAATTAAAAAAACCCTATTTCCTCCTTTTTTATCTAGCTTGGCTGTATCGCTAAGTTGTGTCTTGTTTCCGACAAAGTGTGTTTTTAAGTAGAGTGAAGAGGGGTGAAGTCGGCCCCCGTGGTGTTGGGGTAGCGCGCCTGCCTCTCACCCGGAGGCCCCGGGTTCGATTCCTGGCTCTTTCAGGGATTTTAGAAACTGACGTGAGGGCTGGAACGGGGTGTACTCAGCCACGTGAGGACAATTGAGTAGCTGTCTTACGGTGAGGCAGCGACCCGGTCACGAAAACCAATATTAACGGCCGAGGGGATTCGATGCGCTGACCACATGTCACCCCAATATCTGCAGGCCAAATTGCCGGGCAGCGGTCGCTTGGTAGGCCTAGATCCTTCATGGGCTGTAGTGCCACGGGGTTAGAAGAGGGGTCAGCTCTCCATAAAAGTGTGTTTATTTAGATTGTTGGGATTGTTTCGTTTGGCTAAGTGTTTCTCGATTGCTTCATTTATGTCAAGAGCTCTGCCTTTCGATTCGTGATGAATTATTTTTAGGTCCGTCTCGATGTTAGTGAAGCTGTGCCCCACGTCATACATGTGTTCGCATACGGCTGAATGTGTTCCGTATTTTATCTCATTCCTATGTTCATTATAACGTGTGTCTAATCGTCTTCCACTCTGTCCGATGTAATTAGCTTGACAACCAGTGTCTTGGCAGGTAATAGAATATACCCCTGACTTTGAATACTGGTCATGTTTATTTAGATGACTATTTTGTAGGTGCCTACCGGTTGTGTTATTCGTTGTGAATGCTATTTTTATGGCTTGCTTTTTGAATAGATTAGTGATTTTATATGTGTTCGCATTCACATAGTTGAAGTGCGCAAATTTTTTCTCATTACTGTCCGGTTTGGGAATCGTTTTATCTTTATTTTTAGGTTAGGCTATAATTTGGTCTATTTTGCTTGGCGGGAAATTTATTTTCCTTTCCTATTTGCTTAATGATTCTTATTTCCTTATTATTGTTGTCTTTTGACATGGGTATGTTTAAACCCCTGTGCACCATTGAATTGAACCCCGCTAATTTGTGTGTACTGGGATGATTAGACTGATTGTTGATTGCATGCAAGGTTTGTGTGGCTTTCCGGAATATGGAATATGATAGCTCGTTGTCTTTACGTTCAATAGTTATGTCGAGATAATTTATTTTTCGGTCTGTTTTGGATTCCTTAGTGAATTTGATTGAGTTGTGTAGGCTATTAATGGATTGGAGAATTGTTTCTTCGTTTGTTAGTTCAGCATCGTAGATGCAAATTACATCATCTACATATTTTTTCCATATTACTATTCCCTCTGTTGAAGTCTTTTCTAAGAATACAATTTCTAGTGCATTAATGAAGATGTCTGCGATTAGCCCGCTCAGTGGTGATCACATCTCTAGGCCTTCTGTTTGTGTGTACATTTTATTGTCGAATTGAAACTTGTTTTGACTGAGAACGGCCCTCAGTAATCTCACAAGCCCTTCAGTTTCCCTTCAAACCCCACAATTCTCACATTAATGTAATAATTGGAATTGCATTGCATCTTACAGAAATATATGGACCTATGAGATTCTGTTAGTATGGTTACCGGCTTGCATTCTTTCATAATTTTATTAAATGAATTTGTTTTCTGGGAATATCCCAAAAACTATTGGTTTTAGGGCCTTAAACCCGAGTATTGTTTCTCATATTGAGGGGCTGAAAATGAGCTTTTCCTTGCCCTTCTACGCCTCTTTCAGCATGTATATTAAAGGAGTAGGCCCCCTTTTATGAGAGGTACGGAGAAGAGTTACATCAATGATTGGTGTCATGCCTCTGATGGATAACTGCACCAAATTTTACGTTGATCCACCCAGCCGTTCTCATGTTATATGGGAACAAAGTTGTCCACAAACAGACAGACAAAAATTTTATTTTCGCGCACATCTGTCATAAAAAAAAGTCTGAAACGGGTTAATAATGCAAATTTCTGTAGAAATTCAGAAAAAACAGGTAAACTTTCATTCATATATAGAGAGAGATTTCATTGGTAAGAAAACATGTTTCAGCTTCTTAAAGGCATCATGGATTTTCAAAAAAGACATATTATGGAATGGCATGCAATAATAGTCGCGAACGCGTGTGCCACAAGTTGTGAGCCCCTGCAGGGATAATAACTATGACATTGTACTCTCTCAAATTTTCCACCTAATATAATTAGGCATAAACTGGTGTCGACAAACTGTAAGTTGTCAATCGATTGTTAATGCGGCAACACTGAAAAGTGGATTCAAAACTTCATAAACTATGTGTTCCGTTTGTGGCACAACGGTGATGCCTATTTATTTCTCAGGTACATTTTATCTCTTCAGTGTATGAACATATGCATGTTGGTTTCCTTTGGAACTAATTGTTTGTATTCTGTTAACTTCCCCCTCCCCTTTTCCAATTACTCGTGCAGCTGTTTGATGAAGATTACTTCACTTTTTTACCCCGTATGGCCATCCTATTATACTGCTTGGCTTAAGTTTTTCACCAATCTCGGGTACAAGAAAATATGTGATAAAATCTTCTTCCCATGGCCCAATTTCTTTCTACTCTTGCTTCTGCTATTATTTTTGCTTTTTATTCAGTAAATGACCAACTCTTTTCACTGATTTTGCTTTACATACCCATACACAAGGCAAGACATTGGCTGTTGCTGTAATGTGACATTGATAGATCTTGGTTCTTTAATGCTTGCTGTAACGACGATTCAATGAAAAAAAATACAACAGCTTTAAAACACAATTGTTATTAAGCGAAAAGCAAACATTATGTAAAGTATCTCTCTCTCTCTAGTTATCAGTCGTGTGGCTGGTAGGCAGGAGCTCTGCATTCTTCTTGCGTCTCTGCATTCCGTTTCAGTTTGTGGTAGGAATCACATTTCATGTATTCTAATATTTATGTTATGTACTCATGTCTATGGAACCCTCAATTATATTCTGCATGTACCTACAAGGAGAATACGACTGGCTAAAAGACATATCTTCACTGGCCCCATTTTATCATATAAAGTGTCAACAATCATCACTTAAGATCTTTAAGAATGATAAAAAGAAGACCAAGGTTTCTTTTTCATACACAGGAAAGAAATTTTATTAACTTGTTTATCATTCAATTTCTTCCTCTAAGGATGAATGTACCTTACCTCAAATTTCCTTAAACTGATCACGATAATAAACTTATTTTCCGTTTTCGATCCCTCCATTAATATTTAAAGCCTATTTTTAAATTCTTTAAATACTCAAATTCGAATGTTAGTAACAGCTGCAGATGTTGAGTGTTCTAATTTTGACATGTATACCATTTTTTTTTCAAATACGTGTTTTTAAGACAATACGCGTATGTATCGAAAAGTAATGAACATTGAGCCCAAATTATGAACCAGTTTTAAAAGAAAAAGACATTGTGTTGTCAGGGCGGAAGAAAATTACACACTCCTAGTGAATGAATAAGAAGTCAATTCAGTCAATAAGAAAGAATAATGGTGTTTATTGTGTCCACTTATTGTCTGTTAATGATATCACTCGTTCGCATAATATTAATTGAACTGTTTTTCTTTGTAAGAGCAGCACTGGTCTTACAGGTCAACTTATTTTGTATGTAATGTTCGTTTTGGTTTATCTGTCTAACGGCAGGTTTACTCGTGGTCTTTCTCTCCATCTTATCCGGTCTCCTGCACAACATTTCATTATGTCATAAGATTTATCAATCTATATAGCACATGTGTGAATTTGGGAATGAAATAACACCACAGATGTAATGGGAGCATGAAATTAAAATTGGCAATTTTACCAGGCTAGTAAATACTACTGTAGGCCTATGTTGTTCTTTATCAGTCAATACTATGTCTTAATTTTTAGTCAATGCTACGTTGGAGGATTAAAATAAAAAAATAAGAAAACAATGTTCTGTGTGGTAGTTACACCCATAAGGTGAATTCCCAACGCTAACCTTCTGACCTTGCTAAACATTTGTGTCCTTGTTGGTCGGAGCATAAAGAAAACACTTGGGCCAACCATAGATAGGGCAAAATTGCACATGTTTAAATATGAGCATGCTGAGCTGTCTGTCTTATCTGAGCAATTACAACACTACAACACCCTGTTGATGCTGAACAAGCCTTCAGAATGTATGTGTATTAATACTTCTTAGTTTGACCTCTTGAACATCTCTACCACCTGCAGAATACAGATCAATCAATGCCAAACTATGATGTTTCTAAATACCACCAAATTATTTTCTTCATTGAGGATTTGGATCATATCTGGGTGTTATAAGTCTCTTGTGAGATTTTACATGTGTTAATGTTTCCTCATATATGCTGTTTTCACCTACACCAACAGGTTAACGCACAACATAACCAGCTCTTCAAAGAAATGCATTGTAAAGATCGCATTTAAAACCAATATTAATAATCATAAAAATTTTTCAAATCCACACAGGTCAATAGTTATAACATACACAGTAGATCAGGTATATACAGATTACATTGTGATAATTGCCAAGCAGACTATATAGGTCAAACAGGACCTAATTTCAACATTCGCTATGCTGAGCATTTAAAATGCGATTAAGCATAGGAAGTTTTCGGCAATGGGAACACATATGTTCGAGATTGGCCATAAATTCACTAACATTGAAAAAGATCTGGAAATTTTGCACTAACAAGGGAAGTCTCTGAACCGGGGAATCGCAGATCCTGCTGGAACTTTGCAGATACGTTGCGTGAGCCCAAATAGGCAGAACCGTGAAGAGAAATCTTTCGGAAATTAACTTCCCCTTGTACTAGATGAAAAATTAAGATTTACACGTTTAAATTGGCACGCCAGCGGCGTGAGCTTCATTTGCTGCGTCCGAGGTTGCTTCCCGGCTTACGGCGTACAGTCACCGAATGAGAGGCGACAGACCCGGCATACGCTTATATCCGTATACGGAGAGTGTCCCATGCATTGCATGATGAATATTAACATTGCAAAAGTTATATGTTGTCTGGAGAAAAAATATGGAAAATGTATGGAAAGGCCTCTCAGCATTCAAGAACAGGACCTGTTGGACAGTTTGGATGGTAGGCTATAGGCTATTGATGGTTTTGTGCCAATCTGACTTTCTGGCGTTCGTCTCTTGTAACAAGTGTGTTTATTTTTTGTGCTTATTGATATTTACAGGTATCATAACTGGTTGTATAGAGAACAGCACTATGGATGTGGACTCCTATTCTACTCTTACTGTCGCCACACATGAGCTACCGGATGACAGTAACACCAACAACTCTGATGAAGATAATATTTGGACTGCCACCGATAGCTCACCCAGGAAAGTGTCAGATGAAGCTGTAGGTATGGAATACAAACAAAATGCTGTTGATTATTGGAAAAGCGGTAAGAGGCGTCCGCTTTCCTTTTCGTCGGTAAAAAGTAAGTTTCACCGTTTATAAAGCAAGAAAGGTCTAGCAGGCAGAGCAAGTGAAAAGGGGAGGCACCCGCCGCGACAAATTGAGGAGAATAACATGTGTCGTAAAAGCCCAATTTGACATTGCCCATCAGAATAATGAAGTAATACATGACGTGACAATTCAGCAATGGGCTATGCTAGCTGCACAGGACGTGAAATGTACGGGGTTTAAAGCCAGCCATTCCTGGGTGCAGCACTTTAAGGATCGCTATAATATCATTTCGCGAAAAATAACAACTGTGATATCAAAGAATGCCCATCGAGAAATGGATATTATGTCAGCAGCAGAAATATTCGTAGAAGAGGTTACATCGGTTCTTGACTCTCTCGGCCCTGGGAACGTATGTAATAGTGATCAAAGTGGGTTCAATTTGGAGAAGTGTTCGGGTAGGACACTGGCTATAAAAGGGTCGAAAACGGTTTGCTTCAAAAGTGCAATCAGTGGGGGCCACAACACACAGTTATACAATAATGCCAACAGTAACAGCAGCCGGCAAGCTACTGGGACCTCTCTCCATAACTCTGAAAGAACCAAAAGGTGTGTTTGGAAAAAGGGTGAAAGAAACTATGTTTGCACATGACAATATTTACGTTGTTCCTACAAAATCTGGCAAAATGTGATCCGCACAGTTGAAGGATTGGTTTCACAATGTTTTCAAACAGCATCTACCGTCCGGCAATGCGGCACTCCTTCTGGATTCCTTTTCTGGACATAAATCGTTAGAAAGTGAAGAGCGCATACGACTGATGATGATACCTCCTGGAGCCACAGCCTATTGTCGACCATTGGATGTATACGGCTTTAGGGTCTGGAAAAGCTTTGTCCGTAGATTTTCGAACACCGTTCGGCTATTGAATTTTGACATCAATTTGGCCCAGAGAAATACGATCTTGAAAATGCAGTCTCTGACATATCACCAATTGGCGTTCCCTCGTTTTACTTCAATGTGGCAATACGCATGGTACCGAAGTCAGTACCTGTCCGACAATCCCGGCGGGTTTGAACATCCTGTGCCATATTGTTTCGATATCAGTGCAATACAATGTAGTACTTGCACTCGCCCGTGTTTCATACGGTGTGGATGGTGTAAAACCAGTTTGTGTTTCCAACATTATTACCACGAACATCACTGTTGTCAGAACTATGTGAAGTAGCTTGGTCACTTACTCACTTGTTTGACTATTGGTTCAGTTTACTCTGTGTTGTGTTGTAATGATATGTATTTGTGATACCTTACATTGCATGATTAATAATAAAGCACGACGTGCAATATATTGTAAAGATGCAGCATAAATGTCCTCGCTGCAGCGCAGGTTGTGAGCGCGAGTACGGGAGGGCAGTCGTTTGAAGTATGACTTTTGAGCCACCAATCAGGCGTGAGGCACACCCGCGCTTGACCAGCGCGCACAGTTCAAAATTGTTGTACTTATTGCCGTCTACGGAGGGCAGGAGTTAATTTCCGAAAGATTTTTCTTCATGGTTCTGCCTAGTTGGGCTCAAGCAACATATTTGCTAAGTTTCAGCAGGATCCGCGATTCCCCGGTTCAGAGACTTCCCTTGTAAGAGTACAAAGGATCCGTCATGAACATCCTGGAACAAATTGAGATAAACACGGCTGAAAGAGTCAATCCGTCCCATAATTTAAACGAGATTAATTTTAAAGCAAATGTCCTGTACGACACTTTGATTGAGACAATTACAAGCAAAAGAAATTAAGCTAAATCGGCAGAGCATCCATCTAGACTCTCATAATTATATATATTTGAGATTAACAGCAGCTAGCCACAGGAGTTATCACATATTTTCCGAGTCCGCTACTGAACTTGAGCCGAGTCACGGACACGTGAAAAACAGGTCCCCACCCATTGGCTTCCCCCACCTTGGGACAGGGCAGACACACACAACACAGCTCAACAGCAGTCACAAGGATCATGTAAGTATAAGAGATTCGTCACTTTTGGTTATAGAATTTCCGAGAGAGAACACCGCCTGAGGCTATGGATTGTACTGGCAAGTCTGGCAACATAAAAAGTAAAAGCCATATGAATGTAGCCTTTATTACACGTAAATGAACAGTATGTTCTGCGATGAGTTATTGATTATTGACGAAATTAACACAAACATAACTGCGCCTTTCGCTAGGCGCTGAAATATACGTCCAGATAGGAAAATAATACATTTTGATATATATCAATGTTGGCAATAGATTTGTCACGAATGACACAGTTATGCCGTTCTAGAGCTTAATTCACCTCTAGGCTAATTAAAAATCCTCTCATACTCTACAGAATTGTTGGGATATTCGATGAATATAAAGAAAACTGTCCAAATTCACAACTACATTGCCATAACCTCACTTTTGGCCTAGCATGCCCGCTGCCACCCACCCCTCCCCGTAGCCCTAAACCACAAATTGTATTGCAATGCAAAGCAGAATGGGTAAGAAAACAAACTAGAGATGAAATGCACACAATTATTCTCTATATATTTTTATTCGAGAGTAGTCCATATTGCCCACTAGTTTTACACATGGTCAACACCAGGAAGATGAAAATTGCCGTATTGTTCTTACTATCATTATAATTCATACATCCCGGTGCTTGGCAATTTTTGCTCCCTTGCAGTGGCATGATTGACTCTCAATTCAATTCAAATAAACAATCAAAATACCGAACAAATCAAAACAACCAACAACACCACGAGGAAAATCAATCAAAATAGACTATTCCCGCTTTCGCCAGTCGGTTTGATGCACTGGTTTGATGTGAACGTTCATGAGTGCCAACTACGGAACCTTAGTGCTAAAATTAATTCTTCATTGGTTGGCAGAACATCCAGTACAGGGCCTTACACCGACCCACGCGCTCCCTATTAACTGTCATCCCCCTGAGCAGTCAGTCCAGCACTAGGTTGCGCCAGTTCACATGTAGCTACGACTTCGCATGACTCGCGTCAGGAGATTTTCTCAGATTTGCTCGCTGTTCAAATGGGATAGCATCATATTAGGAGATAACAAACAACATTTTCATAGATGTCGCCAACTATCGTGCTGTTTTATTCAAGATGATTTCCACACTCGAACTATTTTTAATTTCCGCTCCTCAACAAAATAGCAGCATAAGACATTCATCATCTCAACATACTCTGACGCAGCATGAAATGCAATGTTTTAGAGAACGCATGTCAAAATTTGTACATGGAGAAACACAGGCATAGTTTCGTAACCTTCTAACAAATAAGATTATTTTAAGTTATCAGGAGAATATTGGACTGACGGACAAAGTTTGTGTTTTAACCAATTGAGGCGCTGGGTGCAATAACCACTCAAGTAGACTTAAGTCGTTTTTCCGGCGAATGCAGTTTTGTAATCCCCAATGTGTTCTTCATCTATCCTCCAAATATTATTTCGTTATGTCAACTCTAGATGGTAGGAGCTTGCATTATATACAGCTGTGTAGCAAGTCGTTCTTCCGGCGAACAGCTTAGGCGCTTCGAATGCCGGTATCGCACACGCGCGGGAATCAGTGAGTGTTGTCTTGTGACTGTTGTGTGTGGTTTTGTTATTGTTATTCTGTAAAGATGTGTGATCAGTCAGATGATAGTAAACATGAGAAGTTAAATGAAGGATCGGATTTGGAAATGCAGAATAAAGGAAAGAAGAGATAACTTTAGCGAGACTCTTGGAAACGCGTGCAGAACAAAGCGAAGAGGAATCGTGGTGATAGCTATGTGAGTTCTAGTGGCAAGAAGGTTTCCAAGAAAGTATTTAGTTACACTGAAAATTGTTGCAAAAGAAACTGACACTCATTTTTCCCCAAAGAAAAACACCGGAGAATGCAGATGCACGTAAGCACATATTAGAGAAAGAGACTGTTGTGGAAGAAAGTGAACTGCAAAGTGAAATCAGTGAGGCTGAGGAAACCATTGAATGTCCATAATCTCCTGTTGTTTTCTTATCATTATTATTATTATTATTATTTAAATACAGTTTTACTTCACTTAGTCTATCCTATCAAGGCAATGCCGGCGTATATCTATGCATTTAATCATTATTTTCTGATTGAAATTGGGTAAACAGAACCAGAGTTCATGCATGAATGTAACCATTCAAGCCTTATCTGCATATCCGTTTGCATTTAAATGTACTAATTACACAGGATCATAAAAAATGGCTGTGTTTGGACACCGTTTTATTTCTTTTTTGGTAAAATAATTGCAGTGATACTTTCAAAAGTGCCGTATTAAAAGAATAGTTTCAAAATTATGTTTTTGGTGTTAAATTTATATATACTGTATATATATATTATAATTTTATTATAAAAATATGCTTATTGTGCAGTACACGGTAGCTATTTTTTCGAGTTAAATTAATTTGAACGAATCTACTATCCATAAATGGTAATTTAAGATGCTGATTGTCAGTCTCTGCAATAACGACTTAAGTCAATCCATATTTAAATTAAAATATTTAAGAACTGGTCAAGTTTAAATTCACAGTGACATTGATATATTGTTAAGGACTATCTTTAAATGGTGTGTATGAATCAACGTGTCCATAAATGAAAAACTCAGACATTTACAGTGTTTCAAAACTTCAGGAGTGATTTTCTCAAAACAGTGTTTTCAGACTTAAGTTGTTATTGCACCCATCGCCTCAATTGTAGCGACGCATCGTGTTTTAGCGTGTGGTGTCGGTGTTTGGTCTGTACTATGTTGATGTCTGGGTTGATTTCATTGTATGTGATTGTTGTGTGCATCATGCTTGTTTGTGTCAAAATATGTATTTGGGCTGAAGAAGTGCAGACGGCTGTACGAGGCATGTATCCGGTTGGATAGATGGATTGTCAGCAACATTGTATTGAAAGGACGGAAATTATTAATAGTTTTGTTAGTGAATATATTCAATACTGACCTAAAATGGAGAATAATTCTCTAATTTACGGTAATGCAGGAACGTCTGCGGAATACCGTATCGAAAATAGGAATAGCAGGAACTCTGTAGTAAACGCGCATCCTAATTTTTCCGTATTTCGTAAATAATGGATCCAATATGCGAAGCAAAAAAATTGTTATTCCTAACTTAAAGAAAGGGGGAGAGTCTTATATGCAATTAAATACGGTATGTGTGGTTGTTAATTTTGGTGGAATGTTTTGTCCCAGTGAATGTCATCAATATTACATATAGCATTTTATATTAATGCAATAGAATTAATGCTTGGTCAACTCTTGTTCTCGCCCGACCCCGACGGTATTAGGGTATCCGAGGCCTAGGGAGTCTCTTCCTTTCCCGCCTTCATTGGCCCTTGTCTCATCTTTTCTGATACCCTCCTTCTGCGTGGGGTCAGCCTTCTTGTTCTTTTACTTTTCCCTCCTGCCTTGTGCTCAAGGCCCTTAAGGAGGCAGGGTGTATGTAGCCCCACCACACCTTATTTTTATTCTCAATTGCATTTTGTGACTATTTTGAATCTAAATTACATTTTGTAAGTATTTTCTATCTAAATTGCATTTTGTAAATATTGTCAATTCAAATAAGAGTACAGTAAGTATGTAGTTAGTTTTAGTTGTAAGTAGGTAGTTAGTTTGTCTATTAGATATATGTCATTGTTCTATTAGACTGTGGTGTGTGAGTGTGTCTGGTAGCAGTTGCATTGTTTAATAGTTATAGTTCATTGTTTCAGTAGACTGTGATGTGTAAGGGTGCATGTGAGTGTACCTGGGGACAGACTGTTTTAGTGGTAGTATTTGTTGTTGGTGGAACTTAAGTATTTTTTCGTTAGTAGAATTTTGGTATTTAATTGTTAGTACGGTAGAAGGTTAGTATTTTTGTTAGTAGAATTGCTCTTTACTTATTCTGAAAGGGAGTAGCAGCCTTTCAGAATAAATCAATTCTTTACTAGTCTTATAGACGGTTAAGATATTGATAATATAAGCCAAATAATGGCTACACTGCGTCCTGCTGCACGGCTGAAAGCAACGGGAGACTACAGCCGTATGCTATTCCCGAGGATATGCCCTCTCTATGCATAATTACATGTGATGATGGCCTCCTGCCTTGTAAAATTTCAATCCGGAGGTAAACTAGTCCCCCGTTCGGATCTCCGGGTGGGGACTACTCGAGAGGGAGTTAACATCACAGAAGTGACAAAGAGGAAATCTGACATTCTACGGATCGGAGCGTGGAATGTTAGAAGTCTGCTAGGAAGTGGAAAGTTAGAAAACTTAGAAAGGGAAATGGAAAGGTTGAGGTTGGATTTGGTTGGGATTAGTGAAATGCGCTGGCAGGAAGAACAGGACTTTTGGTCAGGAGACTATAGGGTCATTAGCACTAAATCAAACAATGGCCAAGCAGGGGTTGGCCTCATATTGAGTAGGAAACTTGGACAGCGGGTGGAATATTATGAGCAATATAGTGAACGGATTATTGTAGCAAAAATCAATACTAAACCTACCTGCACCACAGTGGTACAAATCTATATGCCTACCAGTCAAGCTGATGATGAGGATGTTGAAAAGGTCTACGAAGAAATAGACGAAATTCTGAGGTATATCAAGGGTGATGAAAATGTTATAGTAATGGGAGATAGGAATGCTGTGGTAGGAAAAGGGAGAGAAGGAAAGATAGTAGGAGATTTCGGATTAGGTGAAAGGAATGATCGAGGAAGCAGGCTGGTAGAATTCTGCACCGAGCATGAGTTGGTCATAGCTAACACCTTATTCAATAACCACAATAGAAGAATTTACACATGGATGAGACCAGGAGATACAGGGCGTTACCAAATCGACTTCATTATGGTCAAGCAGAGGTTTCGAAACCAGATTTTGGATTTTAAAACATATCCTGGTGCTGACATAAACTCTGACCACAATCTGGTTGTAATGAAATGCAGACTAAAGTTGAAGAAACTGAAGAAAAGTCAAAAGCCAAAAAGGTGGGCAATAGACAGACTGAAAGAGAAGGATGTAAACGAAAGATTCAAGAAGAGTATAAAGGAAGGACTAATGAAAAACTCTAAACAAACTTCAATTGCAGACGAATGGGCACTTTTGAAGAATGAAATAACAAAATCCGCAGAAGAACACATTGGTAGGAAAGAAAGAATAGGTAGAAAACCGTGGATCACTCAGGATATACTAGAATTGATGGATGAAAGGGGGAAACACAAGAATGTAAGAAATGAAAAGGGGAAAGCAGAATACAAACGTCTGAGAAATGAGGTTAACAAGAAGTGCAAGGAAGCGAAAGAAGAATGGTTGAAAGAGAAATGTGCAGGTATAGAAATTTGTCTGAAATTAGGAAAAGTAGACACAGCTTATCGAAGGATTAAGAATACTTTTGGGGAAAAGAAGACCAAGTGCTGTAATATTAAGGACACAAATGGAAAGCCTCTAACAGATAGGGAAGAAAAGGTTGAGAGATGAAAAGCTTACATAGAGAGTTTGTATAAGGGAAAGGAGATTGAGAATCATGTAATGGAAAGGGAGGAGGAAATTGATGTGGATGCGAAAGGAGATTTAATATTGAGATCAGATTTGATAAAGCTTTGGAAGACTTAAGCAGGAACAAAGCACCAGGCATAGATGATATACCGATTGAGTTGCTACGCTGCATAGGAGATGAAGGTCTAATCAGGTTATTTCACTTGGTGTGTAGGATTTATGAGACAGGTGAGCTACCCCCTGATTTCAAGAAGAATGTAATCATCCCTATACCAAAGAAAGTGGGAGCTGACAGATGCGAAGATTACCGTACAATCAGCTTGATTACTCATGCTTCAAAGATCCTGTCTAGAATAATTTACAAGAGGATTGAAAGCCAGATAAAAACGGAGTTGGGTGAAGACCAGTTTGGTTTCAGGAGAAATGTAGGAACAAGGGAAGCTTTACTAAGTCTTAGGCTGATTTTGGAAGGTAGAATAAGGAAAGATAAGAGAACGTTCATGGCTTTTGTAGACTTAGAAAAGGCTTTTGATAACGTTGATTGGACTAAATTGTTTGACATTTTGAAATCGATTGGAATAAAGTACAGGGATAGGAGGGTGATATACAATCTATACAGAAACCAGACAGCAGTCATTCGAGTTGAAGGACATGAGAGAGAAGCTGGTATTCAGAAAGGTGTAAGGCAAGGCTGCAACTTATCACCCATACTTTTCAATCTTTACATTGAACAAGCAATGAAGGAAATTAGAGAAAAATTTAAAGAGGGAGTGAAAATTCAAGGAGAAATAATTTCAACTCTGCGATTTGCTGATGACATCGTCATCTTGGCCGACAAGCCTGAGGATTTGAATGAGTTTTTGAATGGTATGGACTCCGTCTTACGGAAAGAATTCAAGATGAAAATTAATAAATGTAAAACAAAAATACTGTAATGCAGCCGAAATGAATCAGAAACCTCTATGGAGATCAAATTGGCAGGTGAAAAGCTGAAGGAAGTAGGAGACTTCTGTTACTTAGGAAGCAGAATAACCAGTGACGGACGAAGCAAAGCGGATATAAAAAGTAGGTTGGCTCAGGCAAAGAAAGCATTTCTACAAAAAAGGAATCTGCTGACATCGAATATAGATTTAGGTATTAGGAAGTCATTTTTGAAAGCCTTTGTCTGGAGAGTGGCGCTCTATGGAAGTGAAACTTGGACTATTGGTGCAGCAGAAAAGAGGAGAATTGAAGCATTTGAAATGTGGTGTTACAGGAGAATGATGAAGATCAGATGGGTAGATAGGGTTACAAACAAAGAGGTATTAAGACGAGTGGGAGAGGAGAGATGTTTCTGGCGACTGCTAATGAAGAGAAGAGATAGGTTAGTAGGACACATACTAAGACACCCAGGAATAGCAAGCTTAGTTATGGAGGGAAGTGTCGAGGACAAGAACTGTAGGGGTAGACCAAGGTTAGAATATGTTTAACAGATTGCCTCGGATGTAGGGTGTGGTAGCTATGTAGAGATGAAACGATTAGCTCAGGACAGGGAGGCATTGCGAGCTGCATCTAACCAGTCAAAAGACTGAAGACTCAAACAACAACAAGACACTTGTTAACCTTTTCTGCTGAATATTCCAGAAAAGTCTTTGCTTATTTCATTCATAGCAAAGATCAAGTATTGAATAAATTCAAGAGATTCAAATCTTTTGTTGAAAATCAGACTGGATTAAAGATAAAATGTCTAATTACTGACAATGGGGGAGAATATGTGAGCAATAATGTTTCTGAATTTTTATCTTATTGTGGCATTGAAAATCGGCTAACTGCTCCACACAACCCTCAGATGAATGACCTTTCAGAACGAAATAATAGATCTCGAGTAGAAATGGCCAGATGTTTGATGAAACAAGCAATGTGTGACAAAAGGTTGTGGGCAGAGGCGGTGTTTACTGCAGCTTACATAAAGAACAGGACTCCTCACAAAGCTTTAGTAGGTGTAAGTCCTGTGGAAGTATGGTCCAAACAGAAGGTTAACCTTAAAAACCTGGGGATTTTTCTTTGTACTGCATATGCGCATGTGCCTGATGTCCAAAGAGAAAAGTTCGACAGCAAGAGTAGAAAGCTGATGTTTGTTGGTTATTGTGAGGATAGTTCTCAATAAAGACTGATTGATCTGAACAAGCCATAGGTTATTATTAGAGCAACAGGTGTTGTATTTTTAGAACATGAGATGTTTTGTAAAGATTCTGTTCATAATTCTGTTGATTTTATCAAGAGAAGCTACTATGAGAGTTATGTTCCTGCCATTGAAAACATTGTATTGCCATATTGTGAACCAAATACTCAATCTGGTGTTCAGATTTCTAAGAATGTTAATGAACCCGAGGATAACTCTATCAGTGATGTTATTGATGTTGATGCTCATAGTGATCTCAATGATGTACTGCCCCCGTAAAATAAATTATAAGGGATGAAAATGGGAATATTACATTTTATTTCGAAGCCCATGGTAACATTTAACCAAGGAATATGATGGCTGGAACTTGGCAGAAACCAGTCGTGAGGCGACGTCGAGCAAGGAGGGAAATTCCGTCACGTGATTGTATTGCGCAATGGAAGTTTCCAGAAGCTTGGAATCGACCTTGCAACAGCGAATATTCCCAGGATTTGTTTAAATATTGTTATAAATTATCCCATTGGATATGAGCTTACAGCCAATAGGAAGAAGTTTTAGAGAAGACGGGAGTTCCAGCAACTAAATTTTTATGGATATTTAATTCATTTAAGCCCTTAGAGAGTGAATTTATATATTGGAAAAGAGAAAAATATGATAGTAAAATATTGGAAATATTTTATAAGTCAATAGCAGGTCGCTATTGGAAGAAATAAGCGATTTGTTAGAGCCCGCGCGAATTCGAGAGGGAACTCGAAAAGGTGGCTAAAATCGGTAGACTTGGAGGGGAGACGCCAAGCACCGGGGCTCTTGTGTATCTGAACGTCGAAGAGGTCAGACGTGTGCGATTGGAAGAGAAAGGAGTTCCGAGTGTTTCACCGGTCTTGTAGAAGGTGACTCGTGGAGACAAGGCATAAGCAAGGGCGGAATTAGGAGACGACCGCGCCATGAATCTAGGTGAAGTTGCGAGGATCATATATACCGCAATCACTTCGGTCTGATCGGCTTCAGTGACTTTATTTCAACTACATATTGTAGCAGACTAGCAGAAATTGTATATTACGAACTTTTAGAAGTTTGAGAGAAGTATTTCACCATTTAGAAGCAGTTTTGTGAAGCACGAAAAAAGTGTTTCTTTCCAGCGCGATACGACACTTTGTCCGAGCGACTGCAGCTCAGGCAACAGCCACGAGTGAGTACGAGAGCATATTAATATTGCTTGTGTGGAACTGTATTACAACACTTAGGATGGATTGTGGTGTTTGAAGCCATATTTTCAGTGTTGCCTTAGTAAACAAGAGTTTAGTGCTTTTCAGTCGGTCAACACGAATGTACCCAAAAGAGATGGGTTATGCCCTACTCCTGAAATAAATTACATGAGATTAATAAAACACTAGGATGACCAGTTTCGATCGTCAAGCGATCATCATCAGATCCATTACACTTAGGCTATAAAATCTATGTTTGAAATACAGGTGAAAATATTTACAATATGTACAATTAATTATTTGCAGTATTGGTACTGCAACTGTCAGTGTATGCTAAATGCAGTATATATGATGCTAGGTGAAATGCTAAATGGTGATAGCTATCCGGAGTTTGTACTTTAGAGAGATTATATGGTTGTAAACTATGGTTAAACTATAAAATTGTAGGATAACTACTTATCTGATTGTCTTCCTTACTACAGCTACACGCAGTTTTCGTGCTCACTGGAACTCACTGTGCGGTCGACTGCGGTGGTTATCTTAACGACTGGTTTTTTCCTGCCTTCTCCCCCTGCCCCTACGTGCTGTGGGGAGTGATAGCGATCTGTTTATGTGAGGTGTTGCCAACCTAGATAAGATGTATGTTATTGAATGAGGTGGGTCTACAACTATTAAAGACCGTGGATTAGCCCTCGCCACGCGTGGACCATAAGCCATTCGAACTAAGCGTTGACGGTCTTATGAGGACGTCCCGGCACCTTTAATACTGCCGCGAAAATGGGCCTTGGTTTATTGCAGAAGAAAAGTACATCGTACACCTGATCCAGATAACATTTACCTATTAAAAACCCCTAATTTCCCCCCTTTTTATCTAGCTTGGCTGTGTCGCTAAATTGTGTCTTGTTTCCGACAGGGTGTGTTTTTTAGTAGCGTGAAGAGGGGTGAGCTCTCCATGAACGTGAGATCATTTAGATTGTTGGGATTGTTTCGTTTGGCTAGGTGTATCTCGATTGCTTCCTTTATGTCAAGAGCTCTGCCTTTCGATTCGTGATGGATTATTTTAAGGTCCGACTCTATGTTGGTAAAGCTGTGCCCTGCGTCACACATATGTTCGCACACGGCTGAATGTGTTCCGTATCTTATCGCATTCCTGTGTTCATTATAACGTGTGTCTACTCGCCTTCCACTCTGCCCGACGCACACACGAACCACAATATAAAACAGTTAATCACAGATATTGAGATAGCCAGTCACAAGCTCCCAGCAGAAGACAGGGAATTAACCAAAAATCTCGCCACCAACGAAGCCAAAAAAATCCTCAAACGAGAGGGCGATAGCAATAACATTCAAAACAACAAACAACTCAAAGAAAATAAAGTCGTTGAAACAAATAATAAAAGAACATGACTTAATCATCACAAAAGCAGATAAGGGGAAACACTACAGTAATTTTGAACAAAACAGAATACATTGAAAAAACAGTCGAATTCCTAAACAACAACGATATCAAGGAATTAACAAAAGACCCCACCAACAAATTCCAAAAACAAATAAAAAGTGCGCTAAAAGAAACAGAATACATACTGACCCAAAGCCGAAAAATCAAAACTATTAAACATGAAACCGAAAATACCGTCATTGAGGGGACAACCAAAAATACACATAAAGGAATGCCCAATGAGACCAATAGTCAATTGTAGGAATGCCCCTAATTACAAAATCAGCAAAGAGTTACTAAAAATCTTAAAATGCCGTCTTTCCAACGACAAAAACAACTCTGTAAAGAACACAACAGAACTAGTAACAGCATTGAACACCCTACAAATGAAACCTAGCTTCAGGCTAGTATCCTTCGATGTAACTAACATGTACACCAATATTCCGATTATTGAAGCAATCAACACTATCGAAAACAACTTCAAATCCAACAATTCGGTAAAAGAAACTGAAGAGATTGTGAGATTACTGAGGGTCGTTCTCACCCAGAACGTGTTTCAATTCGACTGTAAAATATACACACAGAGAGAAGGCCTAGCAATGGGATCGCCACTAAGTGGGTTAATCGCTGACATCTTCATCAATGCACTAGAAAATGCGTTCTTAGAAAAGACTTCAACAAAGGGAATAGTAATATGGAAAATATACGTAGATGATGTAATTTGCATCTACGATACTGAACTAACAAGCGAAGAAACAATTCTCCAATCCATTAATAGCCTACACCACTCTATCAAATTCACTAAGGAATCCGAAATAGACCGGAAAATAAATTATCTCGATATAACTATTGAAAGTAAAGACAACGACCTTTCATATTCCATATTCCGGAAAGCAACACAAACCTCGCATGCAATCGACAATCAGTCTAATCACCCCAGTACGCACAAACTAGCGGGTTTCAATTCAATGGTGCACAGGGCTTTAAACATACCCATGTCAAAAGACAACTATAATAAGGAAATAAGAACTATTAAGCAAATAGCAAAGGAAAACAACTTCCCGCCAAGCAAAATAAATCAAATTATAGCCAAACATAAAAATAAAGATAAAACGATTCCCAAACCGGACAGTAATGAGAAAAAATTTGCGCGTTTCAACTATGTGAATGCGAATACATATAAAATCACTAACCTATTCAAAAAGCAAGGCATAAAGATAGCTTTACGACGAAAAACACAACCGCTAGGCACCTCCTAAATAGTAATCTAAATAAACGTGACCCGTATTCAAGGTCAAGGGTATATTCTATAACGTGCCAAGACACCGATTGTCAAGCTAATTACATCGGGCAGAGTGGAAGGCGAGTAGACACACGTTATAATGAACATAGGAATGCGATAAGATACGGAACACATTCAGCCGTGTGCGAACATATGTGTGACGCAGGGCACAGCTTTACCAACATAGAGTCGGACCTTAAAATAATCCATCACGAATCGAAAGGCAGAGCTCTTGACATAAAGGAAGCAATCGAGATACACCTAGCCAAACGAAACAATCCCAACAATCTAAATGAACACACGTTCATGGAGAGCTCACCCCTCTTCACGCTACTAAAAATCACACCCTGTCGGAAACAAGACACAATTTAGCGACACAGCCAAGCTAGATAAAAAAGGGGGGAAATTAGGGGGTTTTTAATAGGTAAATGTTATCTGGATCAGGTGTACGATGTACTTTTCTTCTGCAATAAACCAAGGCCCATATTCGCGGCAGTATTAAAGGTGCCGGGACGTCCTCATAAGACCGTCAACGCTTAGTTCGAATGGCTTATGGTCCACGCGTGGCGAGGGCTAATCCACGGTCTTTAATAGTTGTAGACCCACCTCATTCAATAACATACATCTTATCTAGGTTGGCAACACCGCACATAAACACATCGCTATCACTCCCCACAGCACGTAGGGGCAGGGGGAGAAGGCAGGGAAAAACCAGTCGTTAAGATATCCACCGCAGTCGACCGCACAGTGAGTTCCAGTGAGCACGAAAACTGCGTGTAGCTGTAGTAAGGAAGACAATCAGATAAGTAGTTAGCCTACAATTTTATAGTTTAACCATAGTTTACAACCATATAATCTCTCTAAAGTACAAACTCCGGATAGCTATCACCATTTAGCATTTCACCTAACATCATATATACTGCATTTAGCATACACTGACAGTTGCAGTACCAATACTGCAACTAATTAATTGTACATATTGTAAATATTTTCACCTGTATTTCAAACATAGATTTTATAGCCTAAGTGTAATGGATCTGATGATGATCGCTTGACGATCGAAACTGGTCATCCTAGTGTTTTATTAATCTCATGTAATTTATGTCAGGATTAGAGCATAACCCATCTCTTTTGGGTACATTCGTGTTGACCGACTGAAAAGCACTAAACTATTGCTTACTTAGGATGGAGATGTATTCCATAGTGAAGTTCAGTCTACTATTATGAAGATTATTATGGACTAAATTATTATGTGCGCCAGGAGTATACGCAGATAGAAGCAATATAGTCAACGATGGAGCTTCGTTAGAGGAGACTGTTCGTGAATGTCTACTAAGCGAGCGATCATGAGACTTGATGCACAACTCTATTCTAGTGCATTCTTGTCAAACATGAGCTCAACATTAACATCAGCGACTACATAACGATGTTCAGATTCCATCTACATGAATGTTCGTTATACGAGTGAGGTCCAAAACTTTCTCTTCAAATACCTTTTGAAGTGGAGAACAGAACTTTCTACGCTACTCACTGTTATGATGAGAATGTGCTGTGACGGAGATAGAAGAAACATCAAGATTATCAAGAGGTCCAGGGTTATCCCGGTCACAAGGAAGATGATGATTGGAGGCCCGCAGTTCGATTCCGGTCGGAGCTTGCTGTTTCCAGTGGGGGAATTCGTTCCTTCCCTGAGGTCACAAGTTCGTGGAGACGAGCTAGGATCCAGCCCAGATCTTTGGGAGATGTAACATCCGAGTATTTTGGTATACTCTATCTTGATCTTCTAGACTTTGAGACCAGGTAGCAGTGTTCACTAACCTTGTAGTTAGAGCTTGTAGTGACATTTTCTGAGCAAATCCATTATCCATATTTCGACACAGTATTTATGTATTCCATGTATAGCTTTTTTATTCTTCGAAATTTATTATAGTGATCGTCTTGCGACGCTATGATCTTCGTTTGTTAGGAGTCCAGTTTCTGAACTGAGATTATTTACTTGTTCGAGGAACAAGCTTTTGTCATTTCCTTTAAGGAACAGTAATTTATTTTCGACGTTTTTGTATTCATTTTGAATGCAGGTGATAGACATTTTCGTCTATGTTACGCATTAAATTAATTTTTATTAGTTTAATTTGGGCATTTTATCCGTCGAGAAGAAACGACAAGAAAGAAGATCTTGGTAGTGATATTGTGAAATATCATGTCACATTGTGGAAAAGAAACATTTAACGTGGACACGATTATTATCGTCAGAACTCACAGACATTCGTTCTGAATGAAGAGAATACGAATATGACTAACTGTATGTTTTTATTGAAGAAAGCTTTGAACTTTCAGTCATTTAATTTATTGGAAGCTAGAATCTTCTTGGAAGATTATTTATCATCCGACGTTAGGGTAGTTATCGTTCGATATCCTCGTCATGATAGATTCTTGTTGGACACAAACAGATAGATGTGATGAATGAAAATCCACAGCCTGCTTCCAGTCTCCGACTGGGTCAGGAATGGAATGAATGAAGCCCCCATCTAGCGGCGAGGATATGGACTGCGCCGGCTGCCGAAGCCTGACGCACTCATTTGGGGCAATGATTAAATGAATGACAGATGAAATGAGATAGTGGAGAGTGTTGCTGGAATGAAATTTTGACAGGGAAAACCGGAGTACCCGGAGAAAAACCTGTCTGCCTCCGTTTTGTCCAGCACAGATCTCACATGGAGTGACCGGGATTTGAACCACGGACCCAGCGGTGAGAGGCCGGCGTGCTGCCGCCTAAGCCACGGAGGCTTCAGATAGATGTGATGTTGTGATTAAATATTTACGAGGAGTAATATCATGTCACGTTGTAGACATAATATTCCTTCCTCGATTAAAGTCGAACCCAGATGTGTGAAGATGAGATGTAGTTTTTTAAATTAAATGTATGCACGACAGTTTATACTTATCAGAGTATCGTTTCAAGAGTATTAAGTGAGGAGGTCAGTATCGTAAATTCCAGATAATAATGTTATTGGTTTTACGTCCCTTTTAACAACCCTGGCCTTTAGAGACGCCTGGGTGCCGGAATTTTGCCCCGAAGGGGATCTTTAACGTGCCAGAGGTCGTTAAGATGTATAAATTAATAATTTAACAATTGTTGTTATCGTTCATGAGACCAGCGATTGTGGTGGCAACGCTGAGAAATTATGCCCTTTTGTAGGAATGCCAGGTTGAAATAAGTGGAGTTGATAACCCTTTGATAGTGTTTTTTTATGTATTTCCGTATGTAGTTGGCATACGAGGTTATTGCGAAGGAGTGTTCCACATTTTAAAAGTACAGTCATTGCGGGCGCATGACTAGTTTTGGCAAAGGCATTAAAGTGTGAGTAGAGAGTACTCCTTATTTTGTTATACACGACCTGGGATTTAGAGAGGACAGGAAGGGTCACGGTTGAAATTGGAACGGGAAATTGATGATGACAGCTGTTATGCTATACTTTTATCGAGATTATTAAACCTAAACATGTAACGGCATATGTTTCACCTTAAGTGGTCGAATGTTTTTAAA
This sequence comes from Meconema thalassinum, assembly GCA_946902985.2. NCBI lineage: Eukaryota > Metazoa > Arthropoda > Insecta > Orthoptera > Tettigoniidae > Meconema > Meconema thalassinum. The sequence goes on from OX336389.2 coordinate 890,657,138, forward strand.
CTATTTTGACACCAGATCAGAGAGGAGAGACTGGTGGTGGTTATTTCTGGTGATGTAGAAGATTTTGGATCACAGTTCACTGTATTTGACATAACTGCTAGATCAGAGCACAGGCTCGAGTGTATTTAGACGCTATTACTTTGAAAGGACTATAGCTGATGCTATAAGCGTCATTATAAATTCTTTTAGTGTTAACCTTTATTATTTGCCAATCGAGTGTATAACATGTTAGGAATAGGAAGTTTATAGTTGTTTAACGTAGAGGTTAGAGTATGAATGTGTATGTGACTGCATGTGGTTTGTTTCTTGTTCAGTGCGAATGAAATGAACTCCATTGGGACGTCACAATGCGAGAGTATGAATGAAAGTGTGTGTAGAAGTTTTATGCCAGTAGCATGTAGGATTTGAGTACCGTTCACGTATTTGTCTGACGTGAATCTACTTAATTTTAACACAGCTTTTATTGTTATGGAGAGCTCATTTGTGGACCAGGCGGGAATAGCGAGGACTTCTTTAAAACTCGTTTCTAGCTAAGGCCATTGCTCGGCCAGGCTGCACAAATGGGGAGAGTTATTGCGAACCGCACGGCTCGCGCTCTTTCTTTTTTAAACCAGCCAGACTAGGAATGTAGCAGTAAATGTTACGTCATCGGACACGTGGCAAGGGTCGCGTGCGCCGAGCGCCCATATGTGCTTGGGAGCGTGCCAGAAGAATGTAAATACACAGAGGTGTGTAACCATTGTACAGCTTGATGTATGGACACAAGCTACACCAAATTTTGTCATAATGTTGATAGAACGCCGTTCTGTCAGTAGCGTGAGTGTAGAGATGAGCGAATGGGAGTGTGTATTTTAATTTGTTGTGTGAATGTTTAGCCCTAGTTTACATTTTGTTATTAAATCGTTTAGTTTTATTAGAAGCCGTGTCGTCATGATTCATTTTAGATATAAGGAGATGCAACTGTGAAACCCATTATAGGTCCAGAGAGGCTGACCACGAGATCCCCGAGAATAAGGTAGGTGTTTTACTGCGAGCTAAGTGTATTTTCCTTGTAATTCACAGTTGTACTGTAATTTCCGCCACGTATATTCGCGAGGGTCTAGTTGGACGTAGATCCTTGACTAGTATTTTGCGCCGGAACAGTCAGGGTCTACGAATCCAGCTGGTGCTTCGGATATCCAACAGACCGCCTCTAGAATATACGGGGACAGTACCAATATGTAGCTCTCGTTCGTTTACCTGAGAGGTACAGGGATTTCGAACTAAATTATCTTGTGTCAGTTGCTGATGATGAAAGAGGCCTTGAACCATTGAGCTATGCTCAAGCTATCAAAAGCAGTGATAGGATAAAATGGGAAAGGGCCATGAAGGAAGAGTATGATGCTCTAATACGGCGTTTACCAAACTGTGGTACGCGTACCAATGGTGGTACGATCGTACTGCTGCAGTGGTACGCGGTGATGTTACGAAAAATATAAAAAATATTAGATACGTTACGAAAAATATAAAAACATTGATATGTTGCCCGAGGGCTTTAAGGCCAAAATAAGGAGCAGTTTTATGAATTGTGATTCAGAACTAAGGCAAACTTTTTTTCAAACATGGCTCTTGTGAACTTTTGGGTTGAGAGGCGTGCAGACTATGCAGACATAGCTGACAATGCAATTAGATTTATACTGCCTTTCACTACTTCGTACTTGTGAGAGACTGCATTTTCTTCACTTGTTTATCTCAAGAATAAATACCAGAATAGGCTCCTACAGTGGAAAATTATCTTCGTATGAGACTCAGCAATCTTAAACCAACCATTCCTAAGTTGGCTTCTAATCTTCAAGCTCACCCTGCTCATTGAAGTTGTTTGTTCAACTTTGGTTGTTATGTTCAATTATTAAAAGTTCTCTTATTAATTTTATTTGTACATTGTCATTTCTGAATGTTTGAAATGAATACTTATTGTAATATATAATAAAACAACTGGACACACGTTTTATTATTTGAACTTTAACTCTAACAGTCTAACTCTAACAAACACAATTTACAATCCATCTTATGGTCTGCTACGTAGTGGTGGTGGGGTTATAGTTACTATATCTATCAACCATTAGGTAGCACGTGAGAGATTCTCATCTCTTAAAGTGGTACACACTCAGAAACGTTTGGGTAACACTGCTCTAATATAAAATAAGACTTGGAAATTGGTGGATTTGCCTGCCAATAAAAAAACAGTTAGCTGCAAATGGGTCTTTAAAATTAAAGACAATCAAATTGGTGAGGGGAGTTTTAAAGCTAGGATAGTTGCAAGGGGAATTACCCAAACTCCAGGGGTTGACTATTGTGAGACTTTTTCTCCTGTCATAGGGAGATCAGTCATCAGATTCTTATTTGCTTTGTCAGTAAAAGAAAATTTGAAACTGTATCATTTTGATGTTTGCACTGCCTTTCTGAATGGTAGACTTGAGGAGGAGATCTACATGACACAACCTGAGGGTTTTCATGTTAATGGACAAGAAACTAAAGTTTGCAAGCTTCAGAAGTCTATTTATGGGCTGAAATAAGCATCTAGGTGCTGTAATTTTGTAATAACGAAGGAACCCTTAAACATTGGCTATCAGAATTCCAAACAATAACCATGTTTGTTTTTCAGAAAGTCTGATGGTTACTTATCTATAATTGCATTGTATGTTGATGACCTGCTCCTTGTAACTTGTAACTAATGATTCAAGAGAAAGGAAAAGGCTGAGCAGGAAATTAGGAGAGAAGTTCAAATTAAAAGATCTAGGGGAAGCTAGTAGTTTGTTGGGAATGAGGATCAGGAAGAAAGGTGAGAAGCTATTTGTGGATCAGGAAAACTACATTGATAGGGTGCTACACCACTTTAACATGTCAAATTGTAACCCAGTAGACACTCCTTTGGAAACAGGAGTTAAATTTGATCCTGTCAATGATTCCAATTAAATACATGACGGAATCCCTTATAGGAACTTAATGGGTTGCTTGAACTATCTGGCTGTAACATCACGCCCAGATATAGCTTTTGCAACAAGCTTGTTAAGTCAATTCAACTCCAATGCATCTATGCAACACTGGAGAGCTGCTCAGAGAGTCTTAAAATACCGCAAGGGTACTAAAGGCTTATGTATTGTTTACCCGAAGAACTCTGTAATCGTCCAGGGCTTAACTGATGCTGACTATGGTAATGATTCAGATAGAAAATCCTGCTCTTGATATGTGTTTGATTGTTGTGAGACTGTCTCTTGGAAAAGCAAGAAGCAGCAGTCTGTAGCTTTATGAACCAAGGAAGCAGAATGTATAGCCTTGAGCGAAGGTTGTAAGGAAGCGTTATTTTTGAGAAAACTGTTATCAGAATTGAAAAGGTTGGAAGAATGTATTCAAATTTTTGTTGGCAATAAGAGTCCAATTCATGTTGCCAATAATTCAGGATATCATGATAGAGTAAAACACATTGATATCAGACATCATTTTGTGAAGCAAATAATTAAGGTTAAATTGGTAAAAGTAGAGTACCATCACAATGTTCAACATGTAAGTAATAAAGTAGATCATTTAAATAACCTGATAAAGTGAAAAAACTACAGTGTTGCTGCGTTCACTGAACATTGGTGTGAGAGGGAGAAAATAAAAACCATGCATCTAGATAATTATATACTAGCCAGTAGTTACTGTCGAGAAGAAATGAAAGGTGGGGTGTGAGTCTGTACTGTAAAATATATGTTAAATACCAGGAATTGGGGTGGGTTAATGGCTATGGAAGGGATCATGAATTTAAGGTTGCAGGTATTTTAATTCAGCTGAATGAAGATTTTGAAATATTTATAGCAGGAGTATATAGAGCCCCAAGTGGAAATATGGAAATATTCCTAAGACAGTTTGAATTACTTCTGAATAAAGTAGCCAAAAAAATATAGAAATATAATAGTAGTCAGGGATTTCAATAAAGACTGGTTTGCACATGACAGGTCCCTCGAGACATTCAAAGACATTGTATTGTAATTTGGCCTTAATAATCTTGTCAAGGAACCAACTAGGGTAACTAAACATTCTGAAACATTAATCGATTACATTATTACTAACATGCCAGACGAATTAAGTAATTGCACTGTTGTGGAAAATTTTGTATCAGACCATCGTGGCCAGGAATTAAAAATTGTATATCCTCATGAATCTCAATTAAATCAATCTACATGGAAGTACACTCGAACTGTATCTAATAATAATGTAATGAAACTCACAGAAGAACTTGGTAATGTTGATTGGGGGAAGTGAGGAATATTAGGGTTGTAAATGCTGCCTGAAAAAAAAAATGTTCTATTTTTAAACTGTGTCTTAATTTATCCTGCCCATTAGTTAAAAGAATAAATAGGAATCACCAGAGCACTAAAACAACAAAACTGTCTGATCTGTGCCATAGGAATAAAAAACATGATTGATGCTTTCGATAGCTACAAGCAAACAGGATTGAAGTTTTATAAAGATAACTATAAAAAATTTAAAGTAGAATATTATGAAGAAATAAACAACTTAAAGCACAAGAATATGAAAATAGAATAACAAATTCTAACAACTTTGCCAAAGAAGTATGGCAAATAGCTAAAGATATTTCAGGTCTTAATAAAAGCAACACATGGGAAAATATTTCGATAAAAATCAATAACAATGTTGTTAATGCACCTTTACAATTAGTAACAGCATTCAATGATTATTTCATTCAGCCACCCGTTAGGAACAGTGTGCATGTAAACAGTAATAGAGCAAAATGTAATGATCATAATGTTGCAGGAAATAAATGTGGTAATAGAAGTATAAAGTAAATCACATGTAATAAGTCAATCTTCCTGAAACCAACTACCAAAGATGAAATAAGTACGATAGTCAGAATATTAAAAAATAAACATAGTCATGGTTGGGATGAAATTTCACCCTGGTTGTTGAAACAGTGCTATGGTTCTACAGAACTGATAAATATGTGTCTCTTAAAGGGCATCTTCCCAGATATACTAAAGCTATCCGTTGTTAAACCAATTTTTAAAAAGGGTGACAGACATCAACTAGGTAACTACAGACCGATCACCCTTATCTCTACATTTTGTAAAATATTAGAGTATGTGATTTACCATAGAATAATTGAGTTTATTGATAAGAATGATTTAATAAATAAGATTCAGTTTGGTTTCAGGAAGGGCTTATCAACTATAAATGCCATTGCAGAATTTTATAAAACTCTGCTTGCTTCTCTTGATGATAATAAATGTGCTGTTGGGGTTTTCGTAGATTTGACAAAAGCATTTGATACAGTAGATCATAAATTATTATTGGATAAGGTAGAGGATTATGGTATAAGGGGAGTAGCATTAGAACTGTTAAGATCATATTTGAATAATAGATGGCAATTTACAGAAATTCCTTTTAAGAATGGTGAAAATATCTCCAAGTTCCGATCCACTCATGGTTTAGTTAAAAAGGGTGTACTGCAAGGTTCAATCCTTGGTCCCCTCCTTTTTATTCTCTATGTAAATGATGCACTGCCCCCGTAAATTGAATTATTTAGGGACAAAATGAGAGTATTTTCCGTCCCCATGATAAAATTTAACTAGCAAATATAATTTCTGGAAGTGTGACACGAGAGTGTAGTGTTACAAGCTCGAGACTGTGGGAGAGCCCGATCACGTGATATGTTGCACAATGGACGCTTCTAGAAGGCAATATTTAGCATACCAACAGCGAGTTTGGAAATTAATATTATAAATATTGTTATAAATTATGCTATTGGATCCCAGCCTAGAGCCAATGAGAACAGGTCTTATTGAAGACGGGATCAACTTTAATTACACAATATGATGAAATTATGCATTTAGGCCCTTAGAAGAAGATTTTCTTATTTGGTAATGAAGAGAATATTAAGAGAAATTATGCCTGATACTTTAAAAAACCACAGATCGGTTAATCTACGCAGTAATAAGCATTGGTAATCTACGCGCTAAAATTATGGTGGGAGATTGATATGGCCGCCAAAAATTCGACTTGGAGACGGAGATCCAAGGATCGAGGTTCTTATTCCAGCAGACTTTGAAGAGTGAGGAAGTGTTTTTACTGGGTTAACGGAGATCCCAAGGCTTAGTCCGAGTGCGACGACTGTCGACTTGTGGAGATGCGAGGATAGCTAGGTGGAACGTAGAGATCACCGCACGTCCATTCTAAGTGAAGTTGCGAGGAACATTATATTGATTATATCTCTTATATAATTGAGATCTGAAGTTAAATAAGAGGATATATATTAAGAACGGGTCGCCTACTATATATTGTGAAAGGTCGAACATTTTAATATTCACCGTTTCGACAATATCAGCCTGTTAATTTAGATTTCCAAATGTGTTGGAAACATAGCTGAATATCATTTTAAATTGCAACGTGAAGTTGACGAACGCAGTTCAAGTGAACAGTGGCGGAGGATTTTTAATATTGGCGCAACACATAAACATTAACAGATTGACTAGTATTATTCTTCAAACATTATCATTCAGCATAATATTAACATTGTAGATATGATGAACTAGATAGTCATGCACCAGAGATATATTCGATAACAGGAGTTAAGATACAACGATGGAGCTTCGTTAGACAACGTATTCTAGAATACAGACGTAGTGTACGGTCCATCTTGTGCATTTTCGTCAGTCTACGACCACTAATATAACATCAATTAGCAATGGAAACATTTCATTCACTATTTATATGAATATTTCCATAATTATATTCCAATGTTGAAGCCGATACATATTTACGACGGAGAATGAAGACTCTACAGAAGAGATTTGGCAAGATGCTAGGGAAAGGTAGCCCAGCAACACAGAAGAATTTGCCAGAAGGATGTCGTTCGAGCGCAGGCGAATGTTGGTGAATTCCAGAGAGAGACGTTTCTTATCTCTGAGGTCGCAGATTCGAGGTTCGAATGCAGATCCATATCAGTGTCCTGTACTGAGGAAACGTCTAAAGTATTGTGGGAATGCTTACATTGATCTTCAAGTTTTCTCCAAATAAGGTATTAGTGTATCTCAATTGTTATTTAGAGCTTGATTAGTAACATTCTGAGCCAGCGATCTTATTCCATATTTCCAGCGATCTTATTCCATATTTCTATATTTTCAAATTTCATGTATTTCAGTGCTTTTATGTAGTTTACACTTCAGATGTGTGTTGAGATTTTTATACTTCAAGATTATTTAGAAGATGATTGCATTTCATCTATTTTTCAATTTTATTCTACGGATCAGTTGTGGAACTGACATTAAAATATTTTATTTGAAGAATCATATTGCCTCATAAGAGACTAGTCGTTTCGACTCTCGAATTTTAATAATTTCATTTAAACCAAGTATTCTGACATTGTGTCATAGCTTCAAATTAAATTCTTATTAATTTTAATTTGAGCACTTTAATGTAACGACATATAACTTCAAGAAAAGAAGACACATCGAATGATATTGTTTTATAATTATTGTACATAAACTATCGACGATCTAAGAAATACTAGTCGTTTGATAAGACCGAAGTCTTAATTCCTATGAACATTCTTTGTGTAGAGTGGAAAAACATTACGACATTGACAAACCTTTCCTATTATTGGTAAAGCTAAGAGCTTTGTTCATTTAATATGTTAGAGGAAATAACTTTTGATAGAAGATTATTCAAATCTTTGGCTAGGAATTCAAAGCTAGTTTATCCCGGTCAAGATTGAATTCTATCTGACATTACAAATAACATGTGTGTTATTTTATCCTATTTGTGTAACATCACGTCATTTCTGGACATGATATTACAACGATAAACAATTTATAGCTTGACAAGTGAGATGAAACAGGAGTATTATTTTTATTACATGTATTTGCGACAGACGAGTTAACAATTAATTATCTTGTTGTGGAGTAAACTTTAGGAGGTTAATCATGACTCTCTAATATCGTTCATTACAATTGGAAGTTTCGTTTGAAGAACTTACGTATGTATAATTGTAGTTCAGTAGTCATGCGCAATGATACTGAGGGTCATGCCAGTATTTGAGAGAAGTTCCTACATAAGATATGTTAATAACAATTAATCCCTTTTGATTATTGTTTAACATAGTAGATGATTATTGTTTATGCCATATATACTGTTATATGAGGTTTTGTAGAGCTATGGAGTGCTCAGGCGAGGGAATTCCGCATTTTAAGGAAGTCAAAGTATTGTTGTTCTTTGATAAAAAGGCATGTATCATGATAAGAGCCGTTGTATACAAGTAGTCCAGTTCTTGTGAATTAACGATTTAGCTGTGTTAACGGGAGGGTTTCAGCGGAAATACAACTTGAGAAAGATTGTCTACTCACGTCTATAATACAATTATTACATTTTATTAAACCCGAAGTGATGTAATTACGTACAGTTTACCTTAATCAGTCGACTGTATTATACCGATAATGTAATGAAACCTATATAAGACGAGGTGTATGCAGTATATATATAAATCTACAGAACGTTAGAGAAGGATGGTTATGTGAAAAACCAGTGTATATATTTAGTTAAGAATTATATTGTAACCGAGAAGTTAGAATCTCGAAAGTGTCGCTTTAGCAACACTAGATAATGGATATTATTATAAACATATTACATGTAAATAAATTTTGTGGAAATGATTTAATTAGTTAAATAATTTAATAGGATTTATTAATCAATTGTTTTGGAACAGAGTGTGTTTATGAGCGGATGTTTTGGGAATGAATGATTGTTCATTGTTAAGAATATATGAGGAACCGAATTGGTCTAGAACGATTACGGAGTGCGAATGAAAGAGTGTATAAAATATTTAGAATGATTGTTTAAGAAACAAAGTAGTTATGTGAACTTTTGTAAGATCTAAATGTTAATTTTTACGTGTTTTATAAATGCACACACAAGCAGTCTCTCTGTGGACTAGCGTGAATGTTTCACGGTTAGCATTGGAGAGCGATGACATCATATTAACAGGTGTAGACTCACAGCCTTGTATTTCTTGTATAAACCAGTTTCGAGTTCGGCGTGGTGCCGATATTTCATTGATGAAACAAAGCCATGGCACGTGCGTTCTACTGCGCAGGCTTGTGAATGAAACCATGTGTCTGGAATGCCATTAAGAGGCTTCATTAAACGTTTTTATTTCTACGCAGTGTAGGCCTAAAACAAGCCAAGATTTATACTCATAATTTTTAATACAGCATTGTAGTAAGATGTAGAATTGAAAGGAGGTGTGAATGATTGCGTGTTTTAATTTTAATGTATATTGTTAAATTCGTTTATTGTTATTTGTTTATAGTAGATTAGTTTACCTTTTTGTTAATAAATTTGTTCAGATTGTTTTCCATTGTTGTTGGAGTGTGATTCATTTTAAATATAAGGAGCAGAGTATTGTGGATGTAGTGTAGGCGAAGGTGAAGTCCCAGTCCCCGAGGTAAGTAAAGGTGAGTGCCCGGTGTAGTTGGTTGTTGATCCACAATATTCTTGTAACTGCTGTCTGTAAATCCCTAAAGGCCATGTTGGAAGCGATTTCTAATATAGTATTTGCCGGAGCAGTTATAAATAGGCAATCCAGCGGGGGCAATGGATATTCCAACAGGATCCTGTCCGAATTATCGGGTACAGTAGGAATGGCGCCCAACCTGGGGATACGAAATTAGCTTCGTAGTGCCTCTAAAGGAAGTTGGTTTGAACATTTCTAGTGAAAGAAATAATTACCAGACTCGTGGGATGTCTTATCCAATTTCGGATGGATGTGAGTGTAATTATATAGGCTTAATTTAAATTAATATTAGGAAGGTTACACTCAGATTAAGATCAGATCTTAGAAACCTGAGAGAGGTGTAGTATGTAGACAGTTTCGAAAAACGACCTACGATCTGAATATTTATTTTATTTTACCGGTACATGACGATTGTTAAGGTCATGTGTAAACTAAAGCTAACTTGTTTTATGATTGTAATAGTAGAATTTTCTTTGTGGTAGTGTATTTAAAGTGAATCACAGGAGAACGAACATGATGAGTAGGTTTATTCAACATAGGGTGTACTTTAAGTTAATGCTAAGGTAATTTTAAGTTACTTTTGGACATTAAGGTGCTCAAAAATATATATGGAATAGGACGTTGCTCAGATGTTGTTATTTTGCTCTGTTATTGTATATGTCTCTACAGCATTATATAAAGGGTTATTGCAATGGCAAGTGAGGATGTAAAGAAAATGTTGGAGGAAATGCAGATGAAGTTGCAGCAGAATTTGAAGGAGCAACTGCAGAGCAGTTTAAATGTTGTCAAAAGTGTGATAAAGGAGAATTTATCTGCGAATATGGTAGATATGGAAGGTAAATTTCAGGAAGCCAAGCAGGACCTAGAACAACTGAAGCGGGAACGAAAGGAGGACCTTAACACAGTGATTGTTAAAGTTGTTGATTCTCTTACAGATAAAGTCGCTGGAAGTGTCAAAGAGAGTTTCAAAACTGAAATTCAGGAAGTTCTGACTTCTTTAGAGGGTTTGCATACTAGTGCATCTAAAATGGTTGCAAATGTCACGCGATTACAGGCCAGCTCAAAGCAGATACAGGATGACGTAAGTGGTGTACGAACAGAGGTCGGTACTGTCCAAAATAAAGTAGATCCAGTCCAATCCAAAGTAGACATAGTACAGTCCGATGTTAGTAATGTTAGGTCAGATGTATCCCATGTTCAAAGTAAAGTAGATACAGTCCAAGTAGAAGTATCCAATATCCAATCTAAAGTGGATACAGTCCAAGCCGATGTCACTAATGTTCAGGTTGACATAAATAATATGCAGTCAGATGTCACTGATGTACGGTCTGACATAGGTAAAATACAGACAGAAGTTAATACGGTATTTGTAGATGTATCAAAAGTCCAAGTGGACATTAATAAGATTAGACAAGAGGTGGAGGCGTCTAAAGAATTGTGTACACAGCATATAACTGCTTTAACGAAACGTTTTGTTAACGATGCGATAAAAACTACACCTTCTCTGGTCGAATTAAAAGGTAACGTAGAAACTTTACGAACACAGGTTATTGACCATAATAAAATTCTTAAGGCAGATATTGAAGAGGACATAGCTGCAATGTTAAAAGCTAATGTAGTTGTATGGAAAGACGAGTGGAACAATTCTAGTGGGGAACATGTTAAGCAATTCCAAGATAACATAGAAAAGAAATTAGCCAGTACCCAAGTAGAAATTAATAGAGAGGTTATTGAAGTAAGAACAGATCTAGGTAAAAGGATTGATACGCTCACTGAAAAGCAAGTAGAGGATAGAACTCGTTCTGGTCAGGATGTGCAAGCTTTGAAATAATCGTTAGAGAGTAAAACTAAAACGATAGAGGAGCGATTAAACAAGGTTGTCACTAACGTTAATGCCATGAGTGAGGAGAAAACTAATGAACTAGAAGAATACGTATCCAAGAAGTTTCAAAATCTTAATCTAGGAGATGTTGCCAAGCTTGAGACGTATAAGGAAGATTTAAAGACCGAATTAGGCCAACAGCTGAAGAAGATTATCGCTGAGATAGAAGAAAAGAAAGGGAGAAAATAGATTTTGAAGATTCGAGGAATCAGACTAGAAGAAATAGCCTAGAAGTGGAAGAAAGGGAAATCAGGCCGGAAGAAAGATTATTCAGGTTTGCGGAAGGTTTAGAGGAGAGGAGTAAATAGCCCGAAAGTCACAATAGAAATTTTCGAAAAAAAATCAGGATTCATATCCGAGAAACGTGACGGTCATAAGGAACTTTGAAGACAAACCGCGCAAGTTCAGCAACCTAGATAGTTTCACACCGATAGAGTACATCAGAAATCTCAAAGGTTACTTTATCGAAGCGCATATTCCAAGAGAGAGGGAATTGAAGATCGTAGAACGTTTTTTTAAATCAGATCGGCCCCTTGAATGGTTCCGAGCCTTCAGATATACCTTCATCAACTTCGATGAATTCGCAGAAGCACTAATAAAGCGTTTTTGGTCTATTGAAGCACAAAACTCCCTACGCGCAGAAGTATACTCACGGAAATATTCAGGAACTCTTCCTACACGCTACGCAGACTTCTTCACGAGTCAGTTAGCCAGACTCAGATTTCTTCAACCCCCGTTATCTACAGCTCAGTTGATAGACGCGATAGCCAGGATGCTCCCTGTTGAATTCAGACGTCTAATTATCTCGTCAGGGATCAACGATCTAGCAAGTATGGACGAATTGCTCAGAAAACTCGATTACACGAGCCCTATGCCAAACGTTGTTGCAAAGAACCAAAGGCAAGAGTACAAAGACATTAACACAGTATATCTTGACCAAACACAACAGACAGACAATCCGAAAGAACCAGAAAAGGGAAATATTGGTCCTGAAAGGAATAATTATTTCCGGGATCGTAGGCCAGAACCCAGATACAGGAGATTCCGTGGAGGTCGTCCATATCAGCAACAGCAAGGACGTAATAACGATAATAGCAATGGCAACCGTAGAAGTGGTTATTATCCCAACAATAATAACTACCGATACAATAATAATGGTTATTATAACAGGAATAACAATAGGAATAACCAGAACTATAATCGTAACAGAAACTCACAAGATGAAATTATGACGAAGGAGAAGTATGATGAACGTCATAAGGAAGGACAAGAGTATCTAAAGGAGTTGAGAAACAATGAGAATGGTAATGGAAGGGAAAATAAAAGTTTGATTATAGATCCCGGTCCATCTACTAGTCAGATGGGGAACCATGAGAGTGTGTCTCAAGGACAAAAAATAACCCCAATTTTGAAACGGAATTAGAGGAGACAGGATATACTGCAACACAAAACCAGATTATGATAAACGAAATCTATGAGGTGACAGACGAAAACCTACTCTTCGAGAAAGAGATTGTTAGAGAAGAAAGACCATTCGAGTTACCGATTATATGTGTTAATGTTGATGGACAAATATATGTCATTAATGGACACTGGTGCCATTATGTCTATCATATCGGATGATTGTTATCAGAGATGATCTAAGGGCAAAAAGATGACAGTTTTACCCGCATCTACTGTTAAAGTGCGTGGTATTTTTCAAGACTAAGCGGTAAAATGCAAAATCCAAGTTTTGTTAAACTTTGAGATAAATGGAAGCATATATGAACACATTTTCATTGTGGTGAGCAAAATCAATTTTGATATCGTGCTAGGCATTGACTTCATTACTAAAGTTAGAGCAGTAATTGAAATGAAAAACCGAGTCATAAAATTTAGTGAAGGGTTAATAAACACAGAAGAGTTAGAAAAACAGGATTCGAATGTCAGTCTAGATAAAGATCCTAGGGAAGAAATTATTAACAGCATTATTAAGGAGGTAGAAAATGAAAGGGAAATGCTTACTCTCCAGGCAGAAGGGTTTGACGAAATTCAGGATGAATTTGAGGAATTAATCATGGAGTTTAAAGACATTTTTGATGATAAGCCTGGATTGATAAAGGACTACAAGTATAAGATTAGGCTTACGGATGAGACTCCTTATCAGAAGAGGATTTACCCGATACCAGAAAAATACTATGAAGAAGTACGAGGGATAATCAAGAAAATGGAAGCTGACGGAATTATAAAGAAGCAGGCGTCGTCTTACATCAACCCTATAACTGTAGTCAAGAAAAATAATTGTCAATTACGCCTATGTCTCGACGCCAGGAACATTAACTTAAAGATTTTGCCCGAGGCAGACCGACCGCCTAAAATACGATATTTGCTCAGAAAGTTCAAAGGAAAAGCATGTTTTAGCGTCCTAGATTTAACTTCTTCGTTTTACCAAATTGAGCTTGAAGAAGAAAGCAAACAATACACAGGGTTTCTGTTTGACCAGACGTCCTGGGTATTTCTCAGAATTCCCTTTGGCATGGTCAACAGTGGTCCAGCCTTGATTAGAGCTCTTGATAACAAACTCACCGATGAAGTTAATAGGAACGTGATCTGTTATATAGATGATTTAATCATATATTCACCAAATGTCCAGGAACAACTTATACACTTGCGTAAGCTTTTTGAAAACATGAGAGACGCAAATATAAAGGTAAACTTCGATAAGTGCCGCTTCATGAGAGAAGAAATTAATTTTCTCGGACACACCATTGACCAGCATGGATATCACCCGAATTTGCAGAAAGTGGAAGCTATTATGAGGTTCCCAAAGTCCACTAAGGTCAAACAAGTGCGAGAATTTGTAGGTGCGTGCCAATTCATTAGCAGTCATTGTCCAAAGTATTCAGAGAATATGGCACCTCTCTATGACTTGCTAAAGAAAAATAACCGTTGGAAATGGAGTAGTACCGCTGATGACGCGTTTGAGAAAGCTAAGGAGATGTTGAAAAACAACGTGAAATTAGAATATCCGGATTTCGAACATATTCTACATAGAATCCGCCGATGCTTCACGTGTAGGCATTAGTGCAGTCTTAGACCAAAAGGACGAAGAAGCAAATAAGCACTAGATTGCGTTCACTGGAAGAAAGCTTAAGAAACACGAAGAGAACTACTTTACGACAGAACTAGAGGCGTTAGCTTTCGTGACAGCTCTTCAAGTGTGGAAGTAGATATTAATCGGACATCAGATTATAATTATCACCGATCATAAGGCACTCCAATTTATGCTTCAAGCCGATATGTCGAGTGATAGATTAACTCGAAGGGCCCTTTTCACTCAACAGTTTAATGCTACAACAGTCCACCAGCCGGGTAAGGACAATTTGTTGGCTGACGCATTATCACGTAACCCAGTTAGAAATTTGCAGATTAACCATGTACAATTGGAGGAAGAAGATCAGGAAACCGTTAGGGGATTAGTCTGAATCGGTGTGTCACAGAAGAGACACGCTCCAATTACGAAAATGTACAGGTTCCTTAAGGGTTACATGGACACAGCAGATCTAGATTATGCTGCTACTCAAAGGCGATCACGACACTATGTATTGAGCGGAGATCTCGTGTGTAAGTACGCAGACTCCGAGCACACTAAGATTCGTATAGTCGTGCCCCCTAAACTTGTCACAAAGTTAGTGTGGTTGGCACACCATTCTATCGGACATGGAGGTTTAGATAAAACCCTCAGTACTCTTAAAGAGAGGTTTGTCAGGACCAACATGAGATCCACTATAGCGAAGATTATAAGATCTTGTGATAAATGCCAGAGAGGAAAATTCGCATCAGAATTATTGAAAGGAAGACCCAGAGCTATGATACTTTCTAAATCACGTGAGCTGATGACCACGGACATTTTTGGTCCTTGTCCGAAGGGATATCAGGGTAATCAGTTCCTGTTAGTGACTGTTGATGTCTTCACTAAATCCGTTACCATGAATCCCATGCAAAAAGTCAATACCAGAAATGTTGTGAGCAGATTAGAGAATGCTGTGTTTCCGAAGGCTGGGAGACCAGAATATCTCTTATCGGGCCATGGAGCGCAGTTCACTTCAGCCGAATTCGCAGCAGACATGGAAAGGTTAGGAATTAAGCACATCTTTTCAAGCGTGCGTTATCCAGAGTCAAATTCAAGCGAACGCTATATGGCAGAATTTAGCAAATTCTGCAGAATTTTCTGCCCGAATGATCACCCCAGTTGGGTAAAATACGTGCCAATTATTGAGGATTGTTTGAACTCCACAGTCCAAGAAAGCACGGCAGAAGTTCCTATGATTCTTCACTTAGGAAGGAATCCAGAAAGGCCATGGGACAATGTATTTGATTTCATTCCCAGAGATCCTGATCTAGGAAGTCAAGCGAGGATCGATATGGCGAATGAAAGACTTCAGAAAGCAGCAGAGAAGCGCTTGAAACGAGTTGCAGGAAAACGTTTCGGTACGCCGTTGGAAATCGGAAGTAAGGTTATATTGCGCAGACCAGTGAAAGCGGACGTGAACAAAAAGATATACGAGTTCAAGTGACATATCAAAAGTCTTGAATTAGAATGATTAAAAACAATTTGCAACTGTTTTTAACTTGAGATGACGGAGGAATGCCCCCGTAAATTGAATTATTTAGGGACAAAATGAGAGTATTTTCCGTCCCCATGATAAAATTTAACTAGCAAATATAATTTCTGGAAGTGTGACACGAGAGTGTAGTGTTACAAGCTCGAGACTGTGGGACAGCCCGATCACGTTATATGTTGCACAATGGACGCTTCTAGAAGGCTATATTTAGCATAGCAACAGCGAGTTTGGAAATTAATATTATAAATATTGTTATAAATTATGCTATTGGATCCCAGCCTAGAGCCAATGAGAACAGGTCTTATTGAAGACGGGATCAACTTTAATTACACAATATGATGAAATTATGCATTTAGGCCCTTAGAAGAAGATTTTCTTATTTGGTAATGAAGAGAATATTAAGAGAAATTATGTCTGATACTTTAAAAACCACAGATCGGTTAATCTACGCAGTAATAAGCATTGGTAATCTACGCGCAAAAATTATGGTGGGAGATTGATATGGCCGCCAAAAATTCGACTTGGAGAGGGAGATCCAAGGATCGAGGTTCTTATTCCAGCAGACTTTGAAGAGTGAGGAAGTGTTTTCACTGGGTTAACGGAGATCCCAAGGCTTAGTCCGAGTGCGACGACTGTCGACTTGTGGAGACGCGAGGATAGCTAGGTGGAACGTAGAGATCACCGCACTTCCATTCTACGTGAAGTTGCGAGGAACATTGTATTGATTATATCTCTTATATAATTGAGATCTG
The DNA here is from genome assembly GCA_946902985.2 of Meconema thalassinum. Taxonomy (NCBI): domain Eukaryota; kingdom Metazoa; phylum Arthropoda; class Insecta; order Orthoptera; family Tettigoniidae; genus Meconema; species Meconema thalassinum. The sequence goes on from OX336389.2 coordinate 890,673,923, forward strand.
AAGTTAAATAAGCGAATATATATTAAGAACAGGTCGCCTACTATATATTGTGAAAGGTCGAACATTTTAATATTCACCGTTTCGACAATATCAGCCTGTTAAGTTAGATTTCCAAATGTGTTGGAAACAAAGCTGAATATCATTATAAATTGCAACGTGAAGTTGACGAACGCAGTTCAAGTGAACAGTGGCGGAGGATTTTTAATATTGGCGCAACACATAAACATTAACAGAATGACTATTATTATTCTTCAAACATTATCATTCAGCATAATTAACATTGTTGATGTGGTGAACTAGATAGTCATGCGCCAGAGACATATTCGATAACTGGAGTTAAGATACAACGATGGAGTTTCGTTAGACAACGTATTCTTGAATACAGACGTAGTGTACGGTCCATCTTGTGGATTTTCGTCAGTCTACGAACATTAATATAACATCAATTAGCAATGGAAACATTTAATTCTCTATTTATATGAATATTTCCATAATTATATTCCAATGATGAAGCCGATACATATTTACGACGGAGATTGAAGACTCTACAGAAGAGATTTGTCAAGATGCCAGGGAAAGGTAGCCCAGCAACACAGAAGAATTTTCCAGAAGGATGTTGTTCGAGCCCAGGCGAATGTTGGTGAATTCCAGAGAGAGACGTTTCTTATCTCTGAGGTCGCAGATTCAAGGTTCGACTGCAGATCCATATCAGTGTCTTGTACTGAGGAAACTTCTAAAGTATTGTGGGAATGCTTACATTGATCTTCAAGTTTTCGTCCAAATAAGGTATTAGTGTATCTCAATTGTTATATAGAGCTTGATTAGTAACATTCTGAGCCGGCGATCTTATTCCATATTTCCAGCGATCTTATTCTATATTTCTATATTTTCACATTTCATGTATTTCAGTGCTTTTATGGAGTTTACACTTCAGATGTGTGTTGAGATTTTTATACTTCAAGATTATTTAGAAGATGATTGCATTTCATCTATTTTTCAATTTTATTCTACGGATCAGTTGTGGAACTGACATTAAAAATTTTGTTTGAGGAATCATATTACCTCGTAAGAGACTAGTCGTTTCGACTCTCGAATTTTAATAATTTCATTTAAACCAAGTATTCTGACATTGTGTCATAGCTTCAAATTAAATTCTTATTAATTTTAATTTGAGCACTTTAATGTAACGACATATAACTTCATGAAAAGAAGAAACATCGAATGATATTGTTATATAATTATTGTACATAATCTATCGACGATCTAAGAAATACTAGTCGTTTGATAAAACCGAAGTCTTAATTCCTATGAACATTCTTTGTGTAGAGTGGAAAAACATTACGACATTGGCAAACCTTTCTTATTATTGGTAAAGCTAAGAGCTTTGTTCATTTAATATGTTAGAGGAAATACCTTTTGATAGAAGATTATTCAAATCTTTGGCTAGGAATTCAAAGCTAGTTTATCCCGGTCAAGATTGAATTCTATCTGACATTACAAATAACATATGTGTTATTTTATCCTATTTGTGTAACATCACGTCATTTGTGGACATGATATTACAACGATAAACAATTTATAGCTTGACAAGTGAGATGAAACAGGAGTATTATTTTTATTGCATGTATTTGCGACAGACGAGTTAACAGTTAATTATCTTGTTGTGGAGTAAACTTTAGGAGGTTAATCACGACTGTCTAATATCGGTCATTACAATTGGAAGTTTCGTTTGAAGAACTTACGTATGTATAATTGTAGTTCAGTAGTCATGCGCAATGATACTGAGGGTCATGCCAGTATTTGAGAGAAGTTCCTACATAAGATATGTTAATAACAATTAATCCCTTTTGATTATTGTTTAACATAGTAGATGATTATTGTTTATGCCATATATACTGTTATATGAGGTTTTGTAGAGCTATGGAGTGCTCAGGCGAGGGAATTCCGCATTTTAAGGAAGTCAAAGTATTGTTGTTCTTTGATAAAAAGGCATGTATCATGATAAGAGCCGTTGTATACAAGTAGTCCAGTTCTTGTGAATTAACGATTTAGCTGTGTTAACAGGAGGGTTTCAGCGGAAATACAACTTGAGAAAGATTGTCTACTCACGTCTATAATACAATTATTACATTTTATTAAACCCGAAGTGATGTAATTACGGACAGTTTACCTTAATCAGTCGACTGTATTATACCGATAATGTAATGAAACCTATATAAGACGAGGTGTATGCAGTATATATATAAAACTACAGAACGTTAGAGAAAGATGGTTATGTGAAGAACCAGTGTATATATTTAGTTAAGAATTATATTGTAACCGAGAAGTTAGAATCTCGAAAGTGTCGCTTTAGCAACACTAGATAATGGATATTATTATAAACATATTACATGTAAATAAATTTTGTGGAAATGATTTAATTAGTTAAATAATTTAATAGGATTTATTAATCAATTGTTTTGGAACAGAGTGTGTTTATGAGCGGATGTTTTGGGAATGAATGATTGTTCATTGTTAAGAATATATGAGGAACCGAATTGGTCTAGAACGATTACGGAGTGCGAATGAAAGAGTGTATAAAATATTTAGAATGATTGTTTAAGAAACAAAGTAGTTATGTGAACTTTTGTAAGATCTAAATGTTAATTTATGTTCGACCCTGACAATTATATGTTTGAAAACTGTATCATAATTATCGTCATTATAACACTATTTTTCATTATGAAACAGTTTCTCCCACCAATCACAGCGCAAGAAACAGCTGTTTGACCAATTAGATAAGGATACCTTCGCGCATGCGCTCAAAATCCAACATGTCTATATAAATTACCGAAAGTGCACCGTCCATAATGTTCTCGTAAATAAACTGGTGAATATGAGACACTGTACCTTAATATCCTTAAATCCAATTTCTACACAGCGGGTTGTTTTCAAACGATTTCGGTGACATTTTTACTGAATACTGATGCTCAATCTGCACATATGGCATTGAAGCTCACAGAGGGCATGCGTCGGTCGGTCAGTGAGCTTGGACATCAGAGATATCCTACCCTGCGCAGCACCCGATCACAAAATTCTAGTGACAATCTCAACAGATATTTATGAATATTTATGTTAAAACATATAATAAAGTTGTAATTATCGTCGAACATAAACAGTCGTATGCAACTCGCCTATAATGGTAATTAAGACACTCGTATGGAAATTATAAAACTCGCATACGCTCGTTTTATAAAAAATACTCGTGTCTTAATTATAGCCATTATAGGCTCGTTGCATAATGTACTATTTTACGTGTTTTATAAATGCACACACAAGCAGTCTCTCTGTGGACTAGCGTGAATGTTTCACGGTTAGCATTGGAGAGCGATGACATCATATTAACAGGTGTAGACTCACAGCCTTGTATTTCTTGTATAAACCAGTTTCGAGTTCGGCGTGGTGCCGATATTTCATTGATGAAACAAAGCCATGGCACGTGCGTTCTACTGCGCAGGCTTGTGAATGAAACCATGTGTCTGGAATGCCATTAAGAGGCTTCATTAAACGTTTTTATTTCTACGCAGTGTAGGCCTAAAACAAGCCAAGATTTATACTCATAATTTTTAATACAGCATTGTAGTAAGATGTAGAATTGAAAGGAGGTGTGAATGATTGCGTGTTTTAATTTTAATGTCTATTGTTAAATTCGTTTATTGTTATTTGTTTATAGTAGATTAGTTTACCTTTTTGTTAATAAATTTGTTCAGATTGTTTTCCATTGTTGTTGGAGTGTGATTCATTTTGAATATAAGGAGCAGAGTATTGTGGATGTAGTGTAGGCGAAGCTGAAGTCCCAGTCCCCGAGGTAAGTAAAGGTGAGTGCCCGGTGTAGTTGGTTGTTGATCCACAATATTCTTGTAACTGCTGTCTGTAAATCCCTAAAGACCATGTTGGAAGCGATTTCTAATGTAGTATTTGCCGGAGCAGTTATAAATAGGCAATCCAGCGGGGGCAATGGATATTCCAACAGGATCCTTTCCGGATTATCGGGTACAGTGCCACAGTCAAAAAAAATAGTGTACAGCCTCCCAGGGGTATGCACCCCTTGGAGACCATCCCCCCGGCATCTGGCTAAATCCCCTAAAATGGCAACCCTTGGAAAGCCGGGGCAACATCCATTAATACTGTAAGGACAGCTTGCTACTCCATAAAGCAGCTCAAGCCTTACGTAATCATTACACTCAGCGACATAGTATTAAACTGGGGCAGCATGCCAACACAATGCTGACAGCAGGACGTCAGAAGGTATAAGAAGGCGTCCTAATGAGGTCAAAGGGTCTCTCCATTGTCAGTGCTTCATCGAGACGGCCCGAGGCCACGCTGGTGTCAACCGAGGTGAGTCAGTCAATCGTGTTCAGAGTTCCTACTTATGTAACCCGTAACCCACAACTTGTATTACATTGTGAACATAATTTCATTCCCTACAAGGGACTCACACTCAGAATCACAGACCAATAAAACACTTGGTCCACACTCTACACTAGCATTACTGTTATACGCCTCTTTACATCCCAACGCCCTTCCTTATTCCCGTCACGTAAAGACGTGACAGACGGTAGTCCATTAGCGCTAACTCAGGTACCTTTGTGTTTCTCGAGCCGGCTCGGCTGCCAACAAGCAGCGCGTGCCACTCGGCTGATACGAGCAGATCCAATTACATAATAAGCAGTCAGCTGAGCGACCAGTACAGCGACCCTGTGCAGTGGGTCCCATCCCCTCAAACACTACCACATTATTTATAGGAACGCCCCCTAGTTCCTAGCACACCACAACACTCTACACTGGTCAGCTTACCCTGACAAGGGAAGCTACCCTTTTAGGCACCACCTTGTAAATTAGTACAATAACTCTCCCTTTTAGATCCACCCCCAAATAAGGGATCTAAAACACTGGTGGAGGCGCGGTCCTACGCATAGAGAAAAGGACTCAACCAACGAGCCCTCGTAGGTAAAACGACCCCTTCCGTACCGCAAAAAGCCAAGCAAATAGTGAGAAAATTTTTCCCCCAGACATAAAGCACCATTTTTTTTGTTTGCTCCAAACCAGCTACACAGGAGAAAGTCTTAGTAAAACAACCCCAGTCAAAGTCATTTTTTTTCCCTTTTCTCAACACATATAGGACGATGTATGCGCCCGCACGAAAGGCCATGCTGAGGAACATCCATTGGGAGCGTTCAGAGGAAAAACTCAAGAACCACTCAAACGACATCTCTGTAGACGCATTAGCGCAGCAATTTGCGAAAACGTCTCTCTCAGCACGTACCGCAATACAAGGGCGGGAGGCTACCATGGCCACAGGGCGAAAGACAAATAGACCACCCTCCAGTACAATGCGGGGACACACACACACATGCCACCAATTCCCGGAACCGGCCCGGAAGCCTGACAAAACAGCGAATTGGCGAAGCCGGGGACATGTCCCTCCCACACCAATACAGAGAACAACGGGATTACCCACCCCGACACCACGTCAAACAACAGACAAACAAACAACCGGGGGGGGACAAGGGAAGACACAGGAGGGAAGAGCGAGCGAGAGCCTACAGACAAACACATTACCGGGATTATAGAGACCCAACTAGACCGACAGCAGGAGCACATGCTCCGGTAAGGGATGAAACCCGCAATCGTCGGCAAAACGAACATAACATTTGGACATCCACGCTACAACATCACGATAGGGCATACAGGTACACTAGGCACACGGACCTGACTAGGCATGCAATGGCTAATTCAGCGCCAGGACCACGAGTGCAAGTGCAGACGTGGACTCATACCGAGACTCACACCCGGTACACGTACAGAACCACATACAGTTGGTAGGGCCATCAGCCCACCCGAGAGAGGACATAAGCGTGGATACGCTGACTCGACAATTTGCGAGGATGTCCCTCTCGCCACGTACTGCCACAGAATGGAAGGAGTTCGCCGTGGCCACAGTCAAGGAGACGGCCAGGTTAGGCTCCAATTTACTACAAAATAAACCTAACACAAACACACGTCCTTCAGCTCCGGATCGGAAGGCAATTTTGCCAAACCGAGGGGCAGAGCCTAGAACAATCCCCTCGGAACAAAAGGACGAGAGGGAATCGAAGCTAGGGCCATTAAATACACATGATATAACAGAGGGACAACGGGACGTAACCACGTCATGGGCAGACGACATAGAGCCCGCCCTACAGTACATAAAGCCTACATACACGTACACAGATAGGCTAACACATTGGCAGGAGTCGGCCGTGGCCACAGGCCGAAAAGCGGTCAGACTACACGCCACCACATTGCTAGGCCGGACGCAAGCCATTAAGCGACCTTTACCGCCAGTTCAAAGGGCAAATTTGCCAGAACGAAGGCGAACACCGGTATTAGTCCCTCAGGATGCACGATATACGCACGAACATTTTGACCGGGCATTACCACACAGTACACGGGGATTAGGAAAGGTGTTCTCACCTACCCCACAAAACCACGCAGTCAAATATATCCACACTCCCGTAAAATCTACTAGGGCAGCGCCAAGCGCAATTAGGCCCTCGAATACAGGTACACTCAAACCTATAGACACGCGCTACGGTGGAAGTAGGCCAAAGCTTACTTTGCTAGAAATTCCGCCGGAAGGTAGCAAAGGAACACCCCAGTGGATTCCAGAGGCCTATCATCTAATAACAGGGCAAAACCCTTCACCTTTCTGAGCACTGAAGCTCGAAAGAGGATAACGACTTCCACCAGGGCCACAGAAATAAACTAACATCGCTAACACCAACATTATAGGCCACATAAATTCTTTCACACGGGGGCGATAAGAAAATGGTCCAACAAGTACACAATAAACATAAAATTGCATATTTTTCGTTCTTATTTTATGTATATACGGTGCAATATAGCCAAATTAGAAGGAACAATTCTAAATCCTTCCTGTTTTTTTTTATCGGAACCATGGCATTTTCCTCTCAGGCCATCGATGGTTATTGGGCGAAGTGATTAACGCCATAACGTAAAGTCTCTAATATGCTAAGCCAAGTGGAAGCCAAGCAGGCTTCAGGCCGAAAAAGAGATATTTTGAACACAACTTAAGCATAAAATCACAGCATAAAGCTTAAGTGAGTCTTTCTAAGTAGAAATGACTAAACGTTCTATGTTAGGGTTCCACAGTTTGATAGATTCTCCTGTTGCGGGCGATGCCGTAAGTGTGGCAGGAATTAAGAATCTCAAACTAACTTCAAAAATTTGGTGAGGTGTGCTTTAGCCAACTGAAAAGCCCAATTGCACACCGGGACGAGACACTGTCATTGTGGTGAGTTACAATTACTTTGAAGGGCAGGTTTGACTCCCATAGTGCACTGGCATTGCTCCTGACGTGGATACAAGTGTGTCAATTACGTCTTGCAATGGCCTTCCTAATGTGTACTAGACAGTGTCGGTAGATTCCCCTGAGACGTAACCAGTTTACGGTAGTACTCACGTTACCAAAATGGTAAATACTACACTCAGGTCCCAAGCACATTTTTTTAAACATTTTTTTATAGTGTTCACGACATAATTTTTAGAGACTATCGCCACCTGCTATTATTTTCTTTCAAAGTGCTCTCTTAATCCAGAGCGGGGCATAGCTCATTTTTTTTTTTCTATTATGACGCAGGCATTAGGCCCGATGAAAGAAAGGTGGCCAAGTTAAACAAATATACATATTTAATACATAGGTACACGTAAAGGCGGAAATACTGCCAAAAGGAAAGGAAGTAATCCCACGGGCAGGCGTGAAAAGAGGGCCAAGAAATAGCCCACTGACCGAACCGGGATACGATCCTAACACTCACCAGAACTGTCCCGGAGACACAACCTTCATGGTGCCGGAAACAATCACTCTGGGTAAAAGACGGTCTCCAAACCCGCAACCTTCTGAATACCAGGAATATAAGGTTGAGTAGATATCCAGTTCTAGAATAGAATAATGGGAAAGCTAAGACAAATTGGGACAGTCCCACTAACAGCGGGTCATAAACGAAAAACAATACAATCGCCTCTGGCATCTGGTCACCAAACACGCGACTAGCGGACCAGACACACTCGCGTACAACGCATATGGGATTTCCGAAGTGAAATGCCATGGCCTATGGTTTGGATTCCAAGTAAAACGGAAATCCCGTGGCGCATGGGCTACAGATCAACGGTCATATTAAACCACAAGTTTTTTTTCTACAATGAGAGAGGCACTGCTAGCAATCACTATAGACAGCAATCAGGCACACACACACACGTGCAGAAAACTAGGACGTGGGCAGAGCATGAAACAAATGAAAGCACACAACATCGTAATTCAACACCGTCGCATCAGCAGTAACATACTCCTCAATGAGCAAGACTGCTCCACACAGACAAGCCGAGCCAAAGCCTACTGGACAGAAATCAACACATCATTCACGCCCGATTTAGAGACCCTATATCTTCCAAAATTACACTACGAGGGGAAATCAAAAACATACAAACTCTACACAGGTATGCATGCTTTCATTTGCGCATTGTACATCCACGGGAACGTGCCATATTATATGCGGCACGGAAATGATCACACCAAGTCTTTACAGACAACCGGATTCGAACCCATGACCACACACCACACGCGTACCAAAAACTAACTATCCAATGGTATTTTTGGTACACGGAACACAAGCAAAAACCACACTGGGAAAGCCCCAAGCCCTGTAACACAACGCAAACATAAAACACAGAGAATGACATAAGGTCACGGGTCTGAGTTCCAGTAAAAATTTAGACACAAAGGAGAACAGCTATTCAGGCGTCCAATCATACTGAAATTGGCCCATACAGGTGCATGAACAGGGAATACTACATTTCCTCCCACCAAAAACCAGACATAAAATTTCGAATTACACCAGGCATAGAGGAATACATTTCACAAACACAGGTAGGAAAATTTCGCAAGACACAGGTCTTAAGGAACAATGGCCACACGACGTCATTACCTAACTAGGGCGAATTGCTACATTAAGCCGCTAGGAATCTAAAACAATGACCACACTTGCATTCGTGCAGAAAGGCACATACCAGCGGATGACAAACAGTAACTTCCCAGCCTGGTATTACACATACCAATTGCTGACTGCAGACTATTCACACTGCAATACTGCGGTGACGAGACACTATTGCGTATCGCCCGTGACCGTGAAATTACACACACATAACAATTATAACGCCATACATTTTTTCCCACACTGCAAAATCATTTGGCAATGGACAAGACGTGACACAGCGGAACTTATCTTGGGCCTATAAGGGCACGTTCGCAAAGACGTTGAAAGGCCACGGGCGCTTCCCGCCCATACACAACATACACAGTAGGACTTAGCCTTATAACAGACCAACCGTCCGCGTGGTGTAGCGGAACGTAGTCACACACACACACACACACGCGCTCACCAATTAGGAGCGAACATAGGGACTTTGAGGAAACAGGACCTCCCCTTAATAACTTCTTTTCGCGATTCTATTCCCGAAATAAATCATTACAGATGACTAGCACATGACCAGTCGCATTACGACCACTGGCCACATCTACACTGCAAATGGCCGACCAGATTAGGTCATGCAGCTCTACTATCCCAAGGCGCGGATAGAAAGCCAACATGGACCAAGGGAGGATGACAGGAGAACAGTCTACCAGCGTACCACCTTACTCCCTTCCCATAACCTTCTCACGCCCAACATAAACAACGTAAACACATCTACACGACCAAACACAGCTATACTACATTACAAAATACACACAGGGGTTGATGGACTTCATGCGTCTAAAAAGCAGGCATGCTACGCCTTGCGTCACGATGCTAACACCTGAGTATTAGGGGTGTGTCAGCAAACATTAAAGAAGCATAATGCGCCTCTCCAAATGAGAGAGGAGGCCATAGATATATACTAACCATTCTTTAGTACTTAAACACTCCCGCATGAAAGGGATATATTGGTATTATGCCCCATCCTACACCTATCCGCACATGAAGGCAGAAACTTCATATCCAGACACATGCATGAGTATCCCATCCATTTACCAGGGATTTTAATATCAAACCTGCATGAACTTTCGTATCTTTGCAATCCCGGGAATTACCTCCCCACTCCACTCACTATAGAAGCATCCCAGTGCCACCACCGGTTCTAGGCCACCACTAACGTGGAACCCAAAGGTGCGCAAACCCTTCCTACCATACTTTAAGCCCACTCAACAAATAACTACCCCCAAATCCTAATAACAGGGTACCTGACATTACAGACCCTACTAACACCTCCATTAAGGTAAAGAAAGCATTATTGCTGGAAAGCTGACATAGCGATGGTAGGCCAGAAGTAGCCTATGTACTTAGAAGATCTACAACCCCGCTACACTGGAAATATTTTACATTTTACACAGAGATTGAACTATTTACACAGGTTACGACACATTTTTTTTTCTTACAAAGGAATCTGATACGATCTGATGGTTGACAACGGTGTAAGCCGAAGGGCAGGAGGGACCACACTGGAGCAGAGCTGGGGAAGGCGATGTGGACCCTTACCCCAGTTGGCTCATCAAATCACTGACCTGACCAAATAGACGAACCACGTAAGGTCAAAGCATTCGCGGCCTGGTCGGGCAAGCTCTGGAATCCTAGGGGCGCATAAACCGCCCCTGGGAGGAAGGGATGCTACACCCACTTTGTGCCACGGTCGTCGAAGCCAAGACCTGCAGGGAGACTTTCTGAGAATGGCGGGAGAAATAGCTCACTCCGCGCCGGCCTCGGGAGCTATCCCTAGAGACGACCCCATTATGACTAGACTTCTAGTTAAGTTTAAATTTAAGTAGGCACGGCTTCCATAGCGGGAAGCAAAACTCCTGTGCGTTGGAGCAAAACACATTGCGGCCCATAGAGGCAAATTCATATATCAATGCGAAAAAGCATACTACGGCGGCCCATAGAGGCAAATTTATATATCAATGCGAAAATGCATGCTACGGCGGCCCATAGAGGCAAATATCACTGCGAAAAGCAGATTGCGACGGCCGATTAAGGCGACGACAATATTATGCCATTGGACCACACTGTCCAATGCCCACATAAATGGCGACGCAACGGGCAACCAGAGGGCATTAAGAGAGGGGCATTGCGCGCCCCTCACAGGAGCCAAGTGGGCGGCTCAACTACGATAAATCGGAACAGCAAACGGTCATGAACTAGGAAGTTACAGCGGGCGAAACGGTTAGCTTAGTGGCACCGTAAGCCGCCTGCGCATAGATTAGTCCTAGTAATAGACGTCGACACCTAGAGTTAAGGGGACGGAATCTAGCGACCCTAGAGACAACCGGTGTTTCTGGGGCTCGTGCGGGTGGTGATCTGGGGATTTAATTGCCCCAGGCGATCGTCCTAGGCCAAATTTAGTTGTAAGACGGTTGCATTTGACACGCAACCTAGGATTAAGCAAATTTATTCACCGCTGTTGCCAGGTATGGCGCAGCACATTTCGGCAATAGATTAAGGCAACCCTCTCGGCTTAGTAATAGTTTTTTTTTTATTATTAGACCATAATTAAGTTAGATAGTATTAAGTAACGCCGGTCGGCACTCGGTGACTATAAATCCGTTACCGAGGTAAGCCCGACAATACTTAGGACAAACTAGGTTAAAATAGGCATAATCAAAGTGGAATATATCGGCACCCGGTAACCACAATTCCGCTACCGGGGTAAGACCAACTACATATTATTTACGGCATTACGGCACCGTATAGGGTAAGCCCGGCCTTGCAGCTAAGTAACATTAATCATGCTATTTTTTTTCAGTGAAAGAAGAGCTTCAACCAGTACTAATATGTTTTTTCTAAACCTCGCCATTTTTTTCACAGGCATCGTCACCAGATACAGAAAACTGGTGACAGGAATTTCACTACCATATAGCAGTGTCATATTATTTACGGCATGCCATGATGTGTACTATTTTTTTTATTTTATATACGTCAACTTGCACTAATCCCGACACACTCGCAAACACTCACCACATTTTTCTTTTTCAGCTACACACTCCAAAATAAATCTGCACAGCAGGACTGGTGCCTGTGGGGTACCAGGCTTACTGGCAGATCAACTAAAATATAAACACATAAAGCGTCAAAATGCGACGCAGATTACGACAATGAGGGCGCAACCGATATGTGGCAGTGACTCTCATTGTCAAGTGTGAAAGCATTCACCCACAGAGGATGCTTCACAGACTAGGTATTAAGCATACATGCAAGCGGCACGACCACTATACCGTACCAAGAAGTGGCCGTACAGGATCAGCCGTGAGACGGCAAGCGTACGTACAGACGGGTAGCGTGCACGCGAGGTACCTCACAAAAACTATAATTATAAGGGATTAGCGCGATTAAGTAGACATAAGACCACTGTAATTCATAATTTTTAAGGATAACCTTTATACAATTATTCCACTAGACATAAGGTCATTGTAATTTATAATTTTTCAGGATAAACTTTATACAATTATTCCACTGGAAAGCGACAATATTCCTGAATATCAGAATCGCAACATTGTACATTAAACACTATATATCTTTTTGTTTGTTTATCAAGATGCCAATGTACATAATGTGTATGATTTGTTTTCTTTCATCTTTCCTTCTTCTAACTTCCCCATTTGTCAGGGTGTTCCGTTTTTTCCCAAACCAATAAACGTCTTTTGAATATTTCCCTTAAATTATACCCTGGAACACCCATTTTTCTATTTTCTTCTACCTTTCTTATTGCAGGGTGCACTTTTTCCCTAAGATAGGGCGGACGACGCCATCATCCGTTCGGCCCTGGGTTTTTCCTCCCTGCACAGCTATATAACACATCACCATCAGAAACCATGTTTTTTTTTAAACTAGCAATATGCCAGCAATAGCAAGGGCAATTTTTTTTTTACATGCCGAATTTATTTTAATGTTCAATTTTTCTCAATGTTAATCAAATCTTTCGCAATGTCAATTTTTTTTTGTTTGTTTTTTTCACAATGTCAATGTATACATATATCTGTAAATCCCATAACCCTCCCCTCTGAACACGGGCTGACCTCACACCCACACTTCGATACGACGCCACCAGGAGATACGAGGGGGTTTCAAGGACCACTACGTCAACATCCCAACTTCCAGTTCCGTTCCCGTTCGCGAGGACGCGAACAAATGAAGGAAGACTCTTGTACAGCCTCCCAGGGGTATGCACCCCTTGGAGACCATCCCCCCGGCATCTGGCTAAATCCCCTAAAATGGCAACCCTTGGAAAGCCGGGGCAACATCCATTAATACTGTAAGGACAGCTTGCTACTCCATAAAGCAGCTCAAACCTTACGTAATCATTACACTCAGCGACATAGTATTAAACTGGGGCAGCATGCCAACACAATGCTGACAGCAGGACGTCAGAAGGTATAAGAAGGCGTCCTAATGAGGTCAAAGGGTCTCTCCATTGTCAGTGCTTCATCGAGACGGCCCGAGGCCACGCTGGTGTCAACCGAGGTGAGTCAGTCAATCGTGTTCAGAGTTCCTACTTATGTAACCCGTAACCCACAACTTGTATTACATTGTGAACATAATTTCATTCCCTACAAGGGACTCACACTCAGAATCACAGACCAATAAAACACTTGGTCCACACTCTACACTAGCATTACTGTTATACGCCTCTTTACATCCCAACGCCCTTCCTTATTCCCGTCACGTAAAGACGTGACAGACGGTAGTCCCTTAGCGCTAACTCAGGTACCTTTGTGTTTCTCGAGCCGGCTCGGCTGCCAACAAGCAGCGCGTGCCACTCGGCTGATACGAGCAGATCCAATTACATAATAAGCAGTCAGCTGAGCGACCAGTACAGCGACCCTGTGCAGTGGGTCCCATCCCCTCAAACACTACCACATTATTTATAGGAACGCCCCCTAGTTCCTAGCACACCACAACACTCTACACTGGTCAGCTTACCCTGACAAGGGAAGCTACCCTTTTAGGCACCACCTTGTAAATTAGTACAATAACTCTCCCTTTTAGATCCACCCCCAAATAAGGGATCTAAAACAATAGTTTGATTGTTTCGTATGCAGACGATACCTCAATTATGAATTGGAACTGTAATAAAACAATTACTCTTCAAGAAACTCAAAATAGTATTGATCATGTCACTCAATATGTTAATGTGATAATTTAAATGTAAACCCTTCAAAAACCAACTTTGTAATATTTAACAAGCATGAGGGAACTAATTTAGAATTAGATCGAAATCTTTACTCCGGATCTGATGATATTCAACACGTAGCCTCAGCAAGATGTTTGGGTATTACAATAGATCATAAATTATCATGGGAAGAGCATATAAATGAAATCTGTAAAAACATTATAAAAAACTCCTTCGTTTTAAAGGGAATTTCAATATACTTAAGCAGCGAATGCCAATTAACAGTCTACTACGGATTAATACATTCACATATATCATACGGTATTGAGGTATGGGTTGGGGCAGCAAATAGGAATATGGAGAGAATATTTAAACTGCAGAAACGAGTGATACGATACTTGTTTGTGTTGAAATCGAGAGAATCATGCAGAGTTGCATTTAAGAAGCGTAATATTTTAACAATATATTCATTGTATATTTTCAAAGTTATCTTGCTTGTAAGGGAAAATCAACATAAAGTTGTCACAATCAACAATGTCCACAATCATGAAACCAGAGGGCAGAATGACTATTTTCAAAAGAGGGTAAATAAACAATATGCAGAAAAGGATCCTTTCATAAAAGGAGCTATATACCACAATAAGCTTCCAAACCACTTAAAATCTTTGACTGGAACTGGGCTCAGAAAGTCTCTCAAGATATACCTAGCCCAGAAAGTGTTGTATTCTTTAAGTGAATTTTAAAGAAACATGTAACTGTTTAATTATGTAAAAAAAGTTGTAAATATGTAAATTTAAATGTGAGTATGTTGTGTGACGTATCCAATTCTGTATGATTCAGGTTCTGGAAATAAAGAGTTTTGTATTGTATTGTATATTAAATCAGCTGAAATTAAAGCGATGGGCTCACCAAACCACTTCCTAGAGTTAAGTATTTGAAATTTTTGAATGACTTAAATATGTGCATGTATTAATTTCATCCTTATGAACTTCTTATGTCCTTATGTATGTTGTGTGCGCTGTACTTTAAATTAAGGGGAAGTTTTGGTGTTTGTAATTTTAAGGTTGGCACTAGTGTGCAGGTTGGCTACAGCCTGTTGATTGTGTTTTGTTTTTTCCTGTGTCTTATTGCTTCCAACCAATAAACCTGGTACAGTAGCCCAGCAGTGACAAGATCTGTGTGCACATCATGTTTATATTTCCCTGCCGTTGCTAACAAATTGTGCTAAAGGCAGTCCTAAAACCGGCTTGTTCCACTGCCTGGTTTTCATCTAGTAGTTTAGGCATCCTTCAAGTCATAATTTTCGTAAAAAGTTTGTAGAGACTGGCCATTGAACTGATTGGTCTGTAATTATTAACGATAGATAGATTTTTATTAATTCCATTTGATCAAATATATGTAAACAATACATTTTTTATATATAGGACACGTCAGAATTTACATCTATAAAATAAAAGTACTAATAGGTATATAATACTAATACTATAACTATTTATAACTTATTATAATAACAGATCTTAAGAGATACAATCTTATTGGACAACTATTTACACCTTACTCTATTATCATAATATGGAAACTTAATTCTATAAATACAACAACTTACAGCTAGGTATTACAAATAAAATAGAAAAGTAAAATATAATTATAGATTTCATCGCTCCTATACACTAAGATATTCAACTACAGAGTAAAAACAATGGCACTGCAGATAAGCTTTAAACATTCTATCAAAGGTTTTTATTTTTGGGGCAAGTTTTATAAACTGGGGTAGTTGATTATACAATTTAACTCCTGTGTGAAAAGTTCCTTTTTGATATATGCTTGTGTGTGTGTGTGTGTGTGTGAAATATGAATGTTTTGATTTTCTCTTGTGTTATGCCTGTGAACATCTTTGTTTGTTTTAAGAAAAACATTCTTATTCATTAAATTCTTTTTAAAAAAACATAATACTTTCAAAGATATGAATGCAGGGCAGTGAGAGGATGTTTAAATATTTAAACAGAGGTCTACATGATTCTCTAGTGTTTACATTTGCCATACTTCTAATCGCCCCCTTTTGTATCTTAAACGCGCTTAGTACATCTGGTGACATACCCCAAAATATGACCCCATATCTTAAGTATGAATGGAAATAAGCAAAATATGTATTTCTTAATGTGTGCAAGCTTGTGCAAGTTTTCAAAATACGTAACGCAAAGCACATCGAGTTCAGTTTAGTATTCAGATATTGTATATGTTTTTTTCCATTTCAAGTCATGTTGTATCCATAGTCCTAAAAAAATTATTTCTGATTTATTTTCTATTTGATAACCATTTAATGTTATATTGGGCGTCGTAGGATTCCTATTCTTTATAGTGTGGAAATTTAGAGATACTGCTATTTATAGTTTATTACGAAGCAATTATCTTGTGACCATTTGGTTAACTCTTCTGTAACAGAGCCAGCAGACTGCTGTAAGAACTGTTCAGTTTCACCTTTTCTTACGAGTGTTGTATCGTCCGTAAACAAAATTTCCTTATGAGAATAAGCGTTCTGTGTTATATCATTGATATATAGAAGAAAGAGTAGTGGGCCCAAAACCAATCCCTGGGATACTCCTAATATAATAATACCCTCATTGGACAATGTTTCATTAAGTAATCTGGTTCCATCACCCTTGTGTCTCAAGCTTACTATTCGTTTACGCCTTGTTAAGTAAGACTCTTTCCATTTATTAGCTAGACCTCTAATACCATTTTGATTTAGTTTTGTAAGGAGGATTTTATGGTCAACAACATCAAATGCTTTCGATAAATCCAAGAATGGGCCAGTTACATGTTCCTCATTGTCAATTAATTTCAGTTTACTATTAATACATTCATAAATCGCTCTCGGTGTAGATTTTTCCGTTCTGAATCCATGTTGTGAGTATTTTATTTTTTTACTATAAAACTTATCAGTCTCTTATACATGATCTTTTCCACAATTTTTGCTATACCAGTTGGTAAGGTAATAGGACGATAGTTATCTAATTCACCTTTTGAACCTTCTTTGTGCACTGGAATTACTTTTGATAACTTCAAATTATCAGAGTACGTTGTTGAGAGAATTGAACTGTTTATTAAATGCGTAAATGAATTTAATATATTTTCTGCACATTTCTTTAAAATTGCATCAGGGATGCCATCAATGCCAGCACATGTTTTAGCTCTTTTATAACTATTCTTACCTCATCACTTGTGACATGATTTATAAATAAAGAATCACTGCATATATTTATTTTATTATTAGAATTTAGTGTATTTACCTGTGATTTATTTAATGACGTCAAATTGAGAGTGTAGTGTAACAGCAGCCAGTTTAAATATTGGATAAAAGTGGTAAAATATTATAACCCAGGTTTAAGATCTATAAAGTCACTTTCCTTAGGTCGAGTGAAATACGAAATAATGATAGTACTTAGAAATGCTTATCGATAATTTAATCAACTTAAACTAAGTTGCGGAAACGTGTATCTAAAGATTCGGTGACTTCTTCAATCACTGTTTGAACCAGGTAGAGTAGTGGTGCTTTTACGAGATTTCTCCCGATTGGACGATATACGTATTTCATATTCTTCTTTATCAGTATGTAATTAGATTAATTTATTTAGGGTGTAATAATTAAAATAAATTTAGTGTAATTAGGTGTAAACACCTAGGCTAACATTGATCTCTAGTATGGCGTCAGTAAACAGTGTTACCGGTATTGTCTGGTCAGGTAGTGTAACCATTACGGATTTATGCTCGTCGTGCAAAATAAATGTAAAAAATGCAAATAAGATCATCACAATATCTCAGGTGAAATTGAATGAGGAGAAAAGTGAAACAGATTGCCGTAATGTAACGGTACCGTCATGCGAATGTCATAACCTGTGAAACGAACTGTCCTCAAAAGATGAAATTATAAAGCTGCTAAAGAAAGATATTGCTAAGTTAATGGAAGAGTTGAATAAATTAAAAGGAAACAGAGAGGAAAGTAATGATACTTGGTCGACAGTGATTGCTGGTAAGGTAAGATTGAGTAAGCCTAGGCCTATAAATGGAGTACATGTAACTGAAATTCCCGTCTCAAATTCATTTGGAGTGCTTGTCGAAGAAAATGATGACTTTCTTCAAGAAGAAAAGAAGAAAGTGATAAAGAGAAAATCCAGGAAGATGCGGATATTTGCGGATAGTCGCGGGCGAAATATAGCAGCAAACGTCCTGGAGAGAAGTGGAAGCATGGAGGTCACTCGACATTGAAACCAGGAGCTCCAAATGCAGCTGTCACGGACGGGATGGTAGGAGATTGTGCATCCCTAACCTCAAAGGACTTTGCAGTTATCATCGCTGGAGAAAACTACGTCTACAGGAACGAGAGTAAAAAGGTAATCAAAGATTTAAAGGGTACATTGCCTTCCATGAATAACACTAATGTAATTATTGTAAACATTCCGCAGGGATATGACTTAATTCCCAAATCATGCTACAGATGGAAAAATTACTAAAATTTGTAAGAGTTTTCCAAATATCGAAATTATAGATATAAGTAAATTAGACAGGAAATTCCACACTCAGCATGGTCTACACTTAAATAGGTTAGGAAAAGAGTATATTAATGATGAAATCTGCAAAATTGTAAATTCAAATGGTAAGAATAGTGCAACAGTAATGCGGTATCCTTTGAGTGGGAGCAGGGAAACTGATAAAGGAAGCCAAACCTGGGGTTTGGCATTCAGATGAGTATCTTTTGATGTCAAATTTAACTGAGTGTGACAATAGTATTTCGGATTTGTCTAGCAACAATAATAATAATTATGATAATAATAATGTAAGTAAATAACCAACACAGGTTTGCAAATATAACAAATTTAAAATTTAACACCTGAATGTTCAGTCTCTCTATAATAAAATTGATTACATAAATCTAATGCTTATAAATGAACCTAAAAACATCACAGTACTACGTATTTCAGATCATTGGCTGAAAGAGGAACAACTCGAATTAATTTAATTCCCAGGGTCTATACTAGCTAGTAAATACTATAAAACTAATATTAGCCATGGTGGTACTTGTATCTTCTTAAGGTCAGTTAACAGCTTATGCTTATGGAACAGGATTTGGAATTCTCCGCCGTATAAATACAACAGTTTAATTAATAATAATATGCATATACCATTCACCGTCAGGAAATATTCGTTTAATTATAGATAAATTAGAATCGTTACTCAATAACATGAGCAAAGTAAATTTCGCTATAATAATTTGTTGGGATATAAATATGGATTTCTTAAAATGTGATAGAAATTGTGAATTATTAACACAGTTACTAATTTCCTAAGGACTGAAACCTACAATAAATACACCATCAAGAATAACAAAATTTAGTAAAATCACTCCTGATCAAATTTTTTAAAATAATGATTAAGATCGCCATTCAATAGAAGAATATTGTCAGGGTTTTAGTGACCACCATGGAAAAATACTGAGCTTTGAAGTACCCGAAAATATCAATATTAATAATGATAATAGAATAAAATCAAAGTGCAGGTCATTCACTGAAACAAATGTTACATATTTCAGATTTTCCAGTTTCATTCTTTATCACGGTCCTCATAGCCCTGTTTTTATTAGATGATTGGAAAATAAAATTATCATTATGCATTTTCTTTGCTAGTCTTATTACCTCACTTAATATGCTAGTGTATTTTTTGTAGTATAAATTGAATTCATGTGCCAATGGTGGCGAAGACTGGTGTCTTCCCGATGCAGTTAATACGGTGGCCAGAGTAGCTCGCAAAAATACGATCAACCTTCCGTAAAACGCAATTTGGTTTGATCATACCTAATCTCAGTTTACTCACCATCGAACAGGGGGCGCCGGTGTCGAGTTCCATCTTGACGGTGGTTCCCTCTATGATGACATCTATCAACTGCTTCCCTGGAGACTGCATTGTTCCGATGACCTCAACTTTGTTGAAATTATGCATGACATCAACGCTGTCCGTTGGTTGTTCTCCTTCGGTCACGTGATTTGTATTCCGCTGCTTTGGTTTGGACCTACAAACGTAAGCAATGTGACCTTTCTTGCCACATATCCGGCATTCAGCGTTGAGGAAGCTGCACTGACTTGTGGATGTTCCCCACCACACCCAGCGCACAATGATTGGTTACTTGATTTGCTAGATGCAATCCTTGTTGAGGCCTTGATTGGTCGGATTTCTGTTGACAATTCGTCGATAACCCGCGTTGTCATTGATTGCCACCCCTCCGGGACTGTGGCTTTTCGTAGCCTATCCGATTGGTTGAATCGTATTTGGAGGTTATAATTGAATTCTTAACCTCGTCAGCAGTGTTCCGGGTGGATTCGAGTGCGCAGGCTATCTCTTACGCAGCAGTGAAGCTCTTCGGTTTCTTGGCAATGATTTCGTCACACATGTCCCTCGATTCCAAACCTTTAAGCAGTTGCTCAATTAGTATGTGGTCTAAATATTCTCCGTACTCACAGTGTGTTGCTGCTTGCCTTAATCTGAGAGTGAAGCTGGCGATCGTCTCCCCTGCTCTCTGCATGACGCTCTGGAATGTTATGCTCTCTGCATATTTGTTGCGGCTGGCGTCGAAATGGTTCGACAATTTTGACTGGATTTCACTGTATGAGAGAGTTTCCGGGTCGACGGGACTTACTAGGATCTTCAAAGCTTCATTAGGTTCGGCGCCCATGTAGACACGTGCGTACTCAACACCTTCTATACTACAAGCCTGCGCGCTCCGTGGGTGACGTCACACAGTGTGGTCTGGTAGGTTTGAGCAGACGAAATGCATCGTATTATGCGCTGTTCTCAGTGCGATAAATTTTATATTCCACTGCTGGACTCAGCATACCAACGCTAAATTATATTCTTCCACTTGGCCAAGAAGCATACGAAACGATACTTCATGGTGTGTGTGGAGTGTTATGTTTTGACAGAAAATGGCAGGACAGAGACGACATACATTCGTAAAGAGAAAGTCACTACAGAAAATATGGTAATGTTGATTTAACTAGGAATCATGATCGGATCCTATTTTAGAAGTGTCCGCCTCGTTGCGTAGTGGCTAGCACTCTAGGCTATCACCGCAGAGTCCCGGGTTCGATTATAGGCTCTGCCAAGAAAATTATATCTGGACTGAGGTCTGGAACGGTGTACACGCAGCCTCGTTTTAAGGGGCGGAACTACGAGGTCATCTGCCCCAAACTGAGAAGAGGTGGATTCAATCTACACCGAGGTCATCCTGGAAGTGGTTTTCCGTGGATTCCCACTACTACTCCAGGCAAGTGCCGGGACAGTTCTTAACTGAAGGCCACGGCCGCCACCTGCCAAAACCTCATCTGAATTACAAATTCACACACTAATACAGCCATCACAGTGGCACAGGTTATCAGACAAATTCCACACACACCCAAGTATATGGGGCTATATGTCGCAAAGCCCCTCAATTAATCAACAACACATTTTAGCACTACTACCAACAAATACACTTGCAACTTGCGCACGAGCAGATAGCGACTAAATCTACTCTGCATAGTTTTAGCCACTTTTACCGAACAATATTTAAGGTTATTTTTTTAATTGCAATTTACATGTTTTTATTGTACGGTATTTGATTTCTGTAATAATATTATCATCACCATGATCATTAATAGCATGAGTAGCTTGTATGATTAATACAGGTAGCCTACTCTTTACAATGATTGTGTTCTGGTAAATATAGGCTACAGTAGCCTACACCGAGGAAAGGAAACAAGGAGGGAATTATATTAAAGAAAGTGTATAAAATGTAATGGACCACCTCATGGCACAGTGACTAGCATTGTTGGCTGTCACCCCGGAGGTCGTGTACGATTCCTGGCTGTCAAGAATTTTGAAGTCTTGGTCTGGTGTCCCAGCGCAGTGATGGTAAATCGGACCTACCGGATGCTGTGGCAGGAGGAGGAGTGGAAAGGACCTAGCCACCCTACCAAACGTAAACAGCGACTCAGGATGGCTGGTTACTGATCTCTTGACAGTCAGGGACTCTAATCGGGTTGCCTGCATAACTCGTGGATATGGCACTCTTTGATTGAAATTTATGAGAACATGGCTAAAATATCACTTCAAAAAGTACTGATACTGTAACTAAGGCAGTTCATTATTTCACAATTTGACAGGTATCACTAGATATTTGTAAAGTTCGGGAAGACATAATGGGTAATTTAAATTTACAAAATTTTATTTAACTTTAGATCTAGGCTATGATGTTTCCATTATAACCTCAATTTCTGTTGTTACAGTTAAGCAATAAACAGAAGGCTACATTCATTACAGAATCATATTTTAGAAACTAAGTTATTGACATCAAGTGAAAGATGAACAAGAAAAATGGATAACATTAAACATTAGTAATACATGATTTGAGAACTGCCTACATTTCCTGAAGAGAATGAAAATATGATCATAATATGAAATATGTCCACCGCAACAGGCTAGCAATGTTACAATGCCTGAATTAGATAAAGATAGAAAAATGAATACCGGTATTTGCAATAAAATTTATGAGGTAAGATCTCATTCTATGAGATGACATACAACGTTCCAGTTCTCTTTGCATAAGATGTCACATAAAAAATGTTTTATGCGCTTACCAAAAGATGAGAAAGACACTTGCTATACACCTATAAGTTACATGAAGTATAGTCATTGCACTGTCCACAAATAAATCAAATGAATGCCACTGAAATTTACGACTACATAACAGTTAATGTTCTCTTCACCCTATGAAAGTCACATCTTGTAAGTCCTCAGGCAGCAGGAGGACAGTTCTATCTGTGATAAATGTCAATAGTCAACCTTCTTTATTCTTTTATTTCTATCACTGATTTCTTTCTCCAATCATATGGGGGAGGATGCTGGTCTCTCCTGGATGCAGACCCTGACCATTATATCCAATTCAAGTGCAATAACTCCTACGGCAGATGGCAATCTACAACATAATGTAGATTTTACATGATGCTAAGAACTCAGGAACTCACTGCTGTTTAATATGGTCAGGAAAATGGCAACACAAGATAATTTGAGCTAGCTTGTATCATTTTACCCAATAACTTACGTTTAAACAGTGTTGCATGCCTTGCCTCTCTTGATGTTATTGATTTCAACACCTAATGCCCTCGTCTTTTAAACACAGTGACATGAAACAAAGTAAACTGCTTGCATTTATTTTCCAGGCAAAACAGTTAAACAAGGAGTGCGCAAAATATATACCGTACAGTAGGCCTATACATATAATATTTTAAAAAATTGCCTGTTTATAATTGGATTTATAACAAAGTGGAGAAACACGACTAACTGGTGATTCCACGTATGCTCTGTGGAATGCTGACATTTAGCACAAGTTCGCCAAAACACCAAGGACCTATGAATGCCAGTGTACCAATGAATATTATCGACAAGCATTTTATGCTTACGTGGTTGATATTTTCACTGTGTGTCATCTGCATGCAACCTTCAGTGTGGCTTTTCAAATTGTGACGAATTCTACAGTTCGTGTAAAAAGATGAAACCACCACCCAAATAGGCCTACTGTTAAAGCCACTGGACACTGACACACCCATCCAGAAATGTAAACCCTACCGATAACACAGGTCGTCCTGCAGGCAACATTATAAGTGAAGTCGTTATACTCTTGCTACAAAAATTGCTGTATCGTGTGGAAATATATAACACTAACAATATTTTTAGAACTCTTATGCCCGAGTGCACCAACCTCGGTAAAGAGAATACCGCGGTAAACTTCCTAGTTTACCGGGGTAAAGTCGTATTTCTGTTGCACCAAGCTCGGTTTCGAGTTTTACCGCGGTAAAATGTTTACCGCCCGTGAGGGAGCGGTTATCTAAGCGTAAAGTTTTATTTATTTGTATTCTGTGGTAAAGATTCCAAAAATGGAGCTTAACAACTACAGGTTATATCTCGAGTATCTTACTCGATTTGAAAGGAATGAAGGGAGGTTTATAGAAGAGAGGCGAGATTTATTCGAAGAACTAAGCGATGCTTCATTCCAAAGAAGATTTTGATTGTGGAAAGAGACAGTATAAGTTATATTTTGGACATAATTGGTGAACAATTGGAATTCCCTACTGGGAGAAACTATCCGATATCGCCTAGAAATCGTCTTCTTATAGCACTGCGGTTCTATGCAACTGGGACATTTCAGGGAGTGATCGGTGACGTGTGTGATGTTGACAGAACAACAGCATGCCGCATAATACACAAGGTTTCTAATGTAGTTGCCTCGTTATCGCCACAGTTTATTTAACTACCACTTCCCAATGGGAACAAAGAAAGGTTATGGAAAGCTTCCACAGAATAGCTGGGTTCCCTGGTGTATTGGGTGCGCTGGACTGCACTCATGTGAGAATTCAGTCTCCCGGAGGTGAAAATGGGGAGGTATTTAGAAACAGGAAAGGCTATTTCTCTCTAAACGTGCTAACTGTGAGAGATTCGAACCTCATGATAAGAGATATAGTAGCCAGATGGCCAGGTTCGGCTCACGATAGCACCATATTTCACGAATCTCGGCTGATAGCGTGTCTCGAAACGAGAGAAATAGCTAATGGTTATATTTTGGGTGATGGAGGTTACACATGTAAATCCTTCCTCCTTACAACTATTCAAAATCCCACCTCCGCAGCAAAACGACGGCATAACAGCGCTCATATTGCCACAAGAAATGTTGTCGAGAGGCAATATGGTGTATGGAAAAGAAGGTTCCCTTCCATGTCTTTAGGATTTCGATGCAACATACAAAACATGTCAAACATTATTGTTGCCACAGCTGTGCTTCACAACATTGCCATTGCAGCTCAAGAAATAGAGCCTCCTGATGGCCCTGAAATTAATCATGATTTACTCCAAGAAGAGGAAGAAGAAGGCAATTTACAAATTCCTGCTGTGCATCTGGATCTCAGGAATGATGATAATCCAGGACAAGTTACCAGACGTACTGTAATTAACATTTTACTTAAGATAATTATTGTCACGCCATCCGTCTTTTTATTTTCTATTATCGATTTATATTTTTCAGCCAAATCCAGCAACACGAAATTTTCATGAGGGCTGAAATTGGGAGCTCTAGTACGTTTCATCATTTTATTTTCCATTGTTTTGCACAGCTGATTACTCGCATTGAGACAAAATGTATGGCAGACAAGTGACTGTCGAAACGATCACTGCCATCTGCTGGCCGTCTGGATAAACTGAAGACAAGTGACTATCGAAATTAACGAATTTCTTCCGAGGGGAATAATCGCGAGAAAAGCAAGCGTCAAGAAACCGCGGTAGCGAAACCGAGCGATAGTAAAGGTGCACTGCTTTTACGACAATACCACGGTAAAAGTTTTACCACGGTTTCGTAAAGACTGATGAATACCGAGGTTGGTGCACTCGGCCATAAATTTGCAAATTTTCTTTGCCTGCGACTATTCCCACTGTGTGTGACAAAAACCAGGGGAGCATATATGTATTCGTGCACTTTATAAACTATTTCTCGGCCTTGCCTATGCAAAATCTGTCGTTTACTTGCCTCTGCTTCCATAGCACTCGAAATGTACACAATCACTCGCACTGGATCTTAAAATATTACGATATAATCACTTCGCTTTTCTCACTACACATTAGCTCAGATTCTCAAGACAGACTGACTGTGATTGGTGGGATGGGAGTGAGGCATGACGTAATGGTAGTGTTGTGTTCTGCGCACCGCCTTCCGGGCTGACTCGAGCTCTAGTGCACTGAAAATATGTGCTTTTTTTCCTTGCCCATTGAACGATGGCAGCCATGTTCCTCAAGTGCATCAGGTCTCTTCAACTGTTACCGTACCTAGGTACATATATTGATGTCACGTTCGTGTTGCCAACATGTAAAATAGGCCTACAAAATACACCTGTCATGAGGTCGGTCATATGTGTGACTAATTCCACTGTGAGTGACAAAAACCAGGGGTGCACATATGGTGAACGTGACCCGCACTACCTAGTAATTATTGGTACCATATGCATGGGGTTAGCAATACTGTACTTGTGCATAATTCACGCGGATAATGGCCGACACAGCTGTAATTTTACTATAGGCCTATAAGTTGTGATCTAAAAAGAGACTGCGGAGGATAATAGCCAAAATACCTACCTTCTGTAATGATACAAATTGAATCTGGAAATGCTGTATGGTAGTTTACTCCTTCGCTATCTATAACCCACCCACCGCACCTCTTCATAGATCACGACTTATATACTAAAATTCCAGCTGTGTCGGCCATTATAGCCTACGCGTGAATTATGGACAAATACAGTATTAGAATGCGTATATATTGACCATTTTATTGTAATAATGGTTAACCATATTGGCTAGTGGTATATTTATTTATTTAATGAACCTCAGCATTGTCAATACTGAAATGAAATGAAAATGAACGATGTAGGCTACATGTTTTGGCATTTCATTGATACCGGTAAGTTACTGTACCTCCTTCAGCATCAGCAAAAATGGATTATGAACTAGGTTACCAAGTGTTAAGAGAAATGGATATCCTTATAATTTAATTAAAAGTTCCTTATTGGTTACTATTTTGGGTATTAGCAAATTCTTCAAGACCGGATCAGCAATATACCGGTACCATAGTATTTGAGTGTAAAATACTTAGAAGTTGTTGCATTTAGACTGTGTCATTGGAGTTGCGATGAACTGTAGTGAAATTGTTAACATCGATAGAGGGATTGAGATTTCTACGTTCGATATCTGCCATTGCCAAACCATTATTTAATAGGTAGCGCTTTAGCCATAGGCCTATTTGCTCCCCTGGATTTTGTCACGCAGAGAGGGAATAGTCACCCATCCGTATTAAACAAGTTGTGAGGTTTAAAAAAAGGTTCTCTTCTCAAGCAGCTTTAATGAACAGAATTTTCTCTTGCAATAACATTCCAAATAATAGGCCTAATACAGATGAAGTTCCACCTGTTCACTGAGAAACATATGTTGTTAGGCCTAGATGATGAATATTTGCTGCCTAGGTAACCGTATAGGAGGTCTAGATAACAAACTCTTATTGGCATGGTGCCTTAACAGTATGAAATTTATCCACGCTGTTCACAGATAACCCCACCCTAAATCATGTCCATGCTAAAAGGTGAAGGCTTATATGTTTTATTAACTTATACTAACTAGCCTATGAACTACTGTAAAGTAGTAAAAACTTACACGAGGATTCATATTCAATATACAGTATGAATCCCTGCTTGCTGCAATGGCACGTTCTTTGGGCATATGGAACCCTAGTAAAATATGATGGGCATCTAGGAAAGGTTCCTTAGCAGGTTGAGGTATTTTAAGGGGAAACAGTGAACTTTTCACCATTTTCATTGAATGAACTTGTTTCCAAGAGCACATCCATTTCCATTGCTTCGAAATGTCCAGGGCACACCTGAAAAGAAAAGCAAGTATATTATAACCTGTACATGTACGGTACTTCTGCACTTAAGTTGGCTTCTTCCAATGTAGCCTATATTCATGATATTTCAGCATAGGCCTAATATTAGAGGCACTAATTTTCTTATTTATTTCTAAGCTACACAATTAATGAGATAAAAAGCCTAACCTAGGCCTTAATGAGTCCTGAACCATCCTAAGTAGGGAAGTATATAGTACAGTTTTAGAAATATAGGTTAGGTCTACTGATATTGACATCTAGAATTCGGGAATAAAACCCAATGATGCAGTTGGAAATTAAATTCAATTTTAAAAAAAGAAACAGATATTTATACCGAAACATAAGACCACTGATAACATAAAATATATTTACTTACCAATAGCCTAGTGTTCTGAGCTGGCATAAAATCTTCTTGGAATGATGTGAAGTCAATTTTACTTTAAAATCTTCTTTCACATAACAATTTAAACACGTGGACCTTAGATCCAATAACATAGTTTCCACTGCAACCAGTCACACAGCAGCGCAGAGACATTTTTCGATTTTTAAACACAAATTCACAGCACTTAACAACTCAAAACCTCAAAACAGACATCCAACATGTCTGCCTTGCCTCGAATCATCGGACCACACTCTCAGCCGTGAGGACTGGTGACGTCAGAGCACTCTGGCCTTCCTTCAGAGGGTGTTGGCGTACTGCGCGTGTTCGTTTTCCGGGACCTTACTCAGGCCGAGCGCCCAGGTGAACCGCGTGAAATAGTCCCCTGTGGTGGTTTCATCGGCGGCGTAGTATGCTGACATTGAGAACTGTGCTGGTCTAGGCCGTCCCGGTGACATCGACTCGTTCCCGATGCCGCCTCGCGTGGTGGATTTCATGAGAGCGCTGGCAATAATCCCAGAAATAGCCTGAAGAAGTTCTGTGGATATTCCTCCTGCCATGATGAAGGGAGATGGTTCACTGAGACACTAACCTGCGTGGAGTTGAATTTTGTTCGGTAACACGTTTCACACAAGTTTCACGGCGCGGAGTTGAACTTCGTTCGGTACCGTACACGTTATTTATCAATACCACTTCTGACACCACTTTTGTGTTCTCTAAGCTACGAATTTTCTGAGATTCACAATTCCACAAACCGAACAACCATATGGCAATTTAATATGAGGAAGCCAAACAATGCACAGATCAGTGCACAAAAATGACGGCTCTGGTGAGGTCGAGTAATCGATGATTGAGTCTCTGGTGGTGTGTATGTGTTACCAACTGTTGAGGGTGAAATTTCTTTGGTACGTACGTTTCTGTGAGTTCGAATACTCAACAGGGTTCGAAGCCTTGCTTCCTTATAAAGGAAATTTGAACATAAGTCAAACGCCTTAACCACTCGCCCAACCCGACAGTTATTAATTTAATTAGTCCTGTGGACTTGAGTGTACACAAAACGTTTCAGTGTTTATTGACTCAACAACTTGTTCGTTTTGAATGCAGAATTTTTGCTTTTCCACATCATTGCGTTTATCAGTCTTGTGAATTGGGTGTTTAATATAGGGTTAAAGGCATCTTAAAATAATTTTAGAAAACCACTCAGGTATCGTGTAATGGGTTTTAGTAATGAGTCACCGTCCGTTGACTAGCATTTACCGTTACACAATATTATTTGGTAAGCTCTACATAAGTATCTTAATCGTCTCTAGTATAATGTCTCGTTTTTGTAAATAGAAAGCAAACATGTTCGCTCGGTTTCTATATAGGTCTAAGCATCTGTTGTATATAAACCAAAATGGCAAACGGCTTTCTAGAACCCTACTCACTGGTCAATAACAGGCATAGTCGCCAAAGAGTTCCCTGATAGCTAACTCATGTCTGGTTAGCCAATTCTTATTGCAGGGCCGGTCAAGACCTAAAAGATAGCCTTAACATACAGTGTAAACATCTGCCTACCTATATCACTGTGTGTAATAAATATTAAATAATAAATTAATTAAATAAATAAATAATTTAAAAATCCATTAATAGCCATATTAAATCACTTGCTCATAAAAAAAGTTTGGTGCTTTTCAGTCGGTCAACACGAATGTACACAAAAGGGTTGAGTTATACCCTAATACTGAAAAAAATTACATGAGATTAATAAATACACTAGGATGACCAGATTCTATCGTCAAGCGATCATCATCAGATCCATTACACTTCGGCTATAAAATCTATGTTTGAAAATACAGGTGAAAAATATTTACAATATGTACAATTACTGAAAAATGGCTTCAAACCCCATAATGTCTCTTACTCATACTATCCTGTCGCAGTCAGTCAGGTATCATGTTACATAACTTTGGGTAAACCCATTCTTGCTTTTAAAATGTATAACATTTCAAAATATGTATAAAACTTAAATTTCTAGTTACGTCGTCAAGCCCAAAGTAAAAAATAACTTGCCTTAAAAATAAATGGGTTTGCGCTTTTTCATTCAAGCTAATGTATAACATTATGCAATTATTGGTTTTGGAAACCTCAAGTCAATAAAGGTATAGTCATGTTGAAACACAAAGTATTTGTTTAAATTCTTACAGCTCGGTTTACCGAAAATAAAAATAAAATGATATAGGCTAGCTTGTGGTATTCTGACTGCTGGTCCAATGTTTGTAATAAATAAAATTTAAGTATTTGTTCACAAAATCTTTAGTCGATCGTCTAGTATTAATTAGTTACCAATTTTTTTGAGTCAGTAACCTTAAAGTTTTGGTCTTTTTGCAAGATGTAAAATTTAACATCTAAATTCTAAAATTTATAGTAGAGAAAACGTAATTCCAAGTAATACAAATCCTTGTATGTCTTTCTTTAATAATTAGTTACCAAAAATTTCAAGTCATGACATTATGGTTTGGTGTTTTCATAAAAATCAAAAATCAAAAATCAAAAATATAAAAATATAAAATCTAAAATCAAAAATCAAGCATAATGCCACACGTTTTGTTTGATTACTGTTTTCTAGCTTTCGTGTGAATTTGGACCAGAGAGACTGCAAGTCTTTTATTACTGATTGTCCACTCTTAAACTATTCAAAGATTCGTGGGCAATGGATTGAAATCACCGAATTTAGAGTACACATTACAAAGTCCATAAAAATGAGACATATTGGACACAGCTCAGGTATCCCTCAGAATCTCCACATTCAAAAATTTCTTTATGCAATTCCTTATGGGAAAAGTTGTGAGTACACTGGGTAGAAAACAATAAAGAAAAAAAGATTTTAGTTTAACGTGACCGTCAATCTTGTGTTTATGAGCCACAGAACCTCCTTTTTACGTAAAATCCGAACCACAGGACACGGAATTTCACTTCGAAAATCTTACATGCATTAACCGGGAATCGAACCCAGTCCTCATTTGTGTTTGTAATTCAAGTAATAATTTGAAAAGAGACAAAGGTGGTTGCCTTTAAACAATATCCCTTCTTTTTTGTATGTTTACGAGATGAGTATCAACCGGAAATCGAATCCCCGGTCTACCCTAGTGAATGGCTAACAGCTTAACCACTGCGCCACCATGCCCTTCTTTCTTAGTTTGCTTCGCTCTAGTCCTCAGAGCTGGGAATCAAGTTAATACCTCCAATGTGAGAGCTAAGAGTACTCGTCACTGCAGCACGAAATGGTCAATCTTGGTTAGCTGGTAACTTTAGACAACCGGAAATGATTGTATTTCTGTTAGCGGTGCATTTCTGTCACCTGCCTACCGTCTGCGCACTTCCGGCAACACTGTTAGTTTGTTGCGAGAACGTGTTTCTTGTTAATCATAATAACCGTGTAGCTGTGCAGTTGTGTGTGCTTCATGTACTTGGGTGTGTGTATTAGCAGCATGCACTAGCTTTATCTAACCCTCTATATCAGTGGTTCTGAACCCGTAGAAGTCTGCGGACCACTCAGCGTGAAATTGAATCATATACGTACCAGCCCTCCTCCCCCCCCCCCCTCCCTCCACCCAATACACCTTATCAGTTGTAACCCTTCCTCAATAACACTTATTTTAAAGATATTTCAATTTAAAAACCTGATAGTAAAAGGAAGCTTGTAGTTTAACGTGACCGTTAATCTCGCGATCATAAGCCACGGGACCTCCGTTTTACGTGGAATCCGAACCACAAGACATGGCATTTCACATCGAAAATCTCACATGCATTGACCGGGAATCGAACCCGGTCCGCCTTGGTGAGAGGCATACAGCTAGACCGCTGAGCCACCACGCCCCGAAACCTGATAGTCATCGCCGCGAATACATTCGGACGATTCTAGTTCAACGGACATTGTTTTCTATATCCCCATTTATTGGCCACTTTTTTGGATCCTTTTCTCACGCGGACCACTCCCGAGGCACTCAGGGACCACCTGTGGTCCGCGGACCACCGGTTAAAAAACACTGCTCTACACGTAGAGCATCAGCAGATGAGCAGTGATAGTTCTGCTTCACCCGACGCCAGGCGTCGCATAGCGTCCATTTTAATTTATTGATATCGGGCGAACCCATGGTCGGATTTGGACACATGAGGTGTCGTAGGACTCGGAGTGATGTCCCCTTTCCTATGCAGAACTTGTTATATTTTTTGGATAATTTTTGTTTTAGAAAGTAGGCTATTTTTACAAAACTAATAATCGCATATCGTTGCGCAATATCTTAAATGAAGGTCTATATGTCCTTTATCGTTAAAACAAGCTATTTTTTAAAATCTTAAATGAAGGTCTATATGTCCTTTATCGTTAAAACAAGCTATTTTTTAAAATTCTTCCAAAATAGTTTAATTTAGAAAATTGGGTATATTTTGGAAATTAAGAATTTTACAAAGTAGTGTGTTTGACTTAAATTAAAGGTCTTTACCCCTCTATCATCTAAAACAAGTCCCAGGTCTTTAGGACAAAAACTGGTTAGTAGTGGAGTAGTGGGCGGTCTGCTTATAGTCGCATGTGTGCTTTAATACTGATGGCTATGTAGCAAACGGCTGTTGGGAAGCAATGATCAGAGAGGGTCATGCGAGGGCTCGTTTTAAGGGTATTTGTGATCTATCTTATGGTGCTTGAAAATGGGTAACATTTTTGAAGATGAGGAAAACTTATTTTAGGGTAAAAGCGGTTTTTTTCACATTTTTTATGCTATCTTGAGAATGAATGGTTGGATTTCGATGTGTTAGGTATGGTTTTTTTAGCGCGTTGCCCTTTGTAACATGGCACATGAAGATGGGCAAAAGTTTTGAAAATGAGGGAAACAGGATTTTTAAAATTAAGATTGGTATTTTTTTTTACCTTTTTAAATTTATTTTAATAAGTGTATTAGAGAGAGAGAGAGAGACACACAGTACCAGTTGTGTTTAAACGAGCATGTCGCCGACTACGGTGGACATGGCCAATGGATCGATCGATATCTCGCAAACTATTGATTGGAGAGGGTCATGAGAGTACTTGTTTTAAGGGTATTTTTTTGCGAACTATCTTATTGTGCACGCATTTACTGAAATAACTCAAAACGACAAGGTCATCGACCTGAGATTTAATAAACCGATAATCGTACATGGACATGTTGGGATTTTTGTGTGGTGTGAAATCCCTTTTCCACGACGCATGAATTTATGCAAAACACACAAAACTGCCAGGTCATTGACTTTGGTTTTCCTGATATTTCGCGAACCTGTAATGTTTAAAAAGCTATCTATTGCTCATTTTAAACGTTGAATGATTGTCTTTACGGCGAATGAGTTATTTTTAGGAATTTGACAAAGGACACGACTAACGGATTATTATTAGGTAATGATGGATGGATGGATGGGTGACGAGGGGGAGATAGTTTCCCTAGGCGGGAAGAATAAAGGAAAGAATAGTAGTCATGGAACAGATTTAGGATGAAACACGGCTTGGAATGGTTAAATGAATGTATGATTTATATGTTCCTGCCGGTAGCCAGTGGCTGACCTGGTCAGTTTAAAGCAGCCCTTTGGGCTGACCTTGCTGGCCAGTCCACCACCAGGACCTGCTAAGTCTAATCTAAAGAATGTGCTGAGGTGCATGCGAACAGTGGTGACATCATTGCCGAGCCTAGCGAAACATCTAGTGTCATCCTGTATGGTTTGTACGTGAGAAAATGCAGAGTCTCTGTTGCTAAGCTGGAGTTGGCACTTTTATACTTGAAGCATATAACGCGGGTGTTGGCCTTCAATGTAACTTGTACAGTGGTGGGGAGTGGCATATAAAGACTGTGTTAAATAGTAACACACTTACCATTTTAGCGAACAGACGTATACTGCTATTTAACCTTAAAGTCTTTTAGTTATTCGATATTTATTGATGAATTTTTTATTTATTTGTTTGCAGATAACCTGTATACCTGTCATATCTGAGACAGAGACCACTACACCCTTCAGCCCACGAGAATGAAAAAGCAAGACATTACAAGCCAAGGTGAGATTTCTTTTTAATAACCTGTTTGATTTTTTTGATACCATATGTTTTATGAAATACATGTATTAAAATGAATTTATGTATTTATGGTGATTTATTTTATTTCTTTTTAGATATTGGGGAAAGCAGCAGTTGAAGACCTGAGACGCTATAGAGTAAAACCATTGCCAGGCAGTCGACTGCTAAAAACTCATGTAAGACTAACTTACAATTATGTCTCATTCTACCGCCACTAATAGTTTAAACTGGAACATAAAGAAAAAGTTGACATTTGCAGGAGACTTTTATAGCCCGGAATTTGGAACAGTGGTATAAATGAAATGTGGTTAATCCCTTGCTGACTAAATGCGATAAACTGCAAGAAGGACACAGTAGCCTTGCCTTGGACAAAATTCATTTCCTGGACATTACAGGGGCGATGACTGCGTTTTTGATTGGTGGCTGTGTATTTGCAACCAGCACAAGACCATAATGGATGTCAGCCATTGAAGTACAAGGCCATGTTTTTTTTTTTTTAATATTAACTTACGTGATGTTTCCTATGGACTTAACCAACATCTATAGGTTTGATCAGGATATTGATTACTATTCTTTTAGGGTGTATGGCCTTAACGGTGATGAAATTGTGAGTCCTTTTTATGATAGGATTGAACCAAAACGATACCACATTCATCTTATATATTTGTTAAAGGGGGATGTGAATAACTGCTGCCTTATTAAAATTTTAAGTAGATTGGTTACTGTTAGTGGTGATAAACAGTTTATTTTTAATGGTGCTTTAGTCTTATTTAACGTTAACGTTTTATTTACAAGTATTTATTGACTGATTCATTGATGGATTGGTTATTTTGTTATGCGCCAGTAACGTAGTGAACAGGCTGTGAACAAGCATACATTATGCCTTAAAGTACTCTGTGCTCTTGTGCAACGTTAATGACTTAAAATAAAAAGTTTTATTATAACACATGGCTTTAATACCAAACACAAGATGTGAGCAAGTGGGTTTACCACCTGGGTTAAATTTAAAATCGGAAAACGATCGTTGGTTGTCATTTGAATCTTGGCCTGTTCGCTTTCTGTCAGTACATAAACTTGCTGCAGATGGTTTTTATTATTTGAACCGAGAAGATGTTGTACGGTGTGTGTTTTGTAGTGTTCAACTTTCGCACTGGGAGGAAGGGGATGATCCCTTTCGAGACCATTTGCGATGGTCTCCTCGTTGTCGTTACATGCTTCGAAAGAAAGTGGGTAACATACCAGTGTATCCATTCTACCGAGCCACAAGTCCATCCACTACTACTTACTTTGCCCAATCACAAATAAATAATAATAAGAAGAAGAATGTATTACCAGCCTACAGTAGTGTCGATATATGTGGTCCATATGGAATAGACAGTGATGAATTGGTATCTGCTTTTCAAAAATTGGAAGTTCGAAAGACTAAATCGATCGCACATCCAGAGTACTGGTCTGTCGAAAAACGTTTAGAATCTTATAAAAATGTTTGGCCATTAATATTAAAACACCTTGAAAAGATCTAAGTGAAGCTGGATTCTATTATACTGGTGAAGGGGAAAAAACAATATGCTTTCATTGTGGATTTGGTTTAAAGAATTGGCAGATGACCCTTTTCCGGAACACGCTCGTTGGTTACCTAACTGTAGATACATTGTATTGCTTTAAGGTAATGTATTTGTGAACACTATTCGTGAAGAAAGCGTGATTGCAGCACAATACATAAAAGTGCCTTCGGAGCTAGAACAAAGGGTACAAATACATCAGGCTGAAAAAATGACGTGTCTCACCAACAGATACAAAAGTGTGACCAACAATTGTGTAAATTTTTTTATCAAGAAGAACTAGGTGTTGTATTTTTGCCTTGTGGACACTTGATAGCATGCGTCAAGTATGAATTAGCACTTAACACTTGTGCTATATGCAGAAAAGTAGTGTCTGCTAGAGTTAGAGCATTTCTTGCTTTAATGTTACATGCTATTAACAATAGATGGTGAAATGAATAACACCCATGTCCACATTATTATTACAAGATGTTCTAAAGTGTAATAGATATGCTTTTATAGACCACTACAATGAACGTTCTCAATGCTATGGGACAAGAATGTGGTTTAGAGAAAAGAAGTTCAGTGAATTACCAACACATATTCCATTCCGCATTATGAAGATTCAAAAATTGAAAACAGTGTAAGGTGATCGTGTACTTGGTGTATGTGACAATTTTGAGACATTTCTTCCTACACGGTTTAATTATGTGACGGAGAGTGTTTATGATGTTGTGAATAATGGTACACATTCTGTACCCCTAATTCATGATGGTTTTAACAACAACGCAAATGTGATATAATAATGAAAATATAAGTGATGACATTAGACCGAAAAAAGAAAATATGTATGTTTAAAACAACAATGTTTTAGGTTTTTAGTATTGTCTTTTAAAAAATATTACCAAGAATAAACAAAAAAGATGTATA
Organism: Meconema thalassinum; assembly: GCA_946902985.2. Taxonomy (NCBI): domain Eukaryota; kingdom Metazoa; phylum Arthropoda; class Insecta; order Orthoptera; family Tettigoniidae; genus Meconema; species Meconema thalassinum. The sequence continues at coordinate 890,710,585 of OX336389.2, forward strand.
TAAAGTTTGTAAATAAATACAAATGATGTTAAAATGCAGTTTTATTTTATACAAAGTTAGAATATTTAACATTGCAAAGTATGCTTGATTATAGTGTTGTGTTAGGTTTTAGGTAAATGGTTTCATTATGGTTAACTTTCAAAAAAATAACATAATTAATAAATAAGATTTAGGTTAGATGAAGTTAGGTTAGGTTAGATGAAGTTAGGTTAGATGGAGTTAGGTTAGGTTAAATGAAGTTAGGTTAGGTTAGATGAAGTTAGGTTAGATGGAGTTAGGTTAGGTTAGATAGAGTTAGGTGAGGTTAGATGAAGTTAGGTTCGGTAAGATGAGCTGAGGTTAGGTTAGATGAAGTTAGGATAGGTTAAGTTATGACATGTTACATTAGGTTAGGTAAGCTAAGTGTTTTAGCCATACTACCATTCTTAGGGAATATTTAACACTTTAATGTTTTACTTGTTTTTATATTATACATTAATAACTGTCAGGTTAGCCGAGTGGTTAAGGCGTTTGACTTAAGTTCAAATTTCCTGCTCAAGGAAGCAGGGGTTCAAACCCCGTACCTGACATAACTATTGCCTTTGAATTGCTTGGCAACACTGTATTATTATGATACTCGATACACAAACCATAGATAGAGTGTATTCTTTAAGGTCACTCTCTTTCTGAACATAGCTAGAGACTGTCGATTGTTAACAATTGCATTAAAAGTGGGACGTGGGGATAGTAATTAAGACAAAACATACAATACCCATAAAATGTTTTTATTAATTTAATTTAATTTTCAGAATAGGTGCACACTGAATACAACTCTTTCTCTTTACGATAGTTTGTTATAATTTTATACACAAGGCTTTTTGTAGATCCTTTTATAACTATGTCCAATCACTGTTGTTCTTAAAAACTGGGGAAGCAGCAGTGGTTTTATAGGCGCAAAAACCTCATCTTCTTCTTTTTCATAATCATAATCATCATCATCATCATCATCATTATTTTTAGGATAATCATTATAGTCATTGTCATCATCATCATCATCATCATTATTATCACGATTACTATGTAATCCATTTTGATCCTATTGCAATACCACTTTTTGCAAAGTCTGTGTTGCTTTTGATAGTTTTAAGGTTTTTTGAACGTTGATAACTGTTCTAACACGACTTTTTGAGGAGATGATAAATGCTTTTCAACAAACAATGCACTATTTTGACCAGAAAAATCGTTTTCTCGAAATCGTTTTACCACTTCCTTAATTTTTTGTCGACAGCAACTGTGTTTCATGTAGTACACCACATTGATGATCACTGACACTTAAAACCTCATTTTTAGGTCACCGCGACTCCGTTTTGGACGTTGTTTTGAACAATGCCAAATAACAGTTCCATCTTGATTGGTTCGTTTTACAATATATGAATATCCTTTATAGTATACATATGGCTTACCATACCTAGTCGCTGATACTTCCATATCAACTGTCTAGCATAATCTAAATTCTAGTAAAATTAACTCAGTAATAAGAATAATAATTTAATGTGGGAGCAAATATGGGTGCAAAGAGTGGGGGTAGAGGTGGGAGCGAATATGAGAGCAAAGAGTGGGGGTAAATGTTGGAGCATATATGCGAACAAAAATATGAGAGCAAAAGTGGGAGCGAAAACGAGCTCAAAAGTGGAAGCAAATATGAGAGCAAAGGTGGGAGCTAATACGGGCTCAAAAGTGGAAGCAAATAAGGGTGCAAAAGTGGGAGCAAATACGAGCACAAAAGTGGAAGCAAATATGATAGCAAATGAGGGAGCACATGTGGGAGCAAAAAGAGGGAGCAAATATGGGAGCAAAAGTGGGAGCAAATAAGGGAGCAAATGTGGGAGCAAATAAAGGAGCAAAAGTGGAAGCAAATATAGATGCAAATCTGGGGACAAATGTGGGAGCAAATGTGTGAGCAGAAGTGGGAGCAAATATGGGGACAAATATGGGAGCAAAAGTGAATACACAAGTGAAGGTAGTTTAAAGTACAAATAAAATATGGAAGCAAATATGAGAGAAAAATTGGTGTTTTACTAAAACAACTAGGAATAACAAACTTAGTTACAACCTAACCCAACCTAACCTAACTTCACCTAACGTAACATAACCTAACTTCACCTAACCTAACCTTCCAACCCTCAGATCAAAATTAAATTCTGGGCATAGACGAGTTGGAACCCAAGACCTCAGGGGTAATAACCAAGTATACTAGCCACTACACCGCGAAATGGTCAAATTATGATGCAATCCAACATAAATAAAAGTTTCCTGTAGTGTAACTGATTGGCTTAGAACCATAGTTGGGATTCAAACCTAGGACCTCACGTCCTCTGTTTTACAAATCGTCAAATAACTGTGTCATCTTTATTGGTTGATTTTTACAATACATGTATTGAACCCTTATCATTGTGTCCAATAATAATGTTTCATATTAATAAAAACGATGGAAATACTAAATACATGATATGCTGGATATTTGAGTAATATTGATGTAGCTAGAAATCTGGACTTGGTAAGACATGCTACGTGCTGGCTGGAAATGACCAATAGTTTCACAACCAATGTTATTCTTGGATTTCTGAGAAAATCAGATATGACGCTGTGGCGTACGTGACCATCGAAGGGCAAAATGCTGCGTACAAGGCAAGGAGTGAGAGAGAGGAGAATAGTCGTGACGTCAAAATAAGGGCGGGATTTGTAAGGTCAGAGCTCCAACGCCAACTTATCTGACCAATAAGAAAACATGACGCCAGAACATAGCGTCAGTGTGTTTTGCGCGGCAATCGGATATAAAAAGATCTAGCGATCGGTTTGCTTGTTCGACGGCAGATTCGCGACCTGTGAGAAAATACAAGAATTTTGAGAGGTCACACATAATTATAGGCCCATTACTTAAAATATTGAGGAGCTGTTTTACTCCCACCATTGAAACTTTAGGCTTTCTGTATATATACAAATGTCTGAGATGAACCGAGGCACTCCTAATTATTCTTCGACAGTCATTTAAGACGTCCTTAAGACGATATGGTTTTAAAATTATAGTTGTGTGTCGGCAACGAAGTTGGAAATTTTCATAAATTGTGAGATGGCAATTAGCCATAGAATAGGGAAAGTCGACGATTCTGCATAGGACGATCTGAGGAAATAAAATACTTAGAACGCAGATAGAACAGTTTAAAAACTTTGATTTAATTGTGTTAACAGCAGCAAAATGTCGACCATGGAGAGAAGACAGCAAGCTTCATCCTCCATTACCATCAGTGTTATGGGCTAACGGCCTAATGATGGGAATTGACGAGGCGGGAGGCCTCTGGAAAGCAGTTTAAGTGATGAGTATTAAAAAATTGATTTATTGATTTTGGACGAGGGGAATCGCGAGAGATGTGTGGAACTTTGTATAGATTTTATTTGTGTGGTTTAATTTAAATTTCAGGGTTTGATTTCTTAACTGACATGCGTGTAGTAAATTTTGGCATTGCGTGACAATTATGTTGTACAATAAATTTTGTAATATAAATGTTTTCCTTATGTATACGTAATTCTTATTGCGAAACGGCCGCATCGATTAACGTATCTATAAAAAGTGTAGCCATGAATGAGAACCTAGGAACGACAATGATAAATGGACTGATTTAATGATAGGTTAAACTAATTACTACGTGGGGGGAATATTTGCTTTTGTTGCTTTGATAACTCGGGCTAGGACTGATCCTGTTATTTATTCTTTATTGTCATTTGGACATGTTGTATGTCATTATCTGAGAGGTGTGCTGATTAATGCTACGACGAGATCTTCGAGAAATGTGCCACGTGTTTTTGGGTGTAAGTGATGATGATGAGGAGAGGTAAAGCCTGTCCATGACTGCGATATCATTCCGGCAAACTAGTTATCCGTGGGGATAAGTTTGACCTGGGAATGTATTCTTAAAAATCCCTGAGAGGATGTTTTGAGATAATGTGTTATTTATTTGTACGCGTTTAACAGGTGGCGATTAGCAAAGGTGCTGTACGCTGGCTATGGGCCAGAATCTATATTTAGCATGGCACTAATTACTACTTGGGGGAAGAAATCAGCCACTCTCTCGGTGATGCGATAACAGGCCCGGTTGTCTCCAGCTCGTTATGACACGTTATGTTTGCTTTAAAGCCTAATGAGTTAAGGTTATTTTATTTGGTTTAATTTGGGAAGTTGCCATGTTGTCGATCCAAGTTTCTTTTATCATTACTACGACTTATTTTTTCATTGTTTTAAAACGCCAAACTTTCCGGCGTGAAAATTAAAAGTTGTATTTTGTTGTTGTTGGCTCTTATTTTCAAGGCCATTGTATTCATATAAATATAATTTGGCAACCGGCCAAACTTGTTCATGTCATGTTATGCTATCCTAGTGTTTAAGGTATAAGACGGTAATTCCGCAGCCCTTATTTTAAATAATACACACGTGTATTTGGTTGTGGTAATCTAAGGTTAGAGCATGTCAGTAGTGTATATAAATATGTAATTGTTGTTCCCACATTTCCGTAATTCATCCTTCGCAGTACGGAGTCCGTTCCCGAACCAACTGTTTTGGTCGGAAACGAGCGCCCGTCAAAATGCTCATTACTTGAACTAGTCTTAAAACCCGTGTCGCTAATAAATATTAAATTTTTGTACTTTTTATTTGTTTGTTATATTTGGATCTTGTGATCCGTTTTCTTTTGTTACTTTGATTTAAGTGACATTGCAGTCACAATGCTTGTTGACAGCTGTCATGCCATGTCGTCATGGTACGTCAGGCTGGTCAGTGTTAGATCTGTTCACGCGAGTGAACAATAAAAGGGTGGTTATAGTTTTCTTTTTTTATGTTTGATTCAGTTAATAAATTTCATTTGTTAGTAGATCCTGTTGTTTTTCTTGGCTTTATAATAATAATAAGTTAACCTTATGAACCTTGGAAGTTATGTTGATAGCAAAACCTCTAAATCACATTCACAAGAATCCATTACGACCCCGAAATTTTGAATCTTGTCTACATGCTATTTTCCAAAGGGTTTATAAGAGTTACTTTGGCTTCCGAACGTGTGGCATTTGTGTTTTAGAGTAAAAAAAATAGATCACCGGCATGTGATAAGTTTATTAACGTAAGTTAGGCGAAGATAGTACCGCCAAATGTTTGAAAATATAAAGTCATGGAGTTTGCAATAAAGTAAATGTGGAACAAGTTAAGTGTTTGAACTTTGATTAAAATTAGAACAAACTGTTCCAGGCGCCCAATAAAATTAAATTAGCTTTGTGTAGAAAAGCCAAACTCAAAGAATTATTTGACAGGAAGGTTAGACCTTAAAAACTAATTAATACTCTATTAATTGGTTAAAATTTGTAAGTAAAGTAAGGTCAGGAAGATTATAACTGAATCAAAGGGTTAAAAAATTAAATGGAATAATAAGTAAATTATACTCAGTGATGCTATAGTTTGTGGGAGTAATTTAAAGTAAATGAACTGAGTATGTAAAGGGTTAATGTGTGTATATTTAATATATGTGAGCGCGCGTATCCAGGGCTCCGCCCTTATGTCATTTCCCTATGTCTCAAATATATTATTGTTGTGATGGCAACTCTGGGAGAAATCCGCGAAGTGATTGAACTAGCATCCGCTCGTACGCGAGAACAACTTAGTGAGATGAGAAAGGACATAACCAATGAAATACAGACACAGTTAGCGGCAAATAGTGAAGAAACGCAGACACAGTTAGCGGCAAATAGTGTAGAAACGCAGACACAGTTAACGGCCATAAATAAACAATCGACAGAAACGCAGACACAGTTAGCTGCTATAAATAAACAATCGGAAGAAATACAGACACAGTTAAACACAAAACTATCTGAAGTTAACGAGAATATAAATCAGAAAATCGCTACACAAAACATTCTGGTTAGTGAACAATTACATAGGCAGTCTGAGAAAAACAATGAAATGTTAAACGCACAAGACGAAAGGAACACTCAAAATCTAGCTGCGCTAACGGTAGAAATCAAGGAGCACACAAAAGAACAACTAATCCAATTAGCAAAGGACGTTAGCACTAACAATACCAAACAATTAGGAATAATAAAAGGTATCGAAGATTCGTTTAAAAAGGAAATAAAAGGAATGGATGAGACTGTTATGGCAAAACTAGCACAAATCGAGCAAGCGTGTTTGACCAGCTCATCTGAAATCAAAGAAGCACACACAAACTTAGAAAAAAGGTTTGAGATGATCGAACGAGGGACACAGGGTATGCAAGATCAGATAATTACAGTAGATAACAATATCACGGGCTTAGTGACGGAACTCAACAAATTAGAAATACAATCAATTAAGAAATGGAAAAAGTTAGAAATTGACCAGGAAGAAATTAAACAAACATTAGAACAGAACAACATTTCTCTGGGAGAAAGGATAGATAAACTTGAAGATAATCAGGAGGCTAATCAACAGGAAGTCGAAAAACGCTTTGTTAAATTGAAGGATACTATTAGGAAAGATTGGACCAAGATGAGCGCTGATTCGAAAGATGAACGGCTCGCAGTAAGCAAGAAGCTAGGGGAAAATAACGCGAAAATACAGGCGTTAGAAGAAAATATGAAGTTAAGATTTCAAATTCAAGAGGACCGCATGATAAAATCGGAGTTGCAGTCACTTGGACATAATACGATGTTTGCGACACTAATGGAAAAGGGGAAAGGGGAGAATGCGGAAAGAGAGCACACAATAGACAGCCACGAGCTTGGGCAAAGTCCAAGAACGGTAGACACGCAAGCATTCCAGAATTATGAGGGTCGTAGCTCGACACCTCAAAACACACAACTTCCCACGCAAGTTATACAAGTCATCCGTGGAAACGAATTTAAACCGAATAAGTTTTTACCAGAGAGCGGAGGGACACCTAAAGCTTTCTTAAGGGAACTGACAGAATATTTTTCGGACCAAAATGTTAGCTCAACGCGACAATTAAGAATGGTTGAAAAATTTTTGGCGGGCTCAGCACTTACCTGGTATCTTGGATTTAAGAACACATTTAAATCAATGGAAGGTTTCCACAAGGCCTTCCTAAGCAAATACTGGAGTGGGTCGTATCAACAAAGCTTGCGAATGGACTTATACTCGCGCAAATACCATTCCACGCATCAGACGAAATATGCAGATTTTCGCCATGCAACTTGTCAAATTGCAGGATCTTGATAATCCCCCGAGCGAAATGGAGCTAATAACTACTATAGGAAAGCAGATGCCTATTAGCGTTCAGCAATTCTTGGTGGCGGCAAATATTACGACCGTGGTCCAGGCAGAAGAGGTATTAAGGAAGATAGATGAAACCACTAATTACATCAACCCGAGAGAGAAGAGACAGATAGAGTTAGTTAATGCAGTCGAAGTAGTCAAGACACCGAACAAAAACACGAGGTCGCAAGCTACAAACACTGGGGATAACCAAAGACGGCAGAGCACCGAAGAATATGAGCCGAGATCTCAACCGAGATACGAAAATAGGGACAGAAACCATAACAATCAGGAAGAAACTAACCGCTACCGGAACACAAACAATCAGCAGTGGCGAGATAATAGGAGATACCAAACGTCATACAATAGGAATAATAATAATAACGCACCTTACAATCGAGGATGGCGTGGAGGACACTATAATCAACAATATAGGCCCAGAGACAATAGGCGTTACAATCAACAATATAACGCACAAAATAACCAGCGGTTTAACGAGCAATCGGATCCAAGGGATGATCAGAGAAATTGGAACGAGAGACACGCTGACCCGCAACAGTACCTGGAGGAGCCACGTAACATGGAAGGAAATAATGATAAATGGGAAAGAGCGATAGATCGGCGGAAGAATCCCGACAACCACGAGGAGGAAAACGGAACACATCAAATGTTGGAGGCCATGCATGTAGAAACCCAGAGATATTTGGAGGAGCTGCATGGAGAAGAAGAAAATAGAGCAGCCGACAATAGGAAACAGAAGAATAGCAGGAGAGATTCGCAGACCGTGTCAGGCAAGGGTCTCGAAATATGGTAAAAAAAAGTTATTGTACGGGAATAGGAGAAGAAGAAGGGAGAAGGAAGAAGATGGCAACGCGGGGGAGAAGAAGGAGATGACATCACGGTAAAATGGAGAAGAGACAGGAGCGGCTTAAGGAAGTTCAACTAGGGGTTACGAACTTAGGTAACAACGCCTACAGAGTCCGAGAGGTGAGCACAGGAAACATGGTAGTGTATAATATCTCAGATTTAAAATTGTATCATCAGAGAGAGCCATACGAACCGAGAAATAATGTTACTGCAGCAAATTAAACATTCGCGTGATAACATACAACAAAAGATACGGGGGTACACTAGTGGTTAAAGCGCTCAAAAGACAGCTCTGACGTGTTTACAAGTTCAGGCGGAAGTCGTTAATGAATATGTTGATGTTTTGAAAGCGTGAGAGGGGAGACGAGTAGCAAGGAAAGAGGCCGGAGGGCATAAGTATACAGGAATTTCCTAATGAGTTTGGAACGAGACGGCTACTGAAACAGACAGAGGCGGACAGTCATTATATTTGAGGGTGACCAGCAACTTCAAATTTGAGCCAGAAAAGTAGGGGATGTGAAATTCGACTTCATTTGAGTTCGAATTTCATCAACTAGGGGTCGGATGAACCCTTATCATTGTGTCCAATAATAATGTTTCATATTAATAAAAACGATGGAAATACTAAATACATGATATGCTGGATATTTGAGTAATATTGATGTAGCTAGAAATCTGGACTTGGTAAGACATGCTACGTGCTGGCTGGAAATGACCAATAGTTTCACAACCAATGTTATTCTTGGATTTCTGAGAAAATCAGATATGACGCTGTGGCGTACGTGACCATCGAAGGGCAAAATGCTGCGTACAAGGCAAGGAGTGAGAGAGAGGAGAATAGTCGTGACGTCAAAATAAGGGCGGGATTTGTAAGGTCAGAGCTCCAACGCCAACTTATCTGACCAATAAGAAAACATGACGCCAGAACATAGCGTCAGTGTGTTTTGCGCGGCAATCGGATATAAAAAGATCTAGCGATCGGTTTGCTTGTTCGACGGCAGATTCGCGACCTGTGAGAAAATACAAGAATTTTGAGAGGTCACACATAATTATAGGCCCATTACTTAAAATATTGAGGAGCTGTTTTACTCCCACCATTGAAACTTTAGGCTTTCTGTATATATACAAATGTCTGAGATGAACCGAGGCACTCCTAATTATTCTTCGACAGTCATTTAAGACGTCCTTAAGACGATATGGTTTTAAAATTATAGTTGTGTGTCGGCAACGAAGTTGGAAATTTTCATAAATTGTGAGATGGCAATTAGCCATAGAATAGGGAAAGTCGACGATTCTGCATAGGACGATCTGAGGAAATAAAATACTTAGAACGCAGATAGAACAGTTTAAAAACTTTGATTTAATTGTGTTAACAGCAGCAAAATGTCGACCATGGAGAGAAGACAGCAAGCTTCATCCTCCATTACCATCAGTGTTATGGGCTAACGGCCTAATGATGGGAATTGACGAGGCGGGAGGCCTCTGGAAAGCAGTTTAAGTGATGAGTATTAAAAAATTGATTTATTGATTTTGGACGAGGGGAATCGCGAGAGATGTGTGGAACTTTGTATAGATTTTATTTGTGTGGTTTAATTTAAATTTCAGGGTTTGATTTCTTAACTGACATGCGTGTAGTAAATTTTGGCATTGCGTGACAATTATGTTGTACAATAAATTTTGTAATATAAATGTTTTCCTTATGTATACGTAATTCTTATTGCGAAACGGCCGCATCGATTAACGTATCTATAAAAAGTGTAGCCATGAATGAGAACCTAGGAACGACAATGATAAATGGACTGATTTAATGATAGGTTAAACTAATTACTACGTGGGGGGAATATTTGCTTTTGTTGCTTTGATAACTCGGGCTAGGACTGATCCTGTTATTTATTCTTTATTGTCATTTGGACATGTTGTATGTCATTATCTGAGAGGTGTGCTGATTAATGCTACGACGAGATCTTCGAGAAATGTGCCACGTGTTTTTGGGTGTAAGTGATGATGATGAGGAGAGGTAAAGCCTGTCCATGACTGCGATATCATTCCGGCAAACTAGTTATCCGTGGGGATAAGTTTGACCTGGGAATGTATTCTTAAAAATCCCTGAGAGGATGTTTTGAGATAATGTGTTATTTATTTGTACGCGTTTAACAGGTGGCGATTAGCAAAGGTGCTGTACGCTGGCTATGGGCCAGAATCTATATTTAGCATGGCACTAATTACTACTTGGGGGAAGAAATCAGCCACTCTCTCGGTGATGCGATAACAGGCCCGGTTGTCTCCAGCTCGTTATGACACGTTATGTTTGCTTTAAAGCCTAATGAGTTAAGGTTATTTTATTTGGTTTAATTTGGGAAGTTGCCATGTTGTCGATCCAAGTTTCTTTTATCATTACTACGACTTATTTGTTCATTGTTTTAAAACGCCAAACTTTCCGGCGTGAAAATTAAAAGTTGTATTTTGTTGTTGTTGGCTCTTATTTTCAAGGCCATTGTATTCATATAAATATAATTTGGCAACCGGCCAAACTTGTTCATGTCATGTTATGCTATCCTAGTGTTTAAGGTATAAGACGGTAATTCCGCAGCCCTTATTTTAAATAATACACACGTGTATTTGGTTGTGGTAATCTAAGGTTAGAGCATGTCAGTAGTGTATATAAATATGTAATTGTTGTTCCCACATTTCCGTAATTCATCCTTCGCAGTACGGAGTCCGTTCCCGAACCAACTGTTTTGGTCGGAAACGAGCGCCCGTCAAAATGCTCATTACTTGAACTAGTCTTAAAACCCGTGTCGCTAATAAATATTAAATTTTTGTACTTTTTATTTGTTTGTTATATTTGGATCTTGTGATCCGTTTTCTTTTGTTACTTTGATTTAAGTGACATTGCAGTCACAATGCTTGTTGACAGCTGTCATGCCATGTCGTCATGGTACGTCAGGCTGGTCAGTGTTAGATCTGTTCACGCGAGTGAACAATAAAAGGGTGGTTATAGTTTTCTTTTTTTATGTTTGATTCAGTTAATAAATTTCATTTGTTAGTAGATCCTGTTGTTTTTCTTGGCTTTATAATAATAATAAGTTAACCTTATGAACCTTGGAAGTTATGTTGATAGCAAAACCTCTAAATCACATTCACAAGAATCCATTACGACCCCGAAATTTTGAATCTTGTCTACATGCTATTTTCCAAAGGGTTTAGTATATCCTTTATAGTAGGCACATGGCTTACCATGGCTGGTTGTTGAGACTTTCATATCAAATAATACACATGAATTAAATTTTAGTAAAGTCACCTGAGTAATAATAACAGTAAAACAAAATTGAAGTGGATTGATATATTTGAAGGTGGAATTTCCAAAGTACTGTCAAGAATGATAATTACATGAACAGATTCCAAGAATTCTAGAGTACTGTCACCAATATGACGTAGGCTGAGCCTCGAGATGGATGACGTCACAGGACCGGAACTGAAGAATGAGCACAATAGTTCGAATGGGAGGTTATAGAGCGCTTTGATTACATACCTCCGATGCAACGAGGGAAGGTCGCGGACCTGAGGTCAGTCACATTTTACCAGACTCACTTTCGTGAAGCAGTCGGGTCTCCATACCAGTATAGAATAAAACTTAGTGCGGGATTACCGAATTCGAAGACGGGATTTCAGTGCGCTATCCGACATGGACCACGTGCGCGGAAACATATGACAAAAATTTACAACGGTAGAATTATAGTTCCGAGTTTTACATGACTCAAACCGAGACTGCACTCGGTAACTTGCAATATCATGATAACGTTGTAAAATCTGTAAAGTGTTACGAGAACTTTGGATGTCGGAAATCCAAGCTTCACATCTGCGGATAGTTTGAAGCAGTTTGTTATGAGTTGCCACACGGGGGAGTGAATGCAACGCGGAGAGCATGCCACTGTCTATTTCTGGACTAGCTCTTATGTAACGACTCGAGGTGAAGGAGCTGAATGAACTCTGAAGCTCTACCCACAATGCGCTGTCGGCAGACGGTAGTGGGCAGACGGCAGACTGTAGTTGAAGGCTGACCCATGCTCTCTTATGGCGTCATTCGCAATGTGAAGTTGCTTGTTGGTAGTAGATAGTTGACAATCGACAGCGTGTAGTCGGCTGTCGCCAATTTTATCGTTGACAGCCAACTGCATATTTGAGAGCCAATGAGAAAAGATCACAAGATGGCGTCACTTTGTCGTCATCAGCTGTGTAGTTGACTAGTTGTATTCACGGTATATTCTTCGCATAATTACAGTATATAAAATATGATGACTGTGATAGAAGATATATTAATTGATCTTGTGAGGGAACGCCGTTGGATGTATGACATGAGTGAGCCCAAGTATCTAAAAGGAAACTGTTCATTGATTATAATGTTTTCCTTTGTAGCAAGTGTAATGCAGCGGAAGGTAACGCTGAAAGGGAGCTCATCGTACGAAAACATTTTCTAAAGTAGGGCCTACCGGTACTGAAATTAGCCAAAATACATTTTGTAATGACGAAAAATAAATTAGGAAATGATGTAGTAATAGATTGAACGTGTTGGGAGCCCTCGGACGTTCAATCAAAAATGACCAGCTACACAAAAACAATTCTGTTCAAAAAACAGTAGGCCTAATTCAGAGTTGGATTTGTTATTAATTATTTACAAGAGGGGATACTGGATGTACGAGTATTTTTCCTCAATTTTAACAATGCTGTACCAGTTAGCAGCAATAAAAATAAACCGTACCGCTCCAAGTCATGCATCCTTGCAAATTTTAGGTTAGGTTGTCGACAATGACAACCTTCTCAAGCAATAAATGAAAGTCAAGTTATTATTTCCTCCTAGCATTTTAACGACTGCGCATTGTGGGTGGCTATGTTGTGAACTACCGACTTCTGACTTCATATGCCGTCTACCGTCTGCCCACTACCGTCTACCGACAGCGCATTGTGGGTAGACCTTGACCAACAGCCGACCGCTTAAACAGGCGATCCGTAGAGCCTATTGATGATACTTAGCCACGGAGAATTACCACCACGAGTGTAGCAATCAAATAGTCAAGAAACGGACAATATCGTTAACCTGTGGACATATGGGACGGTGCTTTGATTCAAGAATAAAATTATGATTAAGATGGACATTACGGTCATCAGCACCGAGCAGTGCGGACTATCTAACGTAAATTCGATTGACGACACTATGGCCGGTTAAAATTGCAGATCATGGGGGTTTGCTGAGATGGATGACAGCAAAGAAGGACCAGTGGACCCGTTCGGAGACCATGGAGGCCACGTGACGTGCCAGACACCAGGGGGAAGTTGGACACAGGAAGGCGAGAAATCAACACCTGGAGATGGGCGATCTATGGTAATATGGATCAAAGGAAGAAGGTACTGAGAAATCCACCTTAAAATGTAGCTTTGAACCTGTAGTCTTTAGCACTTGGAAACCATATCAAAATGTTATTAAAGTACACAAAGGAAGTGGGGATTGGAATATAATAATCACAATTTATGGATGTCGCATCTTAATAAGAATAGATTTTCGTTATATTTAATTTGACAGATGAAATAATATAGAAAAAATGTTTAGGAAGGAATTACAGGATGATATTTGACACGAAGTTTTAACACATCAGAATAAACCATCTACTGAGTTCATGTTACACATAACACATGTAAAACTTACAGATATGAGTTGTGTAATCTATAAACGTGATTAACACCGCAGCTAGTGCAAGGTAAAAGAACGTGGATAATGTATGATTAAGAAAGTCGTGGAATAATAATATTAATAATTGAAGTATAGAAAATAATGAATATTGAAATAAATGAAGTGTTGAATTACAACGGTTAGATCTATGTGGTCCTACCAACGATACATTTTGATCCAATGTTGAAATTGGAATATAGTAATAAAGGTTGAATGGTGATTAAATAGGTTTAATGATCCACGAAGTAAAATCATATAATGTCAATTTTGTACTGAAATAGCTGTGTGAATTGAAATGAAATCATAAATCAATGAATTAACTGTGTGAAAAACATCATGTGTTACGAAATAATACTACGTAAGTGTCATAAAAATTCAATGATAACTGAGGAAATACATGAGTTAAATATAGTTCTTAAACAACGAGTATGAAAGATATACCAAGAGTAAATCAAATTTGATCCAATTCACTAATGTAAAATGTGCCACATGTAACTGGGCGTGGAAAGTTTGAATTTTATGTGACAATTGTTATCTGAGACAAAACAGTGATAAGATTTTGTATATAAAATGTGAATATAATTGTAACAGGGGTGAACATCCATAGTGTAAATATAATAATAGGCATTTATTTAGAAGGAAATCCAGTGCGAAGAATAAGATTTTGTTGTAGTCATTTTTAAAGCATCTCATGACTGGACAGTATAATAAGAGATGGCTGAGATATAACTGTGGTTAAATGTAAAATTCAATTTAGGGAACAGTTTGGGATTTCCGTAAGTTCATTGTGTCGAAAGTCAGGACACGTAGAGGTTTTGACCCCATGATATTTTGATTTTTCACATGATGTAATTTTTCTTCAACTTCATTGCACTTCAAGCCTTAGTTTTCGAGGATCTCTACATGTAGGTTGGGCATTGTCGCTTTATTTTTATTCCTGCACCATGTGCATTGAGGAAAAATGCAGGATGATTCTTTTAAGGCAACTTTCATTTAATCTTTATACTGAGGCCTGAACTATTGACAAAATAACTTCGCGTTAGTAATGCACATGAACCCTATCCTATTTCACGCCCTGTGATTGTTAGAATCTCGTCCGCCTGGAGCATTTTTTTTGAAACCGAATTTATTTATATCGTTCAGGACATTTGTTCACTTTTTTCATCGTTATACCGTGCGCTTGTCACGGGTTGAGGTGATGAGCCGGGCCGCCCAATTCGAGACTGGGGTATCGGGCACAGTACTTTAAGGTTAATGATTGATCAGGAGTGAGATACAGCTATCTAACCTAACTTAACCTCAGCTCACCTAACATAACCTAACTTCACCTAACCTAACCTTGTGACATGACATGTTCTACAAGTTAAGACTTGCTTTGAGAATGGCTATGACGTCACAGATGGATGGGGAGGGAGGCAGGACATGACTTTTTATTAAACAAAAACATTTTCCTTTTTGCTAGCCTCCCACCCACATCCATCTTTGACGTCATAGCCAATCTCAAAGCAAGTCTAAGCATGTAGAACATGTCATGTGACAAGGTTAGGTCAGGTTAGGTGAAGTTAGGTTATGTTAGGTGTGCTGAGGTTAAGTTAGGTTACCTCTATCTCTCTCCTAGTCAATCATTAGCCTTAAAGTACTTTAGAAATCTTGGAATCTGTCCATCTAATTATTATTCTCGACATTACTTTGGAAATTCCACCTTCAAAAATTTCAATCCACTTCATTTTTTAATGATATTATGACTCAGGTGACTATACTAAAATTTAATTCATGTGCATTAGTTGATATGAAAGTCTCAACAACCAGCCATGGTAAGCCATGTGCCTACTATGAAGGATATACATAGATTGTAAAAAGCAACCAATAAATATGGAACTGTTATTTGACGATGTATAAAGCAGAGGTCCTGGGTTTGAATCCCATCTATGGTTCTCAGCCAATCAGTTACACTAGAGGAAACTTTTATTTTGTGTTCTGTTGCATCATAATTTGACCATCTCGCGGTTAAGTAGTTAGTATACTTCTCCCGAGGTCTTGGGTTCCAACTCGGCTATGCCCAGAATTTAATTTTGATCTGAGGTTTGGAAGGTTAGGTTAGGTGAAGTTAGGTCAGGTTACGTTAGGTGAAGTTAGGTTAGGTTACGTTAGGTGAAGTTAGGTTCGGTTAGGTTACGTAAAGTTAGGTCAAGTTAGGTTAGGTTAGGTTGGGTTAGGTTGAGTTATAACTAAGTTTGTTATTCCTATTTGTTTTAGTAAAACACCACTTTTGCTCTCATATTTGCTTCCATATTTTCTTTGTACTTTAAACTACCTTCATTTGTGTATTCACTTTTGCTGCCATATTCGTTCCCATATTTCCTCACGCTTTTCGCTCCCGCTTTTGCTCCCACTTTTGCTCCCTCTTTTGCCCCCACATTTGCTTCCATATTTGATCCCACCTTTTCTCCCATATTTGCTCCCTCTTTTGCACCCATATTTGCTCCCACATTTGCACTCATATTTTCTCCCACTTTTGTTCCCATGTTTGCTCCCGCTTTTTGCTCCCACTTTTGCTCTCATACTTGCTTCCTCTGTTGTGCTCATACTAGCTCCCACTTTTGCTCTCATATTTGCTTCCACTTTTGAGTCCGTATTTGCTCCCACTTCTGCTCTCATATTTATTCCCATTTTGCTCCGACTTTTACCCCCAATCTTTACTCTCTTATTTGCTCCCTCTTTTACCCCCACTCTTTGCACCCATATTTGCTCCCACACTTAACTATTATTCTTATTACCGAGTTAACTTTACTAGAGATTAGTTTATGCTTACAGTTGATATGGAAGTATCAGCGACTAGGTATGGTAAGCCATATGCATACTATGAAGGATATTCATATATTGTAAAACAAACCAATAAAGCTGGAACTCTCATTTGGCATTGTTCAAAACAACGCTCAAAACGATGTCGCGGTGACCTAAAACGTAAAAATAGTGAGGTTTGAAGTGTCAGTGATCATCAATGTGGTGTACTACATGAAACACAGTTGCTGTCGACAAGAAATTAAGGAAATGGTAAAACGATTTCGAGAAAACGATTTTTCTGGTCAAAATAGTGCATTGTTTGTTGAAAAGCATTTATCATCTCCTCAAAAGTCATGTTAGGACAGTTGTCAACGTTCAAAAATTCCTTAACACAATCAAAAGCAACACAGACTTTGCTAAAAGTGGTATTGCAACAGGATCCAAATGGATTAGATAGTAATAGTGATAATAATAATAATGATAATGATGATGATGATGATGATGATGATGATGATGGTGATGGTGATGATGGTGACCATGACTATAATGATTATCATAATAATAATCATGATGATGATGAAAAAGAAGAAGATGAGGTTTTTGCGCCTATAAAACCATTGCGCCTTCCCCAGTTTTTAATAACAAACGTGCTTGGACTTAGTTATAAAAGGATCAACAACAAGCCTTGTGTCTAAAATTTATAACAAGCTATCGTAAAGAGAAAGAGTTGTATTCAATGTGCACCTATTGTAAAAATTAAATTAAATTAATAAAAACATTTTATGGGTATTGTTTGTTTTTCTTAATTACTATCCCCACGTCCTACTATTAATGTAATTGTTAACCATCGACAGTCCCTAGCTATGTTCAGAAAGAGAGTGGCCTTAAACAATACATTCTATCTATGGTTTGTGTATCGAGTATCATAATAATACAGTGTCGCCAAGCAATGTTAAGGCAATAGTTATGCCAGGTAAGGGGTTCGAACCCTCCTTTTACAAGAAGTTTGAACTTAAGTCAAACGTCTTAACCACTCGGCCAACCTGACAAGTAAAACAAGTAAAATATAGAGTGTTAAATATTCCCTAAGAATGGTAGTATGGCTAAAACACTTAGCTCACCTTACCTAATGTAACATGTCATAACCTGACCTAACTTAACCTAACCTAACCTTACTTCATCAAACCTAATCTCAGCTCATCTAACTTAACCTAACTTCATCTAACCTAACTCCATCTAACCTAACCCCATCTAAACTAACTTCATCTAACCTAGCCTAACTTCATCTAACCTAACCTAACTCCATCTAACCTAACTTCATCTGACCTAAATCTTATTTATTTTTTGTGTTATTATTATGTTATTTTTTAAGTTAATCATAATGAAACTACATACATAAAACCTAAGACAACACTATAATCAAGCATACTTTGCTATGTTAAATATTCTAACTTTGTATAAAATAAAGCAGCATTGTAACATCATTTATATTTATTTTATAGACATTTTGTTTTGTTTATTCGGGGTAATATTTTTTAAAAGACAATACTAAAAACTAAAACATTGTTGTTTTATACACATATATTTTCTTTTACAGTCTATTGTCATCACTTATATTTTCATTATAATTTCACATGAGCGTTTTTTATTTCGTTAAAATGTACAATTCACCTATTGTTTTTAAACCTTCATAAATTAGGTGTACAGGATGTATACCATCATTCACATCATCATAAACACTCACCGACATATCAAAAAACCGTGTAGGAAGAAATGTCTCAAAATGGTCACATACACAAAGTACACGATCACCATACGCTGTTTACAATTTTGAATCTTCATAATGCGGAATGGAATATGTGTTGGTAATTCACTGAACTTCTTTCTCTCTAAACCACATGCTTGTCCCATGGCATTGAGAACATTCATTGTAGTAGTCTATAAATCATATCTATTACACTCAAGAACAGCTTGTAATAATAATGTGGATATAGGTATTAATCATTTCACCAGGTATTGTTAATAAATTATACTATATAGGCAAGAAATGCTTTAACTGTAGCAGACACTACTTTTCTGATTATAGCACAAGTGTTAAGAGCTAATGAACACTTGACGCAAGCTATCAAGTGTCCACAAGGCAAAAATACAACACCTAGTTCTTCTTGATAACAAATTTTACATAATTGTTGGTCACACTTTTGTATCTGTTGGTGAGACACGTCGTTTTTCAGCCTGATGTGTTTGTACCTCTTGTTCTAGCTCTGAAGGCACATTTGTGTCTTGTGCTGCAATCACGTTTTCTTCACGAATAGTGTTCACATATTCATGACCTTTAAGCAATACGAGGGTGTTCCACAAAATGGTCATCTGTCATCTGCCAATCCCTTAAACCAAATCCACAATGAAAGCATATTTTTTGTACCCTTCACCAGTATAAAAGTATCGAACTTCACTTAGATCTTTTGCAAGGTGTTTTAATATTAATGGCCAAACATTTTTATAAGATTCTAAACGTTTTTCGACAGACCAGTACTCTGGATGTGCTATCGCTTTAGTCTTGCGAACTCCCAATTTTTCAAAAGCTGATCCCAATTCAACACTGTCAATTGCATATGGACCACCTATATCAACACTACTGTTGGCTGGTAATAAATCATTATTATATATTTGTGATTGAGCAAAGTAAGTAGTAGCGGATGGACTTGTGTTTCGGTAAAATGGATACACTGGTATGTTACCCACTTTCTTTCTAAGCATGTAAGGACGACGAGCAGACCATCGAAAATGACCTCGAAAGGGGTCGTCCCCTTCTTCCCAGTGCGAAAGTTCAACACTACAAAACACACATCGCACAACATCTTCTCGGTTAAAATAATAAAAACCTGCTGCAGCAAGTTTATGTGCTGACAGAAAGCGTACAGGCAAAGATTCAAATGTCAACCAACGATCGTTTTCCGATTTTAAATTCAACCCAGGTTGTAAGCCCACTTGCTCACTTCTTGTATTTGGTAATAAAGCCATGTGTTATTGTAGGTTATTAACGTTGCACAATAGCACAGATTACCGTCTGTTCACTACGTTAGTGGCGCATGACCACACCTAAAACAAAACACAATAACCAATCAATAAATTAATAAATACTTGTAAATAAAACATTAAGGTTAATTAGCATTAAAAGATCAAAACACAATTCAAAAAGTAAACTGCATGTCGCCACTAACAGTAACCCGTTAACATATTTTTTTAACTAAAGCTGCAGTCATTCACATCTCCTTTATCAAATATATAAAAGGTGAATGCCATGTCGTTTTGGTTTTTTTGTGGTATAAAGAGGACTCATCATTGCATCACCGTTAAGGTCAAAAACCATAAGCAAATAGTCCAGATTTTCTTTTTCAAACCTGTGGATATTAGTTAAGTGAGTTTTTTTTTAAATTTAACATGGTCCTGTACTTCTGTTGGTTGACATCCATTATGGTCTTGTGCCGGTTGCAAATACACAGGCACCAACCAAAAGAGCAGTCATCGCCCCAGTAATGGCCAGGTAATGAATTTTGTCTAAGGCAAGGCTACTGGGTCCTTCTTGCAGATTATCGTATTTAGTCAGCAAGGCATTGACCACGTATCATTTATACCACTGTTTCAAATTCTGGGCTATAAAAAGCTCCTGAAAATGTCAACTTTTTCTTTATGTTCCTATTTAAACTATTAGCGGCGGTAGAATGAGACATAATTGTAAGTTAGCCTTACCTGAATTTTCAGCAGTCGACTGCCTGGCAATGGTTTTACACTATAGCGTCTCAGGTCTTCAACTGCTGCTTTCCCCAATATCTAAAAAGAAATAAAATAAATCACCATAAATACATAAATTCATGTTAATACTGTGCCCGTCTGGACCGAAATCCAAAGGCCACATTTTGTAAAATACCGAAATCAGATTAGCACGAGAAAATCTATCTCAGGGTCTATCTAGGTGAATATTATGTCAATATCTGGCATCCCTGATCTCGGTAATTCACAAGTAAGGTAAGGAAAGAAATTATTTTGAAAATAGCACATTTCTTAAAAATCTCAATTTATTCATAGTTAAAGTATAAAATTGACTGGCAATAACCTCAAAACACAAAGAAACCAATCACACAGAAAATATCAACAGTCCCTAAAAATACACTTGAACTCCGAAAAATTGATATTCAGAAAAATTATTAGTCCATTCTGATATCAAAAACTAAAATTTCTAATTATTTGCACTGGGGTAATCACTATTCAATTAAAAGTTCGAGTGATCCCTCTATTTACATATTTGTAGCTTCACTTCACGAAGAATTGCTTTATTGTTCAAGTACACGTTGTAAAGATATTTCGAAAAATTGTCACTTGGTTAATTCGATGATGTTCCCAAAAAAATATTGGAAAAAAATATTTCACTGTTTCATTGAAGTATAATAACAACCTCATAACAATATACGGCTAGCATAAAGTCGAATGTTAATATTTGTGTTTGTAAATTTTTTGTTTCCAAAAACAAAATTTTTTATAAATTTTTCATTATCATGATAATTTGAAAAATAAATATTTTTCTTTTCTCACATTCATTTGTTTCAATGTAAACAAAATTTAAATTCACTCATTTCAAAAATTTGTTATGAACATTAGCATAAATTGTTGTTAACAATGTAAATTGTTGTTATCCACCATCAGTGAATTAAATCATTATCTCTTTCACCAAAAACTTTTCTCATTCTGAAAATTTACATATTAACTCACACAAAATAATTGTTAATCATAGAATTTATTACAAGAGTTTAGTGCTTTTCATTCGGTCAACACGAATGCACCCAAAAGAGATGGGTTATACCCTAATCCTGAAATAAATTACATGAGATTAATAAAACACTAGGATGACCAGTTTCGATCGTCAAGCGATCATCATCAGATCCATTACACTTAGGCTACAAAATCCATGTTTGAAATACAGGTGAAAATATTTACAATATGTACAATTATTTAGTTGCAGTATTGGTACTGCAACTGTCAGTGTATGCTAAATGCAGTATATATGTTAGGTGAAATGCTAAATGGTGATAGCTATCCGGAGATTGTACTTTAGAGAGATTATATGGTTGTAAACTATGGTTAAACTATAAAATTTTAGGCTAACTACTTATCTGATTGTCTTCCGTACTACAGCTACTCGCAGTTTTCGTGCTCACTGAAACTCACTGTGCGTTCGACGGCGGTGGTTATCTTAACGACTGGTTTTTCCGGCCTTCTCCCCTCCCCCTTGCCCCTACGTGCTGTGGGGAGTGATAGCGATGTGTTTATGTGAGGTGTTGCCAACCTAGATAAGATGTATGTTATTGAATGAGGTGGGTCTACAACTATTAAAGACCGTGGATTAGCCCTCGCCACGCGTGGAGCATAACCCATTCGAACTAAGCGTTGACGGTCTTATGAGGACGTCCCGGCACCTTTAATACTGCCGCGAATAAAGGCCTTGGTTTATTGTAGAAGAAAAGTACATCGTACACCTGATCCAGATAACATTTACCTATTAAAAAACCCCTAATTTCCCCCCTTTTTATCTAGCTTGGCTGTGTCGCTAAATTGTGTTTTGTTTCCGACAGGGTGTGTTTTTTAGTAGCGTGAAGAGGGGTGATCTCTCCATGAACGTGTGTTCATTTAGATTGTTGGGATTGTTTCGTTTGGCTAGGTGTATCTCGATTGCTTCCTTTATGTCAAGAGCTCTGGGTTTCGATTCGTGATGGATTATTTTAAGGTCCGACTCTATGTTGGTAAAGCTGTGCCCTGCGTCACACATATGTTCGCACACGGCTGAATGTGTTCCGTATCTTATCGCATTCCTATGTTCATTATAACGTGTGTCTACTCGCCTTCCACTCTGCCCGATGTAATTAGCTTGACAATCGGTGTCTTGGCACGTTATAGAATATACCCCTGACCTTGAATACGGGTCACGTTTATTTAGATTACTATTTAGGAGGTGCCTAGCGGTTGTGTTTTTCGTCGTGAAAGCTATCTTTATGCCTTGCTTTTTGAATAGGTTAGTGATTTTATATGTATTCGCATTCACATAGTTGAAACGCGCAAATTTTTTCTCATTACTGTCCGGTTTGGGAATCGTTTTATCTTTATTTTTATGTTTGGCTATAATTTGATTTATTTTGCTTGGCGAGAAGTTGTTTTCCTTTGCTATTTACATAATAGTTCTTATTTCCTTATTATAGTTGTCTTTTGACATGGGTATGTTTAAAGCCCTATGCACCATTGAATTGAAACCCGCTAGTTTGTGCGTACTGGGGTGATTAGACTGATTGTCGATTGCATGCGAGGTTTGTGTTGCTTTCCGGAATATGGAATATGAAAGGTCGTTGTCTTTACGTTCAACGTTCAACGTTAGTTCAATAGTTATATCGAGATAATTAACCAACAATTATACGACATTCAATTGCAACTAAGTAATTTCTGGCACGCAGCCCAATGGGACAGCTTCACCGAGCACCTACATGACACCATCAAAATCAGAGGAACGAGGAAGCATGAAACGCTAGAAAATAAATTAAGAAAACTAGGAGAAACACAGAACCATCAATCTAACGAACAGCACACGAATAACAATGAATTCAATTTCCACAGCAGAGTAAACAGCAGAACGAACGTAACCTTTTCTCAAGGTGAAATGAATATGTTAGACAAAGGTTTGAAATACAACTGCACAGACGCACA
Source organism: Meconema thalassinum (assembly GCA_946902985.2). Taxonomy (NCBI): domain Eukaryota; kingdom Metazoa; phylum Arthropoda; class Insecta; order Orthoptera; family Tettigoniidae; genus Meconema; species Meconema thalassinum. The sequence goes on from OX336389.2 coordinate 890,733,978, forward strand.
CACGAACCACAATATAAAACAGTTAATCACAGATATTTAGATAGCCAGTCACAAGCTCCCAGCAGAAGACAGGGAATTAACCAAAAATCTCGCCACCAACGAAGCAAAAAAAATCCTCAAACGAGAGGGCGATAGCAATAACATTCAAAACAACAAACAACTCAAAGAAATAAAGTCGTTGAAACAAAAAATAAAAGAACATGACTTAATCATCACAAAAGCAGATAAGGGAAACACTACAGTAATTTTGAACAAAACAGAATACATTGAAAAAAACAGTCGAATTCCTAAACAACAACGAAATCAAGGAATTAACAAAAGACCCCACCAACAAATTCCAAAAACAAATAAAAAGTGCGCTAAAAGAAACAGAATACATACTGACCAAAGCCGAAAAATCAAAACTAATAAACATGAACCCGAAAATACCGTCATTGAGGGGACAACCAAAAATACACAAAAAGGAATGCCCAATGAGACCAATAGTCAATTGTAGGAATGCCCCTAATTACAAAATCAGCAAAGAATTACTAAAAATCTTAAAATGCCGTCTTTCCAACGACAAAAACAACTCTGAAAAGAACACAACAGAACTAGTAACAGCATTGAACACCCTACAAATGAAACCTAGCTTCAAGCTAGTATCCTTCGACGTAACTAACATGTACACCAATATTCCGATTATTGAAGCAATCAACACTATCGAAAACAACTTAAAATCCAACAATTCGGTAAAAGAAATTGAAGAGATTGTGAGATTACTGAGGGTCGTTCTCACCCAAAACGTGTTTCAATTCGACAATAAAATATACACACAGAGAGAAGGCCTAGCAATGGGATCGCCACTAAGTGGGTTAATCGCTGACATCTTCATCAATGCACTAGAAAATGCGTTCTTAGAAAATACTTCAACAAAGGGAATAGTAATATGGAAAAGATACGTAGATGATGTAATTTGAATCTACGATACTGAACTAACAAGCGAAGAAACAATTCTCCAATCCATTAATAGCCTTCACCACTCTATCAAATTCACTAAGGAATCCGAAATAGACCGGAAAATAAATTATCTCGATATAACTATTGAACGTAAAGACAACGACCTTTCATATTCCATATTCCGGAAAGCAACACAAACCTCGCATGCAATCGACAATCAGTCTAATCACCCCAGTACGCACAAACTAGCGGGTTTCAATTCAATGGTGCATAGGGCTTTAAACATACCCATGTCAAAAGACAACTATAATAAGGAAATAAGGACTATTATGCAAATAGCAAAGGAAAACAACTTCTCGCCAAGCAAAATAAATCAAATTATAGCCAAACATAAAAATAAAGATAAAACGATTCCCAAACCGGACAGTAATGAGAAAAAATTTGCGCGTTTCAACTATGTGAATGCGAATACATATAAAATCACTAACCTATTCAAAAAACAAGGCATAAAGATAGCTTTCACGACGAAAAACACAACCGCTAGGCACCTCCTAAATAGTAATCTAAATAAACGTGACCCGTATTCAAGGTCAGGGGTATATTCTATAACGTGCCAAGACACCGATTGTCAAGCTAATTACATCGGGCAGAGTGAAAGGCGAGTAGACACACGTTATAATGAACATAGGAATGCGATAAGATACGGAAAACATTCAGCCGTGTGCGAACATATGTGTGACGCAGGGCATAGCTTTACCAACATAGAGTCGGACCTTAAAATAATCCATTACGAATCGAAAGGCAGAGCTCTTGACATAAAGGAAGCAATCGAGATACACCTAGCCAAACGAAACAATCCCAACAATCTAAATGAACACACGTTCATGGAGAGCTCACCCCTCTTCACGCTACTAAAAAACACACCCTGTCGGAAACAAAACACAATTTAGCGACACAGCCAAGCTAGATAAAAAGGGGGGAAATTAGGGGTTTTTTAATAGGTAAATGTTATCTGGATCAGGTGTACGATGTACTTTTCTTCTACAATAAACCAAGGCCCATATTCGCGGCAGTATTAAAGGTGCCGGGACGCCCTCATAAGACCGTCAACGCTTAGTTCGAATGGGTTATGCTCCACGCGTGACGGTCTTTAATAGTTGTAGACCCACCTCATTCAATAACATACATCTTATCTAGGTTGGCAACACCTCACATAAACACATCGCTATCACTCCCCACAGCACGTAGGGGCAAGGGGGAGGGGAGAAGGCAGGAAAAACCAGTCGTTAAGATAACCACCGCAGTCGAACGCACAGTGAGTTCCAGTGAGCACGAAAACTGCGAGTAGCTGTAGTACGGAAGACAATCAGATAAGTAGTTAGCCTAAAATTTTATAGTTTAACCATAGTTTACAACCATATAATCTCTCTAAAGTACAATCTCCGGATAGCTATCACCATTTAGCATTTCACCTAACATATATACTGCATTTAGCATACACTGACAGTTGCAGTACCAATACTGCAACTAAATAATTGTACATATTGTAAATATTTTCACCTGTATTTCAAACATGGATTTTGTAGCCTAAGTGTAATGGATCTGATGATGATCGCTTGACGATCGAAACTGGTCATCCTAGTGTTTTATTAATCTCATGTAATTTATTTCAGGATTAGGGTATAACCCATCTCTTTCGGGTGCATTCGTGTTGACCGACTGAAAAGCACTAAACTCTTGTTTACTAAGGCAACACTGAAAATATGGCTTCAAACACCACAATAGAATTTATTATTATTATTATTATAAATTTCAAAATTTCTTATCACTTTATTTACAATAAGTTTTCTCACCCTCTCATATTGTGAATATTTAAAGTTCATTTCCACTCTTACTATTATTATTATTCCAAGCACGAAATAAAAATATCTTCAATTATTTATTTTATTTTTGCATTTGCAACTATTCATTTGATTTTTTTCTCGGTCAGGTTCATCAAATCTAAACTCATGTTCTTCAATTATTTAGGCATACTATTGAAAATTCAAGTTGATCCAGAAAAATATTAAATATTCGAATTGACATTTAAATAGAATTTGACTAGAATATGGGGCGGTCTACTTCCCTAACCCTTCTTTTACATTTGAGAGCCCACATGCTCTTCTAATGACACACGCACATCAATGTGTGCCCATAACTACGGGAACAAATGCCCTCTTAGATGACCTCTAGGTCTCCAAACAACTTTAAGTGTCACCAATTCACACACTAAAATCATCATATTATTTGACTACAAATATTCTTCTCCACAAAACATTTGTTGTTGTTGTAATATTCTGTCTTATCACTGTACTGTGTGTTCTTCAATTTTATTTTTCCAATAAAAATGTATTTAATTCTGGTCAATTTCTCCTTGCCTCCCATTTACATAATCTCACCCTAATTTATACATTTAATACCTGCCGCTTTCTTTTCTTTCATCTAATTATTTAAGTGCTTTTGGAAATATTAACTGAGCTCAAAATCTTACTATTTCACTTCATTCAAAAACTCATTTAAATTTATTTATAAATCCAAACTTCTATTCCACTAATAAACAAGTTATTTTATTCAAAGTCTTCCAATTATTTAAATTCTTCTACAAATTATTATTATTATTATTATTGTTACGTGCAATGCCCGTACCAACGTTTTTAAATATGTATCTCCCCTATATATGACTTCCCGACCTTTTGAAACGACCGCCTGATGACTTGGTTCCGATTGTGAACACGAGATGGTAGCATCAATCGTCGTCCCTAGTCGGAGTTCCTTCTTCACCGCTAGAGTGTGTTTGTGGTGCCTTCTAAACTCGTCCTAATCCAAGTCATATTTGAAGGCTATTATATTCTACGTCATGGAACAAAAAACTGTTTATACTTGATACCGCCAAATTAATTACTTAATAATCACATTGTTGCTTGATGTGTCATGCTGTGATTGGACAATTACATTAACATGAATGCAATGCTGTTTTTGACTTGTGATTCTCCGCCATCTTGTGAGATTGATAGTCTGTCGTCAAGATAACAAGCCGGCTGCTGGTCAAAGAGTATCGCTCCGTGTGCTGGGGGCTGTGGCCCCTAGCTTTTACGAAAAATGAATATATATTCAAGAAAAAGAAACGCCTGTGCTACATAAGAATTTAATTTCTTCCTTTCGCCTGGAGGATGAAAGTGATGTAGAATCGCAACTGGATGCGAACGAGTGCTTGTCATCTAAACGACGCATGTGCCGGGTTAGCCATTTTTGAAGCACATTTAGTGCCGTATAATATTTAAAAAATTGTGTGTTAATTATTTTATTATTATTGTGTCTCCACTTAGGAAGGATGTAAGGTACGTTGCATTATACATTTATGTTTATTATTGTTATGGGGCTCCGATATCGTCTTATAGTAATGTTTTAATTCTGTACCTTATTTTGTTTTATAGGCCTAATATTTCTGTTTGTCAACGTTACCTGATATGAAAAAATTTTGTTTTTCTGTACCTTCTGGAGACACGCTTCTAGTTTATTTTACGTTGTAAATATTTATTTATTTAGTTTTTGGCAGTCCTTGGAATTGCCCTATTATTAATTTATTTTACGATCCGTGCAGGCTAATATGTCTCATGTCAATAGCGTTAAGGCGTAATTCCTTCCTCCTTTTTATTTCTCTCTGGTGATCTTAAAATTAAATTATGCTAATTGTTTGCCGTAATTCGATCGGACATGCGGTCGTCTGTTTGGTGGCCATGCTTGTTTTTTGTTTGGCCCGAGTGCATTCTGGTCTTGAGAGTGCAGTCTCTTGGCGCCGACCGGGAAACTCAAACGTGTTGTGGTGTTAGCTTAATATGTTTTTTATTAACCTTGTTGGTTTAACCTTGTGTTTTTGGTGAATGTTCCTGTGTTTTTTCTCAGTCACGAATGTTGTGGATTTCTTAATTTATCATATTTTATTTTATTAATTTAATTTAAAATTTTTCGTTTTGCGTCGTGGCCTGGATCTCTACATGTCGGATCGGTATTGCGTTCTAGTACATTATCAAGCCCTTTCTCATTTAATAATGCCTGTCTACTGATTTTCTTCCTTTGGGCTTATTTTTTTTTTAAATTTAATGTTTTCGTTTTGGTTCAGCAAGCAAGCATATAAAGCCTTATGTAGTTTTCTAAGACAATTGTCTTATTTTGGCCTTAAGCCACGTGCATCTTCAGAGGGTGCCTTGGCCATAGAGTTTCTTCCTTTTTTAAAAAAATTGTTAAATTTTCCTTTTTTTTCTTGCATCCATCTGATAATTAAATTTTGTTTTAAATTTTTAAGCAACTGTTGTGGCATTTTTTGTCGACGACAATTCTGTTAGTTATCGGATGTGTCTGTAGACTAGCCTGTGCGTTCCCCTCTTCTCCACCTTCCTTCCTCCTGTTGGTGTTTTTCTGTTGGGGCATGTCATCTGGAGGTGATTTTGCTGTGGAAGCGATGCGGACCTCTTGAAAACAGGTAAGTAGGCCCATCCACCCTGGCCACCACCGTGTCATTTTGGTAGCAGATCGCGCTCGCGTTCGCTTCTGCAGCCATCCCCCGCACCCCCTCCTTTCCCGCAGGCTCGTTTTATGGACCCTTCTGATGCTGATGGAGCGGTTGTTAATGGGATCTCTCATGCCAGTGCACTTGATGTTATGTTTTGCTAATCCTTGTCGTTTGTTTGATTTCATGTTTGCCTGTGAATATCCATGTGGTTATATGTAAGTGACCTGTTCAAAGCGAGGTGTCTGTGCTGGTTTTTATCCTGTTGGTAATGCAACATCCCCACTGAAAAAGAAGCTCAGTGAGTGACTGGCATGTGTTCTTGGCATGGGAAATGTGGGTTGCTTGATTTTCTGATAGCCTACATGCTGCTAGTGAAGACCTCGAGGAGCCCTGTCTGAAGCTGTTCGCCATGTGGTTTGTGGCAATTTTTGTAATTTAGCTTCCTGTTCTCGAGCCAAGCAAGCGATGACTTCTGCAGACCTGAGCAACGTTGTGCATGATTTTATTTGTCAAAATTTCAGGTGTCGAGGCAGTGTCGGTGTTTAAGAAGACTGTTGTGTCCCTGTATGTTTTTTGCATGAAATTCTGTTGTGATATGTTGTCCTCGTGATATTTTTATTATGCAACTATCACGCCTACTGGTGTTGTGGCTAAGTGTAGTCCAATTAAAAGGGCTAAACTATGGAAATCTCCCCTTCCTATGTCCCTATTGTAGTGCCAAAAGGCACATTTAACGTGCATGTCACTATTATTTGGCTAGAAATTCTTCCCAAACTCATTCAAGGTAAGTGTTTGTTTTGAGATGTTTTTATCGTAGTGTGCGATTTGTAATTTTTTGTTCATACACTGACTTTATGCTGCAATCGTTCTGGGATAAGTGTGTATGTTGTGCAAATCGTGTCTGGATGTATGTGTTAACGTTAGATTTTGATTTAGATTTGTAGGGTGGGGTAATTCAGGCATTGTCGTGTTTGCAAAACTAAGCCTACGATCATATTTTTATTAGTTGCTTTCCTTGTAATTTAGAACTAAGCATAATATGTAGGTCGGTTTTACGTGGAGATATCTACTGTCGGGGGTTAGCTAGGTTAGAAGTATGGGATTCTTTCTTGGTTTGATCCCTGGGCAGGTTGCAAATAGGACTTGCACGATCCGAACTGGCTTGGTATGGGACTGGTCTGTTCGATGACTGCGAGTATGTGTCATGTAATGTAATTGTAGGGGTATTGTAGTTTTAATTGTATTTGTTTGTGTTATGATATCTCTACGACTACATAACTTGCATATTTGAGTATTAATGGGAAATATTTTTGTGGATGGTAAAAATTATGTATCGCTGTTATTTGAGTATGTGTGCGATGAATACGTTGTTGTGAATATGAGGTCTCAGTTCGTGAACAGCCATAATGTAATGTGCTTTCCAGTTAGTTAATTAATATAGGGTCTTCTAAATTTACTGGGGTTAAATGTCTGTTGGAAATTGTGGTCATCAGCTTCTGTAACTCAGCTTGTTTTGCATTTAAAGCCAGTAATCTGTTGTTGCTGGAAATCAGGGTCATCAGTTGCCTCATGCTAACTGTAAATGACATAAGCCTACTGTTTAGTTCATGCTATGGCAATCACGGTCATCAGCCACTATAACTTAAGTAAAATTTTCTGATTTTGATAGGTAATTCAATTTTCTTTTCTGCTTAAATCGTTAGAAATGGTGCGTTCGTGTTCTCTGTTAGCCTCGTCTTTCGACAAGAGCGGCTTGTTTTCTCATCTAACCGTATTTTCGGGCCATGTTAGGCATCCTTTGGTTGTACGTGTTCGTGTCTTAAACCTGAACGAGGAAACCTCATTTGTACCTCGTGTACTGTTGAACTTAGTTCTTTTTATGTTGGATTTTTCTCACCCAGGCGGATTTCGGCTGTATAGTCATCTGGTGTCGAACCTCAATTTCGTTCCCAATGTTAGTGTGTTGGTGTTTTGTTTCCTGCGCTGCCATTTCCTCTTCGTTTTTGTCGTTACGGTAACTGCGTTTGTATTCCTCATTATCCCCGTGCCAAGCAATGTGTGCCATCACGAACCAAGAAATGTAGATGCATACATGTCAGCTTAATTAATTTTCCTTTTCGAAACCCTAAGGCCAACAAAATTTCCAGAGTGCATCTGTCGCACATTAAACGAGGTGGAGAGGTTTCTAATGAGGAAATGCTACCATAAATTTTGTAAACTGATTTTGTATAATGTAGAGTATCCCTAACCTTCTTTGAAGCATTCAAACATCTGTTCAGTCTGGAATTTTGAATTTAATTGAGTTTAAAAACTCTAGTGGGATACAACTTGTAACTGTTGGGTAAATTCCCATTTTATGGTAAATTGTAAAATTGAAACTAATTTTGATGTTTTCATAAAAGATGCTAGCATGTAAGTTGGACTCGGTGGGAGACCTAACTCATGGTAACCTTGTATACCTGTTTCCTTGGGAATTTGAGTGGTCATTCCTCTACCGTAGTTCCTTTCAAATGTATGGTCATTCAAATCATGTACTATTGAAAAGTACTTCTAGTCTGTAAAAACGTGAACTTGGTAATGAACTTTACTTCGGTAAATCTTGTTATTTAATTAACTATTGTAAGCACGGATCTAGGTCATGGTCAGGATTTTCTTCATTTAAATCCACTTTGTTTCTCTTTTATAAAATGTAGTAAGAATTAGTAATTTCTGTAAACTTTTTTGAAATAAGATTAACTTCTGTTTTGTAAATGGCTGCCCACGCGTCGCATGATATCTGGCACATTGCTTCCAGCTACTTTGTCTAAAGCTAACAACATTGGACTTTTTGAAAATTTACCTAACGTGTCTCGGACTATGAAAGCACTGCTGGTGCTGGTGTTCTGCGTTTCTGAAGACTTATGGACACAGTGAAGCTGTTAACTAAGTGGTTTGCGAGGTGATCAATTATCCCTTCACTGATAATCTGACCCTGCACTCTTCCTTACCAAAACGATGCGGTTTCGTCCATCAATTGGAGTTAACTGGTGAACATTATCTTCTGGAAACATGCTTGGTGAATCGACTAGTTATGGAGTACTGCCTATGCCTAGGCATATTCGTGAACGGTGTTCACGCTTAAGGGAGGGAGACTGTTACGTGCAATGCCCGTACCAACGTTTTTAAATATGTATCTCCCCTATATGTGACTTCCCGACCTTTTGAAACGACCGCATGATGACTTGGTTCCGATTGTGAACACAAGATTGTAGCATCTATCGACGTCCCTAGTCGGAGTTCCTTCTTCACCGCTAGAGTGTGTTTGTGGTGCCTTCTAAACTCGTCCTAATCCAGTCATATTTGAAGGCTATTATATTCTACGTCATGGAACAAAAAACTGTTTATACTTGATACCGCCAAATTAATTACTTAATAATCACATTGTTGCTTGATGTGTCATGCTGTGATTGGACAATTACATTAACATGAATGCAATGCTGTTTTTGACTTGTGATTCTCCGCCATCTTGTGAGATTGATAGTCTGTCGTCAAGATAACAAGCCGGCTGCTGGTCAAAGAGTATCGCTCCGTGTGCTGGGGGCTGTGGCCCCTAGCTTTTACGAAAAATGAATATATATTCAAGAAAAAGAAACGCCTGTGCTACATAAGAATTTAATTTCTTCCTTTCGCCTGGAAGATGAAAGTGATGTAGAATCGCAACTGGATGCGAACGAGTGCTTGTCATCTAAACGACGCATGTGCCGGGTTAGCCATTTTTGAAGCACATTTAGTGCCGTATAATATTTAAAAAATTGTGTGTTAATTATTTTATTATTATTGTGTCTCCACTTAGGAAGGATGTAAGGTACGTTGCATTATACATTTATGTTTATTATTGTTATGGGGCTCCGATATCGTCTTATAGTAATGTTCTAATTCTGTACCTTATTTTGTTTTATAGGCCTAATATTTCTGTTTGTCAACGTTACCAGATATGAAAAAAATTTGTTTTTCTGTACCTTCTGGAGACACGCTTCTAGTTTATTTTACGTTGTAAATATTTATTTATTTAGTTTTTGGCAGTCCTTGGAATTGCCCTATTATTAATTTATTTTACGATCCGTGCAGGCTAATATGTCTCATGACAATAGCGTTAAGGCGTAATTCCTTCCTCCTTTTTATTTCTCTCTGGTGATCTTAAAATTAAATTATGCTAATTGTTTGCCGTAATTCGATCGGACATGCGGTCGTCTGTTTGGTGGCCATGCTTGTTTTTTGTTTGGCCCGAGTGCATTCTGGTCTTGAGAGTGCAGTCTCTTGGCGCCGACCGGGAAACTCAAACGTGTTGTGGTGTTAGCTTAATATGTTTTTTATTAACCTTGTTGGTTTAACCTTGTGTTTTTGGTGAATGTTCCTGTGTTTTTTCTCAGTCACGAATGTTGTGGATTTCTTAATTTATCATATTTTATTTTATTAATTTAATTTAAAATTTTTCGTTTTGCGTCGTGGCCTGGATCTCTACATGTCGGATCGGTATTGCGTTCTAGTACATTATCAAGCCCTTTCTCATTTAATAATGCCTGTCTACTGATTTTCTTCCTTTGGGATTATTTTTTTTTTTTTAAATTTAATGTTTTCGTTTTGGTTCAGCAAGCAAGCATGTAAAGCCTTATGTAGTTTTCTAAGACAATTCTAAGACAAATGCCACGTGCATCTTCAGAGGGTGCCTTGGCCATAGAGTTTCTTCCTTTTTTTTTAAAATTGTTAAATTTTCCTTTTTTTTCTTGCATCCATCTGATAATTAAATTTTATTTTAAATTTTTAAGCAACTGTTGTGGGATTTTTTGTCGGCGACAATTCTGTTAGTTATCGGATGTGTCTGTAGACTAGCCTGTGCGTTCCCCTCTTCTCCACCTTCCTTCCTCCTGTTGGTGTTTTTCTGTTGGGGCATGTCATCTAGAGGTGATTTTGCTGTGGAAGCGATGCGGACCTCTCAGAAAAGGTAAGTAGGGTCCACCCTGACCATCCCCGTGTCAATTATTATTATTATTACTGGAAAAAATATTTAGGCATCGTCAACATCAGAATGTTTATTATTGCCCTATTTCATCCATAAATAAATAAATGTTTAAATCCTCTTTGCAAATGATTATTAATAACATCTCACTTTCTGATTATTAATGCAGTAACTATTTAATCACAATTAACAATTTAATTTCATTCCTAAATTAGTGCTATCACCTCCCTAAATAAATTATTTATAACTTAAAAGGGTGTAGTTATATTTTTAATATTATTAACTTATTTATTTCACAGTCATTTATTATTATTATTAAATAAATCAAATTATTTAAATAATCCAAGTTATAATCGAGCCTCTTCTCTAAATAAGAGTTAAAGAAAAATATTCCTATCCCTTGGAAATAACTTAAACATTTCATGTCGAAACACATGAACTGACTGTTGTCCTGGCAAAAATAGTAAAATAGAATAATAAATTGTCGGACTACAAGCTCCATTTGTCATCCTGGACAAATATAATAGACGTTCTCGTTACGATGATAATTATGTCGATTTCTTATAGTGAAAAATGGAATTCTCAAATACTACTATAGGCTAGTGTAGTGGATAGTACGTGAATAGTTGTCTTACTTCATTCTTGCTGTGTAGGTAGAGTGTGTCCTTCGGTGTTCACTATCCCAATAGTGTCCTCCCAAGGTCATCTGCTGTTCCATAACACTTCGTTCGCCTCCATATCACACCTATCCTCGAGTAGTTTAACGGCGCTTGTTGATATTTAATGTCACTCGTTCATAAAAACTCCCGTTATTCTCGGTACAGTCTAACATGTTGAAATGTTGTACAGTCTTATACTGAAAGATTGAGAACAAGTCCCATATCCGAATAATGCGGTTTCTTTCGCCTGCTATTACAGGAACACCTGTTAGCTGCATAGAACGAACTGTAAGAATAAATTCTTCCTGATATTATTTGAAGTGCCTGATGTACCGTTTCACCACAAGAAACACATCATTTTGTAGGCTAACTTCCGTGAATGGCTTTACAAAACTACCATCACCTGACTGGTTAGAATAATTGACCATAATGTCAGTCGATATTCTAAGTCCTTCGCTGATATTATATATGTTCATTCACCTGAACAAAAACTAAGTCCACTGACTGCTCGTCCAGCGACTAAGTTCTTCGGCGGTCAGAATCACGGCGTAAACACTCGTACTTGATGTATCGTAGATGCGCACATGAGCAAGTGCTCTGATGGAATACAATACTGTCTTGATTCTCTGGCTCCTTATATAGTCCAAGCGGTCTTCCTTCTAGAAGCTTCCATTCCGTATCTCGGCTTCTAATGAACGGATTTTCATGCTTGATAGCTCAAATTTCTTCTCATTCAATTGCCAGTAAACTGTACTACTTTTCTAGGTTCCATTACTTCTCCTAGAGGAACTTCTAGAAAACTTATTTTCACTAAGTAGGCGAGCTCCCACGTCAGGGTTCCATGTCACTCGCTCCTACGTTGCATACTTCCCTCAACACTCGGAGTCTCCTGGTGCGCTATTGAAATATCGGCCGCTCCATCTCTCAAATCAATCAACCTCTCTGCTTAATAATAATGACGTCAACATGTCACGGACGTGTGAACGATCCGGGTACAATACATGCATTACATAAAAATATGGTATCAAAAAATCAAACAGGTTATTAAAAAAGAAATCTCACCTTGGCTTGTAATGTCTTCCTTTTTCCTTCTCGTGGGCTCTAGGACGTTGTGGTCTCTCTGTCTGTCTCAGACATGACAGATATACAGGTTATCTGCAAACAAATAAATAAGAAAATTCGTCAATAAATATCGAATAACTAAAAACTTTAAGGATAATTAGCAATACATCATTAAAATAATCATTAATAAGTACTTACCGGAAACGAATGGATTTTATTCGAAAGTTCAGTTCACAGCTCACAGATCCACAGTATACGTCTGTTCGCTAAAACGGTAAGTGTGTTACTATTTAACACAGTCTATACACGTCACTCCTCACCACTGTACAAGTTATATTCAAGACCAACACCTGCGTGATATTCCTTGAAATATAAAAGTGTCGACTCCAGCTTAGCAACAGAGACTCTGCATTTTCTCACGTACAAACCATACCGACTGACACTTGCTAGCCTACTGTTCTCATGCACCTCAGCACATTCTTTAGATTAGACTTATCAGGTCGTGGTGGTGGACTGGCCAGCAAGGTCAGTCCAAGAGGCTGCATTAAACAGACCAGGTCAGCCGCTGGCTACCGGCCTGAATATATAAATCATACATTCATTTAACCATTCCAAGCCGTGTTTCATCCTAAATCTATTCCATGACTACTATTCCTTCCGTTATTCTTCCCGCATAGGGCAACTATCTCTGCCTCGTCACCCATGCATCCATTATTACCTAATAATATTCCGTAAGTCGTGTCCTTTATCAAATTTCTAAAAATAACTCATTCGCGGTAAAGACAATCATTCACCGTTTAAAATTAGCAATAGATAGCTTCTTTAACATTACAGGTTCGCGAAATATCACGAAAACCAAAGTCAATGACCTAGCAGTTTTGTGTGTTTTGCATGAATTCATGCGTCGTGGAAAAGGTGTTTAGCACCACACAAAAAACACCCAACATGTCCATGTGCGATTATCAGTTTATAAAATCTCAGATCGATGACCTTGTCGTTTTGGGTTATTTCAGTAAATGCGTACACTATAAGATAGATTGTCAATAATACCCTTAAAACAAGTCCTCACTTGACCCTCTCCAATCAATAGTTTGCGAGGGTATCCATTGGCCATGCCCACCGTGGCCGGCGACATGCTCGTTTAAACACAACCGGTACTGTCTCTCTCTCTACTACAAATATTAAAATAATATTTTAGCAGGTAAAAAAAAAAAAAATACCAATTTTACTTTAAAAATCCTGTTTCCCTCAATTTCAAAACTTTTGCCCGTCTTCATCCGCCATTTCGCAATGGGCAAAGCGCTGAAAAATCCCACACCTCACACATCCAAATCCAATCATTCCTTCCCAAGATATCAGCAAAAATGTGATATAAACATGTTTTTACCCCTAACTCAGTTTCCCTAATTTTCAAAATTTTTACCTATCTTCATGCACCATAAGATAGATCACAAAAATATCCTTAAGACAAGTCCTCGCATGACCCTCTCCGATCGTTGCTTCCCAACATAGCCGTTTGCTATTTAGCAATCAGTATTAAAGCACACATGAGACTATAAGCAGACCGCCCACTACTCCACTACTAACCAGTTTTTGTCCTAGAGACTTGGGGCTTGTTTAAGGGGATAGAGGGGGGGGGGGGGTAAAGACCTTTAATTTAAGTCAAACACACAACTTTGTAAAATTCCTAGTTGCCGAAATATACCTTTTTTAAATTAAACTTTTTTGAAAAACAAAAAATTTGGTTTGTTCTAACGATAAAGGACATAGAGACCTTCCGTTTAAGACATTGCGCAACGTTCTACGATTATTAATTTGGAAATATAGCCTACTTTCTAAAACAAGAATTTAAAAAAATATCTATAACAAGTTCTCCATAGGAATGGGGACGTCGTCCCGAGTCCTACGACACCTCATATGTCCAAATCCGACCATGCGTTCGCGAGATATCAATAAATTAAAATGGACGCTCCGTGACGCCAGGTGTCGAGTGAAGCAGAACTATCACTGCTCATCTACTAGCATCATCCCTTTCCTTTTCACATCGCCAATGACAGCATCCACCCACAATATTTACACTTAGGCCCTTGGCTTGTCCTCGATTAGGTTCTGTTAGGTTAGGTTAGCTTAGTTTAAGTTATGCTATGGCCACCATCTTGTTGTTTAGCTATCCTCTTGAACCGATTAATTAATGATAGTCTGCTCGGCTACCCTCCACTGTGGTAAGGCATTGAGTCCTTTTCAGTTACCTTGTCAGTCACAATACATGTAGTCTTCAATAATTCTTCCTCTACCTGGCTATGTTACATCACTGACGGTAAACACCTAACATTATGGGTTTGCGATATATCAGGTGAAACAAAAGTCCATGACCTTGCCGTTTTGGGTGTTTTGTATAAATTCATGTGTCATAACAAAAGGGTTTTCATACCGCGTAAAAGGACACCCGACATGCCCATGTACGATTATCGGTTTGCGACCTATCAAGGAAAACAAAAGTCGATTACCTTGCAGTTTTGGGATATTTGAGTAAATGAGTGCGCCATAGGAAGGATGAGAAAAAATACCCTGAAAACGAGTCGTCGCACGACCCTCTCCGATCAATAGTTCACGAGATATCAATTGTTCCATTAGGCACGGCCACCGTGGCCGGCGACATGCTCGTTTAAACACAACCGGTACTGTCTCTCTCTTCTAAAAAATATTAAATAAAATTAAAAAGTAAAAAAAAACTTTCAAATTGTGTAGTTAGGCCATGAGTCAAAATTTGCAAAATAAATAATAAATTCAAAAGGGGGCATCACCCCGAGTAATTTAATACCTCGCACGTCCAAATACGACCATTGGTTCGCGAGATATTGCATTGAGGGCCGCCAGGGGCTCACATCTTGGCAAGTGGTTTTAAACCCCTCCTGCTCATCTACTGCTAGGGTTTTGTCCTAGGGACATGGGACTTGTTTTAGGGGCTAGAGGGAGTAAAGACCTTTGGTCTATCAACACACTACTTTGTAAAATTCCTAGTTTCGAAAATATAGCCTACTTTCCAAATTAAACTGTTTTGGGAAACTCTAAAAAATATATTGTTTTGTTCTAACGATAAAGGGTATAAAGACCTTTCGATTGAGCCATTGCACAACGTTCTGCGATTCCTAGTTTTCAAAATATAGCCTACTTTCAAAATTCAACTTTCTTGGAAAAAATTGTAAAAATATTAACTGGTCGTCCATACAAAGAGGGCTTCAAGCCAAGTCATTTGACACCTCACATGTCGATATCCAATTATTGGTTCGCGAAATATCGGAAAAATACCGATCGCAAGGTATAGTCAGGTGCGCGCGGCGAGGTACAGTCGGTTTCAAAATAAATGGGTGCGTTTATAGTTTCCTCATCCCTCTACTAACACCTGTGAAATTCCTCGTGGTAAATCAGACCTACTAAAAGTTGCAGAAGTGAGTATTTCCCGTATGAAGTTGTATGTGTAACCAATGCTTAGTAATGAATTTAACCGACAAATTCTTCACTAATACCGGTATTTCATTGAAATATTTCAGATGCTTAGGAAGTGTCGCACAGTGGTCCGGATTTGAAAAAAAGCGGACAAAAATATTTTCCGCTAAATGAAATGAAATACTTTTGTATAAAACTTTAAAATAGATGTTACTATTAGGTAAATTTGTCTTAGTACATAAAGTTACTTACTTATTCATCCTCTGATCCGGATGAGTCGACTTCTTCTTATTCCCCTTCCTGCTCTGTCTCGTCCTCGGGTATTGACAATAAATTACACACCTCCTGAAGCAACTGTCTTCATTTCTTCTTCGGTAGACTTCCCGTGCTTGAGATTACTGGATCAGAGCTTAGCAATAGTCTATGGAACAAGTCAAAATTATTGGAAATGCTTGAGGATTTTCTGGTATGGTATTCTCTATATTTTCTTACGTCTTGGTTTCTAGACTCTAAGACCTCTTCTGAAAGTTCTCCAATCGGCAAAATAGCTGCTTCTATAATGAAAGATCCATGGATAAGTATTTTATGGAGTGTTAGAGGCATGTAACACCACGGATATAGCCGTACATATAAGCTTGCTGTTTCGCAGCAGTAGGAATTGAACTCTGAACTATTAATTTCATGACCAGAGGAAATTGCTTTTAAAATTATTCCTAAACGAGTTATTAATTCACAGTCTACCCCTGTTATTTCGTATGCTACTTGAGGTTGATCAAAAAACCTTCGGGCAGTGTTGCCATCACTGGTTGTTCCATATCCAGGCTTCGGAATATCAACTAGAAGACCTAATCTCGTTCTGAATGAGTCTTGCACAATTTTTTCATTCTTTCGAATAAGTCTCGATTACCATCTTTCACGCTCACTTTCCTCTTTTTAAAACACAGGCGGTACGAGATATGCAGGAGACATTCAAAAAATCGAAAGTGGGCGTGTGGAACTGAAATTCCAAACTCAAGTTGTAAATTGTCGACGAGCTTTTGTGCCTCTTATATAGATTTTTCATTTCTGAAAATTTCGCACCATTCGTTTGCCCCTTGTTGGTGTAGTCGTGGTAGCTTCTTCTTAGCTTGGCTGATGAATCGTCTCCCTCTGCCCTTAAATTCATAATGGTCGCATAGGCAAGCTCTGATGAAGTGGCACTCTCCCTTAGGTCTTTAATTTTCCTTATTTTGCTTCTCGCCGTTAGCTCTTGAAATTCTTTTGGAGGACGACCTCGATCTACTGATTTTGCGGAGCCAGGAATGCTCGGAATTGATATCACAATTTCTGTTTTCAACCAGTCTGAATATTTCTTCAAAAAAGCTTGTTCTAAGAAGTTACACCGGTCAACATACGGCAAAAAGAAAAGGTTCTTACATTATTATACACTGTTTTCTCTACACTGTCGTCAACATTTAATTGGAATTTGTTAAAGAGATATGTTACCACAAACTTTCCTTGACGCGCGCGAGACTGATTTTTGTTCTCTCGAATCTTGTTAGTAAGGTCACTGCGACTAAAAACGAAAATTCATTTTTCACTCTTCACAACACACACAACTACTACTAATCAATTACTTCTCGTGATTGAAGATTATTTTGGTTACATGGCCTCGAGATATCCCTTGCGTAGCATAAACAAATGTCTCAACAGGCCCTTATCTCGCGCGAGTATTTATCCTCAGAGCGCGCAGTAATGTTCTCTCTCTTCTCAATCACGCATCTGGCGGGTTCTGGCGATGAAACCTTTAAGGATATATTCTCCAGTCTTCATTTTAAAACTTGCATAAGTTTCATGGTATACATATGTATACATTTTTTTGTAGGTCAAGCAAAATTTATTTTTCTTGAAGAAAATAGAGCACTATAAAAATAAGTATAACAGTCCTTATAAATGATCTGAAATCGAAAATCATGCTATAATCAAATACATCAGATCACAAACTACATACAGATACAGTATTATAGACCCCGAGTTTCGTTTTGAAGTTTGAATTATATTTCAAAGTTTACTTAATGGAGCGCGGAATTCAGAAACGAAGAGTTGTATCACTTTTGTAGTATGATATCTGAGAAACACAGAAGCAATTTCCAAAGAAAAAGGGAAATTAAAGTACACTGATTAACATACTTAACTTGGGAGTTGGCTTGGCCTTTCCAATGTAAAGTTGAAAAATCTATTTTTGTCCGCTTTTTTACGGATCCGGACCACTGTGTGTCGTGTGCCCCACTGTAAGTCAAATTATTATTATTATTATTATTATTATTATTATTATTATTATTATTATTATTGCCTTTATTGGTGGCGCAGTTGGGGCTCTTGGCCCTCTCATACACTTAATCACATTAATACAATACAATAAACATATTATGGCGACAAAATTAAACAATAATAATTGACATCGATAATGGCTTTCGCACTCTCATTCACTCTTCCAGTCACACTTGTTGTCGGTCAGCAGCGTTCAGCAGGCTGTCCCAGCAGGTGGTCTTGAATTTAGATAGCGAGGTGGTGCCCCTGACACTGGCTGGAAGGGTATTCCACAGCCTAGACACCACCACAAGAAAAGAGTTGTTGTATATAGAGGAGCGATGAATAGGAATGGAGAGGGAAGAACCAGAGCGTGTGTTATTACCATGGAAAGAAGATAAGTACTTGAATTTATTTGATAAGTATAGTGGTCTATCGTCAGACAATAATCGGAAAATCTGGACAAGAATGTGATATGATCTACGTAGTTCAGGTTTCAGCCAGGAAAGAGCGCAATAATAGGGAGTGATCTGTTTATCATAGCTCAGATCGTAGATAAATCGTATGCAAGAGTTGAGAGCTCGTTGAATTTTCAAAGTTAGTAGTGGTTTTGTAGGGGTTCTGTGACCACCGCCACCGCTCCACCGCTGGAATACTAAAATGGCAATATCTCGCGAACCAATCAGGCTAGAGACTTGTACGAGGTGTCATTGAACTCGGGCTGACACCCCCTTTCCAATGAACAACATATTTCCACCCCATAATAAAACCTACCCCTACTAGAGGGTGAAATTGAATTTTTTAGAGAATCTCTCTTTCCAATTGCAACATGTGAGAGTTTGAATGCCGATATGGAATGTAGCGTTGTTCTGCAAACCAATAATCAAAGAGGGGCATGTTAGGCCTTAAGGTGAGAGCCCCTGTTATTGTTGACGAGCCCCCTGCTGTCGGGCCCCTGTTGATGGGTTATTGTTGACAGGTCCTTGTGGACGAGCCCTTGTGGACAAGTCCTTGTGGACAGGTCATTGTTGACAGGTCATTGTTGACGAGTCCTTGTGGACGAGTCCTTGTGGACAAGTCCTTGTGGACGAGTCCTTGTCCCTTTGGACTGATCCCTTTGGACGGGTCCCTTTGGCCTGGTTCCTACGGACTAGCCCATGAATTTATTTAATTATGTCAAAGGGCCTAACTACATTTGTGTGTGTGTTGAATTGACGTTGTTCACTAATCCCCCACTACTACAATGGGATAACGATATGAAAGGAAAGTGACGAAATACATGTGAACATACAAGGGATCTAACTTGGTGGATGGATGTGTCATTTGTAGTTGAAAGATATAATACATGCTCTTAAGATGTTAAAACTGAGGAGATGGTACGTGCAGTAAACCGACTTATTACTTCCGGTGTCATATTACAGACATGACAGAGAGCGCACAGATCTGTTGCTATGACTAACGCTGCAGTAATTTGAAACCGCAAGTGTTCATGAAGACAATGGGTGATGATCATGCAAAGTTAGCAGTTAATGGATATTACACAGGTGTTCCTTCCGGTGTCATGTTGCTGACATACCAGAGAGCGCACACTGCTGTTGCTATGACTGACGCTGCAGTAATTTGATATCCCATATGTTGATTAAGACAATGGGTGATGATCATGCAAAGTCAGCAGTCATTGGATACCACACAGGTGTTCCTAGTGTACTTTGGACTCTCAACTGTATTGGGAAAGGAATTGCAATGATCTGCAAACAACTGCTGACACGAGCGATGAGAGTTTATATAAGAGGGGTGTCATATATCTCCCTACTGTCAGTCTTTATTACTCGCTTTGAGTGAACAGTGCTCTATTACTGCTCAAGAGTTGTAAAAAAAGCCGTTTTGGTAGAAAATCATTAAATTATTTTGCAAGGTTAGTACTTATTATTAATGGATTGTAGTCTTTTATTACTAATTGATGTTGAAGTTATTGATTGGAATGTATTTATTGATTGATTGATTGATTTGTTTACAGATAATTGGGTACCTGTAGGTTACCAGATTCCTACAATCTGTTCATTCAGTGACAGCAGTTGATAAATTATAAAAAGGTAAGTGCCCCCTCTAATAACTTTAAACAGTTAGAGTGATATTTTCCAATGTTCACCCCTACATGTTAGTGAAAATGGTATATTTGGCAGTCAAAAGATGGAACTACTTGACCATGGTGTGTAAAGCTAATTTTGTAGGTTAGATTTTGATTACCGCTCTATTAAGTCTGAATGTTCATTGCTAGGTGTCAGTGACAGAGGGAATATTTAAAGACTTAACCTCAGTTCACCTAACATAACCTAACTTTACCTAACTTAACCTTATCATGTGACATGTTTTACAATTTTAAACTTGTTTTAAGACTGGCTATGACGTTACACTTAGCTCACTTAACTGGCGATCGCTGGTTTCTATCACGTGACATGTTCTACAAGTTTAGACTTGTTTTAAGACTGGCTATGACGTCACACTTAGCTCACTTAACTGGCGATCGCTGGTTTCTATCACGTGACATGTTCTACAAGTTTAGACTTGCTTTAAGACTGGCTATGATGCCACACTTAGCTCACTTAACTGGCGACCGCTGGTTTCTACCACTCTATCAAGTTCCAATGTTCACTGCTAGGTGTCAGTGACAGTGGTATATAGTAACCCTCAGTTAGAACTACATAAAGTTAGACTTGCTAGGAGTTCACAGATCGATTTAAATACCCTGCACTAACCATTGACTGGAATATAATTAAACTATTTATATTGTACTTTTTGTTTTATCTTTTATTAACATTGATGATTTCTTTCTTTTATAGATAACTTGGAAAGTAATCATCATGTTCATGTGTGGTGACTGTAAGAAACAGTTCTCAAAACCTGACAGCTTTCAACGTCATGCAAGTACAAAACATAATCAGAAAATGTTTGTATGCAGTCATTGTGCTACAACATTTAACAGACAGGATAGTCTTACACGACATGTAAATTTAAAACATGTCAGTACTGCACCATTTTCGTGTTCAGTTTGCGAACTTGGTTTTTCTGCTGTAAAGCGATATCAATTCCACATGGTTGAAGTGCATGGAGAACAACAGGAATTGAAATCTGTAAAACCATCAACTAGCACGGAACCTTTAAATGAATGTGATACTCAAAAGCGTAAACGTTCTCAAGATTGTGAAAATAGTCGTGCAACAAAAAGAAAAAAGAATGGTGAACCTTCAATAACACATTGTAATGTATGTAATATTGATATACCTTCTTCAATCATTCATGGACATTTACGCAGTATTCAACATAAAAATAACACTTGCCATGAAAGAAATTCTGGAATTATTCAACAAATTGGTAGTGCATTTAAAAGTCGAATTGCTAGATATAGACTTTATAGTAAAGAAAAAACTCAAAGTATTAAATCATTTTTAAAAAAATGTTCAACCTACTGTGTTTGGCTTAGTAGAAAATGTTTTAGTAGAGCATAAAACAATTAAAATGAATTTTGAACTTTTTGGCCTCTATGTAAAAACTGGGAGCGAAGGTGAAATTACGGATATCAAATCCTTTAATACAAAAAACATAATTGTTAGCGAATCAACTAATATTAGTGATATATACCAAAATATTTCAAGTGCTATCATTGTGAAGAGTGAAGAGTTCCAGGAAAGGGAGTCAGGCTGGGCGTTGGTTGAAGTACTTTATTTAGAAACCAACCTGAATAAATACAACCCACTTCGAGCATCATCATATATTAATTTTCCAGGATGGATCAAACGGATGAAAGCTGTTGTGAACGTTTGGATTAGTGATCAAGCATGTTTTGCGTGGGCTGTAACCTCAGCTCTCCATTCAGCAGTGGGGCATATGGATAGAACATCATCATATCCTCACTATTCTTCAGTGTTAGATTTAAAAGAAATAGAATTTCCTATGGCGATAAAAGACATTCAACGTTTTGAAGAGCTGAACAATGTAAGTATTAATGTTTATGGAATTGAAAATAAGAGTATAGTTGGTCCTCTATATTATACTCAGGAAAAAAAGGATGCTCATGTAAATTTACTATACATAACCGAAGGTGAAAATGCTCACTATTGTTGGATAAAACATTTATGTAGACTTGTTGGTAGTCAACTATCAAAATACAAAGGTAAGAAGTGGTTGTGTGAAGGCTGTTTGCTCTATTTTACAAAAGAGGATCAACTAATTCAACATGGTGGAGTTGTAAGGTGCCCAAGAAATTTGAACCTTTCATGCATGAAATGGCTTTTATCGTAATTAACCTTCATGTTGGCAGCTCTTAAATTCTCAAATAACAATCTGAGGTGAACAAGGTATTCATGAACTTTCCTGGATGAAATAATCAAATCATCAATATAGCACAATAAATTTTTCTTCACCTAGTCAGTTAGCTTACTATCAAGAGCTCTTATTAGGGCTGGTCCACTATTTACTATACCAAATGGGACTCGTTGGAAAACCCATGTAGTCTGATCGAACAAGAAACCAGTATATTGATTACTTTCTTCAGACAGCTCGATTTGATAAAAGGAAGCTGTCAGGTCCAAAACACTGAAAAAAGCTTTTCCTTTGAATTGCCTCAATAAATCGCGGATTTTCGGCGGTATTCCACCTCGGGCAGCATCAAAATATTCAAATTTTTGGCATCGAGACAATGCCGTAACTGTCAATTATTATTCTTCACTATTGTATTGGGGTTAATGTATGAAGATGCCTGTTTTCGAATAATTCCATCTTCCTTCATTTTATTGATAATTCCTCGAACTTCTTCGTAGTATTTCTCAAGAATCGGGTAGGTTTTCTTCTGATAAAGCGCATCATTCGTTAGTCTAATCTTATACTGGAAATTCTTTATCAATCCGGGCTTATCGTCAAATATATCCTGGAATTCCATAATTAAATTCTGAAATTCGTTCTGAATTTCTTCAAAGCCTTCTGCTTTCAATGCGTAGTGTTCCTTCTTCAGTTCTACCTGATCGATAACGTTGTTCAAAATCTCTTCCCTATAATCTGTATCTAGATTTGGTTTCACGTCCTTTTCTTCTGAATTTTCTGTTTCAATACTACCCTCATTAATTTTAATAATACGGTTCTTCATATCGATAACAACACCTACTTTTGTTATGAAATCACTCCCCAATACAATATCGAAATTTATCTTACTGACCACAATGAAAATATGTCTATCTCAAAATTCAACAAGACCTGGATTCTGCACTTCACTGACTTGTCCTGGAATATCCCTCGAACCTTTACTGAAGAAGCAGGTAAGATTGTCATGCTATTCCCCTGTAATAGTCTTTGATAGCAATCCTCTGACAATATAGAGATCACAGCACCTGTATCTATGAGCGACTTACAAATTTGCTCCTCTACAACAATATTAATGATAGGTAATTCATTTGGTCTCCCTTCTCTGGTTATCTCTTTATCGTAGAACAAATCCTCGTCTGTCACCTGGTATATCTCATTTATAGTGAGTGAATATGTCGGTTGGGTGACTTTAACTCCTAATTCCGTTTTGTGATCGTTTCTTTTTGTACGTGGACGTCATTCTCATATTTTCCCTGTTTGCTGGTACTGGGTTGAGGATTATTATCATTCTCTGCCCTTTTAGCATTTTTATGTACCTCTCCTTTCCTAAGTTCTTTAAGGTATTCCTGACCCTCTTTATGTCTTTCCTCGTATTGTTGTTTCGTGAAGACATCGTCACAGTAATTTTTATAGCGGTGTACCCTCGATTATTCCCATTCTCAATATTATTATGGTTGTTGTTATTGTACCCATAATTGTTGTTACGATAATACCCCGTTCGCCTGGTATTATTGTTGTTCCGATTGTTTTGTTGTTGATATGGCCTTCCTTCTGGGAACCTTCTATATCTGGGCTCATAGCGTCTATCCCTGAAATAATTATTCCTCTCGGGACCTCCACTTCGTCTTTCCTGCTCATTTCTGGTTTCAGTCTGTTGTGGCGGATCAACAAATTCGGTGTTAAATTCACAATGTTCCTGCCTTGAGTTCCTAGATACAATATTAGGTGTAGGACTTGAACAATCAAGTTTTCTTAGAAGCTCATCCATTTTAGCTTAGTCTTGGACTCCTGACGATATAACGTACCGTCGTACATCTACGGGCAACTGTTGTGATATAGCCTCAAAAAGTTCTCCTTGACTTAATGGTGGTTGGAGAAATCTTAACCGGGCTAATTGTTGAGCGAAATAGTCAGCGTAACGCGTTGGGAGTGCACTTGAGTATTTTCTCGAGTATACATCTGCTCGTAAACTATTTTGAGCTTCAACTGACCAAAATTACAATACCATACAATACCAAGAGAGCGGTCCCGCTTCCAGATAGCGCTCTACTATCTTCATTTCTTTATCTGTAGTTATCTGTGCTTCGATAGAATAATCTTCCAGATTTCGTAACAACTCGATCGGAGTGTAATCATCCTGATTATTAAATCTTCTAGATTTATCCTCATAATTACGGATAACCGTAATATTCCTAGCCTGGTTCATCTGTGTATTAGTTCTATAATCACGTGTCTCCCTATCAAAATCATGTGTTCGATATTCTTGTGTCTCCGGTGGACTTAATTGCAAGAAATCTACTCTATCTTTTCTGCCTTCCTCTTCTGTGCTAAATCTTCTTGGTAGTCCTGTCTCTTTTTCTTCTTTTTACCTGCCGTCGAGATCTTCCAATACTTCCTTACTATGTTTCCCCAATTCATTCTTCAAATCTTCCTTTATATTCTCTATGCTTGCCAAATCACTTAGATTCAAATTTTGCAAACGTGTTCTAAGTGCTTCTATATCTTTGAACTTTCCATTTCCTATCGTTTTAATATCATCGACTATTTTATCTTAATTTCTCTTTGACATCACGGGATTCCTTTTCTAGGTCCAGTTTAAACTGTGATACATCGTCTACCTGTCCCTTCTGAAGTGAATCGATACGTTTACTTAAGCCCTCACGTATATTACTAATATCTTTATTAATTTAAAATTCTGTATCTGCTAATTTCTTTTCTATCTTAGTTTGAAATTCCTTAATATCATCACTATTGACTTAATTCCATTCTTCCTTCCAAGCTACAGCATTAGCTTTCAAAATTTCCATGTCTATCTCTAAATCTTCTTTCAAGATTTTATTATGTTCTGTGACCTGTGTACGAAGTAACTCTGCATTACTCCTTAATTGTTCTAGTGTGTTATGTGTTTGCGAAGAATCAATGGCAAACTGCGTTTTCAAAGCCTCTAAATTTTCCTTATTTAAGCCTTTAGTACTGTCTAATTCCTTTCTAACTTCTGTCTGAAAATTAGTATTGCTAGATTCAATAATATTAAGTTTAGTCTGGAGATCAATAGAACAATTTAGAATTTTAATGACACGTTCCTTTAAACATAATGCTTCCGTTTTGCATTTTACCAATGTCAGTTCGCGTACTGTTAACATCCGAATGTACATTCTTGACCTCAGTCTTTACCTTATTAACTTCTGTTTGTATATAACTAACTTCCGTAAGTACATTACTTACATCTGATTTCATTTTATTCATATTTGCACGTACATTACTCACATCAGTGTGAACATTGTTGACGTCAGTTTGTATCATACCTACATCACTACGCATATTACCCATGCCTGTGTGTACATTTTCGACATCATTTTATATTTTATTTACATTAGTTTGCATATTACCTACATCAGTTTTTATGTTACCCACGTCATTTTTCACATCACTGACAACTTTGCGTACATTTTCGACATCAGTTTGCATTTTACTTACTCTATCCTAGACTTCCGTCGAACTCTGCTGTAACCGCGACACTTTATCAGTCATTGACGTTGCACTGACTTGCAAACTGTCAAGTATGACCTTTACATTACCAATCTCCCCCTTCAAAGTATCCTTAACACTGTCGGTAACCTTATCGGTCATACTCTCTGTGATTTTATCGATTGCCTTGTCCATTTCCTTCCTTGAATTCTCTTGCAACTTTGCAAAGAGTTGATGGATCTCCTCTGATGACATTGTCGCCATAGCTAATACAAATATACACTGAAATGCTGTAGGAATACAAAAGACAGAGCCAGACAACACTTTGAGCAACCAATTTTTAACAATCTTTGGGTATTTTTCTGTCTAACAAATTCTTATATATAAAAACTTACCAATAATTCCTGGCTTACAATATCCAGTAGCGTTCGTGTTTACGTGATTTTAATTAATTATTCTATCGCTTTAATATTTAAACTACCATCATCTAACAAGTTAAATTTAATATGACCTGGCTAACATCGGCCAATGAATAGGGTTATCTAACAAAATAGGTTCAGATAATAGGTTATCATACTATATTTCTACCTATGTTTTCCTATCCTAGGATTACAATGAAACTGACTTTCCTTGAGTGCGCCCAATCTTAAATTTCAACAAAAATAATGGCACAGACACGTCCCTGCGTAATGAGCATGCCTCAGAACAACACTTCACTAGCCTCTCATGTTTGACCTGCCATTTATTAACGGATTATCATGGCCTATTCAGAGCCTTTCATAACCCCACGTTGGGCGCCATTGAACTAACTGTACCCGTATTTATCAAAAAGCTGACTTGTCGAAACCCGAAGATCAAGAATGGATCGAAGAATATTGTAGGCCCCGGCTATAAAACCTGAAAATCCCTCCGACAAACACTTCTATGATAAACACAACAGCCTTACTATCGTGTTATGGACTAACTATAGTGAATAAGGACGCTAAATAATTTCGGAGAATGAGATCCTTACCAATATCTCAGGTCGGAATGGGTTAGGGGAGCCATATACCATGATCCAAATCCATAACACGGTCTCCTGAATAATTAAAGTAAATCACGCAACTCCGTCGTATAAAAAAGAACGAAATTAAATTTATTACCAAAATAGCAATAACAAATAAACAACCTCCAATAAATAATTAAGTCTCGCACGCCTTCAAACGCAAATGTGCTAAGATCGCACATGATCCTCAAAACGTAAACATCTCCTTCAGCTGGAGTTCAATGAATAAAAATAAGAAAATTAAAATTTAATTGAAAAACACTATTAAAGTTCCACACGCAAATAAAAATAATTATCAACATTACTAGATATTAATTTTTACAACGTAGAACTCCCTACTAAAATAATCATGCACCTATCAGCTGGACCACTGTCCTCAGCTAAGAGCTGTTTCGTTGCATGTTGCCGTTATATCTAGCGATCAGCTGTTTCCATTCATACGTTCCACACACATATATGACTGAACCCTAAGTCATTCATTTATACAATCCACTAGCTTTCTTACACTTTGTTACGTTTAAAACATCTTTGACTTAACATTGAACAACCTCGGAGAATTATACACATCTCCATTCCATGCTCATTCACCTAATTTCACAATATGTTGTTCATACGAGACAAACTTTCACTTACCTTTCAGTTCCACATCAACACTTCCTTTAACATTTCAAAAATACGTATATTAAGATCTTACACGCCTATTTATCAACCCGGTAATAATTTATTATTATCTACAACACTCTAAAAGTCGAAGATTACATTTAAATAAATTTAAATAGCTATTTAAAATATTTACAATGGATTATTTTCACAAGTTTAAATCTAAAACTGTTCATCTGTTCTATTCTTCGATAATAATTCCATTATTATTATTAATTATGGTTTAAATAATATTTTAAACAATGTTTATATGAGTATTTTAATACGCTCATTTTATAAGTTCACTTTAAATATTTATATTAAAGGTTTACTTCGAATATTCATTCTAAATTTCACTCTACTAAACCGCCTTAATTAGGTTTATGTTTCAATTCCTGGCTAATATGACCATTCAATTAAGTACAGTTCATATAATTAATAATCCACAAATTCTTGATAATGAGTTAAAAACATTAGAAAACAAAAGTTATCAACCACCTCACCTAGCTTTTCCGCTAGCATACCACTCTACCAATCTTTCAATAATATTTACTGCTACGACCAACTGATCTTCAAAACAATGCAATGCTTCAAACAGCATGTTCTTAATTCACAACAATATATTACTGCAATACTTTCACAATACGGAATAACCCTTCATATTTGAATTCAATATTTCCTCGCAGACCTCCTCCTCAATATATATTTACACGGTATAACAATCCCTCGTATATTTTACAATAAATTCACATAACTTCATTACAACTGCTTTCTTAAGCGTTACCATAATATTTGCATTAGCATTCGATCCCACAACATTGTTTGTTGTTCACACTGTATTTCAGTAAAATAGTGATCATTGAAATTTGTATAATGATTGACCACCCGCGAGTTTACTTCACAAAGTTACTATGGGATAAACAATTGTTTCTAATATTTAATAATTATACATTTATGTTCCACCGTACTGTTCTTACTTCAGAATTCAACTTAATTGCAAAATCACGTCAACATTAGCCCATGACGTTGCAAAAATATTAAAATAACTTCACTGTTATTAGGAATTCGATTTATCTTAGTTATATCTGGATCAAGATATTCCCTGCATCTCATAAGTCTATAAAAACTTCCACGAAGATTCATATCTGCTTTAAAATTTATCAATGATAGCAAACTGCTATCAATTACTTTATAAAATAGTCATCAGATATAACGAATATCATTTCAATCCAATGTCGTCGTTGCAAATTTCAACTAGGCATAATATAGTATTGTCAAAATAATTCTTGCCAGATCGTCGAAGCGTTAATACTACCAAGTTACATTTTGATATAAGCGTCGATAACGATCGATGAATTCTTCTCCTAAATAAAATCTTCTTACAGAAAAATACCCAACTTCATTATTTCAAACGAAGAGAAAAATACGTCGAAGATGAAATCCTGAATAGAAACCCAGAAAATAAAAATCCAAAAATAATTGAAATAATTTAATAAAATTCTTAAAATGTGGAAATCAAAATTCTATTAAATTATCTTGGTGTTCCAAAAACTGTAGAATCGAAGACAATGTTGGAATGAGGAAAAAAATCATCCAACATGAAATCCAAATTTAAATAAAATCGAAGAAATTCGAAGTCATACAACAATCACAAAATATGGGAAAATTGGAGATCAGAAGTTTGTCAAACTACTCTACACTACTAAATAATAAAACCCGTCGTTCTTCCTTATGAAAATTCTAGAAGAAACAATAGGTATAAGAAATGCCCTGGTGGTCCAGTATCTCTGCACAAGGGAGGTCTCGAACTGTTGGCCTCCACTCCGGACGTACAGCTATCTCGGGACACGAACTCACGTTCTCCGACCCGCTTCTGCTCCAACGGGATGCGAACTCTTCTCCTCCTGACTTCCACGAATACCAAGTTT
This sequence comes from Meconema thalassinum, assembly GCA_946902985.2. Lineage (NCBI taxonomy): Eukaryota > Metazoa > Arthropoda > Insecta > Orthoptera > Tettigoniidae > Meconema > Meconema thalassinum. The sequence continues at coordinate 890,763,355 of OX336389.2, forward strand.
CAAGCTCTAGGAGGGATCTCCCTACCTTATTCATTCTTCAAGAGGTGGATTCATTCTTCTGCGACGTTTCTTGTAGTTAACAATCATATTATAGCAATATCGTTTGTAGACAATCATGATTTCTGACCATTAAATATTTCAAAGTTGGCGAAAATATTGTAGGTCGAAATAAGTTCGAAGTAGCTTTAAGTAACGTCTATAAAGCTCAATGTTAATGTAGTAGTTGCTCCGTGAAGGTATCTCACTTCTGTCCAATGTATTCTAGTCGCTTATTAAAACTTACCCCATCTCTGCAGCCTTCGTAGAATAATAATACTGCATTCCGTCGAATTTCTTATTAAGTTAATATTCATAATGGTTATCTGTAGGATTACGGTCTCATTGATGATATGAGTTACCAGACTGTTCGTTTATACACGTAGCTTAATAATAATGTTAATGGCTTCAATTAAATGCTAACTTCGTAACTTGCTTCGCTGTAGAACGTAATGTTACAACTGAGCGCGCCTGGTATCACGCGAAGTTTCTCTTCCAAATACACTCGTATAGAACACTGTTGCAAATGTCAGTATAATGCACAGACAATAGTTCGTAATTCGTTTATTTTTCAAGCTTCATTGTGACTTAATACTGTTCGTCTTATTAGCGAAACACGCAAGAATATCTTCTCACTTCTCTGGTGCAATAATGCTGTTTTCAAGAGTCCGGCCTTCACTCTGGAACTTGACCCGAACTACCGTCGCATCGAGAGGACTCGTCTCCCCGCACTTCGCTTAACCTTGAGTAGGCTGGGAAATCTGACATCCCGCAGCACGACTTTACGCTTCAAACGCCCACGGAATAAAGAACCACAATTCTTTGTTTCATTCTCCCACCAGAACTTTTCTCAGTGCCATTTTCCTGGGATTGGAAGTTAAGGTGCGTACCAGAACTTATCAATAATACATTGTACTGCGAACTTCTCCTGCCATAATAATTCTGAATAATTATTTTCTATTAATTTAGGCATATAACCAAATAATAAAAACTCCTTTATAGGTCCTGAGAATGAATTGTTAATTATCATAATTATACTTTCAGAGTCTTCCGATCATGCAAACCTCTTCTCATTGGTTAATCCACTGCATCCAATTAGATAATGTATATCATCTTTCTCCTACCGACAGCAGTGGCTCAGCTGGCTAAAGCGCAGCGTTAGGTCATGGAACCAAGCTCTCTGCTGACTCTGTAGACGCGTGGGTTCGAGCCCCACCGTTGGCCGTCCTTGAAATGGTTTTCCGTGGTTTCCCCATTTTCAACACCAGGCAAATGCTGGGACGGTACCTTCTGATAGGCCACGGCCGATTCCTTCCTCATCCTTGCCCAGTTTCATTCATCTTCATCCATTCCATCCCGACGCGCAGGTCGCCCACGGGCGTCGAATAGAAAGACCTGCACTCGGCCTCTGAGGAGGCCACACGACAAAAAAAATCTTTCTCCTAATATAGGCGCGGTCGCAGTTTGTTGTTAAGGTGAAATTACCTTCTATCGACGGCCCCATAATGCACTGTACCACGAATCATCCCTCGCTACTCTGAAGAAAACAGGTTTTCGAACTCACTTCCTGTCTCAAAGTTTCAATGCAAATCGCTTATCATAGGATTGAAAATGACCACAAAATTTACCAATAATAATCAGAATTCGGGCTCAGTACTGAGCCCGCTAATGGCTCATGTCTTCAATATTTCTTCGAGAGCATGATTATTCTTTGAGTCCACATGTGCTGAACACACTCCGATAAATTCCCTGTATTTCGATGCTAATTTGACCTGGCTGAGGACACCTCATTTACGTATATTCTGGAAATATTTCATACAAATTCTTCTTCAGCATATCTCAGGAAATCAATATATGTAATTCTGCATTATTTACCATATTATTATGCAATTGATTTGGTAAATTTCAATATACGGTAACGGTATTAACACCGCAGATACGCGGAGCTTATGAAGGTAGTCAGTCAACGACTTGTAATTTCCATCCAACTAGGAAGCGGTTCCTGTGTGCCACACACGCTTTTGAGAATCCATTGTGACAGGACGTATTCGTCCGACAGTCCATCTTATGACAAGGAATACGTTTATGCTTTATGCATGGTAAAAGTGTTGTGTGAACTTTATCAACGGCCATCGAGCCTAGTGTACTGCATTCATCCACGCAAGTATTATTTTTGGCCCAAGTGAGGCTTGTGCTTCGTGATTTCTGAAGCGAAAATGTATTACCGTGTGAAAGCACGATTTTCATCTCTCATCACTAAGAAACATATAACTTTTTGCAAGTGACCACGCCATGTGTGAGCTGGTTCACGATATTTCACAACAAGCTCAAAATATTGAGAATACACATTATCACTACAGCCTATTCGATGGCGCATTCAACATAATCAACAGTCAAGTCACGATTCATTTTCTATTACACGTGATGACTGTGATTAGTGGAGATTTTTCAGTGTTTGAGAGTGATAACTTCTGTGAGCAGATATCACGTGAATATCTATGAATTCAATGGCAGCAATAATAGTGAAAGGCTATTTTTGATAAACCCTACACATGTGTAACGTCAGTGTTGCTTTTTACACAGTTTAATGTGTATAACCTCTGTGATTTTTCAACTTATGTCCGACATAATATCGTATGTTAATAACCACGTGTACGACGACTCCTTTTTTTCCCGTGGTGGCTATAATGGTGTAAGTTCCGATGTGAGGGAACCGCCGATGGAGTAACTGACCATGGAGATGGAGGAAGACCCAGCAGACGTATCATGGGCGAACCATGCGAAGGAGAATGGGAGGAGGATCTCTTGGAGATGGTATTGGATGTACGAGATGGACAGTCAAGGAACCAAATCCTTATTTATGGAGCCTGGAAACCCCTTCACAGGAGTGAAGATGTATTACCCCTCTCAGGCAAGAATTAGAGAGGTGAACAACTATCTTGTACGGTACAGTAAGCCCCTAATCTCTGTTGTAAAGGTTTGTTCAGGCAGTAGTTAATTCCACATAGTTTAAGCCGAAACTAGATATAGACCAGCAGGCAGGGTTATGTTAATTTGTATATACTTTTCACTCTGGTAACTGGGACAATCTTCGTTAGTCACCCTGTACCGCCAAATCTATGCGCGGTAGTGCACATGTATAGTTCTATATCTTTCAGTGTCATATCAGCGAGGTTAATGCTGAGATTTTGTTGTGTCAGACAACTGACATCTTAAACATGGAGACCATGATCTTCATAACTTGGTAAATATACTGTAGGGGAGCCTACAAGATTCGCAAATACCCTCAATTATGACTTGAAGACAGTTAATTAGCGTATTGGTTGACAGTCGAGTGTTACTGTCAAATTTTTGTACAGTTTATTTGAACATTTTTGTCAGTACAATTTACTGCATTTAGTTCCAAGCAGGAACGAACCCAAGTCATTCTAGACTTGTTGGTTATGAGCCAAATCCATTTGTATGGAAACGTATCATTTCCAACGACACGATTGGAGATAGGTGTTTTTAAGTTATTATTTTAGTGCCAGGCATAGCGCACAGAACGACATGTTTATAGTAGCAGGAAATGACATATCTTCAGAGTTCCAATGCAGTTAACCACGAAGTGTAAATACTGTAATTTAGGTGTATTTGACTTCATGATACAATTATATATTTAGAAAGGGTAGGAAATGTTTATGAACACTTGTAAGGAAATTTTATTACTATCTGCAGAGCACGGCAAGACTTTGATACGTGTTTTCCGTCAGGTGAAGTTCACAGTTTTCAAACGTAATAGTGGACGGACGCGCCACACAGTAAGAAAGTGATATTTATATTTGACACGCCAGGCCGAGTGCCAAACTGGTTTATTCCCATGATTCAAAGTGAGACGACTGATGGATTAATTGAAGGACTTTTGACGTCATTCACAGACGCGATGGTATGCGAAGGTCAAGTACTAATTATATTGTATAAGCTTTGGAAACAGCTTGAGAGCTGTAAACATCTGATTTTGTACCGCTATCTTTGAGCGAGGAAGCTTCCGTGAATGAAGCGATCTTTTCAGCTGGTGACATGGAACACCTAGCGACTTGTATTAGAGGTTTAAATGATTGTAAATTGACCCAGTTTTTATTATATTCAGGCTAGTAACTCATGTTATTGTCGTGTCAGAGGACACAAATATTACGGTAAGGCAGGACGGATTAAAGTTCCCTTTTATTTGGTATTCCGGCGAATGATGGAGCCACAATGTCAGTTCGACCGAGGTGAGGCGTGCTATTGGTGTAAGACGCGCACACTTATTGTTGTTGTTGAGTACTTCGGTAACGCAAACCTGTGGTATTGTTGACTGTTGGAGTCATATTATGAGTGTATCACTGAGGAGATGACCTGTAGCGTACGACTGGTGTCTTAATTAATGATCTTACATTTACATATACCTGAACCATAAATCACTGATCTAACTATTCTAATTCGACGTGATTAATTAATTGATTGATTTGAGCGTCTTTAATTTGGATCCATTGCTTGTTTAATATCTTTGACGCCTTGTACTCTTCGATCATATCCTTTGGGAGTGAATTTAATACAGCTGACACTTGTTTTTTCGACGACTTGAATCGTGGACCAGGAAGTTCGTAACTCATGGCCCGCGTGATTCAAAAGCAGCGTAAGTCGCAGCGGTGATTGCGCGATTGCCATCCTAACACACATTCTGTAGATGACGGTTGGGAGAAAAGAGCTTTCCTGATCTGTGGAGGAAGGGCTGTGTTTATTGCTTTATTCCCAAGTGTATTTTCCTATGTTGTACCATTTAGATGTAAGAGTGTATTGTTCTCTGACTTTTTTTTATGGATAATCACTGGTCTACAATCACAGCTTTTGCATTAACTTGTTTTGGTTACGACGCATCTCGTATTTTTTTTATTAATTTCAGGATTTATACAGAATTTAAATGTAAATGTAAATTTGGTCGTGGTGCCATCCTAACACTAGGGATTGAATTGCACTGCTGTTAAATGTAAATTACACCGAGTCATTTGTTTGTAACTTGTTTCGCGATAGTATCCTTTTGTGCCACGAGCCTAGTATTGTTGTTGCTTTTCCTTCTTGTAATGAGGACTTTCGAGAGGGTCGTTAACATAAACCTAGGATGTTTTTGACTCAACAATGTAACTAGATTAGCGGTTTAGCCGATTTGACCCTCCGAAGTAGGATAGGGTCAGATTGTTGAATAAATATTTCACGAATATTTACTTAAGACTGGATTCCTGTATGTATTAGCTTGTGTTTTTTGGGTGTATTTCTTTGGGGTGTCTATGACCTTTATTACGTGAAAATGGACCAGATCTCTGGAACCAAGACTCTCGTGCTACACATTCCCTTTGCGAAATGCATCCGATCCTCTCAGGTTTGGGTTCGAAGGAAGGGGTCATTTGGAATGCTGTTCTTTCAGCGAGTGATACCCGAATGATCTCCTCTAACGGGCTCAGTACCTACCGTAAGGCCACGGTCACCTCCGTCCCACTTCTTTACCAAACCCTCCCACTCTTCCCGTCCCTTCATCAGGTCCCTGTTCGCTTTGCAGGTGAGGCCGCCTGAACGTCGTGCTGGTCACACACCCCAGTTGTATCCCCGACTCATAGTCTCAAGCTCCAGGACACTGCCCTCAGTGGCGATAGAGGTGAGATCCCTCGCTCAGTCCGTGGGAAAAACCGATCGTGGAGGGTAAAATGTTAGCGAAAAATTATTTATTATCGAGTATTTATTATCAATAAGGTTCGGATGTTTAGGACCTAAGAAGCGACAAATATGCAGGCAAATATGCCCTGAAATACTGAAATATGGTCCTAAAAAGGTACAATATGACCTCTAATATATTTACATGCTTTCTAAAAACACGTGTTAATAATGTAGTGAAAAGTTATTTTTATTATTAATTCTAAATTCAAACCTAAAAAATTGTTAAAAATCTACGCTGATTTCATGAATAGGCCTGCGATAAAAAAGTTGTTCTGAAATTCTTATCGCAGAATGTTTGAAGAGACTCGCGGAAAGCAGCATATTCTTCACCTTTTCTCGCGTTAAAAACTGCGACACAAATCATATTTCCTGTACAAGAGAAAGAAAATGCCCTTAGTTAAAAATACTACAAAGATTAGTTTCAGATAAATATTTCCTGATAGTCTGCAACAATTGGCAGGTTTTTAATTTTTTAGCGCCGCTAACGCACAGAAACCTTGCAGAGGTCAGTGGATACCATAATTTAAGTCCACACCTACCCCCCCCCCCACACACACAAAAAAAAAAAAAATATGACCTTAAAACATCAATATTGATGAAATATGACAATAACAATGACAATGACCCAAATATGCATTTATATGCTCAATAAAATCCACCTAAATAGAAACAGGAACATTGAACTCCTGATGAATTACAGTTTTTATGAAAACGTAGTCAAGGAAAAAATATGACATTTGCTAAACATCCGATCGTTGCACTACTATCTCTTGGGAAGGGAGTCACAACTAGTAGGATGTGGGGTGACGACCACGGGGCACCAGCTGAGCCCAGCTTTCGTATCAATATTTAAGCGTGTACTATTTTCGCCCACTCTAGTGATACCACTAGTGAATTTGGTTATGAAATGCTATCACAGATGTGTTCCATATGACCTGACGAAAGTTTCACCGATATCGGCAGCTTGACGTTTGTGATCTTCCCTTGTCAGCCTCGTGAAGATAACTAAAAACGAGTGTTTTTTGACATCCACTTGAATTGTTTCCCATTTCCACTCTCAGGCATATTTTTATCATTAATACAGTATTTTTCTTCGGACAAACAGTGATATTTCCGAATCTTAAGGGGCAGATTCAAATTTTCCTCCCTTTTTCTTTTCTTTGAGACATCATGGTTAACAGCCTGGTTTTGTTGAGAGTGTGTTGAACTTGTATAATAACCTGTATTTATATGATGAGTTTATCAATTATTATAATTATTATTATCCAACGTATAGGTTCCCATTAATATGCATGGCTGTGCAGGTTGCGGTACGTGTGGATCGCTCATGGTCACGTTGCCGTTCAAACAAGAATACTCCTGCTGGGGGACGTCACAGGGAGCGCTTGGCCGTGTAACGTGGACACATGGAATATTTATTTAAAATATATTTAATTTTTATTAATTAATTATTATTTATTTAATATTTGGTATTAAATATTTAATATTTATTTTATTTTATTACTAGCAATCGGCTCCGGCTTCTCCTGGAAACGGAAGCATAATTTATATAATTTATGGAGGAATCATAATTCATAGCAGAATTCTCATTATCGGACCACAATCCATGAACATTTCTTCCCTATGTCTTGTGACAATGAGATAAATTATATTTGTTGCTCAGTTTCATTGTTACGTGATAAGCGTATTTTTTTCGATTTCAGTGAACTACGAGTACAACCTATATCCGTTTTCCGTCTCGGCATGATGGGTTAAAACCACTGACTGAACTATGAATTATATTATCATGGAGATACCATGTGCAACGAATTCTTGTCAGATTTAAGTAGTGTGCCCGTTAGTCTGGAGACCAACACCCACATATGCGAGAATCGCGAAAACAGTTGAGCACGAGACTCAGAAAAAACAGAGGGAAGAGTGAGTATGGGCAAATGGTGCGAACGGAATTCGAGATCCCCGCCTGAATATAAGAAGGATGAAAAAATGACACACAAAATACAATAAAACTTCTACTTTTATTGACTAAAAGAAAAATATGGCACTCATACCTAAATCTCCAGGGCAGCTAGTAATGGAGTCTCTTACCCTGATATTCCTATTTCTAATCAATGAAAAATTCACTCCTAATAAAAGAGAGTCTTATGCACCAAAAGAAGTGTCCAATCGTGTCTATATCGCGTATCACCCATGTTTCACAATTTATAAAATCATCACACGGTTTAATCTCGTAGCACTGTTATTGGATTGTATCACATTTTATCAATAATTAATCATGTTATCATAATATTTTGTAAAGAATCAGATTTTATCAATACTCAATATTCCAATAAATAATTAATCTCACTGATTTTATGTTCGGTGGTTATCTTAACCACATATTCGTTCAAATACTGATTGGACTGTTTAATACCCTAAGCTCAAAGACAAGAAAATACTCCTTGAAAAGTATAGCAATTTAATGTTACTTGGGTAGCATGAGTTTAACAAGTCGTAACATAAAAACTACATTTTCCATTCCTTTCAAAAACAACTCCAATCCTACCAACAACACGCTCAAGCCATCATGCTTGACGCCTTAATAATTATCCAAAATTACGGAGCCATGTCCCCGACATGTCCGCTTCAACTGAGGCTAATACCTGCCTCCACTGAATTTAACATCTTACCACACAAATATATGTCACGGCTACTCTATAATTTTCCACCCAAATTATTATTATTTATTACTTTCGCTACATGTGAAAATTAACTATATCATTTGAATTCATTAGTCATTCGGTTATGTGACACTGGATTTTTAAATCAATTCATGAAAACCAAACTGAGATTATTATTGCTATTAATATATTGGCTCTTATATTACTGATTCAATTCATCTCATTAATAATTGTCAAATATCAACTATTTTGTATCTCATCATTAACTCAATTATCATATTTTCATTTATTTATGAAAAATCTCCTATTCAAAAATCACTCAAGAACTATCTAATATTATTATTATTACTCAATTTATTATCTACAATAATGGCTATGAATCACGAGGCGCATATAACCCTGCGATGCTCTCCGCAAATTGTCGCACTCGGAAGAAAATCCTATCATTAATCAAAATCAAAGCAGTCTAGTCAAATAGAATGATCTAGAACTTCTAAACACTGGCTGTGTTGCTTGATATTTACGCCAGTAAACATGAATAACGGTTTCGAAATACTAAAATATGCATGACTAAAGTTTTGGAATACACATGACTACGCTATACACTAGGCTACCAAGGTGTGATCTGGTCTTACTTTATGGTATTTGAAGATCTCGAACTGGCCTCCTGTATGGTGATGAATTCAGGTTCCTTCCCATGTGGTTTGGTTCCACGACTGCCTGACTGCCTGGATCGAAAGGCAGTGATCTCCGCTGGTACTCCACCACGTGGCTCCATTCGGGCTTCTTGGTCTCCTGGAACGTGGCCTCGGGTCACCATTTCTTCCTTCTTCCCTCTTCCTTCCGTCCAACCCATCGCTGGTGTTTAGTACATTTCCATCGTCATGGTACCGAAAACTATAGCAATATTTATTAGATGACTAAGATTTTCCGCACACATTCTAGAAATTGCAGTGGAATGGTGCACTTCAATGTCCATTGCACACGCTGGTTAACTTGAGCATAGATCGTAGGCCAAATTGCATGAAAGCGTCCTCAATAGATGATCAATACAGTCTATTACTTGGATCGAACCCTTATTCCACGACACTCTTCGCTTCGCGAAAACACTTTGAATATAATGAGAGAATCTCCTACTACAAGTTCTACATAACAGGATATCGACTTTAATCCTCTCCACAGCGTGGAATATGCTCACATTTCACAAGTCCTCTCTTCACTAATAATAATAACTTCACTTCAATTATAGTGTAATAGTCCGAGTAAATTGTAAAATAATATGTCACACTCACTTGATCAGAGTAATATTCCAAGTTCCACACAATTTCGATGTTCTGCACTGATACAATGTTCTCGAACAGAGTTCCCAATTGGGGCGTGCGTGGCCTGAGAAACACTCCGCCCGGTACGCATGGAATGTTCTCGATTTCCGGCGGGTGGTATAACACTCGGCGCACTAAGGATATCGTTACGTTGAGCTGCACTGAAGTCGCACTGAAGAAGTAAACTGTCACCGCACAGAAGTAAGCTATCCACAGAGATTCCGCTCGCTGTAATTTACGGCTCAGCGGCATGACGTGTGACTCTATGACGTAATGCGCTTCACCTTCAATCGTTAATATCTCCTCAACGCGTTGAGTGATTTGCATCATTCTTTTTTCCATATAGTTATAAAATTGGTAGCTATTTTACAGTGTGGCTCTCTTCTCTGTAATGCAATCAGATAAGAATAATTACTCTTTCTGGATTGTTCGGTGACTCGCTATTTGCTGTAACTCCGCACTGAAGCAGTGTACTAGCTCGCTTCCAAGCGGCGCTTGTTTAAAAGCCTGCGCGTGGCGCTACGTTCAAACTTTCAAACGACATGGCTGCACCAGGGTCATGGGTGCAGTAGAGAGATGAAGGCAGATTAAAGCCATAGCGTCAGCTGTTTTTAAATTGCGCGCGCCTCACGTATGTAATATTTTTAATATCTCGCGAATCAATAATCGGAGATGGACATGTGAGGCGTCATATGACTCGAGATAATGCCCCCTTTCCTATGAACTACTCGTTTTATTTTTAAAAATTAAAAAATGTATTTGGAAAGTAGGCTATATTTTTAAAACTATTAATAGCAGAACGTTGTACAATGGCTTAAACGAAAGGTATCTATGTCTTTTATCGTTAGAATAAAACATTTCCATTTTTAACATTTTTTTAAAGTTTCATTTGGATTGTAGGCTATATTGTTAAAACTATTTGTTACACAAAGTTGTATATTTGACTTAAACCAAGGGTGTTTACCCCCTCTACCCTCCCCCCCCCTTCCCCCCAAACACGTCCTATGTCCCTAGGACAAATATTCATAGTAGAGGAGAGCCAGGAGTTATATTACATCTTTAGGCGTGAGCGTTAAAGCACGCACCGCAACTGCATGTTGCAGCCCGGCAACCAGATAACTCGCGAACCAAACATCGGAGAGGGTCATGTGACGCCTCCTTCTAGGGTATTTTGTCTTATCTTTAACGTGGACCACTTATTTTCTAGATTTTTATGACAAATATATAACTTTAAAGTAATCGACGCTTTTTCGATATCTCGCGAACCATTTATCGAGATGGACATGTAGGGTGTCGAATTACTCGTAACGAACCCTCTTTTCCATGGATGACTTATTTTCTCAAAACAACCAAAACTGCGAGGATATCGATTTTACCCCCCTTGATATCTCTGGAAACCATGACGCCAGGAATTACTGGTACAGAACTCTTTCTTTCCATGACCCATGGATTTACTCAAAAATGCTTAAACTACTGGATTATTATTAGTTAATGATTGACTGATTGGTGACGATGATTATGTTGACAGAGATAGTTTCCCTAGGCGGGAATGAAGGCGAATATTTGTAATGGCTTTGAATTGTGAAATGAATGTAAGATTTTTATATATTCCAGCCGGTAGCCAGCGAAACACTTGTTCTGTGTACAGCAGCCTCTCGGACTAACTTTGCTCGCCAGTCTTTCATCGCAACTTAACCGTTATCAAAATAAAAGCGCCGAGTGGGTGCTTGTTAGCGTGAGAACACACGTGACATGACAGCTCGGCTCTCTGTTGTAATGCAACAAAAAGTAAGCTAGCAAGTTAACTCTTGCAAAGTTTGTTCGTGAGAAATTACAAGTTTAAGTGAAATAGGAAACGTATAGGTGGTCTCTTCCGATACAGGTTGTGACTTGTACAGCCGTGTGACACTGATGGCGCATGCTTTTCCAAGCCCCGGATATAAAAGGTTACTGGAAAGTATTATTGCGATTACTAGCGCTGTGCTTTGCTGAGATATGCTTACCCGTGCGCTCTGGTGAACACTTGCTGGAGTTAACTATTTGCTGGAAATTGCTGAAATATTTGCAAGGTATATACTTATTTCTTTATTTACTGGTAATTATTGATTGATTAATTGATTAGGTGATTAATTAATTTTATTTATTTGTTTGCAAATATTTGTTTTTGGCATTCGTAGTGTACAGGCTTTTGAGATTGTTGTCGCTGAGCGGTAACAGGATTGAATACCCAGACACAGCCAGTGGCAGCATACTTTAATTTATTTTTGAGAGGTAAGATTAATATTATTGGCTTTTGATGTTTTAATGCTAATTGATGTTAATGTTGTTATTTACCGGTACTAATCTATTGATTGTTTATTTTATTTTAGACAATTCTGGTGGTAAGAGAGAGAGAGCGAGAGACAGACCATTACATCCTTGAGCCCAAGGGGAGGGAAAAATCAGGCTTTACAACCCAAGGTGAGATTTCTCCTTTTATAACCTGTTTTGAATTTTTTCAAATTTTATTTTATAGAATGCATGTATTAATTTTAATGCATGTATTCATGATGTTTTATTTAATTTCCTCTTAGATATCAGTCCAGGTGTGGTGTGTACGTGTTTTACAAAGCCAGCGGTTGTGGGTGGACATTATACACAACTACCAGCGGTTCCAAGTGGAACGCCGAACACGTGCTATCAGCTTTTATGCAGAACACAAACACAATGTAAGACTATTTTACAACTATGGCATGTACTATCATCAGAGATAATAGTTTGAATCGGGAGTCCCTTGATTCATGTTTTGAATCCCGTGTTTGTTCAAGTCACGTGGTAAATATTACCGAAAGTGTGATTCGCAAACAATTTTTGGAATCTTGTTTTCCATTTTTTTAGAGCAGATTGTTCAGCCTTAAGGTTGCACAGAGCTTTAAATGTTAATGTGGAACAAGTTTGCGAGTTCGTAGGTAAGAAGAGTGACGTGGAACGCAAAGAAAAAAATATATTTGTAGAAAAATGCAAGAGACCTTCGTAATCCACAATTTGGAACCGTGATACGAGACACGTGCTGTGAATGCCTTGCTTGCTAAATTTGATAAATTGCAAGAAGGATCCAGTGGCCATGCCTTAGACAAAATTCATCACATGCAAATTAATATTTGTCAATTCAACCCATTCAATGCCAGGTCCAGTTATATGCCTACACTACGAGCAATAGCTTTGAAAAAATCCGTGGTGCACATTTGAAAACAGGGATGATTAATGCTTTCTTTAGTCTGCAGCTGCCTATTTGAAGCCGGCACAAGACCGTAATGGATGTCGGCAGGGAAAGTACAAAGCCATGTTTGATAGACTTAAACAAGATCCACAGGTTTGAACAGGATAATCCCGACTATTCTTTTATGGTTTATCGCCTTGATTGTGATGAATGTGGGGGTCCCCTTTATGCAACTAAGCAGCAGAAGTGACATCACATCCATCTCTTCTATTTATCTGTAGGAGATGTAAATCACTATTGTGTTATTAAAAAATGTAAATAGCTTGCTCATAGTTAGTGGTGAGTACTGTGTTTTTGGGGGTTCTGTGACCACCTCCACCTCCCCACCTCACAAGATGGCGGCGGTGCGATATCTCTCGAACGCATGGTCGGATTTTGACAAATGAGGTGTCATTGAACTCGGGCTGATACCCCCTTTCCAATGGACAACATATTTCCACCCCAAAATAAAACCTACCCCTAACATGGGGTGAAATTGTATTTTTTTAGAGAATCTAGCTTTCCAAGTGCAACATGTGAGAGTTTGAATGCCAATATGGAATTAAACGTTGTTCTACACAAGAGACATGTATACGGTGGATAGCCAATATGAATTAACATGCTTCTTTTTTGTTGTTATGCATGCCCACTCATAGCTTTTGTAAGTGGGCGGGCTTTTTAAAAGATGGTGGCTGTAGTGTAACCTAACCTATCCCAACCTAACGGGTCATTGTTGACGGGCCATTGTTGACGAGTCCCTGTGGACGAGTCCTTGTTGACAGGTCCTTGTGGACGGTTCCTTGTGGACAAGTCCTTGTGGACGATTCCTTGTGGACAAGTCCTTGTTGACAGGTCCTTGTGGACGAGTCTTTGTTGACAGGTCCTTGTTGACGAGTCCTTGTTGACAAGTCCTTGTGGACGAGTCCTTGTGAGTAGGGGGGTAGTAGGGGTTCTGCCCCACTCCAGAATCCTCCTTGCCCCACTAATAAGCTTCAGCCATGTTAAATAATTAATATCTCTCGAACGCATGGTCGAATGTTGACAAATGAGGTGTCGTTGGACTCGAACTGACGTCCTCTTTCCTACGGACCATGTATTATATTTTTTTAAAATCTTTTGAAATTTTTCGTTTTCGAAAATAGGTGATAAATTGAAAACCAAACTTGGTAGAACGTTGTGCCATGGTTCAAACGAAAGGTACCTATATCCTTTATTTTTGATAATAAAACTTTTTTATTTTTTATGTTTTTTTGAAAAAAAAAGTGTAACTTTGAAAATCCTATATTTTGGAAACTAGGAACTCTAAAAAAAATTGTTTGACGTAAATCAATGGTCCCTACGCCCTCTATCCCCAAAATAAATTTCAAGTCTCTAGGATAAAAACCTGACAGTAGTGGGATGATAGTGAAGCTGCTACACTTAGGAAGTTGTGAGCCCCTGCGACCTTGGAATGGAAGGAGTCATGCTAGGAGGGCGTGCTTGGATTCGTTTTCTTGCCTCGTTGCGCTCTTTACGGGAATGTAGGTGTCGAAAATGTGAAATGCTGGAAACATGGTTTCTTGGGGGGGAAAACGTGATTTTAGACCTTTTGCTATATTTCGCGAACCAATCATGATAGCGGCGTGTACGAGGGGTCCAAGGACTCGGGCTGACGTCCTCTTTGCTATGGACCACTCGTTATATTTTTAAAAAAAATTGGAAATTCGATTTTGTGGTAAACAAATGTTTTTTGTGATTTTTGCTGATAACACACGAACCAATAAGCCTAGAGACGAGTGCGAGGTGTCATTTTTTTTCATTGCGTTGCCCTCTTGCCGAGGATGTTCGTGTTGAGCAGGAATGAAAAACCATGTTGAGGTAAAACCATGATTTTAGACTTTTTGCTCTATCTCGCAAACCCATAACGCTAGAGACGTGAACGAGGTGTCCTAGGACTCGGGCTAACGCCTCCGTTTTGAAACTATGTTTGACATTTTGACAAAGGTCCTAACGCCATACATGATGAAAAAAGACATTTTTCTTTACCTGTTTATAATGTTCATGAAGCGTGGTGGTTGAGAGAGACGATACTGCTGGGTGTGTGTTTCAACGAAACTATCGCTAACCACAAGGACCATGCTTAATAGAACAATCGCTATTTCGGCGGGTCGGTGTATGACAGAGCGAGGGTTCGTTTTTTCACACATTTTACCCCTGAAGAGAGCCTTTAATGTGTAAACGGTGATGAGAACTTGGTTCTATGTTGGTCGAAGCGAGTACAGAAAATAAACTTGCCAAGGAGCAGACGAGCAGGAGGTGAATGTCATTTCAGCATATTGGAATGCGCTGATCTGACTTGACAACAGGTGCAATGGAAAAATGACAAAGACGCAGAGGACACTTGATGGTGAAATAATCTGACCATCGTGGTGGCAGGGGAGTGCGAAATGCATGCACACACGTGTGAGATAACATGTACGCTAAACAAGTTGCATCCTGTCTTGCTTCGTACGTGACAAAATGCAAGTTCATGTGAAATTTGATCTGCCATAGGTGTTCACCTTGGGCGTTGGCTGTCCACGTGCACGATAACTGTTAACAAGTCACAACCTGTTTGCTTCGTACGTGACAAAATGCAAGTTGACATGTAATATGATCCAACGCACGTGTTCACCTTGGGCGTTTTCTGTCCACGTACATGATAACAGAATGTTCAAAGCATGGGAATCGCTGAATCAGTAAAAAGTATGATGCAACTTGTGGGAATGATGTCACAACCAATAGATAGGCAAGAGCTGCGAACAGAAGTGGTGGGAGGTGAAGGGGGAGAGGGGGAGGGGTAATGTAAGAGGGAACACAGGTGGAAAGAGAAAGAAATATGTGGAGCTGAGGACTGTACACACAGAGCTATAGGTAGTGTACAACATGTGTGAATAAATAAAAAGTACACAGGTTCATACAACATGTAATTTATTGATCCAAGAATTAGACGTAGAGGTAAATCCTAACCATTTGACATATAGTTTATTACCTTTTTGTTTCAACACTTCTTCCACGAGGTGATGTTTCGGAAATGCTGTTTTCTGAAGTTCATGGAGATGAAATCTAACTTTTATGGGTTGATGGTTGAGGTCTTGGAGTAAATAGGTGACTGGAGTGTCCAAGTTGACTTGACGAATTCGAAATAGTTCAGTCCCCCACTTAGGCGTGTTTTCCTAATTGAAGGCAGACTTAAATTTGCTCACACGAAAAAAATCCCCAATTTTCAGTCGGTAACGTTTAGGGTCTGCTGTTTTTATGTGGTTAAACAGTTTATCCAATCGCTGAATATTTTTGGTCACGAGGCGTGGCTTGGTCCCAATCGTTCTATGTTTGGTGTCATTGTAACGTGACACTAGCTCTGGTAACATGTCCAACCAGCGATACGTGCCCTGAGCGGTAAACGCTTTCCACGTATGGGTTTTCAATGTTCGGTTAAACCGCTCGACCACACTGGCTTTGAGATTGCTGTACGTGGTGTAATGGTAAATATCCTTAGATTTGAGAAAACTGGAGAAATCCTTGTTGAAAAATTCTTTCCCCTGGTCGGTTTGTATTAACTGAGGTTGACGTTTGGAGTGTTGAATAATATGTTGAAAGGCCTTGGTAAGTAGTGGACCAGATTTGCTACGCACAGGTTCAACAAAGGCCATTTTGGAATAGACATCAATGACGGTCAACATATAGCGTACACCGTCGTTAACGCTAGCATAGGGTATCATTTCAACCAAGTCAGCCTGCCAATGTTCATCCACACCTCGTGAAATCACCTTGAGTCGCGGATAGTGACGCCTAGCTGGGCGATGCAACTCATGAGAAATACCCATTTGAATGGGTGAGGGCTTAAACAATAATTTTGGCATTTCGAAGTTCTTGTTCAATTTCTTGAATTTCCCAATCGTGACCGGTATGGCCAGCTTGACGTGAGGCATGCAACAACTGTAGCCGCTGGACGAGCTTAATGGGATTGTGCCAGTAGGTAACATCCACAAGGGGTTTTAATGGTTTAAATGTCACTCCCGAAGCGGATGCTTTACGACGAATACTTTGACTAGTGGGAAACATTTTTGCAAAGATGGTTTTATATTTTTGAGATATATTGGAATTCACTTGTTGAGTGGGATCATACTGTCTTTTGTGAGCATGGGTATCCAATAAAATGGATTTATATTTGTCAAGGTCCTCTGACGTATAATCATGGGAAGAGGGGGTCCGAGAAAAGAGCAGCTTTAACAGTCCTGGCGTTAATTTATAGTTAATGTTTTTAATGACGGCTTTAGTACGAGCAAATTTAATGAATGAATCGCAAATTTTAAAACTATCATCCTCATAGCGAACACCATACGTGGTATCAGTGTTTCCAATAAATAGATCGGTGAAAGAGGGTTCCAATGTTGATCCATAATATGTTATTAAAATGGTTTTCAGTTGAGCTTTATGTTGAGGAGTGGCCAAGAGTTTTGAAAACGGAGACGCTCTGGAAGGGCAAGGTGTTTCGACCATGGCCAAGGATTTCTTTTTTCTCAAAAACTCTGCAAGGGGTGCGGCCTTTTTTTGAGGCGTAAACACTTGTTCCTCCTCATCCTCAACCTCGCTAACACTAGTCAAATCTTCCTGTTCCTGTTCCTCTTCCTCAGGGTCCTCGTGCAGCGTCTGCGTGGCTTGTGAAACGGTGGGTAGTGTTTCAGATGGCTTGAAAGAGGGTTTCAACATGGCTTTTAGCGGAGGTGTTAAATGTTGTTGAATAAACAAAGCATGATTTGCACGTGATCGTTTCAATTGACGAACTTTTGGCGAATAGTATTTTTTGCTCTAATAATATGCTTTTTCAATTGACTCTCTGCTAACGCCATGGTGTCTTGACAAATGACTTGCCGGGGAATGAGACAGGGCCTTAAAGAGCAATAAAATGATCAAACCCTAAGCGATACCGTCCTTGGTTGAGTTCACTTTGTTTGTCAATCACTAAACAGGCATGACGTTGAGTGTTCCAGCACTTGGCACACAATTCAGTAAACATTTGAAAGGTCATATCCGGATTCACATGTTCATTATAAATGTGACGACTGTTCCTTTCATCCTGGCGAAATAAAACAATGACATTGGCATTGTCTCGAATCAACTGTTTGGACATTTTTGAATACGTTTGTCCAAGATAGAAGCAATCGATATGTTTGTGACGACCCATGCTGAATTAGCTTTGAATGATACCTTGTCGTTCAGTGGATACATCATCGAAAATCATGAGTGAATCGGGCTTTACCTCATCCGGTGAAATAACATTTTCTTGCATGGAAAATGTGAAATAACCCATATTCTCTTTTTGTAATCCAGACATGACTTGGTCCAGAAACACGTAGAGGGGTTGGTAGAGAGATTTAGCAAAAATAGAAATATTTTGACAATGCAGACCATTGGGCGCTGTGATGAGCGTTAGCAAAAGATTGGTCTTTCCACAGCCGGAAGGCCCCACAATGATGCAGCGAATGGAAGATGGAAACAGTGAACCAAGGCGTTGTTCACGTGATGAGGGACAGAGATGGGAAACCATGCCCCCCACGGGGAATGACTCTTGCTGCTTAATAATCTTCATTTCAACTAAGGCTTAGCCAAGCTAGCAGGCTGTCTATATACAGGACACCGAGCCTTATCATAGAAACAGTAGACTGGTACTACAGGTTGACGATGGATGTCTTTGGACGTGCGTTGATGGCAAAATCTAGGTCTGTCCCCATACACGATCCTAAACAAGAAACAGATCCTGCTAATAAACACTATGTGGATAGGTCTGTAGTGCCACGCACAAAACAGGGAGATTATGACTTTATGGGAAAGCGGTTAACACATGTAAAACATCCTCAAGTGCCTGCAGACGTTACTACGAAAAAGTATGTGGATAACAAAGTGTATGAGTTTTATGACAAAGTGCCTCAGCTTACGGTGAATGGCTATAGCGCTAATCACCATCGGATTATTCACGTGGAAGACCCGCAAGACGAAGACGATGTCTGTACCAAGCGTTATGTGGCCTATGAAATGAAAAGGCTTTATAAATTTATCCCATCTGTATTTTTAGTGTATCTGACAAATGAAAAAGTTTTGAATGACAGAAACCATTTACCACTAGCTCGTGACCAGCACTTGACCTATGTGCTTGCTTCGGGTTTAAGCCACTATCGTTTACACTATGATGGTACCATTCACATGAAATATGCCATTCCTGATGTGAACCATTTACAAATAAAGATAAATGGTCATAGGATGTTGGTTCATAACCATGAAATGGTCAATGCAGGTGACGGATTATCCTTTCATCTTATGTTGACATGGGATGGAAAGCAAGCGGGAAAAAGCATAAACGATTTCCCACTTTATGTGGAATTGGAATATACAGCCATGAAATAACCATCTGACGTTAGTTGTGATTTAAACTTCCTTGTGAAAGGTTGTTGGTCATTATCATGGTGAAACAAAGGTATGTGGTGAGAAAGACTAAAAAAAGGACTTTGTCCTTGGCAAAGCCTGGGCTTAAGACATTCGTGGACAAGCCCTTGCGAAAGAAAAAAAAAGAAAAAATAATGTATTGACCATAAGGAATGCCTTTCGAGCAGTACAGAGACACGTTATTCCAAAAGGTCGCCGACAGGGTTCAAACCAGGGGCGAGTGATTACCGTCCCCAAACGAGCCGGATTTTTACCTGCTTTATTTGCCGGTCTGGCTGCTCTAGGTTCACTTTTGGGTGGTGCCAGTGCGGTGGCGAAAACCATTAAAGCCGCGCAGCAGGGCAAGCAACAACTCAAAGAAAGTCAGCGACACAATGAAACGATGGAAGCCATTGCTATGGGGGCTATAAATGCCAATTTAAAGCCAGCCTTTTATCAACAAGGATTTGGGATTTCACCATATCGAAATATTAAAAAAAAATTAAACTCAGCCATAGCGAGACATGCCCTGACGCATCAACAAGTGGAAAGCTATGCTAAACAACTAAAGCTTTCTCATTTTCGAGGGGTGTTTATGCGAAACCAATTACCCCCACGAGCCTGGAAACAGGAATGTGCTGTTGTCAATTTGGATGATCACCGAGGACCAGGAACGCATTATGTAGCTTATGTCAAAGAGGGATCCATCGTATGGTACTTTGACAGTTTTGGGAATTTGCCCCCGCCCATGGAACTAGTGACCTATTTTGGAAAGAGGATCAAGATATATTATAATGTGAAACGTGAGCAAACGTTTAACAGCCAACAGTGTGGACGTTTGTGTTTATTTTTTTTATATAAGACGCAGCATAAGCTAAAACGCCACCAGTATGTCGGCAGAAAGTAAAACGTTTACACTGCATGGACGTGGACCTGAAGTCAGCCTAGACTATTATCCGCCCATCGAATTGAGTGAAAAACCCTATGGTTTAGGACTTGTTTCTCTTGAAACGTACAATCGAATATACAACATACGTGAAAATGTGAACAACAAGTTTTACTATGATGATTCTGTGCTCACCCTGAACTCTGGCGGATACACGATCGATGACATTTATGAACACATTTATGTGGTGTTGATCAATGAGTATGGTTTAAAGACATTTCTCGACGGAACGCACAAGTTTGAACTTGTCGGAAATACCAACACTCATCGCTGCAGTATTTTTTCTACCTTCAACATTGACTTTAAAACACACCCCGATTCCATTGGCCCATTACTAGGATTTAAACCACGCGTGTTGGAGCCCAACAAAAAACATGAATCAGACCATGAAGTGAAATTCATTGAGGACCATCATGTGTCGGTGACGTGTAATATTATTAGCCAAGTGTACACCAATCAAGAACCATCGCATTCGCTTTATGACTTTATTGTGACATCGCCCAATGGGTATATTTTTCGTGAAAACCCTCCAGTGGTGCTTTTTCATGCTGTGGCTGTCGATAGTATTAGTAATATAACATTAAGACTGATCAATAGAGAGCAACAACCCATTGATCTAGATTCTACCACACCAGTGACTTACAAGTTGGTGTTAAAGCCACTATGAAGTTTGTGTATAAAGCAACAACGCCGTCTAGGAATAGTGTTAGTTGTTTGCCACGTGAATACACGTTAACATCTCAAGACAAGCAAATTTTACAGCATTTGGGTTACCACGTCAACCCCCATGATGAATTATATCCTAGAGGTAGCGAACCGCATCGAGGAGCAACCAGGAGTGGTAAGAATTTATCTCCATTCCTATCAAGCTCAAATACCTGGACTCAATAACAATGATGAAATTAAATTTGTTATCAACAACCATGATATTTACACCCTACCGCATGAAAGTGTCATTCAGATTGAAGGTCGGCTCACCAAAGCCGATGGCTCTACACCCACCACATCCAAGTTGGCCAACCATGCTTTGGCCTTTCTGTTTTCTGAAGTACGTTACGTGATTAACGATATCGTGGTGGATAGCACTCGAAATGTGGGCATTTACAGTGTCATGAAACTATACCCCTCTTATAGTGAGGAAGAAGGTAAAACACTTTGCATGGCAGGTTGGTGTCCTGACTCGACCAATGACTGGATGGTACACACCGATGGGACCTTTACTTGATATTTACCTCTTAAACTGATTTTAGGCTTTGCCGAAGATCACCAACGCATTGTGGTCAACGCAAGCAAGTGCTTTATCTAGTGTGAGACAGGAGTGATAATAATGCACTCGAGGGAGCCGACAATGCCCCCACAGATTCGAAAATTCAACTACAACGCTTGCTATGGAAAGTGCCCCATGTGACCCTTGACGATAGCAAAAAAACTGGACTTAATCAAAATGGTAAAGAAAGATATGCCTCTACCCATGGAATTTAGAAGCTGGGCACTCCATGAGTATCCGCTATTGCCCACCACCAACACACACAGTTGGTCTGCAAAAACAGCTCGCAATACAGAGAGACCTCTCAACCTGATCATGGGTTTTCAAACGAATCGCAAGTATCAACAAACCAAAGATGCCACGCAATTTGATCACCTGCAATTGAGAAATGGATGTCTTTTCCTCAACGGAGCTGTGTTTCCCTATGAAGGACTGGATTTGGATTCTTCAAAAAATAAGTTTGGCCCCCTGTACAACTTGTTTTCTAAATTTCGATGGTCGTATTATCAAAAAGAGAACGGCCCCATGCTGCTACCCCAAGCGTTTAAGGCAAGAGCACCACTGATTGTCTTTGACTGTCCTTACCTGGAAGAGTCTGTCAAACCATCCAATATCGACATTCGATTAGATTTTGAAACGCATGACAATGTACCAGCCAATACGACGGCCTACTGTTTGATTATTCATCACAAACAAGTCAACTATTATCCACTGTCCAACCAAGTGACGAGTGTATAAATAACAGGTCAACCCACGTCAAGCCGCTCAGTCATGTCTTGCTTTAAAGCCTCAAGAGACGTTACATCCTTGAATTTAAACTCTGAGGAACAACGTTTCAAGACTTTTGCAACATGGCCAGTGCCTTTCATAAACCCTCAAGACTTGGCGGCCGCTGGATTCTACTATTTAAAAACAAGAGATGAAGTGAAATGTGCCTTTTGTCCCATCATCATAGACCAATGACAGGAGGGCGATGAACCTATGCAGGAACATCAGCGCTGGTCACCCGCCTGCCCCTACCTGTGTAGAATGGAAGTGGGAAATATACCCTGTCATTCAAGCTATCCCTCACTTGTGTCTCTGAGTGATGAACAAAAAACAAGTTACGATACATATGGACCGTATGGTGTCCATGGTGCTTCAGTGAGCAGCTCACCATCAAAAACGCCTAGTTTAGAGACATTGGGACATCATCGGTGTTATGGACGTTACAAACACAAGAGACTATATTGTTGTATCAGTTGGTATCGTCCTTATCCCAAAATGACAAAAGCCTGTAAGACGTGTTATGATAATAAAATGATGTAATTCTTAAATTCTTATTTTTTTCATGTCCCTCTGTCCTACCCTAACCTCAATTTGAAACTAGCATGGCAGGTAAGTCCATGTCATGACTACACCTTAGTCATTGATTGCCAGTCAGTCGTCAGTTGAACTTGGTCCAGGCAAGTGCCAACATGTTGCGCACACTCATTGTGGATTGCCAAGGGTTTAAAATTGGTGATAACAAATTTATATTTAAACAAGTGGCCATTATCGATTGTACCACGTTTTGGATATCGCAAGCTACGAATTTGCTATTTAAACCGCCCCATGCTTTTGATTTGTTGTGTGAAAAAGATCGTAAACAAACCCAGTGGATTAAAAATCATAGGCAACTAGACTGGAATCAGGGAACCATTTCCTATAAATATTTGGACGTGGTCATGGAAGCACACTTGTCCTCGGCCAATGCGGTATTTGTGAAAGGTAATGAATAAAGTCAATGGTTGCAACCATTTTTGGCGTCTTACTGTCAATGTATCGACCTCATGGAGTTGGGATGCCCCTCCCTGCAAACGCTCATGGATACTTGATCCTGTGGCAACATTACCCATACAGCCCTATCGCATGCGTGGCATCTCTTTCATTGGTTAACCACCCATGCCTGCTGGGAGTTGTTGAACAAAATTATAACTCAAGATTTACCTGTGAATGACGTCAGTGAGATTTCTACAAGCGACGTGTAAACATCTACAGCACGTGATACAATGGAGAAAGGCAATGCTACGGACAAAGCCATCGGCAAGTTCTTTGTGTGCAAAAAGAAACTAGACAATTTTACCAAAGAGGAACTCTTGACGCTGCCCAAGTCGTTCATTTATTATGTGGCCGCCAATGCGGTCAAAGAAATATGGCAACATGTACCAAAATCATGGACTCAAGACCCTGTGTTGAGTGAATTGCAACCCTGTACGGATTACGATCACCATAAGCAAGTGGCCATGGCAAAAATACCGTCTATGCGTCAGTGTGCGACTTGCCAGCTAGTGAAACTGTATCACGGTCATAAAAGTCCATGTAAAGACTTTGTTGAATCATTCCACGAGTGTCATGGCGAGAAAAAGCAACAACAACAACAACAACAACAACAACAACAACAACAACAACAACAAACACAAACATCGTCCACAGAAGAGGAGGAAGACCAAACCTTTTTACCATCGATGGAAAAGGATATGCCAGACCTGTACTGGCAATGGCGTCATTGACAAAGTGATTCAATACTTACCTTTCGAAATCCATCTTCCAGGTTATCCTTTTTGTGGCCCTGGAACTCATCTTGAAAAACGTTTACAACGTGGTGATGTACCCATTAATCTTTTGGATCAAGCATGCAAAGAACATGAGCTTTATTTTCGCCATAGTCATCCTGGTTTAAGACATGTGGCAGATAAATTGTTATTGAAAAAAGCTAAACAACGTTTCACATCCTGTGATGCCTCGGTGGGTGAAAGGATGGCAGCCCTGATTGTGATGAGTGCTATGAAAGGAAAGTTGATGATGCATGGACATAAACATTGAGGAATGGGATGTGTTTGTATTCTATATTTCTTTTGTCAATTCACTATGACTATGAAATAAAAAGAAAGGTTTACCAGAGCACGATGTTTTGTTTTTTTAATTTTTTGAAATCATGATGTTGATGGCTGATTTTTCATTTTCACATTTCACACACGATGAATTCACACATTGCCATTATTTGTCATTTTGCAATTTACAGTTTTTAAAAATGTTCGTTTCAAGTTTTACGTTTTTGATGATATGAATTTTTCCATTTTGCTGTTGACACTTTTTAAACAATGTCCGTTTGAAGTTTTTTGAATTTTCGTATTTTACACATGGCCATTTCCAGTTTCTAAAAATGTACGTTTTAAGTTTTGCGTTTTTGGTGATATGGAAACATGGATTTTCCATTTTGCTGTTTTCACATTTTTCCATTTGGTGTATGTCGAAAGTTGAGATTTGACAATGATGTTAATGCAAGTGCTTGACCATGGCGATGCTGCAGTGAGTTTATGGGATTGCGGAAACGTCGAGGTCTACGACCACTGCAGGTAAGACTGTTTTTACAAAAATAATGTCTATTGTCTGCCACATTTCAAAGAAAACAAAACTATTGAAAACAAAATGAGTATATAAGTGACCATTTACCCCCTCCCATCCACCCTACCTCACCGTTTTTGCTCTGGTCATACATAGACACCAGCTTTCTCTCTCTCTACTCATACATTCACACATGTCTTTGGGAACAAACACAACCACTTTATTTATTCCCAAAAGCACATTCTCGTCATGCACACTCATCCCAAAAGAACTTTTTAGTTTACCATTTACATTAAAAAAATACTAGTCATTAAAGTTACTAAAAAAATATTACTTATTTCATATTTACAAAAAAAAAGAATCAAACTATATACCAATCAAAATTTTTAAAATAATAAGGTTGCATAGAACTTTTTTAAGAGCAAAAGGTCCAAGTGGGTTGCCACTATTTACAAAATCTACTATTTACAATGGCAAAAACCAATATTTACAAAATACTAAATCTACAAGTTACATAAAGCTATGTCCCATAAACGATTAAACAGTGAAATCACACCTCCTCCTCCTTGCGATCATAACCCCAGGGCAGGCTGGTGAGCAGGTCATCAGCCCACACACGTTTGTAATCCATGGAGGCGAGGGTGCGTTTTCTCTGTTCCACAAGATACATATGATGGTTGCTGAATTGTATCCTGCACTGTGTATGAGACATAGCTTTGCCAGTGCGTAAAACCACTAGATTGTCATCAACACGTAGCGATTTTACCACTGCCCTACCTACACCTTTTGCTCTTTTGGCTTCCTTATAGCCTAGTGTGCGGTAAGCATACATTTTTGATGCCAAACCTACGAATTCCGTCATAATGGAATCACCGCATTCATCTTTTAAAACGCCCATTACCTTTTTGTTTTTTATGGGCAGCTGAAACACGTTGTCAGCGCTATAGCAAGAGGTGTCGAACCAGTCACTATGCTGCCTCATGACGTCATAGGGGTTGCAGTGGCGAATGTGGTAAATGAATGAGTCCGTGTCCATATACAAAAGAGAGACGTCCTGAAAATGGCGTTTGGCAAACTCATAGTGAAATCGATACATGACCGATTTAGAAAAGTCTAAAATGACTTGACCCAAGTAAATGGGTTTATCCATGGTCACGCTGGTCTTACTCAATTCAATAGTAGCCAAATCCTCATCGATAATGTTGATCGATTTAAAATTTGGCTTGGCAATGTACCGCCGGGCACCCCACCGCCCCTCCCAGACATTGACCAATTTAATGTCTCGGTATTTGCGGACATTCTCCATGGACTTACCATAGATGCAGTTGTTCATTAATTTAAAAAAATTAATTTCAAACTGCTGTGTTGCCATTTGCTGGTGCTCTGTGTTGAGTCGCATGTATGGCTCAAGCCATGCTTTTTGAGCAAAAGAAATACCCCTGTGGATTTTCTTCAACACCAAGCCCTGGTCGAGGCATTGCACCAACATATGGATATGTAGCACATACCGATTTTTGTTGTAAAGTGTGCCCATGAGTTTTTCAATTTTCACTTTACTGTCAGGGGGAACCATTTGCTCAAGGCAGAATGGGAAATTGGCATGTTCATCATACAAGGATGAGGGATATTCAATATCCACTTCTAGCACATATCCACGGCCTGATTCTTCACATCAAATTCTGACATTTGTTTGTCTGTCAGCCAAACAAACTTCCCATAGGGCAAAGGCTGACTCATGGCGTAACCGTACAAATTATTCACGCCATAGTACATTAAGTACGATTCTGGCTTGTCTGGTGAATAATCAGGCATGTAGACATTGTTCGCTTCGGCATGGCGTTGGTTAAGCGACACAAAGCCGCCACGAATGCCCTTTTCAAAAAATAGAACCATGTCTACATCAGTGAGTAAATCCAATTCCACTTGAGTGTATTTCAAAGCGGCATCGAACGAGAGCCCAGGACTCGTATAATAGTGAGCCGGGTCAAGACCGTAAATGTGTTGACACAACTCACGGAATTTTTGAAACACATCGGTGAGCAGCAATACATCCAGTTTTAGGTAATGCAAAGCATATTCACTTAGCGTGTTCATGCCAAACACTCGCCAAACTTGACATGCATGTGCATAGTCTTCATCGGAAACGGTACTGCGTGTTAATTTCGAGTAAAATTTCTCTTGTGGTGGGAGTTTTCCTTGCTTTAACACGTCCCAGCTATTGCAGAAATCATACGGGAAAATACCTTTCCGAATGCACAATTGAAATTGCTCAGGATCATTAAAATGCATTCTAGTATTTTTAATTCCTCCTCATTCAAGCCATTCACAAGGCTGTCTAGCGAGGATGCCATAAAATTAAAGGAATCCGAAAATCGAATGCTAAAGTCGCTCAACCTCCATGTCAGGGCTGTAAAACGCTCATGGTTTTGGGGAATAATGGTAATCGAGCCCTTGTTGACATGACCCAATTCACGAATCAAAAACTGAATGTCATAATTCCCCAGATTGTGGAAAAAGGCACTGATGAAACGAGGAGCTGGAAAGTTCAAATTGCATTTACTATGCGCAGCTCCACGAACCTCCCCCGTAAAGTGCGAGTGATCACGAACGGTGTCTTCAGCACTGATCAGTGTCTTTTCGCAAATATGGCATGTCGTGGCATGCTCATACTGCTGCTGCTGTTCTGGAGATAGGCTCATGGGTACTGGGTGGTCCAGTAATTCCTGTACATCATGAGCCAACTTGACAAGTTCATCCAAGAACCATTTGGCACAATATGGCCCCTCACGGTATTTGTAAACGGATTGTGTGGGGTCATAGGCACACACCACATTAAATCCTATGGCAAAGGGTTCATGTTTTTGAATGGGTGTGGTTGAGCTAATGGTGGGATATGGTTCACATCCCACCATGGGTGTGGTGAGAGCTTCGAAATCGGCGTATACCACAAAGGGAACAGTGTCAAGCTTATGAATGTCCTTAAACTTTAACACAGCCTTGTCCCCTTGTGGCGATATCAATCTCACCGCTTCCTGAGTAACAAAATCTACCCTATGACGTTCCAAAAGCGTAGAGGTTTTAAAATATTGCAAGCAACGATCACAAATATGTTTTTTACATTTATATTTAGTCATTTGACTGCTTAGCAATCTACTCAGGCTTTTAATCAGGCAATAGTGATTCACCTCTCCTACAGATAGATATAAAATATGAATGTGTTGTCGTTTCGGTTCTTTTGTGGCATAAAGAGGACCCACAATCTCATCACCATCAAGGCCATACACCATGAACGAAAAGTGCTGGTTGTCTTGTTCAAACCTATGGATCTCGGTTAAGTCCATAGGGAACGACACTCGAGTTAAATTTAAAGTTTGATTTAATTCAACAAACTTGGCCTTGTACTTTGCTGGTCTGTTAACATGACGGTCTTGAGCTGGCTGCAAATACGCAGCCACAGCCCACAGGAAGCAATCATTGTCATGATTCTCAATATTCACCACAGCCTTTTTCAAAGCTATTGCTGGTGGTGTTTTAATATAGCTAGACCCAGCATTCAACGGATTGAAATGACAAATGTTGATATGTAGATTATGAATTTTGTCCAAGGCAAGGCCACTCGGTCCTTGTTGCAGTTTATCAAATTTTGATAGCAAGGCATTCACCACATGGCTTTGATACCACTCGTTCAGATTATCGGCTATCAAATGCTCTCGCATTTTACTGCAAATATAGAATGTCTCTTTATGCTCTACGTCCTTCTTTTTATATATGAACTCGCACACTAGTTCTGTATTCACCTTTAAACCTGTATGCAACCTTTGCGCTGTACAAATTTCAATTTTAAAAATTTCAAAACAAGATTGTAAAAATCCTTTGGGAATCAAATTTTCTAACATTGACCACAAGACCAGAGCACACACGCGATTCGAAACAACTGTTTAGGGGTTCCCAAGTTAACGTATCCACAGCAGTAAAAGACATTATTTAGAAAGAACACTCTCACCTGAGTTTTGAGCTGTAGACTGCTTGACAATGGCCCCAAACACACACGTTCCTGGTTATCAACAGAGGTCAAGCGTTTTCCAACACTCTAAAAAGAAATAAAATAAACCAGCATAAGTATATCCATTCCATATAGTTTATGCATTTCATAAACAAAACAAAATCAAACAGGTTATATATAAAAAAACAAATCTCACCTTGACGTGTAATGCTTTGCTTATTTTCGTCTCGTGGGCTAGTGTGGAAATGGTTTCCTTTTCTAGCTGTCTGTCTTTCTCTCTTTCTCAATCTCTTTCCCACAGACACACGACAGGTAGGCTATACACGTTATCTGCCAGCAAATAAATAAACATTTAATTATAACTTTAACAATCAATAAATAATTGCATGTAAATATATATAAATCAATAAATATATTAATGAATGAATAAACACCTACCTCACAACAAGGTTAAGTATTTTCCACCAACACCAAAACTGTTAAACAACATCAAGTGTTTCACGCAATGCAGTGTGTTCAAAGGTAGTCACCTAAGTGAGAGTAGAAATGATAACGACATGGCTTTATATATGTTACGTTGCATGCATAATCATTTTTTTTCTCACGCTTTGAACATTCTCTTATCGTGCACGTGCACAGCCAACGCCCAAGGTGAACACCTATGGCAGATCAAATTTCACATGAACTTGCATTTTGTCACGTACGAAGCAAGACAGGATGCAACTTGTTTAGCGTACATGTTATCTCACACGTGTGTGCATGCATTTCGCACTCCCCTGCCACCACGATGGTCAGACTATTTCACCTTCAAGTGTCCTAAGCGTCTTTGTCATTTTTCAATTGCACTTGTTGTCAAGTCAGATCAGCGCATTCCAATAAGCTCAAATGACATTCACCTCCTGCTCGTCTGCTCCTTGGCAAGTTTGTTTTCTGTACTCGCTTCGACCAACATAGAACCAAGTTCTCATCACCGTTTACACATTAAAGGCTCTCTTCAGGGGTAAAATGTGTGAAAAAAACGAACCCTCGCTCTGTCATACACCGACCCGCCGAAATAGCGATTGTTCTATTAAGCATGGTCCTTGTGGTTAGCGATAGGTTCGTTGAAACACATACCCAGCAGTATCGTCTCTCTCAACCACCACGCTTCATGAACATAAAAAACAGGTAAAGAAAAATATTTTTTTCATCATGTATGGCGTTAAGCTCTTTCTCAAAATGTCAAACATAGTTTCAAAAAGGGGGCATTATCTTGAGTCCTAGGACACCTCGTTCACGTCTCTAGCGTTATGGGTTTGCGAGATAGAGCAAAAAGACTAAAATCATGGTTTTACCTCAACATGGTTTTTCATTCCTGCTCAACACGAACATCCTCGGCAAGAGGGCAACGCAATGAAAAAAATGACACCTCGCACTCGTCTCTAGGCTTATTGGTTCGTGAATTATCAGCAAAAATCACAAAAAACATTTGTTTACCACAAAATCGAGTTTCCAATTTTTTTTAATATAACGAGTGGTCCATAGCAAAGACGACGTCAGCCCGAATCCTTGGACCCCTCGTACACGCCGCTATCATGATTGGTTCGCGAAATATAGCCAAAGGTCTAAAATCACGTTTTCCCCCCAAGAAACCATGTTTCCAGCATTTCACCTTTTCGACACCTACGTTCCCGTAAAGAGCGCAACAAGGCGAAAAAAACGAATCCAAGCACGCGCTCCTAGCATGACTCCTTCCATTCCAAGGTCGCAGGGGCTCACAACTTTCTAAGTGTAGCAGCTTCCCCATCATCCCATTACTGTCAGGCTTTTATCCTAGAGACTTGAAATTTATTTTGAGGATAGAGGGCGTAGGGATAATTGATTTACGTCAAACAATTTTTTGTAGAGTTCCTAGTTTCCTAAATATAGGATTTTCAACATTACACTTTTTCAAATTACATAAAAAATAAAAAAGTTTTATTACAAAAAATAAAGGACATGGAGACCTTTCGTTTGAACCATGGCACAACGTTCTACCATGTATGGTTTTCAAACTATCACCTATTTTCGAAAACGAAAAATTTCAAAAAAAAAATGAAAAATATAATACATGGTCCATAGGAAAGAGAACGTCAGCTCGAGTCCAACGACAACTCATTTGTCAACATCCGGCCATGCGTTCGAGATATATTGATTATTTAACATGGCTGAGGCTTAGTAGTGGGGCAAGGAGAATTCTGGAGTGGGGCAGAACCCCTACTACCCCACCCCCCTACTCTTGTGGACGAGTCCTTGTTGATGAGTCCCTTTGGACTGATATCTTTGGACCGGCCCCTTTGGACTGGTTCCTACGGACTAGCCCATGAATTTATTTGAATTATGTCAAAGGGCCTAACTACATTTTGCGTGTAAAGCAGTGTGTTGAACTGACGTTCACCAGTCCTCCACTACTATAATGTGATAACGATATGAAAGGAAAGTGACGAAATACATGTGAACATACAAGAGATCTAATATGGTGGATGGATGTGTTCTAACGAGTCATTTGTAGTTGAAAGAGAATAATACATGTTCTTAAGATGTTAAAACTGAGGAGATGGTACGTGCAGTAAACCGACTTTTTACTTCCTGTGTCATATTACAGACATGACAGAGAGCGCGCAGATCTGTTGCTATGACTAACGCTGCAGTAATTTGAAACCGCAAGTGTTCATGAAGACAATGGGTGATGATCATGCAAAGTTAGCAGTTATTGGATATAACACAGGTGTTCCTTCCGGTGTCATGTTGCTGACATGGCAGAGAGCGCACAGTTTTATTGCTATGGCTAACGCTGCAGTAATTTGAAACCCCAGGTGTTGAGACAATGGGTGATGATCATGCAAAGTCAGCAGTCATTGGATACCACACAGGTGTTCCTAGTGTACTTTGAACACTCAGCAGTGTTGGGAAGAGGAATTGCAATGATCTGCAAAATCTGCTGACACGAGCGATGAGAGTTTATATAATGAGGTGTCATATATTTCCCTATGTCAGTCTTTATTACTCGCTTTGAGTGAACAGTGCTCTATTACTGCTCAAGAGTTGTAAAAAAGCCTTTTTGATAGAAAATCATTAAATTATTTTGCAAGGTAAGTACTTATTATTAATGGATTGTAGTCTTTTATTACTAATTGATGTTGAAGTTATTGATTGGAATGTATTTATTGATTGATTTATTGATTTGTTTACAGATAATTGGGTTCATGTAGGTAACCAGATTCCTACAATCTGTTCATACAGTGGCAGCAGTTGATAAATTATAAAAAGGTAAGTGCCCCTCTAATAACTTTTAAACAGTTAGAGTGATATTTTCCGATGTTCACCACTACATGTTAGTGAAAATGGTATATTTGACAATCAAGAGTTGGATCTACTTGACCATGGTGTGTAAAGCTAATTTTGTAGGTTAGATTTTGATTACCGCTCTATTAAGTCTGAATGTTCATTACTAGGTGTCAGTGACAGAGGGAATATTTAAAGACTTATCCTCAGTTCACCTAACATAACCTAACTTTACCTAACTTAACCTTGTCACGT
Source organism: Meconema thalassinum (assembly GCA_946902985.2). Lineage (NCBI taxonomy): Eukaryota > Metazoa > Arthropoda > Insecta > Orthoptera > Tettigoniidae > Meconema > Meconema thalassinum. The sequence goes on from OX336389.2 coordinate 890,795,919, forward strand.
GACTTGTTTTACAAGTTTAGACTTGCTTTACGACTGACTATGACGTCACACTTAGCTCACTTAACTGATGGCTGCTGGCTTCTATCACGTGACATGTTCTACAAGTTTAGACTTCTTGTAAGACTGGCTATGACGTCACACTTAGCTCACTTAACTGGCGACCGCTGGTTTCTACCACTCTATCAAGTTCCAATGTTCACCGCAAGGTGTCAGTGACAGTGGTATGTAGTAACCCCCAGTTAGAACTACATAAAGTTAGACTTGCTATGAGTTCACAGATGATCGATTTAAATACCCTGCTATAACCATTGACTGGAATATAATTAAACTATTTATATTGTACTTTGTTTTATCATTTATTATCATTTATGATTTCTTTCTTTTATAGGTAATTTCGAAAGTGACCATCATGTGCAAGTGTGGTGACTGTAAGAAACAGTTCTCAAGACCTGAAAGCCTTCAACGGCACGCAAATGTTAAACATGACATTAAAATATTTGTGTGCAGTCATTGTGCTACCACCTTTAACAGACAAGATAATCTTGCACGACATGTAAATTTAATGCATGTCAGTTCAGCACCATTTTCGTGTTCAGTTTGCGAACTTGGTTTTTCTGCTGTAAAGCGATAACAATCCCACATGGTTGCAGTGCATGGTGAACAACAGGAATTGAAATCTGTAAAGCCATCAACTAGCACGGAACCTTTAAATGAATGTGATGCTCAAAAGCATAACCTTTCTCAAGATTGTGAAAATAGTTGTGCAACAAAAAGAAAGAAGAATGGTGAACCTTCGATAACACATTGTAATGTATGTAATATTGATATACCTTCTTCAATCATTCATGGACATTTACACAGTATTCATAATAAAAATAACGCTTGCCATGAAAGAAATTCTGGAATTATTCAACAAATTGGTAGTGCATTTAAAAGTCAAATTGCTAGTTATAGACTTTATAGTAAAGAAAAAACCCAAAGTATTGAATCATTTTTAAAAAATGTTCAACCTACTGTGTTTGACTTGGTGGAAAATGTTTTAGTAGAGCATAAAACAATTAAAATGAATTTTGAACTTTTTGGACTCTATGTAAAAACTGGGAACGAAGGTGAAATTACGGATATCAAATCTTTTAATACAAAAACATAATTGTTAGCGAATCAACTAATATTAGTGATATAAAACAAAATATTTCAAGTGTTATCATTGTGAAGAGTGAAGAGTTCCAGGAAAGGGAGTCAGGCTGGGCGTTGCTTGAAGTACTTTATTTAGAAACCAACATGAATAAATACAACCCCCTTCGATCTTCATCATATATTGATTTACCTGCATGGATCAAACGGAAGGAAGCTGTTGTGAACGTTTGGAATAATGATGAAGCATGATTTGCATGGGCTGTAACCTCAGCTCTCCATTCACCAGTGGGGCATATGGATAGAACATCATCCTATCCTCACTATTCTTCAGTGTTAGATTTAAAAGAAATAGAATTTCCTATGGCGATAAAAGACATTCAACGTTTTGAAGAGCTGAACAATGTAAGCATTAATGTTTATGGAATTGGAAATAAGAGTATAGTAGGTCCTCTATATTATACTCAGGAAAAAAATGCTCATGTAAATTTTCTGTACATAACTGAAGGTGAAAACGCCCACTATTGTTGGATAAAACATTTAAGTAGACTTGTTGGTAGTCAAGTATCAAAACATAAATCTAAGAAGTGGTTGTGTGATGGTTGTTTGCTATATTTCAGAAAAGAGGATCAACCAACTCAACATCAAAAATGGGGTTGTAATCATGTTTGTACGGTATTACCGACTCCTAAAAATAACATTCTAAAATTTAAGGATTATGAGAAACAGCTTCGAGTACCTTTTGTTATATATGCTGACTTCGAGGCTTTGCTAAAACCATTTAATACATGCTCATCGAATCCAGCCCAACCTTTCACCAACACTACTCACATTCATGAACCTTTTAGCTTTGCATATTATATTAAATGTAGTTATGATGACTCTTTAAATAAGTTTGAGCTCTATAGAGTACCTGATACACCTAAAATTTTTATGGAAAGGCCTGAGAAAGATGCCATCCGTATATCCTCTATTTTAAATATGATCATTCCAATGGAGCCACTAACTTCATCAGAGCAAATGAATTTTGAAACTGAAACTAATTGTTTTATATGTGGTGAATGTTTATATACAGACAGGGTTCGCTACCATTTAACAGGAAAATATCGTGGTGCTGCTCACCAAGAATGTTATTTAAATTATAGAGTAAGTAAATTCATTCCGGTCATTCTACATAACGGTAGCAAATACGATAACCACTTTATTGTTAATGAATTTGGAGCTTCAGATGTGAAAATTGATGTGATTGCAAATAATAAGGAACAATACATATCGTTCACAAAATACATCAAAACTAGCAATAAAAACAACATTAAACTGCGATTTTCAGATTCATTCCGCTTTATGCCGAGTAGTCTTGATAATCTGGCTAGTAATTTAAAATCAGATCAGTTTCATGAAATTCAACGTGTCTTTCCTAAAGAAGATGATTTTAATTTGATTCGTTAAAAGGGTATATTCCCTTATGAATATATTAACTGTGTGGAACGTCTTGAGGAGTGTTCTTTACCACCGAAAGATGCATTTTACAGTTCCTTAAACACAAGTCATATCAGTGATCAGGAATATTTACATGCACAACGTGTATGGACACAGTTCCACATTCAAACTTTAGGAGAATTTTCAGACTTATATTTGAAACAGCTGTGTTATTATTAGCAGATGTTTTTGAAAATTTTCGGAATGTTTGTATGAAAACGTATGACCTTGATCCTTGTCAGTATTTCACTGCTCCTGGGTTAAGTTTCAGTTCAATGTTGAAAAAAACGAAAGTAAATTTAGAATTAATGACTGATATAGACATGATCAATTTTATAAAATCATCAATTCGAGGTGGATTAAGCCAATGTAGTGGACGGTACTCTAAAGCGAATAATAAATACATGCCTAGCTACAACCCTTGTGAAGAGTCAAAGTATATTGTCTACCTCGATGCAAATAACCAATATGGTTGGTCTATGAGTCAATATCTACCACTGAAAGATTTTCGCTGGCTGACACAACCTGAAATTGAAGTCTTACATGTTGACACTCTTAATGATAACGATGATAAAGGATATATTTTAGAGGTAAATCTTGAGTACCCTAAAGAGTTACATGGTGATCATAATGATTTACCATTTTGTCCTGAGAATATGAAATCTCCATACATCACATCACGAACAAAAATGTTAATTGCTAATGTAAATGTAAATGTAAATATGTAATACATTATCAAAACTTGAAACAGTGTCTACAGCATGGATTGAAATAACTAAAATTCATCGCGTATTGCAATTTCATCAGTCAGCATGGCTCAAACCGTATATTGATCTAAACAATAATTTAAGAACACAGTCAACAAACGCGTTTGAAAAAGATTTTTATAAACTCATGAATAATAGTGTTTTTGGAAAGACTATGGAGAACGTTGATAAACGAGTTGATGTAAAGCTGATAACAAAGTGGGAGAATGATGGTAAAAGGTATGGTGCGAGCAACTTAATAAGCAAGCCTAGCTTTCATAGCTGTTCAATTATTCATGAGGATTTAGTTGTAATACAAATGAATCGTCTTAAAGTAACTTACAACAAACCCATATATGTGGGTTACTCCATTCTAGAATTATCAAAAACACTTATGTATGAATTTCACTATGATTATATAAAGAAAAACTATCTTGATAATGCTAAATTACACTACACAGACACAGATTCTTTTATTTATGAGTTTAAAACTGATGATTTTTATGAGGATATCAAAACTGAGCTAAATAGGTTTGATACAAGTGACTACCCCGAGGATAATATTTACCATTTGCCTCTACTAAACAAAAAGGTTCTTGGGAAATTTAAGGATGAATGTGCTGGTGTTATTATAGACACCTTTGTAGGCACCTTTGTAGCCACAAAATCTAAATCATACAGCTATATGACTATTGATGATGTAGTAGTAAAAAAAATAAAAGGAGTGAAAAAGAATGTTGTTAGTAAAGAGTTAGATATAAGTGATTATAAAAACTGTATAGTTAGTAACCCACCTGTATTATATAAGGAAATGTGTGTATTTAGAAGTAAAAATTATCAGCTACATACCAATTTGCTGAACAACGTTGCTTTAAGTAATGAAGACAACAAACGATTCATTATACCCAACACATTTGATACTCTTGCTTGGGGAAACAGTCGCATTGACGACTATTACTTTACTTAATTCTAATGATCACTATATTGTAATATTTGTAGTGTGTTTTATATTGTAATATTTTTTGTAAAAACTGTAAGTAGAATGTATAATGTTAGGCTACTGTAGTTTAGTAAAAATAAGATAAGTAATACATTTTAGTGTAAAATGTTTGCTTTTTTATACTACGAAAAAGATTTTTTAAAATGTACAGAATGTGTGAACTAAACCAGGGGAGTGTAAAAAATGTAAAGTGAAAATTGTAAATATCCATGTGTGAAAAAATGAAATGGCTATCACCATTTTTTAAATTAAAAGATATAGTGATCTGGTGAACCTTATTTTATTTCACAACAACAATAAAATGTACAGAATGTGTGAACTAAACAAGGCGAATGTAAAATATGTAAAGTGGAAATTGTAAATATTCATGTGTGAAAAAATGAAAATGAAGAAATGGCTATCACCATTTTTACAATTAAAAGACATTGTGTTCTGGTAAACCTTGTTTTTATTTCACTACAAGTAGGGCTTTACAAAATAGAATACAAAGAAATACCAATTCCTCAATCCATTTCATTGTTCATGTCCACTCATCATTAACTTTCCTTTTAAAGCACTCATTACAATAAGGGCTGAGCCTGAATACAGGCATGCAAGTGCTGAAACCCCTGGATTAGCTTACTGGGATTTTTCCAGTAAATAAATTTAACAAATGATTTTTAGGGGTAAACAAAGCATTAGCATTATCATCATTATTATCATCATAGGCATTATCATTAGCATTATAATCATCATTATTGTTACTATATAGTCCTTTTTGATCCTTTTGCAATACCACATTTTGCACAGTCTGTGTTGACTTTGATAGTGTTGGGAGTTTTTCAGACATTGACAACTGTCCTAATACGACTTTCTGAGGAGATGATAAATGCTTTTTAACAAACAATCCACTATCTTGAGCTGCAATATCTTTTTTTCTCCGGAATAGTGTTTTAGCATTTTGAAGATTTTTTTAACAGCAACGATGTTTTATCTGTTACACTACATTGATGATCACTCACACTTGAGACCTCACTATTTTTACTTTTTAACTCACCTCGTCACTGTTTGAACGATGTTTTGAACAACGCCAAATAACAGTTCTATTTTTATAGGTTCCTTTTACAATATATGTATATTCTTTATAGTATGCAAAATGGCTTACCATAGCTATTCGTTGGTAATTTCATATCATTTGTTAAGCATGAAATAATCTCTAGTAAAGTTCGCTCGATAATATAAATCATAGTTTAAAGTGGGAGCAAAAATGGGTGCAAAGGTAGGTGAAAAATTGGGAGCAAAAGTGGGTACAAAAGCGGGTGCAAAAGTGGGTGCAAAGGTAGGTGCAAAAGTGGGTGCAAATGTGGGTGGAAAGGTAGGTGCAAAAGTGGGTGCAAAAGTGGGTGCAAAGGTAGGTGCAAAAGTGGGTGCAAAAGTGGGTGCAAAGGTAGGTGCAAAAGTGGGTGCAAAGGTAGGTGCAAAAGTAGGTGGAATAGTGGTTGCAAAATTGGTGGATTATGGCGGTGGTTTATGGTGGCTATTGTTGGTGGCTTACGGTGGGGGCCTATGGAGGACGGGTCCTTGTTGACGGGTCCCTGTGGGCGGGTCCCTTTGACATAATTTGGATAAAATGCAAGGGCCAGTCCATAGGGATCAGTCCAAAGGACCCACCCACAGGGACCCGTCAACCAGGACCCGTCCTCCATAAGCCACCACCGTAAGCCACCAACAGAAGCCACCAGAAACCACCGCCCTAAGCCACCAACCTAAGCCATCCACATAAGCCACCAACAAAAGCGACCACAAACCACCGCCATAAGACACCAATTTTGCAACCACTTTTCCACCTACCTTTGCACCCACTTTTGCACCCACTTTTGCACCTACCTTTACACCCATTTTTGCACCCACTTTTGTACCCACTTTTGCACCTACCTTTGCACCTACCTTTGCACCCACTTTTGCACCTACCTTTGCACCCACTTTTGCACCACCTTTTGCACCTACCTTTGCACCCACTTTTGCTCCCACTTTAAGCTATGATTTATATTATCGAGTGAACTCTACTAGAGATTATTTCATGCTTGACAAATGATATGAAATTATCAACGAATAGCTATGGTAAGCCATTTTGCATACTATAAAGTATATACATATATTGTAAAAGGAACCAATAAAAATAGAACTGTTATTTGGCGTTGTTCAAAACATCGTTCAAAACAGTGACGAGGTGAGATAAAAAGTAAAATAGTGAGGTGTTAAGTGTGAGTGATCAATGTAGTGTAATAGATAAAACATCGTTGCTGTTTAAAAAAAATCTTCAAAATGCCAAAACACTATTCCGAAAAAAAGGTATTGCAGCTCAAGGTAGTGGTTTGTTTGTTAAAAAGCATTTCCTCAGAAAGTCGTGTTAGGACAGTTGTCAATGTCTGAAAAACTCCCAACACTATCAAAGTCAACACAGACTGTGCAAAATGTGGTATTGCAAAAGGATCAAAAATGACTATATAGTAATAATAATGATGATTATAATGCTAATGATAATGCCTATGATGATAATGATGAAAATGATAATAATGATGATAATGCTAATGCTTTGTTTACCCCTAAAAATCATTTGTTAAATTTATTTACTGGAACAATCCCAGTAAGCTAATCCAGCGGTTTCAGCACTTATATGCCTGTATACAGGCTCAGCCCTCATTGTAATGAGTGTTATAAAAGGAAAGTTAATGATGAGTGGACATGAACAATGAAAAGGATTGAGGAATTGGTATTTCTTTGTATTCTATTTTGTAAAGCCCTATTTGTAGTGAAATAAAAACAAGATTTACCAGATCACACTGTCTTTTAATTGTAAAAATGGTGATAGCCATTTCTTCATTTTAATTTTTTCACACATGAATATTTACAATTTCCATTTTACATTTTTTTACATTCGCCTTGTTAGTTCACACATTCTGTACATTTTGTTGTTGTTGTGAAATAAAATATGGTTCACCAGATCACTATATCTTTTAATTTAAAAAATGGTGATAGCCATTTCATTTTTTCACACATGGATATTTACAATTTCCACTTTACATTTTTTACATTCCCCTTGTTTAGTTCACACATTCTGTACATTTTTTAAAATCCTTTTCGTAATATAAAAAAGCAAACATTTTACACTAAAATGTATTACTTATCTTATTTTTACTAAACTACAGTAGCCTAACATTATACATTCTACTTACAGTTTTTACAAAAAATATTACAATGTAAAACACACTACAAATATTACAATATAGTGATCAATAGACTTAAGTAAAGTAATAGTCGACAATGCGACTGTTTCCCCAAGCAAGAGTATCAAATGTGTTGGGTATAACGAATCGTTTGTTGTCTTCATTACTTAAAGCAACTTTGTTCAGCAAATTGGTATGTAGCTGATGATTTTTACTTCTAAATACACACATTTTCTTATATAATACAGGTGGGTTACTAACTATACAGTTTTTATAATCACTTATATCTAACTCTTTACTAACAACATTCTTTTTCACTCCTTTTATTTTTTTACTACTACATCATCAATTGTCATATAGCTGTATGATTTAGATTTTGTGCCTACAAAGGTGTCTATAATAACACCAGCACATTCATTCGTAAATTTCCCAAGAACCTTTTTTTTACTAGAGGCAAATGGTAAATATTATCCTCAGGGTAGTCACTTGTATCAAACCTATTTAGCTCAGTTTTGATATCCTCATAAAAATCATCAGTTTTAAACTCATAAATAAAAGAATCTGTGCCTGTGTAGAGTAATTTAGCATTATCAAGATAGTTTTTCTTTACATAATTGACACGGGGATGGCCAGGGTGGATGGCCCTACTTACCTGTCTTTAGAGGTCCGCCTCGCTAACACCAACTCACCGCCAGTTGACATGCCCCAACAGAAAACACCTAAAGGAGGAAGAATGTGAAGAAGAAGGAAACCCACAGGTTCGTCTACAGAAACCCCCCGATAACTAACATAACTGCCACCAACGAAATGATGCCACAACAGTATCTTTCCCAAAAGAATATTTAATGTTAAAATTTAAAAGAACACCCCCACCAGAAAACAGAACATGCATCAGCCAGCATTAAATTACAAAAATAAAATAAAACCTCAGCTAGAATTCTCACTGAAGAATTAAAAAAATTTAAAGGTCGATAACAATTAACAATTACCTGAGGAAAGAGAAAGAAAAGCTACAAACCAAATAAACACTTAATAAGCACCTGACATACTCCCAACGGAACCATGAGGGCCTTGGAGAATAAAAAAAAGTAAATAGTGCAAAATTTTACCATAAACAAGGTACCGAAATAATAACGTAGGAGTACAAAAGAAAACTCCAAAAAAGGAAAACCAAAGGAAAATTTAAAAACAAAATAAGTTAACCAACACCACCATGACCCATGAACGTGCACTTCAAAAGCACGCCAGAAACAAAAACCATAATGCACTTCTGTCGACAAGTTACCATGGCGACCAAGAACAGTTGAAGGTATATCAGTACGTATTTATGAGAAACGCCTAATTTTACATTTAAAAAAATCTCCAGTGAGAAAACAGCAAGATATAAACAAACCCTAGACATTACGAGGTCAAAAGGTTTTTAAAAGGCAACGGATCAAAAATAAAAACCGATCGACTAATGATCAAATTAGGCCTACTTTTCCATAGATTAGTCTGGTCAGTGTTAGAATGTAATAAAAAGAAAAATGCTTTAGCCAGTCGCCAAATAATAAAATAAGAAGAAAAACAGAAGTGTTCCCCGGACTTATATTGTTTAACAAAATTTTACATTTTTAAAGGTGACACATCTATGCCAAAGTAAACCTTCAGAACAAAAAAAAACTTTCAGTACACAATGCAAAATATGGAGCTCCAAAAATTTAAAATAAATAAAAGGCCAACACATACCTTAATAAGTCCTTTTGGGGAGACACTAATTTTTACAACACTATTTAGGTATCCTTAAAGGATTTATATCACCAAAAATAAAATAAAATATGAGATGGTTGCCAAACGCCGTCGAAGAGAAGCACACCACGCATCGTATTTCCATATTAAGGCCCAAGAAAATATTTTCACGATTATCACAGATTATAGTTGCACACTAATTCTTCTTGTATCATCAAATACTGGGATAAATCCCCAAGTTAGCGGGGACGAGGGCAAAAGCCCTCGCCCCTAGACGAGATTCCCAATATGCGTCTTTTTTCACACAGCGATCAGTCACAACTCATTATTCACAAGATGGATGACAAAAGCGAAGAAGGCCACCCAGCACGCACCAGGTTTATTTAAATTGGACCAATCCAAATTCGCCACACACACTACGACAATGTGAAAACCAAATAATATTCACACGACACCATTAAAATGTTTTGGCGGCATGATGCATATATAGTCTTTTGTTTAAATGACGTATAATACTATATTTTTAAATATGTCTTGATTAGGATGAGATCAGAAGACACCACTCATGCACTCTAGCGGTCGAAGATACAACCACGGCCAGAGGCGCCGAAGTCCGATAGATACTGCCATCTCAAGTTCATTTGCGGAACCAAGCCATCAGGCGGGCGCTTTAAATGGCAGGGAACACATGTATATAGGGGATATGGATTTTAAAAACGTTGGGACGGGCTTTTGCACGTAACAGTCTCCCTCCCTTAAGCGTGAACTCCGTTCACGTATATGCCTAGGCATAGGCAGAACTCCATAACTAGTCGATTCACCAAGCATGTTTCCAGAAGATAATGTTCACCAGTTAACTCCAATTGATGGATAAAAACCACATCGTTTTGGTTAGGAAGATGCAGGGTCAGATTATCAGTGAAGGGATAATTGATCACCTCGCAAACCACTTAGTTAACAGTTTCACTGTGTCCATAAGTCCACAGAAACGCAGAACACCAGCACCTGCAGTGCTTTCAGAGTCCGAGACACGTTAGGTACATTTTCAAAAGGTCCAATGTTGTTAGCTTTAGACGAAGTAGGTGGATGCAATGTGCAAGATATCATGCGACGAGTGGGCAGCCATTTACAAAACAGAAGTTAATCTTATTTCAAAAATAAAAGTTTACAGAAGTTACTAATTCTTAATACATTTTATAAAAGAGAAACAAGGTTGAATTAATATGAAGAAAATCCTGACCATGACCTAGATCCGTGCTTACAATAGTTAATTAAATAACAAGATTTACCGAAGTAAAGTTCATTACCAAGTTCACGTTTTTACAGACTAGAAGTACTTTTCTATAATATGCGAGTTGAACGACTATACATTTAGCAGGAGCTACGGTAGAGGAATGACCACTCAAATTCCCAAGGAAACAGGTATATAAAATCACCATGAGTTAGGTCTTCCACCGAGTCCAACTTACATGCTAGCATCTTCTATGAGAACATCAAAATTAGTTACAATTTTACAATTTACCATTAAATGGGAATTACCCAACAGTTACAATCTGTATCCCAGTAGAGTTTGCATATCCAATTCAAAATTCTAGAAGGAACAGACGCCTGAAGGCTTCAATGAAGGTTAGGGATACTCTACATTATACAAAAATCAGTTTACAAATTCTATGGTAGCATTTCCTCATTACAAATCTCTCCACCTCGTTTTATGTGCGACAGATGCACTCTGGATATTTTGTTGGCCTTAGGGTCTCGAAAAAGAAAATTAATTAAGCTGACATGTATGCATATACATTTGTTGGTTCGTGATCGCACGCATTGCTTGGCATGGGGACAATAAGGAATACAAACGCAGTTACCGAAACGATAAAAAAACGAAGGGGAAATGGCAGCGCAGAAAACCAAACACCAATAAACTAACACAAGGATCCAAATTGAGGCTCGACACCAGATGACTATACAGCCGACATCCGCCTGGGTGAGAAAAATCCAACATAAAAAGAACTAAGTTCAACAGTACAAGGGGTACAATGAGGTTTCCTCGTTCAGGTTTATGACACGAACATTTACAACCGAAGGATGCCTAACATGGCCCGAAAATACGGTTAGATGAGAAAACAAGCCGCTCTTGTCGAAAGACGAGGCTAACAGGGAGCACTAACGCACCATTCCTAACGTCTTAAGCAGAAAAAATTTTGAATTACCAGCCAAAAGCAGAAAATTTTACTCAAGTTACAGTGGCTGATTACCGTGATTGCCAAAGCATGAACTAAACAGTAAGCCTATATCATTTACAGTTAGCATGAGGCAACTGATGACCCTGATTTCCAGCAACAACAGATTACTGGCTTTAAAAGCAAAACAAGCTGACTTACAGAAGCTGATGACCACAATGTCCAACAGAAATTTAACCCCAGAAAATTTAGAAGACCCTATATTAATTAACTAACCCGAAAGCACATTACATTATGGCTGTTCACGAACTGAGACCTCATATTCACAACAACGTATTCATCGCACACATACTCAAATAACAGCGATACATAATTTTTACCATCCACAAAAATATTTCCCATTAATACTCAATTATGCAAGTTATGTAGTCGTAGAGATATCATAACACAAACAAATACAATTAAAACTACAATACCCCTACAATTACATTACATGACACATACTCGCAGTCATCGAACAGACCAGTCCCATACCAAGCCAGTTCGGATCGTGCAAGTCCTATTTGCAACCTGCCCAGGGATCAAACCAAGAAAGAATCCCATACATCTAACCTAGCTAACCCCAGACAGTAGATATCTCCACGTAAAACAGACCCACATATTAGGTTTAGTTCAAAATTACAAGGAAAGCAACTAATAAAAATATGATCCTAGACTTACTTTTGCAAACACAACAACGCCTGAATTACCCCACCCTACAAATCTAAATCAAAATCTAACGTTAACACATACATCCAGACACGATTTGCACAACATACACACTTATCCCAGAACGATTGCAGTATAATGTAAGTGTAAGAACAAAAAAATTACAAATCGCACACTGCGATAAATACATCTCAAAACAAACACTTACCTTTAATAAGTTTAGGAAGAATTTCTAGCCAAATAATAGTGACATGCACGTTAAATGTGCCTTTTGGCATCACAGTAGGGACATAGGGAGGGCAGATTTCCATAGTTTAGCCCTTTTAATCGGACTACACTTCTCAATAACACCAATAGGCGTGACAGTTCCGTAATACATATATCACGACGACAGCATATCACAACAGAATTTCAGGCAAAAGAAGCATACAGGAACACAACAGTCTTCTTAAACACCGACACTGCCTCGACACCTGAAATTTCGACCAAAAACATGCACAACGTTGCTCAGGATAGCAGATGTCATCGCTTGCTAGGCTCCAGAACAGGAAGCTAAATTACACAAATTGCTACAAATCACAGGGCAAACAGCTTCAGACAGGGCTCCTCGATGTCTTCACTCGCAGCATGTAGGCTATCAGAAAATCAACTAACCCACATTTCCCATGCCAAGAACACATACCAGTCACTTACCAAGCTTCTTTTTTCACCGGGAATGTTGCATCACAAACAGGATAAAATTCAGCACACAAACCTCGCTTGGAATAGGGCACTTACATATCGCCACACGGATATTCAGAGGCAAACATGAAACCGAACAAATGACAAGGATTAGCATAAAATAACATTAAGTGCACTGACATGACACATCCCATCAGCAACCGGTCCACCAGCATCAGAAGGGTCCATAAAACGAGCCTGAGGTATGGGGGCAGCGGATAGCTGCAGAAGCGATAAACGAGCTCGCTCTGCTACCAAAATGACACGGGGATGGCCAGGGTGGATGGGCCTACTTACCTGTCTTTAGAGGTCCGCCACGCTAACACCAACTCACCGCCAGTTGACATGCCCCAACAGAAAACACCTAAAGGAGGAAGAAGGTGGAGAAGAAGGAAACCCACAGGTTCGTCTACAGAAACCCCCCCGATAACTAACAGAACTGCCACCAACGAAATGATGCCACAACAGTATCTTGCCCAAAAGAATATTTAATGTTAAAATTTAAAAGAACACCCCCACCAGAAAACAGAACATGCATCAGCCAGCATTAAATTACAAAAATAAAATAAAACCTCAGCTAGAATTCTCACTGAAGAATTAAAAAAATTTAAAGGTCGATAACAATTAACAATTACCTGAGGAAAGAGAAAGAAAAGCTACAAACCAAATAAACACTTAATAAGCACCTGACATACTCCCAACGGAACCATGAGGGCCTTGGAGAATAAAAAAAAGTAAATAGTGCAAAATTTTACCATAAACAAGGTACCGAAATAATAACGTAGGAGTACAAAAGAAAACTCCAAAAAAGGAAAACCAAAGGAAAATTTAAAAACAAAATAAGTTAACCAACACCACCATGACCCATGAACGTGCACTTCAAAAGCACGCCTGAAACAAAAACCATAATGCACTTCTGTCAACAAGTTACCATGGCGAACAAGAACAGTTGAAGGTATATCAGTACGTATTTATGAGAAACGCCAAATTTTACATTTAAAAAAATTCTCCAGTGAGAAAACAGCAAGATATAAACAAACCCTAGACATTATGAGGTCAAAAGGTTTTTAAAAGGCAACGGATCAAAAATAAAAACCGATCGACTAATGATCAAATTAGGCCTACTTTTCCATAGATTAGTCTGGTCAGTGTTAGAATGTAATAAAAAGAAAAATGCTTTAGCCAGACGCCAAATAATAAAATAAGAAGAAAAACAGATGTGTTCCCCGGACTTATATTGTTTAACAAAATTGTATATTTTTAAAGGTGACACATCTAGGCCAAAGTCAACCTTCAGAACAAAAAAAAAACTTTCAGTAGACAATGCAAAATATGGAGCTCCAAAAATATAAAATAAATAAAAGGCCAACACGTACCTTAATAAGTCCTTTTGGGGAGACACTAATTTTTACAACACTACTTAGGTATCCTTAAAGGATTTATATCACCAAAAATAAAATAAAATATGAGATGGTTGCCAAACGCCGTCGAAGAGAAGCACAGCAAGCATCGTATTTCCATATTAAGGCCCAAGAAAATGTTTTCACGATTATCACAGATGATAGTTGCACACTAATTCTTCATGTATCATCAAATACTGGGATAAATCCCCAAGTTAGCGGGGACGAGGGCAAAAGCCCTCGCCCCTAGACGAGATTCCCAATATGCGTCTTTTTTCACACAGCGATCAGTCACAACTCATTATTCACAAGATGGATGACAAAAGCGAAGAAGGCCACCCGGCATGCACCAGGTTTATTTAAATTGGACCAATCCAAATTCGCCACACACACTACGACAATGTGAAAACCAAATAATATTCACACGACACCATTAAAATATTTTGGCGGCATGATGCATATATAGTCTTTTGTTTAAATGACGTATAATACTATATTTTTAAATATGTCTTGATTAGGATGAGATCAGAAGACACCACTCATGCACTCTAGCGGTCGAAGATACAACCACGGCCAGAGGCGCCAAAGACCGATAGATACTGCCATCTCAAGTTCATTTGCGGAACCAAGCCATCAGGCGGGCGCTTTAAATGGCAGGGAACACATGTATATAGGGGATAAGGATTTTAAAAACGTTGGGACGGGCTTTTGCACGTAACAATAATCATAGTGTAATTCATACATAAGTGTTTTTGACAATTCTAGAATGGTGTAAACCACATATATGGGTTTGTTGTAAGTTACTTTAAGACGATTCATTTGTATTACAACTAAATCCTCATGAATAATTGAACAGCTATGAAAGTTAGGCTGGCTTATTAAGTTACTCGCACCATACCTTTTACCATCATTCTCCACTTTGTTATCAGCGTTACATCAACTCGTTTATCAACGTTCTCCATAGTCTTTCCAAAACATTACTATTCATGAGTTTATAAAAAATCTTTTTCAAACGCGTTTGTTGACTGTGTTCTTAAATTATTGTTTAGATCAATATACGGTTTGAGCCATGCTGACTGATGAAATTGCAATACGCGATGAATTGTAGTTAATTTCAATCCATGCTGTAGACACTGTTTCAAGTTTTGATAATGTATTACAAATTTACATTTATCATTTACATTAGCAATTAACATTTTTGTTCGTGATGTGATGTATGGAGATTTCATATTCTCAGGACAAAATGGTAAATCATTATGATCACCATGTAACTCTTTAGGGTACTCAAGATTTACCTCTAAAATATATCCTTTATCAT
Source organism: Meconema thalassinum (assembly GCA_946902985.2). Classification (NCBI taxonomy): domain Eukaryota; kingdom Metazoa; phylum Arthropoda; class Insecta; order Orthoptera; family Tettigoniidae; genus Meconema; species Meconema thalassinum. The sequence goes on from OX336389.2 coordinate 890,811,535, forward strand.
CGTTATCATTAAGAGTGTCAACATGTAAGACATCAATTTCAGGTTGTGTCGGCCAGCGAAAATCCTTCAGTGGTAGATATTGACTCATAGCCCAACCATATTGGTTATTTGCATCGAGGTAGACAATATACTTTGACTCTTCACAAGGGTTGTAGCTAGGCATGTATTTATTATTCGCTTTAGAGTACCGTCCAATATATTGGCTCAATCCACCTCGAATTGATGATTTTATAAAATTGATCATGTCTATATCAGTCATTAATTCTAAATTTACTTTCGTTTTTTTCAACATTGAACTGAAACTTAACCCAGGAGCAGTGAAATACTGACAAGGATCAAGGTCATAAGTTTTCATACAATCATTCCGAAAATTTTCAAAAACATCTGCTAATAATAACACATCTGTCTTCAAATATATGTCTGAAAATGCTCCTAAAGTTTAAATGTGGAACTGTGTCCATACACGCTGTGCATGTAAATATTCCTGATCACTGATATGACTTGTGTTTAAGGAACTGTAAAATGCATCTTTCGGTGGTAATGAACACTCCTCAAGACGTTCCACACAGTTAATATATTCATAAGGGAATATACCCTTTTGACGAATCAAATTAAAATCATCTTCTTTAGGAAAGACACGTTGAATTTCATGAAACTGTTCCGATTTTAAATTAGTAGCCAGCTTATCAAGACTACTCGGCATCCAGCGGAATGAATCTAAAAATCGCAGTTTAATGGTTTTTTATTGCTAGTTTTGATGTATTTTCTGAACGATATGTATTGTTCCTTATTATTTGCAATCACATCAATTTTCACATCTGAAGCTCCAAATTCTTTAACGATAAAGTGGTTATCGTATTTGCTACCGTTATGTAGAATGACCGGAATGGATTTACTTACTCTATAATTTAAATAACATTCTTGGTGAGCAGCACCACGATATTTTCCTGTTAAATGGTCGCGAACCCTGTCTGTATATAAACATTCACCACATATAAAACAATTAGTTTCAGTTTCAAAATTCATTTGCTCTGATGAAGTTAGTGGCTCCAGTGGAATGATCGTATTTAAAATAGAGGATATGCGGATGGCATCTTTCTCAAGCCTTTCCATCAAAATTTTAGGTGCATCAGGTCCTCTATAGAGCTCAACCTTATTTAAAGAGTCATCATAACTACATTTAATATAATATGCAGAGCTAAAAGGTTCATGAATGTGAGTAGTGTTGGTGAAAGTTTGGGCTGGATTCGATGAACATGTATTAAATGGTTTTAGCAAAGCCTCGAAGTCAGCATATATAACAAATGGTACTCGAAGCTGTTTCTCATAATCCTTAAATTTTAGAATGTTATTTTAGGAGTCGGTAATACCGTACAAACATGATTACAACCCCATTTTTGATGTTGAGTTAGTTGATCCTCTTTTCTGAAATATAGCAAACAACCATCACACAACCACTTCTTAGATTTATGTTTTGATACTTGACTACCAACAAGTCTACTTAAATGTTTTATCCAACAATAGTGGGCGGTTTCACCTTCAATTATGTACAGAAAATTTACATGAGCATTCTTTTTTTCCTGAGTATAATATAGCGGACCTACTATACTCTTATTTTCAATTCCATAAACATTAATACTTACATTGTTCAGCTCTTCAAAACGTTGAATGTCCTTTATCGCCATAGGAAATTCTATTCCTTTTAAATCTAACACTGAAGAATAGTGAGGATAGGATGATGTTCTATCCATATGCCCCACTGCTGAATGTAGAGCTGAGGTTACAGCCCACGCAAAACATGCTTCATCACTATTCCAAACGTTCACAACAGCTTCCTTCCGTTTGATCCATGCAGGTAAATCAATATATAATGAAGCTCGAAGGGGATTGTATTTATTCATGTTGGTTTCTAAATAAAGTACTTCAAGCAACGCCCAGCCTGACTCCCTTTCCTGGAACTCTTCACTCTTCACAATGATAGCACTTGAAATATTTTGGTTCATATCACTAATATTAGTTGATTCGCTAACAATTATATTTTTGTATTAAAAGATTTGATATCCGTAATTTCACCTTCGTTCCCAGTTTTTACATAGAGTCCAAAAAGTTCAAAATTCATTTTAATTGTTTTATGCTCTACTGAAACATTTTCTACCAAGTCAAACACAGTAGGTTGAACATTTTTTTAAAATGATTCAATACTTTGAGTTTTTTCTTTACTATAAAGTCTATAACTAGCAATTTGACTTTTAAATGCACTACCAATTTGTTGAATATTTCCAGAATTTCTTTCATGGCAAGCATTATTTTTATGATGAATACTGCTTAAATGTCCATGAATGATTGAAGAAGGTATATCAATATTACATACATTACAATGTGTTATCGAAGGTTCACCATTCTTCTTTCTTTTTGTTGCACAACTATTTTCACAATCTTGAGAAAGATTACGCTTTTGAGCATCACATTCATTTAAAGGTTCCATGCTAGTTGATGGTTTTACAGATTTCAATTCCTGTTGTTCACCATGCACTTCCACCATGTGGGATTGATATCGCTTTACAGCAGAGAAACCAAGTTCGCAAACTGAACACGAAAATGGTGCTGAACTAACATGCATTAAATTTACATGACGTGCAAGATTATCTTGTCTGTTAAATGTGGTAGCACAATGACTGCACACAAACATTTTAATGTCATGTTTAACATTTGCGTGCCGTTGAAGGCTGTCAGGTCTTGAGAACTGTTTACTTACAGTCACCACACTTGAACATGATGATCACTTTCGAAATTACCTATAAAAGAAAGAAATCATAAATGATAATAAATGATAAAACAAAGTACAATATAAATAGTTTAATTATATTCCAGTCAATGGTTATAGCAGGGTATTTAAATCGATCATCTGTGAACTCATAGCAAGTCTAACTTTATGTAGTTCTAACTGGGGGTTACTACATACCACTGTCACTGACACCTAGCGGTGAACATTGGAACTTGATAGAGTGGTAGAAACCAGCGGTCGCCAGTTAAGTGAGCTAAGTGTGACGTCATAGCCAGTCTTACAACAAGTCTAAACTTGTAGAACATGTCATGTGATAGAAACCAGCAGCCACCAGTTAAGTGAGCTATGTGTGACGTCATAGTCATTCATAAAGCAAGTCTAAACTTGTAAAACAAGTCACGTGACAAGGTTAAGTTAGTTAAAGTTAGGTTATGTTAGGTGAACTGAGGATAAGTCTTTAAATATTCCCTCTGTCACTGACACCTAGTAATGAACATTCAGACTTAATAGAGCGGTAATCAAAATCTAACCTACAAAATTAGCTTTACACACCATGGTCAAGTAGTTCCAACTTTTGACTGCCAAATATACCATTTTCACTGACATGTAGTGGTGAACATTGGAAAATATCACTCTAACTGTTTAAAAGTTATTAGAGGGGCACTTACCTTTTTATAATTTATCAACTGCTGCCACTGAATGAACAGATTGTAGGAATATGGTAACCTACAGGAACCCAATTATCTGTAAACAAATCAATAAATCAATCAATAAATACATTCCTATCAATAACTTCAACATCAATTAGTAATAAAAGACTACAATCCATTAATAATAAGTACTTAACTTGCAAAATAATTTAATGATTTTCTATCAAAAAGGCATTTTTACAACTCTTGAGCAGTAATATACCACTGTTCACTCAAAGCGAGTAATAAAGACTGACAGTAGGGAAATATATGACACCTCTCTTATATAAACTCTCATCGCTCGTGTCAGCAGTTTTTTGCAGATCATTGCAATTCCTCTTCCCAATACGGCTGAGTCCAAAGTACAGTAGGAACACCTGTGTGGTATCCAATGACTGCTGACTTTGCATGATCATCACCCATTGTCTTGATCAACACCTGGGGTTTCAAATTACTGCAGCGTTAGTCATAGCAATAGAGCTGTGCGCTCTCTGCCATGTCAGCAACATGACACCGGAAGGAACACCTGTGTAATATCCAATAACTGCTAACTTTGCATGATCATCACCCATTGTCTTCATGAACACTTGCGGTTTCAAATTACTGCAGCGTTATTCATAGCAACAGATCTGCGCGCTCTCTGTCATGTCTGTAATATGACACAGGAATTAACAAGTCGGTTTACTGCACGTTCCATCTCCTCAGTTTTAACATCTTAAGAACATGTATTATTCTCTTTCAACTACAAATGACTCGTTAGAACACATTCATCCACCAAGTTAGATCCCTTGTATGTTCACATGTATTTCGTCACTTTCCTTTCATATCGTTATCACATTATAGTGGTGGAGGACTGGTGAACAACGTCAGTTCAACACACTGCTTTACACGCAAAATGTAGTTAGGCCCTTTGACATAATTTAAATAAATTCATGGGCTAGTCCGTAGGAACCAGTCCAAAGGGGCCGGTCCAAAGGGATCAGTCCAAAGGGACTCATCAACAAGGACTCGTTCACAAGGACTTGTCAACAAGGACTCGTCAACAAGGACCTGTCAACAAGGACTCGTCCACAAGGACTTGTCCACAAGGAATCGTCCACAAGGACTTGTCCACAAGGACTCGTCCACAAGGACCTGTCAACAAGGACTCGTCCACAGGGACTCGTCAACAATGGCCCGTCAACAATGACCCGTTAGGTTGGGATAGGTTAGGTTACACTACAGCCACCATCTTTTAAAAAGCCCGCCCTCTTACAAAAGCTATGAGTGGGCATGCATAAAAACAAAAAAAAGCATGTTAATTCATATTGGCTATCCACCGTATACATGTCTCTTGTGTAGAACAACGTTTAATTCCATATTGGCATTCAAACTCTCACATGTTGCACTTGGAAATCTAGATTCTCTAAAAAAATTAAAATTTTACCCCCTATTAGGGGTAGGTTTTATTTTGGGGTGGAAATATGTTGTCCATTGGAAAGGGGGTATCAGCCCGAGTTCAATGACACCTCATTTGTCAACATCCGACCATGCGTTCGAGAGATATCGCACCGCCGCCATCTTGTGAGGTGGGGAGGTGGAGGTGGTCACAGAACCCCCAAAACACACTACTGTGGTGGCATACTGTTCATTTATTTTCTTTTTTGAGGTAAATGTACTATGTATGAATAGTTTTTGGTCTTTTAATTCTAATTAACGTTAAAGCTATATTTACAAATATTTATTGACTGTTTATTTTGTTTTGTTTTAGGTGCGGTAATGCTCCACTAACGTAGTGAACAGATTGTGAACAAGGCTACGTTATGCGCTAAAGTACTCTGTGCTGTTGAGCAACATTAATAACTTACAATAGTTTTAATACAACACATGGGTTTAATACCAAATACAAGAAGCGAAAATGTCGGTTTACCACCTGGGCTCAATTTAAAATCGGAAAACGATCGTTGTTTGACATTTGAATCTTGGCCTATGCGCTTTTTGTCAGCGCATAAACTAGCTGCAGCTGGTTTTTTATTATTTGAACCGGGAAGATATTGTACAGTGCGTGTTTTGTAGTGTTAAAATTTCGCACTGGGGAGAAGGGGACGTTCCCTTTCGAGACCATTTGCGATGGTCTCCTTCTTGTCCTTGCATGCTTCGAAAGAAAGTGGGTAACATACCAGTGTACCCATTTTACCGAACCACGAGATCACATAACGTTTCAAGTAACCCGGTTTATCACACCACAAGTCCATCCACTTCTACTTACTCTGCTCAGTCACAAGTAAATAATGATGATGTATTTCCAGCCAAAAGTAGTGACGATATGTGTGGTCCGCATGGAATAGACAGTGTTGAATTGTCATATTCCTTCGAAAAAATTGGGAGTTCGCAGGACTAAAGCGCTATCACATCCAGAGTACAGGTCTGTAGAAAAACGTTTGGAATCTTATAAAAATGTTTGGTCATCAATATTAAAACACCTTGAAAAAGAGTTAAGTGAAGCTTGATATATTATACTGGTGAAGGTGACAAAACTATATGCTTTCATTATGGATTTGGTGTAATCGACTGGCAGATGACAGATGACTCTTTTGTTGAGCACGCTCGTTGGTTACTTAACTGTAGATACATTGTGTTGCCTAAGGGTCAGGAATTTGTGAACACTATTCGTGAAGAAAACGTAATTGCAGTACAAGACATACAAGTGCCTTCAGAGCTAGAACAAGTCTTACAAATGCATCGGGCTGTAAAAAAGAGGTGCCCCACCAACAGATGCAAAGGTGTGACCAACAATTATGTAAAATTTGTTATCAAGAAAAAAACTAGGTGTTGCATTTTTAACTTGTGAACACTTGGTAGCGTGTGTCAAGTGTGCAGGGGCACTCAACACTTGTGCTATATGCCGCATAGTAGTATCTGCTAAATAGTATATTTTATCAACAATAGAACGTGCAATGAATAATGCCTACACCCCATTATTATTTCAAGCAGAAATTCAAAACGGCATATGGTGATCCTGTACTTTTGTGTATGTGAGAATTTTGAGACATTTTTTCCTACATGGTTTAATGATATGTCGGAGAGTGTTTTTGAGGATGTGAAGAATGGTATACATCCTGTACACCTAATTTGTGGAGGTGTAAAGAACAATAGTAGTATTGTACATTTCAATGAAATATAAAACACGAATGTCAAATAATAATGAAAATATACAAAAGTGATGACAATAGAATGAAAAAGAATATTTGTGTATAAAACAATAATGTTTTAGTTTTTAGTACTATCTTTAAAAAATTATTACCAAGAATAAACAAAAATGTATATAAAGTTTGTAAATAAATATAAATGCTGTTACTATGCTGTTTTATTTCATACAAAGGTAGGATATTGAACATTGCATATCAGACATGATTATAGTGTTGTCTTAACTGTTATGTAAGTAGTTACATTATGATTAACTTTTAAAATAATAAATGAAAAATTAAAAAAATAACATAATAAATGAATAATAATATAATAGATAAGTAACTCCGCCACTGCCGGTCGCAAGCCTGGGGCCTCATTTAGCAAGTGATGAGGAAGGAGGAGCGGGAGGAGTATCAACCTCGTAAAATAACCAGGGTCCATCTGGCTCCGGATGGTAGCACCCTGTCATAGGGCCCCTACCTAGGGTTACTAGGCGAAACTTGGTCAGCGGTCTCAAAGGCGGAAGGCGAATTTCATTTCCTAACGGCTGCGAGGGCGGAAGGAGTCAACCACGAAAAATAAACGAATTCAATCTGTCAATCTGAATTTAAAATCCAAGAACGACTGTTCCCAAATTGGGCGGACTTTGGTCAGCGTGTGTCTCCATGTTAGGGGCGGCTGTAAATAATCCTCCGGAGTTAACCTCGGTTGTAAAAAAAAAAGGTGGCTCTAGAAGTCACCTCCAAAACTACAAGAATTATCAATCATGGAGCGGTGTGATGTGAAACTATTTACCTCAGGTGGTCAATCCACAAGCAGATATTAAGGTTCTGGGGAGTCTGCAATGTCATACAAAAACGAGTCGGAGCGTCTTGGAACTTCGAACACAATAAAGTACAGGAAAACAAACTAAGTAGCCACTTTTGATGCAAATCCACTTTTGAAAGTGGGTAAACTTAAGACTGTAACAGACACACTAAATGAACATAGAATTATCATAACGGCTGTGCAAGAGACCAGATTCCTAGATGAGAACAGCTTTGAAACGGGAGAATTCAGGACACTCAAGGGGAAACCAGGGGCCAGAGTAATGAAGGATGATCCTCATCTTGGGACAGGATTCATAGTTGACAAGACAATACTAGACTCCATTATAAGCTTTGAGACCACCTCTGAAAGGCTATCCACACTCACGTTCTAGTCGACCAACAAAGTATATACAATTGTGAATAGTCATGCCCCTATAAACATCGACAACAAGAAAGATAAGGAAAAGTAGAACTTCCCTGGGATAAACTAGACGATACGATCCAGAAGATCCCAGACAAAAATAACGTTATCCTTTTAGGGGATTTTAACACCCATGTGGGGAGAGAAAAGAAGTTCAGGCATATAGTGGGATGCTACCCGGCACATAACAGAACGAACCAAAATGGTGTCAGGCTCATTGAATTATGTCAGGCACATAACTTGGTCTTAAAATCGACTAGCCTTAAGAAACTGCAGAGAAAACAGAAGACATGGATATCACCTAACCCCCTCCTCGGAGAATTCCATTTTGACCATGTTGCAATAAAGCGGAAGTTTCATTAGGAAATTCAAATTGTTAGGGTTCTCAGAGGAGCTAACCTTGACTCAGATCACTACTTATAAAAGTTAAACTGAAGATTATTACTAGGAGTATTTTCAAAGGAACAACCGTACACGAAGAAGATATGATCAAACAAATTAAGGAGAACATGGAAGAATGGGACACATTAGAAGGCCAGGACTGGATGCAGATGGAGAAGAGTTTTCTAACCGAGGCAGAACAACTTGCTCCTGTTACGAAGACGAAGAAGCATAGACGGTGGAACAACGAGAGTGATAGACTACTTGATCTGAGAAGAAGGCGTGGCACGCTTGGCAGACCAAAAAGGACGAGAGTACCTGGCAACACTTTGTGTAAACCAGGAAGATGGTGTCCAAGGGGATCAAGAAAGTTAAGAAGGAGCACGGCGACCAACTACTCAGGAAGATAAATGATGACTTTGCGAAGAACAATATGAGAAACTATTATCGGCTAATCATATATGACCCCCCCCCCCTCCAACTCTCCAACTTCAGGACGAAAACGGGAACGTGGCATATAGTAATAGGGGTAACTGTAAAACTGTAGCCGGCTTCTTTAAAATAACTCCTAAATTGCGATGAACCACTCCAAAAGATGTCGTTCGATTGTGGACCAAAATCGTCTCCCAACCATGATTCTAAACCCTCGTTTTTAAGAGAGATTCAAAAGATACTGACTCGTATGGAAATTTCAAGGCATCTGGAGAACATCAGATAACAGCTGAATTATGGAAATGTGCCAGTGAAGATGCGATTGGCTCACTCCAAAAGCTTCATGAGGAGATATGGAAGGCAGAGATCATTCCAATGGAATGGAAAATGGCCCTGATACACCCTCTTCACAAAATAGGTTCGAAATCGTATCCCAGCAATTACAGAGGGATCTCACTGCTGGACGTGGCATGCAAGATATTTTCAAGAGCGTTATTAGAAAGAGCAGAACCACAGTTGGACTGCCAACTTGGGGAGTATCAAGCAGGGTTTAGGAAGAGGAGATCTTGCGCTGAACAAATTTTAAATCTCAGAAACATCATAGCGTACCAGAAGCAAAGGGCGAAACCGTATATTGTGACATTTTCAGACTTCCTAAAAGGTTTCGATTCCATCGACAGAGAGTCGTTGCTCAATATTTGTAGGAGTTTGGCTTGGACAGGAAAACCCTAGCCCTCATAAAGGAGACGCTCGCGAATACGTCCTCTAAAGTTAGATTAATGGGCGAACTGTCTAAACCCTTTGAGATTAGAACAGAGGTCCGGCAGGGGGATGGTCTCTCCCCCGGTTGTTCAACTGTGCACTTGAAAAAGTTAAGAGAGAATGGAATGCGAAAACACGAGAGGAAATACGTCTAGGAACAAAAGTCAAAGGAATCACGATTAAGTGTTTGGCCTTTGTTGACGACTTGACGCTGCTCGCAGAAAAATGGGAGGAAACTAAAGAACAAGTCACAGAATTACAAGAGATAGCGGGGGAAATAGGACTTAAAATTTCCTTTGAAATTACGAAAATGATGTCAAATAGTTTGGATGTACCCAAGAGAGTTACAGTAGGAGCTAATAAAATCGAGGTGGTTAATAGTTTCAAATAATTTGGAGAATAGATCGACTGGAATAACCTTGAAGGAAAAACAATGGAGGCGAGAAGAATCAAAATGGAACTAGCCCTCCAAAAGAACAAAAATACATACAATAAGAAAACCCTCTCATGGAACACAAAAATCAGGCATTATAACACCGTAATTAAGCCATAGGCATTCTTTGCAGCAGAAACATTAGTCTTGAGGAGACAAGGGCATATGGAAAAATTGGAAATCGAGGGAGAGAAATTTTGAGGAAGATCATAGGTCCTAAATTCCAAAATAACAAACAAGTGTTCTATAGGAACGACACCCTGTATGTGAAGTCGGGGAGTCTTTTAGATATCATAAGGAAAAGAAGGATTGTTTTCTATGAATCCTGCCCGAATAACCAAGAAAATATTTGACTTCTTTTCCAAAAAGAAGATCAAAACTAATTGGTTTACGGAAGTTGAAAAGGACCTGCGAGAGCTCCAGATTACTGAAATCATGTTGAAGAATGGTACAGCCTAAACCGTGACCAAAGACAACGCCAAGAAGTTCCAAGCCAGAGCCGTCTCCAAAAAACCGATGCAGATATCACAAGAGAAAATATAGAGAAGATCAGATAGAATGAAGAATTATTGGGAGAAGAGGAGAGCACAAGCATCTAAGAAGTGATTGATCTGACGTGCCCAAAAGTGGGTGATTCGAAAAGAAGAAGAAATAAATAAGAGTTAGGTTAGGTGAGCTGCGGTTAGGTTGGATGAGATTAAGTGAGCTGACGTTAGGAAGTCAGGTTTAGTTAGGTTAAGTTAGGTTAGGTTATGTCAGGTTACGTTTAGTTAGGTGAGCTGATTGTTTTAGCCATACTACTATTATGAGGGAATATTTAACACTCTAATGTTTTACTTGTTTTTATATTCCACTTAACGTGTCTTTATAATGCTAATTTTTATTTTATATTATTAATTTTTAATTGTCGGGTTGGCCGAGTGGTTAAGACGTTTGACTTAAGATCAAATTTCCTGTATAAGGAAGCAAGGGTTCGAATCCCTTACCTGGCATAACTATTACCTCAACATTGGTTGCCAGCTCTGTATTATTATGGCAGCGAGTACACAAAACCGCAGATACAGTACATTATGTATGATCTCTCCTTACGAACATTATCGAAAATCTCCGAAGGCTAACGATTCCCTTAGGAGTAGGAGACCGGTAAAAATTAAGGAAAACAGACTATTTACACACAGAATACAGTATTTTCTTTACCATTGTTTGATATAGTTTTTTGAACGTAAAGCTAACGGTAGATCTTCTTTCCACGGTGAGCAATAGGCGTAAAAACCTCATCCTCTTCTTTTTCATCATCAACATCATCACTATTACTATATAGTCCCTTTTGTTCATCTTGCAATGCCACTTTCTGCATTGTTTGTCTTGACTTTGATAGTGTTGATGGCTTTTTGAATGGAGATGATTGTTTAAACACAGCATTTAGAGGAAAGGTTAAATGTTGCTCAACAAACAATGCACAATCTCGAGTATCAATATCTTTTTCTCGGACTCGCTTTTTAGCATTTTGATAATTTTTTGTTAACGGCAACCGTGTTTTGTCCCGAGCATCACATTTCTACTTTTCAGATTGCCTCGACATCTTTTTACCTCTCTTTTGAGCATCGCAAGAATATTATTCCAACCACATTTTGCCGCTTATAGTTATAAGAGTAGCCATTATAGAGTGCACGTTGTTTTCCTTTGTTGGTAATAGTTAGTTCCAGAGTAGCAACTAACTTGTCAGTCTGATTTGCTGACTACAAAGGTTAGAACGGGTCTGATGAATGAATGATTTAGTGTCGACTTTTTATATCGGCTTATTTTAGCGGCTTATTATATGTCGGCTTATTTAGGTGGCGTATCATATATAAGCTTATTTTGTCAGCTTATATTATGTAGGCTTATTTTGGCGTTTTATATTATGTCGGCTTTTGTGTCAGCTTATTTTAGAGGCTTATCATATGTCGGCTTATTTGGGCGGCTTATCATATGTCGGCTTTTTTTGGCGGCTTATATTATGTCGGCTTATTTTGGCGGATTATATTATGCAGGCTTATTTTGGCGGCTTATATTATGTCGGCTTTTGTGTCAGCTTATTTTAGCGGTTTATCATATGTCGGCTTATTTGGGCGGCTTATCACATGTCGGCTTATTTCTGGCGGCTTATCTTGGCGTCTTATATTTCGTCGGGTTATGAGTCAGCTCATGTTATTTGTCAGCTTTTGTGACGGCTTATTTTAGCGGCGTATCATATGTCGGCTTATTTGGGCGACTCATCATATGTCGGATTATTTTTGCGGTTTATATTATGTCGGCTTATTTTGGCGGCTTATATTAGGTCGGCTTATTTAGCGGCTTTTGTGTCAGATTATTTACTCAGTTGCTTTCTGATGTCGGCTTATTTAGCGGGTTATTTTTGTTGATGTATTTCGTGGCTTATTCTCTTGGATTTGGAGGAGTATTACAGCCCTTTTAATGGCAGCATAATCTTTACCGTCATAGTTGTAAGCAAGCAACAACAACAACACACCAAGATTCCAAGAATATCATTAAACCGTGTAGGAAGGAATGTCTCAAATTCTCACATACACAAAGTACAGGATCACCATACGCCGTTTTTAATTTCTGGATATTGATAATACGGAACGGAATATGCGTTGGTAATTCACTAAACTTCTTTCTCTCTAAACCACATGCTTGCCTCATAGCATTGAGAACATTCATTGTAGTAGTCTATAAACAAAAGAAAAGCATATCTATTACAGTCTAGAACAGCTTGTAATAATAATGGGGTGTAGCTCTTATTCATTGCACCTTTCATTGTTGATAAAATATACTATTTAGGCAAGAAAATTCCTAACTGTAGCAGACACTACTTTGTGGCGTATAGCACAAGTTTTGAGTGTGAATGGCCACTTGACACACACTGCCAAGTGTCCACAAGGCAAAAATACAACACCTAGTTCTTCTTGATAACGAATTTTACATAATTTTTGCTCACACTTGTGCAACTGTTGATGGGGCACCTCTCTTTTACAGTAACTCCGCCTGCGGCAACCATGGGGTGGATTGAGTAGCTCCATGGGTGTCGTTGCCGGTCCCAAGCCCGAAGAAAGGAGGAGGGTTAGGGAGACCAGTCTCAACTCTCCCTGTAAAGAATTTGTGAGAGACATAGCAGACCATCTAGCTATAATGTCATGTGCTTAGGCCAAAAGGTGGCAGCCCCACTAAAGCACTCGGGGACTGTGGGCTAACAACCTGCATCTCTTAAAATTTATTGTTAAAGAAACTTCAAGAAGCAAAAGCCGGACGGACAACAAGTTGACAACCTTTGGAATGAAATGGACCACGAGGATCGGATTTTGGAATGTACGGACACTTTACGAGAGTGGAAAGTTACATCAAGCTGTAGCAGAATTTATCAACTATAAACCAGACATAATGGGAATGAGCGAGGTACGCTGGAATGAATTTGGAGAAAATAGACAACCAGAGGGCATGACCTTTCTGTATTCAGGCAAACCCAATGCCGAGGACGACCATGTGAATGGTGTAGGCCTAATTCTAAATAAAACGGCAAAGAAGAGTCTGCTGGAATGGAGACCTATATCAGACAGAATCATAACAGTGCGGTTCAAAGGGCAGGCACGAAATGTAACTATCATCCAATGTTACGCCCCAACTGAACAAGCAGACATGGATACCAAAAACTATTTCTATACAGAGCTGCAGGTAACATTGAATGGGGTGAAACGAGATATTGTCATTGTGATGGGAGACCTAAATGCGAAAGTGGGCTCCGAAAAACTTTGGAATAGAAAATATAATGGGGAGACATGGAGTTGGAGAGGAGAATGAAAACGGAGGACTATTTAAGGAGTTCTGTGTGGGCAATGAGTTCACCATCGGAGGAACGGTGTTCCCACATAGAAAATGTCATAAAATCTCATGGGTATCACCTGATCACAGGACGCAGAATCAGATTTACCACTTTGCCATAAGTGGGAAATGGAAAAGATCATTGTTAGATGTCAGAAACAAGAGGGGAGCCGACATAGGTAGTGATCACCATTTGATGTTAGCCAAGGTGCGCATTAAAATCATAGCTGCAAAGAAGAAATTTGATGTTCCAAAAAATCGGTTTGATGTTCAAAAGCTGAAGGACCCCAACGTCAAACAAGAATTTAGATTAGAACTGCGTAACAGATACGAAATACTAAATACAAGAGAAGATGGAGTAGAAGAAGAATGGCAGAAAATTAAAGGAGCAATCCTAGAAACTGCAGAGAAAGTAGTGGGATTCAGAGATAACAAAAGGAAGGATTGGATGAGCCAGGACACCTGGGAAAAGGTGGGAGAGAGGAAGAAACTGAAAGCAAAGATGAATACCACAAAAACTAGGAGACAAAAGATGGATCTTCATGCAGAGTACACGAGAGTAGACCGGGAGGTGAAAAGGAGTGCAAGATCAGACCGAAGGAAGTGGGCAAGTGATCTCGCATCAAGGGCGGAGAGGGCTGCCAGAGAAGGAAACATGAAGGAACTTTACCAGACCACAAGACTGCTAGGAAAGAGGAAGGGACCTATAGATCGTCCTGTGAGAAGTAAAACTGGAGCGTTGCTGACTAATGAAGATGAGCAATTGGAAAGATGGCGTGAACATTTTGCAGAAGTGCTGAATAGAGAGGTACGAACAGAGGAAGAAGAGCAACAGGACGGAGAAGAACAGGGAGGTGTAGATGAAAATGCAGAGGAAGATGGAAATCGAAATGAATGTGACGTTCTTGGTAGAATCAAGAGTGGAGCACCTAGTAGAGAAGAGATCAGAGCTGCTCTAAAGCAAACGAAAAGTGGCAAAGCGCCGGGAACAGATAACATCCCGCCAGAGCTCTTGAAAGAAGATCTAGCAACAACAGTAGATTTACTGTACCCCCTGTTTGAAAAAATCTGGAACCGGGAAGAAATACCAGAAGAATGGAAGACCGGCACTTTAGTTAAACTTCCGAAGAAGGGCGACTTGACAAATTGCAATAATTGGAGGGGAATAATGCTGTTATCTATTCCTAGCAAAGTGTTGTCACGAATCATCTTCAACAGAATGAAGGACTACCTTGAAATCCACCTAAGAAGAGAACAAGCAGGGTTTCGCAGAAACCGATCGTGTGTCGATCAGATTAATACACTCCGCATTATCCTTGAACAGAGCATGGAATTTATGGCCAGTCTATATCTAGTGTTTATAGACTTTGAAAAGGCTTTCGATTCAGTAAACAGAAGAAGCATGTGGAAAATAATTGCAAAATATGGTATTCCGGGAAAGGTTATCAGAGTTATGCAAGAAATGTATAACGGATACTCGTGCAAAGTAATGCACCAAGGGAAATTGACACCATCCATTGAAGTAAGAACAGGTGTAAAACAGGGGTGTGTTCTCTCTCCATCAATCTTCCTAATTGTGATACACACATCAAAAAAAGTTTTGCATCACCTCGGTTCCAAGAGTTCCGGAACCTTTAAATACAAAGGGAATAGAGATCAACACAAACAACATTTCAGCTCGTTTTATTGCTCATGAGACCCACACATTGCATGTTGTACCATCATACAGCTAGACTTTCAGCATTTGTGGTCCAGATTGCAGTACACACCACTACCTCTAATACCCAGTAGCACGTCCTCTTGCATTGATGCATGCCTGTATTCGTCGTGGCATACTATCCACAAGTTCATCAAGACACTGTTGGTCCAAATTGTCCCACTCCTCAACGACAATTCGGCGTAAATCTCTCCGAGTGGTTGGTGGGTCAAGACGTCCATAAACAGCCCTTTTCAACATATCCCAGGCATGTTCGATAGGGTTCATGTCTGGCGAACATGCTGGCCACTGTAGTCGAGCGATGTCGTTATCTTGAAGGAACGCATTCACAAGATGTGCACGATGAGGTCGAGAATTGTCGTCCATGAAGACAAATGCCTCTCCAATATTCTGCCGATATGGTTGCACTATGGGTCGGAGGATGTCATTCAGGTATCGTAAAGCCGTTTCGGAGCCTTCCATGACCACCAGTGGCGTACGTCGGCCCCACATAATGCCACCCCAAAACATCAGGGAACCACCACCTTGCTGCACTCGCTGGACAGTGTGTCTAAGACGTTCAGCCTGACCAGGGTGCCTCCAAACACGTCTCCGACGATTGTCTGGTTGAAGGCATATGCGACACTCATCGGTGAAGAGAACGTGATGCCAATTCCGTGGGGTCCATTCAGCATGTTGTTGGGCCCATCTGTACCGCGCTGCATGGTGTCGGGGTTGCAAAGCTGGACCTCGCCATGGACGTCGGGAGTGAAGTTGCGCATCATGCAGCCTATTGCGCACAGTTTGAGTTGAAACACGACGTCCTGTGGCTGAACGAAACGCATTATTCAACATGGTGGCATTGCTGTCAGGGTTCCTCCGAGCGGCAATCCGTAAGTAGCGGTCATCCACTACAGTAGTAGCCCTTGGGCGGCCTGAGCGAGGCCTGTCATCGACAGTTCCTGTATCTCTGTACCTCCTCCATGTCCGAACAACATCGCTTTGGTTCACTCTGAGACGCCTGGAAACTTCCCTTGTTGAGAGCCCTTCTTGACGCAAAGTAACAATGCGGACGCGATCGAACTGCGGTATTGACCTTCTAGGCATGGTAGAACTACAGACAACATGAGCAGCGTACCTTCGTCCTGGTGGAATGACTGGAACTGATCGGCTGTCGTACCCCCTCCGTCTAATAGGCCCTGCTCATGCATGGTTGTTTACATCTTTGAGCAGTTTTAGTGACATCTATGAACAGTCAAAGGGACTGTATCTTGGATACAATATACACAGTCAACGTCTATATGCCGGAGATCTGGGAACCGAGGTGATGCAAAACTTTTTTTGATGTGTGTAGATGAAGTGATGAGGAAAACAAATGAAGGTAAAAGAAGATGAGTAAGTTGGAATTTAACAGATCAACCAGAAGATATAGATTTTGCTGACGATGTGTGTCTCCTCTCACAAAGCTTTCGGCACATGCATGCCAAACTGAAAGATCTACAGGAAGAGGCAAGAAGGCTAGGGTTAACTGTAAATTCAGGGAAGACCAAATCGCTAAGGCTAAACGTAACAAGCTATAGGAAGTTTCAAATAAACGGAAGAAACGTAGTGGATGTAAAAGAATTTACGTATCTTGGTAGCATCGTTTCTAAAACTGGAGGAGCAGAAGAGGATGTGAGCAGCAGGATCAAGAAAGCAAATGCAGCCTTTATCCAGTTGCATCCTATCTGGAAAAGCAATGAGATTTCCACACGTACTAAACTCCGAATATTCAATAGCAATATAAAATCAGTGTTGATATACGGATGTGAGACTTGGAAAGTAACAAAATCTATCAGAAAGAAAATCCAGACCTTTATAAACAGATGCTTACGAAGAATCTTGAGGGTGTTTTGGCCAAATGTAATATCCAATGAAGAACTATGGAATCGTACAAACGAGAAGCCCGTGGATTTACAGTTGAAGGCAAGAAAGTGGATGTGGGTTGGACATACACTGCGCAAAAACCAGATGGCAATAGAGAGGCAAGCCCTGAGTTGGAATCCTCAGGGACATCGCAGAAGAGGAAGACCGAGGGAAACTTGGAGGAGGACAGTGGAGAGGGAAGCTGCAGAAGCGGGGAGAACGTGGGGAGTAGTGAAGGCAATGGCACGCAACCGAGTCCGATGGCGATGCTTCGTTGAAGCCCTATGTTCCAGCGATGCGAACAACAGGACTTAACTAACTCGTTTTTACAGTCCGATGTATTTGTACTACTTGTTCTAGCTCTGAAGGGACTTTTATGCCTTGTGCTGCAATTACGTTTTCTTCACGAATAGTGTTCACAAATTCCCGACACTTAAGCAGCACAATGTATCTACAGTTACGTAACCAACGAGCGTGTTCCACAAAAGGGTCATCTGTCATCTGTCAATCGATTACACCAAATCCACAATGAAAGCATATTGTTTTGTCACCTCCACCAGTATAATATATCAAGCTTCACTTAACTCTTTTTCAAGGTGTTTTAATATTGATGACCAAACATTTTTATAAGATTCCAAACGTTTTTCTACAGACCTGTATTCTGGATGTGATAGCGCTTTAGTCCTGCGAACTCCCAATTTTTCGGAGAAATATGACAATTCAACACTGTCTATTCCATACGGACAACACATATCGTCACTACTGTTGGCTGGAAATACATCATCATTATTTACTTGTGGTTGAGCAGAGTAAGTAGTAGTGGATGGACTTGTGGTGTGGTAAACCGGGTTACTTGAAACGTTATGCGATCTCGTGGTTCGGTAAAATGGGTACACTGATATGTTACCCGCTTTCTTTCGAAGCATGCAAGGATAAGAAGGAGACCATCGCAAATGACCTCGAAACGGGTCGTCCCCTTCTTCCCAGTGCGAAATTTCAACACTACAAAACACGCACCGTACAACATCTTCCCGGTTCAAATAATAAAAAAAACCTGCTGCAGCTAGTTAATGTGTTAACAAAAAGTGCACAGGCCAAGATTCAAATGTCAACCAACGATCGTTTTCCGATTTTAAATTGAGCCCAGGTGGTAAACCGACTTTTTCGCTTCTTGTATTTGGTATTAAAGCCATGTGTTATAATAAAACTCTTTATTGTAAGTTATTAATGTTGCTCAACAGCACAGAGTACTTTAAAGCATAACGTATGTTTGTTCACAATCTGTTAACTACGTTAGTGGCGCATTACCGCACCTAAAACAAAACAAAATATACAATCTATCAATCAATACTTATAAATAAAACTTTAGGGATAATTACCATTAAAAGACCAAAAGCCATTTATAAACTTACCTCAATAAAGTAAAAAATGAACAGTATGCCGCCACTAACTGCGAGCAATCTACTTCATTTTTTAATTAGGCAATAGTGATTCACATCTTTTACAGATAGATATAAAAGATGGATGTGATATCACTTCTGCTGTTTAGTTGCATAAAGAGGACCCATACTTTCATCACCATCAAGGCCCTGAACCATAAAATAATAGTCGGGATTATCCTGTTCAAACCTTTGGTTCCCGGCTAAGTTCATAGGGAACGTCACGCAAGTTAAATTTAAATTTTGTTTTAAAGAATCAAACATGGCCTTGTGCTTTCCCGGCTGACATCCATTACGGTCTTGTGCTGACTGCAAATAGGCAGTCGCCGACCAAAGAAAGCATTCATCATCCCTGTTTTCAAATGTTCATCACGGCTTTTTTCAAAGCTACTGCTCGTTGTGTTGGCATATTACTGGACCCGGCATTGAAAGGGTTGAATTGACAAATATTAATTTTGTCTAAGGCACGGTCACTGGGTCCTTCTTGCAATTTATCAAATTTAGCGAACAAGGCATTCACAGCATGTGTCGTTTCAGTGTTCCAAATTATGGGTTACGAAGAGCTCTTTCGTTTTCCTAATAATATTTTTTTCTTTGCGTTCCACGTCATTCTTCTAATATATGAAATCGCAGACTTGTTCCATATTAACCTTTAAAGCCATGTGCAACGTTGAGGCTGTACAAATTTTCTCAGAAACAATCGGAAAACAAGATTCCAAAAAGTGTTTGCGAATAACCCTTTACGTACCATTTACTACGCGACCTGATTAAACACGGGATATAAAACAAGAGTCAAGTGACTCCCAATTCAAACAATTATCTGTGGTGTTAGTGCATGCCACAGTTATAAAATAGTTTCACCTTTTGTATTTGTTCTGCACGTAAGCTGCTAGCACGTGTTCGGCGTTCCACTTGCAACCGCTGGTAGTTGTGTATAATGTCCACTTGCAACCGCTGGCTTTGTAAAACACGCATACAGCACAACTGGACTGATATCTAAAAGGAAGCGAAATAAACCATCATGAATTCATGAATTCAAATTAATACATGCATTCTATAAAATAAAATTTTTTAAAATTCAAAACAGGTTATAAAAAGAGAAATCTCACCTTGGCTTGTAAAGCCTGCTTTTTCCTTCCCCTTGGGCTGTCTCTCGCTCTCTCTCTCTCTCTCTTACCACCAGAATTGTCTAAAATAAAATAAGCAATCAATAGATAAGTACCGGTAAATAACAACATTAACATCAATTAGCATTAAAACTTCAAAAAACAATAATATTAAACCTACATCTCAAAAAGATATCAAGGTATGTCGCCACTGACTGTGTCTTGGTATTCAGTCCTGTTACCGCTTTAAAGATTAAACTTGCTAGCTTGCATTGTGTTACATTACATCATAACAGAAAGCCGAACTGTCATGTTACGTGTGTTCTCGCGCTAACAAGCACCCACTCGGCGCTTTTATTTTGATAACGGTTATTAGATTGCGGGGAAACCCTGGCCAGGAAAGTTACTCCCAGGGCCTGTCATACACAGAACAGGTGTTCCGCTGGCTACCGGCTGGAATATATATAAATCTTACATTCATTTCACAATTCAAAGCCGTGTTTCATCTTAAATCTGTTCCATTACAAATATTATTCTTCCTTCCCGCCTAGGGGAACTATCTCTGCCAACATTACCATCGTCATCAATCAAGCATTTACTAATAATAATAATCTAGGAGTTTAGCATGTTTGAGTACATCCATGGGTCATGGAAGAAATGAGTTCGTTACAAGTAATTCGGGCCGTCACATAACATTCTCCGATGATGGTTTCCAAGCATATCAATGGGGGTAAATATCGATAACCTCCCAGTTTCGGTTGTTTTGAGAAATTAAAATGTCGTCCATGGGAAAGAGGGTTCGTTACGAGTAATTCGACTCCCCACATGTCCATCTACGATAAATGGTTCGCAAGATATCGAAAAATACGTCGATAACCTAAAAGTTATGTTTTTTTTTTCATAACAAATCTAGAAAAATAAGTGGTCCATATTTAAGATAAGAAAGAATACCCTTAAAATGAGCTTTAACGCGACCCTCTCCGATGATTGGTTAGCGAGATATCAGGTTGCCGGGCTGCAACATGCAGTCGCGTTGCGTGCTTTAACGCTCACGTTTACAGGTGTAATAGATTTTCTAGCTCTCCTCTACGGACATTGGACTTGTTTTGGGGGGTCAAATATACAACTGTGTGTAACAAATAGTTTTAACATTATAGCCTACTATCCAAATAAAACTTTTTTGGAAAATACATTAAAAAAATACAATGTTTTGTTCTAACGATAAAAGACATAGAGTGCTTTCGTTTAAGCCATTGCACAACGTTCTGCGATCAATAGTTTTAAAAATATAGCCTACTTTCCAAATACTTTTTTAAATTTTTAGAAATAAAACGAGTAGTCCATAGGAAACGGGGCTTCATCTCGAGTCATATGACTCCTCAATATATGTCCATCTCCGATTATTGGCTCAAGAGATATTAGAAATATTACATACGTGAGGCGCGCGAAATTTAAAAACTGCTGACGCTATGGCTTTAAACTGCCCTCATCTCTCTACTGACGTAATAATTTAAGAATGGCGATGTGCATGAAACACAAATCCCCCTTCCATCCAATCTAAACTTGACTGTGTATGCTGCGGAACGAAAAGTTCACAGGCGAAGTAAAGAAAAGCTGAGTTGCACTTCCAGGGAAACTCCAAACACATCCACTCTTCTGTGAAGTCTTAACTCGACACGACTCTACAGTGTCTAGGGTGATAGGTTCGCTCGCTGGCCAGCTAACTTGTAATCTGTCTCAAAGCTGGTAATTGAATGGAGATTGTTGGAAGAAATGAAAACGTTAAAACACTTATAGTGGGCGATGTATTAAAGATAGAGATATGCTGTCGCCGACTTTATTGTCGAACGTTTCATGCTGAACAATTCGTACACTCATAGTATTTAAACATTTTTAACGCTCGGACGCTGGTTATTTTTGACTTTTTCAATGAAATCGTTACTACGTGGCTTACTTTGATTATAAATAAATTATTTTTCACAGAAACCTTCCTCGTGACATCCTTTACAGAATGGTGAAGAACGCATCAAAATACATCCAGTGGTTTTCTAGATGACCCGGAACATCCATGAATCGGGGACTTTGCTTTATACTAGCGAAAATTCGGATTAGTGAAAATTCGGATTAGATGTATTTTCGTCAAATATGACAATATATTGACTTTAAGGCTCGAAAACCAATACTGTACTGTAATGTTTTTCTAAGCACTGTTGGCGTCTACCTAGCTTACAGCAATGCTCTGTGACACACATGCTTCCACTAATGGTAATCGGCAAATCGGCAAAACCACGGTGTTTCAAAATCATAAACATGAACTCACTCCTTGTTTTTACTAAACTCACTGACTTCACTTGTTAAGTGTTGATTTGCTTTTCCGTATATTTTGTAGTCAACGTTAAGAAAATTGCATTCAAACTTAGTTATACACATTGTCAGTAGGTTTTTTAGTTTTTGTGTATAAGATAGTGACAGATTCACTGTTTACTCTTCTTCTTCTTTCTCATCGATCCCTTTTGCCTCTTGGCGTTGGGTCTGCCTCGTCCGGCTCTTCCGTTTGTTCTTTGAATTTGAAAAGCTTCACCAGACGTGGCTAATCACCCCTACGCGAGCTAGCACAGTGGAGGGGCTGCCTCCTCACAGCTTCTGTGCCTATTAGACTTTTCTGTCAGGGTTGTTCCCCCTTATCTGAATATATCCCGTTTTAAGGCTCCGGAAACTCGCCCTCACCCTTCCCTTGCAGGCTAGGATTTGCTGGTTGCATTGCTAGGCAGAGCCTCCCAACTAGGGCATTTCTCAGTATTTATCAGAGACACCTACTCAGCATCGTTGTCCCCACCGAGACACAATAACCAGCCATTCACCCTCATCCTTTCTCAACCGCGCTTGGGACCGGCTATGGCGCAGTTCTGTTTACTCCTGTAGCATTTATTTCATGTTTTTCTGTGCTAATAAGTTTACGTTTTTACTTGGAAAAACTAGTTAAATCTTAATCTTTATTTTTTCCTGTTTCAAAATTTAAAAAAGAAAAAAATTGGTAGATATCTTTTCCTAGCCCTGTTCGGATTAGGCAGATTTTCAGATTAGCGGGGTTTGGATTGGTGGGACTCGACTGTATTTGTTTATTTAATATTTATTTATTTTTTAATTATTTATTATTATCTAATTATTATCATTATTTATTATTTACCTAATATATATTTATATTTTATTTATATATTTATTCATGGGTGTTACAACACTCGACAGGGTAGCCGAGCGGTCGATCCCAACTTTTGCAACGCCGGTCACGATGGCTGTGTGCACTCACGGTTCCAAGATGGCGGTCACACCTACAACATATCCCTGCCCCCGTCCCTCACACCCTATACCCCATCCCCGTCACCACCTCCACCAGAATTCTCTAAACTTCCAAACAGATTTTTCCAAAATTAATCAGATTTTCCACAAAAGACCAGCATTGCTTCAACTTACTTGTGCTAGGCTCTTCTCTGTCGATCTCACTTGGTCAGTCTCTGTTCTCTTTCAACCCAGTTGCTATTCGAGTGGCCTGTGACCTACCAAATACCCCTAAAATTCACCAGATTTACCCAATTCCATCCAGATGTTCCCAAATTTCACCAAGAATTTCGTTAATTACCCCAGAATTCACCAGATTTCCTAGAAACACAAAAATTCACCAAAAGTCCATAAAAGTCATCAAAATTGCCTATAACCCTCCAAATATACCAAGATTCCCTAAACCACCCCAGAAATTCTCCACATTTTACCAAAATTTCCTAAAATACCTAACAATGACTCAAATCACACAAAATTTGCCACAAAATTACCAAATTCGCCAAATTTACCTAACATTACTAAAAATTCAACAAATCCTACAATATTCCTGTGCACTCCGGGCTTCCTCTTAAGAAACTGTTCATACTGTACGTTCAAATACCTGGTTTCAGCTACCTTCCAAGGGTGTAAGGAGTGGATGGTAAGGGTTGCTGAGAGGCGGTATCTGTTGACACAAGCAGATAGTAACAGGTTTTTTCCCAAAGGGTGTTGCGACACCTAGCGGTCCTCGGCAGTGTAGCCGCGCTGTCTATCTCGAATTCCCCTAAATTTCCACAGAATCTACCAAATTCACGCATAATTCACCTAAATGTTTCTAAAATTCCCCTTCATGGGGTTCACACCTAATGGGACGTAGGTTGGCGACCAAGGGGTCCCCAGCCGTGTATGGTATTGCTTCCACTTACTTGTAACAGGTTCCACGCTGTCATCTTTCCTGTCCACCTCCCTGGGTCAACTCGTGTTCCCTCCCGACCACGACGGTATTTAATTATCCGGCGCCTAGGGTGTATTTTGATCGATAGGAAAATGTTCTCTCGATGGTCTGGCTTCCTCTGTTACGATAACCGACTGACCTCTTATCACCTGAGCCTGCACATTTCCTATACGGTTTAGCCATAAACCGACATCGGAGCATATCAATAGTTCGGCATCAAAACACAGGAAGTTCTCTGCGATGGCACTACACATGTGTATACCCACAGATTTCCCCTAAATTTCCCTAATATCCTCCTTCCACGTCTGCTATCTTGGAAGTCGTTTCTGTAGTTTACCACACCTCCCCCAGGCAAATACCGGGATGTAGATCAAGATCTCTTCCTTTCTAACCGAGTTCAATTTAGCCACCATTCGTTTCTCACGAGCTAGGCATCGGGAAGGGCATCCATCCGTAAAAACTACTCACCACAGAATTGTATCGCATCTCATTCCCAAACGTCACTAATGAACTCCGTTCGCTTTTGCGAATAGTTTTGTAAGTTTTTGTTTCCCATTCGGTTTGAAACATTTTTTCATTTCATCTGCCCCATTATTCTACTTCGCCCGTAATTGCAGTGTGAACGCGGTCTTATGTATTTATTTTCTTTTGTATCAGTTGTATTTATGTGTTCAATTACTCTTGTTACATTTACTTACCTTTTTGGAAGTATGTTACAGTGCACGTCTCTCTCTCTCAATATCACGATTGTACTAAGCTGAGCTGTCACGTTACCCTGGCTTCGAGCGCTGTGCTATGCGCCGATTGGCTGCTGGCTTCTCCCTCCAGCTTTGGTATCGCCGCCTTCCTATGACGTCATACCAACTATAAAACAGCTGGTCTTTGGGCCTTCTGTGTCGACTCTTCTCCACTGGTCACCACCGATCTCTACGTAACTGCTGGAGTTATTGCCCTCTTGGGAAACCTCTTGTGGCCGGAGGCTCTTCTCCGCCGTCAACATCTCTATTCTGGACCTGCCTGCCTGGACAGTCCAAACTCATCGGCCTTCACTTGGGCCAAATCTTCGACACGGATGTACTCTGCAAGTCTTGGTTATAAAGACATAACTTCACCAGCCGAGGGAGTTTCCACCAAGAGACTCCTCTTTGCTGGTCTCGTTTTTATAAGGAGAATCTACCTTCATCAACTCTGGTTCCGAACCCGGAACCCTGGAGTATGCCTGACTGACCTCGCACAAGCCCCGTGCGGGCGAACTAAACTACCTCCAGCTACTGATGTCCTCAAGTAGCATCCTTGCACCTTTGGATGATGTTTAAAGGAATTCGATACTTCCTGTATCACACATCAGAAAAAGTGGTAACCCTTCTAGTCCAAACACTCTACCCGGATTCATTCCGTAATAAGAGTACTTAGCTTTAATTCTACTCTGTGATGGATTTAAATTATTATTGTAGGTTATTTTATTATGCTCTTTTTATTCAGTAATTTTGAATTTAATCCTTTATAGGGAGTTACAGCTTGCATGCAATTTACGTTTCCTGGAGAAACGAGTTATTTTCAATTTTTATTGTTTCTTATTGTCAATTTTAAGGCAATATCTTTGAAGGTATTACTTCCTTGCAGCATATTTGCTTTGAGATAAATAAACATAAATAAAAGCTAAGCTTTAACATTTTTTGGTCTCTTCCCTCACTTTCCTTTGTTATTTACCTCTTGTGCCTGAAACCTCATTCTATCGAAATCCCCTGTGATGTACCCCATCCCTTACTGTACACATTTCCATGGTGCCGAGACACGGGAACTAATCCGTTATCTTTACCCTGAGACCACATAATTTTATTCAAAAAACTGTGTAATCTAATATATGTTGTATATTTCAGTTTGCCGTGACTAAACGCAGGAGATCTGCCGGGGGACGTAAACAATCCCATCCTACCAGTACAAACAGACTTATTTCCGGAAAGTAGGTCTCAGCCTGGCGCTCCAAGCAGAAGTGGTGAGTGAGTAATTCCAAATTCCAGCCATGCCGATAACGATCGATGATAAGTTGTTAAACTCCCGAGCTGCCTACAAAGGTCAACTCACCCGGTTTCAAAAATATATAGCTACCCTACCTAAATATGAACAAAATCTTGATATTATATCTCAGCGTTTAAAAGCTTATGAACAGGCGTACGAGAAATATGGTCTCGTGCAACTTGAAATTGAAATCAAAAGTCCGAAACATCAATTGGATAGGGCGGAAGTTGAGAGTAATTACTTTGAAACACACGCTCAGGCTGTGGCATTAGTTAGAACTTTGACCCTGGCGTTGAAGGTAGAAGAAACTCAAGGAAGAATTAACGACAATGGGAATAGTGTCAAACCATTGTTACCTAAATTCGAAATTACGCATTTTTCAGGAAAGGAGGAGATATGGCAATCATTCTTTGAATTGTTTAGTTCATTAGTACATGAAAATACCGCACTTCCAGAAATTCAGGAATTCCACTACTTAAAATCCACTTTGCAGGGTCCACCCCTTCAACTTGTAAGGGAACTCCCCTTAACAGGAGAAAACTATAACATCGCTATAGAGCTTCTTTAGGGCCGATATGGCAACGAAAGATTATGTATACAAAGGCATATTCAGGCCTTATTCAACTTGACTGCCTTGCGGGCTGACAATTTGTCAACACTGCGAGCCTTAAGTGACACAGCCCAACTACACGTCAGAGCATTGGCACGGTTGAATCAACAGGTCGAGCATTGGGATCTATTCTTAGTTCACTTAGTTACTTCTAAGTTTGATCCAGCAAGCTTAAAAGCATGGGAGATGGAAATAACAAATAACACCTCATATACTTATGATTCATTGCTTACATTTATAAATAATAGATGTCAGGTTTTGTCAGCCGTAGCCTGTCACACGTCAGGTAGTGCAGAGAAAAAGTCCAATAGTGTTAAACCAGTCAGTTCTAGAGTAAACAAATCTGCTGTCTTTACTGTTCAACCTAACTCAACAGATTGTATCCTCTGCAAAAGATCTCACAGGTTATATTCCTGTGTTGACTTTAAAGCTCTTTCTACCGACGAAAGACGCAAAATTATAGCTCAAAAAGATATTGTTTCAACTGCCTGTCAGCTTGGCATATGTTGCCTGATTGTTTATCTAAAAATACGTGTTCACATTGCAAGGCTCAACATCATACCCTGCTTCACAGGTTAGAAAAGCCACGTCAGGCTCCTCCCCCTGGAAGTTCCAAAGACACATCCCCAGTAGCCAATGCGCAATCTTATACACAGAGCTCTAGCTCGATTCGTAGTTCCCAGGTGCTACTATCAACCGTGTTGCTGAAAGTTCAAGATTCTTCTAGTAGATGGCTTGAAGCACGTGCCTTATTAGACAATGCCGCCACTCGCGACTTTATAAGTGAGCGCCTTATTGAGAAAGTTGGTCTTCCAAAGCAACCTACTTTGATTCAGGTTACTGGTATCAACAATAGCAATGTTAAATCTTTGCATTTCGTCAGAATCCATATCAAAGATGCTGTTCATTGTAATACAACATTACATTGCCATTGATACTATTGGCAGTAATACACCTAGCACTTCTTTTGAAATTAGAAATTGGCAATTTCCTCATGACATTCAGTTGGCAGATCCAACATTTAGTACAAGCGCTCCAGTAGACATACTTCTCAGTGCCCATGTATTTTGGCAATGTCTCCTTACCTCTAAGGTCAAAATATCACCAGGAGTGTTCGCTCATCATACCAAATTAGGCTGGTTAGTAACGGGTCTAGTCCCTCGTAAGTCATTTCAAAATTTCTCACAATGTCATTTTGTTAATACAAGTCTTGATTCAACTTAGAAAGATTTTGGAAACTTGAAACTATAGATACATTTTCAGCTTCCTCTATTGAAAATGTAATGTGTGAAAAACTGTTTTGCGAAACAACCACACGCACTTCAGAGGGTAGATTTGTTGTAACCATGCCCCGCGTGGATAATCCACCTATTCTACTTGAAACACACCCAAGAGCTCTTAGAGTACTCTATGCTGATGAAAGCAAATTTAAACGTGACCCTGTTGTTAAAACTCAATATTCCACATTTATGGAAGGATATGAGGCGCTCGATCATATGGAGGTTGCTACCAGGAGAGATGATGCTTCATATACCCCATCTGAAGTCATTTATCTTAATTACCATCCTGTTTGGAAGAATGAAATGTTAAAGGAAAACATAAGAGTGGTCTTCAATGGCACTGCTTTGGATGCCAACGGAACTTCTCTGAATGATACTTTATTACCTGGCCCCCCAATTCAATCTGACATCTCTTCTGCTTTAACAAATTTTCCTCTTCCGGAGTTATCAGACTTTCCGGATGCTGGGAAGATTACAGGATCCTCTCTAATCGTTTCCGACTCTCCCCTTCTCTTGCAGCGATATTCCTCTTTCCATAAATTGGTAAGGGTTATGGCTTATCTCCTTCTTAGGAAATATTTTGTGGTAGATCAACCTCTTCTTCCTAAACCATATTTAACCCTTTCTGAGCTAGGTTTAGCCACTATAAAAGTGTTATGGCTTACTCAACGGGAAATATTCTCTGATGAGTGTCAGACCTTGTCTCAAGGTCAATCCCTTAAGAAGTCGAGTAGGCTTTCCTCTCTCGCCCGTTTTTGGATGCTGATGGTTTGCTAAAAGTAGGAGGACGTTTATCTTTGTCCGAACTTTCTGAGGATAAGAAACATCCCATTATTCTTCCCTCAAAGCATTATGTCACCTCCTTAATTGTTCGCCAGTATCATTACCAGCATCTTCATGCTGGCACTTGCACATTACTTTCTGTCATTCGTGAAAGGTATTGGCCCATAAACGGAGTGCATAAAGTCACCTCTGTTATCTGTAAGTGTATTCCATGTTTTAAATCCAACCCTAAGATTACCGCTCAGCTCATGGGCGAGCTTCCCACGTTTCAATCTGCGCCTGCCAGACCTTTTACCTTTACGGGGGTGGATTATTCCGGCCTCTTTGTTTATAAAAAAATCCCCTTAAGCAAAAAAGTGTATTTCTGGAAAGCTATATATTTCGCGTTTTGTATGCATGGTTACCGGAGCAGTTCACTTAGAACTGGTTAACAATGCCTCTACTGCTTACTTTTTGGCAGCCTTTGCCAGATTTTCTGCCCGTAGGGGTCTTCCTTCAGAAGTGTTCTCGGATAATACTAAAAACTTTGTCGGTGCTTCTGAACAAATTAAGAGAGCTCTTACTCATAATTCAGCGTTAGAAAAGATTACTGATTATGCTCAACAGAGAAATTTCAAGTGGCACTTTATACCCCAATATGCACCTCATCGAGGTGGGCGTTGGGAGTCTTGTGTTAAACTCACCAAGAAGCACCTTAGACGTGTTTGTGGCCACACACCCCTTTCTCATGAAGAATTTAATTCCTTAATTATTTTTATTGAGGGCATATTTAATTCTCGCCCTTTATCGCCCTTAACACATGATCCTTCAGATCTTCTGCCATTAACGCCAGGCCATTTTCTTATTGGTGGTCCATTGACTGCCTCTCCCCCTTTGTTATATTCTAATTCTGAATCTTCTTTAGTCATTTCTTGGCGCAAAATTGAAAGTTTGCGCAGTAATTTTTGGCGCCGCTGGAGGTTGGATTACCTCGGATTGCTTCAGCAGCGAGGTAAATGGCGTGTTTCCTGCTCTAACCTTCAGGTAGGGGACTTGGTTCTTTTGAAAGATCCCAGTCCCCCTCTTTTGTGGAATTTGGGTAGGGTTGTTGAGTGCTCCCCTGGCAGAGATTGTAGGGTCCGCGTGGTAAAATTAAAAACTTCTGCTGGTCATTTTCTCAGGCCAATCACTATGCTTCCTCCTTTACCACGCGAAGCCTAACTCCTGCGCTTCCTTCCTGCAATATTTTCTCGCCCCTCCCAGCATGTCCGCTTTTGCGAATAGTTTTGTAAGTTTTTGTTTCCCATTCGGTTTGAAACATTTGTTCATTTTATCTGCCCCATTATTCTACTTCGCCCGTAATTGCAGTGAGAACGCGGTCTTATGTATTTATTCTCTTTACATACAACTTTTGTATCAGTTGTATTTATGTATTCAATTACTCTTGTTACATTTACTTACCTTTTTGGAAGTATGTTATAGTGCACCCTCTCTCAATATCACGATTGTACTAAGCTGAGCTGTCACGTTACCCTGGCTTCGAACGCTGTGCTATGCGCCGATTGGCTGCTGGCTTCTCCCTCCAGCTTTGGTATCGCCGCCTTCCTATGACGTCATACCAACTATAAAACAGCTGGTCTTTGGGCCTTCTGTGTCGACTCTTCTCCACTGGTCACCACCGCTCTCTACGTAACTGCTGGGGTTATTGCCCTCTTGGGATACCTCTTGTGGCCGGAGACTCTTCTCCGTCGTCAACATCTCTATTCTGGACCTGCCTGCCTGGACAGTCCAAACTCATCGGCCTTCACTTGGGCCAAATCTTCGACACGGATGTACTCTGCAAGTCTTGGTTATAAAGACATAACTTCACCAGCCGAGGGAGTTTCCACCAAGAGACTCCTCTTTGCTGGTCTCGTTTTTATAAGGAGAATCTACCTTCATCAACTCTGGTTCCGAACCCGGAACCCTGGAGTATGCCTGACTGACCTCGCAGAAGCCCCGTGCGGGCGAACTAAACTACCTCCAGCTACTGATGTCCTCAAGTGGCCGGCCTAGCTTTGGAAGATGTTTAAAGGAATTCGATACTTCCTGTATCACACATCAGAAAACTTGGCAACCCTTCTAGTCGAAACACTCTACCCGAATTCTTTCCGTAATAAGAGTACTTAGCTTTAATTCTACTCTGTGATGGATTTAAATTATTATTTTAGGTTATTTTATTATGCTCTTTTTATTCAGCAATTTAATCCTTTATAGGGAGTTACAGCTTGCATGCAATTTACGTTTCCTGGAGAAACGAGTTATTTTCAATTGTTATTGTTTCTTATTGTCAAATTTAAGGCAATTTCTTTGAAAGTATTCCTTCCTTGCAGCATGTTTGCTTTGAGATAAATAAACATAAGTAAAAGCTAAGCTTTAACAAGTTTTGGTCTCTTCCCTCACTTTCCTTTGTTATTTACCTCTTGTGCCTGAAACCTCATTCTATCGAAATCCCCTGTGATGAACTGCCCCCGTAAATTGAATTATTTAGGGACAAAATGAGAGTATTTTCCGTCCCAATGATAAAATTTAACTAGCAAATATAATTTCTGGAAGTGTGACACAGGAGTGTAGTGTTACAAGCTCGAGACTGTGGGAGAGCCCGATCACGTGATATGTTGCACAATGGACGCTTCTAGAAGGCTATATTTAGCATAGCAACAGCGAGTTTGGAAATTAATATTATAAATATTGTTATAAATTATGCTATTGGATCCCAGCCCAGAGCCAATGAGAACAGGTCTTATTGAAGACGGGATCAACTTTAATTACACAATATGATGAAATTATGCATTTAGGCCCTTAGAAGAAGATTTTCTTATTTGGTAATGAAGAGAATATTAAGAGAAATTATGTCTGATACTTTAAAAACCACAGATCGGTTAATCTACGCAGTAATAAGCATTGGTAATCTACGCGCTAAAATTATGGTGGGAGATTGATATGGCCGCCAAAAATTCGACTTGGAGGGGGAGATCCAAGGATCGAGGTTCTCATTCCAGCAGTCTTTGAAGAGTGAGGAAGTGTTTTTACTGGGTTAACGGAGATCCCAAGGCTTAGTCCGAGTGCGACGACTGTCGACTTGTGGAGACGCGAGGATAGCTAGGTGGAGCGTAGGAGGTCACCGCACTTCCATTCTACGTGAAGTTGCGAGGAACATTGAATTGATTATATCTCTTATATAATTGAGATTTGAAGTTAAATAAGCATATATATATACTGTATATATAAAGAACAGGTCGCATACTATATATTGTGAAAAGTCGAGCGTTTTAATATTCACCGTTTCGACAATATCAGCCTGTAAAGTTAGATTTCCAAATGTGTTGGAAATAAAGCTGATTATCACTTTAAATTGCAACGTGAAGTTGGCGAACGCAGTTCAAGTGAACAGTAGCGGAGAACTTTTAATATTGGTGCAACACATAAACGTTAACAGAATGACTATTATTATTCTCCAAACATTATCAATCAGCATAATTAACATTGTTGATATGAAGAACTAAATAATCATGTGCCAGAGACATATTCGATAACAGGAATTAAGGTACAACAATGGAGCTTCGTTAGACAACGTATTCTTGAATACAGACGTAGTGTACGGTCCATCTTGTGCATTTTCGTCAGTCTACGAACACTAATATAACATCAATTAGCAATGGAAATATTTAATTCACCATTTATATGAATATTTCCATAATTATATTCCAATGAAGAAGCTGATATATATTTACGCCGGAGAATGAAGACTTTACAGAAGAGATTTGTCAAGATGCTAGGGAAAGGTGGCCCAGAAACACAGAAGAATTTGCCAGAAGGATGTCGTTCGAGCCCAGGCGAATGTTGATGAATTCCCGAGAGGGACGTTTCTTATCTCTGAGGTCGCAGATCCGAGGTTCGAATGCAGATACATCTCAGTGTCTTGTACTGAGGAAACGTCTTAAGTATTGTGGGAATACTTACATAGATCTTCAAGTTTTCGTCCAAATAAGGTATTAGTGTATCTCAATTGTTATATAGAGCTTGATTAGTAACATTCTGAGCCAGCGATCTTATTCCATATTTCCAGCGATCTTATTCCATATTTCCAGATTTTCACATTTCATGTATTTCAGTGCTTTTATGTATTTTACACTTCAGATGTGTGTTGAGATTTTTATACTTCAAGATTATTTAGAAGATGATTGCATTTCATCTATTTTTCAATTTTATTCTACGGATCAGTTGTGGAACTGACATTAAAAATTTTGTTTGAGGAATCATATTGCTTCATAGGAGACTAGTCGTTTCGACTCTCGAATTTTAATAATTTCATGTAAACCAAGTATTCTGACATTGTGTCATAGATTCAAATTAAATTCTTATTAAATTTAATTTAGGCACTTTAATGTAACAGCATATAACTTAATGAACAGAAGAAACATCGAATGATATTGTTATATCATTATTGTACATAAACTATCGACGATCTAAGAAATACTAGTCGTTTGATAAGACCGAAGTCTTAATCCCTATGAACAATCTTTGTGTAGAGTGGAAAAACATTATAACATTGACAAACCTTTCTTATTATTTGTAAAGCTAAGAGCTTTGTTCATTTAATATGTTAGAGGAGATACCTTTTGATAGAAGATCATTCAAGTCTTTGGCTAGGAATGAAAAGCTAGTTTATCTCGGTCAAAATTGAATTCTATCTGACACTATAAATAACATGTGTGTTATTTTATCCTATTTGACTACATCACGTCATTTTGTCGACATGATATTACAACGATAAACAATTTAAAGCTTGACAAGTGAGATGAGACAGGAGTATTATTTTTATTACATGTATTTGCGACAGACGAGTTAACAATTAATTATCTTGTTGTGGAGTAAACTTTATGAGGTTAATCACGACTGTCTAATATCGTTCACTACAATTGGAAATTTTGTTTGAAGAACTTACGCATGTATAATTGTAGTCCAGTAGTCATGTGCAATGATACTGAGGGTCATGCCAGTATTTGAGAGAAGTTCCTACATAAGATATGTTAATAACAATTGAGGCGTTGACAAGGAAAAGGTAATTGCACTCATTCCAGGTTCCGTATTGACCATGTTAACATGAAGTATAACATAAATTTCTCGCCAAATCAATACTTTTTACTCACATAAATATTCTATAGGTACATGTTTCGAAAACACACAATGTATTCTTCCTCAGCCCACTTATTGGTGTTGAACATCATATAACATCGATAACCACACTAAATAACAAAAACACCGTTCACATTTATTCTCTTGTTCTTCCTTTGTTAGGCCTGTGTCATTCGACACATTAATGTCACTCACGGAATAAACACTTGTTAGTTGAAGTAATGAATATTGACACATTGACACATTTACTCATTGCTAGTTTCAACGTGGGTTGCTGAAATGCACACAAGTGTCGTATAACCTTGCCAAAAGCGGAGAAAACAACTAACCAGCACCCAGGAAGGTAATTGGGTGTGGCGTCATGAAAATAATTCGAGTCAGGAATGTATGTTGGAATTAAACTATTGCGGTGGGGGTTGAGGAGGTGGTTTGCGTTTATTATTATTATTTAAATAATCTGCTAATAAATCAAACAATTCATTCGTTTCAAAATTAACCTCGTTTAGATTATTGCATTCCTTTGACCTCTGATATATCATATATCATATCATTGATATATCATTATATGAATATTTTCCAAAATATTCATATAGCTGCCCTTCAATGCGTAATGCAAAATTTTGACGTCATTATTTATGTCCGTGAACGTATGTCCCGTTTCTTCCATGTGTACCGCCATGGCTGAAAACTTCCTGTGTTTCATGGCCGAAACATGCTCAGCATAACGAGTACGTATGCTCCTACCCGTTTGTCCCGCGTAATTTGAATTGCAAAAATTACATCTGAGCTCATAAACTCCCGATTTTAAATGTTTATCACTACTGTTGACTTTATTGGAGTTGAAAAATTTGTTGAAATTAGAATTATTGGGTTTGAAGGTGACGTTCATATTGTGTTTCTTTAGGATGTTGGTTACTGTGTAAACGCTTCGATTTACGTGGGTGAAGGTGGCAAGTGCTTTCTTTGTTGTCTCTAACTAATTTTGTTAAGGGTCTGTTTTTCAACTTGTAAATTAATCTGCTGACATAATTGTGGTTGTAACCATTGAGTTTAGCTATTTGATATATAATGTCAATTTCTTGCTTCCGGTCATGATCAGAGGAAGGGATTCTTAACGCTCTATTAATGAGGCTTATGAACGTTGCATTCTTGTGTCCGCCCGGATGGTTAGAATCCTGCCGTATAACTGTACTCGTTTGCGATGGTTTTCTGTAAACTTTATAATGCAGACGATTGTCTTTTTTAATCACAGTTATATCCAGATAATTGATTTTATTATCGACTTCTGATTCTATTAGGCCTATTGTAAACTTCAGGAATATCCCAACGTACAAACTAGCGAAATTTTCCCAACCGTTTCTTAATAAACACTACAAACTCAAGGCCGACTGTTCTTTCGTTAACTCCATGCATTTCTGTGAAAGAACCATAGACTTGAAAATAATCGAGAATAACACTACGCATTCGATCGACATTAAAGACATGTATACTAACATCCCGGTCAAGAAAACGATCAAGATCATTCAGGATAGATTAATTAACAGTAGTGAATTATCTAAAGTGGAAATCGAGGAATTTATTTCAATTTTAACCTTTATCACCGACAACAACATTTTTTTGTTCAACAAGAAAATGTATAAACCATCCGAAGGCCTTGCAATGGGATCTCCATTATCGGGTGTCTTGGCCAACATTTACCTTAACCACATTGAACATGAGAAAATTATTAACCAAATTAGTGGCATCGTTTTCTGGGGAAGATATGTAGACGATATCTTCATCATTATCAATAACCAAGTTCAAGCGATAGAGCAAATATTGGATGATTTGAACATAATTGACAGCAATATTAAATTTACTTTAGAATCAGAAGTCGATAATAAAATCAATTATCTGGATATAACTGTGATTAAAAAAGACAATCGTCTGCATTATAAAGTTTACAGAAAACCATCGCAACGAGTACAGTTATACGGCAGGATTCTAACCATCCGGGCGGACACAAGAATGCAACATTCATAAGCCTCATTAATAGAGCGTTAAGAATCCCTTCCTCTGATCATGACCGGAAGCAAGAAATTGACATTATATATCAAATAGCTAAACTCAATGGTTACAACCGCAATTATGTCAGCAGATTAATTTACAAGTTGAAAAACAGACCCTTAACAAAATTAGTTAGAGACAACAAAGAAAGCACTTGCCACCTTCACCTACGTAAATCGAAGCGTTTACACAGTAACCAACATCCTAAAGAAACACAATATGAACGTCGCCTTCAAACCCAATAATTCTAATTTCAACAAATTTTTCAACTCCAATAAAGTCAACAGTAGTGATAAACATTTAAAATCGGGAGTTTATGAGCTCAGATGTAATTTTTGCAATTCAAATTACGCGGGACAAACGGGTAGGAGCATACGTACTCGTTATGCTGAGCATGTTTCGGCCATAAAACACAGGAAGTTTTCAGCCATGGCGGTACACATGGAAGAAACGGGACATAAGTTCACTGACATAAATAATGACGTCAAAATTTTGCATTACGCATCGAAGGGCAGCTATATGAATATTTTGGAAAATATTCATATCATTACTTATCAGAGGTCAAAGGAATGCAATAATCTAAACGAGGTTAATTTTGAAACGAATGAATTGTTTGATTTATTAGCAGATTATTTAAATAATAATAAACGCAAACCACCTCCTCAACCCCCACCGCAATAGTTTAATTCCAACATACATTCCTGACTCGAATTATTTTCATGACGCCACACCCAATTACCTTCCTGGGTGCTGGTTAGTTGTTTTCTCCGCTTTTGGCAAGGTTATACGACACTTGTGTGCATTTCAGCAACCCACGTTGAAACTAGCAATGAGTAAATGTGTCAATGTGTCAATATTCAATACTTCAACTAATAAGTGTTTATTCCGTGAGTGACATTAATGTGTCGAATGACACAGGCCTAACAAAGGAAGAACAAGAGAATAAATGTGAACTGTGTTTTTGTTATTTAGTGAGGTTATCGATGTTATATGATGTTTAACACCAATAAGTGGGCTGAGGAAGAAAACATTGTGTGTTTTCGAAACATGTATCTATAGAATATTTATGTAAGTAAAAAGTATTGATTTGGCGAGAAATTTATGTTATACTTCAAGGAAAAGGTAGTAAGTGCCAAAAATGAAATTTTTCAGGAGAAGCAAAAAACGATTTGTGATCATTTTGTTATCACTTTATTACACAAAATACTTCCAAGTTGAAGAAATCCACTCACTTAACATATTAAAGAAACAATTTTCAGAATTGGGCATAGCATGGTGGTAAAATAATTTGTTTATACCTTTTTGAAATGGTGATTTCAACACTATCAGTACTACTACTTGAAACTCCTTTTGTTAGGCACAGATATCCCTGCAAAATGCATGATACTTTTTTATCCAGGAAGTCCATCATCGATAATAAATCCTTCTTTTTAGCTTCATTGATGACTATTCTTCTTTCAAGGGGTTGCAAACTCTGAAGATTGGTGATGGCCTCGAATGACTGATGCCTTTTGAATATAGCATGTTCCTTCCACATTTCAATTTCATTAAATGACTGTCTTGTTTTAATCACGGGGAAATCTTCGCTTGAAATTCGAATCCAGCTGACGGTGCTTATTTTAAGAGTACCCGTACACAAAGATTTGTCAGATTCAGCAGCAAAGTCAAAAAAGTCATCATTTTTCATCATAATTACATTATTGGGCTTGAAAACTTTAGCACTGCGAATCGTTTCAGCTACTTCTTCTGGAACCATTGTCTTACATTGTTTCTTTCTCTTTTCGATGATGCCAAATTCCCTGTCACAGGGCATGTAGGAGTGTTCGGAAACCAGGAATTTTAATTCAACAGAATCAAAATAGTTTTTTGCAATGACATAAATCATAACCATTAACACCATTCGATTCTTATTCTGCCCTGCGCAGTTATCACACCATATCTGCAAATTTCTTTTGGCAGTGATACAGAATGAAAGAGCTTTAAGCATGCAAGATGCGACCTCGTTCCCACCACGCCCGGCAATGCCCTCATGCCACAAGCACATGAAACTTTGCCCTGTGTAACTAAGGTGAAGGCACAGGTTATAATTTGAAAGTTGGCGGGAGTAAAACATATGGGAATGTGTTAACGTGGGAGTGAAAATCACTTGCTGCATATCAACACTCAAATAGATGATCTACTTGAGGGCATACGTGACATAGTGTTGTCATAGTTGAGAGCTTTTGCAGCCTTTTCTGCTTTACGCAAGTGTAGCTCTTTTCGGGATATCAGAGAAAACTTTTCTGAGCCAACTGCGCAATTTGCTTTCATCCGTAATGGGTCACATGTTGAGCAAGTATCAGCCCGTGGGCGATGAAATGATAACTTCTTACGAAACTCTTTATTAAAAATTCTCCGGTAAAATCTGTGATGAATGTCTTTATCAGGATGCTGTAATTTGAACGCCCTGTACATTCTATGAATGTTAAGGTCAGGGCTCGGGTAACATTTTGAAGATTTGTGTCGGGAATAGTGGCTTTTCTCCGTAGGAAATGACATGATGTGCGATTTTACGAGTTCTTTATCAGCTTGAGTGTATTTTAACTTGTGAGCATGCGAGTTAGGGTTTTTCCCTCGTTGGTCTTGGAACACTTTGTCCCCCTTCTTCAACTTTTCTGTTGTTGTTTCCTATGGCTAGCCTGGATTCCAATCCATCAGCTTTCTTGCGTTCCAATAGAGTTGTGTAAGGTTTCCAGAAGTTCTAGCAGTCACATCAAGTTTTCTATCAAAGTGTAAACACGTTTGTCTGATAGTCCTAGCATGTCTTTAAATGATCTGCTGCATACCTGCAAATGTCCATTGCCAGAGGGTAAAGAATAGGCTACAGAAACTTGTCTTTTACTTGACGCTGGATCATTGTATTTTCCATTCCTCCTTCTCTGAATGTTGACAATGTTAATCAGACCCATGAGATATGTACCTTGCACGTTTGCTGTCTGTCTCCAAAATTCGGTGTGGTGTTTGCTTATTTCTTCTTGAGTGAAACAGCGGCACTTGTAACGACATTTACATGTTGCCTGGAAATGTAGAAAATATTGGTTAGGTTATGTCTCTTGTTTAATGAGTTTGCCTGGATACACGTCAAAAATAACAGCTATTTTGAAGTGAGGATATATATCTCAAGAAGTGTCATTTAACTTACCATTTTAAAAGGACCAGGTTTTGTAGGCATGTTGATTTTCACAATAATTTGAGTATCACTTCCACGAAACAAGCGGACACGTGTTTGGCGCGCAAGGCAGTTACTACGTTCTCTGCGCCAAGAGCCTCGTACATGCCACAAGAGCGATCTAGCGGGAACAGTTTCAAGCTGTTCTAATCACCGAACGACTTCCTACTTTCTCTGCGGTGTTGGCCTTGGTTCTTACTACCTTCTTCACGAAAAAAAAAACACGAAAATTTCATTTTTGGCACTTACTATATTTCCCTTGTCAACGCCTCAATTAATCCCTTTTGGTTATTGTTTTACATAGTAGATGATAATTGTTTATGCCATATATACTGTTATATGAGGATTTGTAAAGCTATATAGAGTGTTCATGCGAGGAATTCCGCATTTTAAGGAAGTCAAAGTATTGTTGTTCTTTGATAAAAAGGCATGTATCATGATAAGAGCCGTTGTATACAAGTAGTCCAGTTCTTGTGAATTAACGATTTATCTGGGTTAACAGGAGGGTTTCAGCGGAAATGCAACTTTAGAAAGATTGTCTACTCATGTCTATAATACAATTATTAAATTTTATTAAACCCGAATTTATGTAATTACGTACAGTTTACCTTAATTAGTCGACTGTATTATACCGACAGTGTAATGAAACCTATATAAGACGATGTGTAAGCAGTATATAAAACTACAGAAGGTTAGAGAAGGATGGTTATGTGAAAAACCAGTGTATACATTTAGTTAAGAATTATATTGTAACCGAGAAGTTAGAATCTCGAAAGTGTCGCGTTAGCAATACTAGATAATGGATATTATTATAAACATATTACATGGAAATGATTTTTGTGGAAATGATTTAATTAGTTAAATAATTTAGTAGGATTTATTAATCAATTGTTTTGGAACAGTGTGTGTTTATGAGCGGATGTTTTGGGAATGTATGATTGTTCATTATTAAGAGAAAATGTGGAACCGAATTGGTCTAGAACAATTGCGGGGTGCGAATGAAAGAGTGTATAAAAATGTTTAGTATGACTGTTTAAGAAACAGAGTAGTTATGTGAACTTTTGTAAGATCTAAATGTTAATTTTTACGTGTTTTTAATAAACGCACACACAAGCAGTCTCTGTGGACTAGCGAGAATGATTCACCGTTAGCATTAGAGAGCGATGACATAATATATGCAGGTGTAATCCCACCGCCTTGTATTAATTGTATAAACCAGTTTCGAGTACGGCGTGGTGCCGGTATTTCATTGATGAAACAAAGTTACTGCACGTGCGTTCTACAACGCAGGCTAGTGAATGAAACCATGTGTCTGGAATGCCATTAAGAGACTTCATTAAACGTTTTTATTTTTACGCAGTGTAGGCTTAAGAACAAGCCAAGATTTTATACTCATAATTTTTAATACAGCATTGTAGTAAGATGTAGAGTTGAAAGGAGGTGTGAATGATTGCGTGTTTTTAATTTTAATGTCTATTGTTAAATTCGTTGATTGTTATTTTGTTTATAGTAGATTAGTTTACCCTATTGTTAATAAATTTTATTCAGATTGTTTTCCATTGTTGTTGGAGTGTGATTCATTTTAAATATAAGGAGAAGAATATTGCGGATGTAGTGTAGGCGAAGCTGAATTCCCAGTCCCCGAGGTAAGTAAAGGTGAGTGCCCCGTGTAGTTGGTTGTTGATCCACAATATTCTGGTAACTGCTGTCTGTAAATCCCTAAAGGCCATGTTGGAAGCGATTTCTAATGTAGTATTTGCAGGAGCTGTTAGAAATAGGCAATCCAGCGGGGGCAATGGATATTCCAACATGATCCTTTCCGGATTATAGGGCACAGTACCACATCCCTTACGGTACACATTTCCAAACTCTGAAAGCAGTCTAGTAACACGTGTGTTGGCTGTAGGGACAGTATGGACAGGCTGATGCTGCAGGAAGTGGTGACTCCGGTTACCAGGGAAACAGCAAGTCTTGCGAGGCAAGCAGGCAGGAAGGTGTTTAAATATTTATAATCCTCGTCTAATAAATAATGGGGCACAATCGTGTTGCCAGACGTATCTATGGTTAATGATATGGTATGACGTAACCGTCTCGAAGTTATGAACCGCTAACCTATAAGATTGTATGATGTAGCCATGGTTAACCATTTGAATTACTGTAGAATGACCCAACATGTTTCTGGTTTGAATGTTGTTTAATCATAGGGCGAGCATACATGTAAGTCTAACTCAGTTGGTGTAACTGAAATTTAAACTGATTTTATCAATCCCAACCGTCACCTACTATTTCATCTACCCGAGATCTCTGAAAAGCTATACCGACAGAGTAGTCGAGTAGTCTATAGCAAAGAAT
This sequence comes from Meconema thalassinum, assembly GCA_946902985.2. Classification (NCBI taxonomy): domain Eukaryota; kingdom Metazoa; phylum Arthropoda; class Insecta; order Orthoptera; family Tettigoniidae; genus Meconema; species Meconema thalassinum. Next base: position 890,853,147 of record OX336389.2, read on the forward strand.
CATCAGAATTACCCAGTGGTCGTACAGTGCGAGATAATTTTAGGTCACACACTTGTAAGAGCTGGGAATCGAACCCAGACCTTTTGGGCCAGAGCAAAGAATGCCGACCGCTACACAGTCCTCTTGAATATGGTACCTAACTCAAGGTCATGACCACCTCCTACCCAAATCCCAGCCTCAATTACAAATATACACACTAGTACGGATACCACAGTTACAGAGGTTATCTGTCAGACACCTAAATTCTTTACATTTACATCCACATTCACCAGAATTCCATAAAATCCATCAATTTTACTGTAAATTCACCAAATTCACCAGAATTTTGTAAAATCCACCAATTTTACCGAAAATTCACGAAAGTCCACCCAATTCCTCAAAACCCATAAAATCGCCACAAATTCCCTAGATTGATGTAATGGATCCCCACGCACAGGGTTTCTCAAGCTCATGGTGCTAAACTTGCATGTACAGTCATGTCGCTAGAGAGTGGATGACACCATAGGAAGACAGAGAGTTGTCATATGATCCTCTATTAAGAAATAGTACAGCGGTCTCTTCAGCTTCTACATCTCTCAATTTAAGATTGTCCAAACCATCGCCTCCTAGGTCTATCTCCACTCCCCTTACCCCCTATAGTTGTACTCATTAACCTCTTAGGTAATCTCTCCTTCCCCATTCTCATCACTTGACCCCACCATCTAAGTTGGCTCATAAAAACAGTTCAATCTAGCGTATTCGATTCCAACATAACCTTTATCTACTCATTACGAGTATGCATACCCTCAGCCCATTGTTACCACCTATTGGTCTCAGCAATCATTAGTTTTGTCCTCTACCTCTAGCTTTTGTATCAGATATCCTAAATCTACCCATCGCTCTCTTCCATAAAGCAAAGTCGGTCTAAATACTGAAAGATGCAGGGAAAGTTTTGTGGCTACACTAACTTCTTTCTTGCACAATACTGTTGATCGCAACTCAGAACTCACTGCATTGTCTTTTATACACCTCGACTCTATATATCTTTAGAACACTATCATCATGAGAGAATACATGGCACAAGTATTTAACATTTTAAACCTGCTCCAATATACTTCCTCCTATTCTTTTTTCTTGCGTTTATTCACCACGATAGGGTAGTTGAGAGGTCGATAGCTAAATTTTCTCATTAAATACATTTATCCAAAGATTATCCAGATTTACTCAAATCTCATTCATTTACCCAAGAATTCACTAAACTATCCCCAAACAAGAGTTTAGTGCTTTTCAGTCGGTCAACACGAATGTACCCAAAAGAGATGGGTTATGCCCTAATCCTGAAATAAATTACATGAGATTAATAAAACACTAGGATGACCAGTTTCGATCGTCAAGCGATCATCATCAGATCCATTACACTTAGGCTACAAAATCTATGTTTGAAATACAGGTGAAAATATTTACAATATGTACAATTATTTAGTTGCAGTATTGGTACTGCAACTGTCAGTGTATGCTAAATGCAGTATATATGTTAGGTGAAATGCTAAATGGTGATAGCTATCCGGAGATTGTACTTTAGAGAGATTATATGGTTGTAAACTATGGTTAAACTATAAAATTTTGGCTAACTACTTATCTGATTGTCTTCCGTATTACAGCTACTCGCAGTTTTCATGCTCACTGGAACTCGCTGTGCGGTCGACTGCGGTGGTTATCTTAACGACTGGTTTTTCCCCTGCCTCCTCCCCCCCTGTCCCTACGTGCTGTGGGGAGTGATAGCGATGTGTTTATGTGAGGTGTTGCCAACCTAGATAAGATGTATGTTATTGAATGAGGTGGGTCCACAACTATTAAAGACCGTGGATTGGCCCTCGCCACGCGTGGAGCATAACCCATTCGAACTAAGCGTTGACGGTCTTATGAGGACGTCCCGGCATCTTTAATACTGCCGCGAATATGGGCCTTGGTTTATTGCAGAAGCAAAGTACATCGTACACCTGATCCAGATGTAATTTATTTCAGGATTAGGGCATAACCCATCTCTTTTGGGTACATTCGTGTTGACCGACTGAAAAGCACTAAACTCTTGTTTACTAAGGCAACACTGAAAATATGGCTTCAAACACCACAATGCTATCCCCAAATTCACATTAAATTACCCGAATTTACCCAATTTCACTAAAATTCGCCAAACATACCCAAATTCACTAAAATCCATCAAATTGAACCTAATCCACAAAATCCACCATAATTTAAGCAGATTCTATAATATTCTCCATACATGTCGGCTATCTTACAAGTCGTTTTCTGTGGTTTATTACAATCCCTCCAAACAAATACCAGAACATTACATTCTAATAGGCCAGGACCTCTATATTCCACACCATAGCTGCGTTTCATCCCACATTTACCCCTCTCATAAGGTTGGCATCAAGAAGGGCATCCGGCCGTAAAACCTACACCCTGACATATACTTTCATCACATCTCATCCCCAAACTCTCACTTCGATATCGGTAACTCTGACTCCATACATCTCCTCCTAGGCTTACCTCTGCTTCTCTTACCCTGTACAGCTGAATTTCACGTATACTAAAAAGTTGTTATTAACTTCCCCACTTATGTCTAAAGCCACATGGGTTTTAAACCATCTTACTCTCGACCAATGATTGAACTCTCTCATTTCTACAATCCTGTGTACATTTTCACCCGTCACAAGACATGCCTTTGTACGGTATCCCTATATCCTATCCACTATGTTTATACGTTCTGCAATTCTTTAACACCTACTCCTTGGAATTTCTGATCAATCATACTCATATATTTATACCTAAGTACCTTATCCTACAGTTTTTCAACCCCAAATTCATATGAAATCATGCAGGGCTCCTCTCAGTCATCTTTCCTGTATCCTCCTCTGTCCTTGCGTAGCATACAGTATATGCTACATGCGGTTTTTATTTTTTTCTGACTCAAGCGCTGGCTTCTCTGCAGGTTGCCGGCTTTAGCATATAGTCTACAGGCCGCGCATCACGCACATTTTTTTTGTTACCCGCTCGAGCGAATAGGTGGCAGCACCTCTGTGAATATTGAAGTTGGCGGACTGGTAACCATGGAAACAAGACGTGCAGGTAATTAATATGTATTTGTATATTAAAGTAATGTAAATGTTATAAAAATTGCTTACAATTGATCAATAGTTAATGTGCTATTGAATGTAAGTTTCGGTAATATACTAAAATACTCACACGATCACGATTTGCATTACGTAGCATATACTCTACATCAGGCAATGACCTTGACATTGTATACTTGCTACTTGATTTTATGTCTGAATTTTCCTCATTTTTAGCATGTCTTTCAGTGCTGTTGGTAAGGCTTAAGTCACATGTGGCTTAAATGTAGAGAAATATGCGGTCTTTAAATATTATATAGCCTACTTTCTATTACCACATAGCATACTTTCTCTTACCATGTACTGAAAACGGTAACATTAAATTTCACCATTTATTTCTTCAGCCTTGAATGATGCAGACATTGCGGAACTGATTGACTCTATCGACCCTGATGTGTCTGATATTGAGCTGGAGATTGTAGATGATGATGATGATGGGAGGGAAGATGACCCGAGATTGAATACGGCATCTCCAACAATGAAGATGAAGCGAATGATGTACCTGATGATGATGATGATGATGATGATGATGATGATGATGATGATGATGATGATGATGATGATGATGATGATGATAATGGTGATGAGGACGATGGAAATCGAAACTTGAAGCGCGGCAGAATACCAGCGCCTATGCCGTCTGTTCAATCCAGGAAGTTTCATGCTTTGCATCTACCAGAAATGATGAGCAGAACGCAAAAAAGTAGATCAAGATGTAGACTAGCGGGCTGAAAGGGATTCACTTTAGTACAGTGCAAAAAATGCAAAATGTACCTGTGTTTTACGGAAAAAAGAAACTGTTTCTCAGCATTTCAGGAGTCATAACTGGATATTGTGGATTGTGCTCTCAATTTTATGTTTTTTTTTAATATAACTTCTTTAGTGCTTTGACTTTTTAATCAAAAATTTTAATTATCAATTCTTAATTATTTGTATTTTGACTTTAGATAATGCAAAATAAATATAGAAAAATTTACAAAAAATTATGTTACTATTGTAAATACTTTACAAGGCATTAAACCATTAGTAATCGTGTATCACAAAAGAGTTTAGCATTAGAAAGTAGTGGGAGGAGAGTCGTCATTAAGTCCTGATGTAGCATATATGCTACATGTCATAATAGCCCAGAGATTTCGTTTTTTTTATAAATATGTATTATTTTACCTAATTGCAATAAGTTAAACACAGAAAAGTATATTTCAAAGTTCTGAACTGAGCTCAGGACTGAAGAGGGTATACTTTCCTTCATCTACTCCTGTTCTCTTCTGACCCAACAGTATTAGAGTATCAGAGGTCTAGGGAGTTTTTCAATTTTCGTGCTTACTAATACACTACCTACCTACATACAACTTACCTGTCTACCTACCTACCACCCAGTATAGAGAGCTTCGTGGCTACACTAATTTCTTTCTTGCAAAATATTACAGATCACAACTGAGAACATTTAGCATTTATACACATCGAATATATTTATTCCCACATACTAACATCCTGAGAGAATATTAGGGTCAGGGCACTCCAGGACCTCGACTGGGTTCAGGAGTTGCCAAAATGTCGTAGACTGGCCTAGGGTGAAACCTATCCCTACCCACACCTCTCCATCCATCACACCCTAATCACCTCGGCACCACTCAGCAGACCTAGGGTGTGGTCGAAATGGCTTTGGCTCTCCTAGCTATACCTACAACCTTAGATATTAATAACCCCATCGGATACCAGTTCAATTACCTGTTCGTTACCAGGGAGTCCCTGTTCAGTCAGAAGGGGGTGCATCTCCATCACCACATAGGTCCGAGGCTTGCTCACAACATTCCTAGCATGTTTAAGAAATACAAGTGAAGCATGTTTGTTAACCATACTTACACAAGACTCCTATTCCATAGTCAGAGGTATCCCATATGCCAAGTCCACTTACTAGACCTCCCAGCCGTCACCCATAGGTCACGACCTAGGACGTGACTACACCATGAACCAGCTTAATGTTTAGCTTATAATTTTAATCTTATTCCAAATCTTCTATTTCCTTTTCCAGACAGTAATTTGTTACAAACATCTAACTAATATTCTCGATTTCTAACACATATGTAACTTTATGTCTATAAACTAGTGGTTGTATTACCTTAATAACTAGTTCTGTTCTTTCTACCAAACCTTCTAACTGAGTGCACAATGAGAATTTTATTTTCCCTTTGATTTCCTGCATAGCAGTGTAATTAAATAAGTCCGCGTTGTCATGCATATAAGTTGTTGACTCTTCTCCATAATCTGTTAGAGTCTTTGTATAAAACTTAAATTATCAATTTCAGCAAACGAGGTACCAATAAATGTAGTCATTACGTCGGTGTTGAAAACTGCTAACGGTTTTACTGTTTGTAGATCCACAATGTACAGTCAAACACTCACACTGAGTCACATACATTCACATATTTCGCATTCTACATGCACTCCTAAACGCGAGGCTAAGTTCCGTTATTAATAACAGTAAATATAGAGAGTTTGCATTTCACACTAACATCTAGATTTACCAGGGACTATGTTTAAAGAAAAGTGTAATCCTTTTTCTTACATCCACAATACCCTATTCTTTCACCAACACTGCTTCGTACTTTTCCTTTAGGGCTGTGTTATCTGATGGTCGCTTATTTGGCGGCTTATTTAATGGTGGCCTATTTGACGGCTTATTTCCTCGGCGGCTTATTTGATGGTCGCTTATTCGGAGGCTTATTTCCTTGGTCGATTTTTGATGGCCTGAGATGATCGCTTATTTCCCTGGTTGCCTTTTATTAGAAACCCCATGTACCCCCAATGGTCTTGTGAGAGTTTAGCAGCCCTAATGACGGTATCACTAACCTCACTGATAGTTTCATAAGCAAGAAACATCAACAACACACCAAGATTTCAAGAATTCTAGAGTACTTTTGCATATCCCATTCCAACCTAACCTAACCAAACCTGTGGAAGAAACATAATGTAGCAATGTCCCCTAAAATAACCAACAACAACACACATACACTAGTATGTCAATCTCAATAACACAGGTTACCACAAACGGTTTCTAACTTAAGGCCAAGGTAGCCTCTTTCCCAAATCCTCTTCTCGATCACAAACACATTCCACAAGATCACCTAAATAGCCTAACAGTACAATCTTCAATCGTTCTTTTACGATATACGAGTGTCCTTTCGTAGTAGGCATATGGCTTATCGTGGTTAGTCGTTGTGACTTCAATATCAACTGATGAGCACGAATCGAACTCTAGTAACGTTATCCCAGTAATAAGGTTGATAGAGAGAAATCTGGAGTTGGATGGTATTTGCCAAGGAGGAATTTCGAAAAGCATTGTCGGGATTGGTAGTCACAAGAACAATTTTAAGACTGGGCACGATTTAAGATCATTTCTCAGTGGGCGTTATTTACGCATGTCGTTGTGATAGAGGGGATGGAGACCTTTCGTTTGAGCCCTCACACAACTTTCTCCGATTATTGGTACGGGAGATATCGCCATCTGAAATTCAGGGATCCCCGTGTACTTGGGTGTGCGTCAGAACCGGTGTAGCCCCACTACTCTCTCGGATGAATTTTCAGGCAGTATCTTGGAATTGACTTGTGGAATTGATTTCCTAAGCATTACCATCTACTTGAGACCAATATGAGCAGATTAAGTTATCGGCCATATTACATATTACATATATTTATTTGCAGATGTGGACGCTGTCCATGGTGGAAAATTACAACAACAACAAACTAAGCAAAATAAATAATTCATACAACTGCAAAAATACATTTTAGATACAAGGATTAATTGGTATAAGAAAATAATATAATAGAAACAATTATAAAATAAGAATAAGGATAATTTACACTATTCTTCATCCATGTGATGTCACTGGCTCCTGATCTGGTGCTTTCTCACCAACTCCATAAATTTCCCAACATTAGAAGGCAAAGGGCTGAAAATATCCCCTGGCAAACTGTTCCATTCTACTTCCCCCTCCCAATGAAAGAATATTTGCCCCAGTTACTGTTCCAGTGACTTAATTTAATTTACAACAATACGACGAAGTAGTTTTCACAAAATAGGAAGTGGGTGGCTTGGCATTATTATTATTATTATTATTATTATTATTATTATAAATATTTATACGGCTGTTGTAATTGTTGTTGCTAAATAGAAATATTTTGAAATGATGAACGAACTAAATAAATGATAATTGCCACTCAAAGTTGAGCGTATTTAAAAGGTTTCGTTTACCGGTAGTTCTTTTAATACTCCATTCGTAAGCTTTCCTACAACGACAGACTAGTTGGCATCAGTGGCGGCACTAGTGAGGGACTGTGTAGTGTTATCACCAGCTCGTGGTAGCTCAGTTGGTGGGAGCATCGGACTGGAAAGCTGAAGAACCCAGTTTCGAGTCCTGGTCGCGTCAGACATTTTAACTCTCTGTTTAAAATCTTGATGGTTTGTGCTTCATGCTGAAAAGAAACGCATTATACTATTCAAATGGTCGTGAAAAAATAGAAACTTATTGTGCAAAATAGTTGGTATTAAATTAAAGAAATAGAAAGTTTTAAAAATGAGCTGTCTGTCTGCCTGAATTCAATCTTGCAAGAATGCCAACTACCCATAGTAAATATAAATAATACTTATTCGTAAACTTGGACTAAACAATGTTGGGGTGTGAGCATATTAATGCTAATATACTGGTCAAGAAAGTTTTTCATACTGCATGATGTTGTGTTTTCATTGCTGTGTGACATTTCGTTTTTGCACATTGGCTCATGTGTTAACTCTAAGATATTATTATGTTTCTTTGTTTGTACGGTACACTCTTATCTGACATGGAGTTTTTGCATACAACCTGCACAAATGGGGGAAGCGGCCAAACCCCTGCTGTGATTGCGGTACTTCGAACCAGACCATCAAGCACAATGTCGAATATTGCAAACTAAGAGCATGCCTAGGGGACCCTAACGACATTTTCAGTGCTACACCATCAAGCCTGGACTGGCGAAATAGAATGGACATAAGGTCGTAATAAGGTTCATATCTGTTCTCTTATGTACTTATTATTATTATTATTATTATTATTATTATTATTATTATTATTATTATTGTGTTTATGTGTAATGCCATACGCTACATAAATAAATAAAACAGTTATCGGATAAAGCACGTGTATTATATTTGGTCCACAAATACATAAGCATGCAATATGCAACACTTTTTTGACCAGTGTATTATGAAGACAAGCTAAACATTATTTATAAGTATGCCAATTTTCAGGTATAGTGTTACCTTAAATTATCAGAATTGAATGAATATCATTGATTAGGAATTTGTATTATGTGTTACTAATTCAGATAGTAACAGATTGTTTATTGTCCACCACATTCTGTAGTTCGTTGTTACACACGAGTTCGTTTCCTCATTATCTCATCATATTTCTATATGACCAATAGAACTGGATTTAATTTAATAGTATACACAATTAGATAATATTTCAGGTAAAATCCATATCCAGTTGGGTAACATAGTGCATAGTCTTACAGTTGTCCAATATATTGCAATTTTTATAGTTGGTTAACACAGTGCAGTGTCATACAGTTGTGTAACATAGTGTCTTACCGTTGGGTAGCATAGATAGTGCAGTGTCATACAGTGGGTCTAACATAGTTTGATTACTTTAATCTGAAAGGAAGTAAAAGTCTTCCAGAATACATAAATTCATTACTTGTCTTATAGACGGTGAATACATTGATAACATTAGCCACATAATGACTAAGATACGTATAGTTGCACGGCTGAATGCAACGGGAAGCTACAGCCATAATGTTCTTCTCGAGGATATACACCACTGTATGCACTGTCACCGCTACTTTTCATTGTGGTGATGGATGACATAATGACCCGGGTGGCACAAGTAATTGGGGAAGGAAAGATGAAAGCATTGGTGTTTGCAGATGATTTGATGATTTGGGGAAACAAGGAGGAGGAGGTACAGGAACAGTTGGACGTGTGGGAAGGAATAATACATGGGTATGGGATGAAATTTAGCATAAATAAGAGTGAGATGGTGATCAAAACAAGGAGGAAGGAAAGAACCACAACAGGAATAACAATTGGTGGGGAACAGCTGAAGAAAGTGGAGAGTTTCAAGTATCTGGGAAGCCTGATACAAGATAATGGAAGAAACGATAGAGAAATAAATGAGCGGGGGGAGACAGGCAGAAGCATTCCGGAGGAGTGTGAGAAGCATGTTACGGAGCAAGGATGTCCCTCAGAACAGCAAAACGATCATATATCGGACGTACTATGTCCCTATCCTGTCGTATGCCTCGGAGACCTGGGTTATGAAAGGAAGGGAGAAGAGCAAAATACAGGCCAGTGAGATGAGGTTCTTGAGAAGCAGTATTGGAGCTACAAAGATTGACAGAATAAGAAATGAGAGGACCAGAGAATTAATGAAGGAGGAACCATTACAGGATGTTATAGAGAAATCTAGACTTAGATGGTATGGACATGTAAAACGAATGGAGGAGAAGAGGATACCCAGAAGAATACACGAGATGGGAAGGAAAGAGACCGAGAGGAAGACCGAGAGACAGGTGGCTGAAGGGGGTGGAAGAGAGCGTGAAGAAGAGAGGAGAAGACTGGACAAGGGTGGAGGCTGAGAGATGGTGGGAAGATAGAAAACGTTGGAGAGGCTTGTGTTCCAAACAGACCCGGCCAGTGGCTGGAAACTGTACAAGATGATGATGATGTATGCATAATTACATGTGAAGATGGCCTCCTCTCTTGTAAAATTCCAATCCGGAGGTAAACGAGTCCCCCGTTGGGATCTCCGTGTGGAAACTACTCGAGAGAGGGGGTTGACATCACAGAATTGGCAAAGAGGAAATCTGACATTCTATGGACCGGAGCGTGGAATGTTAGAAGTCTGATTGGCAGTTAAAGGTTAGATAACTTAGAAAGGGAAATGGATAGGTTGAGATTGGATTTGGTTGCGATTGGTGAAGTGCGCTGGCAGGAATTACATGACTTTTGGTCAGGAGACTATGCGATCATTAGCACTAAATCAAACGGCGGCTACGCGGGCGTACGTCTCATATTGACTAGGAAACTTGGACAGCGGGTGGAATATTATGAGTAATATAGTGAACGGTATATTGTAGCTAAAATCAATACAAAACCTACGTGCACAACAGTAGTGCAAGTCTATATGCCTATCAGTCAAGTTGATGATGAAGAACTTGAAAAGGTCAACAATATAAATAGATGAAATTCTGAGGTAGGTCTATGCCAAGGGTGGAAAAAATGTTATAGCAATGGAAGATTGGAGTGCTGTGGCAGCAAATGGAAGAGAAGGGAAAATAGGAGGAGAATTCGGATTAGGTGAAAGGAATGATCGAAGGAGCAAGTTGATGGAATTCTGTACCTAGCACGAGTTGATTTTAGCTAACACCTTATTCAATAACTACAATAAAAAAGAATACACATGGATGTCACCAAAAGATGCACGACGTTTCCAAATCAATTTCATTATGGCCAAGCGGAGATTCTGAAACCAGATTTCGGATCGCAAAACATATCTCGGAACTGACACAAACTCGGACCAAAATCTGCAGCCCGACTCTGTAACTTCACTACATAACAACCAGCCAGCATGGTTACGACGGAATCGTAACCATAGGCATAACAACCAATGGTTAGCGAGGCTCAAAGTGGTATTCTGTAAGGTACCTTGTTATGACGCTTGTTAAGAGTTCACGATAACGATTCCATAGCCATCTTCATAATACGAAACCCTACCGCCAGATAGCGCGTTATTTCACACCACGGTTTTTCAAACTATTTCCTATGTTCCGTATTGCCTTATCTCATACTTTCTCCTATTATGGTGTTTTATTCATCACATTCATTGATATTACTGCGGATCACTGTCATCTGGTAGGCCTAGCGCAAGCACATGGTAATTGCTAACACTGCGTAAACACATAGATTTTGAAGCGAAATGTTTCCGAAAATACAACAGAACATAACGTCCGCTAAATCTACACATAAATAGTATCATGCTATGTACTGTCAATTCCCAATAAGGTAATAATAAAATGCTGTACTTTACCTCAATGTCAGAATGTCTGAAGTTTTCTTTTCTTGATGCTATGCTCACTGCCGTTATTGACGCACTCAGAAATATTATTTAAGACAATTGTCACGAACTTAACGACTGCATTTGGTGATAAATTCTTCACTTTTTGTCCACAGATGCACTCATCATAGTCACAATAGGCCTCCAAGCTTAATGTTGACAGTCAAAGAATAATCCTCCACTGGTCACTTAATTTAAAAATAGGTAGCTTTCTGATGAAATCTACCAAAAGGCACTTTCCAACTGAGTACAGTTCATATTGTACTGGAATATAGAGGCCGCCTGGAGATGTATACCAAATCTAAATTAGTAGGCACTGAACCCACCTCACTGTAAGTGATCACAACGTAGTAATATAACCAGTTATTTTAATAGAACTGCCATAATTTGACATACAGCCAGGCAGACAACACTTCCTAGGCGTCGGGAATATTTTAATTAGACTAGATGTTTATTAAATCCATTTGATCAATTACATGTACACAATATATTTATGATATAGGACACGTGAGAAATTACATCCATAAAATAAAATATTTAACAGGTATATACTACTAATACTTTAACTATTTATAACTTATTATAATAACAGATCTTAAGAGATACAATCTATTGGACAACTATTTACACCTTGCTCTATTATCATAATATGAAAACTTAATTCTATAAATACAACAACTTACAGCTAGGTATTACAATGAAAGTAGAAAAGTAAAATATAATTATAGATGTCATCGCTCCTATACGCTAAGATAATCAACTACAGAGTAAAAACAATGGCACTGCAGATAAGCTTTCAACATTCTATCAACGGTTTTTATTTTTGGGGGCAGTTTTATATACTGGGGTAGTTTATTGTATAATTTAACTCCAGTGTGAAAAGTTCCTTTTTGATATATGCTTGTGTGTGTGTGTGTGTGTGTGTGTGTGTGTGTGTGTGTGTGTGTGTGTGTGTGTGTGTGTGAAATATGAATGTTTTGATTTTGATTTGCGTTATGCCTATGAACATCATTGTTTGTTTTAAGAAGAACATCTTTATTCATTAAATCCTTTTTACAAAACATAATACTTTCAAAGATATATATGCTGGGCAATGGGAGAATGTTTAAATCTTTAAACAGAGGTCTACATGATTCTCTAGTGTTTACATTTGCCATAATTCTAATCGCCCGCTTTTGTATCCTAAACGTGCTTAGTACATCTGGCGACATACCCAAAAATATGACCCCATATCTTAAGTATGAATGGAAATAAGCAAAAAAGTATTTCTTAATGTGTGCATGCTAGTGCAGGTTTTCAAAATACGTAACGCAAAGCAAATCGAGTTCAGTTTAGTATTCAGATATTGTATATGTTTATTCCATTTCAAGTCCTGTTGTATCCATAGTAATAAAAACTTTGTTTCTGATTTATTTTCTATTTGATGACCATTTAATGTTATATTGGGCTTCGCAGGATTCCTATTCTGTATAGTGTGTAAATTTAGACATACTGTTTTTTTATAGTTTAATATGAGGCGATTATCTTGTGACCATTTGGTTAACTCTCCTGTAACGGAGTCAGCAGACTGCTGTATGACCTGTTTAGTTTCACCTTTTATTACGAGTGTTGTATCGTCCGCAAACAAAATTTCCTTATGTGAATGAACGTTCTGTGTTATATTATTGATACAGTATATAGAAGAAAGAGTTGTGGACCCAGAACCGATCCCTGGGGTACTCCAGATTTAATAATTCCCTCATTGGACAATGTTTCATTAAGTAATATGGTTCCATCATCCTTGTGTCTCAAGCTTACTATTTGTTTACGCCTTGTTACGTGAGACTCGATCCATTTATTAGCTAGAACTGTAATACCATATTGATTTAGTTTTGTAAAGAGGATTTAATGGTCAACAACATCAAATGCTTTCGATAAATCCAATAATAGGCCAGTTACATGTTCCTTATTGTCAATTAATTTCAGTATACTATTACTACATTCGAAAATTGCTGTCTGTGTAGATTTTTCCGTTCTGAATCCATGTAGTGAGTTTGATAATATTTAATTTTTTTCTATAAAACTTATCAGTCTCTTGTACATGATTTTTTCCACAATTTTTGCAATACCAGTTGGTAAGGTAATAGGACGATAGTTATCTAATTCATCTTTTGAACCGTTTTTGTGCACTGGAATTACTTTTGATAACTTCGAAATCTCCGGGTAAGTTCCTGAGAGAATTGAACTGTTTATTAAGTGCGTAAGTGGATGTATTATATTTTCTGCAATTTTCTTTAAAATTGCATCAGGGATAACATCAATGCCGGCACCAAATTTATTTTTTAGCTCATTTATAACTATTCCTACCTCTTCACTTGTGACATGATTTATAAATAAAGAATCACTGCATATATTTATTTTATTATTAGAATTAAGTGTATTTACCTGTGAATTATTAAATAATTTTTGTGCAATTTCCAGAAAATAGTCATTAAAAGTGTTTGCTATATCCTCTGGATTATTAATCACTTTATTATTTCTGGTCAGTGTAATGTTCCTTTTTATTTTAGCAGATTTTCCAGTTTCTTTCTTTATCAGGGACCACATAGCCCTGTTTTAATTAGATGATTGGGAAATAAAATTATCATTATGCATTTTCCTTGCTAGTCTTATTACCTTATTTAATATGATAGTGAATTTTTTGTAGTATAAATTGAATTCAGGTGTTGAGTGGTATTGTTTATATAATTTGTGTAGAAATTCCTTTCTTTGACATGAATTTATAATCCCTGTTGTTATCCAATTGCTAGTTTTGTTATTTTGAATAGTTCTTTCTTTAAAGGGGAATGCTATTTCAAAATAGTGTTTTAGGGTACTGTTAAATGCATTAAATTTATCATTTACATTTTCTAGCTTATAAATTTCTGACCATCTTTCCTTATTTAATAAGTCATTGAAAGATGTAACATTTGTTTCAGTGAATGACCTGCACTTTGATTTTACTCCATTATCATTATTATTGATTGTTTCGGGTACTTCAAAACTCAGTATTTGTCCATGGTGGTCACTAAAACCCGGACAATATTCTTCTATTGAATGGTGATATTTATCTGTATTTATAAAAAAAAGATCAGGAGTGGTTTTACTAAATTTTGTTATTCTTGTTGGGGTATTTACTGTAGGTTTCAGTCCATAGAAAATTAGTAACTGTGTTAATAATTCACAATTTCTATCACATTTTAAGAAATCCGCATTTACATCCCCACCAATTATTATAGCGAAATTTACTTTGCTCATGTTATTGAGTAACAATTCTAATTTGTCTATAAATAAAGGAAACTTTCCTGACGGAGAACGGTATACGCATACAATTATTAACTTAAACTGCTGTATTTTTACGGCAGAGAATTCAAAATCCTTCTCCATAATTAGATAATCATAAGCTGTTAACTGTTCATGATCTAAATTATTTCTTAAGTAGATACAAGTACCACCATGGCTAATATTAGTTCTAGAGTATTTACTAGCTTGTATAAACCCTGGGAATTGAATTAATTCGAGTTGTTCCTCCTTCAGCCAATGTTCTGAAATACGTACTGCTGATATGTCTTTAAGTTCATTTTTAAGCATTAGATTTATGTAATCAATTTTATTATAGAGAGACTGAACATTCTGGTGGTAAATTTTAAATTTGTTACTTTTGCAAGCTAGTGTTGGTGATTTATTTACATTATTATTATTATTATTATTATTATTATTATTATTATTATCATTGTTATTATTATTGTTGCTAGACAAATCCGAAATACCATTGTTGCACTCCGTTAAATTTGACTTTAAGAGATCTGAATGCTTAACCTCACGCTTGGCTTCTTTTACCAGTTTCCCTGTTTCCACTCTAAAGATATTACTGTTGAACTATTCTTACCATTTGAATTTACAATTTTGCAGATTTCATCACTAAGATACTCTTTTCCTAACCTATTTATGTGTAGGCCATGCCGAGTTTGGAACTTCCTGCCTAATTTACTTACATCTATAATTTGGACATTTGGAAAACTCTTACAAATTTTATGAATTTTTCCATTTGTAGCCTCTATTTCTACATTTACACATGATTTGGGAATTAAATCGTATCTCTGCGGAATGTTTACAATAATGACATTTGTGTCATGCATGGATGGCAATGTACCCTTTAAATCTTTGATTACCTTCTTACTCTCGTTTCTATAGACGTCGTTTTCTCCAGCGATGATTACTGCATAGTCCGTTGAAGTAAGGGACGCACACTCTCCTACCATCCCGTTCGTGACCGCTGCAATTTGAGCTCCTGGCTTTACTGTCGAAGTGACCTCCATTTCTCCGCTTCTCTCAAATGCGCTTGCTGCTTCATCTCGCCCGTGACTATCCGCAAATACCCGCATCTTCCTGGATTTTCTCTTTATCACTTTCTCCTTTTCTTCTTGAGGAAAGTCATCAATTTCTTCGACGAGTGCTCCAAATGAATTTGAGACGGGAATTTCAGTTACATGTACTCCATTGATAGGCCTAGGCTTATTCAATCTTACCTTACCAGCAACCACTGTCGACCAAGTTTCCTTGCTTTCCTCTCTGTTTCCTTTTAATTTATTCAACTCTTCCTTTAACAGCTTTATAATTTCATCTTTTGAAGACAGTTCGTTTCTCAGGTTATGACATTCGCATGACGGTACCGGTAGGCCTACATTACGACAATCGGCTTCACTTTTCTCCTCACTCAATTTTCCTGAGATCTTGTGATGATTTTATTTGCATTTTTTACTTTTATTTTGCACGAAGAGCATAAATCCGTAACGGTTACACTACCTGACGAGACGCTAACACTGTTTACTGTCTTCATACTAGATATCTAAGTTAGCCTAGATGTTTACACCAAATTACACTAAATCTATTTTAATTATTACTACCTAAATGAATTAATCCAATTACCTACCAATAAAAAAGAATGTGAAATACGTACAATTTCCAATCGGGTGAAATCTCGTGACAGCACCACTGCTCTACTTGGTTCAAACAGTGATTGAAGAAGTCACCGAATCTTTGGATACACGTTCGCACAACTTAGTTTCAGTTTATTAAATTATCAATAAGAATTTCTAAATGCTATCAATATTCCGTATTTCACTTGACCTAAGGAAAGTAACTTTATAGATTTTAAACCTCTGTTATAATAGTTTACCAATTTTATCAAATATTTACACTAGCTGCTATTTCACTATACTTTCACTGTGACGCCATCTTGCCGCAGCAAAAAAAATCATCATGCCTGTAGCCTTCAGGGGCAGATGGCCTCATTGTTCCACCCTTTAAAATAACAACAACAACAACAACCTGTAACCTTCTTATTATGCTCACGTGATAAACCACTATCACATCAAAGCAGCATCCCCTACTTGCCAGCCCGGTTCAGCTGACAAAAACCAATAGAAAGGACAAGGACACCCACATATTACGCTGCCGAAGTCGACGTCACTTCCACTCCGTTGCCAAGCAACTGGAGCAATACAACATGGCTCCCTTGTAGCTTGCATCCTCTTTAAGCCGTCATTATTTCCTATTTGTATCGTATAAAACTGTACATGCATGTATGTCCAGAGGCAAGAAAGCATAGACAAGTATATATTCCACAGTAATTTAACATAGTTGTCCAATAAAGTTGTAAAATATTGCGTACGAGATGCACATTACGTCTTAGAGCATATGTCGTAGAGATGTGGCCTACGATATTTAACTTAAATTAACTGAAAACATGAAAATAAAACATTTCTGGATCTTGTGAATCACGTCCCGTATGAATGATCAATACTATGGAAAATAAAGTACCGTAGGCTCTACCAATAAGTGACTAATAAAACGAACTTGATGTATATCAATGCATAAGGGAACAGTTTAAAATATTTTGCATGAAAGTTTAGGGCAAATCTTATTAACGTCTTTAGAAGAAACGAAGACTGCGTTTCAATACAATTTGTGTGTTTACCACAATGCCGCGTTTGTTTGAAAACTAATCAAATTAACAAAGCTCACTAACAGGTTAGAGAAGTCTACAATTAAGGACTATCGTCCTATGGGGCACTTTTCCTTGGCTATCTCTCTGACAGCCTTACTAATGAAGAGGTAGCCATATTATACCTTAGGTTTGAGTTAAGCAATGAATTTAATGAGGTAGGCCTATACTAACAAAAAACATTATCTAGAAAATATTTATGCTACCCACCCCTTCATGATTAAAATTCATTACTTGACCAACAGAACTAAATAAAATCAGCCTACATTCCTGTTAGGGGTAATGGCCTCAATAACCACCAACACCACCTACCTGCCATTTGGTACCATATTACATAATTCACCACAACCTGTAATAAAATGACCTGTTACAACTCCAATTACACTCAGTTGCTTAATAACGAAAAGGCTTATTATGAGGGGCGAAAAACAAATCCACTATGCTGCAGCAGCTTGTAATTTGAATCGCAGGGGAGTAGCCTACTTCCCAATAGATAGATAGATAGATAGATAGATAGATAGTTTTATTAATTCCATTTGATCAAATACATATATACAATACATTTTGATATAGGACACGTCAGAATTTACATCTATAAAATAAAAGCACTAATAGGTATATACAGTAATACTAATACTATAACTATTTATAACTTATTATAATAACAGATCTTAAGAGATACAGGGCCGGTTCTATCAACCTTGCGTTAAATTTGGCTAACGAAACGTTAGTTAACAAATCGTTATAATTTTAACATTCTATTATAGATTACGTGTTCCACAAAAAGTTTTAACAAGTCGGTTAACAAACGATGCGTTAAATGTCACTTGCCGTAAGGATCAAGGAAGCAGTGAACGGCATGGATGGTTTTTCAGACTTCTGAACTGTGTCTAGTCAACTTGTATTCATCTGTTTGCTATTCGCGAACTCAAGCGATGATGCTGACGTTATCTGGAACTAGCGTAAGGGCGATGGAAACATAAACAAACAGAACTGATGCTATAACATGTGAATTTGAGTAGATGGGTGTGCTCTTTTCTCGTATTTTCAGTTATTTTTATGATAATTGAGGCTAAGAGATGAGTAATTTATTTGCTCAGTTCCGCTGTGCTCTTCAAATTCAACAATTGCCATATCAATGCTTTACTTCCACAAAAAAAAAAGTTTTCAGACGGAATGGAGTAGATTAGGCCTACTTCGCGTCGCAAAGCCGATTTCGAAGTACTGTATATGATCGTATGCGGCTGCCATTTTACAAAGGAGAATTATTTATTAATAAATACTACCGGGAATGAATTTCTTAAATTAACCAGTACCCTACATTCTCCCCTGCATTACAAACTAGACGACTTTTAGCAGGGTCGATTTGACAGCTGTTCTTCCCATGTGGCAAAAATTACTTTAGGGGTCGCTTTATCGTAGGCCTACATGTGGTTGTCTTTTTTTAAAACTTGCCCCATTGCTGCTTCAAATCTGTGAAGCTCAGTTTTCCTAATAATCAGGTGCCTATTAAAAATTTTAAAAATCCTTATAGTAAACTTGTAGGCTATTTATAGATCAAAAATTGTATGTGCGTTCATAATGAAATTGCATCGTGACACTGTTTATCTAAACTATGTGAAAATGAAAACTACCCTGTGCTGATCAACTGAAAGATTTGGATGCAAATCAAATGGCTGTCGTTTCCACTAGTTTTATTCATCATTTGAAATTCAGTACAATAACATTTTGTGCACTATAAACCTACATTATTGACCATTACGTATTGATGTTGCTGTCTGTGAATAGGCTATATTTACCAATTCCATTACAAGTAGGCTAATTTGTAGGTTAGGCCTAGGCATATCATTTAAGTGGCCGGTTGTAAGTTAAAGTCCTTACTGTATTTATGCACAACACATCTCCAGAAACTTCTTTTCAGACAGTTGCAACATGTCATGAGACCTTGGCAAGAATTTTTGTTCTGTAGCATTATTCAAATACGGTAATCAAAAATAAATAATACAATAACTGAGCACGAAAGGCATACTGTATTTGCTTGTAAACATTTTTAACACTATGTTAAAGTCCTTAACTGAGCAAGAATGGGATGTTAAAATAACGGATAGGTTAACGATTTGTTAGCAGTAATGTTGGTTGATGGAACACCATTTTGCTAACATTTCCGTTAAATTACTTTAACGTGTCGTTAAAATTTTAACGAAGGTTGATGAAACCGGCCCACAATCTTATTGGACAACTATTTACACCTTATTCTATTATCATAATATGAAAACTTAGTTCTATAATTACAACAACTTACAGCT
The DNA here is from genome assembly GCA_946902985.2 of Meconema thalassinum. NCBI lineage: Eukaryota > Metazoa > Arthropoda > Insecta > Orthoptera > Tettigoniidae > Meconema > Meconema thalassinum. The sequence continues at coordinate 890,872,783 of OX336389.2, forward strand.
AGGTATTACAATTAAAATAGAAAAGTAAAATATAATTATAGATTTCATCGTTTCTATACACTAAGATATTCAAATACAGGGTAAAAACAATGGCACTGCAGATAAGATTTCAACATTCTATCAAAGGTTTTTATTTTTGGGGCAAATTTTATATACTGGGGTAGTTTATTGTATAATTTAACTCCCCTGTGATAAGTTCATTTTTGATATATGCTTGTGTGTGTGAAATATGAATGTTTTGATTTTGTCTTGTGTTATGCCTATGAACATCATTGTTTGTTTTAAGAAAAACATCCTTATTCATTAAATTCTTTTTACAAAACATAATACTTTCAAAGATATATATACAGGGCAGAGGGAGAATGTTTAAATCTTTAAACAGAGGTCTACATGATTCTCTAGTGTTTACATTTGCCATAATTCTAATCGCTCTCTTTTGTATCCTAAACGTGCTTAGTACATCTGGCGACATACCCCAAAATATGACCCCATATCTTAAGTATGAATGGAAATAAGCAAAATAAGTATTTCTTAATGTGTGCATGCTAGTGCAGGTTTTCAAAATACGTAACGCAAAGCACATCGAGTTCAGTTTAGTATTCAGATATTGTATATGTTTATTCCATTTCAGGTCATGTTGTATCCATAGTCCTAAAAACTTTGTTTCTGATTTATTTTCTATTTGATGACCATTTAATGTTATATTGGGCTTCGCAGGGTTCCTATTCTGTATAGTGTGGAAATTTAGGCATACCGTTTTTTTATAGTTGATTATGAGGCGATTATCTAGTGACTATTTGGTTAACTCTCCTGTAACGGAGTCAGCAGACTGCTGTATGACCTGTTTAGTTTCACCTTTTATTACGAGTGTTGTATCGTCCGCAAACAAATTTTCCTCATGTGAATGAACGTTCGGTGTTATATCATTGATATATAGAAGAAAGAGAAGTGGGCCCAAAACCGATCCGTGGGGTACTCCAAACTAAATAAATCCCCCATTGGACAATGTTTCATTAAGTAATTTGGTTCCATCATCCTTGTGTCTCAAGCTTACTATTTGTTTTCGCCTTGTTAAGTAAGACTCTATCCATTTATTTGCTAGACCTCTAATACCATATTGATTAATTTTGTAAGGAGGATTTTATGGTCAACAACATCAAATGCTTTCGATAAATCCAAGAATAGGCCAGTTACATGTTCCTTATTGTCAATTAATTTCAGTATACTATTAATTCATTCATGAATTGCTGTCTGTGTAGATTTTTCCGTTCTGAATCCATGTTGTGAGTTTGATAATATTTTATTTTTTTCTATAAAACTTATCAGTTTCCTATACATGATTTTTTCCACAATTTTTGCGATACCAGTTGGTAAGGTAATAGGACGATAGTTATCTAATTCATCATTTGAACCGTTTTTGTGCACTGGAATTACTTTTGATAACTTCAAAATATCCGGGTAAGTTCCTGAGAGAATTGAACTCTTTATTTAAGTGTGTAAGGTAGAGCCTCCGTGGCTTAGGCGGCAGCCCGCCGGCCTCTCACCACTGAGTCCGTGGTTCAAATCCCGGTCACTCCATGTGAGATCTGTGCTGGACAGAACGGAGGCAGACAGGTTTTTCTCCGGGTACTCCCGTTTTCCCTGTCACAATTTCATTCCAGCAACACTCTCCACTATCATTTCATTTCATCTGTTATTCATTTAATAATTGCCCCTGAGGAGTGCGACAGGCTTCGGCAGCCGGCACACTTCGTATCCTTGCCGCTAGATGGGGACCTCATTCATTCCATTCCTGACCCGGTCGCAGACTGGAAGCAGGCAGTGGATTTTCATTTCATTTAAGTGTGTAAGTGGATTTATTATATTTTCTGCACATTACTTTAAAATTGCATCTGGGATGCCATCAATGCAAGCACAACATTTATTTTTAGCTCTTTTATAACTATTCTTACCTCTTCACTTGTGACATGATTTATAAATAAAGAATCACTGCATATATTTATTTTATTTTTAGAATTTAGTGTATTTACCTGTGATTTATTTAATAATTTTTGTGGAATTTACAGAAAATAGTCATTGAATGTGTTTGCTATTTCCTCTGGATTATTTATCACTTTATTATTTCTGGTCAGTGTAATGTTCCTTTTTATTTTAGCAGATTTTCCAGTTTCTTTCTTTATCAGGGACCACATAGCCCTGTTTTAATTAGATGATTGGGAAATAAAATTATCATTATGCATTTTCCTTGCTAGTCTTATTACCTTATTTAATATGCTAGTGTATTTTTTGTAGTATAAATTGAATTCAGGTGTTGAGTGGTATTGTTTATATAATTTGTGTAGAAATTCCTTTCTTTGACATGAATTTATAATCCCTGTTGTTATCCAATTGCTAGTTTTGTTATTTTGAACAGTTCTTTGTTTAAAGGGGAATGGTATTACAAAATAGTGTTTTAGGGTACTGTTACATGCATTAAATTTATCATTTACCTTTTCTAGTTTATATATTTCTGACCATGTTTCCTTATTTAATAAGTCATTGAAATATGTTACTTTTGTTTCAGTGAATGACCTGCACTTTGATTTTACCCAATTTTCGTTGCCACACCGGAAAGAACACCGCCGCTTGGCCAGCAGCACGTCGGTAACTCGATAACCAACGCTCTGCTTCACCACTGCGACACCTGGAATGTGGGGCCCAACTTACCTTGTTTGAGAGGTCCGGGTCACCTCCGCAGCAACATCACCTCCAGATGACATGTCCCAACAGAAGAGCTCCAAAAGGGGTGGAAGGGAGATGGAGAAGGGGACAACACACACAGGCTATTCAACAGACACCCCCCACTAACCGACAGAACTGCTGCCGGTGAAATAATGCCACAACAAAGGATTAAAAATTTTACGTAAAATTTAATGTTAAAATATAAGGAACACCTCCACCAGAGAAAGAACATGCATCAGCCACCATAATTTACAATGAATGCAAGAGACCGCCAAACATGCTTGCTTGCAAGGCCAAGAAAAGAAAAGACTTAAATTAAAATTTAAAATGTAAAACAACCCAAAGGTTAAAATAAAAAAATTACATGCATAACACAATGAAAAAGGGCTTGATAATTTGCAAGAGAATGCAATAGCGATCCGGCATGCGTAGATCCATGTTAAAATATAAAAAGCACCTTCACCAGAAACGGAAATAAAGTTAAATTAACTAAATTAAACTGAATCAGGAAACAATCCATTAATTTGCATGATGGAGATAAACACAGGAACAATTACGCAAAACACAATGTTAAACCGATAAGGTTAAATAAAAAAAACATCTTAAGTTAACACAACACGTTTGAGCTTCGCGGTGGACGCCTAGAGACTGACCTTGAGACCATAATGCATCTCTTCATAACAAGGCCACAAAACACAAGGAAACCGCATGCCTGATCGAAATTACGGCAAACAATTAATAAAATAAATTTTAACATCAGCGTAAGGAAATGAACGGCGGAAAACAATTAAGTCTAAATGCTATTACAATAGTAAAAGGCACGGATCATGAATAAATTAATTTGAATACTATATCAATCATAAGATTGGCAAAAGAAAATAAATAATAATTTAAACGTGAAATAAACTAGAAATGTGTCTCCAGGAGGTACGAAGAAAGATAACAAGGTTCAAATAAATCAGGAAACGTAATTAAAACAGAAATAAAATTAGGCCTATAAAACAAATGAGGAACAGAATTAAAATATTACTATAAGATGATATCGCAGCTCCATAACAATAATATAAAAAATAACAGATAACGTACCTTATTTCCTACTCAGCGGAGACACACTAAAAAAATAAAAAAATAACACATTTTAAATAAAATAAAAATGCGGCACTATGTTGCCTTGAAAATGCCCACACGGCACATGCCTCGTGCGGGTCACAATCACAGGTCTATATCGACATGCGACCACATTTCACACGTCCACTTCACGGCGAAACGATGAAATTCACAGCCTGAAGAGAACAGGCAATTCCTTTTCTCTTGAATACATTAATATTTCGTAGAGAATGGGGGCTAGGCCCCCATCAGCGGTGACACCTTTCACGACCAGTCGGCTTGATGTCTTGTTTACTTCACGATGGCTAATAGACTCCACAAAAATGGCGGAGAATTATTGCGTGTCAAGTGCATAACTGCCTTCATGTAAAATTTATTGTCCAATCACGGTTTGACACCTCAAACAACAATGTCATAATTAAGTACATAATTTGGCGGTATCATGAATACACTGGCATTTGTTTCATGACGAAGAATGTAATTGCCTTTCAATTATGTCGTGCATATAAGGAGTTTTATAAGGCGCAGCACACGCTACCTATCGGAGAGAAACAGGAACCACGTGAAGATCTCCAAAGTCCGACAGCCGCTACCATCTCGTGTTCAAAATGGGAAGCAAGTCACCAGGCGGTCGTTTCAAATGTCGAGATGTTACGATCCAAGGGTATATACATGTTTGAAAGCGTAGGGACGTGCCCTTGCACGTATCAGTCTCCCTCCCTTAAGCGTGAACACGGTTCACGAATATGCCTAGACATAGACAGTACTCCTTAACTAGTCGATACACTAAGCACGTTTGCTGAAGAAAATGTTCACCAGTTAACTCCAATTGATGGATGAAACCGCATCGTTTTGGTTAGGAAGAATGCAGGGTCAGATTATCAGTGAAGGGATAATTGATCACCTCGCAAACCACTTAGTTAACAGCTTCACTGTGTCCAAAATCATCAGAAATGCAGAACACCCGCACCAGCAGTGCTTTCAGAGTCCGAGACACGTTAGATACATTTTCAATAAGTCTAATGTAGGTCGCTTTAGACGAAGTAGGTGGAAGCAATGTGCAAAATATGATTCGACGCGTGGGCAGCCATTAAAAAAAATAGAAGTTAATCAAATTTCAAAAAAAAAGGTTTACAGAATTATTAATTCTTACTACATTTTACAAAGAGAAACAAAGTTGAATTTATATGAAGAAAAAATTTCTGACAATGCCCTAGATCCGTGCTTACAAAATTTCATTAACAAGTTTACCTTTTTACAGATTCGAAGTACATTTCAAGATTACATGAGTTAGACGACTATACATTTATAAGGAACTACGGAAGAGGAATGACCACTACAATTCCCAAAGGGAACAGGAATACAAGGTTACCATGAGTTAGGTCTCCCACCGAGCCCAACTTACATGTTAGCATCTCCTATGAAACATCAAAATTAGGTACACTTTTACAATTTACCATTACAATGGGAACTTCCCCACATTTACATTTTGTATCCCATCAGAGTTTTCATATCCAGTTCAAAATTCCAGAAGGAACAGATGCCTGAAGGCTTCAATGAAGGTTAGGGATACTCTACATTATACAAAATTCGTTTTACAAAAATTTACGGTAGCATTTCCTCATTAGAAACCTCTCCACCTCGTTTAATGTGCTACAGATGCACTCTTGAAATTTTGTTTGCCATAAGGTTTTGAAAAGGAAAATTAATTAATCTGACATGTATGCCTCTACATAGTTGGTTCGTGACCGCACGCATTACTTGGCATGGGGACACAGAGGAATACAAACGCAGTTACAGTAACGACAAGAACGAAGAGGAAATGGCAGCGCAGAAAACCAAACACCAATACACTCACACACGGAACGAAATTGAGGTTCGACACCCGATGAAAATACAGCCGACATCCGCCTGGGTGAGAAAAATTCAACATAAAAAGAACTAAGTTCAACAGTACACGAGGTACAATGAGGTTTCCTCGTTCAGGTTAAAGACACGAACACGTACAACCAAAGGATGCCTAACATGGCCCAAAAATACGGTTAGATGAGAAACAAGCCGCTCTTGTCGAAAGACGAGGCTAACAGAGAACACTTACGCACCATTCCAAACGATAAAGCCGAAAAATTTAGGATTATTAATCAAAAGCAGAAAATTTTACTCAAACTACAGTGGCTGATGACCGAAATTGCCATAGCATGAACTAAAACAGTAGGCTTATGTCATTTACAGTTAGCATGAGGCAACTGATGACCCTGATTTCCAGCAATAACAGATTACTGGCTTTACAACCCAAAACAAGCTGACTTACAGAAGCTGATGACCACAATTTCCAACAGAAATTTAACCCCAGTAAATTTTGAAGACCCTATATTAATTAATTAAGCAGGAAAGCACATTACATTATGGCTGTTCACGAACTGAGATCTCATATTCACAACAACATATTCATCGCACAACATACTCCAATAATAGCGATACATAATTTTTACCACCCACAAAAATAATTCCCATTAATACTCAAATATGAAGTTATGTAGTCGTAGGGATATCATAACACAAACAAATACAATTAAAAACACAATACCCTTACAATTACATTACACTACACATACCTGCATTTCATCGAACAGACCAGTCCCATACCAAGCCAGTTCGGATCGTGCAAGTCCTATATACAACCTGTCCAGGGATCAAACCGAGAAAGAATCCCATACTTCTAACCGAGCTAACCCCAGACAGTAGATATCTCCACGTAAAACACTCCTACATATTCGCTTTAGTTCAAAATTACAAGGAAAGCAACTAATAAAAATATGATCCTAACCTTCCTTTTGCAAACAAAACTAACCCTAAATTACCCCACCCTACAAATCTAAATCAAAATCTAACGTTAACACATGCATACAGTCATGATTTGCACAACATATACACTTATCCCAGAACGATTGCAGTATAATGTAAGTTTAAGAACAAAAAATTACAAATCGCACACTGCGATAAAAACACCTCAAAACAAACACTTACCTTGAAAGAGTTAAGGAAGAATTCCTAGCCAAAAATAGTGACATGCATGTTAAATGTGCCTTTGGCACCACACTAGGGTCATAGGGAGGGCAGATTTCCATAGGTTAGCCCTTTTAATCGGACTACACTTTGCCATAACACCAGTAGGCGTGACAGTTCCATAATAAATAATTTACGAGGACAGCATATCACCACAGAATATCATGCAAAGAAACATACAGGAACACAACAGTCTTCTTAAACACCAACACTGCCTCGACACCTGAAATTTCGACAAAAACATCATGCACAACGTAGCCCAGGACTGCATACGTCATCGTTTGCTTGGCTCGAGAACAGGAAGCTAAATTACAAAAATAGGCACAAAACATCTGGCTACCAGCTTCCGACGGGGCTCCAGGATGCCTTCACTCGAGCATGTAGGCTACCAGAATACCAAGCAAATCCCCATTTCCCATGCCAAGAACACATGTCAGTCACTCACCGAGCTTCATCTTCAGTGGGGATGTTGCACACAAACAGGACAAAATACAGCAGCAAACACCTCGTTTAGAACAGGACACTTACAGCGTACCACATGGATATCCAGAGGCAAACATGAAATAAAACAAATGACAAGGATTAGCAAAACATAACATCAAGTGCACTGGCCCGACAAAATCCCACCAACAACTGCCCCATCAGCACTAGAGGGGTCCTTAAAACAGCCTGCGGGTACTGGGGAGGGGATAGTTACGGAAGTGAACTCGAGCGCGGTCTGCTACCAAACAGCCACCCTGGAAAGGAACGAAGATGAGCCTACTTACCTTGTTTGAGAGGTCCGGGTCACCTCCGCAGCAACATCACCTCCAGATGACATGTCCCAACAGAAGAGCTCCAAAAGGGGTGGAAGGGAGATGGAGAAGGGGACAACACACACAGGCTATTCAACAGACACCCCCCACTAACCGACAGAACTGCTGCCGGTGAAATAATGCCACAAAAAAGGATTAAAAATTTTACGTAAAATTTAATGTTAAAATATAAGGAACACCTCCACCAGAGAATGAACATGCATCAGCCACCATAATTTACAATGAATGCAAGAGACCGCCAAACATGCTTGCTTGCAAGGCCAAGAAAAGAAAAGACTTAAATTAAAATTTAAAATGTAAAACAACCCAAAGGTTAAAATAAAAAAAATACATGCATAACACAATGAAAAAGGGCTTGATAATTTGCAAGGGAATGCAATAGCGATCCGGCATGCGTAGATCCATGTTAAAATATAAAAAGCACCTTCACCAGAAACGGAAATAAAGTTAAATTAACTAAATTAAACTGAATCAGGAAACAATCCATTAATTTGCATGATGGAGATAAACACAGGAACAATTACGCAAAACACAATGTTAAACCGATAAGGTTAAATAAAATAAAAACATCTTATGTTAACACAACACGTTTGAGCTTCGCGGTGGACGCCTAGAGACTGACCTTGAGACCATAATGCATCTCTTCATAACACGGCCACAAAACACAAGGAAACCGCATGCCTGATCGAAATTACGGCAAACAATTAATAAAATAAATTTTAACATCAGCGTAAGGAAATGAACGGCGGAAAACAATTAAGTCTAAATGCTATTACAATAGTAAAAGGCACGGATCATGAATAAATTAATTTGAATACTATATCAATCATAAGATTGACAAAAGAAAATAAATAATAATTTAAACGTGAAATAAACTAGAAATGTGTCTCCAGGAGGTACGAAGAAAGATAACAAGGTTCAAATAAATCAGGAAACGTAATTAAAACAGAAATAAAATTAGGCCTATAAAACAAATGAGGAACAGAATTAAAATATTACTATAAGATGATATCGGAGCTCCATAACAATAATATAAAAAAAATAACAGATAACGTACCTTATTTCCTACTCAGCGGAGACACACTAAAAAATAAAAAAATAACACATTTTAAATAAAATAAAAATGCGGCACTATGTTGCCTTGAAAATGCCCAGACGGCACATGCCTCGTGCGGGTCACAATCACAAGTCTATATCGACATGCGACCACATTTCACACGTCCACTTCACGGCGAAACGATGAAATTCACAGCCTGAAGAGAACAGGCAATTCCTTTTCTCTTGAATACATTAATATTTCGTAGAGAATGGGGGCTAGGCCCCCATCAGCGGTGACACCTTTCACGACCAGTCGGCTTGATGTCTTGTTTACTTCACGATGGCTAATAGACTCCACAAAAATGGCGGAGAATTATTGCGTGTCAAGTGCATAACTGCCTTCATGTAAAATTTATTGTCCAATCACGGTTTGACACCTCAAACAACAATGTCATAATTAAGTACATAATTTGGCGGTATCATGAATACACTGGCATTTGTTTCATGACGAAGAATGTAATTGTCTTTCAATTATGTCGTGCATATAAGGAGTTTTATAAGGCGCAGCACACGCTACCTATCGGAGAGAAACAGGAACCACGTGAAGATCTCCAAAGTCCGACAGCCGCTACCATCTCGTGTTCAAAATGGGAAGCAAGTCACCAGGCGGTCGTTTCAAATGTCGAGATGTTACGATCCAAGGGTATATACATGTTTGAAAGCGTAGGGACGTGCCCTTGCACGTATCAATCATTATTATTGATTGCTTCGGGTACTTCAAAACACAGTATTTGTCCATGGTGGTCTCTAAAACCCGGACAATACACTTCTATTGAATGGTGATATTTATCTGTATTTATAAAAATTTGATCAGGAGTGGTTTTACTAAATTTTGTTATTCTTGTTGGGGTACTTACTGCAGGTTTCAGTCAATAGGAAATTAGTAACTGTGTTAATAATTCACAATTTCTATCAAATTTTAAGAAATCCACATTTACATCCCCACAAATTATTATATCGAAATTTACTTTGCTCATGATATTGAGTAGCAATTCTAATTTGTCTATAAATAAAGGAAACTTTCCTGACGGAGAACGGTATACGCATACAATTATTAACTTAAACTGCTGTATTTTTACGGCAGAGAATTCAAAATCCTTCTCCATAATTAGATAATCATAAGCTGTTAATTGTTCATGATCTAAATTATTTCTTAGGTAGATACAAGTACCACCATGGCTAATATTAGTTCTAGAGTATTTACTAGCTTGTATAAACCCTGGGAATTGAATTAATTCGAGTTGTTCCTCTTTCAGACAATGTTCTGAAATACATAGTGCTGATATGTCTTTAAGTTCATTTTTAAGCATTAGATTTATGTAATCAATTTTATTATAGAGAGACTGAACATTCTGGTGGTAAATTTTAAATTTGTTAGTTTTGCAAGCTTGTGTTGGTGATTTATTTACATTATTTTTATTATTATTATTATTATTATCATAATTGTTATTATTATTGTTGCTAGACAAATCCGAAATACCATTGTTGCACTCCGTTAAATTTGACTTTAAGAGATCTGAATGCCAAACCTCACGCTTGGATTCTTTTACCAGTTTCCCTGCTTCCACTCTAAAGATATTACTGTTGAACTATACTTACCATTTGAATTTAAAATTTTGCAGATTTCATCACTAAGATACTCCTTTCCTAACCTATTTAACTGTAGGCCATGTCGAGTGTGGAACTTCATGTCTAATTTACTTACATCTATAATTTGGACATTTGGAAAACTCTTATAAATTTTACGAATTTTACCATTTGTAGCCTCTATTTCTACATTTACACATGATTTGGGAATTAAATCGTATCTCTGCGGAATATACCGATACCTGTACTTCCTGATATCCATTAAAGATGTTTGGTATAAACATTGCAGTTAAGTATTAAACCTCGATATTTTGAATAGTTTTTTTATAACTCACAATAAATATACAATACTGTAGCATTCCGTAACTTTATTGAACTAGCCTAATTTTACTGTCCAATGTTTGAAAAATTGTCCAGATAAGTAATGCAGAATAAAGTGACTAAGTACACACATAGGTTATTATATTTCCACTTTTATTGATAACTTTATAGCACAACTGACTTTTTCACTAATACTTTATGCTGAAACGACTAAAATATTCTCTACCAATCTTGACATAATTCCATGGTAGCCTGGTTCGCCACGATCCTCATCATCTCATTTCTTGACACCACTGACTTTTTCACCGAAACTTCCCTGACAATCACAACAAGACTTGCCACTCCATCACTTCAGAAATAAGCAGTATTTATTGGCTTGAATAATGTCACTGTACGGTACAGTACATACTGTATCTTTGTTGCAGGGTGTAGGCCTAGGCTACTGATACATGATAATTGTTTTCTGAAAGTGCAAAAAATAAAATATTTAGGCAGAAATTTTCAATCTGGGATAGGCCTAATTGTTATTTGGAAACACAATTCACTGCTTAAATAAATTAAGTGAAAAATCACCACTCAGAAAGGTAGTAGGAGAAAATTTATAGCTGTTAGTGAATCAGCCTTAAGGTTATGTAGGTTGTCGTTCATAATACGTATAGTAGACTACAAACCGTAGTTAATTACAGCTACACTCCCCACATGAACCAAAAGCCCCTTTATGTGACATATGTGTCCTAAATATCTTTCTATATCAGATATACTGTATCCACTAAATGATGTTATAAATAAATATCTATAATTCGTAGTACGCGCCATGCAATTCTTGCCTCAGGAGTGAGGTCAACTTTATTCATAAAATCTCGCAAAATTCTCGTACTTTATCCATAAAATGTCACTTCTATTTTGTAGCTCCAACACTGTAGATGATCTTCACGGGAGGCGTTTGCCTTATTTCTCTCATTATACACCTTTTTTTCCCACAAAATGCAAGCCACTGCGTAGTGTTAATGCAGCTTCCTATGTACAAAAACCTAGCAATCAGTTGTTTGGGTCCAATGTGGCTGCGCCCTTGCGGTTGCTAGGCGCAACACTTAGGCTGCGTATAAATAATAACCCCTGGCACTACAGCCCATGAGGGGCCTATGCTTACCAAGTGACCGCTACCCATCCCATTTGGCCTGCAGATATTGAGGTGATGCGTGGTCAGTGCGTCGGGTGCCCTCGGCCGGTAATCTTGGTTTTCGTAGCCGGGGTGCTGTCTCACAGTCACACAGCAACTCAATTTTCCTCACGAGGCTGAGTGCACCCCGTTCCAACCCCCACGTCAGATTTTTAAATCTCTGATGGAGCCGGGAATCTAACCCGGGGCCTCCGGGTGAGAGGCAGGCGCGATACCCCAACACCACATAATAATAACATAATACTAACTTAAATAACTGACCTTGCGAATCTCACATGGGCAAAGAGGTTGCCTGACTCCCCACTCCCCTGTTATTACAAGGTACAATTTACATGTTTTTTAAACAACTAGGTTCGTAATGTCCAACCAACAGCAGGCCACGTTTTTGATTCCAAAGTCCGCACTTCATCCTTCAATAGCAAGTTCATATAATTACGTAGAAGAGGGGAGGCATTGGCCGAAGAATAAAATTAAAATTCAAGAAACGTGCAATTGACGCGACAGGAAACCTTTTTTCCGAGTTTCTCAAAACCCGGTTTTACGAAATCAATGCAACTACAGTTTCATGAAACGCAGTGTGCACAGCCCTGTGTTAATCTTATCTATATGTAGCAAGCAACTTCAGTTTCACGAAACCAGTTGAATGAAACAGGTTTCTCCAGCGGTATCATGAGTGTCGATACGTTATCAGTCAGAGTTGAAAATAGATGTTCACCCCCTCACTCTGGAGGATCACGTTTAGATTAACTTGGAATTTTTGTATAAAAAATAAAAGCAAAAGAGAGCGAGAAATACAAATATATTACCCGTAAGAGCAGATGATCATGAAATTAATCGAACTATTGAAGTCGAGTTCAAGAAGAAGATAAAGTTACATTGTCACAAGGACAAATACGGATGTTTCAGATTCTTAAGATGTAAGTACAAATGTATATGTACTGACAATATAAATAAAAAATCAGTAGGGGTAACAGACTTTGTGCGCTTACTGTATGATTTTCATACCTTGTTTCATCTTCTGCGGGATATTACCAACTGAAATTACTAACCCTGGACACTACTGCACCGGAAATGTGTGTTAAATTACTTAAATATGTGTTTTATTGCTCATTCAACGATGGCAGCCATGTTCGACAGTGCATGAGGTCTCTTCAACTGTTACTAAGACGCGCACAGTGACATCACCACAGTTGCCAACATGTGGGGTACAAAATACACCACACAGGTCTGGTCTGGATAAAGATTAATGATGCCTCACTGTGCATGACAAAAACCAGGTGTGTATGAGCAGGTGTATCACTTCAATAAATGCATCAAACGGACAAAGTCGGTTTTAATTAGTACTATCAGTCAACACGGATATTAATTATTACAATTGTCATAACGGTTAATGTTTAAATGTGTAGGTACTCTAATGCATTCATGAGGTTTCCTATTATTATTACTGTAATGTGAACATTATGTAGGAGAGTGCAAGAAAATATTTAAAAATGTTATAATAATTAAGTTAATGAATATTGTAAACCTTTTCCCTGGCCATTTGGCTGCAATACATGTTTATTTATTTATGTACGTCTAACGGCTTTACGAAATTTCACTCTCACAAAAAGCATTAATTACAGCAGTGCACAGCAAACATTACTGTGCATGACAAAATCAGGGGTGTATACGAGTGCATAGCTAACGCAGCCCTCTTCCTAATAATTATTGACCTAGGCAAAAGCCATTGGTCTGTATTTAACAAATTTTACTATTCCAAAATGCACCATAAAGAAACCGGCGTTTAGCTGTACACTTGACCTTGAGAGCTCAGTGGTAGGAGAGAAGAGGTATTTTAGCTAATTTCAGACTCAAGACACGCTCAGCGTGGCAAATGTTTGGTAGCACTGAATGAAAATAGAACGAGCGATAACATTCTCTATAATACCTTATCAAACGATGAGAAATAAATCAGGGACTAATGTTTTTGTGCAGGCAAAATCCAGCTGTGACCACCACTGTTCACATCAATCATAATCAAAACAGTACTGCCAACCTCGCCCTTGCGGTACTATGCCGCACCAACACCCAGCCATTCTAACATTCGTTTTGTCCAAACCAATGGTTTTTGACAATGGTCACAGCCTAACACGCCCAGATCAATGGTTCTCTGTCTACCGTGCCCTGCTAGCTGCGCGTAGCCAAGGCCGCATCTACATCGGACCATTCTAAACTTCGTTTGGTCCAATCCAATGGTTTTGGACAATGGTTACAGCATAACGCGTCCCGATGAATGTTTTTTTTAATCAGCAGTGATTTTGTATCCCACATGTTAGCAACAATGTGTGCACCTCGGTGTGTGCCGCTAGAGTGCGTCTTGTTGACAGTTGAACAAGATGCAAGTGGTCAGAACATGGCAGCCGTTTTTAAAAGAGCAATAAATAAAAACACTTCTTTACGTACTCTAGCACATATGTGAGGTGCAGTAGTGACCAGGGTTCCTAATTTCAATACGTAATATCGCCCAGAAGATGAAACAAGAACACAAGGTACTGTACGCGTTTGGGGAGACGAGACAGAAAAATTTTACAAGCAGTGGAAAGTTTTCTAAATTAGCCCTTGTTAAAATTTATCGATGCTGGAAGCGAACACAAAACTGGTTTGGTTAGAGAGTGAATTAACTGAGTTAATTCGGCCGGCCAATAGCAAATTAGTAGTAGCAAGGGGATTCAGAACAAGCTTCGCTAGGACGACAAAGAACCCGAGCAGTCACGAGGACGCCCGAGTGAAAAAGAATGGAGAGAGGAACTAAGCGTGTGGCAAGAGAAAGAAGAGGGAGCCGACGCGAGGCCGACACGCGACCATGACCAATGGGAAGCCGCCTATTAAAATTAACACCAACAGAGTAATTAACATATATAATTACTAGGACAAAGTTATTACATTAAACCATCGTGAAGAGTGTTAAATGATAATTGAGAACGATTGAATAATTACAGCCGAGTTCTTAAGTTATTAATGAAGAGTTTGATCAATTAATATAAGCAACCAATCAGAGCCATGGATTGAAAAGGACGCGGTTTTTGGAAAAGAGACGCGGAGAAAAGACGAGAGGAAGCGAGGCTCTTATCAACCACGACTTCGAAGTAGAAGGACGTTACAACGAACTAGTCTCCAAGTTGAACGAAAGAGATAGAATTAATCATCGAAGGCACTCAGTAATGTGCATGTAATATTAACATAGACATTCAGCGAGGAAACAATTTTAAATTTATACGATAAAGCTACAGCTTCAAGATGATAAAAATTCAAAAGTTGAGGGAGGAGTTTCATGAAGATTTTACAGGCGTCGGGATGAACGCTTAAACAATTTTGGGAACAACGCTATGATGGCATCAAGAACATCCGAAATGACTTAACATCAACATCTCGGGGGAGATTAACATCTCATCTCTCCCATAATAGAAAGTCCACAATCATCAGTCATTTTACCATCTCAAATGACGATCTACAGGGAACTATGGGGGAAGAAGACTGCAAGTTATTCATGTACGAGGGTGACAGAGAATTACCCGGTGCCGAAGAGAGAAAGGGCTATCCCATCTCAATCAGAAGAGTCATCGCCGGAAGGAGGAGACAGCACGATGATGATCGAGTTCGAATCCCAGTACCTGAGCGCACGAGATATTCGGAGGGAGATTTGGACAAGAATGCTGACCACCACACAGTCTTAAGCCGCTAGAAACATTCCGTTTCTAATGGGTAACCAAAGGGAGTCCCCTTCATGTCAACTCTAACCCAGCACAAGGTAGTCCAAGGACCAACGCTAAATATCCCACTATGTAGAATTGTAGATCTTGAATATCCGACAACTATTGTTGAATGCCATTTTCTATATTGTTTATTAGTTTATTGCAGTTTTCATTGTTTTATTCGTAAAAACATCATGCAGATGTTTGATAGTATTTTTCGAGGACTTCGGAATTTTAGGGATTTTTCATTTAGATTTTTCGACTTTTGCGATATTCGAAATTTGAAGGGAGATTTTATAGTTTAATTCAGATTTTGTACTTTAGCTCAGGATTTTATAGTTTGTTCAGAATTGTTATTGTAAAGTTCAAACGTGTATTAAATCGAACGATATCTATGTTTTATTAATAAATGTAATAGTGGAAATGTGAAAGGAAGTATATGTCAAAGAATGTAATTACGAAAGATCTATTGTAGAGATCTAGAGAAAGTCACGAACTGAGAAATAATGAAACGAATTTAGTGAAGAAATTTTGTAAGTAATGGTTTTTTGAAAGTATTAGAATTCGTTGAACAGACATTAAAGAAAGAATTTGTGAAGTATTATAATGTGGAATTAACAGATGCGAACGAGAGCATATTTTGAAGTAAGAAATAACGTAATGATGAAATGGAAGAAATGTTACAGTTTGTTGAAAGAATTTTGAGAAATGTGAGTGAAGTAAAGAAATAAGATTTTATTTAAAGATTATCATTTTATCTCATTACCTATTAAATTGAGGCAGGGAGGGGACCAGTATTTTTTTATTATATGTTCATTAAGATTGTGATGACTGAAAGAAGAGTTTATTATTGGAAAGTGTAGAGAAAGACATGTTATGGAAGTTTGCGAAGTATCTCGATGGATGAGATTTATTATTCCCGTTGTAGACGGAGGTATTTGTTGTGAGACAATGAGCCAGTGTGTAGCCATTGATCTATTTTTGAGGAAATGTCTGTAGACGCATGTATTTCATGAAAGTAAGAAGTTATAAGAGAATTGTTACGGAAGTTTATTAATTGTGGATGTTATTGAAATAATCTCAATAGAGTTGAAACTCCTTGAAATTCACAGGACAGCGGATCCTGGATGAAGTTAAATCTGATAGAAATTATAGGGTTTAATGGATCTTTGTTGAAGCTGAGAGTAAACTGAGATCTATTAAATGGTTCTTATCCTAATGTTTGTCATATATGGTAATTATTCAACGAGTGGAAATGTGTATTTTTATTAAGAATTTTTATTACATGAACAGATAAGTTGTAGGAGGTTTTTGAACTAGTCTCTACTTAATTGTATGGTTTATGGAATCCCAGATGTTAACGTAAAACACGAACAAGACTAAGTAGAGTGAAGTAATATTTTTCTGAAGCCCATTGAGATTTAGAAGAAATGTGGAAGGACAGTTACATGTTGTATTGTCGGGAGAAAGGAACGAACGTGTTGTAAATATTTTATTTCTAAGTAAGTAACTGACGAACTACGACGTGATTATTTTCGTTGTAAAGAATGTTATATTAAATGTATTTCAGATAAATTCGTAAATAGATTTAGGAGTGTTTTATATTTTAAATTTAAACCTTAAAACTTTGTGTAGAGATTTTGCGCTTCTTAGAGGAAGAAATATTAATGTTAGGGTGCGGGAGATGAATTGTGTAGAGTAATGATTAGTATTTGTAATGACGGAGATCTACGTCATGGGTAACGTCATTTATTTTTGGGATTATTTAAATTTTTAACTTATAACATTTTACTTGTTATAAACTCCCGTCACCTAGGGCACAGCAGTTGTTCGCTGTATAGAAGCTTATTTAAGCTTACACGTAACAATTTTTACGGTTTCTTAGCGAAACAATTTGTACTTGTATTTGGATTAATGACACTTAGTCATTCATATTCTATTTCATGGTTTATATTCGAGAGCATTTAATCAAAGCTCGGTGACACGAGATGTGTATTGTATTTTTAATAAATAGACGGATTCGTGTTGACGATTTCCTGATTGTTTTATAGGAAACTGGCATTATACTTGTAGTTAGATGGTAGAGGAATGGGCTGTAGGGTGGAAGGGACTTAATCCGTATCCTTACGCCCGAGATTTTTATAGAGTTATTTTTTCTTTATCCTGATGCAAAATGGCGGATATGTAAAAGGTTTATATTCTAAACGTAAGCAAAATTAAGAAATTACGCAGGTTTACCGAGGGTTACGCGAGTGACTAAAGTGTTAAATATTGTGTGAACAGTGTAGGTAAAATACGTAAGAGAAATACAATACATAACTTGCTAAAAGAGAAGTCATATAACATTTAATATCATGACGGTCAACTGTGCTCCATGCGGCAAAAAGATCAAGAACAATCAGCAGGCTGTAGGGTGTGATGGTGAGTGTGGACGCTGGTTTCATGTAACATGCATGAAAATGAGTAAAGCCACGTACCAACAATTCCGGAAAGATGATACTTTCGAATGGTCATGCAATCGGGAAGACTGCCTCCCGCAACCTAACCTCAAAGAGGTTATGGCATCTTTCTCCCAGAAACTTGAGGAATCCCTTTCGGCGATGAGAGAAGAAAACCACGAGGTAAGAAAACTAGCAACTTTCTTATCAGAAAAGTATGATGAACTCCACCGGGAAATTGAAACTCTGAAGAAAGAGAGAAAAACCGTCAAGGACGCAGAAATGGCAGCATCTAGAGCTATCAACGAATTGGAGGAACTAAAACAGTACCAGCGCAAGAACAATTTGATAGTGTATGGAATACCCACTGAAAGAGAGGAGGATGTATTTCACAAAATCTCGGACATTGGCAAGACGTTAGGAGTTGAAATCACCAGGGCAAACATAGACGCAGCTCACCGCCTCCCGTTAACAAAGCCTGGGCCTCAACCGATAATTGTGAAATTAAATAATAGGTGGAAGAAGGAAGAGATTCTCAGTAGCAGAAGACAAAAGAAGACCCTGAAGACGAGTGAAATTGGTTACAGTGATGGTGGTAATATATATATCAATGAACACCTGACCCCAAGAAATGAAACCATCGCCAAAAAGTGCCGTGAATTGAGACAACAGGGAAAAATCTTTGCAACTTGGGTCAGAGACTGCAAAATATACATTCGGAAAAATCAAAATGGACCCTCAAAGTTTATATCAAGTGCTGAAATACTGGATGAACTCGCCCTCTCAAACTAAAATCTATGTAATAGTAAGATATCTACTAAGTATTATCCCATATGGAACTAGAATTACAGAAATTAAATTTTTTAGGTAATGCAAATAATAATACACTAGAATTAACCGAGTGTAACTGTAATACACTTAGCGATTATTATAAGATTAAGGACAGTAAACAGATAATAACCGATACCAGTACACTAAAATGCGTACACATAAATGCACATAGCATAAAAAACAAGTTCGATGATATCCAAATAATGTTAGACAGAATCAAAGGTGTAGATGTCCTAGCAATCTCAGAAAATTGGTTAACAGAACAAACAAAAATGTTTTTCAATATTAAGAAATATGTTGCATATCACATAGTTAGAAAGCAAACTGGAGGGGGAGTATCTTTGTATATTTCAAACAAATGTAGCAGTACCCTTGTAAAGGAAATAAATTCCACCCACAGCATACTGCACATTACTGTGAGAAAAGGCCATCAAGAATACAATATAATCACTGCTTATAACCCTCATAAAAGCAACATTCCACACTTTCTAACTGATCTTGAAGTAATTATTAGTTCTTACTCAACGAATCCTGTTATAATACTAGGCGATATGAATATCGATCTATTATTTGGGGACAGATATACTAGTAGTTATATTAACCTAGTCAAATCATACGGTCTAGTCTTATGTAATACAAAATATCCAACTCGTGTAACACAAACTAGCTCTACTCTAATTGATCATGTATTGGTGAACGACTGTGACAAAATATGTAATGTCTATAATATTGATAATGATTTGAGTGATCACCATTTACTCATCTGTGAAATGAGAAACAAAAAGATAAACAGGAACTCAATATGTGATGATAGGCCAATAGAAAAGGATAAAATAAACTACAAAAAACTTAGTAAATATTCAATAACTCAAGAATGTGTATGCAATGAAACTAACATCAATGACTACTACAATAAATTCTGTGATTTTATTAATAAAGGAATAGAAGCCTGTACTATGAAATATACGAATAAGGAGCCAAGTGCCCCACCAATAAAACCCTGGATCACACAAGATCTTTTAGCACTAATACACAGGAAAGATAAGATATATACAAAAACCAAAGTTAAAAATCCATCTGCAGAAATTTTAGAAGAATATAAAATTATTAGCAACCAAGTTACAAAACTTAAGAGAAACCTACAAAGAAACTACTTTGACCAAAAAATTCAAAATGCAAATAATCAGAGAGAAGTGTGGAGTGTTGTTAATGAGATGTTAAATAGACCAAAGAAGGGGAAAAATGAAATTGTCAAACTTATAGTCGACGGCACAAATGTCGAAAAAAAGGAAAATATATGTGATGAAATTAATAAATATTATGTCAATATTGCTAACAGTATATGGGAAAATCAAGGAAACGGTTCTACCTCGGACATTACAAGCTATAAAAATACTACTAGCACTAAGACAATATTTATGTTACCTACTGATGCTAATGAAATACAATCAATTATAAACTCCCTAAAACACAAAAACAATATAAGTGAGGACAACACTACTAATGTCATGCTACAATTGTGTCTTGAGGGCCTTACACCATATCTTGTCAAAATAATAAATCTTTCACTGATGACTGGTATATTCCCCGATGCCTGTAAAGTCTCTAGGGTGGTCCCGATCTACAAAAAAGGGGACAAAACCCACCCATCAAATTACAGTCCCATTAATATTATATCTGCCATCAGCAAGGTTCTAGAAAGCGTTGTTAAACGAAGACTTATGAATTTCTTCATGAAAAATGATTACTTTGCAAACTGCCAATATGGGTTTATTCCAAATAGAGGAGCTGATAGTGCTATATTTGAAGTAGTAACTGATGTAGAAAAGGCATTAGATGAAAACAAACTAGCTGCTGGTGTACTAATTGACCTTCAAAAAGCCTTAGATCTGGTTAACCATAAGATTCTCCTTAATAAACTAGAATTTGCAGGCATCAGAGGAGTGGCACATGATTGGTTCAAGAACTACCTCACTAACAGAAAACAATATGTTGCAATCGATAATGTAAAAGGATCTCAAATGAGAATTGACACAGGAGTACCTCAAGGTTCTGTCTTAGGACCAATTCTTTTCTTGGCCTGTATTAATGATATAGTATTATTAGAATTGAAAGGCAAGCTTAAACTATTTGCAGATGATATTTTTATACTCTATCTGGGAACATCTGAACAGGAAATTATGCTAAATATTAATTATGATCTCAATAAGCTGGTGGATTGGTTGAGAGCACACAAAATGGTTATCAATATCACTAAAACAAAATATTTGTTCTTCCATAAACCATCATACAAGATTGAGACCACAAACATAGTCAACATAGCCAACAAAGAAATAGAAAGGGTTAAATCGGCAACATACTTAGGTATCACACTAGATAGTACACTAACCTGGGAAAATCATGTAGAAAATGTAAAACATAAAATCTGCCCTTTAATTGGTATTATTTTCAGATTAAGATATAGCTGTCTTACTAGCCAACAATTGAAAAATATATACTTTGCTCTGATACATTCACATCTAATGTACATGAATTTCATATGGGGATATTGTAAGAAGGAGCTGATAAAAGAACTTGAGATACTCCAGAAACGTGCTATAAAATCTATCTTTGGATTACCTTGGCTCACACCCTCAAATGAATTGTACTCAAGAACTAAAATTATGCCACTGCAAAAACAAATAGCTATGTCAGCAACAGTATTTGTATACAAATTAGAAAACAAATTGATACACACACACATCCATTTTACCCATGCAAATGACATTCATCATTATGCAACAAGAGGAGTAAATCAAATATTCACCAGCCATTCCCAATCCATTAAATTTGGAACTAAAGGAATTATGTCCTCTATAATAAAAGAATACAACCATTAGGCATAAGGGAAAGTTTCTCTATAAAAACATTTAAGAGGAAAACAAAAGACTTCCTATTAAGGAATGAATAGCCAATGTACAATAGCCTTAAGCAATGCAATGTATCATACCGTATTATCTCTGTAAAGTTAGTCACTAGCAATCTAAGTTACTATTAAACTAAACAATAATGTTACAAAAATTATATATATGCCATGCTGTAACTATGTTACTTGATTGTCCCTAACACGAGCTCAGGCTCATTGGGACCTATGTAAATAAATAAATAAATAAATAAGTAGTTAGATGACCCTACTGTTCTGTAGTTAGATACTGCAGCACATTCCGTTTGAGAAAATAACTGTCCCTTATTCTGAGTGTTTTCGCCAAGTGGCACCATGTCGTGTTTAGCCGGGGCGTCAAAATGCTACAATCCCAGATTATTTCCAGCCGGAGGATATTGGTGGATCATCCAGATATAAGGGTACAGTACCAGTATGTAAAAGTCACATTCATGTCTGATGCAAGCAATATGTAGTAGTGCCAAACGTTGAAAAGATGATGGAAAGCCGTCTCCGCTGGTATGGCCATGTTTTACGGGCTGCTGAAACAACAGTTGCACACACTGGATTGGCATGGTGGATAGATTGAAGAGACCAATAGGACGACCGAGACAGCGTAGGCTTGACCCGCTACATGACTATTTAAAAATTGCCCGACTGCATCCTGATAAGGCACACAATTGTGTAATTTGACGACAGAGAACCAAAAAAGCAGACCCTGCTAATTTGTGGGACAAATGCTAAAGAAAAAGAAGGTGTCTGATGCAAGTGTATAAGCCGTGTTCTACTTTCATTCAGAATTTATCATTAAACTTGGCACTACCTTTTTTACAGTACCACCTATATACACAGTAGCTTAGTACTGTATTCGTGGGGTTGGCAATACAGTATTTGACAATATTTCTCGCATATAATGGTGGACATAGCTGGAATTTTACTATATAAGTCATGATCTAAAAAGGGGAAAGCAGGAGGGTTATGGATAGTAGAGGAATCAACATTTATTACCACATAATTTCCCGATTTATTTTTTATAATTAGAAAAGGTATTTAAGCCAATTTCAATAATTTCGAAAATATTATCATACGATGAGCTCTCATTCAGCGTTACTACTGAGTGTACCCCGTTATAACCCTCAAACCTGAATTAAATTTCTTGGCACAGGACTTAGGATCAGAGTCCAATACATACACAAGACATATCACCAATCCTAAGAAACTAGGGGCTCAATTCCGTATTGCAAAGGCCATCATCTGATAACATGTGCCAACAATTATAATCAATTATAATCCTTTAATTAATTGTGGAGTTTACCAGAACCGGAACCAAATTAGAACGTGGTAGATTATTGGGCACTTATGGAGTTTAAGTGGTATGGATATTTTGTCTCGAAATGTGATTTTTTACATCAATTATGGGTAGATAGATAGAGAGATAGTTTTATTAATTCCATTTGATCAAATACATGTATACAATACATTTTTGATATAGGACACGTCAGAATTAATGTGGTATTGTTTATATAATTTCTGTAGAAACTTCTTTCTTTGACATGAATTTATAATCCCTGTTGTTATCCAATTGTTAGTTTTGTTATTTTTAACAGTTAATTGTCTAAAGGGGAATGCTGTTTCAAAATAGTGTTTTAGGGTACTGTTAAATGCATTAAATTTATCATTTACATTTTCTAGTTTATAAATTTCTGACCATCTTTCCTTATTTAATAAGTCATTGAAAGATGTAACATTTGTTTCAGTGAATGACCTGCACTTTGATTTTACTCCATTATCATTATTATTGATTGTTTCGGGTACTTCAAAACTCAGTATTTGTCCATGGTGGTCACTAAAACCCGGACAATATTCTTCTATTGAATGGTGATATTTATCTGTATTTATAAAAAAAAGATCAGGAGTGGTTTTACTAAATTTTGTTATTCTTGTTGGGGTATTTACTGTAGGTTTCAGTCCATAGAAAATTAGTAACTGTGTTAATAATTCACAATTTCTATCACATTTTAAGAAATCCGCACTCCCTATCTGTTGTGAAAGTGGTCCATCTCCAATAACTTCCATTCGTGTAATATTGTGCCTTCAAAATATTAAGCAAAATAAATTGCCCGCTCATTTTAGAGCCAAAGTGGTCCAAATCCTCGCAGCCAATCTGAACATCCCTAATAGATTGTACTCCTAATCGCAGAGGAAGGCGTACACTAAATGTATCATCTTCAGTGCCTTCACCTTTCAGCTTAAGTCAGGCTTACAACGCCCCTATTCCAATAACAAAAATCGAAATATGATGATTTAATTTCTATGCTGGAATATATTCCTCCCATTCACCATGACTTTTAAAAACATTTAACTCGCAAAGAATCCACTGATGAGTATCAATAAAGTAAATTTTGTACTGAATGGAGATGGCCCATTGTATTGCACAGTGTAAATATAGAACCAGAATGGACCAAATCCATGATGTCGAAAATTGTTCAACTTCGTTGCTGTTATATTTGTATTAGGAGTCAAGATAACAATATTACTTATTGCTCCAAGATTTATGTATCCTTTAGTTACAATGTGCATGTATTGAATGACTTGATTTTTGTTCCTAAACATTATGACTAGTGTTTAACTTTAACCCTTGTTTTCTCCATTAAAAAAATGGTGCTTAGCCCACTATGGCTCTGACCCCTTCAATTTATGACTTAGATAGATAGATTTTTATTAATTCCATTTGATCAAATACATGTATACAATACATTTTTGATATAGGACTCGTCAGAATTTACATCTATAAAATAAAAGAACTAACAGGTATATATTACTAATATTATAACTATTTATAACTTATTATAATAACAGATCTTAATGGATACAATCTTATTGCACAACTATTTACACCTTACTCTATTATCATAATATGAAAATTTAATTCAATAAATACAACAACATACAGCTAGGTATTACAATTAAAATAGAAAAGTAAAATATAATTATAGATTTCATCGCTCCTATACGCTAAGATATTTAACTACAGACTAGATAGATAGATAGATAGATTTTTATTAATTCCATTTTATCAAATACATGCATTCAATACATTTTTGATATAGGACACGTCAGAATTTACATCTATAAAATAAAAGAACTAACAGGTATATATTACTAATATTATACCTATTTAACTTATTATAATAGCAAATCTTAATAAATACAATCTTATTGCACAACTATTTACACCTCACTCAATTATCATAATATGAAAACATAATTGTGGTGTTTGAAGCCATATTTTCAGTGTTGCCTTAGTAAACAAAAGTTTAGTGCTTTTCAGTCGGTCAACACGAATGTACCCAAAAGAGATGGGTTATGCCCTAATCCTGAAATAAATTACATGAGATTAATAAAACACTAGGATGACCAGTTTCGATCGTCAAGCGATCATCATCAGATCCATTACACTTAGGCTATAAAATCTATGTTTGAAATACAGGTGAAAATATTTATAATATGTACAATTATTTAGTTGCAGTATTGGTACTGCAACTGTCAGTATATATGATGTTAGGTGAAATGCTAAATGGTGATAGCTATCCGGAGTTTGTACTTTAGAGAGATTATATAGTTGTAAACTATGGTTAAACTATAAAATTGTAGGCTAACTACTTATCTGATTGTCTTCCTTACTACAGTTACTCGCAGTTTTCGTGCTCACTGGAACTCACTGTGCGGTCGACTGCGGTGGTTATCTTAACGACTGGTTTTCCCTGCCTTCTCCCCCCTGCCCATACGTGCTGTGGGAAGTGATAGCGATGTGTTTATGTGAGGTGTTGCCAACCTAGATAAGATGTATGTTATTGAATGAGGTGGGTCTACAACTATTAAAGACCGTGGATTAGCCCTCGCCACGCGTGGACCATAAGCCATTCGAACTAAGCGTTGACGGCCTTATGAGGACGTCCCGGCACCTTTAATACTGCCGCGAATATGGGCCTTGGTTTATTGCAGAAGAAAAGTACATCGTACACCTGATCCAGATAACATTTACCTATTAAAAAACCCCTAATTTCCCCCCTTTTTTACCTAGCTTGGCTGTGTCGCTAAATTGTGTCTTGTTTCCGACAGGGTGTGTTTTTAGTAGCGTAAAGAGGGGCTAGCTCTCCATGAACGTGTGTTCATTTAGATTGTTGGGATTGTTTCGTTTGGCTAGGTGTATCTCGATTGCTTCCTTTATGTCAAGAGCTCTGCCTTTCGATTCGTGATGGATTATTTTATGGTCCGACTCTATGTTGGTAAAGCTGTGCCCTGCGTCACACATATGTTCGCACACGGCTGAATGTGTTCCGTATCTTATCGCATTCCTATGTTCATTATAACGTGTGTCTACTCGCCTTCCACTCTGCCCGATGTAATTAGCTTGACAATCGGTGTCTTGGCACGTTATAGAATATACCCCTGACCTTGAATACGGGTCACGTTTATTTAGATTACTATTTAGGAGGTGCCTAGCGGTTGTGTTTTTCGTCGTGAAAGCTATCTTTATGCCTTGCTTTTTGAATAGGTTAGTGATTTTATATGTATTCGCATTCACATAGTTGAAACGCGCAAATTTTTTCTCATTACTGTCCGGTTTGGGAATCGTTTAATCTTTATTTTTATGTTTGGCTATAATTTGATTTATTTTGCTTGGCGGGAAGTTGTTTTCCTTTGCTATTTGCTTAATAGTTCTTATTTCCTTATTATAGTTGTCTTTTGACATGGGTATGTTTAAAGCCCTGTGCACCATTGAATTGAAACCCGCTAGTTTGTGCGTACTGGGGTGATTAGACTGATTGTCGATTGCATGCGAGGTTTGTGTTGCTTTCCGGAATATGGAATATGAAAGGTCGTTGTCTTTACGTTCAATAGTTATATCGAGATAATTTATTTTCCGGTCTATTTCGGGTTCCTTAGTGAATTTGATAGAGAGGTGTAGGCTATTAATGGATTGGAGAATTGTTTCTTCGCTTGTTAGTTTAGTATCGTAGATGCGAATTACATCATCTACGTATCTTTTCCATATTACTATTCCCTTTGTTGAAGTCTTTTCTAAGAACGCATTTTCGAGTGCATTGATGAAGATGTCAGCGATTAACCCACTTAGTGGCGATCCGATTGCTAGGCCTTCTCTCTGTGTGTATATTTTATTGTCGAATTGAAACACGTTTTGGGTGAGAACGACCCTCAGTAATCTCACAATCTCTTCAGTTTCTTTTACCGAATTGTTGGATTTTAAGTTATTTTCGATAGTGTTGATTGCTTCAATAATCGGAATATTGGTGTACATGTTAGTTACATCGAAGGATACTAGCCTGAAGCTAGGTTTCATTTGTAGGGTGTTCAATGCTGTACTAGTTCTGTTGTGTTCTTTACCGAGTTGTTTTTGTCGTTGGAAAGACGGCATTTTAAGATTTATAGTAACTCTTTGCTGATTTTGTAATTAGGGGCATTCCTACAATTGACTATTGGTCTCATTGGGCATTCCTTTTTGTGTAATTTTGGTTGTCCCCTCAATGACGGTATTTTCGGGTTCATGTTTATTAGTTTTGATTTTTCGGCTTTGGTCAGTATGTATTCTGTTTCTTTTACCGCACTTTTTATTTGTTTTTGGAATTTGTTGGTGGGGTCTTTTGTTAATTCCTTGATTTCGTTGTTGTTTAGGAATTCGACTGTTTTTTCAATGTATTCTGTTTTGTTCAAAATTACTGTAGTGTTTCCCTTATCTGCTTTTGTGATGATTAAGTCAAGTTCTTTTATTTTTTGTTTCAACGACTTTATTTCTTTGAGTTGTTTGTTGTTTTGAATGTTATTGCTATCGCCCTCTCGTTTGAGGATTTTTTGGCTTCGTTGGTGGCGAGATTTTTGGTTAATTCCCTGTCTTCTGCTGGGAGCTTGTGACTGGCTATCTCAATATATGTGATTAACTGTTTTATATTGTGGTTCGTGTGTGCGTCTGTGCAGTTGTATTTCAAACCTTTGTCTAACATATTCATTTCACCTTGAGAAAAGGTTACGTTCGTTCTGTTGTTTACTCTGCTGTGGAAATTGAATTCATTGTTATTCGTGTGTTGTTCGTTAGATTGATGGTTCTGTGTTCCTCCTAGTTTTCTTAATTTATTTTCTAGCGTTTCATGCTTCCTCGTTGCTCTGATTTTGATGGTGTCATGTAGGTGCTCGGTGAAGCTGTGCCATTGGGCTGCGTGCCAGAAATTACTTAGTTGCAATTGAATGTCGTATAATTGTTGGTTAATTTTTTGCTTTCTTGTGTATGCAAATCTTAATTCGTTTTTTATCCAAAGCGCTTTGGCTTGTTTAGTTGAAATGATCGAGGCTGGTGTGTTCGGTACGGTTTTAATTGGTACGTATTTAGGGGTGAGATTTAGCTCTATACATTTTTTGTTGAACCAAATTGACTTGTCTAAATTCATGAGTTTAAGCCTGAGTGATTTGAATTTCTTGGCTTCACGATTTGCCTGACTAGCCATGAACATTGTGGTGTTTGAAGCCATATGCCGTCTTTCCAACGACAAAAACAACTCTGTAAAGAACACAACAGAACTAGTAACAGCATTGAACACCCTAAAAATGAAACCTAGCTTCAAGCTAGTATCCTTCGATGTAACTAACATGTACACCAATATTCCGATTATTGAAGCAATCAACACTATCGAAAACAACTTAAAATCCAACAATTCGGTAAAAGAAACTGAAGAGATTGTGAGATTACTGAGGGTCGTTCTCACCCAAAACGTGTTTCAATTCGACAATAAAATATACACACAGAGAGAAGGCCTAGCAATCGGATCGCCACTAAGTGGGTTAATCGCTGACATCTTCATCAATGCACTCGAAAATGCGTTCTTAGAAAAGACTTCAACAAAGGGAATAGTAATATGGAAAAGATACGTAGATGATGTAATTTGCATCTACGGTACTGAACTAACAAGCGAAGAAACAATTCTCCAATCCATTAATTGCCTACACCACTCTATCAAATTCACTAAGGAATCCGAAATAGACCGGAAAATAAATTATCTCGATATAACTATTGAACGTAAAGACAACGACCTTTCATATTCCATATTCCGGAAAGCAACACAAACCCCGCATGCAATCGACAATCAGTCTAATCACCCCAGTACGCACAAACTAGCGGGTTTCAATTCAATGGTGCACAGGGCTTTAAACATACCCATGTCAAAAGACAACTATAATAAGGAAATAAGAACTATTAAGCAAATAGCAAAGGAAAACAACTTCCCGCCAAGCAAAATAAATCAAATTATAGCCAAACATAAAAATAAAGATAAAACGATTCCCAAACCGGACAGTAATGAGAAAAAATTTGCGCGTTTCAACTATGTGAATGCGAATACATATAAAATCACTAACCTATTCAAAAAGCAAGGCATAAAGATAGCTTTCACGACGAAAAACACAACCGCTAGGCACCTCCTAAATAGTAATCTAAATAAACGTGACCCGTATTCAAGGTCAGGGGTATATTCTATAACGTGCCAAGACACCGATTGTCAAGCTAATTACATCGGGCAGAGTGGAAGGCGAGTAGACACACGTTATAATGAACATAGGAATGCGATAAGGTACGGAACACATTCAGCCGTGTGCGAACATATGTGTGACGCAGGGCACAGCTTTACCAACATAGAGTCGGACCTTAAAATAATCCATCACGAATCGAAAGGCAGAGCTCTTGACATAAAGGAAGCAATCGAGTTACACCTAGCCAAATGAAACAATCCCAACAATCTAAATGAACACACGTTCATGGAGAGCTCACCCCTCTTCACGCTACTAAAAACACACCCTGTCGGAAACAAGACACAATTTAGCGACACAGCCAAGCTAGATAAAAAAGGGGGGAAATTAGGGGGTTTTTAATAGGTAAATGTTATCTGGATCAGGTGTACGATGTACTTTTCTTCTGCAATAAACCAAGGCCCATATTCGCGGCAGTATTAAAGGTGCCGGGACGTCCTCATAAGACCGTCAACGCTTAGTTCGAATGGCATATGGTCCACGCGTGGCGAGGGCTAATCCACGGTCTTTAATAGTTGTAGACCCACCTCATTCAATAACATACATCTTATCTAGGTTGGCAACACCTCACATAAACACATCGCTATCACTCCCCACAGCACGTATGGGCAGGGGCGAGAAGGCAGGGAAAAAATTGTCGTTATGATAACCACCGCAGTCGACCGCACAGTGAGTTCCAGTGAGCACGAAAACTGCGAGTAGCTGTAGTAAGGAAGACAATCAGATAAGTAGTTAGCCTACAATTTTATAGTTTATTCATAGTTTACAACTATATAATCTCTCTAAAGTACAAACTCCGGATAGCTATCACCATTTAGCATTTCACCTAACATCATATATACTGCATTTAGCATACACTGACAGTTGCAGTACCAATACTGCAACTAAATAATTGTACATATTGTAAATATTTTCACCTGTATTTCAAACATAGATTTTATAGCCTAAGTGTAATGGATCTGATGGTGATCGCTTGACGATCGAAACTGGTCATCCTAGTGTTTTATTAATCTCATGTAATTTATTTCAGGATTAGGGCATAACCCATCTCTTTTGGGTACATTCGTGCTGACCGACTGAAAAGCACTAAACTCTTGATGAAAACTTAATTCTATAAATACAACAACATACAGCTAGGTATTACAATTAAATTAAAAAGTAAAATATAATTATAGATTTCATCGCTCCTATACGCTAAGATATTCAACTACTGAGTAAAAACAATGGCACTGCAGATAAGCTTTCAACATTATATCAAAGGTTTTTATTTTTGGGGCCAGTTTTATATACTGGGGTAGTTTATTGTATAATTTAACTCCAGTGTGAAAAGTTCATTTTTGATATATGCTTGTGTGTGTGTGTGAAATATGAATGTTTTGATTTTGTCTTGTGTTATGCCTATGAACATCATTGTTTGTTTTAAGAGAAACATCTTTATTCATTATTTTTTTTAAACATAATACTTTCAAAGATATATATGCAGGGCAGTGGGAGAATGTTTAAATCTTTAAACAGAGGTCTACATGATTCTCTAGTGTCTACATTTGCCATAATTCTAATCGCCCTCTTTTGTATCCTAAACGTGCTTAGTACATCTGGCGACATACCCCAAAATATGATCCCATATCTTAAGTATGAATGGAAATAAGCAAAATAAGTATTTCTTAATGTGTGCATGCTAGTGCAGGTTTTCAAAATACGTAACGCAAAGCACATCGATTTCAGTTTAGTATTCAGATATTGTATATGTTTATTCCATTTCAAGTCTTGTTGTATCCATAGTCCTAAAAACTTTGTTTCTGATTTATTTTCTATTTGCTAACCATTTAATGTTATATTGGGTTTTGCAGGATTCCTAATCTCTATAGTGTGGAAATTTAGACATACTGTTTTTTTTATAGTTTATTACGAGGCGATTATCTTGTGACCATTTGGTTAACTCTCTTGTAACGGAGTCAGCAGACTGCTGTATGACCTGCTTAGTTTCACCCTTTATTACGAGTGTTGTATCGTCCGCAAACAAAATTTCCTTATGTGAATGAACGTTCTGTGTTATATCATTGATATATAGAAGAAAGAGTAGCGGGCCCAAAACCGATCCCTGGGGTACTCCAAATTCAATAATTCCCTCATTGGACAATGTTTCATTAAGTAATTTGGTTCCATCATCCTTGTGTCTCAAGCTTACTATTTGTTTACGCCTTGTTAAGTAAGACTCGATCCATTTATTAGCTGGACCTCTAATACCATATTGATTTAGTTTGGTAAGGAGGATTTTATGGTCAACAACATCAAATGCTTTCGATAAATCCAAGAATAGGCCAATTACATGTACCTTATTGTCAATTAATTTCAGTATACAATTACTACATTCGTAAATTGCTGTCTGTGTAGATTTTTCCGTTCTGAATCCATGTTGTGAGTTGATAATATTTTATTTTTTCTATGAAACTTATCAGCCTCTTATACATAATTTTCCCCCACAATTTTTGCAATACCAGTTGGTAAGGTAATAGGACGATAGTTATCTAATTCATCTTTTGAAACGTTTTTGTGCACTGGAATTACTTTTGATAACTTCAAAATATCCGGGTAAGTTCCTGGGAGAGATTAACTGTTTATTATGTGCGTAAGTGGATTTATTATATTTTCTGCACATTTCTTTAAAATTGCATCAGGGATACCATCAATGCCAGCACAGAATTTATTATTTAGCTCTTTTATAACTATTCTTACCTCTTCACTTGTGACATGATTTATAAATAAAGAATCACTGCATATATTTATTTTATTATTAGAATTTAGTGTATTTACCTGTGATTTATTTAATAATTTTTGTGGAATTTCCAGAAAATAGTCATTAAAAGTGTTTGCTATTTCCTCTGGATTATTAATCACTTTATTATTTCTGGTCAATGTAATGTTCCTTTGTATTTTAGCAGATTTTTCAGTTTCTTTCTTTATCACGGACCACATAGCCCTGTTTTTATTAGATGATTGGGAAATAAAATTATCATTATGCAATTTCTTTGCTAGTCTTATTACCTTATTTAATATGCTAGTGTATTTTTTGTAGTATAAATTGAATTCAGGTGTTGTGTGGTATTGTTTATATAATTTGTGTAGAAATTTCTTTCTTTGACATGAATTTATAATCCCTGTTGTTATCCAATTGCTAGTTTAGTTATTTTGAACAGTTCTTCGTTTAAAGGGGAATGCTATTTCAAAATAGTGTTTTAGGGTACTGTTAAATGCATTAAATTTATCATTTACCTTTTCTAGTTCATAAATTGCTGACCATGTTTCCTTATTTAATAAGTCATTGAAATATGCAATATTTGATTCAGTGAATGACCTGCACTTTGATTTTACTCCATTATCATTATTATTGATTGTTTCGGATACTTCAAAACTCAGTATTTGTCCATGGTGGTCACTAAAACCCGACCGGGTGAGTTAGCCGTGGTGGTTACGGCATGACTAATAGCAGTCGCTCACATCCGGGAGGCGAGGAGGATCGAATCCCCTCGCCGGCAACCTTGAAGATGGTCTTCTGTGGTTTCCCATCTTCCTTCCAGGCAAATGCCGGGGTTGGTCCCTCACTATAGGCCACAGCCGCTACCTTCCAACTCCTCGCCCTTCCCTTCCAACTTTCCTCCCCAACGGTACTTGTAGCTCACCCATTAGGTGTCCGTCTCGAAGCAGCTACAAAACTGGCGAGCCGAACATGTCCTCGGACACTCCCGGCACTAAAATCCATACGCTAAAAAAACTAAAACCCGGACAATAGACTTCTATTGAATGGTGATATTTATCTGTATTTTTAAGAAATTGATCAGGAGTGGTTTTACTAAATTTTGTTATTCTTGTTGGGGTATTTACTGTAGGTTTCATTCCATAGAAAATTAGTAACTGTGTTAATAATTCACAATTTCTATCAAATTTTGAGAACTCCACATTTACATCCCCACAAATTATTATATCGAAATTTACTTTGCTCATGTTATTGAGTAACAATTCTAATTTATATATAAATAAAGGAAACTTTCCTGATGGACAACGGTATACGCATACAATTATTAACTTAAACTGCTGTATTTTTACGGCAGAGAATTCAAAATCCTGTTCCATAATTAGATAATCATAAGCTGTTATCTGTTCATGATCTAAATTATTTCTTAAGAAGATGCAAGTACCACCATGGCTAATATTAGATCTAGAGTATTTACTAGCTTGTACCTGGGAATTGAATTAATTCGAGTTGTTCCTCTTTCAGTCAATGTTCTGAAATACATAGTGCTGAGATATCGTTAAGTTCATTTTTAAGCATTAGATATATGTAATCAATTTTATTATAAAGAGACTGGACATTCTGGTGGTAAATTTTAAATTTGTTACTATTGCAAGCTTGTGTTGGTGATTTATTTACATTATTATTATCATAATTGTTATTATTATTGTTGCAAGACAAATTTGAAATACCATTGTTACACTCCGATAAATTTGACTTCAAAAGATCTGTTTGACAAACCTCACGTTTGGCTTCTTCTACCAGTTTCCCTGCTTCCACTCTAATGATATTACTTTTGAATTATTCTTACCATTTGAATTTACAATTTTGCAGATTTCATCACTAAGATACTCTTTTCCGAATCTATTTAAGTGTAGGCCATGCCGAGTGAGGAACTTCCTGTCTAATTTACTTACTTCTACAATTGGGACATTTGGAAAACTCTTACAAATTTTATGAATTTTTCCATTTGTAGCCCCTATTTCTACATTTACACATGATTTGGGAATTAAATCGTATCTCTGCGGAATGTTTACAATAATGACATTTGTTTTTTGCATGGATGGCAATGTACCCTTTAAATCTTTGATTACCTTTTTACTCTCATTTCTATAGACGTCGTTTGCTCCAGCGATGATCACTGCGTAGTCCTTTGCAGTAAGGGACGCACACTCTCCTATCATTCCGTTCGTGACCTCTGCAATTTGAGCTCCTGGCTTTACTGTCGAAGTGACCTCCATTTCTCTGCTTCTCTCCAATACGCTTGCTGCTACATCTCGCCCGTGGCTATCCGCAAATATCCGCATCTTCCTGGATTTTCTCTTTATAACTTTCTTCTTTTCTTCTTGAGGAAAGTCATCATTTTCTTCGACAAGCACTCCAAATGAATTTGAGACGGGAATTTCAGTTACATGTACACCATTTATAGGCCAAGGCTTATTCAATCTTACCTTACCAGCAATCACTGTCGACCAAGTTTCCTTGCTTTCCTCTCTGTTTCCTTTTAATTTATTCATCTCTTCCATTAACTTAACAATATCTTCCTTTAGCAGCTTTATAATTTCGTCTTTTGAGGACAGTTCGTTTCTCAGGTTATGACATTCGCATGACGGTAGCGGTAGGCCTACATTACGACAATCGGTTTCACTTTTCTCCTCATTAAATTTTACCTGAGATCTTGTGATGATTTTATTTGCATTTTTTACTTTTATTTTGCACGACGAGCATAAATCCGTTACGGTTACACTACCTGACGAGGCACTAACACTGTTTACTGTCTTCATACTAGAGATCTAAGTTAGCCTAGATGTTTACACCAAATTACACTATATTTATTTTAATTATTACTACCTAATAGAATTAATCTAACTTCCTACCAATAAAGAAGAATGTGAAATACTGTACGTATATATTCCAATCGGGTGAAGTCTCGTAAAAGCACCACTGCTCTACTTGGTTCAAATAGTGATTGAAGAAGTCGCCGTATCTTTGGATACACGTTCCCACAACTTAGTTTAAGTTTATTAAATTAACAATAACAATTTCTAAATACTGTCAATAATCCGTATTACACTTGATCTAAGGAAAGTAACTTTATAGATTTTAAACCTCTGTTATAAGATTTTACAACTTTTATCAAATATTTACACTAGCTGCTATTTCACTACACTTTCACTGTGACGCACTGAAACAATGGCACTGCAGATAAGCTTTCAACATTCTATCAAAGGTTTTTATTTTTGGGGCCAGTTTTATATACTGGGGTAGTTTATTGTATAATTTAACTCCAGTGTGAAAAGTTCCTTTTTGATATGTGCTTGTCTGTGTGTGTGTGTGAAATATGAATGTTTTGATTTTGTCTTGTGTTATGCCTATGAACATCATTATTTGTTTTAAGAAAAACATCTTTATTCATTATTTTTTTAAACATAATACTTTCAAAGATATATATGCAGGGCAGTGGGAGAATGTTTAAATCTTTAAACAGAGGTCTACATGATTCTCTAGTGTCTACATTTGCCATAATTCTAATCGCCCTCTTTTGTATCCTGAACGTGCTTAGTACATCTGGCGACATACCCCAAAAATTACCCCATATCTTAAGTATGAATGGAAATAAGCAAAATAAGTATTTCTTAATGTGTGCATGCTAGTGCAGGTTTTCAAAATACGTAACGCAAAGCACATCGAGTTCAGTTTAGTATTCAGATATTGTATATGTTTATTCCATTTCAAGTCTTGTTGTATCCATAGTCCTAAAACGTTGTATCTGATTTATTTTCTATTTGATGACCATTTAATGTTATATTGGGCTTCGCAGGATTCCAATTCTGTATTATGTGGACATTTAGACATACTGTTTTTCATAGTTTATTATGAGGCGATTATCTTATGACCATTTGGTTAACTCTCCTGTAACGGAGTCAGCAGACTGCTGTATGACCCGTTTAGTTTCACATTTCATTACGAGTGTTGTATCGTCCGCAAACAAAATTTCCTCATGTGAATGAACGTTCGGTGTTATATCATTGACATATAGAAGGAAGAGTAGTGGGCCCAAAACCGATCCCTGGGGTACTCCAAATTTAATAATTCCCGCATTGGACAATGTTTCATTAAGTAATTTGGTTCCATCATCCTTGTGTCTCAAGCTTACCATTTGTTTACGCCTTTTTAAGTAAGACTCTATCCATTTATTAGCTAGACCTCTAATACCATATTGATTTAGTTTTGTAAGGAGGATTTTATGGTCAACAACATCAAATGCTTTCGATAAATCCATGAATAGGCCAGTTACATGTTCCTTATTGTCAATTAATTTCAATATACTATTACTACATTCGTAAATTGCTGTCTGTGTAGATTTTTCCGTTCTGAATCCATGTTGTGAGTTTGATAATATTTTATTTTTTTCTATAAAAATTATCAGTCTCTTATACATGATTTTTTCCACAATTTTTGCAATACCAGTTCGTAAGGTAATAGGACGATAGTTATCTAATTCATCTTTTGAACCGTTTTTGTGCACTGGAATTACTTTTGATAACTTCAAATTCTCCGGGTAAGTTCCTGAGAGAATTGAACTGTTTATTAAGTGCGTAAGTTGATTTACTATATTTTCTACACATTTCTTTAAAATTGCATCAGTGATGCCATCAATGCCAGCACAGAATTTATTTTTTAGCTCTTTTATAACTATTCTTACCTCTTCACTTGTGACATGATTTATAAATAAAGAATCACTGCATATATTTATTTTATTATTAGAATTAAGTGTATTTACCTGTGATTCATTTAATAATTTTTGTGGAATTTCCAGAAAATAGTCATTAAAAGTGTTTGCTATTTCCTCTGGATTATTAATCACTTTATTATTTCTGGTCAGTGTAATGTTCCTTTGTATTTTAGCAGATTTTCCAGTTTCTTTCTTTATCACGGACCACATAGCCCTGGTTTTATTAGATGATTGGGAAATAAAATTATCATTATGCATTTTCTTTACTAGTCTTATTACCTTATTTAATATGCTAGTGTATTTTTTGTAGTATAAATTGAATTCAGGTCTTGTGTGATATTGTTTATATAATTTGTGTAGAAATTCCTTTCTTTGACATGAATTTATAATCCCTGTTGTTATCCAATTGCTAGTTTTGTTATTTTGAACAGTTCTTTGTTTAAATGGGAATGCTGTTTAAAAAAGAGTTTTTTAGGGTACTTTTAAATGCATTAAATTTATCATTTACCTTT
Source organism: Meconema thalassinum (assembly GCA_946902985.2). NCBI lineage: Eukaryota > Metazoa > Arthropoda > Insecta > Orthoptera > Tettigoniidae > Meconema > Meconema thalassinum. Next base: position 890,910,232 of record OX336389.2, read on the forward strand.
TCTAGTTTATATATTTCTGACCATGTTTCCTTATTTAATAAGTCATTGAAATATGTAACATTTGATTCAGTGAATGACCTGCACTTTGATTTTACTCCATTATCATTATTATTGATTGTTTCGGATACTTCAAAACTCAGTATTTGTCCATGGTGGTCTCTAAAACCCGGACAATAGACTTCTATTGAATGGTGATATTTATTTGTATTTATAAAAATTTGATCAGGAGTGGATTTACTAAATTGTGTTATTCTTGTTGGGGTATTTACTGCAGGTTTCAGTCCATAGGAAATTAGTAACTGTGTTAATAATTTACCATTTCTATCACATTTTAAGAAATCCACATTTACATCCCCACAAATTATTATATCGAAATTTACTTTGCTCATGATATTGAGTAACAATTCTAATTTGTCTATAAATAAAGGAAACTTTCCTGACGGAGAACGGTATACGCATACAATTATTAACTTAAACTGCTGTATTTTTATGGCAGAGAATTCAAAATCCTGTTCCATAATTAGATAATCATAAACTGTTATCTGTTCATGCTCTAAATTATTTCTTAAGGGGTGTCATACAGTAGTCAAGCCATGTTTAGTTAGCACTTGACAGAAATGTGATTATTTCCTACATTATTTCAAGTAGGACATTGAAAATGAATATGATGATATATAACATCCCAACCTATTGTTTGATATAGTAAAAATTAAAATTTAATGTAAAGTAGCCACATTATTAATTAATAAATGTTGATAAAATTAGTAAGCACATGAAATGACAAAAAACATGATAACTCTTTAAATATGAGCTTAATGGCTGTTTTATTTATTTTGAATTGAAACTGACAGAATATTACAGAGGATGAACTAAGATGAAATCTCTTAATGCATTCAAATTAATTTGGCAGATTTTTAAAAAATATACATATAATTTTTACATTTTATTACCTGTTTATATCATTATATATAGCCTAAATGTTTTCTCAGTTCCATTATTTTAGTTCATCCTCTATAGAATTCCTATTTGAACAACTGTGCAAAGTTTCATTTTGATCAGACAAATGGTTCTTGTGATATTACGTTTCTTGTTTGAAAAATATAAGTTTTCAGGAAATCGCATGTGAAGTTGTCTTACACAGTTCTAATCACAGTTCACCTTAGAAGGCTCCATTGGCATATGTTATACCCTCCTTCTGGATGTTCTTGGATTGTTTTTCCACTCTGAGTCTTCGTCTAGTCCTTCTAGCCTCCAATTTTGAGTTTTTTACATTTTTTCAGCAGAATCTACACGTACCATGTCAAACTTGCTCAATGCTTCCACAGTATTCTTCCCAATTTTGATTCCCAATGCCTTCGGTACTTGTAGACTACTGATAGCTCCACCATTAAAACTGGCCTCTGCACTGTATGTTGCTATTTGAACAATTTTATTACCATTGAATAATATTTTGGGGCAAATGGGCCAAATTTTACAGTTGAATGACTCCTTTGCATTTTGGTTTCTCCCTTTTTATTAATTAATTTCACATTTCCATGACACAATTTGCAAGACAAATGTACACTTATATTATCCACTAATGAAGTAGAATCTATAATCCCATATGACACGTTGTCAATATCCTTATAATCATTGACAGGTGACCTACCCTTTGGCCCAAGTTTCCTGGCTGATTCACTAGGCCTAAGGCCTAGGCTACTCGTTACGTCAATAATAACATTGCCATTATCACCCCTCTCTTCATTAGAAAAGTGATTTTCAGATATCTCCTCTTTTTCCATCTTTCAACGTTCCCTTTCTTAGGCATTATGATCACAATTTACACAACAATGTAATAAATGCAAGTGGAAAGTTCCAAACAAACTGCTACTACTACCCCCAAGGAGTGCACAACAATAACCTTGGAAACAGAAGTTCAAAGCTTTCCACTCTCAAAGACAACTCACTAAACCATGGATACAGGCATGGCCTACGTGTATACTACCCAAGCAGCCAGTGTTATAAGAAATTAATGAAAAGAGAAACCACACAACCGTCAGGCGCTGTACATTTGCATCCATTGCACGTAGCCACGCCCATCACAACGTGCGAGCTGTCACTAAAATGCGAACATCTCTAAAACTATGAGAAATTTTTACATAAAACTTCGTATCTGTGTTAAGAAAGCCTCAACCTTTCTTCTGAGATTTATTTAAAAAAATGACATTTTTCAGTATAATCTACTGTATGACCCCCCTTAAGAAGATACAAGTACCACCATGGCTAATATTATATCTAGAGTATCTACTAGCTAGTATAAATCCTGGGAATTGAATTAATTCGAGTTGTTCCTCTTTCAGCCAATGTTCTGAAATACATAGTGCTGAGATATCGTTAAGTTCATTTTTAAGCTTAGATATATGTAATCAATTTTATTATAAAGAGACTGAACATCCTGGTGGTAAATTTTAAATATGTTACTTTTGCAAGCTTGTGTTGGTGATTTTTTTACATTATTATTATCATAATTGTTATTATTATTGTTGCTAGACAAATCCGAAATACCATTGTTGCACTCCGTTAAATTTGACTTCAAAAGATCTGAATGCCAAACCTCACGTTTGGCTTCTTTTACCAGTTTCCCTGCTTCCACTCTAAAGATATTACTGTTGAACTATTCTTACCATTTGAATTTACAATTTTGCAGATTTCATCACTAAGATACTCTTTTCCAAACCTATTTAAGTGTAGGCCATGCCGAGTGTGGAACTTCCTGTCTAATTTACTTACATCTATAATTTGGACATTTGGAAAACTCTTACAAATTTTATGAATTTTTCCATTTGTAGCCTCTATTTCTACATTTACACATGATTTGGGAATTAAGTCGTATCTCTGTGGAATGTTTACAATAATGACATTTGTGTCATGCATGGATGGCAATGTACCCTTTAAATCTTTGATTACCTTTTTACTCTCGTTTCTATAGACGTCGTTTGCTCCAGCGATGATTACTGCATAGTCCTTTGAAGTAAAGGACGCATACTCTCCTACCATCCCGTTCGTGACCGCTGCAATTTGAGCTCCTGGCTTTACTTTCGAAGTGACCTCCGTTTCTCCGCTTCTCTCCAATACGCTTGCTGCTACATCTCGCCCGTGGCTATCCGCAAATATCCGCATCTTCCTGGATTTTCTCTTTATCACTTTCTTCTATTCTTCTTGAGGAAAGTTATTTTCTTCGACTTGGTACCTGTGAGGGGATTCGAACCTTCGTCCCCCAAGAGCGTTAGGTGTGGGTGGAAAAATAATAGTATATTCGTGATCAGCACCCTCAATTTACCCATAATTGATGTAAAAAATCACATTTCGAGAAAAAATATCCGTACCACCTGAACTCCATAAATGCCGATTATTGAACATAATTATATAATTCACATACCTTCCTGAGAGTCATTAAGAATCGAAAATACTGTCAAATATCACTGCTGCATAGGGGCAGATGACCTCGTAGTTCCGCCCCTTAAAACAACAATAACTATCACTGCTGCACAATAAAAAATACTGTCAAATATCACTAATATACTGTCAAATTTCATTAATATTGCTTAAATGAAGGTTTTTATTTATAGCTTGTTCAACGCCGGCAGATATTAGTGGCGGACTAATTGACGTCATATTGCGTTGCCAACATGTCCGATACAAAATACACCACGTGACACACGTACCTTTGTAATTATGTGAAAAAAGAAATAATTGGCAAACCATTGGCCTGGATAAAGATTACTGATGCGTGACTAACCCCACTGTGCGTGACAAAAACCAGGGGTGTTCATATTAGCTAACGCTATCTAATAATTATTGGTCTAGGCGAAAACCATTGGACTGCCGGATGCAATATAGTACCGAATGCGCGGGGTTGACAATACTGTACATGATGCTAAAATGGCAGAGTTAGCTGGAATTTCATCTATATAAGTCGTGATCCTATTTGGGATGGCTGGGTGGCTTACAGGCAGCGGAGGAGTAAACATCTATTACTATATCGTCTCCAGATACCATTACTACAGGTATTTGGACTAATTACAGTAGTTTAAGAACTTTTTACTTCGGTCCAGGTAAACTCCACTCTTAGAAAGCTTTACGCCTAGCTGCTTGTAAGTTAATTCTCAAATGATAAGAGAATGAACAGAAGAAAATTAACGTACCTTGATGTTCGACATAAACTCCCAAAGCACCCTGTTGTGATTTTTCTTTCTCATCTGATCCATTTAGATGACCGAGCTGTGTCATGCCAGGTTATTAAAACTGCACAGTGACGTTTATTCCTCGTAAGAACATCTAGCAGCATTTAAATTAGGAATAAATAACCAAGACTCAACCAAGTGCCCAGACTCACCTATAACAGCAATATGATTAATCACATTTTAATTGCCTACTGTAAACTTAATACACCATATGAGTGTCTACAGAAATAAGTCACACGAATAATTTAGAGACACTAACATAGTCCTTGTATTGCAATTCTCAGCAGATGCTGCTTCAGACCAAATGGAATACACATCCTAGTATCACATACTGGGCTCGGGTGACAAATTTAGAGCAACTACGTGTAGCCAGTGCTAAGGTTTTAGTTTCCAGCAGAAGCATGCAATGTAAACTTTTACATGAAAGTCCTCCCTTCGCAATGACAACTTGTCAAGCAGACTGACCACAAAATTTAGTTCATTTGGGCTCTGATATGAAGTCCTATTTCTCCAAGGCATTTTCTTGGTATATGTCTAACTGCTGGCCAATTTCATTAGGATAATATATGGATATAGGCTACTGCATTTCATGTCTACACTGTTAATCGACTGCATGCATTACATGTAACGTTAACTTCCCTCATTAGTTTAATATGAAAGCATAGTACAATACTGGTACTCTTTATATTCCAGCCTGCCTACTAAGGCTATTTGCCAAGGTTTTAAGGTGGTCATATACACTAGGAATAATTTTTTAAAAGAATAATCTCTAGCAATATTAAATTTTTCTGTTGTTTTATCATGATCAAACTAAGAGATTTTGAAGTTCATTTTACACAAATTTTATGTTAATTGTTTATGAAAAAAATATTTGTTGCTATTTACACAGGGGTACTTAAAGTCCTCTATCTCTCACATATTTTAACCAAAATCCATGAACCTTGAACAAAAACAATCTAACTTGCATGGGGAATGTTCCCTACCACTTTTGTCTGCATTAGTCACAAGTAAGGGGTTTAAAATTATATTAAAATTTAAGTTTCTTGAAATTTTGTTTAACAAAATTGTTTAAAAAGTTGTTAAAATTACATTTTTGAATACCATTTTCTTGGTGGTAGAGAACATAGATACATGTATTAGCTTTAATTTGAAATAAAAATCAAGCAGATACCATTTCTGTGACAAAAGTTAAAGCACTTTGAATGACTTCAATCGTCAGGAAACGAATTAATGAGTAAATCGCATTTAAAGTTTACTCAGTATGTCTTCACTCACATTCTGGTTTGATCACATCAGAAACCTCCTGGGATCCTTCCTTCCTTGAAAGCTGTATGGTCCTCCTTCATCTTGTTATTTGGCGCCCAGAGGGCAGCTTGCAAATCGAATCTTGTCGTTCCTTGGAACGTTATGAAAGTCAAGGAAGTTAGATATCTAAGCTCCTTGACACTGTAGCGCTTTCTAGTAGAGAAAGGAGGAACTTTGTGTTGGCGGAAAATCCCGAGATTGATTTTGCCACTATGAACACGGCCTACTGAATTCATTGGGTTCATTAACATGACAACAACGAATGACATGCGTGCCATGATTTTTTCGCCTATCAAAAATCACTTACCACGGCCAGGAGTGAAACCAGTGGGATAGAGAAAGAGAAAGTCAATTTTTCCACTATGAGCACGGCCTAGTGAATTCAAATGGGTTCATTAACATGCCAACAACGAATCACATGCGTGCCGTGATTTTTGTCGCCTATCAAAAATCACTTACCACGGCCAGGAGTGAAACCAGAGGGAAAGAGAAAGTCAATTTTGCCACTATGTACACGGCCTACTGAATTCTAATGGGTTCATTAACATGCCAACAACAAATCACATCCATGCCGTGATTTTTGTCGCCTATCAAAAATCACTTACCACGGCCAGGAGCGAAACCAGTGGGATAGAGAAAGAGAAAGTCAATTTAGGCTGAAAGGAATTTTATAGATCTGCTGATACGCCAGACATGACAGCTGTCGGTCAGAACGATTGCGCCCTCTTACAGTAAATAATTTATTTTGACATGAATGATTAATGGTATATTTATGAACCATTCATTTTCTAAAACTAGAAGAAATTTCCTACAAAATGGATATTAAAAAAAAGTGAAATTTCAGAAATATAGTGTATATGGCCACCTTTTAAATGATAGCCTGTTGTTTAAATACTTACTGCATCAGGATTGAATGCTTTATGCTAACACTACCAGTTCTGACGATGGTGATAACATTTCCTCTCATTCTCTTTGGTAAATGAGTTAATTTCAGTTTGTGAAAGTCCATTCTGATAACCATGTTGTCATGTCTCTCACCACAATTAAGTTAATTATAACTTACCAATGGCATAGGCCAAGGCCGTGAAGAAATGCGAACATTTTCAGCCTTAATTTAAATAATTAAAAGCACAATTGCCGCACATTAGGTAGGTATTCGTCTTCAAACTTCTGACAGCAATTATTTCCATAACCTAGAAACAAGCTTGGAGGACTACTGACTACAAGCTTCCGCAAATATGATTCGAATTCTACAATTAAAATGAAAGCTAATTATTTCCAAAGCAGTAAAATAGCACTTAAATTTCTTCTCCATCAAATAATCGTTTTAGATCGCGTACGGCATCTGAAAACAAAAATATAAGTGTAAGTTAATAACATTACATGGGATGACATTCATATTAAGTATGCTATTTACCATAATCGTCAAAGAAAGATATTTACACAACTTGATGAATCAAAAATACATTGTTTTGTACTTATCTTAGCCCATCTGCAAAGTATATTCAAGCCATTAAGTGATAACATACATATCAGCTGTTCGCTTCCATCTTTGATTTATCGTTGCAAATAAGCTAACCATGGACTAGAAAACGGCTAACAAGCCCTCGGAACATGCCTTTTGGCAACTCAAACTAACACTTGGGTCGCTGCGGTCGGTCTGGATAAGTAGGGTAAAAATACTCAATAACACGCGTTTGATATGGAACACTTTTTATTTTTAGGTTATTATCAGTAAATGTGGTCCCTAAAATAATGACAGTGTTATTTTTAATTGTATATATGTATAACTGTGCGATACACGTGATCTAATTTGTGTGTTCCACTGGATTTTATGTGTCAATTGCATATTATCAAGCATCGGTTGTCTGGTGGTATTTGTTTTGGTGCAGTTCGAGTCATGGCGCTGTTACGTTTAAAAGCTATATTTGAGTTTGCGCACTGTACCATAGATTCTATAAATTATTTGCTGCTTGGTAGGGCAAAGGGATGAGTTTAACTTGTATTAAAACTCGGGGGAGACAGGAATTGATTGATTTGGATGGTTAGCAAGTGGGTTTGGAGTTGAATATCGGACTGGTAGCAGGTTCTCGCAGAGTAGATATTTACCCTGCGAAGTCAAATTAGGCCTATATGACTCGTAGTGGAATGGCTCAAATATCGCAGAGCGAGGTGATGGCGGTTGGTAGGGTTATTGGAAATGAACTAGGGAGCGGGGACGGATACCTGACTGATGAAGATTGTCTGTCCTCAGCTGGTGTAGGCTTGGCTATCTTGGTGCAGCTTGGCTCGGCGAGACTGTGCTTGGCTGTCTAGGTGCGGCTCGGCTCGGCGTAACAGTCAACAACCCGTCCTGTCGTCAGTGAGTGTAGTGGTGAGTGGTCCAACCCGCTCCTTTTGCGCCTATTTATTTGGTATCGTCACCTTTCGGCTATTGCTCTTTGCATCTTTTGGAAAGTGATGAAAACTTATTTCCGCTGCCCTCTTATACATCGACTTACAGCAGTAAACTGAGCACTATACTTTGCTTTTACTCATTTTGTACACTTATCAACGAGTAAAACTTATTACATATGTATAAAGACACGAAGAACTTACACGACCTGCTTACTAATACAAGAAACCATATACAAACAGTCACCATGTGACAAATATGTAAGTAGTGGGATGAGGGGGAAGCTGCTTCCCTTTTTATTGAGCCACCCTCGTAGCGGCCCCGAACCTGAAAGGTCGCTAACCAAACATGGGATTTGAACATACAGGGTGTCCTAACACTCGTAGTGACGCCCCCTACTTTCCTATAGCCTCTTTATTTAATGAAAAGACCAAAACTAAAAGGTCATTCGCGAGTAGTGGGGTGGTGTTGGTTTCCTCAAGTCGCGCTCGTGCTTGAATATGTATGCCTATGTTGGGAAAGGGTTAGGTGGTGGGGGAGGAGTAGGGTCGAGTGAGGGGTCGTTTAGATGGTATTTTGTCCGCTATAGGTGATGGTGAGGTTATTTTTTAAAATGGATGGAATTGGGAAACGCCATTTGGGGTAAACATGTTGTTTTTTGACATTTTGGCGATGAATGTTTTTTATACGCATGCGCACATGAGGAGTTTTGTAAGAGGGCGGGCTTTTTAAATGATTATTTATAAATGAGTGTTTTTTTAATATGTACTGAAATAAACCCCAAAAAACTAATAGGTCATCGGCTTTTTACTATCTCGCTAACCAATAATCGGATTTAAACCTATGAGGTGTCGTAGGACTCGTGGTGAACTCTCCTTTTCTATGGACGGGGTATATCCACCCCAAAATAAAAACTACCCTTACCCGGGGGGTGAAACTTTTTTTTTATGTGCGCACACGGACGGTTTTTGTCAAAAGGACCTAACTATACGTTTGTTAATATTTTCTGAACCCCTGATGGGATTTTGCCATAGGCAGTATCCTAACTCTGGGGGTGACGCCCCGTTTTTGAATGTATGATTCGTTTTTGTCGAAAGGGCCTAACTGCACTTTTGTTCATATCTCGCGAACCAATCATGCTAGGGACTTGTATGAAGGGTCCTAGCACTTGGGGTGACGTCCCCCGTTTGGGGGTGAAACTACCCCCCAAAATTGAAAAATCCATATCTTGGAAACGAAGAATCCTAAAATTAGGTGTGATAGCTTAAAAAATAGGGGATGATATGGGCTTTTACCTCCATTGGTCATTTCACCCCTAAAACAGTAAATAGTCATGCTATGGGGAAAAACGTGTTAAACACCTAAAAATGATATATGAACCTAAGATCTTTTGTTTTTAATGAAAAATAGTAGGGGGGGGAAAACAACCCCCAAATTGAAAAATCCATATCTAGGAAACGAAGAACCCTAAAATTAGGTGTGATAGCTTAAAAATAGGGGATGATATTGGTCATTTCACCCCTAAATCAGTAAATAGTAATGTTATGGGGAAAAAAAGGTGTTAAACGGGTAAAAATGATAATTGAAGCTAAGATCTTTTGTTTTTGATGAAAAATAGCAGGGGGGTGGAAACCACCCCCAAAATTGAAAAATCAATATCTTGAAAACGAAGAACTCACAAAATAGGTGTAATGGCTTAAAAATAGGGGATGATTAGGGCTTTTACCTCGATTGGTCATTTCACCCCTAAATCAGTAAATAGTCATGTTATGGGGAAAAAGGTGTTAATGGGTAAAAATGATAATTGAATCTAATATCTTTTGTTTTTGATGAAAAATAGCAGGGGGGTGGAAACCACCCCCAAAATTGAAAATCCATATCTAGGAAACGAAGAAGCCTAAAATTAGGTGTGATAGCCTAAAAAATAGGGGATGATATGGGCTTTTACCTCGATTGATCATTTCACCCCTAAAAAGTAAATAGTCATGTTATGGGGGAAAACATGTTAAACACCTAAAAATGATAATTGAACCTAAGATCTTTTGTTTTTGATGAAAAATAGCAGGGGGGTGAAAACAACCCCCCAAATTGAAAAATCCATATCTAGGAAACGAAGAAGCCTAAAATTAGGTGTGATAGCTTAAAAAATAGGGGATGATATGGGCTTTTACCTCGATTGGTCATTTCACCCCTAAAACAGTACATAGTCATGTTATGGGGGAGAAAACGTGTTAAACACCTCAAAATGATATATGAACCTAAGATCTTTTGTTTTTTATGAAAAATAGCAGGGGGTGAAAACAACCCCCCAAATTGAAAAATCCATATCTAGGAAACGAAGAAGCCTAAAATTAGGTGTGATAGCTAAAACAATAGGCCATGACATGCGCTTTTACCTGGATAGGTCATTTCACCCCTAAAACAGTAAATTGCCATGTTATTAGGAAAAATGTGTTATTCACCTAAAAGCATAAGCGTTTTGTGAAACCATGCTTTAATGGACATGTGCATGGAGGATGATTGTTAATATTATTATTAGGTAATTATGGAATAATGTGTGTATAGATAACTAACCAGTGGGGAGCGTGACGGCGCAGGTGCTTAGCTCCTCGTCTTCCGGACGGCTGGGGTTCAAATCCTGGTGCCAGCGGCGGTTGGAATTTTCACCTGAAAAATCACGTGGCGTCAGGAAGGGCATTCGGCCTTAAATCCCCGGCCAAAACCAAAATGAGTCTGGTTGGCTCCGGCGACTTAAAATAATAGGGAAAAGCCGAAGAAAGAAAAAAAGAAGAAGAAAAAAATGGTAACTCACCAGTAATAGTAAACATTGGTTTGAGGTGTTGAAGAAGTCAGGATGGCCAACCCTTTGCCATGGTTCACGAATGGACCCCAAAAAGTTTTACCTGTCAAGACTCAGTCTACCCTGTTGCAGCCTTTAGAAAAAAAATCGAACCGGGGCGTCTGTGGTCACAGTGGACTTATATTCATGATGCTTTTTAAACAAACATACGCTTGCATACTACCGATGGCTTGAATCTGCAGAGAGACACTGGCTTTGGTTTGCGTAGTGTGCCTTGGTGATAACAGCACAGCGATCTTGTCAGCAAGTTTCATATTACTCGTCTGCTTGATAGTGGACGTGCTCTGCACCGTGTTATCATACAGGACATGACTAGATTGTTGTTAGGTTTGACAAAGGCTTAGTGAAGCTTATTGCAATCTTGAAATAAATGTCATGGTATAGTCGGGGTTGGAAGCCAAGACCTTAGGGTTGACAACCAATTAGGTTAACCACTACACGGTGAGATGGTAAAATAATAATGTAACAGAACATATAGAAACGTTTTCTATAGTTTAACGAATTGTCTAAGAGCCATACCATGAGAAGTGTAGGTAATGAAAATTGAATCCTTAGCTGATGATTATACTACTTTCCATGCCCACGTATAAACTATCATGTTAGAAAAAGAATTGTATGGCTTGTTTTAAACAGAGAATAATTGTGTTTACTGTGAAACACAAATCTGAATTTAAAATTAATTTAAAATAATTAATAATTTAAAATTATTAATTTAAAATAATTAAATAAAAATTAACTAATTTAAAATTAGTTTAGTACGCTGAAGTTAAAATGAATAATGATCACGTTACAGACAGCCAGTTTCAAACCCCTGAGAACTAAGTGAAGAAAGAATAAAATTCATGAGCCAGTGAGGAATTCAACATGCTGTCCTTTGGACAAAAGAGAAGCGTTCTACAAACTTAAACACCAAGCTGTCCTATCGACCCTCAATGGTTTGGGTCATCGTAAAGATGATAATTAAATCTAAGCTACTACACTCCTATATACTAGAAGAAGAAATGGAATACAAAAGGGCAAACAAAGGACAGAAGGAATAAAAAATGGCCCTCAACCCTCAAGCATGTGGATTGAGGGAGTTGGAAGGAAGGAGAGCCATGAAAGGCAGATAAAATGTATAATAGGAGTGGCTCTGCCCCAGAGGTAATGGATAAAGAGGAGGAAAACTGGACTCAGCTCAGAAATCCCTTGGGGTCGCCAACTTCCAAACTGATCAGCCGTAAGTCCCTTGAGGGTGTAGCCATATGCAGAGTGCATCGCAAGTGGTGGGGCTATATACGCCCTTCCTTCTTGGGGGGGCTTGAGCAAAAGACAGGAAATAACATGAAAATAAAAACAAGGCTGCCTCCTCACACAAGTAGGATATCAGAAAAAATAAATAAACAAGGGCCAATGAAGTTGCAAAAGGACGAGACTCCCTAGGCCTCGGATACCCTAATCATGTTGGGGTCGGTAGAGAACAAGTGTTGAGCAAGTGTGGTCGACAGGAAATAAGACAGAGAGGAGCCTAGCACAAGTTAGTGAAAGCAATGACGGTCTCAGCTGGGACTCCGTGATCGTCAACATACATGACACTAGATATGACGCCCAGGGGTGGAATTAAAGACCTCTTTTGTTTTATATCACTGGCTTTTAAGAACGCTAACACATGGCATGCCTTATAATGCAATTCTGGTCCTAGGGTATGCAAATTGTATTAGAAACTCAGCTAATAATAGTGTGCATGCCCATGATTATTTTCCCAAGTATTGTACATGGGACTGATAACCATGATTTCCAAGCCCCTAAGTAAGACAAAAACAAATGATTTTCATTTTCCAATGAGTTGGGGTGAGGTGAGGTGAGTTTTCTATTCACCAAACTGATGTGGTTTCCCACTTCTACTCCAGGCAAATGCACATTTGATGTTAAGAATAGTGAAATGGTTTGCAACTGCCCAATGCTAGGACCTGATTAGTGGCTTTTCAAAAAATGGAATGGCATGGAGTACACTTACCCCAAAACCAACAAGAGGAGTGTTCGATCCCCCACAACAACCATTCTTAAAGTCAATATAAATGACTATGCACTTCAGCTCATGACGGTCTCTTCTCTCCAATCCTACCCCTTGGTGGTGAAAGGCACACTCTAATACAACCATCATAGTGACAGGTTATCTGTTAAATACCTAACTATCCCCAGATTTACCTTAAATTTTCCTAAAATCCACTACATTTTCCGCAAATTGACCAAATGACACAACATTCCAGCAAAATTCAACAAATGACTACCAGATGTATTGAAATTCCATTGATTTACCTAAGCATGGTTTAAACTACCTCAAATTCATATAAAATTAGACGAATATAGATGAAAATTCACTAAAATTTACCAAACTTACCCAAAGTGGGCTACAAACCATGAAATTTATCCATTTTTTGTAAATTCACTATATGTACTCGAAAATGTCATAATATTGCCTTTACATGTATGCTTTTATTGTTGTTGTTGTTTCGTTTACCATACTCTCTGCAGACAAATACCTCAACATGAATTTCTCTTAGACTAGGAGCTCTACATTCGACATGTTAGCTGAGTTTCATTTCCCATAAACTTGTCTCTGAGGTGGGTGTCAGGAAAAGGCATTCAGCTGTAAAAACCACACTCTCACATAGACTTTCATAACCTCTTACGTTGAGGTTCCTAACGCTAACGATATTGAATGATTGAACGGTTTCCTTTTCACTATTCCTGTCTATACTTTCCTCTTTAAGGTTGCGAGATGTTTGCAAGATTCCTAAAATGCAATTAAACTTAATAAATACCTTAAGATGGTTTGATTTGTTTAATGATAATGGTGTTGATGATTGTTATATACGTGAAGACTAATTATTTAGGTCTTGACTGGCCTTGCAATAAGAATTGACTAACCACACATGAGTTACCTATGAGGGAAACATTTTAGCCCACTAAGTTGGTTATTGACCAGTGAGTACAGTTGTAGAAAGCTGTTTATTATTATTTTTTTGAAATCATATACAACAGAGGCTTAAACCTATAGACAAACCGTGTGACCATGTTTGTTAAACATGACATTATACCAGAGACAATTAGGAAACTTGTGTAGAGCTTACCAAAAATAATGTCGTGTAACAGTAAATGCTAGTCAACAAACAGTTATGCCATACTAAAAAAATCATCATACAATACCTGAGAGAGCTCTTCTAAAAGTATTAATGCGTAACATGTTTCCACTCGCTTGCTATATATTTTTCGGCGTGGGAATGATTCTCAAGAAATGAAATGCAAATGGAACTGAAATGCAACACAAACGAATAATGAGCGCGCGCGGTGACTGAGATTGATAACATGACGTACTGTCGGTTATGTTGCTATGTGGAATGTTTATCACATATGGTTTACTTCAAGGTTTAGAGATCCCATTAAAGATATTCCTACAATATATGATCATGAAATGGTCATTCTTTGGTGTGAAAATATGTATTATATGATATTTCATGAAAACAATTATGATTTATTAAATGTTTATACGTTTACTGTATTCTTATTTAATGTAAGCACTCGAGGCACTATCGACCAAAATACGGCACTATCAGGAATATATATTGCATACTTGAAGGTTTGGTGATCCCATTAAAGGTATTTCTACAATAAATGATTTTCAAGTTGTCGTTCTATGGCGTGAAAATATTTAATATATGATATTTGCTAAAAGGATTTACCACTGGAATTATTTTGCAAGTAGTTATTTTAATGACCAACAGAGTTCACTGTTAAGAAGGTAGAGCCCTATGTGGAATGTAGGATAACATGTTATACATGATACGTGACAACTGTAAGGCTTGTGATTTTTAAGATGCCTTTATCCCTATATTAATCACCCAGTTTGCAATACTGATAACTGCAATGTTTCTGAAAAAAATTGAACAAAAAATCAGCATTGAAAAACCAAAAAATGGTTGAGCATATATATACTGGGGAAAAGAAAAGTTTTGTAAACACTAATGTCCAATAAGACTAATTAAATCAGTGGTTAAGGCGTTTGACTTAAGATCAAATTTCCAAATATATAAGGAAGCAAGGGTTCGAATCCCTTCCCTGACATAACTATTGCTTGAACATGCAAGAAAACAAGAAATATACACAAACTATGTTTATCAATTTAATCAATTTTTTTATTATTTTTTACAAGAGATAGACACACAGAATACAGCTCTTTTTGTTTATCATTTCTTTTAAACATACCACTTGTTGAAAATTAATTTTAGGGGATGGGGGTGTTGCTACGTTGACCCATCACACTATAATAGCAGCTTTACGAAGTTCATTTTCTATATTTAATAGCTCTTTCTCATAACCAATATGACCAACCTGTCTACAGTCATGCAAGTGCTGTAGACGTTCGACTAATATATTAGGATCGTTCCATTTGCTATTTTTTATGAATGGTTTCAGAATCTCGGGAAGCAGTTCATCATTATCACCATCATTATGATTATCATCCTCATTATTATAATCATTTTCATAATGATGATCATTATCATCGTTATCATTACCATCATAATTTCCACCTGTGTCCACAGTCTGTTCAATGGTTTGAGTTGGCTTTGATGGTGTTGAAAGCTTCTTTTTAGATGTGCTAGAATGCTTTAACATTGTTATGTTATTATTACCACTATTACCTTTCCCCACTAACTTTTTGATGGGGTATATTGTCTCTGATAGGGTTGAGGGCTTTTGAGATGTGGGTGCATGTCTGAACATGAGTTTCATTGGAGGTGTTAAAGGTTTCTCATTAAACAACTCGCTAACAGCATGAGTGCGTTGTAGTGTATTAAAATTGAGGTTAATATTATCTTGAGCAGCACTATCTTTCTCTTGGACTTAGTTTCTTGCTTTGGTTTGGGGTTTCCTTACATTTAGACTAGCGTGATTATTAAGTTTACAATCATGATTGTTTGAAAAATTATGTCCAATTCTTTTGTTTTAAGCATTCCTCGACACTGTTTCGATCGTTGCTTTGAACAGCGCCAAATAACAGTTCCATTTTTATTGCTTCGTTTCACAATATATGAATATCCTTTATAGTATGCATAAGGCTTACCATGCCTAGTCACTGATACTTCCATATCAACTGTCAAGCACAAACTAATCTCTAGTAAAGACAACTTGGTAATAACCACAATAGTTTAATGTGGGAGCATATATACATGCAAAAAGTGGGAGCAAAGGTGGGGGGGGGGATAAAAAGTGGCAGCAAATGTGGGAGCAAAAACTGTGAGCAAAAAGTGGGAGCAAATATGGGATCAAATGTGGGAGCAAAGGAAATATAAAAAGTGGGAGCAAATATGCTAACAAATATGTCAACAAATATACCAGCGAAAGTAAATACACAAGTCAAGATAGATTAAAGTGCAAAGAAAATATGGGAGCAAATATGAGAACAAAAATTGTGTTTTTTCTAAAACAACTAGACATAACAAACTTAGTCATAACCTAACCTAACCTAACCAAACCTAACCTAACCTCACCTAACCTAACCTATCCTATACTAACCTCACCTAACCTAACATCACCTCACCTAACTTCACCTAACCTCACCTAACCTAACCTAACCTAACTTCACCTAACCTAACTTGACTGAACTTTACCTAACCTAACACATCATAACTTCACCTAACCTAACTTTACCTAATTTAACTTCACCTAACCTAACTTTCAACTCTCAGATCAAAATTAAATTCTAGGCATAGTTGAGTTGGAACCCAAGACTTCAGGGATAACACACATGTATACTAGCCACTACACCGCAAGATGGGCAAATTATCATGCAACACAACATAAAAATAAAAGTTTCCTGTAGTGTAACTCATTGGCTGACAACCATAGTTGGGAATTCAAACCCAAGACCTCATGACTTTTGTTTTGAACATTATCAGAAATATTATTCCATTTACATTTTGCTGCTGCTTATAGTTATAAGAGTTGGCATTAATATGGGGAGCAAAAAAAGTGGGAGCAAATATGGGAGCCAATATGGGGACAAATGTGGGAGCAAATATGGGAGCAAATGTGGGAGCCAATATGGGAGTCAATATGGAGGCAAATATGGGAGCAAATGTGTGAGCTAATCATCTCACCTCGGATATCACCAGTGAGTAGGCCTACTCATATCCATCGCTAGGTAGCGGAAACATACTTTGTGTGTTGTATGTAACTATCTTACAAAGTTTGACTGCATGCAAAACGTCCTTGTATAAGCTGTGCATATAATTTTCATATACAATTAAGACTAAGTGTTCAGAACTAACATGTATAGCCTTGTCTAGGGTATATAGAGGATCCTTAGCAAGAAAGACTGACTAACCCAGGAGTGTAAAGCCTTGCCATATGCAGTAAGCATCTGTTGGCAGAAATGGTTCTAATAATAACGGACTTAATGAATATGAAACGTGTTTTGAGTGTCGTCTTATATCCTTACACGTATCACAACGTATAAAATAGGATTTAAGACGACACTCAAAACACGTTTCATATTCATTAAGTCCGTTATTATTAGAACCATTTCTACCAACAGATGCTTACTGCATATGGCAAGGCTTTACACTCCTGATGGTAATGATGGTAATGATAACGATGATAATGATCATCATTATGAAAATGATTATAATAATGAGGACGATAATCATAATGATGGTGATAATGATGAACTGCTTCCCGAGATTCTGAAACCATTCATAAAAATAGCAAATGGAACGATTCTAATATATTAGTCGAACGTCTACAGCACTTGCATGACTGTAGACAGGTTGGTCATATTGGTTATGAGAAAGAGCTATTAAATATAGAAAATGAACTTCGTAAAGCTGCTATTATAGTGTGATGGGTCAACGTAGCAACACCCCCATCCCCTAAAAAATAATTTTCAACAAGTGTTATGTTTAAAAGAAATGCTAAACAAAAAGAGCTGTAATCTGTGTGTCTATCTCTTGTAAAAAAAATAATAAAAAAATGATTAAATTGATAAACATAGTTTGTGTATATTTCTTGTTTTCTTGCATGTTCAAGCAATAGTTATGTCAGGGAAGGGATTCGAACCCTTGCTTCCTTATATATTTGGAAATTTGATCTTAAGTCAAACGCCTTAACCACTGATTTAATTAGTCTTATTGGACATTAGTGTTTACAAAACTTTTCTTTTCCCCAGTATATATATGCTCAACCATTTTTTGGTTTTTCAATGCTGATTTTTTGTTCAATTTTTTTCAGAAACATTGCAGTTATCAGTATTGCAAACTGGGTGATTAATATAGGGATAAAGGCATCTTAAAAATCACAAGCCTTACAGTTGTCACGTATCATGTATAACATATTATCCTACATTCCACATAGGGCTCTACCTTCTTAACAGTGAACTCTGTTGGTCATTAAAATAACTACTTGTAAAATAATTCCAGTGGTAAATCCTTTTAGCAAATATCATATATTAAATATTTTCACGCCATAGAACGACAACTTGAAAATCATTTATTGTAGGAATACCTTTAATGGGATCACCAAACCTTCAAGTATGCAATATATATTCCTGATAGTGCCGTATTTTGGTCGATAGTGCCTCGAGTGCTTATATTAAATAAGAATACAGTAAACGTATAAACATTTAATAAATCATAATTGTTTTCATGAAATATCATATAATACATATTTTCACACCAAAGAATGACCATTTCATGATCATATATTGTAGGAATATCTTTAATGGGATCTCTAAACCTTGAAGTAAACCATATGTGATAAACATTCCACATAGCAACATAACCGACAGTACGTCATGTTATCAATCTCAGTCACCGCGCGCGCTCATTATTCGTTTGTGTTGCATTTCAGTTCCATTTGCATTTCATTTCTTGAGAATCATTCCCACGCCGAAAAATATATAGCAAGCGAGTGGAAACATGTTACGCATTAATACTTTTAGAAGAGCTCTCTCAGGTATTGTATGATGATTTTTTTAGTATGGCATAACTGTTTGTTGACTAGCATTTACTGTTACACGACATTATTTTTGGTAAGCTCTACACAAGTTTCCTAATTGTCTCTGGTATAATGTCATGTTTAACAAACATGGTCACACGGTTTGTCTATAGGTTTAAGCCTCTGTTGTATATGATTTCAAAAAAATAATAATAAACAGCTTTCTACAACTGTACTCACTGGTCAATAACCAACTTAGTGGGCTAAAATGTTTCCCTCATAGGTAACTCATGTGTGGTTAGTCAATTCTTATTGCAAGGCCAGTCAAGACCTAAATAATTAGTCTTCACGTATATAACAATCATCAACACCATTATCATTAAACAAATCAAACCATCTTAAGGTATTTATTAAGTTTAATTGCATTTTAGGAATCTTGCAAACATCTCGCAACCTTAAAGAGGAAAGTATAGACAGGAATAGTGAAAAGGAAACCGTTCAATCATTCAATGTCGTTAGCGTTAGGAACCTCAACGTAAGAGGTTATGAAAGTCTATGTGAGAGTGTGGTTTTTACAGCTGAATGCCTTTTCCTGACACCCACCTCAGAGACAAGTTTATGGGAAATGAAACTCAGCTATCATGTCGAATGTAGAGCTCCTAGTCTAAGAGAAATTCATATTGAGGTATTTGTCTGCAGAGAGTATGGTAAACGAAACAACAACAACAATAAAAGCATACATGTAAAGGCAATATTATGAAATTTTCGAGTACATATAGTGAATTTATAAAAAATGGATAAATTTCATGGTTTGTAGCCCACTTTGGGTAAGTTTGGTAAATTTTAGTGAATTTTCATCTATATTCGTCTAATTTTATATGAATTTGAGGTAGTTTAAACCATGCTTAGGTAAATCAATGGAATTTCAATAAATCTGGTAGTCATTTGTTGAATTTTGCTGGAATGTTGTGTCATTTGGTCAATTTGCGGAAAATGTAGTGGATTTTAGGAAAATTTAAGGTAAATCTGGGGATAGTTAGGTATTTAACAGATAACCTGTCACTATGATGGTTGTATTAGAGTGTGCCTTTCACCACCAAGGGGTAGGATTGGAGAGAGGAGACCGTCATGAGCTGAAGTGCATAGTCATTTATATTGACTTTAAGAATGGTTGTTGTGGGGGATCGAACACTCCTCTCGTTGGTTTTGGGGTAAGTGTACTCCATTCTATTCCATATTTTAAAAGCCACTAATCAGGTCCTATCATTGGGCAGTTGCAAACCATTTCACTATTCTTAACATCAAATGTGCATTTGCCTGGAGTAGAAGTGGGAAACCACATCAGTTTGGTGAATAGAAAACTCACCTCACCTCACCCCAACTCATTGGAAAATGAAAATCATTTGTTTTTGTCTTACTTAGGGGCTTGGAAATCATGGTTATCAGTCCCATGTACAATACTTGGGAAAATAATCATGGGCATGCACACTATTATTAGCTGAGTTTCTAATACAATTTGCATACCCTAGGACCAGTATTGCATTATAAGGCATGCCATGTGTTAGCGTTCTTAAAAGCCAGTGATATAAAACAAAAGAGGTCTTTAATTCCACCCCTGGGCGTCATATCTAGTGTCATGTAGGTTGACGATCACGGAGTCCCAGCTGAGACCGTCATTGCTTTCACTAACTTGTGCTAGGCTCCTCTCTGTCTTATTTCCTGTCGACCACACTTGCTGAACTCTTGTTCTCTACCGACCCCAACATGATTAGGGTATCCGAGGCCTAGGGAGTCTCTTCCTTTTGCAACTTCATTGGCCCTTGTTTATTTATTTTTTCTGACATCCTACTAGTGTGAGGAGGCAGCCTTGTTTTTATTTTCATGTTATTTCCTGTCTTTTGCTCAAGCCCCCTCAAGAAGGTAGGGTGTATATAGCCCCACCACTTGCGATGCACTCTGCATATGGCTACACCCTCAAGGGGTTTACGGCAGATCAGTTTGGAAGTTGGCGACCCCAAGGGATTTCTCAGCTGAGTCCAGTTTTCCTCTTCTTTATCCATTACCTCTGGGGCAGAGCCACTCCTATTATACATTTTATCTGCCTTTCATGGCTCTCCTTCCTTCCAACTCCCTCAATCCACATGCTTGAGGGTTGAGGGCCATTTTTTATTCCTTCTGTCCTTTATTTGCCCTTTTATTTTCCATTTCTTCTTCTAATATATAAGAGTGTAGTAGCTTAGATTTAATTTTCATCTTTACGATGACCCAAACCATTGAGGGTCGATAGGACAGCTTGGTGGTTAAGTTTGTAGAACGCTTCTCTTTTGTCCAAAGGACAGCATGTTGAATTCCTCACTGGCTCATGAATTTTATTCTTTGTTCACTTAGTTCTCATGGCTTTGAAACTGGCTGTTTGTAACGTGATCATTATTCATTTTAACTTCAGCGTACTAAACTAATTTTAAATTAGTTAATTTTAAATTAATTATTTTAAATTAATTATTTTAAATTATTAATTATTTTAAATTATTAATTATTTTAAATTAATTTTAAATTCAGATTTGTGTTTCACAGTAAACACAATTATTCTCCGTTTAAAACAAGTCATACAATTCTTTTTCTAACATGATAGCTTATACGTGGGCATGGAAAGTAGTATAATCATCAGCTAAGGATTCAATTTCCATTACCTACACCTCTCATGGTATGGCTCTTAGCCAATTCGTTAAACTATAGGAAACGTTTCTATATGTTCTGTTACATTATTATTTTACCATCTCACCGTGTAGTGGTTAACCTACTTGGTTGTCAACCCTAAGGTCTTGGCTTCCAACCCCGACTATACCATGACATTCATTTCAAGATTGCAATAAGCTTCACTAAGCCTTTGTCAAACCTAACAACAATCTAGTCATGTCCTGTATGATAACACGGTGCAGAGCACGTCCACTCTCAAGCAGACGAGTAATATGAAACTTTCTGACAAGATCGCTGTGCTGTTATCACTAAGGCACACTACGCAAACCAAAGCCAGTGTCTCTGTGCAGATTCAAGCCAGTGGTAGTTTGCAAGCGTATGTTAGTTTAAAAAGCATCATGAATATAAGTCCACTGTGACCACAGAGGCCCCGGTTCGATTTTTTTCTAAGGGCTGCAACAGGGTAGACTGAGTCAGGACAGGTAAAACTTTTTGGGGTCCTTTCGTGAACCATGGCAAAGGGTTGGCCATCCTGACTTCTTCAACACCTCAAACCAATGTTTACTATTACTGGTGAGTTACCATTTTTTTCTTCTTCTTTTTTTCTTTCTTCGGCTTTTCCCTATTATTTTAAGTCGCCGTAGCCAACCAGGCTCATTTTGGTTTTGGCCGGGGATTTAAGGCCGAATGCCCTTCCTGACGCCACTTGATTTTTCAGGTGAAAATTCCAACACCCGCTGGCACCGGGATTTGAACCCCAGCCGTCCGGATCAAGACGAGCAGCTAAGCACCTGCGCCATCACGCTCCCCACTGGTTAGTCATCTATACACACATTAATCCATAATTACCTAATAATAATAATAACAATCATCCTCCATACACATGTCCATTAAAGCATGGTTGCACAAAACGCTTATGCTTTTAGGTGTATGACACATTTTTTCCTCATAACATGGCTATTTACTATTTTAGGGGTGAAATGACCTATCCAGGTAAAAGCGCATGTCATGGCCTATTTTTTAAGCTATCACACCTAATTTTAGGCTTCTTCGTTTCCTAGATATGGAATTTTCAATTTGGGGGGTTGTTTTCACCCCCCTGCTATTTTTCACCAAAAACAAATATCTTAGGTTCATTTATCATTTTTAGGTGTTTAACACGTTTTCCCCCATAACATGACTATGTACTGTTTTAGGGGTGAAATGACCAATCGAGGTAAAAGCCCATATCATCCCCTATTTTTTAAGCTATCACACCTAATTTTAGGCTTCTTCGTTTCCTAGATATGGATTTTTCAATTTGGGGGGGTTGTTTTCACCCCCCTGCTATTTTTCATCAAAAACAAAAGATCTTAGGTTCAATTATCATTTTTAGGTGTTTAACATGTTTTCCCCCATAACATGACTATTTACTTTTTAGGGGTGAAATGATCAATCGAGGTAAAAGCCCATATCATCCCCTATTTTTTACGCTATCACACCTAATTTTAGGCTTCTTCGTTTCCTAGATATGGATTTTTCAATTTGGGGGGTTGTTTTTACTCCCCTGCTATTTTTCATTAAAAACAAAAGATCTTAGGTTCATATATCATTTTAGGTGTTTAAAACGTTTTTCCTCATAACATGACTATTTACTGTTTTATGGGTGAAATGACCAATCGAGGTAAAAGCCCTAATCATCCCCTATTTTTAAGCTATCACACCTAATTTTAGGATTCTTCATTGCCTAGATATGGATTTTTCAATTTCGGGGGTTGTTTGCACCCCCCTGCTATTTTTCATTAAAAACAAAAGATCTTAGGTTCATATATCATTTTTAGGTGTTTAACACGTTTTTTCCCCATAACATGACTATTTACTGTTTTAGGGGTGAAATGACCATACGAGGTAAATGCCTATATCATCCCCTATTTTTTAAGCTATCACACCTAATTTTAGGGTTCTTCGTTTCCTAGATATGGATTTTTCAATTTTGGGGGTGGTTTCCACCCCCTGCTATTTTTCATCAAAAACAAAAGGTTGTAGGTTCATATATCATTTTCAGGTGTTTAACACGGTTTTTTCCCCCTAACATGACTATTTACTGTTTTAGGGGTGAAATGAACAATCGAGGTAAAAGCCTATATCATCCCCTATTTTTTAAGCTATCACACCTAATTTTAGGGTTCTTGGTTTCCAAGATATGGATTTTTCAATTTTGGGGGGTAGTTTCACCCCCAAACGGGGGACGTCACCCCAAGTGCTAGGACCCCTCATACAAGTCCCTAGCATGATTGGTTCGCGAGATATGAACAAAAGTGTTGTTAGGCCCTTTCGACAAAAACGAATCATACATTCAAAAACGGGGCGTCACCCCCAGGGTTAGGATACTGCCTATGGCAAAATTCCATCAGGGGTTCTGAAAATATTAACAAACGTATAGTTAGGTCCTTTTGACAAAAGCCGTCCGTGTGCGCACATAAAAAAAATTCACCCCCGGGTATGGATAGTTTTTATTTTGGGGTGGATATACCCCGTCCATAGAAAATGAGAGTTCACCACGAGTCCTACGACACTTCATAGGTTTAAATCCGATTATTGGTTAGCGAGATAGTAAAAAGCCGATGACCTATTAGCTTTTGGGGTTTATTTCAATACATATTTTAAAAAAACACTCATTTATAAATCATCATTTAAAAAGCCCGCCCTCTTACAAAACTACTCAAGTGCGCATGCGTATAAAATCGCCAAAATGTCAAAAAACACACGTTTCCCAATTCCATCCATTTTAAAAAATAACCTCACCATCACCTAGAGCGGAAAATATACCATCTAAACGACCCCTCACTCGACCCTACTCCTCCCCCACACCTAACCCTTTCCCAACATAGGCATACATATTCAAGCACGAGCGCGACTTGAGGAAACCAACACTACCCCACTACTCGCGAATGATCTTTTAGTTTTGGTCTTTTCATTAAATAAAGAGGCTATAGGATAGTAGGGGGCGTCACTACGAGTGCTAGGACACCCTGTATGTTCTAATCCCATGTTTGGTTAGCGAGATATCAGGTTCGGGGCCGCTACGAGGGTGGCTCAATAAAAAGGGAAGCAGCTTCCCCCTCATCCCACTACTTATGTACCCTACTTGGTAAGTTTCTCATTTCTACCGCTAGATGTCATATCAGATAGCTGGAGTTGCCATTACGGTGGATGGTTCAGCGGTAAGACCTACGTCACAACATGGATGCGATTTGGCGTTACAGAATACCAATTCGACTGCTAACCAGTCATTACGGGTCCTAAAGACTTGTTATAACTTAACCATTTCTTACAGAATCGGGGTGTAGGTCTGTGCAAGACCGACTACAATATATCAGACCGCAATGCCACTATCGATACCATAGAAAATGGCGGAAATCGAAGGGGATTGTTTACATTTGGTGAACCAACATTTAAGTTTGTCTGCTGCCTGAATTTCGTTCAAATGTCGCATTTCTCAAGTGATTTCGTGCAGTTATTTATTGTAATAATGTACCTTAAGTAGTGTAGTGCACTGTGAATAATTATAAATTCCGGTGATACCTAATGTGAGATGTATTGTCTGTTCATTGTTATTGTCTGTGTACCCGGCTGTAAATTTAATACTGTTGCAGATACTTTCAACTTTTAAATTTCCTAAAGAAAGAGAAGTGGATAAGAAATATTCACCGGGATAATTTTCGAAGTTAAAACAGTTGTATGTTGTGGTTAGGAAAATTCCCTAACTAACCCCTGATGCCATTCCACTAGGTGGTGATGGCCATTCCGACAATTTTCACAAATCAACCGTCCTACCATACAACTCCTGTTTGTTAAAGTAGATGATGGTAGTTTTAATGGCATACCATGAGTGTCAGTGTGTTCTAAAGTGTCAAGTTCTTTAATTGTAATGTATTCTATAAGAATCATGAATCAAGAATCTTTGTGCGCTTGTGGGCAAATTTAAGTGGATACTGCAGTCTGATGGAATCAGTGATTTTAAATGCGACAGGTATGTAAATAGAATTACTGTTAGTATCTCAAGCAAATGGACCTAGGGCGTTAACCCCAGATTAGATTTGTTTTTGTATATAACACATTAATAAGATAGAATTTATGTCCGTTACTAGGTTAGGTAGGCCTACTGCCTGGCCGTAAATTACTGTTAGTACCACAGGCAATGGGGTCTGGGGCGTTAGCCGCTGGTTAGGTTTGTTTTTGTATGTAAAATATTAATAAGATAGAATTTATGTCCGCTACTAGGTTAGGTTTTTATATATAAAGCCAATTGATTTGCCTTCCGTTGGAATTCTATACACATCAAATTTGAAGAATTACAAGTTGATAATACAGCAAATTTTCATTTTAAAGAGTTTGTAACAGTCAAATGTGTGTTATTAGCAAATGCTGTTTGAATTAAAGAACAAAATGATAGTACCTGTGCGACATCTGTTGGAGCTCGTTCAGGACGCCCCTATCCTATACAAACAGATAGAAGTGAGTGCGCTATCATAGCTCTCTCCACTCAAAACAAACACATGGCTGTGTTTACCGTATACGTAGGGTTGGCAATATCTTATTTGTCAAATAAGCCACGCCTACAATGACACAACTGAAATTTCACTATATAGGCCTAAGTCGTGTTATAAATTGGGATGGTGGGTGGGTTATAGACAGCGGAGGAGACAACATCTATTAGCAGATCACTGTTTAAAAAAAAGGCAGTCATCGGAACGCGTTTGGCTGTAGCCATTGTCAAAAACCATTGTTCTGGATGCGTTAGGCTGTAACCATTGTCAAAAACCATTGGATTGGACAAATCGAAGGTTAGAATGGTCGGGTGTTGGTACGGCATAGTACCATAATAGTGAGGTTGGCAGTACTGTTCTGATGATGGTTGATGTGAATAATGGCATCCACTGCTGGAAATTCGCCTATAGCCTATAATAATAAGGGATTATTGCAGCCAATGTCCATGCATATGAAATTTCACTATATAGGCCTAAGTCGTGTTATAAATTGGGATGGTGGGTGGGTTATAGACAGCGGAGGAGACAACATCTATTAGCAGATCACTGTTTAAAAAGAAGGCAGTCATCGGAACGCGTTTGGCTGTAGCCATTGTCAAAAACCATTGTTCTGGATGCGTTAGGCTGTAACCATTGTCAAAAACCATTGGATTGGTCAAATCGAAGGTTAGAATGGTCGGGTGTTGGTACGGCATAGTACCATAATGGTGAGGTTGGCAGTACTGTACTGATGATGGTTGATGTGAATAATGGCATCCACTGCTGGAAATTCGCCTATAGCCTATAATAATAAGGGATTATTGCAGCCAATGTCCATGCATATGAAATTTCACTATATAGGCCTAAGTCGTGTTATAAATTGGGATGGTGGGTGGGTTATAGACAGCGGAGGAGACAACATCTATTAGCAGATCACTGTTTAAAAAAAGGCAGTCATCGGAACGCGTTTGGCTGTAGCCATTGTCAAAAACCATTGTTCTGGATGCGTTAGGCTGTAACCATTGTCAAAAACCATTGGATTGGTCAAATCGAAGGTTAGAATGGTCGGGTGTTGGTACGGCATAGTACCATAATGGTGAGGTTGGCAGTACTGTACTGATGATGGTTGATGTGAATAATGGCATCCACTGCTGGAAATTCGCCTATAGCCTATATTAATAAGGGATTATTGCAGCCAATGCCCATGCATATAATTAATAAAATCTAAAATCATACAGTAAACTAATTCTTATTCCCTAGGAATATCAAAGATTCATGACTTAATGTGCAGAATATAGCATGGTATCTTCCACATTGTTCTCCACAGCGCTCACACAAACATTCGTCACACGGATGATGGAACATTTTGGTGCGACACATTTTATAACGGAAACCATGTATGGCAACGCGCGTGAGAATATGTCTCAGCCATTGAACTCTAAGTAATACTGGATTGCCGACTGTATGTGAGGAAAGTGCGGTTTTTGGTACGACTAGTTACGCCTGGTAGTGCACGTCGAGGAGGAGAGTTTGACGTATACGAACGAAAGGATGATGTACGTAGGACGAGATACAAGTAAAAGAGGTACTTTTGAACATTTAGGCGAACGGTAAACTAAACGGAACTTACGCCGAAATACATATTTCAAAATATCATAGTAATTTGATACTTAAAATGACTAGGAATATACGCCAACATAAAATATTATATTGCAGCCTGATTGTTCATCATTTTATCCTTAGATCAAAGGCAGCATACACAATAACTATAGGCCTACTGGCAAAAAAACAAGCCGTACGTACATTAAAATAAAATAAAAATAAGGTTAGGTTGGGAATGACTAAGAATAAAGAACAAAAATATGTTAATTGGTATTCAACATTTTTATTAACTCAAAGGCAGCATTCATATGTGTGTGAATATGCATAAGCCTACAACTAAGCAATTAAATAGATGCTTAGTGAACAAAAATACATAGCCTACTTTATTTATACAAAACAACAACATGTTCAATATTCTTCAAAGCAATGGGGCGTGGTGGCGCAGTGGTCAAGCCATTCGCCTCTCACCAAGGTGGACCAGGTTCGATTCACGGACATTGCAACTGAGATTTTCGAAGTGAAATGCCATGTCCTTGTGACGTCCAAGACGTCTTTTCCACAAGGGGAATAAATAAGTACACCATATTCTGTACACTACAGCCCGCACGCTAGACCAGGCGAGACAGTGGAGGAAGACAAGTCACAGCCGAGACACATAGTCAAGTGCTTCTCGAAAGGTCGGCTGCACACCTCTCAGCCAGGATAAGGGTAAGGGGGATTGCGTCACGGGCCCATAGCATTTATTCACAAGTACCAACTTATACATACTATATAATACCATATACAAGGAGTATACACAAACAGTACATATATTACACTCCTCCCTCTTAAATAACAAACATAAACAAAAGAAGAATCAAGCAATCAACAAATAATCAATTTACAACTAAGAACATTCTTTTTTACAAATAAATAATCACAAATCAAATCACAAATCAAGACGTTCAACAGGTTTCCTCTCGCGTACAGGGTAACGTCTCTGAGAACGCCCTGCAGGAGAACTAATAATAGGTTGGCTAACCGGACTCGATGTAGGAGTTGGCTGTCTAGCAATAGACTGTCTATAGAGCATCCAGCGTTTGGAAAAGACTGTGGAGCCTTATGGCGACAGTGTTGCTAGCTCTAGGTAGAGGTAGCGCTGACGTCATACGTTATGTTCACCCGCTTCGAGTACTGTCCTTTCATAAGTTAGCGTGACAACACAACCCCAGCAGCTACCTGAAATAGAACACGCACAGGAAGGAGCAGTTTTGCAGGTGTTAACGGATTGGACCAGTATTAAGGATACCGTACGCGAAGAGAACCAATAACGACATTCATTTCGTTGTGATATGACGCATTACTGATTGACAGATGTCGAGAGCACAACCCTTATTTCCTTCTCGGATGTACGGTATGCTGACGATGTTAACAATTTTTACGTCAGCAATACTGTTGATCATCACTTTTTTTGTTATTAGTTAGGCTATAATTTAGTTTCTTTCAATTCTATTCTATTCTTGTTGTTTTGTTTAGATTAATATTTGTAATATTGTAGTGAGTTAGCCATGCCGTTAGGGGCGCGCAGCTGTGAGCTTGCATTCGGGAGATAGTGGGTTTGAACCCAACTGTCGGCAGCCTGATTCGATCGAACAGAAAATAAAACAGACACACAACAATAAACCAATGACGGATAGTGCTTCAGAACTTATGTTGCCGGCGGAACTGAGCACGTGCTCCACTCCGGGCAAGCATGCAGCACTGGACGAGGCTCTTCTTTCCAGTGTGCTAACCTCGAAAATGTTTAAAATACTAAGACGTAATATAAACGATACTTGTATGCAATAACAAAGGTAATCAATTGGCAGATAATTGCAGGAAGCTATTATGACGAAAAATATATATGTTCCGAGTTCCTTCATGATAAAAGGTGAGGCAACAAAACCAGTGTATGGGGGGTTTCCGTTAAAAGTAAAAGCCCATAAGACCCACAGTCTTTTCTAAACCCCGGATGCTCTAGTACAAACAGCTGATGGTGAAGCTGTCAATTCTGAACGTACATCAACCTGCTCAGCTGACTGATATAAACTTTCAGCTGATTGGCCTGAGCACTCCTTAGTCGGCTCGCTCACCTGAGCATCAATAGCAATAAGTTGATCAATATTCCTCTTTCAAATAATACCAGATCCTATTCTGACTAGATACATGGTAGTACTTAGTTGTTTAATCACAGTACCCTCAATCCATTTACCTTGTGATCTATAATCTCTAATTAGTACGGATTGGTTAACATGAAAGGCACGTGTTTTACTACCCTTGGCATAAGCTTTCTGCTTATCCTGCTTAGCCTCCACTACCCTCCTGATGCTTGGTCGTAAAAGATCAAATCTAGTTCTTAGTGATCTATTGAACATTAGTTTGGCTGGGGTCTCATTAGTAGTAGAATGTACAGAATTGCGATAATCGAACAATATTCTATCCAAAGCTACTGAAACATCTCTAACATTATCTCTAAAACACATTTCAGTTTAATTTTGGCATACTTGACTGAGTATTCAGCCTGACCATTGCTCTGAGGGTGGTATGGAGGTGAAAAAGTATGTTTAATACCATTCTTAACCAAAAATTCGTTAAACTCTGCCGAATTAAATGGAGGTCCATTATCACTATGGATTGACACAGGTAAACCAAAACGGGCAAAAAGATGGCGTAAATTAACAATAGCTAAGTGTGCAGAAGTTGAACTGGTCTCAAATACTTCTAACCACTTAGAATGAGCATCAAAAATTATTAGGTACATTTTTCCTTTAAATGGCTCCAAATAATCAAGATGTAGTCTTTCCCACGGTTTATCAGGATAATGCCAATGATGTAGTTCACTTTTGGGTGGATTACATCTCTCCAATAGGCAGGAAGAACAGCTGTTGGCAAGGTTTTCTATTTCCTGATCAATAATAGGCCACCAAAAATTAGCTCTAGCTACAGATTTCATTTTAACCATGCCTAAATGACTAGCATGGAGATCTCCCAAAACAAAGTTACGTCAACTACCAGGAATTATTACCTTGAAACTCCACATTAAAATACCTTGTTCAACAGCTATTTCCTCTCTCCTTTGGAAAAACCGTGATAAATCATGGACAGAAGGAGACAAATAAGTTGGCCATCCATACATTACGTAGCCATAAACTCGTTTCAAAAGTGGATCGTTCTGAGTTTCCACTCTGACTTGCTCACAAGAAATAGGTACTGAACTCTCGTGAATAAAATTTAAATATGTACCTAGGGGTGACAGATCGGAAGTAATTTCCACATCAGGAACTTGCAGAGGCAATCTAGATAGTGCATCAGCTACATTATCATGGGAATTTACATACTTGATGTCAAAATCATAACCAGACAAAAATAATGCATATCTCTGCAATCTGCTTGTTGCAAACACAGGCAACCCCTTTTTGGGCCCAAAAATACTCAAAAATGGCTTGTGATCACATTTCAGGGTAAAGTGTCTGCCATACAGATATTGGTGAAACTTTCTCACCCCATAAACAATCGCTGTTGCTTCCTTATCAATTTGAGAATAATGAGATTCTGCTGAGTTAAGTGTTCGTGAGGCATAGCTTACTGGTCTTTCTATACCTTCTTTAGTAAGTATGCTTAGAACACAGCCTAACCCATAACTAGACGCATCTACAGTTAACACTATTGGAGCATCTGGGTCATAATGTGCTAGTATTGGGGCTGAAGACAAACGCTTCGTAATCTCCTTAAATGCTTGCATGCATGTGTGATCAAATACAAAGTCAGAATCTTTTTTTAACAGGTTATACAAAGGTGTTAACACCGTAGACAGATTAGGCACAAGCCTGCCATAATAATTTACTAATCCCAAAAAAGATTTAGTTTCAGTCACATTCTTAGGAACAGGTGCATCTACAGTGGCTTTTACCTTAGCTTCCGAAGTGTGAAGACCATTCTTGTCTATAGTGAAACCCAAAAATTCTAACTTAGGTACAAAAACTGACACTTATTCTGCCTAACTGTAAAACCATACTGTTTTAGTCTGTCAAACACTCCTTCAAGCCTGCTTAAGTGAGTTTTAGTATCTGGTCCACTGACAAAGATGTCATCAAGAAAAACCTTCACACCAGGTAAACCTTGTAAAGCCTGCTCGATAACCTTCTGAAAGATATCCACAGCACTAGAAATACCATAAGGCATACGCTTAAAAGCAAAACAACCTTTATGCGTGCTGATAGTACACAATTTTTGTGAGGTCTCATCCAGTCTTAACTGCATGTAAGCTTGGGTCAAATCAATTTTACTAAACGATTCACCCTTCTGTAGTTCAGCAAAGAGATCCTGAACTTTGGGTATAAGGTAACGATCTACAACTAACTGTGGGTTAATAGTAACCTTAAAGTC
This sequence comes from Meconema thalassinum, assembly GCA_946902985.2. Taxonomy (NCBI): domain Eukaryota; kingdom Metazoa; phylum Arthropoda; class Insecta; order Orthoptera; family Tettigoniidae; genus Meconema; species Meconema thalassinum. Next base: position 890,942,200 of record OX336389.2, read on the forward strand.
ACCACAAATTCGAATACTTCTATCTTTCTTCAGAACAGGTACTATAGGCGACCCGTACTCTGAACTTTCAACTGGATACAATACATCGGCTTCAACTAACCGTTCAAGTTCCCTTTCAACCTTAGCTTTCAAAGTATAAGGTAATGGTCTAGGCCTAAAGTACTTAGGTACACTATTCTCTTTCATAACTAGCCTAACCGGTTCAACCGTACACTGACCTAGTTTGTCAGTAAACACCTCAGGGTATTTTTAAGTACCTCTTTAAGTAACAATTCTGGTATAACGTTATCACTAGGCATACTAGATTCATTGCCAACAACTTCAGTGGCAAATAACTGCTCATCCGTTGCAGATGAAATCTGAACATTTAATGCCATGATCCAGTCTCAACCTAACAAGGGATTAGCTCCATTTTTAATTACATACAATTCCATATTTTTAGCAATTCCTCTGTAATTAACGTTTACAGTAATTAGCCCAACAAGCTCAATAGGAGCATTAATGTATGAACTTAAGCGTAGACTTGTAGGCCGTAACTTTATATTCTTAAAATTTTCCCAATAAAACGTTTCACTAACCACACTGACTGAGGCACCAGTATCAATTTCAAAGGTTACAGGTCTGTTTTCAACTAGTACATTAGTTTTAAATGGTTTAACAGTACTTAAGTGGTGAATAGGGTGGCTTTCATGCATAGTAAATAGGTTAGGAACATCAGTTAATATGTCTTCAGATTCACTGTCAACTTGGCCTACAAAATTATGCACACTTCTGTTTTTATTTCTAGGAGATTGATTGAACTTACCACGCATCCTCGCCTTACACATTTTGCTAATGTGGTTTCTTTTTCCACAAATATAACACACGCATCCACGCAAACGGCACTCACTACTCTTGTGGCCAAACACACCACAGCAATAACATTGCACTGAACACTTCTGCTGGCGACTGGTCCGTTGTCCTGGGGCAGGTTGCCAGCGCTGGAAAGATCCGCCACTGGAGGATGGAATAGCCACGCCCCTTGTCTTCTTCCCTCTCACAGATGACGTACCGGACCGCCAGGAACAGGGAGATGATGACGTCATGCGGTGTAGCTTGTCTCCACCACCTGGCATGAGTGACGCTGCATTCTTCTCAGCTGCTTCTATGGAAGAAATAATCGAGACCGCCCTCTAGAATGTTAAGGAATGTTCACCCAACAGTCTCTGCTTCGTAGATTCGCTCCGTATCCCACTGACTAAACGATCACGGAGATAATCATTGAGGTTGGTACCAAATTTGCAGTGAGTCGATAAATGCTTCAAACTCGCTACATACTGCGCAATAGGCTCATGCTCCAACTGATTCCGAAGGCTAAACTTATACCTTTCGGCAATAACAGAAGGTGTTGGATATAAATGTTCCTTAATAAGTTTAACTAAAACCTCATACGTTTTAGATGACGGACTGTCCGGTGTACACAGATCACGAAATAACTTGAAAGTTTTCACGCCCACAACGGTCAAAAGGGTACTGGACCTTGAGTTCCTCACTAATTTTATTACAGTGCAAAAATAGTTCAAATCTTTCGATATAGGACTCCCACCGTTCTTCAGCTGCGTCAAATTCACCGATATTGCCTATAATTCCAGACATAATCGGAATTTCACCAAATTCGAAAATGGCACTAATACCAAACATTTCAAACACTTCCTCTTCCTCCAAAAACGACATTAACAGCGTAATGGCGGACGCAAAAACACGTGGCAGACAGTGCTAGCAAGCCACATGTCAACCTAGTACGACACACGCACAAAACCAAATTAACAGCCAATTTCCTCGTCGCCACTGTGACGTCCGAGACGTCTTTTCCAAAAGGGGAATAAATAAGTAGACCATATTCTGTACACTACAGCCCGCACGCTAGACCAGGCGAGACAGTGGAGGAAGACAAGTCACAGCCAAGACACATAGTCAAGTGCTTCTCGAATGGTCGGCTGCACACCTCTCAGCCAGGGTAAGGGGAAGGAGGGATTGCGTCACGGGCCCATAGCATTTATTCACAAGTACCAACTTATACATACCATATAATACCATATACAAGGAGTATAAACAAACAGTACATATATTACAGTCCTGTGGTTCGGATTCCATGTAAATTGGAGACTGTCTCTTGGCTCATGATCACAAGATTAACGGTCACGTAAAACTACAAGCTTCTTTTTCTTCAAAGCAGGTCGAAACTTAGACCTCACATAAGTCATGCAGCAAACGAACAGGTCCTGCAGGGAAGATCCCTTAAGCCGAATTCTTTTTATCGTCTCCAAGACTGACATCACAAAAGTATACTGGAAAATGTGAAATGTTATGCCTATGCTGATGAAAAAAGTACCAGTAAATATTAAGCTACTTGTCGCTCAGTAACTCCCGGTCTTTTCTTGGGTGGCTGAAGCAGATGCTGTGGGAAATTGAAAATTGCAGGTACCGCATCATCTTTGAGCAGTGGTTTGTTTCTATTTGAATGAAACAAGTAGCATGTTTATAAAAGTGTTCACAGCTATAACCCATTTCATTAATAGGCCTACATCTGGACGTTTCCACGGAAATCTGTAATATAAGCTAGGCCTAGGTTGTAATTCTGTGACTAGTAACTTATAACCTACGTGTATTTGTCATGTGCTATTTAGGCCTATGTCAACATTTTATGTAAGACGTATCCATACACGCAGGATAGGCTACTTCATTACAGATCTCAATTCGAAAATAAAGTAGACCCTAAACCTACCGTATTATTGGAAAATACCATACATATAACGTTGCACAGAGGTACGTACGATCAAATATATGAAACGAATCACGACATATCAGCTGACTTGCAACCTAGAGTTAAATGGTATGACAGTTTTTGGTGCGACTAGTTACGCCTGGTAGTGCACCAGGAAGCAGTTTTCAGCGAGGGTTACCATGGGAGGAGTTGTTCCAGTAGTACCCACAGTTCAATGGTCTCAGCTCGTACCCCCCACTCTTCCAATCGTCAAAAATCATAGCGTCCGTGGCGCAAAAATCCTACCAAATGTCCTTTGACTCTAGTGTGTCCATGAGTTTTACATATCCTGGAGTAGAAGGTAGCAGCATTTGAAGTCGGAGTTCTTCTATATTATAAACCTCGCGATACACTTGATTCACTTTGATACACCCAAGGCCTTCTTTATGTAAATCGCCTTCAGTTTCTCCATATTGTTCCAAATACTCCATATTTAAATGTGTCCAAATGCTCTCCAGACCATAAGCCACAATACGGGTAACTTTTAACCGCAAAAGTTTTAAGGCTGTTTTTATAGATAGCTTAGTGAAATGTTTTATGTCGTGATTGGTTTGGTAGCGACGCTGGGTCTATCCTTGATGTGCAGTGTGAAAACATTGCCAGTTGTCCGTAATGTAAGACCTAAGTAGGACTACTTGTAATGTGATACACTCTCAAGCTGTTTTCCTGCAATGAGAAAAATTGCTGGCTTTCCCCCTTTCCTAAAGGTCATTGATTTAATCTTGTTTCTGTTTAACCTAAGGTCATTGTGTAACGCCCATCCTTCTAAGGCGTCGAGAGCAGATTGCAATTCGACCCATGAACTTGAAGCGAGCACCATATCATCTGCGTATATAAATGAGATTACCCTCTCTGATAATATATCTGTGATATTATCTAGCATAGCAGTGATAAATAACAGAGGGCTTAATGGGTCTCCTTGCAGCACGCCTGTAGTCTGCTCCATTGGGCTTGATGTTGTAATGCCATCGTTAATGACTATATTGTTAGAGCCTAAAATACTTTTGACAAGACGTTTCGTGTAGCTGTTACCTCTCAATAGTCTGTCTAGTTTTTCCAATATTTTCTACCTGCTAATCGAGTCCAAAGCTTTAGAGAAGTCATGGATTGTAACTTTCCCTTCGGTACTGACAGGGTAGACGCAATATCAGTTTGAAGACCTTGAATTGCCTGGATTGTGCATCTTCCTCTCCTAAAGCCAAATTGTGAGTCGTGATGCTATTTGGGTTGGCTGGGTGGGTCACAGACAGCGGAGGAGGAAGCATGAATTAAAACATCATTCCCTGATTTATTTCTCGTTGTTTGATAAGGTATTTTGGCTAATTCATGTACTATAGAGAATGTTATCGCTCGTTCTACTTTCATTCAGTGCTACCATTCTGTTTTAGAGAACCTCGTTGTGTAGAGCCTAGCGTTATTGGCTGTCGTCCCGGAGGTCGGGTTTGATTCTTCGGCTGTGAGCAGTGGGAGGATGGCTTTCTTTTCTTCTACTCTGGGGTACCAAAACAGGAAAGAGCCAAAGCTGGAGTAGGACTCTTAGTTAAAGAAGAAAGAACAAAAAATGTCAAAAACTGGAAGTACGTTAATGAACGTATAATGACCATAGACATAGAGGAAGAACGAAGGGTCATATCTCTTATTGTCACATATGCACCAAATAATGATGAGACGGAAGAAAAGAAAGATGAGTACTACGAACAACTTCAGAGTACAATGGACGAAGTTAAAGGGGAAGATGTCATCATACTTGGAGATATAAATGCAAGAGTGGGTAATGAACCTACAAAACGGCAAAACGTAATTGGAAAAGAAGGTGAAAGCAAGAAAAACAACAATGGGAAGAGGCTTCTGGAATATTGTATGGCCAATAACCTAATGATAACAAACACAAAGTTCCCCCATAAGGACATCCACAAATATACAAGAGTAGAACCAGCCAGAGCAGAAAAGTCAGTGATTGACTATATAATTGTAAAGCAACATCAAATGAGATTCGTCCGAGACGCAAGAGTTGTACGAGGACCCGAGATAGGAAGTGACCATCTACTACGGGTATTAACATATGTGACAGAGAGAACACAGGAACGGGTACAAACAAGGAAGAGAAAGGAAAGAGCAAAGCCAAGAATAAAGGCGTATAAACTGAGGGAAGCGAAAGAGATACAAGAACAGTTTCAAAATAAGGCCAGTACAAAACTACGAGACATGAACCAAGAAAGTGAGGAAGGAAATTTAGAAACCACATGGAATATGTTTACAAGAGACATCCGGGAAAGTGCAACTGAAATATGTGAAGTTACAACAGGAAATTCAAAACAAAGGAAAACATCTTGGTGGTATGACCAAGTAAAAGAGGCTGTTAAAGAAAAGAAAGAGTTATGGAAAAGATACCTCAATACGAAAGCAACAGAAGACTACCAGAGGTACAAAAACCAAAGGATAGTGGTAAAGGAGATTGTTAAGGTTGCCAAGACACAAAGTTGGGAAAAGTTTGGTGAGTTTATAGAAAAATCCCATGACGAAAATCAAAAACTGTTCTATAAAATCCTGAAGAACTGGAGAAAGGAGAAGGAATGCCCCCTTAAAATATATTAAAGTTAAGAATGGCGAGTTACTAACAACAGAAGGAGAGATCATGGAGAGATGGAAGCAGCACTTCGAGGAACTTCTCGAACAAAAGGAGCAGCATGTAGGGGAAAGATTGGAAGAAGAGGATACAGCGGTAGAAGAGGAAGGTGAAAGTACATATATTGCACTAGAAGAATTGAGGGCAGCAATCAGAAAGATAAAGCTTGGGAAAGCAGCTGGGCATGATCAAATCTCACCAGAAATGATCAAATATATGGGACAAAAAGGGGAAAATCTATTGCTGCACGTGATGAACATAGCATGGAAGACGAAAGAAATCCCTAGAGACTGGCAGCTAGCAACAATTATACTGTGCCCGTTGGACAAGGTTATCTGGTTACCACCGTAACGTGGCCTCCCTGATGACCTCTACCTCGAGACACATTGCCGGAGAGGATCGGAATGCACTTCTTGGGACTAGCCGGCACAAGACTCTGCTTCCCTAAGGATCAGGTTCCCATCACAGTGATTGTCGTAGACGCCCAAAGAAAATGCACCCCCAAAAGGTCAAAACTACTAAATAATTAAAATCCAGACTTAAGACATACTCATGGTTGGTTTATTTAGAAAGGTCAAACCCCTGTCCTACGGTCGGAGGGTTTGATAAAACGGCTATTCCGTAGTTTAAAAAAAGCAAAGAAAAAAATAAACAGCTCCTAAAATTAACGTAGAATCCCCTCGACAGGTCCTAAATACAGTAAAACAAAGCAAAACTGGGGAAATGGTACCGCAAGAAAAATCGTTATACACAAAACTGATGCTTCTAGGAAGAAGGCATCATGGCATCAAAACATGTCAAACAGGACAGCAAAGTTAGAGGACTGGTACCATCCCATATTTACATTTATACTATAACTATTTGAACTACTCCTGCTTTAATCTGATCAACGGCGTCAGACGTCCGTGATACACAAACTATACAAAAACTAATTATTGTCAGTCATCATCTTACAGTACACTGGTACAATTATATACAAACATCAGAGATGTTTTATCTTACAAGAGACAGTAGGGTAATAGTGGGAAACACATCAGTAATAAATACGTTATACACACAAATAATCATCTTATTAATCCTGCCTGCCACAGATGAACAACTGTTTGTTGTCCACCGTCATCTATCAGGGTGTCTAAATTTGAGAATCAAACTGTGCAAGAACAGCATTCCCCTGATCGGGTCACGACCTACGAGTTCTGAACTTTGGGTTCGTGCGATCTCTGTCAAAGTCTATCAGTGTTAGCTACTAAAACTTACTAGTAAGAACGAACGAAGGCGCAATGCATTGGTCTGCTAGACTACAGGTACAAGATCAAAATGTAACAACGATTAAGGTTTAACTGTATTATTAGCATCGCCGGTTTAGGAAATAAATTGATGATTCATGATTTAGTCCTAAGTTTAATGTCGTCGATTTATGAGTCCATTGATTATTAAGATAACACAATCGGTACTCGAAAGAGACCATACCTTTTCCTCCTCGGTCCAAACTTGTTCTGTAACATAGATCTGGCCGGCTTTCTCTAATAAACGTGGTAACCAACCCTGCGTGTATTAAAACACGGTAAATAATCATTCACTTACAAGTGAGAATACATAATAAGGGTCTAACTTATCAAATGGTTGCTCAAATCCATTATAAATCATATCATGACAAAACATATTGGGGCTCGCTCACAAATACCTGCGAGTATATTAAAAATTTTAGCATTACTTGTCAGTACGCCTGTACCAGAACAGTTTTACAAAAATCGATACTGAATCAAGGTCAATAGCATGAGCATAAACAAAGCATAGCCCATAAGAACATTCCTAGCAAGGTCTAGAAATAAAGAAAATAAAAATGAAGTCGATAGTCAATTGTCTCACAAGAGAGATCGTAAGTAACCTTGGGCAATGTCATTGGCGTGGACTGGGCAAACACCTGTCATTGTGCTCCCAGCGCTTGGCACTAAGCAGCATAGCGCGTCAGTGAATCTCAAAGAAAATGTCTATCACTGATCTTTCAACACATTAAAGCACAGTAAATGTAGACTGAGTGTTCTTAGCAATCACTCTAAAGGATTATACACATGTAAAGGAAGTTATTATAACGTTAAAGGCGAATAAAATACTAGTAGAATGATATGTTTGGCTTCTGTAAACCAAATAGACGTAACAGAAAGATATTCCTCTCTCTCTGAAAGGCTTTGACATTTTGTAACGCCACTGAAGCTCACAGCGAATGAGTGCTGCGTACAAAACATGTTTAAATGATAATAAAATACTGGTTCACACCTTAACCTTAGGTGGAACTAATAGAAATGATACGAATCGTTTAACATAAACTTTATGAGTAAGTTCATAACATTACTTGACTTATGTACAGCGATGTGAATTATCTGAATTCTAGTGGCGAACAGCTCACTCTTTAAAAATGTACATTACAATAACAACAGGCTGGATCCCTTCCATACCTAAACGATACACTATACTGTTAAATAAAGACGTCAGGGGCGTACTAAAATAATAGAAATGGGGACTTCAAAAACTTTGACCAAATATCAGCTGGAGCTGAATTAAAAACATATGCCCCTGTCACAAATGACTAAATTGATGTTCCGTCATGCGGAATTACCTTCTAAAAACAATATCGCACCGTGTGGACACACACAATCTGGTGACTAACTCAGTGTCGAGTAACGAAATGCAAAGAGAAGCATTCAGAAGCGTGAAAAATCACCTTAAGGAGGTGGTCAAAAGAATGAAAGAAGCCTACCTTGATGACTGACAAAAGAGTTACGGATGCTACAGACTAATCCACCCATGACCATCCACCGTACAGAAATAGATTAGGAAATCATGACTCACAGCTATTGCAGATAATTTATCCAGACACGAGGATTGAGGATTTTGCCTTTCATCCAGACAAACCGCAAATATCTTCTCTGCTCGGCCACGAGCATGGTTACCCTCGGGTGGTCATCCATGGTTGTAGTGTGGCTTAGGTGTTCAGCGTTCCTCCCATTCGGATGTTTAAGCCATAGCCCTCTTCTTCTCAGATATAGGATTATTCTGCCTCAGCACGTGGTGAAATGAAGGCATCTTGTAGAGTTGTTGAAATTCGTATAAAAGTGGACACAGCTTCAAGCGTGTTAAAATTCACAGATTTTACACCTTTTCCACCAGCAGACTATATTTAAAATGGCCTTGTCTGCTAAAACATATAAACTGGCTTTGACACTGGGCACGTGTCTTTCCACTGAAGCTAAACAACTTCACACGCTTTCGATATCATATCGAAGAATATCAGCTTAATCTTATTTGTTTTACAGTCGGCCTGTGCATGGCTCGTGAATATCTCACTGTATCTGTTGAATATGACGACCAGATTCTTCCCCTTGGGTTTACTAGTATACGACTTATTTGTCACTGGTCGGCCATTAAAGCACGCTATAACCATGTGGTCAACACTTCACTGAATCGCAATATAATAAGATTCACAATCTCGGACGGACTTCTCGCGTCACCAGCACACTTCGTGCTATAATTAATACTTTTAGACGTGTTCACTTACACAATTTAAACGTCGATGATACTTTAGACTTGGTCACCTAGGACCTTCACAAATTCACATCCGCTCGCCATGCAAGCGCGGATTCAAGTCATTCCTTCACGGAAGTAGGTGTGCTCAGTTCGATCACTTCCGAGTCATTTAGCGTCTAAGTTCATTCCTTCCGCGTATCGGCGGTGTTATACCTTCGGTCGTAAACCATAAATAAAATATTATTAGCCCATGAAAAATGTGGCTAGTTAAGCTGAATGACTGATTATTTTAAATTCAGGTTGCACATCAAAGAGAACTTCTTTGATCATGTAGGGTAATTTTATACTACTTCTTAATGAAGTCAAAAGAACATCTATGTAGTGCCATGCTGCTGTGGGTGCTTTCACAATTCTTGAGCATTATAAATTCCATGGTTCGTGTACAAGCTATCACCAGCATGAGCTATTCGGGCTCAATACCTATCTACAAAAAGGGAGATAACCGAATATGCGACAACCACAGAGGAATATCATTGCTAAATTTACCGGGGAAAATATACTCAAGGATTCTTGAAACAAGACTACGAAACCCAGTAGAGGTACAATTGGAAGAAGAACAATGTGGATTCAGGGCAGGAAGAAGCACTCAGGACTTAATATTCACAATCCGTCAAGTGTGTGAGAACATAGAACGCAACAGAGATACGTATATGTGTTTTCTGGATTTAGTGAAAGCATTTGACAAGGTAACATGGAGAGTCCTGTGGGAAGTCCTAAAGCAACGGAACGTGGAATCCTGCCTTATACAAGCAATTAGGAGCTTCTACAAAAGCTGCAGAAATCAAGTAAGGACATCGAATTGTACGTCCACAGAATTCATATCAACAGCAGGAGTGCGACAGGGAGACATTTTGTCACCATATTTGTTCATCATACTTTTGGATGAGGTCATGAAGAGATGTAAGGAACGCAGTAAGAAATTCAAAGTTGGGAACTACAAGTTAAATCCTATTTACATAACAGTCATGGCATTTGCAGATGATGTTGTTATATTAGCCAACTCCCCTCGAGAGCTTCAGTATAATTTGGATATCTGGAACGAAGAACTGAAGAAGGTAGGCATGGTAATCAGTACAGAGAAGTCCAAAGTGATGGCTGTGTCAAGGCAGAGAAGCGTGCTGAACGTGAAGATCGATGGCAAGGAATTGGAACAAGTTCCAACATTTAAGTACTTAGGGGCCATGATATCTGAAGATGGAAAGATGGACGCAGAAATAAATAGCCGCATTGCTTCAACAGGACGACTTTATTACTCACTAAGCCGCAACTTTATTAGCAAAAGAGAAGTGAGCGAGAAGACCAAGCTCGCTGTGTACAAGTCAACATATGTACCAACACTTACATATAGCTCGGAATCATGGACCTTAGGCACTAAACATCAAAGTAGGATACAAGCAATGGAGATGAGATCCTTGAGGCGTATAAAACGAAAGACGAGAAGAGACCGCATCAGAAATAACACTATAAGAAATACGCTTGGTGTAAAACCGCTGGGATCAATCATAGAGAAAGCCCAATTGAGGTGGTATGGCCATGTCGCACGTATGCCTGAAACACGACTACCATACCGGGTATGGCAGGCTAGGAGTGAGGGTCCCAGAACCAGAGGACGTCCACGCACCAAGTGGGAGGACAATATTGCAGCCAGTCTAAGAACAAGAGGCATTCAATGGACAGCAGCTCGAATCAAGGCCCAAGACAGGAAAGGATGGAGATTTCTCTGTGAAACCTCGACACCAACCGGTAGAAGAGGACCGACTAAGTAAGTAAGTTAAGTAATGTGAATAAGCTTACAAACACCACCAGTTGTGTACGTTGTGCCGTCGGCACCTCGAAGAGCTTCCCAGTGAAAGTGGGTGTACACCAGGGATCCTCATTGTCCCCATTGCTCTTTATCCTAGTCTTAGACACAATCACACGAGACCTGCAAAGGAGTGTTGTGTTCCTTGAACTCTCTTATACGCAGATGATGTTGCACTTGCTGATACCACCAGAGGAGGAATGCAGCATCAAGTTGAAGGTTGGAACAGCCGTCTTTCGCAATACGGTCTTAGACTGAATAAGAAGAAGACCGAATACCTTGAAACCATCACAAGCAACGGCTTCTATCAAGTTGACGGAGAGACATTAGCCAAGACCGTAAGCTTCAAGTATCTAGGATCTCGCTTACAATCTGATGGTGAGATAGGTGATGAATTACGAATCAGGATAAACACAGCTTTGATGAGATGGAGGGAAGTTACAGGTGTACAAGCAACGGCTTCTATCAAGTTGACGGAGAGACATTAGCCAAGACCGTAACCTTCAAGTATCTAGCATCTCGCTTACAATCTGATGGTGAGATAGGTGATGAAGTGCGAAGCAGGATTATCGCAGCTTTGATGAGGTGGAGGTAAGTTACAGGTGTACTCTGCGACAGAAGGATGCCACTACATCTGAAATCCAAAATATATCGCATGATAGTACGTCCTGTTGCTTTGTATGGCGCTGAAAGTCGACCAACTGACAGAGCGCCAAGTACACAGCATGGAAATGTGCATGCTCTCTTGGTCAATGGGCATCACACTCCTGGACCATGTAAGAAACGACATCATTCGCCAGCAAATGGGCATTTCACCCATCACTGAGAAGGCTCGGCAAAAACGTCTCCAATGGTACTGTTACGTCCTACATGCTGCACCAGGAACAGTAGCCAATTCTACCCAGTGCTTGGAAATCAATGGGCAACGACCACGTGGGAGACCAAAACAGCGCTGGCATGATACGATAAATGCCGATATGAAGGTGCTCAGCCTAACACCTTATGATGCTCGCGATCATAACAAGTGGCGAGCCAAGATCCGGACAGCGGACCCTGCACCTGCGGGAAAACGCTAAGAAGAAGAAGCTTACGTCAAAGCTGGTGTATTCTTGGAATACACGGTACCAGAGATTATAATTTTCAATGCTTTTGCATGTTCTTTCCTTCCTCTTTGTCAAACACCAACAGTGATCTTCTGTTTTCTCTTAGGGGTTCAGGTCGCTTATATCTTTTATGAGTCTGTTCCAGGTATATATTCTATGACCCACCTAGCGTCATATAGCAGCGAATCTCTGAAGCTCTTCAACTCTTCCTCGCGCAAGAGGAATTCCTTCTCCATCTGGCTACCAGATTTTACTGCCATCGCCAGCTATTATCTCCATGAGCAAGAGGACTACGTCTACTGTTTCACTCACCATGCTGCGCTAGTATCGCCTGTTATCAACTCTTTGAAGACCAGCTCAGCAAGAGAAGATCATTTTTTGTTGTAACATTGGCAATGCTTATATGTTCTCCTTTTGTCTCCTACCCCCCACTCTTTTCCCCTTCCTTGGACCCTCCGTGCTCCGTTGAGCAGGTCTCACTTCTCAGTCGGCAGTTGACTCGATCAGTTAAAGCTCCTCTCGAGCTAGCCTCCTCAAACCAAGAGGCACACTCTCTTCTACGCCATGTTGGCAAGGTAGTTGTCATCAAAGGAAACTTCGCCTTCAACATGAAATCAAGATAAGTACCATTTTAAAGGTTTTAACCTCATCTTCATCAATTTTATCTACATGCTTTTATTGATTATTTTATAGACAGCGTGAGATTACTTGTGGGGCGGTAATCATTCTTCGCGGGATTTTCCATGTTGGGCTTTTGTCTAATCAATCCAATCTTGGTGAAAAGCAGCATTTCTTATGCTTGCAAAATGAGAAATCCTCTCACTACGTGGGATATTATCTAATACCCGCTGTCTATAAATTATAAAGCTAGTTCCTCCGCTGGATTAACTTTGACTCCATTCTTCTATAAAGATCGTTCTGGAACTTTCCAGATCTGGTACTCTATCTGCGAGGCTTGCCGTCAGGTATTTTTCACTCACTTGTGAAAATACTAGTTAAAATGAGGAATCTTCCTTAAATTACTGCAATAGTTAACTTTCGTCCACCGTTGGGATGTTCTATGGCGCATTTAACTGTAATCAACCATTTTCTCCAGCAATAGACTCTCGCCTACCTAGTGCAACCAGTTCTTTCCAGCATTGAAAAAACTTTCTTTCTCATGAACTTTCGAGTTTCTACAGTGAACTTTGCATCAATCTTTACAGACTATAGTGATAATCAGTGCTTGTTCCACTTTTCTACCGCGTCGCGATCGTCCGTTTATATTAAATACGGCCATGAACATTTTTTCCTCCATCCCTATTTCTCTTTCCTAAACCTCTTACTAACAACCAATAATAATAAAATTGTAACTTTTCTATAAGGTGTCACTCACGAAGTGCCCTTCCAACTTTGCTAGTTTAACATTAATTAAATTTTGCATTATTGCTTGTGTGATACAAGTTTCAAATTCACATTGTTCCTTTCCTTTAATCAGGGAAAACAATTCGTTAAACTCTTGAGCGAGTCATGTTCAGGTTTCACGAAATGGAAACTGTCCCATTTGGCTAGTGATTCCTGCTCAAACTTGGGAAGTCTAGAACTTTCCTTTTCACTTTCTTCAGGTTTCACAGTACGTGACCTGCCCTTATTTGCATAATAACCAACGTTAATTCTGTATAAATATAATAAGTTTTAGGAACTTCTATCTTATCTTTCATGTTTTTATTATTGTTATTTTCGAAGTTGTCACTTTCTCTAGAACATTCTCTCAAGAATTTCTTAAGGTACACTCTTTGTACTCCAATTCACGTTCAAACTTTAATTGCTTCATTGTTTATTTGTTTAAATCTTATAAAGATTTTAGAAACATGTAAGGTTTGAAACCTTGTAAATTGTCAATTGCCTGGAGCAAACGTTTAATGTTGAGAGGTCTGCGACCCCATTTGTTAAAAAGTTCAAATGAACTATGTTTGTCAAAATTATATTACACGCTTGTTAATTTTCTCAAACTTCTTTGAATTGTTAAATAAATTAAGTATTTGTTTTTGGATTCATAATTTCTCTGATACTACAGTTAGGCAAGATCCTGGCTTTCCAAGCTCTTCCTAGGTTTATGCCCTCGTTCACACTCAATAAAGCTTTTACTATTTGTCTGGCCAGACCATCACCCTTCCCTATAGTACTTTTATACATGCTTGGGAGGAAATACACTAAAGCCTTTCTCTGGCAAACTGCCCAAGTCTTAGCTGCGGTTCCCGTTAGCTTCGACCAAGCTCGCACCTACTTTAGGTATCAGAGAGTTAATTTTCAGTCGCAACCACCTTTAAGTGTGTTTAAAGTTAAACTTATTAATTTTGTGGGACTCTCCTCCTATCTTTCTATCCTTTTTCTCCAATCCAAAATCTACTTCCTTTTCTTAATCATCTTCCCTTGGTGGGTGGGTTATTCCTCAGCCAATAAACTACCCAAAAGTTGGTCCCAGAAACCCGGGAGAGTCCATTTGTCATTTTTCTGTTTGACAATACTCTGCAAATTATTAATATCTGCTTTGGATTTTTCAGCTATAACTACATCATGCAAAGCCTGTGAACGGGAAAGAGGCCGCTCCTGTCTCCTATGGTGTGTCCCATTCTTTCTACCCATTCGCTGCTGCAAGCTTGACAGCATCTCCAAGGTTCTACAGTTTCGTGAGTTGTATTTCAATTTATTCTCTTTGTCATGGCCCCTACTGAAAAAGATGAAACTCTCATTGCCAGACGTTCTTCCTATAAAGGGCAACTCACTAGATTCAGAAATTTCATCAGCAAATTAAATCCCGCCGAGTGTGATTTAGACATCTTGACACATCGCCTTAAGTTGTACGAACGGTCTTATGATTATTATGATCAAATTCAAACCGAGATTGAATCCGCTTGCCCAGAACTTCAATCGGATCGGGACGAGGTCGAACCCTTGTACTTTGAAGGGATTGCCAAGGCCCACCAACTGATCCGCAATATCTCAGAACCGGACATTAAGGTCATCAATCCGGCCCAGTTCGCACCCGCTTCAGTTCACGAGAACAAACCGAAACCGTTACTTCCTAAGATTTTTTTTTTTTTTTTAGCGTATGGCTTTTAATGCCGGGAGTGTCCGAGGACATGTTCGGCTCGCCAGTTTTTGCAGCTGCTTCGAGACGGACACCCAATGGGTGAGCTACAAGTACCGTTGGGGAGGGAAGGAGGGAAGTTGGAATGTAAGGGCGAGGAGTTGGAAGGTAGCGGCTGTGGCCTATAGTTAGGGACCAACCCCGGCATTTGCCTGGAAGGAAGATGGGAAACCACAGAAGACCATCTTCAAGGTTGCCGGCGGGGGGATTCGAACCTCCTCGCCTCCCGGATGTGAGCGACTGCCATCAGTCATGCCGTAACCACCACGGCTAACTCACCCGGTCTTCCTAAGATAAGCCTACCGCACTTCTCAGGCAAGGAAGGTGAATGGTATTCTTTTTACGAACTTTACTGCTCCCTAATTCATGAAAATACCGAGATTTCTGATATTCATAAATTTTATTTCCTCCGTACGTCTTTGGAATCTGAGGCCTTAGCCTTGGTGGAGTCACTGCCTTTAAGCGCAGACAACTACCACATCGCCTTTAATCTCCTTAAAGAGAGATATGGCAATTTACGTTTGAGTGTAGCTCGCCACATACGCTGTCTCTTTAACCAGCCAGCTGTCAAACCTAATGACGTCACCTCTTTAAGAAACCTGTTGGACTCTATACAGTTAAATGTCAGAGCATTATACCAACTTAAGCAGCCTGTCCAAACATGGGACACCATACTCATTCATCTGGCTACATCAAGATTCGATTTTTCAACTTTAAAGGCTTGGGAAATTGAACTCGCTCGCAAGGAAGAATTTTCCTTCGAACACTTAATCTCGTTTCTTAACAGCCGATGCCAAGTTCTTACAGCACTCGCATTTCAGTGCGAAAAGGTCGAAACGAATCATCAGTCTCACATTTTTGAGAAAAACCTTGCTTTTTCAAAGGGTCATCAGCCCCCATCTGTCGAGAACAAGCAAACCCGTTCTTCTTTCAATCATGCAAGAGAACATATCAGGCCGCTTAACAAATCGTTAAAATGCACGCTCTGTAAAAAGCTTCACACATTGTATTCGTGCAAATCCTTTAAAGAATTGTCTGTCGAAGATCGAAGGAAGTTTGTCTTCAATAGCAAACATTGCTTCAATTGCTTGTCACCTAAGCATTCTTCTTCGAACTGTACGTCATCAAATCTCTGTTTCCATTGTAAAAAACCGCATCATTCTTTATTGCACGTTCACGATAAATCGAGGTCATCAGTACCTGCCTCTTCAAGCTCCATGCAGAGCAGCTCCGAACAAACTAATGCTTCTTCCTGCATTTCTAATGCCGAAACTTCTTACAGTGCGCAAACCCTTTTGACCACTGTACAATTCGAAATCCAAGATAAATTTGGAAATTGGTTTAGAACCCGTGGTCTTCTCGATTCCGCTTCAACTCATAACTTTGTTTCGCAATCGTTGATTAAAAAACTAGGTCTTTCGTCATCGCCTACTTCTATCAATGTGACCGGCATTGACAATTTGAAAACTCAAGTCTTGCAGTCTTCAAAATTGAAAATCAGAGACGTTTGCCAAAGAAACACCAATCTTAATTTAAACTGTCTCATTCTTACCAGTATTGGCAAGGACACTCCAAGTCACTCTATTAATACTTCCGATTTAAACATTCCCTCGCACTTAAGGTTAGCCGATCCTCAGTTTAATGCTCAAGGTCCCATTGATGTACTTTTCAGTGCCAATGCTTTTTGGAAGTGCCTTCGCAAACAAACACGTAAGTTATCTTCAACCGTGGTCGCTAGAGACACCGATTTTGGTTGGGTTATTACTGGTGAAATCCAACAACCCAGTGTTCAAACCAAAGCGCAATGTCATTTCGTTACAGCTGACATAAATCCCATTTCTGAAAAAGAGAACGCTCATGTTTCAGATCTCAATATTTTTGAAAAACACTTGCCGAAACGATGTCTTATCGTGAACAACTACACTACCTCTGTAAGTTGTTTAAATGGTTTTTCCTTCTTCCTGCACAAGATGGCAATTCAAGTTCGCCTTGCTTTGTGTTATTTCGTTTACCTTCTCATGTCATTTTTTATAGCAGGTAATTGCTTAAACTCTTTCTCGAAAACTATCTTCCCCTTGTGTAAAACCATGGCTATCAGTCTCCATCACTTCGCTGTAAGCTATGTTTCACTTCTTTCGTTATTTAGAAGGACGGCCACGGCCGGCTCCCTCCTCCTTCCTCACAATTGGAAGCCGCTTTTGAAACCGCTTGAAAATCTGAATTCTCTAACATCTAAAATAACTACTCTTATGCATAAACTCCTTCTCAATGTCCCGGATTCACTTCCTATTTCGGAAGAATCAAGCCTTTTTCTGTCGAAAATTGTCGGATTCCGTGATCCTCTCAATCATGCGAAATTGATTTCCTACTTTATTTCATACGGCTTTAAATTGCTTTTTCACGTCAAAGTTACGATTGACTGCATGCCGTCCAACCTGAATATCTGCTTTAAGTTACAGCTGATTCAACTAGTGTTGTTTGTTTATTCCGAACTGCTTGTTTTTCAAACTTGTTTGTATACAAGCCCGAGGAAGGTCAAGTCACTGTTCATTTCCTGTATGCTTGCTAAAGGTCAAAGCAAGTTTCTCTTATCTCAACTCTGGCTGATTGCCAACCATTGTCTGGCGAGTCGCTACTGCAAGTACAGAAGTCGCTCACCTACTTCCCAAAATAAACTTGTTCCGGTTAAGGACTCTTTCAGATATTTATATTCGTTATCTCGCTGTACTCTGTGGGTCAAGGCCGCGCTTGCGTACGTCTCTCACTTACTCACGCTCGTATCTTACAATTGCTTCGATTCTTGCTTCAAAACTTCGTTGCGTATTTCTCACGCGCTCATGTATTACACTTTGCTTACATATTTTGAAATCTTATTGTTCATTGATGAACAAACTTGTTTTTTCTCGTCCTTACATTCGATGTGTTTTTGCATTTATACTTGTCACGTCACGTTCCTCGCTGACTTAAGTATTTTTCGGAGTAACCCCTTTGATACTTATTATGACTTAAGGTCATTGTTTATGGCTACTAGGTTGTTACCTATGGCGTTCTTGCTTTCTACTCGCATAGTTTCTTTGTTTATTTGGTATATTCTTGTCCTGAATAGATGTACTTGTTTCTATACGCTTTGTTTAAACTTGTCAATTCTCCTTTCGCATCGTATCGTAATCCTTACTAGTGCTTTATTTCTCTCAGCTTCCAGCTATTTCGTGATTGAAGGTGTTGTTAGATCTCGTTTTTTAACTCCGCTTTCCAATGACCCTGATGACCTCCTTCCACTTACACCTGGTCGCTTCCTTACACTCACTTCTCTCTCTGCCCCTCCTCCCCTTCCTAATTCTTACAGGGATTCCAATTTACCTATTGTTTGGCGTAAACTTGAAGCCCTCCGTAATTCTTTTTGGAAGAGATGGAACTTGGAATATTTAACTTCCTTGCAACGGAGGCAGAAGTGGTTTCTTTCCAGTTCCGACATTAAAGTGGGAGACTTGGTCTTAGTTAGGGAAGTTTCTCCCCCCTTAGTCTGGATCTCGGGTAGAGTGACCGAGTGTTACCCTGGAAGAGATGGGAGAGTCAGGGTGGTCAGAGTTTTGACCACTAATGGTCAGATCATAACACCACTTCTCTTCAATTACTTTATCACTCTTAAATGTTTAATTGCTTATTTGTGCTCTGTTGGTGTTTGGCCCTCCCAGTATGGCGTATTCTTGGAATACACGGTACCAGAGATTATAATTTTCAATGCTTTTGCATGTTCTTTCCTTCCTCTTTGTCAAACACCAACAGTGATCTTCTGTTTTCTCTTAGGGGTTCAGGTCGCTTATATCTTTTATGAGTCTGTTCCAGGTATATATTCTATGACCAACCTAGCGTCATATTGCAGCGAATCTCTGAAGCTCTTCAACTCTTCCTCGCGCAAGAGGAATTCCTTCTCCATCTGGCTACCAGATTTTACTGCCATCGCCAGCTATTATCTCCATGAGCAAGAGGACTACGTCTACTGTTTCACTCACCATGCTGCGCTAGTATCGCCAATTATCAACTCTTTGAAGACCAGCTCAGCAAGAGAAGATCATTTTTTTGTTGTAACATTGGCAATGCTTATATGTTCTCCTTTTGTCTCCTACCCCCCACTCTTTTCCCCTTCCTTGGACCCTCCGTGCTCCGTTGAGCAGGTCTCACTTCTCAGTCGGCAGTTGACTCGATCAGTTAAAGCTCCTCTCGAGCTAGCCTCCTCAAACCAAGAGGCACACTCTCTTCTACGCCATGTTGGCAAGGTAGTTGTCATCAAAGGAAACTTCGCCTTCAACATGAAATCAAGATAAGTACCATTTTGAAGGTTTTAACCTCATCTTCATCAATTTTATCTACATGCTTTTATTGATTATTTTATAGACAGCGTGAGATTACGTGTGGGGCGGTAATCATTCTTCGCGGGATTTTCCATGTTGGGCTTTTGTCTAATCAATCCAATCTTGGTGAAAAGCAGCATTTCTTATGCTTGCAAAATGAGAAATCCTCTCACTACGTGGGATATTATCTAATACCCGCTGTCTATA
The DNA here is from genome assembly GCA_946902985.2 of Meconema thalassinum. NCBI lineage: Eukaryota > Metazoa > Arthropoda > Insecta > Orthoptera > Tettigoniidae > Meconema > Meconema thalassinum. The sequence continues at coordinate 890,961,807 of OX336389.2, forward strand.
AATTATAAAGCTAGTTCCTCCGCTGGATTAACTTTGACTCCATTCTTCTATAAAGATCGTTCTGGAACTTTCCAGATCTGGTACTCTATCTGCGAGGCTTGCCGTCAGGTATTTTTCACTCACTTGTGAAAATACTAGTTAAAATGAGGAATCTTCCTTAAATTACTGCAATAGTTAACTTTCGTCCACCGTTGGGATGTTCTATGGCGCATTTAACTGTAATCCACCATTTTCTCCAGCAATAGACTCTCGCCTACCTAGTGCAACCAGTTCTTTCCAGCATTGAAAAAACTTTCTTTCTCATGAACTTTCGAGTTTCTACAGTGAACTTTGCATCAATCTTTACAGACTATAGTGATAATCAGTGCTTGTTCCACTTTTCTACCGCGTCGCGATCGTCCGTTTATATTAAATACGGCCATGAACATTTTTTCCTCCATCCCTGTTTCTCTTTCCTAAACCTCTTACTAACAACCAATAATAATAAAATTGTAACTTTTCTATAAGGTGTCACTCACGAAGTGCCCTTCCAACTTTGCTAGTTTAACATTAATTAAATTTTGCATTATTGCTTGTGTGATACAAGTTTCAAATTCACATTGTTCCTTTCCTATAATCAGGGAAAACAATTCTTTAAACTCTTGAGCGAGTCATGTTCAGGTTTCACGAAATGGAAACTGTCCCATTTGGCTAGTGATTCCTGCTCAAACTTGGAAAGTCTAGAACTTTCCTTTTCACTTTCTTCAGGTTTCACAGTACGTGACCTGCCCTTATTTGCATAATAACCAACGTTAATTCTGTATAAATATAAGAAGTTTTAGGAACTTCTATCTTATCTTTCATGTTTTTATTATTGTTATTTTCGAAGTTGTCACTTTCTCTAGAACATTCTCTCAAGAATTTCTTAAGGTACACTCTTTGTACTCCAATTCACGTTCAAACTTTAATTGCTTCATTGTTTATTTGTTTAAATCTTATAAAGATTTTAGAAACATGTAAGGTTTGAAACCTTGTAAATTGTCAATTGCCTGGAGCAAACGTTTAATGTTGAGAGGTCTGCGACCCCATTTGTTAAAAAGTTCAAATGAACTATGTTTGTCAAAATTATATTACACGCTTGTTAATTTTCTCAAACTTCTTTGAATTGTTAAATAAATTAAGTATTTGTTTTTGGATTCATCATTTCTCTGATACTACAGTTAGGCAAGATCCTGGCTTTCCAAGCTCTTCCTAGGTTTATGCCCTCGTTCGCACTCAATAAAGCTTTTACTATTTGTCTGGCCAGACCATCACCCTTCCCTATAGTACTTTTATACATGCTTGGGAGGAAATACACTAAAGCCTTTCTCTGGCAAACTGCCCAAGTCTTAGCTGCGGTTCCCGTTAGCTTCGACCAAGCTCGCACCTACTTTAGGTATCAGAGAGTTAATTTTCAGTCGCAACCACCTTTAAGTGTGTTTAAAGTTAAACTTATTAATTTTGTGGGACTCTCCTCCTATCTTTCTATCCTTTTTCTCCAATCCAAAATCTACTTCCTTTTCTTAATCATCTTCCCTTGGTGGGTGGGTTATTCCTCAGCCAATAAACTACCCAAAAGCCAGGCGGGAACCTCATGAGCTGGGGGTCATCATCATCAGCTTCTAAAGGCTAAAAGCCTTGTCGTTGCAGCCATTTCTTACGGTCTTCAGCTGTTCTCTTCATATTGACATACGATTCACATTCCATTTCCTTGACAATGTTCTTGAGATGCGATTGTCTTGTTCGTCCCCTTGGTTTCTTCCCCAAAATTTTTCCTTCGAAAATGACCTGGAGGAGAGTGTCATGCCTGAGTACGTGTCCCATGAATTTTGATTTCCTTTTCTTGATGGTGTTCAACAGGCATCGATTCTCCTGAATTTGGTTCAGAACAAGCTCATTTCTCTTTCTTTCCACCCAGCTTGTTCGGCTCATTCTTCTCCAAAACCACATTTCAGCTGCCTCAAGTTTTGATTCTTCTCTTTTCCCCAGTGTCCATGTTTCACAACCATAGGTCAACACACTCCAAACAAAGGTCTTGAGAAATGACTTCCTTATCTTCAAGTTGAGGTGCTCATTGAGCAGCAAATTCTTCTTACTTTGAAAGGCTTTCTTCGCCAACACTATTCTTTTCTTAATTTCTGAGATGCATCTGTTGTCATAATTAATCACACTTCCCAAATAGCAAAATTCCGTTACTTGTTCAATGGCACTATCATTTATCATTATATTAGCTAAAATTGGTTGTTTCTTTTTATCAACCACCATAAATTTTGTCTTCCGAGAATTAACTCTTAGCCCGAATTTTCCTAAGGATTTCTGAAAAATGTTTAACATTCTATTCATTTCACATGCAGAGTTTGCTAAAAGTGCAATAACATCTGCAAAGCGAATGCTATGAACCTGTACTCCATTAAATTTTAATCCTTTTGTTTTCTCTTTTAATGCATTTACTGCAGCTTCTATATAGATATTAAAGAGATATGGTGATAGAGGACTGCCCTGCCTTACACCTCTTCTTATTTTTGCTTCTCTTTCATTACCATTGACCGTTATTTCGGTAGTTTGATTTTTATATAAGTTCTGAATAAGGCGCCTGTCTTTCCAGTCAATCCCGACTTTGGCCAATGTAAGAAATAAGGTTTTCCAATTAACATTATCAAATGCCTTTTCTATATCAATGAATACTATATAGGTTTTTCGATTAACTTCCAGTCTTCTTTCTAAAATCTGACGTAATGCTAGGATAGCCTCCCTAGTCCCTTTCCTTGTTCTAAATCCATACTGATCACTATCCAGATGTTGTTCAATTTTCTTGCTTAGTCTCTCTTTGATGATTATCAATAAAATCTTTGATGCATGTGAAAGAATGGCTAAATTTCTATAAATAGAACATTCATAAGCATTTCCTTTCTTGGGTAGTGTGATTGTTCGACTTTTAATAAAATCAGGAGGTACAATTCCGTCCTCATAGCATTTAGTAATGATTTGAAAAAGGCATTCCTTAATGCTTACATCACAACATTTTAAGAGCTCTGCAGGAATGTTATCTACACCAGTTGCTTTATTTCCTTTCAGTTTAGTGAGTGCTGCATAAAACTCTGCTTTAGTTATAGTTGGACCTTTATCATCTTCTTTAATTAGTTCTTCATCTTCTATATAACTACTATTGTCAGTAATATCTGGTCCATCATACAAATCTTCAAGGTATTCCTTCCATCGCTCACATACCTTCTCATTTTCAAACAATAGCTTCCCTTTGGAATCCTTAACTACGTTGCTTGTAAAGCGTTGCTGATAGCTCAAAGATTTCACTTTAAAATAAGGTTTGTCAGGTTTCCCATTCTTCAGGTCATCCTCAATATCCATGCATACCTGCTTCATCCAATTTTCTTTCTCCTTGCGACATTTCGTTTTTATTTGATTCTTTAGAGACTTATACGCTTGATTGTCTATATTTCTAAATGTGTTCCTTTCTTCAATAAGCTCCAGGATTTCCTGGGTCATCCATTTCTTCTTCGGTTCCAATTTTCTTTCGCCTAGTACTTCCGTTGCGGCTGTTTCTAAGCCATTTCTTATATCATCCCATCCTAAAGTCTCATCCTTAACCAATTTGCTAACATCTTTAAATTTTTGTACTACATTAGGATCCTGAAGCTTATTTAAACACCATCTCTTTCGTGTAAATGTATTATTCCTCTTGAACCTTATATCACATTTAGCTGCAACTAGGATATGATCACTATCAATTTCCGCCCCAGGGTAACTATGGCTGGCTTTCACTTGGTTCCTATAGCTTTGTTTAACTATGATGTAGTCAATTTGCAACCTTCTTCTATCTCCAGGTGCTATCCAGGTGTAACGTCTTCTCTTGGGAACTTCGTAACAGCTATTAGTTATTGCCATCTCATGTTGCTCACAGAATTCCAGTAATCTTTCTCCTCTCATATTGACATCACCCATGCCAAACTTACCAGCATATTTAACATCATTATGAGAGCCTACGGAAGCATTAAAATCACCCATTAAAATAATGTTTGAATTCTCCTTTACTATGCCAATCAATTCTTCTATTTGATCATACATTTCTTCAATTTCTTCATCATCAGCATTTGAAGTGGGGAAATATGTTTGTATTATCACCAAATCAACTGGAATTGCTTTTACTTGTATCATTAGAATTCTGTCACTAATGTGATAAGTGTTGACTACGTTGTGAGTCCATTTTCCTCTTAATACAATCGCTACACCACTATTTCCGGCTTTGGTATTGCCTGCGTGGATTATCCTGAAGTCATCAGAAATGAAGTCTCCTTTCCTGTCCATCTAGTTTCACACATTCCAAGGACATCTAGATACTTCTTAATCATAGAGTGTTTTACCTCCTCAAGCCGTCCAGGTTGTAGAAGAGTTCTTACATTCCATGTACCAACAGTGAATTTGCAATTGTCATTGCGAGGGTTTCGTTGAATGACGACCGAAGAGGCCTCGCTACTGTTTCCTCTCTTGCCGGATCTTGGTTTCCGATTCCCATGATCAGTAGAATCACAATCATTAGAGAAACTCATCATGGCTGCTATACTTGGGATATCCTAGGATCTTTAATGGAGTGGTTTCCCGTTGCCTTCTCCATTCTATGTCGTTGGCCACCTAGTAGCTCTTCCGCCTTTAGGAGCAGTTTCCCCCTCCAAGGACAAGAGAGTGCCCTTCTTCTACCCGCTCATCCGCCCTCCGAAGAAACCGTTGGCATTTGATAAATGTGGTCGCCTTATCCCGGACGACGTTCGGTGCCTGATATATGTCCAATATACGGACATATACCTTTTGCTCTATTAACCCGAGCACTGGGTTGCCTCCTCCACCATCTGCACTGTACCAAAGGACTCCTTCTCCACCGCAGGTGCTGTTAAGTAAAGTGAAGTAAACTAAACAACTATGTGTATTGTTCCGAATGATGCCTGTTGGCTTACCTGCATGTTCCAGATGGAAAGGAATCGCCTAATGATGCGAGCATTGCCTCTGTCTAAGTGGCACGGCAGGAGGAGGATAGGCAGAAGGAAACCATAAATATAACAAAGGGGGCGTGGTGGCACAGCAGTCAAGCTGTTGGCCTCTCACCACGGCCTATCCTCCTCCTGCCATGTCACTTGGACCGAGGCTATGCTCGCATCATTAGGCGATTCCTTTCCATCTGGAACGTGCAGGTAAGCCAACAGGCATCATTCGGAACAATACACATAGTTGTTTAGTTTACTTCACTTTATTTACACTTCAATACAATTTGCCTGTAACAATTTTACAGTTTACATGACGTGAGGCGCATGGATTTGGGCCCACTACCCCAGCTTATGAGGTTCCCGCCTGGCTTTGACGTAAGCTTCATCACATTTAATTATTTAGACTATTTTATTTCTCTTGTCAGATGAATAGTGACAGCTTTATTTCGTTTCTTTAGGACAGGTCTGGGTTGGAGCGAGTCCATACTTACCTGAACCAAGGACATCCGTCTCCACATGAAAAGTTCAAGCCAGCACAGCAAAATTATGAATACAAGATAGTACAAATCGGTAAAAACATGCGCAAAGATGTACTAAAAGAAGAGACAGTTTTTTATAAAATTTTAAGGGCATTTGAGTATGTCTGTAGATATACAGTAGTTGTGTTTTAATGTGTTTTTTATTATGTTGATTGATGAGTGTCGGTGATGTGTTGGTGACGTGAGAGGGCTGAAGAAGGGCTAAATATTTGAATAGCTCGAAACATGTACTCTAGTTTTAGGAAGTGATATTTTGTCATAATATAGTATTGTTCGACGAATTTGCTTGTTGATTATTAAGTTAGATTGATTATATTGGCAATACGGACCGAACATCTTCCAATATGGGAGATAATAATATTGAAGAAGTCTTCCAGTTGAGCGGGTTCACTACTTTAAATAGGGAGTATCATCACTGACAGTTTAGATTCCGACATTGAAATCAGAAGACACATAGAAATAGCATGCAGTGTAGGCCTATATAGAAAAATGCCATCTTGCTTCAACATACATACATACATACATACATACATATTTATTGACGGCTTCCACCATTTTCTTTTATACAACATAAAAGACATTAAGAGTAATACAAAGTACGGTACCCTACTATTACAATCAACTATATTCATACAGATTGTCTAATGAATAGGAAAACAGATATTTTCTCAGGGGTCTTTCATCGGTATTGAACAAGTCTATGTTGACCCCATTAGAGATTCGCATCATTCTGTCAATGGGACTATTTAGACCATAATTAGTTGGGTGCCAGTTTGTTTCAAAGACATGATGCTTGCGCATCGAACGGGGTGGCACATATATATTGACTTCATTTAGTAATTCTGGGCAGTTTATTTGAGAGTTTAAAATTTTGTACATATTAAGAATATAAAAATTTTCACGACGGGATTTAAGAGTTGGCAGCTTCAATTGCATCATTACTTCAGTGTAGTTATGATTCGTTATTGGGTGTAGGAAACGATATGCATAAATTCGTAGGAATTTGTGTTGTACTTTCTCTAAACTCTCAATTTGTGTTTTATTGAAAGGGCTCCAAATCGGTGTACAATATTCAATTAAGGGTCTGACAAGGGTCAAGTACAGTAGGAAATATATATTTGAGTCACAAAATTCCTTGGAATAACGAGTTATGCAACCTAATCTCTGCAAAGCCTTTTTTTAATATTTACCATATGCTCATTAAAATTAAGCGTGTCTGAGAATTTTACTCCCAGGTCACATATACTTCTAACAGCATGAAGTGGAGTAGACGATAGAAAGTGATAAGAGAATTCAATATTCTGTTTCTTCTTTGAGAATCTAACTAGTTTACATTTAGTTTCATTGAACAGTAACCCATTTAAAGAACAATACTCCTCTAGACGCCAAAGTTCTTCCTGAAGAAGTATACAGTCCTGTAGAGATTGAACTTTCATAAAGAACTTTGTATCATCGGCTAACAGGAGGACTTTGGCATGTTTGAAAACTGTATTGATATCATTAATAAAGATTAGAAATAACAATGGAGAAAGATGGGCACCTTGCGGAACACCAGAAGAGACAACTATTGGTTGAGATAAGAAATTAAGTATTTTGACAATCTGAGTTCTGCCTTTTAATATGAGGACAGCCATGATAATAGAGGGTTTTGTATACCATAAGATTGTAATTTTGAAAGAAGAATTTTATGGTCGAGAGAGTCGAAGGCTTTGGCTAGATCAGTGTAGATGCAGTCCACTTGATTGTGCTCTTCTACTGCTTTCAGTAAGTACTCCAAATAAACTAGGAGATTTGTTCATGTTGAACGACCTGGCATAAAGCCATGCTGTTGTTCAATTATGTAGGAGGAAAATTGGGGTGTAATTTTGTCAGTAATTATAGATTCAAATAATTTGGGTATAAAGGACAATTTACAAACAGCTCTATAATTTTTAACATTGGATTTGTCACCACATTTGAAGACAGGAGTTACATAACTACTCTTCCATCTATCAGGAAATTTACCAGTTCCAAGAGAGAGGTTAAATAAGATGAATAATGGTTCTGTTATAATGAATCGACAAGATTTTAATAGAATTGGTGGGAGACCATCAGGACCAAATGATTTGTTATTTGAGAGTTTCTCTAATTTGTTATAAATATCACTCTTTTCAACCTGGCAGGTGGAGACGTTAATAGAGTAAGGAGTTTCAAATTTTTGGGTGTTAACGATTGGTGCCTTATAGACTGAGGAGAAATGTTTAGCAAAAATATTGACAATACCTGGTCCATCACTTTCATTCACATTGTCAAGATAAACTGTACCAGGAATACCTTTATCATTCTTTTTTGTCTTGATAAAAGCCCAAAAGCTTTTTGGGTCGCTGTATAGATTAGATCTAATTTTGTTTAAATATTCAGTATAACATAGTTTAGACAAGTGTTTACATTTGGCTCTAAGCTCCGAGAAAGCATAATAATCATGAGTGCTGCCCGACTTTTTGTATAAGGCATGGGTCGCTTTCTTCTGTAAGACACTGGCTCTTAGTTCACTGTTAAACCACTGTGGGAAACATGGGTCCTTATAATAAGCAAGAGGAATAAATCTATCAATGCCTTCATATAGAATAGAGTAAAAAATGCTTACAGCAGAATTTATATCTTGTTCCTTCAATGCAGAGCTCCAGTCTATTGTAGCTAAGTAATTATTGAGACCGATATAATTACCTTTATCAAAATTGTGATAACTATAATTACTTGAAAGAGGTTGATGATCAACCGCCATCTTAAAATCAATATCTAGAGGAGGGTGGTACTTATCCTCAGGAATTAGAACATCTATGCTAGGGTTAACAGTTAAGGAAAAATTGGAGAATATTAAATCTAGATTACGGTTAAGAATATTTGGAATGTTATTAAACTGATATAAGTTTAGATAGCAAAAGGAGTCAATAATTTGTTCTGATTTGTCAGTATTAATTCCACATGGGAGGAACCCCATACAGTCTTCATTTGATTGAAACCATGTTATATTCGGGAGATTGTAATCGCCCATTAACAGAAAATGGCAATTTTCATTTTGAGAGTCCAATATGTCTTCAACTGTAATGGTATGCTCTATGTACTTTTGCAATTCTAAGCTTGGTGATAGATATACAGAGCCTAGAATGAATGTTTGGTCATGAATTTGGACTTCATCAAAGACTTGTCCTACAGATTTAATTTTTAGGGATATTAGTTTAGATTTGTGAGTTTTCCTGATTGCAATTAAGACACCACCTCCTGATTCTAATTCACTAGCATCTATGGAACGATCACAACGATAAACATCATATTGATCTAGAGCTAACTCACCGTTACCTATGATTTCACAAAGGTTAGATTCAGTAAGGATTATGAAATCGTAATTCGCCATATTAATTGATTGAGAAAGAACAGTTAATTTTGACCTTAGTCCATTTACATTCTGATAATAACCACTGATATTAATATCTTTAGATGAAGAACTATTCCTTTGTGTTGTCTTGTTTATTTGGTGAGTGGGCAAAACCATAAAAAATCTTCATTTCGGGTGGCTGTCTTTTTCTTTCTGCAGGACATGCGAACCAAGCTACAACCTGCTTGTGCACTTGTTGATATGTCAATGTCCTTGATTGTATCAGAGATCATTACTTGACTTCCTGATTCACGTTGGTAGGTGAGATCACTTTCCAGGTTAATACATTTTTCTGCCTTCTCATTACTGTCCAAACTTGGTTTAAACTGGAGAGGGATGGCTGTTCCCTTGGAATGTAAGATAGAGTGCATCCAATCAGCTAATATGCTACTTAACTCAGATTTCCCCCTAGAGTTTAAGTGGAGCCCATGCCTAGTGTAACAATTCCTAGGCAATTTAATATCAAGAAATGTACAGTTAGGGTGGTATTTCGTCAATATTTTAAGTTTTTTGTTAGTCTTCCTAATTTCAGTGTTTACACATGATGTTGGTATTAAGTCATACCTGTGTGGAAGGCCAATCACAGCAACGTTTGTTCCTAATAGGGTTGGCAGTACATTTCGTAGAGTTTGAACTACGTCATTTGCCTCATTCTCGTACACGTTGTTGGCTCCACCCCATATAACAAGACAGTCCTCACGGGATAAATTATATGTAACGTTTATGCTTCCTTCCAAAACACTATCTAATTTTGCACCAGGTCGTGTGATGCCCAGAACTTGACATTTGTTGCTGTCAGTGTTTATATTAAGCTTCGGAGCAAGACCCTTGCCGTGGCTGTCACTTAGGATAATTAACTTCGATTTCTTCGGCATAGGTGAGGTTTGGTACATATCTGTTTGCTGATGTTTTGGAACATGATTATGAGGTTCGCTCATATCCTGTGTTGCAGATAATACTTCCTCCCTCTCATCCTCTAGCAAGCTAAATCTATTTTGCAGTCTCAACTGTGAATGCTCTTTAGTCATGCTTTTTAAAGGCCTATGCATTTTTGCGGTGGATTTTACCAACCTCCAGTCGTTGATTTCAGGAAATGATTCCATGTATTTCGGATTTGTTTGGGTCATCAGATCATTATCTTTGTTATAAAATGTGTTTGATTTACTCTTGGCATTCTGAGTATCGAATGCATTATTAGCAGAAGGTCTTATTAGTGCTTTTTTAGGTTGTTCATTTTGGACTAGTAGTATATCCGTTTGTTGAACTCGTGGTTGAACTTGGGCCTCCAAAAGAAGAGTCATTTTTCTTAGTAGTTGGGACGTCATGCCTTCCATAGAGTCTTTTATATATTTCACATCATCTTTAATTTCTGTGCAAGTTTGTTTGTTTCCATCTATGAAGTTCTTCAATTTATCGTCTTGACCTGCGGATGTAGCAATTCCAAAATTAACTAATTGATGTCTGCATTTACTACACATCCAAAAGAGACTACTTCTCTTCAGCTTCAATGCATTGAATTCTGTTGCTGATAGACCAGCGCAGTCTTTATGATACCATTGTCTGCAGTTGCCAACACATTCAACAGCGCTGTCAACATCAGTAAATGATTTATTGCACTCTTGGCAAATCGTGTTATTATCTTTGGTTTTTCCTGACGTCATATTGGAATGAAACTTTGGTGACGTTCTACACTCTCCTTTATTCCTTGACAACCCCTTGGACCACGAGTATGCTCAGTCTGTGCAAATATTCTCACTGTTTCCGTACCTATATGACAAGCAATACAAAATGGCGATTTCCTGTATTTCGTACTGATCGTATTTATAATTACTAGTAGCGGTCAATACTAGATCACTATACTTGCCAATGTGCACACGAAATCAGTGTAAACAAAACTAGTCACACAGCACTTTCGAGCATTTAACAGCAATCAATAATCATTTAAACACATATAATATCAACCAGTCTTCCTTAACATGACTTGTCAATTCAAGGCCTTCTGAACAAGTTGTAGTAGCCATGACGCCGTCTACCAATATTTACAATCTGCATGTGGATTATAAGAATAGTTACTCGGAACTCATACAGTAAAACTTGGTAAATAATGATTCTTTGTACTCTTTACTAATTGTTCTACAACTGTACTTACACTTGCAAACACTATCTTGTGAAGGTTTCTTGGCTGCAACATGCTTTCCTGACGAAGTAGTATAAGGCATTCCTTGCACTTTGTTTTCTCATCGTATTCTTTCCTGCTGTCTCTTTATCGGTGGCATGTTGAACACATTGCAATAATGCAATGAAACAGTACTGACATACAGTATGTATATTGACACAATACATAGGAGAAAACCAGTCGGTAAATGCTAGCACAAAAAGTCCAGGAACACAATCACCTGTATTATTTGTTGTCCTTAAACTTATTAATGGCACTTCATCATGGTGTTTTGAATGAACACTAACACGATTAATCAAGTAGGCCTACAAAAGACTACTTAAATCTGAAGCTCGGTCAAAGAAATTAAATAAATATATAAATGCTGTTAATAAATAAATATATATATAATTCATCACTTGGTGTGTTAACTGACCTCGGGGCTTAGGAGGGAGTGAGACTTCATGACCATTCCACTGTGTCTGATGTTAGTGTGGTATCATTATTTGCAGTGGTTATATTTGTTATTGACTCTAGAATTGGGAAGGAAGTGGAGTGAGCATGACCATATGTTAGGAACCATATCGGCATTTTCCTGGTGTAGAAGTTTGCTGGCTTCCGAGACGGACTTTTCATTTAGCGATTGGGCATTGTGTTATCAGACCCCTGCACTTAGGTGTATGTAGAATTTGTCTAATAAACTACAGAATGTGGTGTCTTTAGTAGTGTATATTTGCAATTGATTGGGACTGAAGCATGCATGGCCTTAAATTTAGAACTACCCCTGCATTTTCCTGGAGTAGAAGTGGGAAAACACTGAAAATCACTTCTAGGATGGCTGAGGTGGAAACCGAATCCACCTCTTCTCAGCTGTGGCTCCCAAGGCGGAGTGAATCTTATTCCAACTCTTAGACTAGAATTAATTATCTTGGCAGAGCCGGAAACTGAATCTGGGACCTCAGGGGTAACAGCCAAGTATACTAGTCACTACACCACATGATGGTCTGAAACTGTTATATTTATAAGTAAAGAAGATTGTAGTTTTACTTGATAGTTAATCTCGAGATCATGAGACATGGGACCTCCTTTTTTACGTGGAATCCGAACCACAGGATATGGCATTTCACTTTGAAAATCTCACATGCATGGACCGGGAATCGAACCCGGTCCGCCGTGGTGAGAGGCCAACAGCTTGACTTCTGTGCCTCTACGCCACCTTTGTTATATTTATGGCCCACCGCAAATATACTGATGTGTAACCTCTCCTCTTAATCAGAAGGTGCTTGCAGGATAGGTTTTATGCTAGCAATGGGCATATAAAGCTTTGTGTGAGGTGGGGCGGGGCCATTTAATCATTCTGTAAGCCAGTGGAAAAGGAAGTGGGCCAAGTATTGTGGTGAGAGGCAGGAGACATTTTCAGCCCTATATCCCAAGTGTTCAGACATTTAAGAAGCTGTTGAAGCAGTGTCAACAAATGGAGAAATTGAAATTAGTATGGAGGGTAGCACTGTACTGGATTCATATTTGTATAATTCTAAAATGTATTTTTAATTTGTTTTCTAGACAAAACCTTCTTGTTTTTCATTATTCTTGTACATTGTGATTTCGCTACAAGGGATGTCTAAACTGAGCGATTCGCATACATATACTGAACATTGTGAAGAATCCTGATAAAAATGGATTGATTTCGAATGTTTAAGGTACATTTTATCAGAAATGTTTGCCCCACCCAGCAGTTCCAACTCATAGGTCTCTGATAAAGCCAACCTTCATCTCTATCACTGTTTCTAAGTCGCCCAGCCCCATTTCCATAAAGGCCACTCAGAGTTTTCAATTAGATTAAATCTTGTAAATCCATGTCAAGGTCTTACTGAAGTACACCACACATCTCTTAAACTCCAGCAATTCTTCAAGGTTTATATTGCATCCCTGTTGGCTATGAAAGCCAATATTCCATCTTTTGGTACCTTTATAGGGATAAGATAATGCTGAGGGTGCTCTAGTTCCACCAGCAAAGAAGTACTATAATATACAGGTCATAATGCATGGTCTTCTTAGGCTGTTCACAATGGTATATACATGCACAGTGAGCTTTGATACATTTGAGATCAGTGCAAATGATGTGTGCATTGTCTCTTTGCCCAGCGCACTTTGAGTCCGATCTCAGTGTTCTACTCGCGCTGTTAGTGTATGGTTTGTGCCGACAACAATGCAATGTGCGAGTGCCAAGAATAGTGACCAAAGAGGAGCTGGGCAGGTGTGGCAGAAGACTGTTAAGGGTATTTACATGATATAATGTAGACTGTTCCCAAAATTTTCACACGCATACGACTGGTCATTTATACCAAGGGTCTGCTGAAAGAGTTTTATACATCTGAAAGAAACTCCGCACCAGACACTGCGTAAACCTAGAAGAATTGCTGGAGTTAAATTTCTTGACCGTCAAAGCCAACATTCCACACATATTTTATCTCTATCTTCCAACCAAGAAATGGACATCATCAGCGGGTTATTCAATTCCAGACTGAAGGGAACAGAAGGAATTTGGGCAACATTAGGGGCATAATTCATCTTTATTGGGGCATCCTTTTTCATCAATGTAAGTCATATATACATACACACAAAAAATTAGACAAAACTTGCAGCACTGTAGTAGTGACATGTGATTCCATTTGTTTATCATGAGAGGTTCAACTGCATTAATCGAACAAGCTTAGGAAGTCGAGTAAGAGCAGACAGTTTTACACAGCAGGATGACAAATAATACAAATTTCAGAGTTTATAGCTTTTTAAAGAAGCTTTCGAATTCAAAAGTGTGTGTGTTTTTGTAATTGAAGTGAGGAAACTCACCTCTTCTCAGCTTTAACTCATACATGATGAATAAATTTACTATACAGTATATAAAAGACTCTGAAAATGAGGTAGGAGCTAGATTCGCTCGCTCATGACAGCCAATAGAACAGAACATTGCCTAGATAACTGAACTTGCTAAGCTCGCTGTGCCGTACGAAATCTTTATTTCTATCCACGCAGGAAAATAATAACTTATTCAATTATTTTGATGATCCTATGTTACAGAGCTAAAACTCTTGAAGCTGACTGTCCTAAGCTTGTGACGCTACGATCAGCTGCTCAGGAGTTAACATCTGCACATGAACTGGAGGGACAAATTGAGTGAGAAAGATTACATTGAAATATTTAGGTTTGCCGGGGAAATACAAACTTGAGTGGCAGTATTGGTGTATCAATGCAGTGTACAGTAGTGAAGCTTTAAGAAGTGCTGCGAGCTGAAATATTGAATTCATAACTATGTCCCTTAGGAAGTCGAGTGTGAGCAGACAGTTTTACACAGCAGGATGACAAATAATACAAATTTCAGAGTTTATGGCTTTTTAAAGAAGCTTTCGAATTCAAAAGTGTGTGTGTTTTTGTAATTGAAGTGAGGAAACTCACCTCTTCTCAGTTTTACCTCAAAAGGCATATTGTACCGTGTTCTAACCCAGACCAAAACTACATTTCTTGACTGAGCCGTGAATCGAATCTGGATGTCATGGGCGACAGCTAACAAGGGGAGGATACGATGCATGGGTCACCGATTCTAACCATCTTCAGTACACGTGTAGGCCATGGCCAGGCATATACCAGGTGCAAGTAGTAAGGTGCGCTTTTCATCTTTTTCCGAGAAATTAATTATTCGCAATTGCAGTGCGGCGTCCATGTGCGTTGTACGCTAGCAAGAAGCCAAAGAGCGCGTGGTGCAGCGGTAAGAGCCCTGCTTCGTAAGCGCAGGATCACTGGACTGAATTCCACTGGTGAGCCGTTGCAGTGTAATTAGGCTATGCTAGCCACTACACCACAAGGTGGTCCCCGATAAATAAAACTGATTCAATCTCTGTATTTGCATTTCCTCGTTACTAAGAATGACATGGAGTGTAGATTATGTCACGTTTAATAATGATGTTTCATTTGAGGGGCTTGGCCATCTTGGTCATTTAGCCCCGTTACTTGGATGTGTGTATAGAATTTGCTTGATAATCTGTGGTGTCTATTTTAGAGTGTGTGCAATTGTAATTCAGGTGAGGAATGGGAAGGAGGCAGCCGTGTCCTTTAGGTTAGGAATCATCCCAATATTTGTCTGGAGTAGACATGGGAAATCATGGGATACTCTTCCAGGATGGCTGAGGTGAGAATTCAACCCACTTCTTTTCAGGTTTGCTTCTCAATGCTGACTGTACCTCTTTCCAGTCCTCAGACCAGAATTAAATTGCATGGCTGGGCCGGAAAACAAACCCGCACCTCTTGGCAATAACCAAGAATGCTAGTCGCTACACCAGGAGGTGGACTTGTGCACGTATAGCTTTTGTGACATCTTATAACAATATCTGCCTCATATTGCAATAGTAAAAATGTGCGCACTCCGTTGTAAGCATGGTTATTTATAGTATTAGGTCTTCCATCTCATACATGCACATACATTTGAAGTGGCTTGTGTTTAAAGGGAAGGCCATGTGTATACGGTGAGCATAGGGCGGAGTCTTCTCTTCGTTTCTCTCGCCAGTCTCTATGCAGCAACAGTGCTCATTAGGACCCACGCTACTGGACGAAATGTTCACATTTGTCCTGTTTGATATAGGCAATGAGGGGGAGGGGGTGGCAGCGCAGCGGTCAAGCTGTTGGCCTCTCACCAAGGTGGACGGGTTCGATTCCTGGTCAATGCATGTGAGATTTTCAAAGTGAAATGCCATGTCCCATGGTTCGGATTCCACGTAAAAAGGAGGTCGCGAGGCTCATGATCACATGATTAACGATCAAGTAAAACTAAAAGCTTCCTTCCTTTTTTACTTTTGGTATAGACAAATGTTCTGGATGTTAATATAGCCTACAGTACGCATTCAACCCCTTGCTAACATGTATTGCTCATGCTTTTCGAGTAATGCTATTTCCTCAACCTCCATCCTCTACCTACAGCACATAAGAATTCAGGGGCGATTTCTCCGAGCATGCTACGCTTGCTGCGCAAGTGCAATATTTTTCTAATCCAAGCGAGATTTTAAAAATTACAATATGTACCGTAACTGTAATAGATCTGCGTTAAACGAATCGCATGTTGCATATATCTTGGCGAGTACAGCGAGGCTTGCTAGTGCCTTAGGAGCTTCAGCGGAGCTGGCGACACAGCGAGAAATGTATGCGCGTGCAGGTTCCTTCTGTCCAAGGCCGACTGTGAGCTGTCACGTTTGTAATGTGTAGTTGAAATCTACAGCTGAGAGCTACAGAATGCTACTACATTGAAAGCACAAGGATTTTTTTTCTTCTTACTTAAGTTCAACACTAGATTTCTGCTGGCAATTTTCTCCAAGATCTTTTCATTCTCCGATACTGTGTTCAATATTTTACAAACAGTTTTGATATACAGTACTGTGGCAAGAAGGTTGAGCTCTTTTTAAAAACTCAGTCTATGTTAGAAGAAGATTTTGATAGTTTTTATGGGCATGCTGATACCTAAATCGATGTTTATGGAGGACAGTCGTGCTCTAAAAATCGTGCAATAAGTGGTGAACCAGAAAAATCAAAATACTAACGTCTATTCAATGAAAATATTGACAATGCACTTGTCCAAATAGGAGAGCGTTTCAAATGCATTGTTCTTCTCGCTGCTGATGGTGAAAGCACACAAATATGTTTCCAGACAGTTATGTTACTGCCCTAAAGAAGACCTATGGGTAATTTTTCGACATTGTTCGCTTAAAAACTGAATTAATTGTGATGTACCATACTCATCTCCTGACTTTAAAGAGAAAAGTGTTTCAGACTTGACGCAGTTTATGCATAATAAAAAATTGTACATGGATATGGCAGTGATTTTCAAGCTCATCAAACTGGTAGCAACAATTCCTGCTGCTACATCCCCTGCAAAACGTTCTTTTTCGAAACTGAGACGCATTATTACATATTGCAGATCGACTCATATTCAGGAGAGGCTATCATCATTAGCTATGTTGTCGATTGAAAAAGGATTGCTTGCAAAAATTAGATTAGGCCTACAGTCCTCTTTCTAAAGAAAAGCCGCAGAGTCGAGTTTGTTTTCAAGTAGGTGGATCTTATAAATAGATGCAATTTTTCTGTGTACGTACTTCGATGTTTATTTGTTTAAATTATAAAATCACTGTCTTGTCATGAGTTATTAATAATTATAATATGAGTCCGATTGTGAAAATTTGTTATGTTTTGGCCCTTCTTGAATTAAAGGCGCTACGTTAAGACCAGTGATTTTCTACGTTTTTGAGGTTTTCTATTGGGGAATTTTAGGCTACATTAAACTATTTAGAGCATGCAGTAGGCCGCTCGAGGTAGCACATTTATAAATGAAGTGAAAATCCACAGCCTGCAGCCTGGCGACCAACCGGGTCAGGGAATGGAATTTATGAAGCCCCCATTTATAAATACCCAATTGTATTGTCAAGTAAGTATTTCAATATTCGATAGCACAAGGAAACTAGTTGTGCAAATGAAGGTAGCTTTTGCGTGTTACATATTATATGCAACGGAAGATTGTTAAAAATGTCGTGTAAATATCCGCCCATGTAATACCATAACCTCATCTAAATTTCACACATAAGTTAACTCTGCTGAATATCCTGGCAAAAACTTTTCATTTTTCCGCTCAATATAAAATCACATGTGCACATATAAAACTACAGCCACAAAGTCAACATATATTTTCATCCGATTTTAAACTTCACGTTACCGCTTTTAACCAAGCGAACGCGAAGTCATTTAAATTATATATCAAAATAATAATCCAAGCCAATCCGCCTTCGTGTTGGTTTGCTTCACCAAGCGCTACGCTTCAGCGCTTCGGTGCTTGTTGTTGTTTGGGTTGCGTTGCTGGACACAGAAGCCTCTTCGCCCAATAACATCCGGCTAGGAATAGACTACAGTAGCCATCGCAGTAAAATGCCGCAGAAAATGGGTCCATATGTTCAAAAACCACTAACCTCTTGGACTTCGTTTGTCACATTGAAACTGATGTCCACATTATCCTCTTCACTATCGGAGCTGATCTTTAGCACTGATGTCTAAATTTATATAGTTATCGCACACGCCAAATATGAGGAATAACGAAAACAAGATCTATATATATATATATATATATATATATATATATATATATGGGTGACCAAAAGCCTAAAAACCACACCCAGGAGAACCAGAACAATAACTGGAAGGACCCCCTAGGAGCCCACGTATGATTTTACAATTGAAATGGAAGGTGATCCAAATATGACATAATGGCATCCACCAATGGAACTGTAGGACTATGTACAAGTGACGCGATATTTAAAGGCAAGGGATAATCAAGTCGCCTCAATTTCTACAACGTAATGTCCCGCTGCGGATTGAAGGTTTCACACTGAAACAATATGTGATGTAATGTACCTCGTGCCCTACCACATACACACCTATCATTGTACCTGAGATTCATGCGATCCGAAGCTACTGGTGTAAGAGCGTGCTGGAAACGCATTCGAATGATGGTAATAATATGACGCCGAGAATATTTTCCGACCCGGAACCAAGGCGCTGTAGTTACGGATGGTTTTATTAAGAAAAAAAATTTCGGCTTTACACTTTGCTATCTCGGTCCATTCATTTTGCCAAGCACTAACGACTCGCTGATGAATTATCGGTAATATATCCGGATACGGTATCCCGATATTATAAACTGTTCCCTGACCGCATGCCGCATTCTTTGCCCAGAGATCTACTGTTTCGTTTCCCGCTATATGAGAATGCCCAGGAATCCACATGATGACCACGTCTTGTCCTGTGAGTGTGAATGTATGGAAATATTGCACTATTTGGTAAAGATACCAATTATTTGAGTGCAGAAAATGAGGTAAGGCATTAATAACACTCAAAGAATCCGTGCCTATTAGCACGTGATGTAAACGATGGGCATGAATATAGTGACAAGCCTGGCGTATAGCAAAGAGTTCAGCTGTAAAGATTGTAAGATGAGGGGGGAGGCAATAAGTGCGACTAACCTGTAAGTCAGGAGAGTAAAAAGCCGACCCCACGCGATCCGGTCGAACCATCTTTGAACCATCCGTATAAAAAATCGTATAATTGGAATACAAATCCTGAATATCTCGAAATGCACGAGAAATGATATTCGGATGATGCTTGAACATTTGAAATAGCAATGGAAAGGAATTATGCAGAATCTTAGGTTGGGTATGCAAAACACTGTATGGGATTGCATATGGAAGTGCTAAACGAGTTTGTAACATATCCTTCCTGAAGGGTTGTAAAATCTCATAAGCCATGACAAGTGCTGGTTTATGTGAGCGATCTAAACGATTTTGTGCGTAATATTCCGTCAGAAGTTGTAATTTAGGGATAATCGGAGACGCCACTAACGACAATTTGTAGGCTAAATATTTGCCCGCTATAAATGTGCGTCGATGTGATAAAGGTAACTCACCGGCTTCCACCAACAATGCACTCGTGGGGGTGGAGGCCAAAGCCCCTAGAATTATGTGGATGGATTTATATTGTAGTCTATCTAACATTAACAAGCGACTGTTCGCCATTACATCGTAAAGAAACTGCCGTAATCTAATTGTGAACGAATAATGTTCTTGTACACTGTCAATAATAATGCGGGATCCGCTCCCCAACGACGCCTTGTCAAAGCTCGAAGGACCTGTAACCGTTTTTCGATTTTAACTTCAAGATATTGTACCTGCCGTGTCCACCAGAGTTTATCGTCAATATAAATGCCTAAATATTTGATATTGCGCACAACATCTATGGTACCCTGTCGAAATAAAATAGGGGTCTGATCGTACCGCCGTTGATGCGTGATAATTATAGCAGAGTTCTTACCCGGAGATGTTTTCCAAGCCATGATTACTTAGCCATTCATGGGCTAGAGTTAAAGCAAGATATAAATCTGTTCGACATTGATGTTAAGTGTCACGGGAACAATAAATGATAAAATCATCCGCATATTGTATGATACGGGCATAAGGCAAAATCACCGCTTCTAATTGTTGAGTATAAATGGAAAACAGAAACCCACTAAGTATGTCCCCTTGCGGCAAGCCCTGAGACGTCTGACGGTGGTCCAGCATCCCCTCGGGGGTACGTAATATGAGACGCCGATGAGTTAAAAATTTGTGAACAATACAACGAAATGGAGAGGGGAACTGAAGCTCCTGCAGTTTCCGTTGTAAAATCATGGGATCTACGGCATCGTACGCCCCCTTAATATCCAGACAAACAGCAATGGTATGATGTTTGCGTCCTTTAGCTAATAACACATCAGTTAAGAAAATAGAAAGAGCATATACAGTACTGCTACGTTTACGAAATGCGAATTGATATTTAGAGAATAAGTTGTAATATTCCATACACCATTGCAAACGTTGCAATAATACTTTTTGAAATATCTTCCTAACACAGGAGCCTAAATTGATCCCACGATAATTCTGAGGGTCACGTGCGTCCTTCAAAATTTTTAAGATAGGAAGGACCTCAAAGATATTCCACTCAGTGGGAAACGTGCCAAACCGTAAAACTTCATTATATACAGAAATAAGCATCTCCAGTGCCTTGTCGGGAAGATAGGCAACCATCTGATATGTTATGGAATCCACACCCGGACTAGTCGATTTCGTACCTCGTAGGGCAGATTGAATTTCCACGTGCGTTATAGGTTGCAGTAAAACATGGAAATTATCTGAAGCTGTATAAGACGGAAGCAGGCCCTTATTGATAACTGTATCTGGCGTGAGATTTATATAAAATTCTTGAAAACCCTGCCGGCTAAGTCCTGTAGACGGCCCCATATAACGCGTATTGGACAAACTTTTGATGGTAGACCATAACTTAGTTAAAGAGGTTGTGGCATTTAATGAGCTGATGTGATTCTTTCATGCATCGCGTCTCTTTTCATTAAATACTCGTTGGATCGTGGCTGTGACGCGCTTATACAAGATATAATTGTCATGTGTACCATGTTTCCGATATTTTCGTAAACACGCCTTCCGTCTTTTTACTAGTAAGGCGCACTCTGCATCCCACCACTGTATAGTCCCAGGGCGTTGGAACCTACTATACGGAATTGGACGCTTCGGGTGATAACAATCCAAATATTGCTGAATAAGGTGATACAAAAGTGAGTATTTCTGACGTGGGAGGGGTGGGATGCGGCCCAGATTATCCTGAATGAATGTCTGAAAGAAGTCGAAATCAAAGTATTTTAACAAACGAGTTATTTTAGTGCCCCGGTGTATCGATGGTGCTACCCCAGTGCGATCATAAAAATTAAAATAGGGAAATGATCACTCTGATGCGTGTCCCCGATCGTGCTCCAATCTAATTTATGCGACAAGTCCAGGGTAGTGAGAGTTAAATCTACCACACTTTTGGGACTGCCCGGGGGTGTCAATCGCGTAGGAGAACCGTCATTTAACACATTTAAGGAAAATGTGGAAATTGCATGAGCAATATGTCTACCTTTGGCATTAGTTCGTTCACTGCCCCTGAGTCCATGGTGTGCATTAAAATCTCCTAGAATAACATGCTTAGATCATTGAGACACATATTTAAAATACATGTGCCACTGTTGTTGCGTGCCCTGAACACGTGGTGGGCAATAGATATGACTGACATATATATCCCCCACCCGAAAACATTGATGATAACAAAAAGGGAGTTGATAAGGCAAAGACAGCAGAGTTATTTGTAAATCCGTTTTACAGAGGGTTATTAAGCCTCCGTATCCCGGACCATCTTCACGAAAGGCCGTATAATTGGGAATTTGAAAACGATAATGTGGGTATAGCCACGTTTCTTGGATAAATACGATCTCAGGGTGATATGTCGATATTAAATGAAGCAATTCATGCTTCTTATTTACCACACTCCGACAGTTCCATTGTAACAGCCACATCCTTCACCTATGAACGACATGAGATGAAGAAAGAGACTAAACGAATACAACCCAAAAAAGAAAAGGAAAGAAACTATTGACAAACTGCACCAGTGCCCCATGGTAGTGGTTTTTCGAGGGGTGGAAGTAATGGCAGTATTTTATCTAATAACTTTTTAACACAGTGTGCCCACTGTGCATTGTGGCCTAAAAGATCCATGAGTTCTGTAAATTCGTCGAGGATGATTTGAGTAGGAGCAGACTTATCGGGCCCCGAAGCGGGCTCCAGGCGCCGGACACCGGATGTGCCCGGTTCGCTGGGCTTTTCAAGGGGAAATATCCGCTCCACGGTTGGGTTTTTTATCAGTTGCAGATATGCCGACCTATCATATCCCAAGGGTGTAATCAATTTCGGAGCCGGATGTACCAACTCAGTAAATTTACGCTTGCGCGGAGGATCAGATCGTTGCCCACTAAATGAAGCTGCCAAAGGGGGGAATTGTTAGGGGAGTGCTAAAGGGTGAAAAAGGGTACTTGTCTGGCGCTTCACAATTTCATTGTATGATTTGTTTTCAGTACACATCAGCCTCTTTATCTCCATTTGCTGCTGATGCACCTCACAGCGCACCGCCCCTGCCATATGATTTCCTTGACAATTAACGCACTTGAATATCACTTCTTTACAGTCACTCGTTTAATACTCCTGCGCACGTTGTCCACATCTAGGGCCCCGAGCCCGACAGTGTAGTTGTACATGCCCGTACCTCTGGCACTTCTGACATCGAAGAGGGGAAAAAATGTACAAACTTACTTCTAAAAGAACATTGAAGATGCGGACATGAGTCAGCAAGTTTTGAGTTTCGAAAAAAAAATTCACGGTGCCCGTTGCTATTTTTTCCGATTTTCCATCTAAACTTAAGGTTTTAGATCGAAAAAAAAAACATTGTAAGCGAACGATAGGTAGGGAGAGTCAATGAAACGCATTAGTTCCTCCTGCGTAAAGGATTCCCACTCGTTGTATGCTTGACGATGGAATAAAGGCCATTAGATTTCTATCCGTTAATACCGGATGTTCCAAAAATGAATTGGCATCTCGAAGTGACTTAAATTGAATTTGAACCCGATTGCGCCCTTTTCGTTGGATTTCTTGAATTCCTGGGATTTTACGTTCGTAAAACAAACGTCCCAAAGCCATTGGATGCAAATGTCCAATCGCTTGAGGCTCAACGCTTTGAACGAAGACTATATACGGTCCCGTATGATTTGGTAAGTAGCGATAGTCACTGGGAGGGGTACGAGGTTGTACAGGGGTTTGGACCACAGGAGTAGCCCGAACTTCCGACGTTGTAGTGTTCTCATGTTCATCCACAATATTCATTGATTCAATGTTGGCGTAACCATCAATAATAATCGCAGACGAATTATCCGGTGGGAGGCCTATTTGACCTCCCCCACTCTTCTCCGACATTGCGGCGAAGAATTTCCGAATGTATAGTACTTACATAAATCGTAACCAAGCAGAAGGAAATAAAGACGAAACAACACACTTAAATACGGATAGCAAATCGCACACCACACCGCTCACCGCACACACAAACACCAGACTAAAGCGACGGATATGTTCCTGCGTTCACAGCGGACGAGCGACGCTTCGTTGCATTAAGCGAAGAGACCATCTGTGGAAGAGACCAGGGGGTGTCAACCAGATAGGGATTATTTGGCACCATCGGTGTAGTAGCGCGGCCAGTCGTATGGTGCGCTGTATATCGTCGTGCCAACATATGCATGATACACGTTGTAATTAAATTGCAAACATATCCCCATATTTAGTCAATAAATATACACATAATTCCTAATTGATATTTCCTTGCAATTATCTTGCTCACAGACGATAATTACGGCACTTATCATTAAATAAACATTATTTTTGTCGGTTGGCGGCATTGCCTTCCTGCGAACTACTTCTGTTCAAACATGGCGGTGTATTTACATTTTCTGTACATTACAGCAATATTTCTTCCCCAGAGTTTTCGATTGATTTCGCCTTAAATAGGGGACGATAACCTAGATGTTAGGCCCCTTACAGCAGCAATTATCAATATCAATCGCCTTAAATACATGTGTTTCTTGATGTTCTGTGAAAAAGAAGTGCCGTAATCTTGGCGTTTTCAATTGGATGTAACTTGTAAACCAGTACCGGTATTTCCATTTCTGAGGTAAGAACCGATAATGCATTATGTATTGTTCAATTGATTTCTTAAGAGAGTGCTGATATTATCGATATGATTCTTATGAGAGCCATGCATTATTATTTGTGGACTTCCGTAGTCGTAGAAAGCTAGATTTAATGATATATCAGCTTAGGCTTTCACGGCCGGCGTTCATAATTAAGTACAAGTTTTTCTGGACCACGGCCTACAAGCCCGAAAAACGTGTACTTAATTAGATTTAATGACTTTAATTTAATTTAATTTTTGTTGTTGTTAGATTTTGTATTTCATGGTTTCTGTACCTCATTCTGTATATTTTGTATGTAGGTTATGGAAAAACATCACTCAGAATCTTGTGTTCTTGGCTGCAAAAGTAGAGGCTGGAGATACGCTCCTTTCATCGCTTCTCAGTTGATGACTCAAGGTATGTATCAATAATTAGGCTATTCTGTAATTATTTAGTCAGGTTCCTTTGATGGCACTATTTAAATTAAATTTAAAGTGATGATCCTCACGTCCTACATGGAGTAATCGCCACTGGGAGGGAGTATGGAAAAACAACGCTCAGGACAGCTTCTGTCAGTGCGGGGAATCAAATCTCAAATCTCCAACCTCCAGAGTTGCTGCAGCCCCCATTGGGGGCGCTATGCTCCCAGTTTATATCTTGGTTTAGAGTTCCCACATTTCTATACTCACGGCAGTGTCCACATGAAAACTCCACAAACAATTCGATCTTGAAAAGGAAGCGTGCTAAAGCTTGATAATGTGACGTATCTTGTTCTGCCCCTCGCTCTGAGTACTATACCGCTATTGTGTGTTCAGAAACAGTCAGCAATGCTGTGTTCATCCTACAGTCAGCTCTCAGCTGTAACTGTTTAAAAAGAAAATTAATTGTTTTGTAAAATAGTCTTTGGGACTACCTTGCGCGCCCTCTCGTTAACCTCTGTCTCGCTGTCACTGGCAGTACTGTAGTTCTACATCTCAGCCCTAGATGGGTAAAGTGTGACCTTCACCGCCCGGAGTAGAATGCACTGTTTTATTAATTCATTCATTAATTTTGTACACTTGAATTAATCGTACAGCATGTGGGCTGTAACATGTAGGCCTACAATGACCACGATGCGACTAACATAACCTAATCAATTTGTAAGCGACTTGAAGAGTTCGAAACTTGTAATTACTGTCTAATTAGGCCTACTTACAAGGGCCAATCTGACACCTGCCATGTTTTAAGTATTCTTTTAGTAAGATCTCTTGATCCAAAACCTTGACTTAATGAAACTAGGCCTAGTTATTTTTATTGGATGATGTGTGTAGGCCTAATATGGGGTTCAATTTTCTTTTTTGTGTGGGGTGAGGTATACCTCCCACCTACACCCACTCCCCAAATATCAAGCTGGAGGAATTTTGGGTATTAGTGACCCATGTGGACTCACATGTGGATTAGTTACATTAATCACAGGATTAAAATTTTAGTTATTTATTAAAAGGTGAGGGAGGCAGTCCTATGGGATGGATCAATCATAGATGTCCATTACATTAATAAATAGCTTCTGTGTTTTACTAAAATAAAGGTAGCGCTAAATGAACATAGAACGAGCGATAACATTCTCTATAATAGATGAATTAGCCAAATTCCTTATGAAACGATGAGAAATAAATCGGGGAGCGATGTTTTAATAGATGTTTCTTCCTCCGCCGTCTGTGACCCACCCAGCCATCCCAAATAGGATCAGAGCATATAGGCTATAGGCTAGCGAAAATTACAGCTGTGGGTGCCATTGTTCAAATCAATCATCTTCAAAACAGTACCATAACAGTACTGCCAAACAAAGAAGTGGCCAGTTTAGTCTCTAGTGCGCAGCACTCAGTTCACTGCTCTTAATTAGGCTAGTGTGTGCAATATTTTCACTTCTCTGCAATGAGTTTTTTTTCCCACGGCTGAAATGAGTTATTTTTGTTATATGCTCTGTGATTATTATGCAGTATATCGCTCCGCTGTAATAAATATGTATAATTTTTTCGTACAACTTTGGTTTTGATAATGGTTACAGCTTAACGCATCCCGATGAACTTCTTTTTTTGATCAACAGTGATTTTGTATCCCAGTTCTTTTTATCAACAGTGATTTTGTATCTCACATGTTGGCAGCAATGTGTGCGCCTCGGTGCGTGCCGCTAGAGTGAGCCTTGATGACAGTTGAACGAGATGCAAGCGGTGTCGAAACATGGCAGCCGTTTTTAAAATATCAATAAATAGAAAAACATATTTACGTACTTTAGCACATAATGAGGTTCGGTAGTGACCAGGGTTCCTAATTTCAATATGTAATATCGCCCAGAAGATGAAACAAGGACACAAGGTATGTAAAAGTTACATTCATGTCTGCTGCAAGTGTATAATCCGCGTTCCACTTACATTCAGAATTAAGGTAGCACTGAATGAAAGTAGAACGAGCGATAACATTCTCTATAAGGGGCCGATTATATTCTTGGTAATTAGTGTCGATGATTTTCTGTAACAGCGAGATAGATAAAAGACAAATATAATTGGTTTATTGTATGCCAATGTAATGGTTGATATAGGCTAGCTAGTATATTTATTCCCACATGTTACTTTACCTAGGTATTAATTCTGAATGAAAGTAGAACGCAGCTTATACACTTGCATCAGACATGAATGTGACTTTTACATAGCTTGTCTCCTTGTTTCATCTTCTGGGCGATATTACGTAGGCCTATTGAAATTAGGAACCCTGGTCACTACTGCACATCATATATATGTGCTAAAGTACAGGGTGCCAGGAAAATTTCTCCGCAGTGGCTACGTGCAGAAGCGAGAGGTTGCGTCAGCAGTTTAGTTCGCTGCACGATGTCCCTGATAGGGCGAAGGCCACATGCGTGGGCTGTGGGCTGTCGAAATCGTCGGTGCATATAGTTAGATTATTGGAAGATTGCAACAGTATGTTATGAATGGCTGGGTGAGTATAAAGTTTACCGTTTGTTATGATACAAGCGACAGCCATGCTGCCAACGTAACTGGTGACGTAATCTCTCGCAGCAGCTTGTAGGCACTGCGGACAACATTCCCTGGCGCCCAGTATGTAAATATGTGTTTCTATACTTTGCTCTTTTAAAAACGGCTGCCATGTTCCGACAGCGATTGCATCTCATTCAACTGTCAACAAGGTCCACTCTAGCGGCACACACTGAGGCGCACAAATTGTTGCCAACATGTGGGATACAAAATCACTGTTGATAAAAAATTGGCATACAAAATCACTGTTGATAAAATAATCATTGATCTGGACGCGCTAGGCTGTAACCATTGTTAAAAACCATTGGATTGGACGAAACGAAGGTTAGAATGGTCAGGTGTTGGCGAGGTTGATAGTACTGTTTTAATGATAGTTGATGTGAACAATGGCAGCCACAGCTGTAATTTTGCCTATATAAGTCGTGATTCTTTTTGGGATGGCTGGATGGGTCACAGAGAGCGGTGCTGGCCAGCACGTGCGTACTTCCATCCTCCCGCTCTTTTCCTCATGCTCATAATATGATTAGCACCGTTATTACATTTATTACATTCTTACTCAGATGGTTTTCAAAAATCTTAAACAAACCAATGCTTATATCTGTTCGGTGCAAACTGTAAAATAAAATATTATCCCGTCAAATTGAGGAGAGGCCTAAATTTTGGTAATGAATAGCAATAACAATATTACGAATACTATCATAAAGCAAAAATGATCAAAGCGAAACGACAACACGTGATTGTTTCCGTGATATTTAGTTATTTATATTTCCTGTAGAATAAGTTTCAAGTCACAAGTAACACACCAGTGTATTACAAAATATAGGCTCATTGTGTGGACTATTAAGTCACCCTTTAGAAGACAGTAGCTAATCACAGTAGTCTTACTAATTACAAGAGCAGAGGCGGTAGCCTACGCTCCTGCGCACGACTGAATGGAATTAATGGTTCGTCTGATGCTCGGAACTGACACTAACACTGCTACATACATAAATAACGGTCTCTAATGAATTATAAGTATAAGTATAAAGTATAAATAATTATAAATCCTACACGAAAAAGTAATTAACGAATTAAATCAAACAATTATAACTCATAAAAACAACAGATTATGAAACGCAGCAAGGTGCGTGTACCCTGTGGAGGCAACCGAACAAGCGACTGATCGGCAACAAGCACGTGGTGAAATAGCATAATTGAAATTGGCAGCGCTGTATAGTTTCCATGGCAACAAGCCATGCGAGCGATCTAGTCGTCAGCTGTTTTTGCCCAGTGGCGCTGAACTGTCAGATTCCAACTCTGGAAAATACACCTATAGGTAATGAGTTATTGTTCTTTCAAGGGGTGGAACTACGAGGACATCTGCCCCTTATGGAGAATGTTATCACTCGTTCTACTTTCATTCAGTGCTACCATAATACCACCTTGTGGTGTGGTAGCTGTCACTCCTGAGGTCCTGGGCTAGTTTCCAAGTAATTTAATTCTAGTCTGAGGGTTGGAACGACTCACAATCAGCTTCGTGAGCCAGAACTGAGAAGAGGTAGGTTCAATTCTCACCTCAGCCATCCAAGAAGTGGTTTTCCGTGGTTTCCCCACTTCCACTCCAGGCTAACGCTGGGATTGATCCTAACTTAAGGCAATGGCTGCCTCCTTTCCACTCGTCATCTGAATTACAAAAAGTAGGTTATACTGCTCGGGTCCATTTTCCATGTTCTATGAACTTGCGGGGTGAGAAGAAAGAGCAGGGGAGGGTCAGGCGAGAAGAGAAGGATCTGTCAACAGCCCACCGTGATAACTGGTATTCCTTTCTATTCCAATAATGCTAACTAGGGCTGTTGCTCAAACCACTGTGGTGTTAGGAATGAGTGAGTGAGTCACCGACCAATGTATTTGGTTCTGTACTATGCACGGACCAAGGAACCTCATCACTCGTCAACACCACTGCGATGCACATTTCTCTCAGGTTCACGCAGCTTAGACCCGAGCAGTACACACTACTACAGATACTACAATAACACAGATTATCATACAAATCCTACATACTTCCAAATATATGGGGCTAAATGAATTAATATCAACAACACAATGATTCTACAATAAGAGATTCTTTTAAAATGTAGTTAAAAGGTGCAACCATACACATATCAGCAAATTCAAGTTCTCCATTTGAAGCATTACATATTTCATTAAGTTTACTGTTTCAACATACAAACTTGCATGTGTTGTAGGAATTTGCTGTTCGTCAGTGTTAGCCATGGCATAAAGGAGGGAAGAGGTTTATTATCCTGTGCTATAGCCTACTGTTATGCCTTGGCAAGAAAGAAGAAAGGAACATGCCTCAACATGTACTTTTAGGAGGACCAGATTTGATTTCTGTATTTTTGCTAAGTGTGATCTTGGCTCTCGCTGTTATTTTTCTTCGTTGACAACTTTTAAAATAAAACATGATGATTTCTAGCAGTATTGAGTGTTTTTCTTGTTTTTCAATGAAAGTCCTATTTCTCCTTTCCCCTTCACAGGATGTCATAGAATTTACTGTATTAGTGTGCGATGATTTCTTTGATGTACTTACTGTATTTCACCCTTAAAAATTGGTGAACTGGATATATTTTAAAGGGAATATGAAATGAACTACTGTATAGAGATTTTGTATTATCCAATTATTTTTCTGAAATTTCAGTCTCCCAATGAATTTGGCACTAAGTGCACTAACAATTTTAGTGTGATCTGGTTACACCACCTGTTTACTTAGCATTCTCTCTTAACATTTTACTGTTATTGCTAACAGCATCAAGCATTTTAAGATATGAATATTCTCCCTTCCCAGTACTTTTCCTTTGCAGTTTATTCTAATAACTAATTGGTTATAGGCCTAATTTGGCCTAATGTGGTTAATTGGAAGGGACCTTTTTTTAAGGTGAGTAATAATATGCTGCAGGCCTCTTAGTAGCCTAATTCTTGTCACCAATGCAATATGCTCCAATTGCAACTGAAAGAAATGTAAACATGTAAATTATTGATGAGGTCATGTCCTAAAATAGGGGCAGATGACCTCGTAGTTCCGCCCCTTAAACAACAATAACTAACTAACATGTCCTAAATGCTGTGATTGTTCATTTCAGAGTTCTGGAATTCACAATTTCCCACTTAGGTATTGTTTAAAAGAAAAACTGTTATTGGTATTTTGAATGTGATTTATTTATTGTAGATCATATAAGTATTGGGAAGATTGTGATTTTCGGAACATTGAAGTGGGCAGAGCATTTAGGACGAGAATATTTAGCGGAACGAAGGGAAGGGGGTGGGGTAGGCTACCCGCACGGCCGTGCTACACGTCAACTAGTACCGCGATCAAACACCAGACAGCGCTGAAGTCTTAGGTGCTAAATATTAGCATGGCTGTCAGCTATCTGTAGTAGTAGGTAATCTGTGGAAGAGAACTACTACAAGTAGTTATTTCAATGACCGACAGAGGTCTCTGATTCTGGTGAACGGCGCTCCCATTAGCTGCAAGTGTCTGACTTTACTTGTAACAAATGAATGGTTGCTATTCTGTTGATATTGTGGGCGTCTTATATAAATATTGCCCAGCGGTCTAGTACGCATTCTTTACATTTACTTGTCTTTCCGTTCAAATGAAATCAGCATCTTTGTATGCTGCTAAGGGAATTACCATTATAACCTTCTTTTTTGATTTTCCATATCTTATAATCTAAATTCGCGTTTGCACTCGTAAGTCCAACTTGACCGATGTCATGTACGAGCCCTTCCTATCAATCTCTCTTATCAGTGCCGTACCTTTTCTTTGGAAACTTGGAGAGGTAGCGTAATATTGCGGGTTGTTACTGTATAAATAATTTATTTGTGCAATATGTGCAGAATTTTACTCAAGAACGGCAGTTAAGTAGATGTAATGAGGACGTGCCTACTTCCTTATTAAACATGAAAGTAGAAGACAGTTTTTGTCTCCGATAACTTGTCAAGGAAATTCTGACGTGTGGTAAGAATCTATTGTGCATGTAAGATTTGTTGACTATGTTCATGATTCTGATAAACTTACTCTCCCTCGCCTTTTGTTTTTCTTTCTGGTGTAATATTAATGTGTAACCTTCATCGATTTGGTGTTAGGCCCAAACCCTCTGGTGTGGGAGTTGTTTTCAATTTCACATCCTTGATGTAATTCTGTGACACGTGTGAAAATCCAAGAAACCATTCAAGTTTATTCAAGAATGACGTAAATTATATCTTCCCCAGAGGTAGAGGTATAACTGTAAAAAATATTAGGTTACTGCAGTTTTGTGTAGGCCTATTAGGTTAGGATTGACAAAATGCTTAACGTATCAGGTAATTAATTGCGTGTACGATTATTCCTGTCTTTTATAATATATTTGAAAAGTAGCATATCTTCTTTCCATTCAATGAGTCCCCATTTGCTTTTCTATGATTGAATGGTAATGATGGAAGTTGTTTTATTAGGGCTGAGGTGATGATTGGATGGAGAGTATAGGAGCTCAGTTGACATCTGCAAGAAACAGGAGCATGGGTGGAGTTTGATTAGAATAACCGAGCCAGTGGGCAGGCCTGCATTTACCATTCAGAAATGTGAGCAGGGGAGGATAGTTTTCATGATGTACAGTAGGTCTCTTGCACTAGAGTTTACTGACACTGAAGAGGAAAGTCGCCTGTAGCTCGTTCTACACCTAGCTAATGATATGGGTTTTACGTCCCTTTTAGCTACGGTGGCTTGAAGGGACACTGTGGTGCTAGAATTTCGTCTTGATGGGTTATCTTGAACATGCCAGTAAATCTACTGACATGGCTCCCTCGCATTTAGGAACCCTCAAATTCCTACTGACTGGAATGGGGTTCAATCCTGCAACCTTGGGTACAGCAGACAGGGATGTTACTGCTTCGCCCCGTGGCCAGCTTTCACCCAGCTTTATAACAGACTCAGCAGTAGTGGTGTGGGACGGGTAAATGCCCAGTGGGAAGGTAAATATAAAGGTAATTCTGCACGCCTTTAAATATAAATTGGGTATTTACCTGGGTATTTACCCAGTGGTCTTTTAAATACCCAGAATGAGGGTATTTTCAGTTTTTGAGCTTTGTACAACACTTTTTGATGTGATGATGAAGTGTTGGACAAACAAGGACTGAAACACAGGTATTTGATTCCTTTATCCCTTGATCCTTCAAAACTAACAAAAATAAATAAAAATAAATGGAAATTGGATGTCCAGGTATTTTTGGGTATTTATATGTTATGTTTTGACACTGTAACCTTGTCTTGAATTAGTTTTGTTTTTCCTTAAACTAAAGTAAAATATTGAATAAAATCTTTTGGTTGTTTTGAGTTTTAAATTTTTAATAAATACCAAGATATTGAGAAGGTCGAGTTTTATTACGATACTGGAAATGAGCAACAAAGATGTGGGAGGGAAAAGCTACTTCTGTAGTAATAAGAGTAAGCTATTTGCATATTAATTAAAAGTGTATGCCAAAACTCAAAAGGTAATAAAATATATTCAATAGAAAGGACATTTGAAAAATAAAAAATGCTTAGTAAAAGTGCTTTTAAGTTATTTTTCATTCAATTTTAAATATTAAAGAAATATTAATTTTTTAAATCATACTCTAAATAACACAAATGCATGTCAGGAAGTTTTTGTAGTATGTGGGGTCCATAATGGGTGAAGATGTACTGTATGCCAGCAAGCATATGGGTTGGCAACACTGCTTAGCTCATCCTACCCAGAATTCAAACTGACACTGTACTTCCCTCTCATTTTCTATTTACTATTTACTAGCCTTTTTGGTTATTTGATTATTTATTTTATATATGAACTAGCAACCCATTCCGGCTTCGCCCGGGAACAGTTATGAATGCAAGGTGATAGGCTACTTCTATTATTTATAGGGTTTTAATTTGATGAAAAAATGTCATATTTTTGCAACAATAAGTTCAAGATTTTTAAAGTAAAAAACTAATGTGCATATGTAACTCATTTTAGTTCAGTATTCATATTGTAGTGATAGCTTCATACAGTAAACATTATAAGATATCCTTGTATACGACATTAGCCGTTTTCCCTCCAGCAGTGAACACTAAAAGGTTTCGGTATGATGTAACAAGCGATAGAGGCATGTAAAGCTGTCCACGAGAAAAACATGATGATGATGATTGTTGTTTTAAGGAGCCTAACATCGAGGTTATCGGCCCCTGTGAGAAAAACATTCTCCATTAAGATTAACTCCAGTCACGCTAAGTGTCTGATCCTGTGATTTGTTTATAGTCATGCCAAAGTAGACTCTTACTGGAAGTTGTACTCGTTTGAAACGATAAAGCAAATCTGAAGGAATCATAGGGATTCTGTGTACTAAGACAGTTTCTCCTGTACCACAGCTAGTTAAGATAGTTGATTCAATGAAACAGTTTTTCAAAGTTTTCACGGTAGCGGTTCACTTTAGACCATCCTTTGTATAAGTATTTTTAAAAACTGAAATACCTGATTTAATAGTTGGGAGGATATCAGGAGAGGATTGAGTATTAGATGTTCACTGCTCCGCTGTCATAGACCCACCATCCCGCCCAAATAGCGACACGACTTATATAGTTGAAATCGAAGTTCTCACCCCCATGTTTCTCACCGAGTCAGTATTGCCAACCCCACGCGTTTGGTACTATTTCGCACGTGATGTATGAAATCACTAAGTGAACTCAATTACAGTGTTTATTTATGTATTTATAATGTTTTACATACATAAGCAGACCTAACCTGGGGCTTACGCCCCAGACCCCCTTGCTTGTGGTACTAGCATTAATTTTCGACCAGGCAGTACCTAACCTAGTAGCGAAGGC
Source organism: Meconema thalassinum (assembly GCA_946902985.2). Classification (NCBI taxonomy): domain Eukaryota; kingdom Metazoa; phylum Arthropoda; class Insecta; order Orthoptera; family Tettigoniidae; genus Meconema; species Meconema thalassinum. The sequence continues at coordinate 890,995,972 of OX336389.2, forward strand.
GTGTGGTGAATTTCTTTATTCAAGTTGGTGACGTAGTCACATGATCGACTTTCGGGTGTCACATGACTGTCAAAGATGGCGTCCGTAAGTGAAGAAAGTGAAGAAAAATTGCATTCTTTCCGTGAAATAACAATTATTGCGGTGCAGCAATGGCTATTGAGTATGAAGAGATTGTGAAACGACTCCCAACAACTCCCCGAAAGGTATGCATATCATAAATGATATATTTTCAATAAGCTAAGGTGTTAAAAGTTGTTAAAAGTGATGAAAAGGGAGGATGGTCTAAAGTGACCAATAAATGTTTTCACTACCAATCGTGTCCCATTGCATAACTTTGGTGGTTGTAAATTACGTAGCAATATAATAGGCACTCCTACTTTCAAAATAAGCTTGTGTGGTGGCAAGCCAGAAGGAAATAAAGAATTTAGGAATTCTGTAGGGTAATGAACAGCTTCTTCACTATTGACTACTGCATCTAGCCTACTGAGTAATATACTAGAGCCTGGGCAGTGAATTTGGAGAACACCAAGTCATTAGTTTTCACAACTTGTTCGTTTGTCGGCGATAATATTGCTCTTTCTTTAAACCATGAATGAGACTTGTTAGATAGGCCATGGATTTGAGGATAAACGCTATCAATCAATTCTTGAATACTGCTTACTAAATCACAGAAATCGTCACTGAGGGTAATTTTCCCGTGAATGACCGGTAAATCTCCATTTCAGACTCTAAGTAACAAATTAGCAAACATAAAAAAATGCTATTGGTTTTTCGTCCCTTTTAACTATACTGGCTTTTAGAGACGCCGAGGTGCCGGAATTTAATTAGCAAACAAACTATTATCTTCTGAAGATAAGAGTAGCCTACTCTCATGTAAGTATTGAGTGCCAATTTGTTATATCTGGCCAGATGTAAGATATTTTTAATGAAGCGTTCACTTCGTCGGCTCTCGTTCCTCTGGTAACAACTGGTAAGATTTGACGAAAATCTCCGGCGAACAAAACTGTGCAGCCACCCATAGGTGTGTTCCGATTCCTTAGATCACGCAAGGTCCTGTCTACAGCTTCAACGGAAGTTTTGTGCGACATTGTAGCCTCATCCCATACAACTAAAGAACAATTTTGGATTACACTGGCAGTGTTACTTTGTTTTGAAATATTACATACATTTCCATCATTACTGCTGACTTTCAAAGGAAGTTTAAATGTTGCATGTGCTGTTCTTCCTCCTTCCAAAAGAGTGGCTGCAATTCCAGATGATGCGACGGCAAGACTGCCAGACCTCACTTTGGCGAGCAACACATAAATCAAGAACGTTTTGCCTGTGCCTACAGGGGCATCGAGAAAAAGTATCTTACCTTCCTTGTTTCTGATCGTGGTTCAGACAGTGTTCTTCTTGAGCAACGGTTTGAAGGTGCCGAGAATGAAGTCTTTCTTTCTCTTGTGGCAATCTAGAAATTATTTGTTGCTCTGTTTCATTGTTACGTGATAAGCACTTTTTTATTTTGCGATGTCAATTAACTATTACCTATATCCGTTTTACATCTCGGCATGATGGCTTAACATCACTGACTGGACTATTAATTATAATGAATTCTTGTCAGACGTAATTTAAGAATGGCGAGGTGCATGAAACACAAATCCCCCTTCCGTCCAATCTTAAATTGACTGCGTATTTTGCGGAACGGAAAGTTCACAGGCGAAATGAAGAAAAACAGAGTCGAACTTCCAGGGAAACTCCAAACACAACCAGCCTTCTCTGAAGTCTTAACTCAACATGACTCGACGGTTTGCTGCTGGCTGTATCTGGGGTAATAGGTTCGCCCGCTAGTTAGGCTGTAACAGGGGTGATAAGACTCGCCCTTAGCTAGCTCGTAAACTGTCACGTCAATATTAGAATGGACATGGTTGGAAGAAATGAAAACGTAAAAATACTTATCGTGGGCGATGTATTGAAGATAGAGATATGCTCTCCTGGATTTTATGTAGAACTTTTCATGCTGAACAATTTTTACACTCATAGTATTTAGATATGTTTAACGTTTTTTCACTGAAATCGTTACTGCTCTGCTTCCTTTGATCATAAATAAATTATTTTCTACAGAAATCATCCTCGAGATATCCTTTACAGAATTGTGAAACCCGCATCAAAATATATCCAGAGCTTCTCGAGATTACCCGTGACATTCAAGAATCGGGGACTTTGTTTTATACTAAGTAGAGATGATTTTACAAACTGTTCTGAAAAACTGTACATTACACCTTTTGTAGAACTTGGCCAATGCTCGGAATAAATTTCCCCCAACTTTTATCTCAATGTTTGCAAAAAAAGCCTAGTTCAATTCTAACCCTGAGTTTTTAAGGTTATAACTATTGAATTTTATCTCCTGATCTAATTCCCAATTCTAATTCTGTTTTTAAGTCCCAATTCTAATTAAATTTTATTTTATTAACTATCTAATGTTGTTACATTTCTAAAAAGCTTAATGTAGAATAGTTTGCATAGTTTAAGGTTCAACTTACCACTAAGAACAAAGTTCCAACTGGTTCCGCCTCGTCAATACTGTTTATTGACAGTATTGACGAGGCGGAACCAGTTGGAACTTTGTTCTTAGTATATTTCAGTCAATACGGAAAAAATGTGCGACTCTCAAAAAGATTATCAACTTACCACGACACAGGATTTTTAATGAAAAATCTAAAATACCCGGGTATTTACCCAAATTGGGTATTTACGTGGGTATATACCCTGGGTATTTACCCCGGTTTATAAATACCTGGGTATTTTACATCACTACTCAGGAGGCCAAATTATTCTGAGGGAATTGTATTTAACAATTTTACATACCGTAATCTGAATATTTCAATTCGTATGCAGGATCGAACTGATAGTTGTGGATTATAACACACATTGTGCACTGAAAAAATGGCAAGAGTACGATGTCATGCCAACATAAACTACTACGATACATTGTCCCAAATGCTATGCTTTGTATGTCCATCCCCTATGTGCAATGGGGAGTGTGAATGTTTAATCTATGTTGACTACCAAAACATTCTTTGAGTCATTGTCAGAAGTAGACATTCTTAATTTTAGAATCTTAGAAATGACTTGCGAGAAGAGCCCATCTTAAGGCTATCTAGGACTATGACCTACTAACAACATGCATTTCTATTTTGAATTACTATGCTTACATGCCAAACTCGAATAGGGGCCGATAACCTAGATGTTAGGCCCCTTAAAACAACAATCATCATCATCATCGAATAGATTTCAATATGATCCCATACTCATTTGGTACAGCTATATTGTACCAAGTCAGAGGTGGTGGATTCGAGTCACCGCATATGTCTGGTAGGGGCTGCGACATCATGGTCATATTTGGGTGTGTGCGCGGAATTTGTGTGATAACCTGTGTTTTTGATGTCTGTACTAGTGTGTGTATTTGTAAATTGGGGATAGGATTGGGAAGGAAGGGGCCGTGGCCTTAGGATAGGAGCCATCCCAGCATTTGCCTAGAGTAGAAGTGGGAAACCGTGGAAATCCATGTCCAGGATGGCTGAGGTGGGAATCGGAGCCGCCTCTTCTCAGGTTTGGCTCACGAGGCTGAGTTAACCATGTTCCAGCCCTCAGACCAGAATGAATTGCTTGTACTATTTTTATAAAAGCCTCCAATTGTCATCGTTGTGGTCATGAAAACACAATACATAAATGATCATGTTCACATGTAACTTATGTCACATTTCCCAGTCTAGAGTGCAATTAACCTTATACTATGGGAAAGAATACAATTGAGACCTCTGTTGGTTGTTAATTAATTTTAGGAGTTTTGGTTCATTTATACATTGCGATGCAGCGGCGTTTAGGGAGTTTTTCGGGACCTCTGTGACGTCACCGTGACGTTACGGCTGACATATTGATATTGGTGTCGTTGATTTGGATTTATTCTTGACCCTCAAGCGCTTGCGTCAAAATTTAGGATGCAGGCACACTCGTGAGGTGTTTTCCACCCCTCAAGTTCTTTTATTGTAATTTAGAAACTACTATATTAATTCACGATTTTAAATGATATTATGCAAGATTGACTCTTTATTATTTAGGGGCACATTTTCTTTGAAATCCTTCCTCTCGTATTTATTAACTGAATCATTCTTATAATGATTTTATATTGTCTAGTGTGCATGTTTTTAATAAATATCTTCGAAATCCTATTAAATTATTAATAAACATACCTTGGAGCTTATATGCGATGAAAGGAAGAGTTAATATAAAAGAGAATTGTGCATTTTAGGTATTCTTCTGTATGACCTGGACAGTCTCCCGGACGTTGGCGATCAATAAGGATAGCGTTTGTTTATTCTCACCAATATGGTTTAGTTGTTCAATCGTTTTTGTGCCAGTCCAGTCTTGAAGATTCCGCAGGCAAGAATTTCTTTTCCTGCATGCTCTTCAATGCCCGTCAATTTTGCCCTTTAAAATGAGGTGTAATATTGCGTATTTTGCAGCACGTAACACATGACCCAGGTATGCAATTTTCCTACATTTGATGGTAATCATCAGCTCCCGCTTCGAGTTTGCTCTCTGCAGTACCTGATCATTAGAGATTTTATCTATCCAAGGGATTTTCAGCATCCTTCAATGGAACCACATTTCCAGAGCTTTAACAGGGTGTCTACCGGTAACGAAAGTAACGAAAAAGTAACGAATTTTACAAACGGATAACGAAAATTTTCTGAAGGCGGGTTGAATCATTTAAACTCGCGCCGCTAGGCTCAGAGATTGCGAGTTTCACGCAAGCGGCGCCGTGCTTATTGCATAGTACTAAGCTATATGTCTCCGTGCCCGACCTCAAGGAAATACATACCGAGGATACCTTGAGCGGTATACATCGGTTCAATGTATATTTTAGGCATCAAGAAGTCTTAGGTTTCGTGTGAAATATTTTTCTGTGTTACTGTATTAGGAAACCTGACTTTTCGCGAGACGTTTGTTCGCGAATACTTCCGAAACTAAAGAGAAATCTCTCATTTCTGTTATTTGGAAACTATGTCAAATTGAAGTTCAGAAATAACGCGAAACAATTTAATGTCGCAATCTTGCGAAATGTTACCGTTTCGAAAAAAATTCGAAAAATCTTCGAGATACATATAACTTATTTAAAAAATATGTCAAGCAAATTTGCGACATTCAGTATGGTTAATTCGGAATTCCGTTATAAGTTGATTTTTCCTTCGAACTTTCGTTCCATCGGATATATAATCTAACCGATTATTTCGATAATTTGTTGATAATTCGTGGTTCTCAATCGAAATAAAACTTGCCCTCTTGTCGTATTATTCATGCAATCCTCTCAGAACAATTCGTAATATTCGATACCGTACCTACTTCGAACGTTCATCCTCCAAAATCGCATCCTCAAGACGGCAGGCTGACCACACGACTTGCCTGCGGGAATCTCGTCAAACGGACCGAGATCGACGTCAGTTGCGTAAAATCATAAAACCCGTCCCCTATCGTGAATTTGTGACCATGAGGACTGCGGGAATCCTGTCAAAGGTGATTGGGCACCCATCACGAAACCTACTTGCCACTTTTCCTATGACCGTATACTTAAAAGCGTGCGGGGAGCGAGAAGTGCATCAACCCACTTAAAAATGGCAGCCTACGTAGCATCGAAATACTAAATCCTCCTCGTGATCCACCCTGAACTCATGAACTCCCAACTACAGCATAGGGACAAAGGGAATCACGGCGCCGACCGAACAACATGTTCATAACTACGCGTAAATTTTAACCATGCCCAACCTTGAGCTTGCCTCCGCCATTCTATCAGGACAGATAGACAGGCAGACAATCGTTGAACCGCCGCGTGCGGCGACGATTGCATAATATCTCGAGGACAGCGTAAAACGGCCGAGAGCGGCAGCGATTGCGATACATCGTGATATTTCTCCGCATTCAATGACGAGGACAACTGTATTCTTGTCAAACGGACAGCAAGTGGCGCCGATTGCGTAATAATGCTATATTTTCTTGTGCCCGAACTCAAGGACAATGGAAATCTCGTCGAATGACTAAAAGTGACGCTGATGATCTAAATCGCGATTTTTCTCCGTGTTCTATCGTGAAAACTACGGGAAGCTCACCAAACAACTGAGACCAGCGCCGATCGTGTAACATCTCGATATTTCTCCGCATTTGACTGCGAAGACAGAATTCGCTGACGATCGCGTAACATCGCATACATTTCTTCGCGACCTACCACGGGGACGAAGGAAATCTCGCCAAATGGTCAAGAGCTGAGCAACCTCTTGGTACCGTAATAATAACAACATATTGTGGACAAGACGACATATTAGCTGAAACAACTCATTGGATATTAAATATCTAGTATATATTTATTATTTTTAAAATTTTTATAACATCATGTGAATTTTATTTAAAGCGGCTTCGGTGGTGTAGTTGGTAGCATGCTGAACTGCTGTGCCCAATATAGCGGGTTCAAACCCGGCCGAAGTCGTCGGATTTTTAAAAGCGTAAAAATTCCTTCAGTATGCCTTCCTTCGGAGGGGAAGTAAAGCCTGCGGTCCCATGTCATGGATTTATGGCATGTAAAGGATTCTTCCACAGACAAAACTTGTGTGAAGCTAAATTGTTAGGTTATATTTCGTCGGAACGCTCTATCAAAGTTCCAACGTTCACCCCTAGGTATCATTGATATCTGGTAGCAACTTGAAATTGAACGGAACTTGTAGCTCACCCTAAGGGTGTCCGTTGGAAGCAGCTACAGACTCAGACGAGCTGACCATGTCCTCGGACACTCCCGGCACTGAAAGCCATACGATAAATAAAAAACCTTCTTTATAAACAGTTCATTGTTGTTTTTCTTCAGGGGCGTGGTGGCTCAGCGGTCTAGCTGAATGCCTCTCACCAAGGCGGTCTGGGTTCGATTCCCGGTCAATGCATGTGAGATTTTCGAAGTGAAATGCCATGTCCTGTGGTTCGGATTCCACGTAAAAAGGAGGTCCCGTGGCTCATGATCTCATGATTGACGGTCACGTTAAACTACAAGCTTCCTTTTTTGTTGTTTTTCTTCACCGCGTGATGAGCGCCTATGCTTGTGGACCGCAGACGTAACTTGAATTCAAAGGTAACTAAAATTAACTAAAAGGTAACTAAAAGGTACCTAAAAAGTAACTAATTTTTACTTCATCATTACAGTAGACACCCTGTTTAAGCTTTTTCACGGAGGACTCCATAAACAAGGTGGACCAAACATAACATTTCACAATACGCTGTCTTAGTTTTAAATTTAAGGCATCATCACACAATAAAGCTCTACTTTTTTTTTGAAATTTGATCTTGCTATTTCTATATGGGTCTTAATTTCAAGATCTGGATTCAAATCCCCTGAAAACCAACAACCAAGGTACTTAAATTTGTCAACTTGTTGGATTTGTTGTCCTTTCAGCGTCTCCCCCAGGGGCTCACATCTAGTGGGACGTGGGTTGGCGACTACGGGATCCCAGCCGAGTCCGGCATTGCTTCCACTTACTTGTGCCGGGCTCCTCTCCGTCTTCTTTCCTGTCGACCTCTCTTGGTCAACTCTTGTTCTCTTCCGACCCCGACGTATTAGGGTATCCGAGGTCTTGGGAGTTTTTTTCCTTTCCCGCCTTCATCGGCCCTTCTCTCATATTTCCTGATCCCTTATTCTTCGTGGGATCAGCCTTCTTTTCATTATAGTTCCTTTTCTCTTTAAGATTCCTGCCCTGTTTTTATAAATTGGCTCCCGGTGTCTCTAAATTAAATTTTGTGAGTTGTATTTTTACTCAACCACATTTTGTAAGTTTTTTCAATCTACATTGCACTTTGTAAATATTTTCGATCTAAACTCCATTTTGTAAGTATTTTCAATCTCAATTGCATTTTGTAAGTACAGTATTTTTAATCGCGGGCTTCCACATATTGTGAGTATTTTGAATCTACCATACATTTTGTAAGCATTTTCAAATTCAATTGCATTTTGTAAGTATTTTGGATTTCAATTCCACTTAGTGAGTATTTTGAATCTGAACCGGCCTTTTTCAATCTCACTTGCATTGTGTATTTTCAATTCCAATTGCATTTTTTTGAACCTCAATTGCATTTTGTACGTATTTTCAATTTCAATTGCATTTTGTTGATTATTTTGAATCTACATTGCATTTTGTAAGTAATTTGAACATAAACTACATTTTGTGCATATTTTTCAATCTAATTTCCTTTTATGAGTATTTTCCTTCTAAATTACCTTTACCTTTTATAAGTATTTCCATTCTTCATTTTGTGAGCTATTTCAATCTGAATTCAATTTTGTAAGTATTTTCAGTCCAGCTTGATTTTAGTTGTGGTTTCCTTTTCATTGTCATTTTCGCTATCACCCAGACCATTAGGGGCCGATAACCCAGATGTTAGGCCTCTTAAAACAACAATAATCATCATCCTCCTCCTTTCAGCGTCAAAATTACTTCAACCCTTCTATGATTGAAAACCATTAATTTTGTTTTCTTTGTGTTGATCGATATACCCCATTTCTTCTCCAACTAGCCTATATTAAGCTTATCAATGTATAGCTGTAGGGTTTCAATACTACTCGCCAAAAGAACGTCTTCTGCATATCTAAGTGTACGTATTAGTTCCCCGTTGACCTTGATTCCCACTGCTGTACCTCTTACTGCCCGAAATACAGCTCCGGAGTATACATTTATTTAAAAACAGTGATATACGGAAGGTTGAACTTTCCCTAGAAAATAGGGTTGTGCTGCATGATGTATCACTCCCTCTTAAATTTTCCAAAGTACAAAGATAACCAAAATACCTGTAGTAATGGTCAGGAAAAAATCTGGAGATGTGGTAATAGATGTTTACTCCTCCGCTGTCTATAATCCACCCGTCGTTCCAAATAGGATCACGACTTATATAGATGAAATTCCAGCCATTAATTATACACTAGTACAGTATTGCCAACCCCGCACTTAGATACTACTTTGTATATGCGCGGTACCGTGAAACAAAATAGCACAGAGTTCACTTGGCAGTGCGCTGAGTTTGAACCATTTCACAATGGATTGTGCAAGCGGTCTCATTACAGTACTGTATGTAATTTCAATTGGCATTGACTGAAAAGAGTTTTCTTTGTTTTGTTTTCTCCACATTCAATGTGCGTATTTTTGTTGTTGTTTCTTTCCTACTGTAATAATTCCTGTTCTTTCAATAATAATTTTCATCCAAACCAATACGGTGCTACATACAAAACAAACCTAATGTGGGGCTTGTAGTGCAATCAGTAATTTTCGTCCAGACAATCATCTAACCAAGTAGCGACCAATGGTTTAGTCCCATTTTTATTTTAGTTCATCAGTATTTTTCGTCCGGACAGTCGTCAAACCTCGCTACAGGGGATTGCGGTAAAGTGAAGTTGGCACCATTGCGTCATACTAGAATTATTTACAAATACAAATAATACACAAAAGCCCAATTATTTCTTATCTCACATAATTACAATGTTACATGTGTCGTCTGGTGTATTTTGTATCGAATATGTTGGCAACTACTGACGTCAATTTGTGCGCCTCGTTGTGAGCATTCGCTGCGTCAGTTTCACATACTAAATATGCTGTCAAACATGGCTGCGGTTGTTAAATAAACAATACATAAAAACGCATATTCACGTGATTTAGCACATATATCTGGTGCAGAAGTGATCAAGGCTAGTTGTTACAATTGATAATGTCCCCCCAAAAGATGAAATAAGGTATGAAAATGATATATTGTTGAAATGAAAGTGAAAAGGAAAAGAGTGATAACGTCATGCAGAATTAATAAAAATACTTATCTTAAAATATGAAAAAATGTTCCTCGCTAAATAAACACACTAAAAATTAATTACTTACTTGAACTTAAATGGTACTTGGCAACAATAACAATGAATTGTATAGTTTTGAAATACCCATATGCCCTGTATATTCTGCATGTCTTGTAGGTGGGGGATAGTTGTGGTGATAGAGCTCTCACTCAGGAGTGCACTCTTCACAGTAAACGATTCTGTGTTCCATGCCGATGAGTTTGTTAGAACTGCTTCATGATGTTTGAGTTTTCCTGTTCTTTCTTTGAGGGCAAACATGACAGTGACCGGAAGTTATAATTTTTTATTTTTGTGAAGGAGGTGCTTCACTGCTGCCCTAAAATGAATGGTTTAGGTTTATATAGTAGCCTGATCTATGTGTGCTTTCGTTAGCTATGAGCTGTAAAACCAACTGTTTCAGAAATTCCGGGACTGTATCAAAATTATCCATTCTGTACAGGCTCTAAATTATTGTTCTTTACTGAAAATAAAATGGGAAATAAAATAAAAGTTCTGCTAACAATGAAGTTAAGCCTACACATTGTTAATAGCCTACTGTAACACCACCAGACCGTACATAAGTAAACGGCTGAAAATAAAACCAAATATTTACTTGCAGTAACAAAGACAAACACACAAAAGAAATTCTGTTGCTTGCAATTCACTTTGGTGTGATTTATTCTACGTACACAAACACATGCGTGGTGGAATCCCCCCAGTCAGTAATTAGGACGTGCACTGTTTGACTGTCTCACAGGACATGGTTGGCCTTGAGTGAACGTGCGAAGAAGACCTGGCTGGAAGGGTACATGGACGGAGAAAGAACTGAAAAATTATTTGTAAATTTCATAAGGAAATAGCTTGCCACGGTGGGTGAGTGGTTATAGTGTCGGACTACCAACCCCAAGATTGCAGGTTCGTCCCTGGCCATGGTAAGTGATTTTTGAAGGCGACAAAAATCACGACACTCATGTCATACGTTGTTGGCATGTTAAAGAACCCATTTGAATTCAGTAGGCCGTGTTCAATGGCAAAATTAATCTCGGGATTTTCCGCCAACACAAAGTTCCTCCATTCTCTACTTGAAAGCGCTGTAGTGTCAAGGAGTTTAGATATCTAACCTCCTTGACATTCATAGCGTTCAAAGGAACGACGAAATTCGACATGCAAGCTACCCTCTGGGTGTCAATTAACAAAGCTTGCACCAGGCACCCGAGGCCATACGATATTATTTATTTATAAGGAAATGAAACGGCCTGGGGTGGATTCCACCCTAACGCATGTGTTTGAGGGTTAAATACAAATTTCCGCCTAGTCAATACTTAGATAGTAGATTTATATTATTTCAATAGTTATAATTAGAGCCCGGATTTGTAAGCACAATCAAATGGTGAAATAAGCAAGCATATAAGCATGAAAAATGAAACAAATAAGCACAAAAAATAAGCAAATAAAAAATTAAATCATAAATATATTGCTTCATAGAATTCACCTAAAGTAAGCTTGTTCATCTTGAGATTATCTTGTGAGAAGCTCCTGCGATTGTCACTGAAGAATGTTTTACACAGTGAAAATGATCTCTCAACGTCACATGACGTTACAGGAACATGTGAAAAGCACCACAGTTCTCTTGAGTGGATTCCTCTTCAATATACGTTTCTGTACCAGAAGGCCTTTTAGAAATTTTACACAGTAACCAGGGTTTTTCGTTAATACCTTGATGAGTTTCTCAAAGGCAGTTTTAGCAATACCGCGAGTCTCTGAAGAAAACGTTACTGAAATTTCATCTATCAAAGAAAGTGAATGTTCCGAGGTATTATTTGGAGCTTCCAACAGTGTTATAATAGCAGGTAATTTGGAGAAACGGTTATGGATGTACTCTATCTTATCTTGGATGCAAATATTAGCAAAACATTCCTGTGCTGTGGCAATGCTGGCTGCATCTTCTGCATTTAAGGAGTACAACACTGTTTTTAGTTCATTGAAATGTTCTGCGTAGTATGACACATTCTTTAACCATCAACCCCGTCAGGTTAAAACTGGCTGAGGAGGTTAAGACAAATTTGTAAGGACTTCATGAAATTTTTGAACTCTAATCGGTGACTTTACAAACATTTTCTTCGCGCTAGAGACAAGAAGATCCACATCTTTATATTGGCTCCTAACTGTTTCAGCAACACAATGTAAACCACCGTGACCAAGACACGTCAGGTGAACTAAGTTAGGATAAAGGACGTTTAATCAAGTTCCTCCTTTAACATTATGTAAGTCCGGGACACCTTAAATAAGTTACTAGAAAACCAACATGGCCGCCACATTTGGTGTTGCCAACCTACATCATTTAACACTAGCAAGTCAGCACACATTCATGTGACACACATAGCAAATGATCCAAACTAAGTAAAGGCCCTTTTACGAAAATACATCTTACATAAAGTTGTGAAGCAGTCCTTGCCCAAGTTAGGGACATCATGGTCATCAGTCCTCAACAGTCTTAACTCTTAAGCAGTATTATGGTAGTGAAGTTAACGTAAATTAGCTCTTCTAGATTGATTTTTAAAGCATCATATAAAATGCATAAGAACAGAAACATTAATACTTACTCAAGGTTTTTTTCCAGTTTTGCTTGGGAGCTAAAGATGAGCATGTTCATTTCTTCTTATAGGCTACATTTTGATAATTAGTCCAAAAATGCAGACCATTCTGTTTTAAGATGAGTGTTCAGAGAAGGATTTAGGAGTAGGAGAGAAATAGAATAGTAGGGTACATATTAGCTTATAATTTCTTTATTTTTGATAAGTACCATACTCATTTCTTGCATGTATAGGCCTACATATATGGAGGCAGAATTGAGACAAGCTATTGAAAGCCTATTGGCAAATCCCCATTGAGATGCAAGAAGATGGTTGATTCAATGCTTAGGCCTAAAACCATTTGAACTAGTGGATTTTAGTGGCATATGACTGTAATGGCAACTCTTAAGACTTCTTCTTGGAATGGTAGAACGCAGCAGTTGTTTGTTGATTTTGGGGCTTTGCGGCATCATGGTCATGTAGAACTGTGTACTTGGGCATGTGGAATTTGTCTGATAACCTGTAATATTATGATGGCTGTATTAGTGTGTGCATTTATTATTCAGATGAGGATTGGGAACGAGGCGGCCATGGCCTTAAAGTAGAAACCATCCCGGCATTTGCCTGGAGTAGAAGTGCGGAAACCACTTCCAAGATGGCTAAGATGGGAATGGAACCCTCCTCTTCTCAGTTTTGCCTCACGAGGATTAGTGTGCATTGTTCCATCCCTCAGACCAAAATTAAAATTTCTTGGCAGAGCCGGAAATCGGACCTGGACCAACTGTCAAAAAATGCTAGCCGCACAGCGCGAGATGGTTGGTAGAATACTCTCCTGACCTCTCGTCACCTGGCACATTGAAAGCCACTTGCAGAAAATTCACTGAATTCACTGACAAATTGAATAGTTAAATACACGCGTTGAAAGGCAAGCTTTATCGATGGAGTAATACACTGACCGGCATAAAAAGTGGAACGTCAGACAGTGTGACCCCACCACCTTGGCACAACTGAGAACATCGCTGTTGGAGGAATGGGATTGCATCGCGGCAAATGTCATTCGACGAGTTGTGAACAGTATGCCTGAGCGTTTACAAGCTGTCATAGACGCTAAGGGTGGAAACACTTGTTTTTAGTGACCAGTGGTGTTGTGCAGTGCAAACATTAACACTGATTTGTTTCAAGAAAGAAAAAAACAAAACAAAACAGCCCAAAAGAACTTAAATAAAAAATAGAAAATTGTAAGATTTGCAAAATGTAACGAAATTTGTGAGTTATTTTATAATACAGGTTTCAGTATTTTCTGTAGCCAACCATCTAAAATTTACATGAATAATGCCAATATTGGAAAACCGATACATATTAGTGGAATAAATTAAGAAATTACATAAAAATAATAGCCCGTCTTCAAGCAAAAATGTTCAAGGCAAAACGACATACGTACCGTAATAGAGGTAACACGTCAGGAGTGATGAACCAAGTAGAATACTTAAATTAGCCTAAATACCTTGTGTAATGATGAATTATAATTGTGGAAATGATGTCCTAATAGATGTTTTCTCCTTCGCTGTCTGTAACCCACCCACTATCCCCTTTACAACACTACTTATATACTGTAGGGAAATTTCAGATTAATTCTGTACCATGTATCACTCTTTTCCTTTTCGCTTTCACTTTGATAATATATTATTTTCAGACGGATTCTACACACACCCAAAGTACACGGGGCTACATGACCGCGTTGTCGCAGCCCCTAAACTAAGGAACCAATCTTATTTTCATACCGTATTTCATCTTTTGGCAGGGGGTGGTGGACATTATCAATTGTAACTACTAACCTTGATCACTTCTGCACTGGATATATATGCTAAATCACTTAAATATGTGTTTTTATTTATTGTATATTTAGCAACCGCAGCCATGTTCGACTGCATATTTAGTATGTGAAACTGCCGCAGCGATCACATTGACGTCATTAGTTACCAACATATCTGATACAAAATAGGCCTACATTAGACGACACATGTAATGTTGCAATTATGTGAAGAAAAAAAAATCGGGCTCTTCTTACTTAGACGACTGTCTGGACGAAACCATTGGTCGCTACTTGGTTAGACGACTGGACAAAAATTACTGATTGCACTACAAGGAAGCGGATCTGGGCATAAGCCCCAGGTTAGGTTTGTATGTAAAGCCTTATTCCGCGTTCACCACGCTTGAACTAAGAGGCAAGACCAGTGCCAAACAATAATTTTGGCACTGCTGAAAAATGTAATAACACCCTTTAGCGATAAAATGTTCAACTCTTGTATCTTAATTACATAAGTTACTGTAGAAAATTTTCCAGATTTTGATGGAGGTTGACTCGTATATTCCGCTCTCTTAACTTAAATATCTCAAACACAGATAGTATTGCAACCAGTGGCTTCGCCCGAACTGTGGTGCAGTAACTTATGTCGAGAACTAAAAGAGAGTCGAGATATTGTTGGTATTGTTTGAAAATGTGCATCTGTGACTCAAGCGCAGTGCATATCCCGTGCACATGTGAGTATATGGCTCTTCAGAATGACGATTGATTCATGTTGCACAACCCTTGAAGTTCGTTGAAGTCTACCACACTAATCTGTAGCAACCATGACTGAAACAAATAAAAATAGGCCTAATATAAACATTTTATCTGCCTACTACTAAGTAGGCTATAGGTCAGTAGCCAACTACATAAATAATCGCCAATAGGCCTACATTCACACTACTATTTCCAAGCTTAGGAGGAACATATGCAATGTATTATAATATTGTGGCTGACAGCACTTGGAAGTCGAGAATAAGATACATTGCACTATTAGAAGGCGAATTGATCCTAAGAATATGTTCCTGGGAGTGAACTTACATAGGTTATGTTTGGTTTGTATTATACGAAAAATGCAGTCAGAAGACTATTTCAAAATTTCCAAGGACCATTAAGGTTCTTTATTACATTATTTGTACTCTGACTAAATATAAAAATAAATAAAACAACGATTAAATAACTTTGTACTTTTAATTATGTAGGTATAGTTACGATACTCAAATCGAAGTCTATTCGCCAGTCATCTTCGTAGAGTTTCTCCAATCCATCTCCAATCTTGTTCTCGTGTTTTTTAGACTTCATGATGAAATCTAAATAAGAATTTATCCAGAAACTAATGAAATAAAAGCTTGCAAACATCTCAGACGAGTGGGTTATGAACACACACATACTCCATAATCATGAGTCTATAATAACTGTAAAAACTGTTTTAATCGATGTATATTAGTAGTACTTACCGTATACAACATGTTTTAACTTCATTAGACTTGAAATTCCAAAGAAAACGGTGAAATTATTCTGATAATTGTCATTAGTGAAAGTCGTAATTATTATGTTGGGAGGCTGTGTGGAAAATGCATTCTGGGAGTTAACGCCAGAAACATGTCGGCAACTGTGTGTTAAGAAATGTTACTGGTATTATGGTCTTTGGAGATGGCGAGATTTTAAGCAAGATTGGCCACAATGGGCTGGCACATGAAAACAACTTAACTTCAAGAAATTCAAGCGTAAACCAACATTTACGTAGGCATAGGGGACGGCTGTTAATGTTGGCTACTCTGTTTTGATCTAGTAACTTATTTAAGCTGTCCCGGACTATATGGAGCAGCATCACTGAGAAATAACAATACATTGTCATACCGTGCCTTTTCTGGCCACAAGATAGCTAACGAGTCATTGAAAAATTTTGGAATAATGGAATGATTTACTCGGTCAAGAAGATGATCTACTGCATGCTTTCATAGGACCAACTGCAGCACTACATACACATTGTCCTGCTGCATCTGTGGTTTCATCAATAGAAATCCATATCTTTACGTGCTATAGTTGATCCCAAACATGACAAATTGCGTCTTGAAAACACTGTTGCAAATAGTTTTTTCGCAATGTGCATTCGTCCGGCACCCGTTTGTGTATTTTTCTAAAAATCTCCGAAGCTGCTTATTATTAGCACCTTAATCCTAGTAGAAGATATTCGGCGGAGCATTCCAAGTTTCTCTCGTAATTTCAACTAAGCGGTGTTATTTCACAACATCCTTCCACCTTTTACACTTACCGTATTGCTTATTAGTCGATATAAAATGGCGAACAAATTACTTGAATGATAAATTGATGGATAGGAGTGAAAATTTACTTTTAAATGTACATGTTTTGGGTAAATTAAGCTATTTTAATTAAAAATCATAAAATAAGTAAGCAAACCCATATTTCAGCGAAAAAAGTATTTATAAGCATTACGCTTACGAATCCGGGCTCTAGTTATAATTAATACATATTCCAGGAGATACTATTTTCCCTTCATCAGCTCTAAGACGTCATGAATATTTCAAAAAGATATAGGCTATAAAGTTACATTAAATAAACAGTGCCCGTGTAACGCGTCAAAACACAAAACACGTTAAGTCTAATGGGATCCCGAGCATTAAAAATATTAGATTAAAATATTCAGCATTTTGTGGTGCTTATAGCCATTATAAAATATACATTAGCTTAGATCACATAATGTCCGTTGTATCTTCAGTAGGCCTATACTTGGTTCTTCTTCATTAAGGGGTTGCAATTAGAAAGACCCTGTTGCCCTTGTAAAGTATGTAACATGAAGAAGGTCTGTATATATTATTCCATTGAGAGTCGAAGTGGGACATCTTTGAATATTTAAAGATAAATCCTAATCAATTATTCTGTCAATACGGGCCAAAAATGAATGAATCCATTTCTACTATTGAATTAGTGTGAGTATGTTTCAATACTATCATTTTTCCGTATCTACCAATCCCATGCTTGCAGGTTCGCTCGTGGCCATGGCAAGTGATTTTTGAAAGGTGACAAAAATCACGACACGCATGTCATACGTTGTTGGCTTGTCAAAGAACCTATTTGAATTCGGTAGGCCGTGTTCATAATGGCAAAATTAATGATGATGATAATTGTTGTTTAAAGGGGCCTAACATCTAGGTTATCGGCAAAATTAATCTCGGGATTTTCCGCCAACGCAAAAGTTCCTCCTTTCTCTACTGGAAAGCGCTATAGTGTCAAGGAGCTTAGATATCTAACCTCCTTGACTTTCATAGAGCTCCAAGGAACATTAAAATTATTTATGTTTCGGTTTTTATAAAAACCTTCCTCAGCCATATCATTCTCATATGGGCCAAAAACACCATAAGGTGCAAGTCAAATAAATAAAAAATATAAAACAATGAGATGATATGTCACTAAAATACTGTTCTCAGGATTTCACAATATGGTGTAACAGAGCCAAATTAAAATGAAAAGAAATTCTTATTAATAATCTATGAATGATCCATATTTATGAAGATCAACAGATCTATCAGATTTATCAGAAGACGTCAATTACACGACCTGCACCTTATGGTGTTTTGGCCCATATCAGAATTCTATGGCTGAGGAAGGTTTTTATAAAAACCGAAACATGTACCATAAATATAGGAACATAAGTTCTTAATAAAAGTAAGTTGTATTGAATAGTGGAAAACAAGTCATCAATTAGAATAAGAATAGAATAAGTCATCAATAAGAATTTCTTTTCATTATAATTTGGCTCTTACACCATATTGTGAAATCCTGAGAACAGTATTTTAGTGACATATCATCTCATTGTTTTATGTTTTTTATTTATTTGACTTGCACCTTATGGTGTTTTTGGCCCATAAGAGAATTCTATGGCTGAGGAAGGTTTTTATAAAAACCGAAACATGTACCATAAATATAGGAACATATGTTCTTAATAAAAGTAAGTTGTATTGAATAGTGGAAAACTAGTCATCAATTAAGAATTAGTGTGTGTAACTGTATGAGGGACAGAGATGGGGTAGGTGTCCAGGGACTCGAATAAGGTACTATCCTAGCATTTGCCTGGAGGGAGTGTGGAAAAGATCTGGGTTAAAACCAATCTCAGGATAGCGCCGGGATTCAAGCCTCCAATCTCCAGACTTGCTGCAGGTGCCCATTGCGGTTGTGCTGTGCAATTTGGCGCGCATGTCTATGCCGTAGGGTATCTCAAGTCCGTCCTCAAGCCACTGGGAACACATGCAGCATGGCGTATATGACCAGGTTTGAAAATGGGCGTCAGGGATCGTCCTATTTCAGATTTGAGACCCATCACGAATTGTAAATGGCATGATGGCTTGTCTTCTGATTCTCAAAAAGACCTTATCCAGCACATTGCCACTCTCAGTTGGATGCTGTTGGGTAATCCAGCCTTTGTTGTGGTAAGATTTCTGTGTTCAATGAGAGCAATTACCTGCTTGCGGATGTTACATTCTTGATGTGCCATTGTTGCCGGTAGAATGACCTACTTGAGTGCAATAAGCGTGGTGGGGTCATCTGCAAACTGATTGGTTTGCCTACTGTTGCTGCTGGCAGAGTGAGAAAAAAAATCGTTCCAAGCGGATATGAACCGGCCACCTTCTGTGAACCTTAATCTGCACCCCCTGGGCTAAAGTGCATCATGAATATGCACTCATAACACACTTAGTCTGTCTGCTACCTTTCAACTCTCTCATATTTAAGGCTGTTCGCTGGAAATGGTGATATCTAATTTCTTCCCACATTTGTAGTTACTCCAGTTATGATAACTTTTACATGGGTAATGTTTCATTGCTCTTGAGTATTGATCTAATAACCACATCATGGTTGCATGAGACAATGCTCATCACTGTACAGTTGGACATAAGATATTTAAGCATGCTCACTTTGTCTCAGCGAGTATATATCAATACAGTTCCCAACATATTAAGACTTTCTTGCCTAAATTAAGTTAAATTGAGATTTAATTTTATGCTACAGTTAGTCATTTGTCCAGACTTACTTATATTATCGCAAATAGGCTCAAGTTATATGGTGGCTACAAATAAAACAAATTATTATAGTTTTTTTGTTGTGTTTTTTTTTCTTTTTCATAAAAACTAGCACCCCTATATATAAAATAAAGATTGTCAACTTTTTTGTACAAGGATATGCTGTAGAAGAATACATATGAATTATTCTCTCTCATTTACAGGTAATAAAATCCAATAAGAGATAAAAATGAGTTTGGTAAGTAAATTGTTTTCAAAGAAGCCTCGTCCAGAGACACAGGGACCCTCTGAAATTGGATTACCCACAAATGTCCACCATGAATTCCATGTGAGCATAAATGCTGAAACTGGACAACTGGAAGGATTACCTGCTTCCTGGATTCAGTTTTTGAACACTCAAATAAGGTAAGTTCCATTTGTTGAATTTCACTTCTGTCAATCTTTTGATATAACAGTCTATTGATTGTAATTAAACAGTTGGGTGTAACTCGGGTAAAGCATAAAATACATGTTTGTTACAGTAAAGAGGAGCAAGATGACAACCCTTATGCTGCTCTCCAGGCTATTAAATTCTATAATTATTCCATGAAAAAAAAGCCTACTGAACCTTTCAAGCCCTTCATTACAGAAGACGTAATAGAAGAAGAATCCGAGGAAATAGAAAAGAATTTAGGTAAGTGTGACCTCCTTATAAGGTCAGTCGGTGGGCCTTACTTGGTCTGCCAAGGTGTGTTCTGTGGGCCATGATAAGTAAAAGTTCAAACCAGCCAGGCAATATATCGCAAAATGTATTTATATTCCCTGTTCTATGACCGAAAGTCATAGCAGTTGTTTGTCATGAGGTCAAAATGTCTGTGTGAGAATTGTTTTTCTTTTAATTTTCTTGGACATACACTTATGTAAATGGAAATTGGTCTACACTATGAAAGACAGGTGCACTGCTACATATGGACATGCAGGATGAGTGCTTAATTGTGATGTGGTGATAGCGCGTGCAGTCAATTCCCAACTGTTTGTTGTTTAACGAGGGGTGCCACTCTTGAGCTGCGGTTGCGTTGAGGTCCATCCGAATGATGTGGCGATCCTCTTCACTGTTTGTCTATCGAGTTAAGCCTGTGTCTGGTCCACGAGTGTGTGTACCTTCATTTGACCACTACTGCCATATAGCTGCCTCCAAGAGTGACGACCTGGAGTCCATAAAGCCAAAAATGTGACCCAAGCCTTGCTGGTACGTACGTGTCCACTATTAGTAAAGGGATGGGACGAAGGTTATGAAAGAGAACCGCCTGACATGTCTGTAGTTATTACAAGTAGTAATTCCTCATAAGTTTTATCACTGTGGGTGGCTGGTGTTGGATAAAAGGCTGTCTACTCAAGGAGCCATGTATATCTGTTGTACCGTTACTCCAGTTTGTAGAGATAACTCGCTCTCACACAGACCAATTATCGGAGCTCTCTCTAAATGTGGCAGTTGTAAACATGCTCTTCTCTGTTGTTGGGGCATGTTCACTACTTAGACTGTAAGCCAACTATGCTACACTATTGTCCGTGTAACTGGAGTTGGTTCCTCCACAACATGGGTGACCTGTATAAGTAATTCAATGGGCCTGAAAATGTTATCCTTTACATACCTAGATGGCATTGTTCCATTTTTGAAAGTATACATAAATGATGCATTCATTCATGGTGATGTTTCCATTTTTATGAGTGCATTCACAGATTTTTCAGGAAAGGCTCACATGTTTGGTGGTCATCCTGTTTATTTTCTTATACTGCATATTCTTGGGTGACAACAGTTCCTTGTATCAGGATATTAACCCATTCCTTGCGTACAGCGGTCAGCGTACCTCGCCGTTTGCATATACATTATGTGATCATAAGTTTCTGGATCCCCCGTTGAAACGTAAGTTTCCCCTAGAGGGCAACGCAGTATCGTCATCTACTGTGTGGAACAGTGGTCGCAGTAGATCACATATAGACTAGCGCAAAACAGCAGAATGGGATGTTTTATGGAACTCGCTAATTTTCAGAATGTTGAAGTGATTGAATGTAAGAAGTCTGTGTGCAAGATTTCCACCTTCGTAAACATCCCTGGTCCGCAAAGTCTGATGTGATGGTGAAGTGGAAACAGGACAGGATGTGTACCGCCCATGTTGATTGCCTGCGAACTGCATCAAATTCCAATGAAATTGAAAAATTGATCTGGTCAGGTTCAATCCGTTTGCCATTGTTTCACCTCGGTGTACCATTGGACTGGTCAGTTGGTATGGCACTCCTCACCAAGACACTGGCTAGTACATGCTGAGAAGTCCAGTGCAAGCCTCCTATGGACCATGAGCAGTGCCAATGTACTACGAGAGCCTGGCAGTTGCCCAGGGAACACCCGGCCCTCACGAGTTTGGTCGCCGCAGCCAGAGCACACACACTGTACACCACAGCATGTTTGTGAGGCCAGTTGATCCAGCCGGACCGCGCAGAGAACACTCTGCTCACAGGGTAAATATGCTGCGAGAAGTGGAGCTGGTCCTCATTCCACTGCTGATCAACGAAAAGAGAGGCCCCTTGATAATGCCGGACGCAGTTTCCGGTGAAACGCCGGGACATAATATCCTGCCTGGACCACAGTCTACAAGCCCGGACAACTTGAACATAGTTATGAACGCCGGCCGTGAAAGCCTAAGCTGTTATATGTTTTGTACTGTTCATGTAACACAAAAATGGCCACAGCTGTTGTGAGATCCAAAAAATAAGTCTGACATGAAGACCAGTGGCAGGGGAATGTTATTAAAAAGGAGGGCAAACATACACTTTGTGAACTGTTAACATTGTACAAGAAAGAACAAAGAAACCACCTTGCAGAAGCTACCAGCTAAAATATTTTTTAAAGTTTACGAATGAGAAACAAAATTAAATTTTCTCAAGTTCCTGGGAGTAAACCCCAAAACCCGTGACACTACAGCCCATGAAGAGCCTAGGCCTACCAGGCGACCGCTGCTCAGCCATTTGGCCTGCAGATTGTGGGGTGATGCGTGGATTTAAAATAAAGTTGCGGCAAGAGCAGAAAAGGAAATGATAGGTAAAATCCAACAAGACAATAATACATGAAAGTTTGATGCTTTTCAGTTGGTCAACACGATTGTACCCAAATGAGATGGGTTATTCCCTAATCCTGAAAAAAGAAATTACATGAGATTAATAAATA
The DNA here is from genome assembly GCA_946902985.2 of Meconema thalassinum. Taxonomy (NCBI): domain Eukaryota; kingdom Metazoa; phylum Arthropoda; class Insecta; order Orthoptera; family Tettigoniidae; genus Meconema; species Meconema thalassinum. The sequence goes on from OX336389.2 coordinate 891,018,512, forward strand.
GTAATAATTAGTAAATCTCATGTAAATTTTTTCAGGATTAGGGAGTAACCCATCTCATTTGGGTACACTTGAGTTGACCGATTGACAAACATCAAACTTTCGTTTACTAAGTCAACACTGAAAATGGCTTCAAACACCATAAAAACAATACATATTGTGCTGCTGTTCTTGATTTACAGCAAGTGTTTCATAACTACAGTATATTAAAAGAGGAAGCTGTGTATACCTCGAGCTTTCGTGAAGGTTGGTGCTGCATGTGGCCCAAGTCTAAGGGACAGTGTGGCTCCAATGAAAGCGGGTCATGTGTGAAAGGATTCATAGATAAATGGAGAAGAGGAAAGAAGAACTTTTGCTTTTCCTCGGAAAACTAAGGTGGACAAAATTTTAACCATAGTGTGGTTTCCACGTACATATATTGTATGCAGCTGGGCTTTACATCATCTTCTGTATCATTTTCTGGAATGAGGACATACACAAAATAAAGGACACAGCATCCATAGTGTCAAAGAGAGATTAGCCAATAAAATTTCCTTATACACATGCCGGTGCAATAGTACACATTCGTCAGAGCTGCGAAAAGAAACAATTCTACAAAGTGGTTGAAATGAAAAACTTTCATGATTTTCACAAGTTTCGAAAACAAGTGTTCAGTGAAATGAACAAGCACGCTACCGGAAAGGCAGTGAGATGGCAGAAAGTCTGAGTGATTAAGACAGAAACTGGAGGGGCAGAGAATATTTTTGTGAAGAATATTTACGACAACAATTTTAAACCAGTTGGTCCGAAACCTAAACAAAAGAGGCCTTCTGCTCAAGTACATGCAACTAGAGAAGGCTTACTAGCAGAACGATCGACGTTTGATTTACTAAAAAGAAAATGCTCTAGTCATATTTCTGTAGTTACTTTACTTCACTTGGTATGGCAGTTTGTCTTAATATTCCGTATTTTATCCTTTGCGCTGTTGTATGTAATTAAGATAGAAATGATTAGCGATAACAAACCAGGTTTAAAAATTCGTCAGTCTACAATGCGACTCTATTTTCCAGATAAATAAATGTTTTGCTTCAAATAATTATATTATTCCAGTATTTCAGAATTGCTAATGTTTGGTGCTTTGATCTGATCAATCTTCTGTTGTCACAATTGTCCTCTGTAAGTCTTTAGAACCATGTCTGTTCATTCTGGATCCTATTTTGAAGAAAGTTCAAATACAGAACTATATGAACTTTCTCTTAAGATACTTCTACACCAAATAACTCCCACTTGACAAAGCAGAACTAGCTTAATATGGAATTAAGATAGTTAAGTACGGTAGTGATTACTTCAATCTTAAGTCCACTGATTTTCAAGATTTTTTTTCTCTAATGAAACCTTTACTATTCAGAAATCAAAAACAGATTGACAAAACAACAATCATCGAACAATTCTTTGTGATTATTCACAAAGTAAATTTTCTCCAGCCTCTCCTGTAAATTTGTGTTTTTGGACCTAATATTTCTGTTCTAAGGTGGCAATATGATATACAAATACACACATCAAAAAAAGTTTTGCATCACCTCGGTTCCCAGATCTCCGGCATATAGACGTTGACTGTGTATATTGTATCCAAGATACAGTCCCTTTGACTGTTCATAGATGTCACTAAAACTGCTCAAAGATGTAAACAACCATGCATGAGCAGGGCCTATTAGACGGAGGGGGTACGACAGCCGATCAGTTCCAGTCATTCCACCAGGACGAAGGTACGCTGCTCATGTTGTGTGTAGTTCTACCATGCCTAGAAGGTCAATACCGCAGTTCGATCGCGTCCGCATTGTTACTTTGTGTCAAGAAGGGCTCTCAACAAGGGAAGTTTCCAGGCGTCTCAGAGTGAACCAAAGCGATGTTGTTCGGACATGGAGGAGGTACAGAGATACAGGAACTGTCGATGACAGGCCTCGCTCAGGCCGCCCAAGGGCTACTACTGTAGTGGATTGCCGCTCGGAGGAACCCTGACAGCAATGCCACCATGTTGAATAATGCGTTTCGTTCAGCCACAGGACGTCGTGTTTCAACTCAAACTGTGCGCAATAGGCTGCATGATGCGCAACTTCACTCCCGACGTCCATGGCGAGGTCCAGCTTTGCAACCCCGACACCATGCAGCGCGGTACAGATGGGCCCAACAACATGCTGAATGGACCCCTCGGAATTGGCATCACGTTCTCTTCACCGATGAGTGTCGCATATGCCTTCAACCAGACAATCGTCGGAGACGTGTTTGGAGGCACCCTGGTCAGGCTGAACGTCTTAGACACACTGTCCAGCGAGTGCAGCAAGGTGGTGGTTCCCTGATGTTTTGGGGTGGCATTATGTGGGGCCGACGTACGCCACTGGTGGTCATGGAAGGCTCCGAAACGGCTTTACGATACCTGAATGACATCCTCCGACCCATAGTGCAACCATATCGGCAGAATATTGGAGAGGCATTTGTCTTCATGAACGACAATTCTCGACCTCATCGTGCACACCTTGTGAATGCGTTCCTTCAAGATAACGACATCGCTCGACTACAGTGGCCAGCATGTTCGCCAGACATGAACCCTATCGAACATGCCTGGGATATGTTGAAAAGGGCTGTTTATGGACGTCTTGACCCACCAACCACTCTGAGAGATTTACGCCGAATTGTCGTTGAGGAGTGGGACAATTTGGACCAACAGTGTCTTGATGAACTTGTGGATAGTATGCCACGGCGAATACAGGCATGCATCAATGCAAGAGGACGTGCTACTGGGTATTAGAGGTAGTGGTGTGTACTGCAATCTGGACCACAAATGCTGAAAGTCTGGCTGTATGATGGTACAACATGCAATGTGTGGGTCTCATGAGCAATAAAACGAGCTGAAATGTTGTTTGTGTTGATCTCTATTCCCTTTGTATTTAACGGTTCCGGAACTCTTGGAACCGAGGTGATGCAAAACTTTTTTTGATGTGTGTATTTCAAGAATGTTCTATTCAGTGATCCAGGTTCCTCTTCTTAGTTGGCTTTAATGTCATTGTTTGCATGAATAAGAATTTTTATATCTGGTAGTTACTGGAAGTATGTTCTAGAGCAGAGATCTCCAAACTTTTTAGCTTAAGGGCCTCACTGACTCCTCCACTAAGGGCCAAGGCAGCTATCTCATCTTACCAACATACTGTTAAGCCCAAAGTTTCGCTGCAAATAATTGACAGTGGAAAGTTACAGCTGTGACATAAGATTTTACAGCATGGTAATAAAATACTAAATATGAAATCATTACCAGTAATCATAATTCTAATGATTAATTTCATTATCTGAATCACCCCTGTGTGTCACATACTAAGTTTTTAAATCATCAATTACAGTTAAAATGTAATGTGACATTCATTATGAATATCAGTTATTTTGTTTCTTAATTAATCGTTAAATAGAACATCAAATTATCAAATTTACTAACATTGTACTCAAAATGAGCTATGCCAGGCCGGATTGGTGGTGCTCGCGGGCCGTAGTATGGAGAACCCTGATCTAGAGTATTGCCATATAGCTTACAACACCTGCCAGTATAAAAATGAAATCTGTTCATTGAACTGTGGATTTTTGTGGAAGTATTCTTATGTTGAAAATTGCATATTTCAGGTCATAATAAAAATGAACTTTCATGGCAGAGTCGAGAAAGTAGTACAAGTGACGAGGCTGCACCAGCCATAATAACGAAGAAACCACCACCTGTCCCTCCAAAGAAACCAGCTAGGAATACTATCAAAGTGCGTATCTTCATTTTTCCCTCTATAATAGTGATTGAAGTGTTCTGAAATATTTGTTTCTACTTACATTATTATAATTGTGATATTTTCAGGTATATGAGGTCTTGTTGCTCATTTCTATTGATTTTTTAATCTCCATACTTCTTGTTATAATGGGTACGGTGCCGAATTTTACCTTTTGGTATCCTTCCTTCAGAATTATTCCTGTAAATAAAGTTATGGTATATTGGAGGAACATTTTTTCCGAGTTTGTGGACCATGGTTTAGTAGGGTTTGAGTTTCCCAACATTTCAGAGGAATCTCTCTCTGGCATCGGCTGTGAGCAGGAGTGGAGTCTCATGTGTGATGGTCGTTCTCTGTGTGGTCTGCCACTTGTCTGTGGGAAGCTCATCACTGACTGGCGGGGTAGACCGTGGCCTGACATAGGGCATACTTGCCTTGTTTGGGCCACATTTTGCTCCCAACTTCTTGATACGAAGGCTGATCGGAATGTAAAGGCACAATAATTTTTTTCCCTAAAAGTTTAATAGGTAGGCCTACCTGTATTTAGATCGTAGGCTTTCGCGGCCGGTGTCAAGTTTATTATCTAGGCTTACAGGATGGAGCCGCGTGGTGTATCTGTGTTTGTTTCCCGACGTTTCGGCTGTCATTGCAGCAGCCTCAATCATGGGTGGGTACGAGCGGGTGTCCGTTCTCACACTGACGGTTATTGCCAGCCGGAGGTACCTGCTTGCCTTGCATTGATGGCACGCTGCTCCCTGATTGGTCCGCGCCCATGCCAGTCGCGTGCTAGGATAACTTTCCGAAAAGTTTTATAGGTAACAAAACCAAACAAATCACAAATGAACTCACATCTTTGACCTACTTTTTTCTACATAGTCACCAACTTTCTCAACACATTTCTGCCATTGTGTTACCAGTTTCAATATGGCCTGTTCGTAGAAGTCCGTTGGTTGGTGTATAGCCATCTGCGGACTGCTGATTTCACTTCCGCATCTGTCGTAAAGTGTAGGCCGGCCAGGAATTTCTTCATTGGACCAAACAGATGAAAGTCCGACAGTTCCAGGTCCGGACAGTATGGTGGATGATGGAACACCTCCCACCTAAATTGGGCGATTTTCTCAAGAACAGTAGCAGCAACATGGGGGTGGGCATTGTCATGAAGTTTGACACCGTCAGCATTAATGTTGTAGGGTTTGTCACGATGCAACTTAACCAAAGGTTTAATTTAGGCTGCAGCATTCACAGTGGTCCCGTGTTCAGCAAAGTCTACCAATAACACACCACACACATCCCAGAACACTGTTACAAGCACTTTACTAGCAGATTGAGTCACTTTGAATTTTTTTCGTACTGGGGAACCATCATGTCTCCACTCCATAGACGACTGCTTGGTTTTGGGCGTGTAGTGGTATGCCCATGACGCATCACCAGTGATGATTCCTTTCAGAAAGTCGTGCCCTTCTGTGGCGTAACGTGCTTAGTGATCCAAGCTTGACATCATTCGCTGACCCTTGTGGTTGTCTGCCAGGTTTGCCATGCGCCAACGTTCGGGAGACTGAACATGGCAGTTGAAGAAGAAGAGTACCGTATATACCCGAATGTAAGACTAGGTTTTTTCCCACTTTTTGTGTTATACAAATTTGGGGTCGTCTTATATTCAGGGTACTAAAAAAAAAAAAAAAAAATTTCCAAATTATTATTATTATTTGCAAAGTAGTATGTGGTGTTGGCATCTTGTAACTCACAACAAATCAATGCGTTAATGAAGATTAAAATATGGTTTGTTATGTTTAATTACCATGCATATACGAATAGAGCAGTAATTGAGTGATCAACGTATCTTAATTTAATAACGTCTCCCATTCTTGAACAAAGAAATTATAGAGTATGTCTTGGAAAAAGCGGGCAGAGGGATTTCCGATAACACGAGACTTTAGAAGAATGAAAGCACGACCTTAAGGGCATACATTGTGCAAGTTATGAGTTAGCGAGTATTTTTTTGAAAAAATCTGTAAGAGGCAGTTGATAACTAGGCCTCGTCTTATATTCGGGGTCGTCTTACATTCGGGTATATACGGTACTTATTAGAGATGCCGTTTGCACAGTAGGCCTATATTTTCTATCCCTGCAGAGTTGTCTTAATAATAGTAATAATAATAAAGGAATTTCAGATACACCCTGTATTTACTTGGTAACAGTTGGAAGGGTCCCTTTAGACGCCTGCCGTGGTGTGTGCGACACTTGTCCGTCGGAGATCTCACTAGCTCCCCAATCTCGTTTGTTGGCCTGTGCATGGTCTTCACGCCATGAATAGTTAAGTTTACCTATACGGTCAGTCACATAAGTTGGTGATGGAGAAGTTCGAACAGACAGCCTCCCTAGTTTACCAGAAACCTATTCACACAGACTATTACTTTCTCAAAATTTCAAAACACCACTTGAGACAGAAATACAGAGTAATCCATATGCTAACTGGCTCGAGTTCGTGAACCTCATCTTGTGAATGAGGAGTTGAATCTCCTCGTGTGTGCCAACTGGTATGATTGTAAAGTAATTTGGTGAATATGTCATCCCAGGCTAGCAACCGGGCAGTGGGAAGAATGGCTGCTGACTACTACTTACCTTTCTTAAGTCAAAAAGTGACATCCTAAGATTTGCTGGAGACATATTATAAAAGAGGTATTTAATGTAGAGTGCTATCCAGGCATTCATGTGGATTATTTGAGTTGGGAAAGTAGAATAGAGGGAGCAGGTGCATGAAGAAGTGGTGGAAGTGCATGAGGGAACAAATAACCTGGCATCAACTTCATCTTAGAATTTAGTGACTTACAAAATGTGGTACTTGATTGCTATAACAAATTTTTGAAAGCCAAAGTGGTGGCTGGTGGGATTTAGATCATAAAATCCGAGAACTGAATGAAAATTTTAAATGGGTTTGCAGGAAGCAAAGGGCACTGTTCGTAGATCCAAATGGGTGGTATTGATGGCCTTCATCTGAACAGGTAAGGGTCAGCTTTTAAAGAAAGTGGTGAAATCTTGTGTGGTAGGAAACTATGGAATCTGATAAACTGTAGAAGTGTTGTAATCAAGGAAATAGAATTTGGCAGCTTAGTTGAAATTACAAGTCCAAATATAATGATGGGAATGAGTTCTGGATGGGGAAGTTTTGCCCCGGGGGTATAGAATTAACTGGAGGGCCAGGGGTACAAGAAGAGATGGAGTTTTTATGTTAGAATATTCTGTAAGCCACTTGACAGTCAGAGAAGAAAATGTTGGGGTTTAGGATTTGTACAAAAGACATAGGAAATGTAAGTATTGTAGGGCTATACAGGAATGGGAGACAAGGGGAGATAATGTTATTGAATTTACGTCCCATTTAACAACTGCGGCTTTTAGATGCGCCGGGATGCCGGAATGTTGCCCTGAAGGAGATCTTTAACATGCCAATAAATCTGCTGACACGACTCCCTTGCATTTGCGCACCCTCAAGTGCCAACTGGCTGTGCCAGGATTCGATCCTGCAATCTTGGGCACAGCAGGCGAGAACGTTACCGCTAAGTCACGCAGCCAGCTACGAGGGGAAGAGGATGGCAGGCTGATGGGAAACTTATTGAAATGTGTGGTAGATGTTGAAAGAGCAGAGAGGGGTATCATTGTAGGTGGAGATTTAAATCTGCCAATCATAAATTGGAATGTCAGAGTAGATCCAAATGAGCATGATGAACTATTGGTAAATAAATTAATGTGGGAGGGGGGGGGGTTATGTGCAGTAGTAAATGGATTTAAAAGAACAAAATATTTACTGAATGTATTCCTTATCAAACCAGAAAATAGATGGTCAAATACCAAGGTTATTGATGGGCTGAGTGACCATAAGGAAGTTGTGATAGAGTGAGGAGAATGGTGAAGGGAAATTGAAAAGGTTGCAAAACTGTACTATAAAACTGATACCATAGGAATGGGGATCTATCTGGGCAGTAAATGCAATGATTAGATAGAAGGAGGGGTACATTTGGGCATCCTTTGGGAAAAGCTGAAAGAAACTGTCCAGGAGTGTGGGAAATGTTTTGTGTCTGATCCACTGTATTATATAAAGGTGGTCGGGAAATGTTTTGTGTCTGATCCACTGTATTATACAAAGGTGGTCAGGAGGCTAAAGAGAAGTAGGTTAGAAAGTGTCAGGATAAAGAAGAAAAAGTCACTTGGATTTAAAATTGTTAAGAAAAGAATTGAATATGGTAAAGAATGAAGCCAAGAAAATTTTTATGGGAATATCAGTTGCAGAGGGACTAAATCAAATTTCAAGGAGTTCGGAGAAGTATGTAAAGTGACATTCGTACCATAATGAGGGTGCATAACACTATGCCAGATATTGAAGGGGAAGATGGAAAAATGTTAGTAGAGGAAAGAAAAGTCTGAGATGTTCAATGGAGTATATAGCAGAGTAGTTGGGATTGAAGGGGAGGGAATGAAGAATATATAGAGGGAGAGGGAATGGGCAAGGGTAAAAAGTTAAGTTATATGAAAAAATACACCTATAGGGCTCTAAAGGTGCTAGGAAGTGGAAAAGCTGATGGGATAGATGGAGTTTGGCTGAAGGTTATTGGTTGGAGCCTTGTGAAATATCTATACCGTATTTGATTATTGCATCAATAATGGGGTAGTGCCATAAACAAAAGAAAGGTAGTTTTAGTATAGTTCGTCTACTGTAAGTTGGCACTTCATTGACAGCTAGGGTTGCCAACATTCATAAGGAAAGACTCAATTTATAACCTGTAGTCCATACAAATATATACAGGTTTTAATCACATCTAAGTTTTTCAGGTTATTTTTTTGCTTGTCCCAGTAATTGTGAATATATTGGCAACATAATTCTGTCTGACAGACTGAGAAGTTGCATTATCAAACTGAACAACCACGTGCTCGTGGCATGGGTGTGCGGTTGGTAATGGACGCTTTACCGTGTTCATCCGACTGCAAATAACGTGATAATTATATTAAATAATAATTATAATTGATAATATTGCGCAAAGTCTAAAAGTATTATTTTCATTTGAACGCGTGTTTACTTTTCAGATACATTTATAGTGGTTATCTTAAATGTTGAGTAAATATGTAGCCTGAGAGGTCTCCAGGTGGGACATCTTTGTTTTGACCATAGAGTCGGAAGCAGATACGGAATTTCTTGTTCAAGATATTTATTTTATTTCTCTCTTTTTGAAGCTAAAAGAAAGGCAGCAGAACTATTGCATGGTATCCACAGGCAGGAAAAGTCAGGAAAAGTCAGGAATTGGGGTTTTGGTCAGGAAAAAGTGTGAAAAAATGGTGTGAGTCAGGAAAACATGGCGAAAAGTATTAGAAAGTCAGGAATTTTATATTAACCATACAGTATTTTGTGTTTTACAGCCATATTTTGATGTTAAGCTTACTAGTTCAACTAATCTCGGAAGATAAAAAGCAATAACTCACTGTACATTATAGAAAGTTTCCATTTTTACAGTACATCATAGTAAAAACCCTTTTTACCTATGTTTTGTATGCTTTTTTGGTGTTGGCATAGGGGTGTGGCGACCCCATCACTATAGTTTAGGACCTAAACTTTCGGTTATTAAGTACTTTGATTTATGTATTATTGCATTATAATTTAATTTATTTTGTATTTTAAATGAATAAAGAGGCAAACGTTGGGCAGCTATGGAGATGGTGGAGGCTGCAAATAAGAAAGATATATATATTTGCTCAATAAACCTTTTTTCCGATGTTACGATGACTTCACGAGTCAGGAATTTTGTTGAAAAATGGTCAGGATAAGTCAGGAAAATTGACATTGAAAATTCTGTGGACACCATGTATTGATTTCCCCAAGGACTTTGCCCTGGTGAATAATTTTCATATTTATTTGTGCAAAAAATTAGGCCTAAAATATGAGTTGTTGTGTAGGCCTAAAAGTTAACTTACATGGTGAAATTTTTCATACGTTTTATTTTAATATCAGTCCAACAGGTCAAGTAATGATCTTATCGTCTTAAGGACATCTTACACCATACCTTAGTAAGCATTTTCCTTAAGCTGTGAAATGATGAGCCTAAAAAATAATCACTCTAATATTTAAGTTATCAGCTGCTGTGTCACAGCGTGCCCAATGATGCAACATTCTGTCAGCGAGTCGTCAGTGGGTTTTAGGTGTGCTGTTAGAACTATTATTTGATAAATGCCACAAAGAAATACAAGTTTCCTTTAAAAAGGGCAATGAATTGATATTGCGAGATGAATGTAGGTTTAGGCAACTCCTAACAGCTATTCACCCCTTGACGGAATACAGCGGCCATTGCTGGCTGCCATGTGGGTGATGGCTCATGGCTAGAATGCACATGGCACGGCGGATTGATCTATTCAGTAGAACTGTCAAAAAAGTGCAAACTTACAATAGACGAACTCTAATACATGTTTTCATAGGAGAAGGGGAGAGGAGCGACAGTGGCTGGTTAGCTTAACATGGATTTTATGCGAGAGGGCAGAGCCTGTCTGTGGGTATCACTGTAGGTTTGGTAGTACAGTGGAACCTCGTTAGTATGTTTTTCAAGGGACTGAAAAATTTGAACGTCAAAAGCGGGAAAACGTACTAATGGAAATGATAATTAAACCTCATTAATTTGTTTCAGTAAGGGAAATGTTAAAAACGCGTTAATCAGAAGTACTTTCTATACCTGTTATGTAGCAACCCTCGCCCGCTTGTTGGCAAGGAATGTTATCTCAGAGCGATCGGTCTCACATTCCACTAGGGGTGGACACAGAATGCTTTCAGGGCTGACGAAAATGCGATCGCAGTAAGCCATGCGCGGCGCCGCGCGTGCTACTGTCTTACTTTTAAGAGTCGCCTATACCTGTTAAGTCGCAACCCTCGCCTGCTTTTTGGCAAGGAACGTTATCTCAGAGCGGTCTCACATTCCACTAGGGGTGGACAAAGAATGCTTTCAGGGCTGACGAAAATGCGGTCGTACTAAGCGATGCGCGGCGCGTGCTACTGTCTTACTTGTAAGAGTCGCCTATACTTGATAAGTCGCAACCCTCGCCCGCTTTTTGGCAAGGAACATTATCTCAGAGCGGTCGGTCTCACATTCCACTAGGGGTGGACAAAGAATGCTTTCAGGGCTGACAAAAATGCGATCGTACTAAGCGATGCGCGGCGCATGCTACTATCTTACTTTTAAGAGTCGCCTATACCTGTTAAGTCGCAACCCTCGCCTGCTTTTTGGCAAGGAATGTTATCTCAGAGCGGTCGGTCTCACATTCCACTAGGGGAGGACAAAGAATGCTTTCAGGGCTGACGTAAATGCGGTCGTACTAAGCGATGCGCGGCAAAATGTGCGACGTGATAAATGAGGTACTTTTACATTATTGTCGTCAGATAAGAATCGGGACTTGAAAATTACGACGTGATATGCGATAAAACGTACTAATGAGGAACGTGTTAACGAGGTTCTACTGTATTTTGTAGAGCTATTTGTCTTATAGATTTGGATCTGATGATGCTCGCTTGACGAGCAAAACATGTCAGCCCTTAGTTTTCTCCCTCTTCTGTAGTCCATAACAATAAATACGGTATATTATATATCATGCAATACCCTACTCCACTGACTCATATCGTTTAGCGAGTTATCTGAAACAAGACAAAAATTTCAAATCATGCCTAATGCCAGTACAATTAGGAAGCTCGCTAAATGATTCAAGAAAACTGGCTCCGTAAATAATAAAAAAGTTAACAGTCAACAAAAATTAGATGAGATCGTTGTCCATTCTTTCATCAGAAGATGTCAGGTGTGTGTTACAAGAGAGGGAGGACATTTTCAGCATTGGCTATGAGCACTGCAAGTACACATTATTGAACATGTTTGGTAAAAGTGCGTGCCACCACCAGCTGGACCGTGTGCGCGCACCCGCTATTAGTGCCAGTTAAAGCCGGCTTAGCTTGCCGTATTCTTCGGAGCGCACAAAGATAATGACAAGTTAGGATGACTTGTTTTGCTCGTCAAGCAAGCATCATCAAATCCAAATATACAAGACAAAATAACTCTACAAAACACTACCAAACCCAAAAACCCATCCACAAACTGTCACTGCCCTCCAAAAGCAAATAGCATGGCAAAAGCTTGGCAACTATTACTGATAAATACCTAAGCAATAATAATCATGTGTTTTTTTTTTGTTTTTTTTTTTTTTTTTCGCATATCAGAGTAATTGGCACTGCATTGTGTTGACCGACTGAAAAGTTGCAGTATCAATTGCCAATAGGGCAACACTGAGAAATGGCTTAAAAACTCTCTATCCACAGTGTTAACTCGTCAACAGTGGGTAATGAAATGATTAATAGTGACAATACATTGCCGAATTTTTCTCGCACGACACTTCACAGATTTTTCAAAGCTCTCAAATTTAAGTTTATATCGCATTGTCACCAGCCACTACTCCACCATGTGAGCTTAGACTATTTGTGGGTGATTTATTTATGTAGAGGGTGGCAAAAGAAATGGTAATGACTGTGAAATACTGCTGGACATGTTAAAAAACTTGGCAGATAGAAATGGTTTGATGGTTAATCTTTGTAAGAGCCAGGTGGCCCAATCTGTATACAGTATATGAGAGGTAGAAATATGTGTACCTTATCCCACATAATTTGAGAGTCAAGGTAAACAACTTCTATCACATGTGTATCAAAATACTACCCGGGTAATAACATCCGGTCAACTGCCTGCTCACGTCTGCCAGGATGTCATTCCAAGTTCTAAAAAATTGAGATTTGATAGTTATTTCCGATGAAACATCTCGCACGGTATATCAGTTTGTTAAAGGTAGCATGTTCTGAAACATACGAAGCTTCGAGTAGGCTTTAAGGTTTTGAATGATAATAATTGGATAATCCCTTCAAAAAAGCATCCTTGCTGGATTCAATACTCATATCATTCCATACTTAAGCAGAAACATGTCCCGCATTTACCCTCGTCTGATCTGTATAATAAATAGACCATCCCTTCTCACAAAATTTTCATCCAAATAACGCTTCCTTTCCATACACAATTTCCTTCCTTTCGATGAGTAGTGGCTGGTGACAGCGCAATATAAACTTAAATTTGAGCGCTTTGAAAAATCTGTGAAGTGTCATGCGAGAAAAATTCTAGATTGTAGGCATTTCTTTCTTGAGAAAAAATTAAAGAACTTTCCTGCGAATTGCATCCTTTGTAAAGGCATCATACTTGCCCAGCAACTGCACTTTGTTGTGGGTTTTACTGGGCAAAAGAAATCTTCCCGCACTTTTCAGCTCTCTTCGTGCACAATAAATACTCGCTACAGAAATGCCCATAGCCTCGGTTACTAACTTTGTCACTTTTTGGTGTGTGCTACCAGGATTTGCCCTACAAAAGTCGTTAAAAATATACAGTATACACGACTAACATGTAGGATTGATGTCTGCGGGTGGAACTGTACAGTGTGACATCATAACATCTGCTGTTCCCATGGCTGGACTTCCTCCCTCCGGGAACAAGATGAAACACGCATTACCTGACATTAAAACTATATCCAAGGGGATTATCTACGTGATTATTTAAAGAGAATAAAACAAAATAAAACATTGTACATTTGCCATACTGACCTAAAGTTAAAGCCAGTTTGATACGGTGTCTGTAATATTTCAATCAAAGGTAGACTAGTGTGCTCGTATAGGTAAGAGCTCTTCTTCGCGGCTCTGGCGTGTTGTCATTGACTATCAACTTACATGGGATAATGTATAGGAGTACTCTTGGGAGGAGAAGTGATTGGGAAAAACTGCAGATATTAGAGCAACTTTTCACTGGCTAACACATATAGACGAGATTCTAAAGAAGACATAAATCTTTGCATATGGCTATGAGGGTGCTTAAGGGGGCAGGTAGGAGAATAAGAGAGAAGGCTTATTTATTATTGGTAAGACCTCAGTTGGAGTAAGCTTCAGCAGGAATTGGAAGGGGTTCAACGTTCGACAGCTAGGTATGTGATGGGCCGTTGAGGACTAGCAGTGTTACTGTAGTGTTAAAAATTCAGGGGTGGGAAAATTTGGCAGGCAGTTCAATGCGGATTGGATTAGGGGGGAAATGTTGATTAACAGGTGGGCACCGCATTTCAAATTAGCAACACCAGCTCTCCCATCGGGCCATGACTCTGTCTACTTGCAATGCAATTATGCAATTACCGATTTCTTGGAATTTCACTTCCAATGGCCGACTTTTCCACATTTCGTAAATAATTACCTTCCATGCACAATTTCTTCTTGGCAGTCCTACTTTGGGTTAGCATTTAAAGTACTTTAAAGGGCTGTATTCTTGCTACTTAATTTATAATGCCTAAGGAGAAGAGAATTGTTAGTGATGCATTGAAAGCATATGTACATGGGTTTCATGACTTTTCAGCATATGGAAATGTTTTATTTTGAAAATATTGTAGCACGGTGGCAACCACAACCAAAAAGTAACACGTTCAACAGCATCTTCAAACGACGAAACATAGTAAATTGAAAGAGGTAAACTTGAAACAGAAACACCAGCCTATTGTAACCACAGCTTTGGTTAAATCTGGACCAAAAAAAGAAAATTCAATGAAGACTTGAGTAAAGCATTTGTCTTGGCAGACAAAATAACAACAACAACAAATAACAAGAACTTAGTTCGATTTCTGCAGGAGTATACGAAACAACCCGTCCCAGATGAATTACGAAGAATTACGTTCGTGAGCTTTATAAATTTATAGTAGGTAAACTAAGGGAAAATGGCTGATGGAAAATATATTTGGGTCTCTCGACAAAACAGACTTGGATCAAGGATATTCCAGAGGTAAATCATACCTACAGTAGACTCTCGGCTATCTGGCCTAATGTGGCGGAAGGTCAAGTCGGATGGGCCGGTGTTCTGTATTCTCTCTTCCGATCCAAGCCGTACCATTATCCTTACCTTTCAACATCGTTTTTCTTACTTTCATTCCACTCCCACTACTTTAGGCAGCACACCACTTTTCAATTTCTGCTCGATTTTTCTTCCAGTCTCCAACTGTACTTTTTCCTACCCCTAACTCCAAAGCAATAGTTTTGGCCGTTACCCCAGAATCTAGTCGCTATATAGCACATAGTTCCTCATCTATAGTCACTACAACTTTTTGTCGTTTATCACCCATTTCGCAATCTTTCTTTAAAATACTGTACAACAGAGTGCACAAAACAACAATTTACGAACATACGCACTTTGAACTTTCGATAAACAACTGATGGAACAAAGAACACAGAGTTGCTAACAGCTGCTCTCTACGTGTGTTCATTGTTGTTTGTGAACTCTGAAAGAGGGCTTCTGTGTCCCGTTTGTTAAAGAGTTTTTTCCAATAACATATTCAATACATACATATTAACAATACCGTACTGTACTTAATAATTGTGGCTCCACATGTGCCAGAAATACAAGATGTGCATAAAATATTTCGAAATACCACATAGGGTTCTAGCAGGAGCCTGCTTGTTAAAGCTTTGGAAAAGTATTGGTACAGTATTAAGTAGGCCGGATAGCCGAGAATCTACTGTATTAAGTATGGATATTACCAAAGGCGAATCACTTTACAGCTGCATTTTTCAATGATGCACTTTATTTTTTGTGGCGATGAGGCATCCTTTCGATCCTATTCTGATGCTGCACCTTACATGTGCAAAGCCATAGATCATTGGAAATTATGTGCCAAAACGGTCCACGTCACATATGTGGCACATGGGACTCTGAGTCGCTGAAGCAGTCAGGGCTTCCTTTCCTGAAATAAATGTTTTGATCTCTACAGTGAAAAGTGTGTCCTGAAGGCTCCACATTGCAAGAAGTTTTTTTTTTTTTTTGGATACAGTTGGTGATGTGATGCTTACACCTTCATCGGTTCATACAAGATGGGGAATGTGGCTTGAAGCTGCTGCCTATTATGCCAATTACTTTGAAGTAGTAAAAGAAGGTAGATGAAGACTTTGATTAAAGAAACTCAAGAAGTCTGGAGCAAAGATGGTATTTGTGAGCAACTTACATTCATTTGTTCCAGTTTGATATGCATACCATCAGCCATCAAGAAATTGCATGAAGAAAGACTGTCTCTTTACATTGGCATTGCCGAAGAAGTTGAACATTCCCTAATGAACCTATCTAACCAAGTTTTCATGGAAAAATTGCAAAGTGTAGTGCTAAAGAAAAACTCTGGTTTCCTAAAACTTAGAAACAATTATGATGTTATCCAAGTCAAAGAAAAACTTGAAGGTGCATTGATACTGAAGTCTCTGATTTCATTAAGTTGGAGTATGCTCCAATTGTGTCATGCGATGTGTAGAGAATGATTTCTCAATAAAGAGCTATTTTAAGAGAAAATAGACACAGGTTTGTGTTTCAGCACCTGTTACATTATACTGTGATGAAGTGAGTTGTGAATTTCGTTTACAAACTGGAGCATTTTATTATGGTAAGGTATGTCAATTTTTGTTATTTTGGCGATGTTTGAAGTGTAGCATTCATTTCTTATGATATAGATTGCTAATTGATATCAGATGTATGTTTGTTATTCGTGCATATTTTGACAATATTAAGTACATATTTATCCAAATCCTGAAATGCAGTGGAGTGAGCACACTCTTTCTATTGGTCATGCTAAGACTGCAGAGCTACAGTAATAGCTAACAGTGGAATGTTGTAACTTATTAATTTGGTTGGAAAGCTTTTGATGTGTTTAAATGTACAGTGCACTCCCAATATTTCACAGGTGGTTAATTTGCTTTGCATTTAATTTGCTGGCTTACCAGAGTGCGTTTGTTTAAGTTATAATTACAACATTTGTCAGAGAACTTAAAGCCTTGTGATATACATTACTTGCATTGTGAATAATACTTCCTAAACATATGCTTTGTATACACCAGATGAATCAGGAGCCCCTAATAATATTGTTTAATGCCTGAATCCCGTGAGGTACTTATGCATTGCAAGCATATCTCGCAAAACGATACTGTACACTGTTAATTTACCTTCCGATGTTCACATAATTTGATGTACCTACAGTCAATTATTATAGTGAAACATATCATCTGAGTTATGATGTCGTGCCCAGTGGCTGGGTATCGCAAAACATGAAATTAACACTTAAACTGCGATATAGTGACATGGAGAACGTTTGAAACAACGAACTGGAGGAGTTACATACTCGAAGAGGTTCTTAAAACAAGCCTCCATCAAAGCAGAGGTGTAGTGCATGTGGATAACCACTGAGTTGTCAATTAATAGACCCGAGGAGTGAAGGTTTGAATCCCCCATCGGGTTAAATATTTGTACAACGTTCTGACGCTTCAGTGCTACAATCATATGTCATTGTCAGTCACCGCTATTACAGTGTTTGTTCACTGTCCACTCTGTACTGCTATACTGTTGGATTGAAGTTACTTCAGTCGTTCGCCACGTGTTCGACGGACAAATACACTGGCATGCTTCTTGTTTACGAGGAGGCAAGAGGGAATTCATTGCAGACACTCAAATCTGTATTTGGAAAGATTCCAGACAGGCTACATCCAACTGCATATACTGTCCGCAGTGTTGTATGACGTTTATGAACAACAGGGATACTTCGGACCATACCTCCTGTCTGAGAGGACCCTTACGTCTAGTGAGAATGAGGCTGCTGTTATTGACACAGCTCGCAATAACTCTCACATGAGTACAAAGGCAATTGCACAATAGGAGAACATCAGACAGTTGTCCGTACTACAAATATTGCAAGTGCATAAATATCACCCCTACCATCTACAGCTAAACCAGGAACTCCACGGGGGAGATTTCAAAGCTCTGACTAATTTCTGTCAGTGGCTGTTAGGAAATGTGGAAGATGATGGCAGCATTTGAATCGAGATTCCACAATAATTTTACCGTTAACCGCCATGACATGCACTATTGGAGTGCTGACAATCTTCACTGGGTGTGACTGGCCACCTATCAAGTGATATGAGAAGTGAATGTATGGTGTGGAATCTTGTGTGATCGCCTTATTGGACTATATTTTATTGAGGGCATTTTGACAGGCGCACGCTATCTACACACTCAATGCAGGGTGTCGAGTGATACGGGAAATACGGGAATTACACGGGAATTTTAGTGACCCCGGAAAAGTACGGGAATTATACAGGAAATTCGCACTTGATACGGGAAATCTTGAAAAGACTCATAATGCCTGACTTCTTAGCCCCCGAACGCTCGGTAGAGTCCACCCGCTCAGTCTTCTATTTTGCCTGCAGACCGTGCTGCCACCCGCAATTTGCACCACCGATAGAGCGCTAAGCAGGATGAGATCCCAGCCAACGTCGAATGCATGCTTTGCCTGGCCGACCGCCGGCCGTACCCGCTCCACGCGCCGCGCTCTTTGCTGACAATGACATGCAGGAATCAGTCCGCATTGTTATTCAGAGGAGACCTGGGTTTCTCAACAAGAGCAGCCCTTAAAGAAGTTAACTGCTTAAGATCTCAGAAAATTCCAGACGGGGATGTGCTGCAATTTCGCACCAACTGCCGAAAATTGTACATTCGTATCCTATGGCTGAAAAAATCAAAGAGAGGTCAACTCTTGCTCACAAGAGACCCGTGCTATTTCCTGCCTAGACCCTATAGGGGTCGCTGAGACTCTTAAGTTGGAAGAAGTTAGGATCGTCATTGCCCTGGAAATTCTTTGTAATCAGAAGAATTTGCTTTCTGGCGCAATGGTTGACCTCTTCAAGAGCAGCTACTCCACACTTCTGAGACTGCCCTCCGTCACTGCACGTTTGAAGCAGTTCGACGGAAAAGAGCCACGGCTCGACGTGCTGTGGTCTGAATTAGTGGCTTCAGCACCTTCCTCAGTTCCTGCCAAAAACGATCTCACAAGCTTCGTTAAAATGATACTGATTTTGTATCACAACATTGCAGCTCTAGACAGGTTTCTCCCTGAACATGGAGTGCATGATCGTCAATCACAAAGAAGCAAGTCTGATTGGCACGCATACTGTTCAGGACGCTGTGATGGCAGCTGGTGGAGTAGAAAAGATAACCGTGAGCAAGAGTCCATACTGCACGAAACTCCTACGCCGTTTTCAAGGAAGCAAAACAGGTGCAAAGCGACAGCTAAGGTTGCAGTCGAAAGAAAAGCCACAAAAGATCTCCAGGAATTGGAAAAAAAACAACAAAAAAATAGTACTGTCAAAAGAACTTAATTTTGTGCTGTGTATAACTGAAGTTCCTAGTAACAATCTTGTATTTGTCAAAGTGACTTATTTGATTTCGTTTTCATTATTTTATTTTCTATTATCTATTTTGATAAAATAAATCTAAATTAAAAAGTATTTGCGGCGTGTCGCGTTTGGAATGTTACTGTTTTTAGCCTTTCCATGGTCTTCTTTCTCTGGGGAGATGCACATACCGAATTGTTTTAAAGTCCGTGCAAACACTCAATTCAAATGTGTCACACATGCATAAATTTCAAAAACTACAAACAATATCTCACAGCTCTCGACATTTTACTATCAAACAACCGTCACCAACATGTGGCTACAAAATACATCACACAAGTGACAGAATTCTTCTCGTATGGGCAGGCATTGTTTCAGTCGCTTATTAACCACTGTCTGTATCGGATTTCTTTTCATTGTCTTTGTTTCCTTACTTTGACTTCGCCGAAGTTCGACCCGAGGACTGGATACATCCCGTACAGCATGTGCAGAAAGAAATACTGAAGGCGATCTGGATATCGCGATGGATGAAATGATTATTAACCTTGGCAATTCATCAAGCTCTGACGAAGACGATGGTGGTGATGATGATAGGGACAGCGAACTGATGGAGGGTGTCAAAGAAATCCTTGCCAAGTGACTGAGGATAAGTTATTTATTGGTGTCAGTTCGCTTGCGTCAATCGATAATAGAGCACAGGCTATTGTTTCCCGTTATAGTGTTCAAAATACCAGTTGTCATTCAATAGCCTACAACTCGACAATATAAAACCACGGCAATAATATCGCCATTGAGTGGCTTGTTTGAGTGCTCAGTGCTAAATATGTCTTTACCTTAACTTTACTTTTCTATTATCACAAAAGCTAATATTAACCGTAGAGAGTCGCGATTCAGTGAGTGTGCATGGTGTTATCTGTCAACTACTGTAGTAAGCTGTGAACGACCTCTGCTCAGACTCTTGTTTTATGTTAAAGGATAACCATTGCATGGTGAGTGTTTTTATATTCATTAGCTGTAGAGTGTTTGCCCTTTTTGTCGTATTTATTGAATTGAATACCGATGATAAAGGTATCATAGCTTCGGTGTGTAATTTATTTATTCATCTAAAAGTATCGTATTTCTCTGTTTGAATGTCCTCAGTGTTGACTCAGGATCGTCTTTTATAATATATTACGTATACCGGCAATTGTACATAAATAATGTCTGAAGTGTTGCGCTGTGTGTTATTCGAATCAGTTGATTTACAACAACACTAAAAACTTAGCAACACAGCTCAGCTGTTCCAAGCTCTCGACATATCCTTCGCGTTATTTCCTTCGAAATACAGGGTGTAGGTGAGAAGCATGCTCAGAATTCTTGCCGTGTGGCGGTTTGACGTAGGGTCTTGTTATTTGGCGACCGTGGGTTGCGGAGAGGAAAAGCGGGGCATAGTGACTGGAAGGCTGTCAGTACCAAATTCATGGGGTTAGCAATACTGTATTTGTCCCATAATTTACGCGTGTAATAGCGGCCACACCTCCAATTTTACTATAAAAGTCGTGATCTAAAAAGGGATAGTGGGTGGGTAACATCTTATTACTACATGACCCCTAGGATTATTACTCATTATTACAAAGGGTATTTTGACTATTTACAGTAGTGAAGAAAATTGTATCGCCTAGTTCCGGGCTCCTATAGAGATTACATTTTCTTTCGATCTTTCATTTGCCATAGAAAGCCTCCGTGGCTTAGGCGGCAGCGATCCGGCCTCTCACCGCTGGGTCCTTGGTTCAAATCCCGGTCACTCCATGTGAGATCTGTGCTGGACAAAACGGAGGCAGACAGGTTTCTCTCCGGGTACTCGGTTTTCCCTGTCAACATTTCATTTCAGCAACACTCTCCACTATCATTTCATTTCATCTGTCATTCATTTAATCATTGCCCCAGAGGAGTGCGTCAGGCCTCGGCAGCCGGCACAGTCCATATCCTCGCCGCTAGATAGGGGCTTCATTCATTCCATTCCTGACCCGGTCGGAGACTGGAAGCAGGCTGTGGATTTTCATTTTCTTTCATTTGCCATAGGACGTGCCACTGGCGTATGGTTATGCATTACCATTTTCTGGTTTAGTAGTCAGGTAATGGAAGCAATTTTCCTTGCATGTAACTAAGCAAATTATTGTTGTTAAGAGAACGTAAAATGCACCAAGAATATGATCTTCAGCTGTGTGTAGTGAGAAAGCTCTGCATGTGTTCGTTCCTTATGTATTAATGATGCGAAACGTCAGCTAACGCTGTGCTACATACAACACTCGTAGTCTCTAAATGTTGCACATTTTTCCGTAAATTACAGCAGTTTATGTTTGAATTGCTTATAAGATTGTGACAGATTTTTGTATTTAGTTTTCCGGCATCTTGTTTTAAATTATTGACTAACATATTTCTAAATGCAGACAATTCATACCTCCATTAGGATTCGGGTTCCATAATTCATTCAAAATGAGGTTCGTTCGTTTGTGAAATTGAGGTCATAACCCCCTTACCCTTTCAGTGATCACCATATGGTACTTTACGCAGACTAGGGTGAAGATGTAAATGAACATTTTTTTAAAATTGTCGACAGTTGTTTGGTTTATTAACTTACGGTAATATTTTCCACAGATACTGAAAACTAGGCACGGTTCGATTTTAAGGTGGAACTGCATGTGCTATCAAATATTGCTTTCTTGCAATGCCTGCAATATGTATAGAATTACAAAATGATTATGGGTTAAATGAGTGTTGAAGATAGGCTATTATAATTATAATGATTAAATAAATATTAAAGAAGAAACGATGCATTGTTAGTCAATATTAGGCCTACCGGTATGGCGAATAGCGTATAACTCGTAGCTTCCGTCACAATTTAGAATTTAAATGGGTCACGTTAATGCATAATATACTAATATAACAACCGGATAGCAAATTATAATAATATTCTCACATATAACATATTTAATTTGCATCAACTTAATTATTGTAGTCTAAGATATGTTAGACCACTGCCGTTTGAAATGTGCAAATCGCACACTTTGTAGGCAAGCTGTTTGTTATGGTCGTCTCTGATGCGAAGTTTTACTAGTTACTCTTTTAGGAGACACTTGTCTTTGGAATATTCATGAAAGGCCAACCCTCCAGTTCTTATTTCATAAGTTGAACGCCTAAAAACAAAACCACAATCCGAAATAATAAAGAAGATAATCGCGAACGAACGATTCACTGCCAATGATTCGCGGACCGGAAGTTTGCTATGCATAAGGTTCAGTGTCATTTTAACTCATGGAAGCTCTATACGGTTACAGTAACATACAATTCAGTCACTTCCCGTAAACATTTATTATGTGACACTTCTATTCTCTAAGCTGATGGATTGGAATCCGGGCTAGCCATAGGAAACAACAACAACAACTTATATTCTCTACTCTCTCAACCCTCCTCAGTAAAACAGTCATTTATATCAGCTCTCCTCAGATAAACGGTATCTGCAAGAGAATTTACTCCCGCACGTGTGCGTGCGCTTTGCTCACGCTACGGATTAGACCTGAATCTCGCCATCACCCGTGGGCTGCGGAAGTATCTCCAAAAATGCAGTTACACTTACGCCAGAAAATCTTGATTCACGCTTTAAGAGCCGGCCGGAGTTGGGACGGTTGGCCGCCAGCCCAGCTCTTGTTGTAACATGGGTGAAAAGTTTGTGAAACGATTTATAAAGAAACGGGACATGGTAAGATTATTTTGTTTCTACAGCGCGCTGTAGTATTTTATACACTTTTCATCAGTGCAAGAGTATATCGAACAGGAATACAAAGATAGTTATAAAAAGTGTAGTTAAAATCACAATTCTCCATATAAAATAGAGTTCTGAACTGCTTTTCTCCTAAACTCTTCTATGTCTTCAGATGATGTTGAAAACAGAAACAAACTCCACTGCAAGACAACTTATAGTTTTCTCTAGAGCGTTACTGAAACATATTTTAAAATTAAGAACTCTGTATATGTTTAATCATGATTTTTAGAAAGATAAGAATATAGACTTGTTAATGCTAGCCAATGTTGAGTGCTTATAGTTCATCCAGATTCCGTCAGATGTCGCGTCGCCAAGTCCTGTCCTTGAAACAGGGTGCAGACAGGGACAGAGACAGTTTGTCTCAGGCCAGCTCAGGCAGGGGAGTGGGGACATCACCACACGCCTCTCTTTTACAACGAGCAGCGGACAAGCTCATTCCACGACGCTATTGCTTGTCTTAGAAGCTGCAATAGAATCTTAATGTACACGTTATACCGTACCTTTTACCGTTAAACATGTTTTAATAGTACAATGACTTGAAAAACAATAGAAACACTGTGTAATTTGCCCGGTTGGACTTATTCGTGAATACGGTGTTAGGTAGATTTCATTAGACAGCTAACTATTGCAATGGGTACCATGTTTCGACTTCCGGAAAATTTCGATATATCTTCGCGTTTTACATCCCCCAGACCCCAAAACCACCATCAGTTCATAAGTTTATATATATTTTATGAATATATATACATATATATATATATATATGTATGTATGTATATATATCAGCTTCTTGTGGACACGATAACTGCCATTATTTTGCACCAATCACTTCGAATTTTTTAGGTAATATGTACCCTTTTAGAATCTCGGTCAACGGGGGTGAAAATGGGGGTCTTTTTTTTTCTTTTTCGAAAAAGGGAAATGTCGCCACAACTCTCTTAATACGAGAAATATCAAATCCATTAAAAGTTCATACTATGTGTCGGATAAGGGCTAAACATGTATGTTCAAAACGTTTTTTGATATCACTAACCATTTACCAAACGGGTGGGAAAAAGTGGGTTTTTCGGGAAACATTAATCATATCTCTCTTAATAGGTTGTTTCTTATGGCTAGCCCGGATTCCAATCCATCAGCTCTTAATAGGTGCAATATCAAAACCGTACAAAATGGACAATATTCCCCTAATAATTACCTAAAACTTTCGTTTGAAAGAATTTTTTATATGACTCACCATTACGCCAAGGGATGAGAAAAATGATTTCGGAATTATAAAAGAGCCATCAGAGGTTACCATGACAACGCTTCTAGATTGATAAGGGATGAGCTCTCAGAGGTTGCCATGGCAACGCCATTGCAGGACATCACATTCAGTTCTCCACCTGACTCTCTGGAAGCGGCTTAGGTGATGTAACTGGTAGCATGATGAACTTCTATGTCCAAGGTCGCGGGTTCAAAGCCGGCCGAAATCATCGGATTTTCTAAGAGTGTTAAAAATCCCTCAGTATGCTTTCCTTCAGAGGGTAAGTTCCAATGTTGCTGGTTGCGGTGGCATCTAGTAACCAAGTTCACAATTAGGTGTCGTTGACGGTAGTATATGGTAGCAAAATTGCAAACTACTACTTGAAATTGACCGTCTGCAGTCCTTACCTGAATTACAGACTAATACAGCCATCACAATTAACACCGTTTATCAGACAGATTCTACACACACCCAAAGTACACGGGGTTACATGACCGCGTTGTCGCAGCTCTTAAACTGAGGAACAACCAAAATCTCTGCGGGAGATAAAATTTTGCGTGATGAAGTAACAGACTGTTAGATAACACATCAGTGTCGAAACCTTGCATAAGGACAGTGTGACCACAAGTAAAAAAATGGACCCCAAATGACAAGAAGGTTACCGTCCCCATAAGACAATAAAATGTTAAAAATATGCATGGAAAGACGGAAAAAAAGTTAATTAAGCTCCAATTGTAAAATACTTTCTCGCAATAAATGAGGTCTGATCGTCTGCGAAAACCTGCATATTTTGCCTATTATAGCCTATCCCCTAGTTTGCCCGGTGAAATCTACCTCCGCCTTCCGGCGTGCCGAGAGGACTTTTTTTTAACAAATGCCCATCATACACGAACAATTTTATCCCGGAAGAGGCTATACAATTAAAGTGGGGGGAAAAGGAGAAACAGGAAACTTCGACATCAAACACAATTTTTACTACCAGACTCAAGGGCAGCTTCATACTACAAAAAGACAATGTTTTATGTTTGCAGTATGGAACCCAAAAAGAATAACAACGGAACTCATACAAGTAGGAGATGTTTATGAAAGTAAATGATTGAATATACACAATCTAATGGAGCATTAGCAACAACGACGGCGTGAAACCTTATTGCGGTTCGGTTTCGAACTTCGCAACATAGGCAGTTTTATGTAAGTGAGATCTGTAGGAAATGGTAGAGCTTGAAGAATAGCATTTTAATTTCTTTCTGCGTTATCACATTAAGCATAACATACTGTTTTAAAGACCATCTCGTGGTGTAGCGTTCTTGTGTGTCACCCACGGATGCAAGGCCTTAGAGAGTGGTGATGGGCCCTGGGGCTGGAGAATCCTGCCCTCCCCCACCTCTATTGCCAAAATATGTATTATTAATTTATAATCCTCCTAAATTTGCAGAAACTGATAATAATTTTAGAAATATTATTATTATTAATGATGATAATAATAATAATATTAGTAATAGAAGCCGCCGGTGGTAGAGGGTTGAACAGGTGTTCCTCCCCCCCCCCCCCCCCCCCCCCTCATGCAAGATCCGGAAAATATTTTAATTATTAATAATAGTAATAAGACGGCCGAGGTGGGATTCAAACCCACGCTCTCTCGATACCAGCGTGGCACGAGGTAGAGCATTAGCGCTCTCGGCTACCGAGGCCAGTTAATAATAATAAGAAGAACCGCTGGTGTTAGAGGGCTGGACAGATGAGTCCACACCGGGCAAGTTCTCGATGATTATTATTATTTTAATAATAATAAAAATTACCAAGATAATATAAAATATACCTAATAATGGAGTTAAACATTGAAACAACGGCCCACGGGTTCGAACGCACTTGTTTATCGAGTTTGAAGATGGCTTGGCACCCATGATCTTGTGCTGTACCTTAGCAAGTGTAGCTTCTGTGATCGGTCACTGCGTATCCTTACAACCTCCTGTAAAACACGTTTCTCCGTACGAGGACTAGTTCCCGTATTTTTTGAAACTCATTAGCGCATTTCAAAGTAGTTGTTGCGGCATCGTGGTCATCTAGCCCCGTGTACTTGGCGTATGTTTGGAATTTGTCTAATTACCCATCTTATTGTGATGGCTCTGTTAGTGTGTATATTTGTGATTCAGATGAGGATTGTGAAGGAGTCGGCTGCATTTGCCTGGAGTAGAAGTGATAATAATAATAGTAATAATAATAATGTTATCGCTTTACGTCCCTTTAAACATCTGCGGCTTTAGGAGACGCCGGGGTGTTGGAAGTTTGCCCCAAAGGGGAACTTTAACCTGCCAGTAAATTCACTGACACGGCTCCCTCGCATTTGCGCACCCTCAAATGCCAGCTGACTGCGCCAGGATTTGATCCTGCAATCTTGTGCACAGCAAGCAAGAACGTTACCCCTGAGCCACTCAGCCAGAGTAGAAGTGAGAAACCACGGAAAACCACTTCCAAGATGGCTGAGATGGGAATCGAAACCACATCTTTTCTGTTTTGCCTCACGGGGCATTCCAGCCCTCAGACAAGAATGAATCGAATTTCTTGTCAGCGCCGAGAATCGACCCGAACCTCTGGGGGCGACAGCCAAGAATACTAACCGCTACATCACGAGGAAGGCCAAGGATATTTCAGTCACTTGTGAATTCCATAATCCGTAGTTTAACTATTAGCTTATCTATAGCAAAATATTTCGGCCATTCAATGGGAAGTAGCCTATACAGACTATCAATTCGAACTTCCTGGTCGTGATATTCTTGAGTCACATTGCCACGAGCAAGGATCACGAGATTGCATTTCCCCAGTGTTCGAACCCGGGAGCAGTTTGAACTTTCTGGCACGCGCGACCTTGAACCACCCTCACAGTAGGGGGTAATCCGTGCTGATACCTATGTACGGGCCATGTAACTACTAGGGGACAGCGACTACAACGAAACTAGTGGCAACGTTTTGAAATGAAAGGTGAACTAGGATCTGACTCAGGCCGGCTCTTAAGATTCATTTTTCAGCCATTCGATATGCGAACTCTAAGTCTTGAGAGTTCTAAAATATACGGGAATTTGGTGGATTTTCGTACGGGAAATATGGGAATTATACGGGAATTTGAAAAACGGTCATCGCTCGACACCCTGCTATGCCATTAGCTCTCACTTCTGCTGGAGAGTGTGCCACTTGGGGAACATTTAATGATGTGGTTTCAACACTATGGAGCTCCACCGCATGGGACGTTAGCTGTCCACAACCATCTTGATGTCACACATCCAAAATGGATAGGAAGAGGAGGACTTGGCCCGCCAGGTCACGTAATTTAATAGCATTGGACTTCGTCCTGTGGGGGCATTTGAAACAAGCGGTCTACACCCAGCAGCTAGAAAATCCAGAGCGCCTTCGACAACTCGTCGAAACCTGCGGTTCAGTAACACCAGCCTTGCTACAGCACGGATGTTCTAGTGTGTCTGTTCAGTGGCGTGCATAGATGTGCATAAACCAGGCAAGAATTTCAAAATGGTTGTAATGTCAATTTCATGTTTCTTACTTACTTACTTAATTCCTGCCGCTCCTTCCGGAGCATAGGGCCTTGGCGAAATTTCTCCACGCAGTACGGTTCCTGGCCATTCTCTTCACTTGACTCCAGTTCTTGTCCACCTCTGCAATTTCATTTTCGATCGTCCTCTTCCAGGTCTTCTTAGGTCGACCTCGCTTCCTGGCGCCTTGAGGATTCCAGTCTAGCGCTGCCCTCTCAATAGCTCCGTCCGGCTTCCTTAGTGTGGGACCAATCCAGCGCCATTTCCTCTCCTTGATCTGGATGCTAATCGGTTGTTGATTGGTGATGGTCCAAAGATCTTCATTTGAGATTATGTCCGGCCACCTCACATTCATGATGCGACGCAGACATCTGTTAATGAACACCTGTTGCTGGTTGTTGATCGGTTTTGTGACTTTCCATGTTTCACAGCCGTAGAGAAGAATCGACTTTACGTTGCTATTGAAAAGGCGGAGCTTGGTCTTCCTGGAAATGTTTCTATTCCTCCAGATGGGGTAGAGCTGGACAAAGGCACCATTTGCCTTCCTGATACGGCTTCGAACATCTTCCTCTGCTCCCCCATCATTTGTGACTATACTTCCAAGGTAGAGGAAGGACTCAACTCGCTCAATGCCCTTTCCGTTGACTGTCAAACTAGTCGTGATGTCAGAATTTATCCTCATCTCTTTGGTCTTGTTGGTGTTGATCATCAGTCCTGCACATTCTGCTTCTCTCTGCTACCTCCCCAGCTTATCTTCTATGTCTCGGTACCGTTGTGCCATAAGACAAATGTCGTCTGCGAAATCCAGATCTTCAAGCCTGTCATTTATACCCCATTGAATACCCCTCTTCCGTCCTCCCATTACCTTCTTCATCACACTATCCAGGACCAACAGGAACAGAGTGGGGGAAAGGACACACCCCTGTCTCACTCCGGAACTGACCTTTATCTTTTCTGTTAATTTGCCTTCGTGAAGAACCTGGCACTCATACCCTTCGTACATCTCTTCCATGATTCTGATGATCTTTGTTGGAATTTTATATTCCTCAAGGGTCTTCCACATGATTCTTTGATTTACGGAGTCGAAGGCTTTCTCGAAGTCAACAAATGTGAGGTAAAGGATATTCCGCCACTCCACACTCTGCTCCAGGATGATTCGGAGGGTGTTGATGAGATCCACACAGCTGCGATGTTGTCGAAATCCAGCCTGTTCCTTCCGTAGCCTTTTTTCTACACAGTCTTTTATACGATTCAGGATGACTCTCGCCAGCACTTTGCTTGGAATGGACAGCAAGATGATACCCCTCCAGTTGTTACAGTTTGTGGTGTCCCCTTTCTTCGGCAACTTGACTATCAACCCCTTCTTCCAGTCGGTTGGTATTTTCACCTCCTTCCAGATCTTCTCCAACAGCGGGTGCAGCAGATCGATCGTAATATCCAGGTCTGCTTCAGTACTTCCGCTGGGATATTATCCAGACCTGGTGCCTTCCCGCATTTCATCTGCTTCAACGCTGTCCGTATTTCGCCCCGAGTTGGGGAGTCGAGGCTGATGCTTGGGTCACTTTCTGCTTCCTCTTCATCTTCTCCTCGCTGCTTACTTTCTGGTCCTCTATCTCTATTAAGAACCTCCACAAAGTGTTCTCTCCATCTTGTCGGCTGCTGTTCACACGTCGTGAGGATCTCGCCCGTCTTGCTCTTCACAGGCCTAGTTTTATTAAAACCTTTCTTCGAAAGCATCTTTGTGATGTCATAGAGCTCCTTAACGTCCCCCCTTCTTGCCGCTTCTTCTGCTTTCTCCGCCTGCTCATGAGATAATCAGGCTTGTGGGCGCATAAAAATGAGCCTTTGTAAAGCGGGAACCTGGTGCTCTAATGTGCTCCTTTTGTCCCTTTTTAAAATGAAATTTTTGGTAAATTGAAATTTTGTTTGATAATATATTATTGTACCTTGCTGAAGAGTAGGTCAGCAGTGGGTACAATGTTTGTTTGAGTATGATTATATATTTGTTTTTATGATTTTTTTTTTTTTTTAAATGTATATGACTATCTCCTAGAATTGCCGGCTTATGTTCGAAACAGGGAGTGCCTTTTGGTCCTTAATTTGGGCCAAGCTCTTTCCTGTCGATGCCGTAGATGTTAATATTTTCGCTCGCTCGCCATGGTTTATATGTGTGAGATTTTTCAGGTGTGTGTATGGGTTTTAGTTTGTGCAGCAGCTTCGATATTAATGTGAAAAGTAATAGAATAGACCACTAGTGGGTAGTAATTTAGTATTGCTTAGAAGTTGAAGAGGTAATAGACCTGTAGTAGGTTTGGCAATGTTTTGCTATAGTAGCGTTTAAAAGGCCTCAGCTTCCGCCTCATATAGTTTGTTTTTGTATAGTATATCATTTGGTGTTGTACCCGTTCGTCCTGGGGATGCGATGACCCATCTGCTATTACATCGCATTCCTGGATTTCCAGGACAGAGCGGAGTTAGATGAACCTCTAGTCAAATAAGGAATGTGTCGGAAATTCAGTTGAAATATCTCAAAAGCAGAGGGTAACACAAGATAAAGTATCTCCAGGGTCGTTACGGGTTTAAATTTAATAAAAAAATACAAATAGCAATGGGCGCCATCAACTGAATCCCTAGCAAACCACATCCTTCCTGGTTAAGCCTTAATTAAGACAAGGAAAGAAAAAGGAAAATCACATCACCATCAGATCACAACTAAGATAAAAACAAATTTATTCAACTTTGATAGTCAGACAGACATATTAAACACTCATCCTACCTGAGAGCATGGTCGAATGCCAACGTTAAATTGTCATTGTCCAGAAAATCGAACCATCTCCATTCTACTCAAAGTGTATTTAATCCACATAAAATAGGAAAAATTTCTAAAGTTCTCTTGGGTTCTCAGGATCACCGTAGCACTATGTCTTTGCGTCACTGACATTCGTGATAACTGAGACCTAATTTCTCTTTAAATTAACATCATGAATGTGGATGTAAAAAATATTATTAATCTGTCTAAACACACATATTATAAACACATATTTTAAATATCACATAATTTATGGCTTGCATGGCATTATTCAAATGCTGAATATGTTAGTAAAATGCTCCTAAACATCGAATAACTAATTTACACTATTTACACTGTCATTAATCATTGCTTATTTGTGAATCACAGAAAATCCACTATTCATTGGTTATAATTATTATCATCATCAAAATTAATTGTTTAATTCATCAACACAAGTTGCAATTCTTCAAATCATTTCTCAATTAAATTTATTTAAATCCATTTAAATTTATTAATCATCAGCTTCTTTATTTAATTATCACCTTCCAATTCAGTTATTCATCATCTATTTAATTATCTATTAATTTCTTTAAATCAGCTCATTTATTCAATCTTTAATTCATCCATTTATTTAACTCATTAATCTATTCCAAAATTTAATTTATCAACTTATTTAAATTTTATTCATCTGGTTATTTAGATTTTTATTATTTCATCGAGTCATTCTGATTTTTATTTCATTAGGTCAGATCATTAATATGCTTAATTTCAGATTATTATTTCATTAATTATTATTATCAGAAAATCTTGTATTATCAACATTATTTATTTGTTTAATTTCCTAACAAATTGTTTAATATGGTTTATAGAACATTGTCTTACAGTTTTATCACTTCCAAGTTATATCTCGTATTTAATTATCATGCCAAAAAATATTATTGCCTTCACAAATTCACGTTGGATCTCACTATCCACAACTACATTATATATTTTCACTTTATCAAATATCACATTTGAATACCACAATTATTCCACAAAACTCCATAAATATTCAGCGCACAGCATGAATCTCAAAAATAATGCTAGACTGGGTTCGACAACCTCATGTCTGCTTCAAAATACATTAGCAATATTGCAACTTCCACTTGGCAACTTCCACAAAATGCCTATCACAAACTTCACTTAATCACGTTGCATGATCTACAAAAATACATAACTGGCTTCAAATTATCAACGCACACAATCTCCAATAACTGTAATTAATCTGATCACATCTAGACAACTTCTTAAACAATTAGGAAAAATATTACCTTAGTAATCGAAATCAAATTCAAAATCTGCTTTCAAATAGCATAAATTCTCTTAAAATTCTCATAATTCACTTCACAGAAAAACACCACTGTGCTATAATCTCCCACATCGAAATATGCAATACTGATCTGCCTTAAAATAAATCTGACCATTAATGATTCATCTTACAAGATTCAATTACTTTAAATCCTTCTCAAAGGTATCAAATTCAATCATAAAAATTATCAAAAGCATCAGCTGTAACAGCTGTAAAACTGAAAGTACTCTCAAAAGAGTATAGCAACAAAATATTGGATTGGCAAACAAGAATTACAAAATGTAACCCTGCTGACATGTATTTTTAATTTATTTAACAAAATTCGACTGATATGTGACTAGTAGTTCCTTGTTTGATCCTGTTACAATCTCAAGTACACTCGGATGATAAAAATGAGTTCCTCAATGGCAAGTAAGATGAGTAACCACCACACAATCGTATAAATACGAAAGGCTTTGCCCCGTCGACTAACATGATAATGCCCTGAACGATGGGTAAAGATGTGTACTACCACGCAATCGTATAAATACGAAAGGCCCCATCTCGTCGTCTCATGAGTGAATGTACCAGATTGAAATCAACAAGTCTCTAGTTGTCACATAAAAGCGATATTCATTCACTTGAGTGAATAACATCTTGATATCTCCAAACAATCCAATGGAAAAAATCCCTACTGATGAATAATACACACTCGCTAGTATGCAATGAACTGACGAAGTGATTTAAATAATCCAATTGCAGATCACGAGTTCGAAATACTCGCCACAAAAAATTAACTATCCAGGAAAACTATCCTTACTGGAAAATGTCTAAAAGACCAAACATCTGCTTAATAAAGCCAACCAATGGTGAGAATTTCGTATAATGGTGCCTGCCATATCATATGGTAACACCATATTCTAGCAATACTCGGACAAATAATGTTTAAGCCATGCCTAAATAATCGTATAACTCCTACTAGAAAATATATACATGTATGCCCAGTGTTCATGAAAATATCATATTAGAAAGTCATAACTCTTACAGTACCTTCTCATATCAGCTGTTATTATATTTCAAAGATCGTCGATTATTTGTGTGTAATAAATTTCTCGAAAGATCGACGTGAATATCGTTTCACCCACGCGATAATGATCGCCTTCATATCCCAAGTGAATCAGCTGTTAGACCTCCTCTTCCTCAGGAATCGAATCCATCGCTCCGTGGTGCCATCGCGTCTCTGTCTTCGTTTACTCCGACATGATGAACTGCATGTTATCCATAATGGATACTGTCCAAAATCTTACGTAGAAGTTCATAAAAGCAGCGTACCCCTTATTCTTCTTCTGTGTTATGCCACTGTCCCATATAATGTTCGGTTTGCTTGTTAAAAGTTCAATCTCCACAGCGGTTAAGTCTCACTTGCAGAAAATAAATTTTATTTATGAGAGTGGATAAGTTTTTGAAACACCCTGTAGCTGTGTTCGTACTCGATATTTTATGATAACTCATGAAAAAGAATTCTATTAATGCACGTGCCAATGTTCATAAGTGCATATAATTGTTACAGTTCGTTTGCTTAAAAGCGTTAATGTTGTTTGGACCCCATGGTCGCTCTACATATTCCGTTATGAAATGCATAGTCATAATGTAATTTGAATATCTAAGTTCATAATTGCAGTATATTGTAATTATCTGCCTGCACAATTCTATTACTGAATACAAGTCCCAACTCAATGTTGTAACTGAATGTTGAAATGAAGTTCAGCTTTTTTAATGTTGCCTGCGTATAAAAGTCGGAACTAGCCCGCTCTGATCTACTGCATTGTTCCAGAATGAACTATGCTTAAAGCTGGCCTCGCCATGCCGCTTTGCTATACTGTTCTGCGTTATAAAATGCAGCTCGAAATAAAGTTCTCAAACTCGTATTACAATGCTGTTCTGAACCCCTGCTTTTCTCCTCCGTACACGGCCCGTACAGCCTGCCGCGTAACCGGTCTTCTCGCCGTCTGCCCTGCGTTGTTCGCCTTGGCTCACTGACCTACTCCCTGCTCTCTGCTTGGTTAAGTAATACTGTCGCCTTCGCTTTACGTAACAAGAGCTGTTCACCGCTCGACTTTACCGTACGCTCTGCGCATGTGTACCGCTCAGCTCGCTGGCTGAACTCGACTGATGTGTCTGGACTACGTTAAGGAGCTCGTACCTGGCGCAGTCACGTGATGCATCCCCCACCATCTACGGTCGTGCGTCACAAATATAATCTCGACTCCCATCATCTCGGCTATTAAGTCATACAATAACTTAAGGGATTATCTGTCTTTCTTCAAGTTATTATCATATATAATGCTTGTTATCTCTTCTCTTCTGAGATGATTAAATACTATGTTCCATTTAGATCTTAATAAAACTTTAATATTCCTCCCATAATTCCATCTACTTGACTGGCAGTGCGTTCTTGATCCTAGACCTTCTACGTCATTTTCTAACATTCCTCTCTACTCGATTTGAGCGCTATCTTTACAACTTTTCCCATAAATCTCAACTACGGCTCAATGTCAGCTGGCGTAGCCGATAGCCTCAACTGGGTATCGGGTACAGTGTGTTATGTAGGTCCCCGGTTCATGACTCCGCATCCCGGGCGGGGTCGGCCGTGGCCTTAGCCCCCAGGCAGCAGAGCCACTAGCCAGGGAGTAGTTTGAGTGTAGGCAGGTGAGTGACTGTAATTGGGAGCCGGCTCAGGGCTCGGTTTGCCATAGTTTACGTGTTGGTAGCCGTGAGTTGCAGTAGCAAGCTCAGCAGCTGTGTAAGGGCATTGGCGGGCTGTGTGTGTGGGGGGGGGGAGAGGGACATGAGGGCAGGGGGACTTGTGTATGAGCGTTGGCTGAGTTGCCATTGTCTTTGCCGTATGGCAGTTTTTATGTAGCGGCATCCATTATATGAGGCCGCGTGCGCACCCTTGCAATTGGCACATTTTGGGTGATCCCGTGGTGCCTCGCACTTAGAGTGGTGGTGAGAATCACCGCATCTGTTGCATCGGATGTTATTGGGGCAATTTGCGGCATTATGATGGAGTCGCTGACAATGGTAACACTGAATGACTAGTGTGGCATGTGGTTTGGGAGGGGGGCGATTTTTCACCTGTGTGCTTGGTTGTGGTGGTGAAGCCACCGTGTCAACTGGAGGGGGAGTGGGGGGGGGGGGTTCCTGTGATTTGTGTCTTTGGAAGGTCTGTGATGTTTATCTTGTGTTTGAGCTTTGTGTTTGGGATTGGATTTGGGTTTAGAGGGAGTCTGTTGGCTGACCGGTTTGGATTTGGGTTTAGAGGGAGTCTGTTGGCTGACCGGGGCCAGAGAGGTTTGAACTATGGGCGTGATTGTGAGGGTGGGAGCTGTTTGAGTTTCCCGTGAGCGTGGGTAGACAGGCATAGGGGGAGGAAGAGGGATGGTTTGCGTTTCCTGATCAAAAAAGTCAGGGGCGTTTGGGTTTGTGTACATGAGTAGGGGAATGGCTGGATGATTCTCGAGCGCCTTTGCTATGGTGGAAATGTGTCTGTCATGTGTAGGGATGACCGTAACATAGTGTTGCGTAGTTTCTTCAATGCATGAGATGATCCTGGAGTGCGGGGCAATTGTGTGGCATATGATCTGTCTGAGCGTTTCTGCGTGTAGATTGCGGGGAGGGTGAGTCACGATCATGGTTGCCCACTGAGGGACTGGCTTATTGGGATTCATGGCGCATATTTTTTCGGCTGTGTTTATTTCCATGATCCAGTTTGTTTTTGAGTGAGTGCGCGGGATGTTCCTGAGGGTATCCCAGGCAGGATCTGCTGGGTCGTACTCCTCAGGATTTTGTTTGCGTTGGGAGTGCATGACTTGTGAATGTGATGTAGAGTGTCTGTTTGTCTTAAAGGTCAAACGCTGAGGGCGGACCTTTAGGTGTTAAGGGGGAATATATTTGCCTCGTCCCAAGAAGAGCTGAAGACTGTCGCGTTTTTGTGCTCAGCTTCGGAGCCCAGTCGCTTGAGGTTACTAGTTTTGTTCGGCTTAGTGGCCGTTACAACAAGCGAGCTGAGTCTTGGCTGAGCGGCGTGAGGAGGGGCAGGGGTACAGGGTACTTGGTTGAGGGAGGGAGACTTGCTGCTGGTAGGACTGGGGTATTGGGTGCGAATAACTTGATAAGTGGCTTGGCAGGGAAAGAATTTCTTGGTGGGGATGGGAAGGGAGCTTGGCAGGGCGTCGCTTAGGCGTCGAATGGCGTCTATGTAGAAGTCCCGCAGAAATGGCTGGTGAGTGGCAGTAACGGCGTGGCAGCGCTTGATGCGGCAGTTGCTGGTACTATGTAGCGTGCTCGTAGTCTCGCGTACTTGGCTGCGGACAATGGCGGGCTTGGCAGTCGTGTGACCTGCTCGCTCGCTGGCTCAGGACTCGCTACTCATCAATCCACCTCCTATGATCCTTCCGTACACTCCTCTTTACCTCCCTGTTTGCAGTTGAATACTTTGCTTGTGTGAGAGCCTTCTGCTGCCTAGTCTTGCAGGTTTTGAGCTTGGCCTTAATCTCCTTCCTATAATTTATCTTGTCCCAGGTCTGATCGGATATCCATTCTTTCTGCAGGTAGTTCTTGTACCCGATCTGCATCTCACTGGTTTCCACGAATATATTCTTTACCTCGCTCCACACAGTCTCCACGTCCTTCTCTGTCTCGGAGTCCAACACCTGGAATTTATTTCTGAGCTCCAGTTTAAATTGGTCCAATCTCTGCTGGTTCTTAAGCTTGCCCACATCAAACTTGTTGTGCCGAGTGTTAAACTTTCGGCGGACTACGACGATCTTCATGCGGAAGTTGGCAACCACAAGATGATGGTCACTACCAACGTCTGCTCCTCTCTTGTTTCTAACATCTTCCAAGCTTCTTCTGAACCTCCTGCTCACCGCGATGTGATCAATTTGATTTTCTGTGACTAATTTCATGTTTCACAGACATTTTATTAATGTCTGAGATCACTTAGAGGACACCCTCATGGTTTCTGTTGCTTATTATTTGGCTAAACAGCTTTCTATTATTGTGTAGGCCGTGAATATAAAGATATCCGTTTTACTCTGTTGACAGTGCGTACCGGAAGAGCAGATATTTTCAGCACAATTATAAAACTGGGGTTTGCATAAACTGCGTGTCTGTGGCACAAAATGACTTGTGATGTAACATTGAAGCGTCTTAACATTGCAAAAATGTTTAATCGATGGAGGATTTCAACCTTTGATCATCCAGTCCATTAATTGGCAATCCAGTGGTTACCCACATGCGCTATGCCAAAGCTTATTAAGAACCTCATAGAGTGCGTTACTTCTCCAGTTCACTGTTTAAAACATTTTCGCGTCACTATATCATAGTTTTCAGTGCTAATTCCACGTTTTACGATATCCAGCCATTTGGCATGACGTCTTAACTCCGATAATATGTAGCACTACAATAATAATTGACTGCAGGTACATCATATTGTTTAAGCGGTCTGTAGCCACATCGGGGAAAAATAATAGTGCTCAATATCGTTTGCGGATATGCTTAACGTGCATTGGTACCACACGGGATGCATCATCCTCGAATATTATACAGCCAAGAACAGGAATTTACCAAGATCCAGACCCAAATGAAAGTAATCAATTGTTTTGGAGATGAATCCAATATATTGGTAGTCTGGAACAATCAGTTCTTTGATAGTTCAGATTGATCATGATTATCACTAATAGGCCAAGCATTAGATAATGTGCATCTAGAAAATGGAAGCAATGCAAAGTGTGATGCAATGAGTTTATTGTGAGGAAATTAACTTTATAAAATAAGTTTTTTGCAGAAAATGAGGAATAAATTCCACATAGTAAAATTTCAAAGATTTCGAAACATTGATCCGGTTACCTCAATTTTTCCCCAGTGTATCATTGGGCTCATCGATGGTACACCTCGCCAAGACTCTTTGCTAGTACACACTGGGAAGGCCACTGCAGGGCTACTATGATGCCACGTATAGTACCAATGAACTATGAGAGCTATGCTCCCTTTTATAAAAAAATCAGCCCACCAAGACTATCCATATTGGATAACTGTTTCCCTAAGGATCCAGGTTTAATTTTTTCTCCAAGTGAGTGTAATAACTGAGGCCCGGAACTTCAACCGATGTTGTCCATCAATAATTATTTTATGTCAATTTTTTAGTATAACTGATATACAACTTTAATCGCCATTGAATTTTTTAGAATGAAAATAATTTTACAGTATTTACATAGCGAATGCTGAATAAAAATAATTCATATTAACTGCAAAATGGACTGAAACGTATTAGGTATTAAAGTAATTTCAGTATTATTCTGTGATAGACTCTCGGAGCACGAATTGAAATATAAGACTTTATGAACATGAAGTAACAAAAGGTGTTTCAAACCAACAGGAAATTAGAATATACGCCCTTCTCAAGCAAAGATATGCAAACATGAAAAATGTGATGCATTACGTGATAAGCGCTTTTTTTTTCCGACGTCAATGAACTACGACCTATATCCGTTTTACGTCTCGGCATGATGTTATGCCACAATTCGAGGCATGATGTTTTAAAACCACTGACTGGACTATTATACTGTATTATCATAGAGATGCATGTGCAACGAATTCTTGTCAGGCGTAATTTAAGAATGGCGAGGTGCATGAAACACAAATCCCCTTCCGACCAATCTAAAATCCCTTATAGTGGGCGATGTATTGAAGATAAGATATGCTCTCACGGACTTTTTTATAGAACATTTCATGCTGAACAATTCTTACACTCATAGTACATCGATATTTTTAACGGTTTGCCCAGCGTAAGCTTAAAAAGCGCACAGGCGCCAAGTTTTCTTTTCGACTTTTTCACTGAAATTGTTACTGCTTGTCTTCCTTTCATCATAAATAAATAATTTTCTACAGAAACCTTCCTCGAGATATCTTTTACAGAATGGTGAAAACCACAACAAAATCCATCCATTTGTTCTCGAGATTACCCGTGACATCCAAGAATTGGGGACTTATTTTTATATTAAGTAGAGATATGCAAAAATATGATTATGCATGAACTTCCGGGCCTTAGTAATAACACATTATCAAATTTCAAAAATATTGAAAAATTAGCCCAATTAGCTCAATTCAGCATTGCCAGCATTTCACCCTAGTGTACTGTACTCTAATTTTATTGTTGCAAGAATTGCATTTCTGACAGCGCTAGAAAGGAGGCTTTGTGTCGATATTTGGTTGTCTGAAGATTGGATCGGAGGGGAGATCAGATTACTCTGAAAGCAAAAAATGTGCCGGCCCAATCAGAGAAAATTTTACGAAAGAGTTTATGCATACCATTCGAGGTTAAATTATACAGGAATACTGCACCAATAGGAGCGAAGCTTTGTGTCGTTTATGCTATCGAGGAAGGAGTAGTTAGGCAAACCCGTTTAACCTTGGCGTGAGAAATGAATATTGAAAGGAAGCAATGCTCGAGACAATGGAAATCACTTGACATGGGAACATAAATCATGAACGTAATTTAGTTCGATTAAGAAGCTGCTCAGGTCTACTTAACAAGCAAGTTAAAGGGATTTTATGGAACTGAAAGAAGGGATAATTAATAACAATAATTCTTCGAATATTGACTTTCATTTGGACTTGGAAACCGGGCAGAAAACTGTATATTTAGAGGAACGCGCGCTCGAGAAGGATGCCATTAAAAATTGAGGAGAAGGGGAAGAGACTGTCGGAGGTCGAGGTTATTAATTGGTGTCGCCTGAAGGAGATAAGACGTGCGGTTTCGAGTGATCCGAGAGTGCGGGAAATGTTACAGTTCGACTACCGGGAACCGAGGCGGTAATTTCGGTCAAGCGGAGACAAAGGCTGCACTCGTGAAATTGAACCTCGCTCGGGAGAGATTCTGTGAGCAGAATAACGAAGTGAATATTAGCGCCTAGCGAAGGGTTACAATATAAAGGAAGGAAATAGTTTAACAAGTTTCGTAGAGACATTGAGTCAGTGAATTATAACTTTATAAATGTGAATTGTGACGAAGAAACATTCACTATATATTATACTTTTCCGAAACATAGAGAGTGACGATTGCTTATTGAGTATTATACTGTGAACATGTAAAATTGAGGTGATAGTCGTCCGACTACTGAAGTTAAGTTACATGAAGTGAATAACCAAATCAGTAAGAGGAAGTATTGTTGTATTAAACCATGCTACAAATATTACGAGATACTGTAATGGATGTTATTAAATTGGAATTGGGAGAGATGATTCAGAACTTTATGGAAGTTGAAACAGTGGCTTTCTAAATTCAATGAGGGAATGTTACGTGCAAGATGTGGAAAACATTTGATGTGAACTAGATGGACACGGAAGTTGATGATGATCGTGGCCATGTTAGAAATTCAGCAGATATTAAGACGAGAATGCATTTCATGATATACTACAATGGAAATCGGCCTTTTTATTCCATCACAAAGATGTCTGGCGTTCCAATCTGAGAAGATGAAGGAAGGTTGGAGATCGGAATCGAACCTGGGGATCGAGTCCGAATGAGGTGACAGCAATTGGGAAGGTGATTTACTGGAGGACATTGTTCTTGTTCAACACTAGGTTGTCAGGCGTTCTCAGTTACGATAACGACGATCCAGGAATGTGGAGGAAGTAATGATGCTATTCCAGTATTATTTCTATTCTTCAGAAAGGAAGACGAATCTCATCTTGTCATCTGTAGTTCAACACCAGGTAGAAGAAAACCATTTATGTAGTACTTGAATGTAGGCATGCTTTGAATATATCTGAAGTAGCATTTTGGATATCTGGCTGTAGGATTTAGTCCTTGTATTTTCGAGTTGGTTAACTATTGTTGTCGCATATTATTTAAATTTAATTGTTGGAGTGGATTTATTCTTTTAAATTTGGATTTTCGATTTAAAGTATTGCAATATTTTTATCTAGGTTGATCGATGATCGTATTTAGATATTTTTAGGATTTGAAATTATTACGGTGATATTTGGGATTTTTATAACTTGCGATTTAAATTTTAATCCTCGATATTTTAAAAAGGCGATGAAAGTTTGGTGATCCAGTTCACTGGAGTGAATTTTGAGAGCTGACATTATTTTAAATGGAGGACAGATTTTTGAAATATTTTCTAACGTTGAATATTAAGAAAAATAATGGTTTTAAGAAATACTTGTTGTAATAAGGAGAATTCCTTATTGTTGGTTTTGGAAAAGTTATTCCGTGGAGTTAAATATTTATGAACTCGTTGAAGGAAACTGTACGGCGAAACTTTGTTTGGGAAAAGAAGTTGGAAAGCAATTGTTGCATTATGGAACCATTGATAATAGAGCTATTGTTATTATTTTATTGATTCGAATTGCATTACAGTAAAGATCTAGGATTTGTCATTAAGTGGACATTTTAGTGAGGATTTATTGAGCATAATTTTATCTTCAGAATATAGTCGTTGAATCTACGTAGAGTTTTGTATTGTTAACGAAGTTGAGAATCAACTTGAATTGTAAGAATTATTAAGAAGCTGAGGAATGGTATTCCAGCTTGGTGATGCATAAGTCTGCTGTGTCGAGTGAAAGTGGCAATGTGCGTGTTTGACATTGTTCCACAATAAATAAGTAATAAATAGGTGTTGATAATATGCAGTTTATAGTCGTTGATGTGTTTGCATTATTCTGAGTCACGAGTGTAAAAATCTTCATTTCGGAAGAGTTGATCTTTGTTGCGAGATGATAGTTAAGGTGACTATCACGATCAGCTGTTTATGTCAAGTTAGTGATTTATGCTCAAATCTTCTTTTTTAATGGTTCATGGATATGAGAACATAATTGAAACAATGGCAATTTGATAATTGTATTAAGCAAAGATAAATCTTTAAATTTTCTGCCTTAGTCAATACTTTAATTTATAAATTTACAAGATACTCATAAAATTAGGGTACATGTTTCAGGGCCTACATTAGCCCCTTCCTCAGCCCATGTTTTCTTGCATAGGACCCCATCTTAAAAACATCGAACTCTCAAAACACAATGGACACATAATAGATTAAAAACTAACTAAAATCTAATAAAATAGCATGCAAATAGTTATCAACATTCAGGTATACTTGTTAAAATGAATGTTAGTTCTAATTTTATTAAACCAATTTATATTATTTCTATTAGTATTTCTATTTGAAGGAGAAAGTTTTGGTGTGAACATAATCGCAATCTAGGCTTCGTTGCACAGATTACTAGTACCGATTTATGACAATGGCAATAATTTTGACTAAAGTTTGGTGGCAAGATTCGAAAGTTTGTGTATATAATTGTAAAATAATTGGGGGGAAAATGTAAATATATGTTTAATATTTTTAAACAATTATTATAATTATTATTATTAATATTGACAATAGTTTGAATATTTACAAGATTTATAGAAAAGGGATTTATAGAGTTGTGTATAGAGTCCAGAGGTGTTATGTAATAGCGAAAGGCCATCACTAGTTTTATTTTTGAATTAGGTAATGTTTAAATATTTTTATTTTTACTCCTTAAACTAGGGTATAATTTGATTAAAGTGTAATTTATTTCTTAAGGTTGATAATTATTACTATAATTGGCAAGTTTGTTTAATTTTGTTATTCGCTAAGCAATTATAAATAGTAATAGGGTTGTTTAAAGGGCGTCTTTTTATTTTTCTTTGTTGTACGTGTTGGTTAATAGTACATTATGCAACGAACCTATAATGGCAATAATTAAGACACGAGTATGTTTATAAAACGAGCATATGCGAGTTTTATAATTTCCATACGAGTGTCTTAAATACCATTATAGGCGAGTTGCATACGTCTGTTTATGTTCGACGATAATTGTTATAACTATTTTATGTTCGAACATAAATATTCATAAATATCTGTCGAGATTTCGCCAGTTTTATGTACTGAACAGAGCGCATGGGACGCACAGAATTCCTTGTATTTGACCATGGCCTCCTCGATTGCCCCACTATGACACTAGGCCAGGCAGTGAAATTTAAATTAGAAGGCCTTGGAACTCAGCGCAGATGCGTTGCTATCCTCACCTAATTGGTCAAACAACTGTTTCTTGAGCTCTGATTGGTGGGAGAAACTGTTTCATAATGAAAAATAGTGTTATAATGACCATCATTATGATAAGTTTTCTGACATATAATAGTCAGGGTTGAACATAAATAAATTT
Organism: Meconema thalassinum; assembly: GCA_946902985.2. NCBI lineage: Eukaryota > Metazoa > Arthropoda > Insecta > Orthoptera > Tettigoniidae > Meconema > Meconema thalassinum. The sequence continues at coordinate 891,061,523 of OX336389.2, forward strand.
TACAGGCACGTATTTGCATGTTTCTGACATTTTATAGAAATTTGGTATTTTCTTATTTGCAATTAATTGGGGAAATATTGTGCTATAGCGGAGATAGGACTTATGGGCCCACAATTTTACCCATTCCTTGAGTGTTTGAAAGGGTTTCTCACTCCCCACTTTATTTCCTAACCGAACCCGTAGTTAGTCTTATGGCACAATTTAGAGTAACGGTACCCGTCCTGATTTGTTTGCCAGTAGTTTCTTATTGTTGTTTCTAGCCGGGTACCACAAGTTGCTTCGATTCTTTTCTATCTTCGCATGCTGGCAGATTTCTTTGGATACGGGTACAGTACCATTGGGCTTGTCATTTGGTATGGCACATCTCACCAAGACTGCACTTGATATTAAGTGTAATCAGCATCTTGTTGATGTTAGGCAGTAATATGTTGCTCTGGGCATGTTACATTGTGTGATGAGAAGTTGTGTTATAAATTACACTGTAAATAACATTGAAAGACACACTTTGAGTTGTGGGGGAACTTAGGAATTCATCAAATTAGGTGGGATTTTGAATATTCGGTTTTGATTGAGGTTCTACCACAATAGAAGCAATTGCATTTGAACCAAATAATAAAGCACATTTTATTCATTAAGCTTATAAAGAGCATGAGTTGGTCATATATACAATATATACAATAACCACAATAGAAGAATATACACATGGATGAGACCAGGAGTTACAGGACGTTACCAAATCGAGGATATGGTCAAGGATATATTCCGAAACCAGATTTGGATTGCAAAACATATCTTGGAGCTGGCTTAAACTCTGACCACAATCTGGTGGTTATGAAATGCAGGTTAAAGTTGAAGTATCTGAAGAAAACTCAAAAGCCAAACAGGTGGGCAATAGACAAATTGAAGGAGAAGGACATGAAGGAAAGATTCAAGACGAGTATAAGGTAAGGACTAATGAACAACCCTGAACAAACTTCAATTGCAGAGGAATGGGCACTTTTGAAGAATTGAAACGGTCTTGCTTTGCTCCACGTTGAGCGTACAAATGAAACGTTTTGACTGATCCTTACTTGCCCTTTGAAATATTTACTCTGCCTAAGATATGTTGTTTTAATGGGCGCCAAGACCTCAACGCAATGTTGAAATCTAAATTTGTATTTAACAACACCTAGCTCTGGTAAAACACCTTCAAGAATCTATTCACTCAGATCGTGGTATGATTTGATCATTAACCCAACAAACAATTGTATCAGGAGAAGGAATTGGTCTATATCTAATGCTACCTACTGAATGCAAAGATTCCATGGTTAAAAGAAATGAATTTATTATATATAACAAGTATTGCAAAATGAATAATAATAGTAAGTTTAAAATTTAAATCGGAGCGTTGCGATTTTAATATTACCGCTAGAAAATTATGTGAAAACGGATTCGGATAAATTACTGATTTTATTCTTATTCCCAAGCTATGAAGTTACTGAATACTGAATATAAAACAAAGAGAAACGAGAGATTGCGTAGTTCTGCGTCATTCGCGCTTACCACTGGAAATTGCCGAAGCATTTCCCTTGTACTGGATGATGAAGAGAGCTTCCCACTGTCTCCTGGACGTCGTCATCTTCTTCGTTAGTTGATGATATCCTGTTAGATTTGATAACTTAATGGTCCGAACATCGGAGCCAAACACTCGTACAACCACACTGGTTAAGTTTTACAAAGATAGTCCTCTACTCCACGGCGCGCCAAACGATACATGCACTCGTCGGCTCCCCACTCCGGTGCCGACTTCCACCTAACGTGGTCCTCACTGATTGGCTGTGCCACCCCGCTACTCCCCTCCTTAGGCTCAATACACACGGCGCGCGGATGATGTCGTTTGCCGTTCCAGACTATTTCGCCTTTTCTTGACGCTGCAACCCAGGCTTGCGACATGCTTCTTGACAAGAATAAGCCTGTATCTGAATTCCCAGTGAGTCATCTCTCTCATAATACCCTAACTGACAAAACTCCGTAAAATTCCGTAATCATTTAATTTTCTATGATAATGTAGTTCGTAATAATTTGCTTGATAGTGTTTTCTATGACATAGAAAACCTATCTGTATGCTTATAATTTTATAAAAATGCTCCAAAAAATACCTTAATAATAATAATAATAAGTTAATAATAATAATAAATTAACATGAAAGCTTCTCTTGGCTGAACAATTTGCCGCGTAAATAAATATAGAATGGCTTTCTACTGACTTAGGCCAGTGGCGTAAAATCCCCTCGAAAAACACGTTACAGAATGAAATAACAAAATCCGCAGAAGAAAACATCGGTAGAAAAGAAAGAATAGGTAGAAAACTGTGGATTACTCAGGATATACTAGAATTAATGGGTGAAAGGCGGAAACACAAGATTGCCAGAAATGAAAGGGGGAAAGCTGAAAGACATCTGAGAAATGAGGTAAACAAGAAGTGCAAAGAAGCGAAAGCAGAATGGTTGCAAACAAAATGTGCAAGTATAGAAAATTGTCTGAAAGTAGGAAAAGTAGATACAGCTTATCATAAGATTAAGGGTACTTTTTGGGGAAAGGAAAACTTAGTGCTGTAATATTAGGGACTCTGATGGAAGACCTCGAACAGATAGAGAGGATGGTTGAGAGATAGAAAGCTTACATACAGCGTTTGTATAGCGGTAAAAAGATTGAGAATCATGTAAAGGGAAGAGGAAATTGATGAGGATGAGAAAGGAGATTTAATATTAAGATCAAAATTTGATAGAGCACTAGAAGACTTACTGTCGACCAAAGTATTATGTGCACTCGAGTTTGAAGGTTGTTTGTGAAGTAACCAATAGGCCTACATTGAATTCAATAACATCATCATGTTTGTCGTTCTATTTTACATTAGCTCACATAGGTTTGGAATTTTTAATTTATATTTTAATATTTTTTATCGCAGTTGGAACTCAAAAAGTGCCAGTTTTTATGCATGTTTCAACCATGCGTCACATTTATGAATTATTATCTCAAAAACCCGTCATCAGATCGAATCCAAATTTTAACACAATATACATCGGAATGTTTTATATCTGGTTTATTAATTTCAAAATTTTGTGTGTCCAAGAAACAAAGTTGTCATCATTTATGTATGGTAACATTTTCTCGGCTCGTTCCATTTTTGAAAGCATTTGGTTTCATCCACTACTGGCTTGCTGGGCCTATCGTAGCTTCACCAGAGCCCCGTTAGCCGTCACTTTTCAGGGTTCCTGTAGGACCTTCACAGCTACCGTAACGGTCCCGGGGCACACGAAGTCCCCACTGTACTTCGCCCCTACAGGCAATCCCCTACTTTGTGCCGTTGCCCGTCTCCCACGACGTGGACGAGGGGTTGGACTTATGGGAGACGAGCAAAATACAGGCCAGTGAGATGAGGTTCTTGAGAAGCAGTATTGGAGCTACAAAGATGAACAGAATAAGAAATGAGAGGACCAGAGAATTAATGAAGGAGGAACCATTACAGGATGGTATAGAGAAATCTAGACTTAGATGGTATGGACATGTAAAACGAATGGAGGAGAAGAGGATACCCAGGAGAGTACACGAGACGAAGTGGGAAGGAAAGAGACCGGGAGGAAGACCGAGAGACAGGTGGATGAAGGGGGTGGAAGAAAGCGTGAAGAAGAGAGGAGAAGACTGGACAAGGGTGGAGGCTGAGAGATGGTGGGAAGACAGAAGACGTTGGGGAGGCTTGTGTTCCAAACAGACCCGGCCAGTGGCTGGAAACTGTGCAAGATGATGATGATGAACATTTTCTCGGCTCGGGGTGGTTGGAAAATGTAGTTCTTGGTTGCATTGTAATCCTTATACATCAAAAGGTTATGCTGTATGACTGTGAAATACGTAAATTAATTCACTTATTTTATATCGGTTTGTATTTGTACGGAAAGCTGTATAGCGCTCATGGGCTCCAGCTGTACAGCTTTCCCCGTATCGGCTAGCTGCTGAACCATGTCTTATTTCCAGTAAGTGATTTAATTTACGTATTTCACAGTCCTACAGCATAACCTTTTGATGTATAAAGATTACAACGCGACCAAGAACGACATTTTCCAACCACCCTGAGCCGAGAAAAAGTTACCTTGCAAAAATGATAACAACTTTGTTTCTTGGACACACAAAATTGTTTCTCGGACTCACAAAATTTTGAAATTAATAAACCAGTTATAAAACATTCCAATGTATATTGTGTTAAGATTTGGATTCGAGCTGATGACAGGTTTTTGAGATAATTATTCTTAAATGTGACGCATGGTTGAAACACGCTTAAAAACGGGCACTTTTTGTGTTCCAGCTGCGATAAAAACTATTAAAATATAAATTTAAAATTCCAAACCTACATGAACTACCGGTAACGTAAAATAGAACGAAGAAAATGATGATGTTATTGGATTTTATGTAGGTCTATTGGTTACTTCACAAACAACCTTCAAACTCGAGTGCACATAATATTTTGGTAGACAGTAAGCAGGAACAAGCACCAGACAGGTGATATACCGACTGAGTTGCTACGTTGCATAGGTGATGAAGGTCTGATCAGTTTATTTCACTTGGTATGTAGGATTTATATGGGACAGATGAGTTACCCTTTGATTTCAAGAAGAATGTTATCATCCCTATACCAAAGAAAGCAGGAGCTGACATATGTGAAGATTACCATACAATCAGTTTGATCACTCATTCTTCAAAGATCCCAACTAGAATAATTTACTAGAGGTTGGAAAGACAGATAGAAACAGAGTTGGGTCAAGACCAGTTTGACTTCAGGAGAAACGTAGGAACAGGGGAAGCTGTACTAAGTCTTAGGCTGATCTTGAAGGATAAAATGAGGAAAGATAAGAGAACGTTCATGGCATTTGATGACCTAGAAAAGGCTTTTGATAATGTGATTAGAGTAAGTTGTTTGTCATTTTGAAAAGGATTGGAATAAAGTACAGGAATAGGAGGGTTATCTACAATCAGTACAAAAACCAGACTACAGTTATTCAAACTAAAGAACGTGATAGAGAATCTGGTATTGAGAAAGATGTAAGGCAAGGCTGCAACTTATCACCCATACATTTCAATCTATACATTGAACAAGCAATGATGGAAATGAGAGAAAGAAGTAAAGTAGGAGTAAAGATTCAAGGAGAAATAATTTCAACTCTTGAGATTTGCTGATGACATTGTCATTTTAGCAGATTCACCAGAGGATTTCAATAGTAAAAAAAAACCTCAACCCCTGACACTCTACAGCCCATGACGGGCTAAGGCCGACCAAGCGACCGCTGCCCAGCCATTCAGCCTGCAGATATTGGGGTGACGCGTAATCAGCGCGTCGGGTCCCCTCGGCCGTTAATCTTGGTTTTCGTGATCGGGTCGCTGTCTCACTGTCAGACAGCTACTCAATTGTCCTCACAAGGCTGAGTGCACCCCGTTCCAACCCTCACGTCAGTTTTAAAATCCCTGACGGAGCCGGGGATCGAACCCAGGGCCTCCGGGTGAGAGGCAGGCGCACTACCCCAACACCACGGGGCCGGCAGAGGATTTCAATGATTTTTTAAATTATATGGATTCTGTCTTGGAGAAAGAATTCATGATGAAAATTAATAAATGTAAAACAAAAATAATGGAATGCATCCAAATGAAATCAGAAACCCCTATGGACGTCAAATTGGCGGGTGAAAAGCTAAGGGAAGTAGGGGCTTCTGCTACTTAGGAAGCAAAATAACCAGTGATGGACGAAGCAAAGGGGATGTGAAAAGTAGATTGTCTTAGACAAGGAAAACATTTCTACAGAAAAGAAATCTGTTGACATCAGAGAAAGGAGAGATGTTTCTGGTGACTGCTAATGAAGAGAAGAGATAGGTTGGTAGGCCACATACTAAGACACCCAGGAATAGCAAACTTAGTTATGAAAGGAAGGGCCGAGGACAAGAACTGTAGGGGTAGAACAAGGTTGGAATATGTTAAACAGATTGCCTCTGATGTAAGGTGCGGTAGCTATTTGAAGATGAAACGATTAGCTTAGGACAGGGAGGCATGAATAGCTGCATCAAACCAGTTAAAAGACTGAAGACCCAAACACAGTGTTAAATGAAAGTGGAAAATCTTGCTGGTAATTTCATGGTTTTGATAATCTGTGGACATCTTTGTATTTGATGAATGACTACAAAATGTTGGGATGTGCACTGTACTTGATATGAAATGAGGTGTAATCAGCTTCTTATTGGTGCAGTATCAGGCAGTAATATGTTGCTCTGGACACAGTAGTGTAGCCAGGATTTTAGTTTGGAGGGGGCCCATTAGGTCCTCGTCTATTACTGCAGGAGTTCATATATTTTAGCCTATTTTCATTTATGATAAAAGAATAGGCTTTTGTCCATGTGTCATGTGTGTGTGTGCGGCCCCCCTCCCCCAATAAAATCCGAACGGCCAGAGTGATTTCAATGAAACTTGGTAAGCACATACTACTACCTCGTCCGACTTCGACCGTACCTTTCAAATTTTGACACGTTTCACCAATTCAACATGCTGGCCACGCAAAATATTTCACTGACATTATATATCTCCGCAACGGTAACAGATATCACCCTGAAATTATGAACAGTGATAAGGGTACTACTACAAGTTGACCTATGCGACTTCATAAAACCTGTTAAGTACAAAACTAACATCGCGGCCAAGTGAATTTGAAACATTTTCATGGATATTTCACGCTATTTAACCATCCAAGCGCAGTGAAACTTGAGACTGTAAATGTTATACAAATTCTAATCTACTGACATCTAATTTAGTTCAATTGTTTACATAACCTCAAGATGGTGGCTGTGAGAAATTTTAAAATTAAATTTCTATTTCTTGTGTCCTAATCATTTGATCAAAGTGAAAGTTTGAATAATGAACCTATGCAATAATTTTCATATAATGGTACATAACTGTATGGCCTACATATATAACAATCCAACATGGCGACCATCCAAAATATTTAGACGGTTCTCAATATCTACGAATCTATTGCAGCAATCAAACTGAAATTGTGTATGCTGATAGAGGCTATTAATATAAGTTAAACTATTGGACTTCCAATAACCTGATGAGCACAATTCCAACATGGTGGCCAAGCGAAGTTGAAAACATTTAAATGGAATTGACTTGCGATTTAATTATCTGAGCGCAGTGAAACTTGGTACGGTAAATGTTCATACAAAATCTACTGTCATCTAATTAAATTAAATTGTTTCATAACCCCAAGATGGCACCGTGCGAAATTTTAAAATTGAGTTTTTTATTTCTTGTGTCCTAATCATGCGATCGAAGTGAACGTTTGAATAATCAATTTACGCAATAATCTTCATCAATTGGTGCATAACTATATGGCCTATGTACAGAATAATCCAACATGGCGTTCCTTTTCATAGGTGGGAGAATTTTTTAATAAAGAAGACCAATAGGATATTTGAAGATAGGCTATATAGTTCTTCACGGAACTACTTGTTCTGATTATAAGTACTTCAGGGTTCATATTTAGCTTAGGACGAAAATCTTCAGTCTGTTCATTTCTGTCTGAATTCCGCCCTTCGTTGCTTTGTTTTGAGGCAGCTCACAGCTGTGTCAGTGTCTATATTTGTCTCTGTCGCTCAGATTTTCAATCATCAGTTATCAGAATACTATTCATCATCATCATCATTTCCCCTTATCCAGCTCCTGCCGGGTTGGGGTATTTATGGCACTTCTCCACTTTCCTCTTTCCTTCCACCATTCTTCTTCCACGATCTTGTCCCAGTCCAGATTTCTTTTTCTTACGCTGTTCTTCACTGAATCAATCCACCTTGTTCTAGGTCTTCCTCTTGCTCTCTTACCCTTGCACTTTGCCTCCAGCATCTGTCTTGGTATTCTATTTTCCTCCATCCTCTTTACATGTCCAAACCACCTTAGTTTATTCTTCTCAATTCTCTCATTTAGTTTTCCCATCCCAACTTCCTTCCTAACATCTTCATTCCTCACTCTGTCTTTCCTTGTCTTTCCTATCATACTTCTTAGGAATTTCATTTCACTGGCTTGGATTCTACTCTCTTGCCTGCTTGTCAGGGTCCAAGTCTCAGCTGCATAAATTAATATGGGAACATAGTACATTTTATACATTACCTCCTTGCTTTTCCTTGGTACTTCCTTATACCAAACAAGTTTTCTTACACTTTGATAGAATGAATTGCTCTGCTGTACTCTCCTGCCAATCTCCATGTCCAACCTACCAGTTTGCATCAATTCACTTCCTAGGTATTTGAACGTGTCCACAATTTCCAAACTCTGACTTCCAATTTTCACAGTGCCCTTTCCTTGTCTTTCCCCTCTTGTCATCACCATGGTCTTGCTTTTCTCTATACTGTTTTTCAGGCCGTACTTCTGAATATTTTCGTTCAGTGCATCTAGTTGTTTTTGCACTTCTTCGGTGTTCCTTCCCCAGACCACAATATCATCTGCAAATAACAGTAACTTCATTTCTTTATGTCCATATGCTTCCTTTGTTTCTTTTACAATTTCATCCATCACCATTATGAACAAGAGAGGTGACAGCACACTCCCCTGTCTTAGTCCAGTCTTGTTCCTAAACCAATCTGTCTTTTCAACTGGGGTCAGTACCCTGCTAACACAGTTGTTGTACATTGCTTGCACCATTTCCAACATTTCTCTTCCCAGTCTTTTCTTAACCATGGTTTCCCATACCTTCTCTCTGGGGACACTATCATATGCCTTTTCTAGATCTATGAAAGTCATGATCAAATCCTCTCCATATTCCCAGTTCTTTTCCATCACCTGCCTCAAGCTAAAGATTGGGTCCACTGTGGATCTTCCACTCCTGAAGCCATACTGTTCCTCTTGCAACTCTCCTTCCACCTTTCTTCACATTCTTCTTTCTAATATCCTTTCCAGTATTTTTACTATCTGTGATATGAGGGTGATCCCTCTATAGTTATCACACACCTTCTTGTCCCCCTTCTTAAACACTGGTATTATTAGCCCTTTATCCCAGTCTTCTGGTACACATTTCCGTTTCCACAAACATTTTAGCTGTCGATACAACCATTGCATACCAACAGGTCCAGCAGCCTTTATCATTTCTACACTGATTTCATCCACCCCTGTTGCTTCTCCCATCTTCATTTTCTGTACTGCTAATTCCACCTCCAGCATTGTTATATCATCTTCTGTTATAGAGTCGTCAGGTTGTGTCGCTTCCATCTCACCAGTACAATTGCTCACATTCAATAGCTTATCGAAATACTCCTTCCATCGTCCCTTTATCTCTTCTGGGTGTGTTAACAACTCTCCATCTTCCTTTTTTAGTAGCTTTGTAGTAACTCTTTCTTTCCTCTTACTTCTTAGAAGTCCATACAGCATCCTTTTACTGCCACTTACATCTGTTTCCATTCTTCGTGTAAATTCTTCCCAACTTTTCTTCTTTTCTTCTCCTACCACTTTCTTACACCTCTGTTTGCTGTCGTGATACTTCCTTTTGCTTTCTTCTGTTTGATCTCGGTTCCATTCTTTCCATGCAGACTTCTTTTCTTTCACTGCTTTCCTCACTTCCTCATTCCACCACGGTGTCTCCTTCTCTTTCACTCTTGTTGACGTCCTCCCACAAGCACTCTCTGCTGCACCAACAAATGCCTTTTTAAAGTGGGACCATTCCTCTTCCATGTTTTTCACTTCAGTAACTGGGATTTGTTGTTTCAATCTCTCCTGAAAATCTTCCTGTACAGTTTTGTCTTTCAATTTCCATACTTTTATTTTACTTTCTCTGATCTCCTTTAGATTTTCCAACTTTCCCCATCTAAATTTTGCCACCACAGCTCTATGGTCCCCATCAAATGCTTCTCCTGGTAAAGCTGTCACATCTATCAGCTTTCTGCGATTAGTCCTTTCCACCAGAAAGTAGTCAATTACTGATTTTGTTCTTCTATCGCCCCAACCATATCTCGTAATTTTCCTGCTGTTTTCTTCCGAAACCATGAATTACCCACTATCAGTCCATTCCTTTCACAAAAGTTTACAAGTTCCTCTCCTTCCCGGTTCTTTTTCCCATATCCATATGGTCCAATGACCTCTTCCTTTCCTTGTCTCTCGTTTCCGACTTGTGAATTCATATCTCCCATGATCACCACTTCTACATCTGAAATTACTCTTTCTACATCCTCCAGGAATACTTCAATATCTTCTTCTCTGTTTCCAGTCTGTGGTGCATACACTTGTATGAAGTCCATCTTGTCATTTTTCATCTTCATTCTAATTTTCATTATTCTGTCACTCACACACTCGACCACTTCAACATACTCCTCCAGTTGTTTCGAGGTTATCAGTCCCACGCCATTTTTTGCCTCTTGGCCACCACTCCAGTATAATGTATATCCTTTCATCAATTTCCATTTTACTTCACTCAGCCCCATCAATCCAACATTCTCCCTCTCCATGAAGTCTACCACCTCCTCCACCTTGCCTGTCAGGGTCATGATATTCATGATTCCCACTTTCATTTCGGTTACTGGTCGCCCATTTCTCACAGTTCCCCCAGTACCAAAAGAACTGCGCGTCGCCTGCAGGGTACGCCCTAACCTTCTCCGAATCATTTGAAATGCCATTTCCATTTTAGGCTATTATTACGATGGGGTCGCCACTCCCAAAGGCATACTATTATTATGGCATATTCACACATTTCAGTTCAGAAGTTGTTTACGCTATTCTCGCACTATGTCTATGTTTTTTAAATAGTTTATTTACCAGAAATGTTTTTAGTCAATTGAATGAATATGTCCAAAAAAAAAAACATCAGGAGTAGATAACAGGAAGACGTGACACTCATAAAGGCATCAAACAAAGAAGGTACGTTGCAAAATATTTAGGTCTTTTATTGTTAATCTAATTTATACAGCGCTGTTGTAAGGTGAGCCTAACGGTCGCCGTGAACCTCATTCTTTTTGATATTATTATTATTATTGTTATCCAGAGGAAACCTTTAAATAATAATAAATAAATTCGAATATGTAGATTAAGGCTTTCACGGCCTGGAATACCATTAAAATTATTCATGCTTTTGGGATATTGCCGTGTGAAAATAACATTTAAAATTCTAAACGTTTCGAAAGGAACCTTGCCTCCATTTTCAATAGAATTAAAACAATATTGCCAAAGAATGTGTGTCAATGAGCTTAAAAGAACTAAAGAAATTCCCCTGTTCGTCACCAGAGAGCAGCCAGAAACTACTGTATGGACCTTGGTAGAAAAAGCGCGCCAATTAATTAGAACGGCGGACAGAATCTTAAGGTAGGAGAAGGAAAAGGGGCTGGGGGAAAAATTGAGACTCCTTGAAGAATGAGGATGTCCCAGTAAGGAGAAAGAGGGGGAGGGGGGGCTGGATGGATATATGGAAACGGAAACAAAAGGGAAGTGTATCTGTACGGTACCCAACGGCATACTGGCCTCGGCGAAAAAAACAGATGGATACTCCTCCATCGACGAACAAGGGAGATCAAATCATGGCCCGGTAGCCATAGAGGAAACCATACAATTTGAAATAGGTGAAGAAATAGAGAAACTGGCAGGAACTATCTTCCCAGATCTTTAATAACTGGCAGCCAAGTGTCACTTAGCTGATATCCAGTGTCTCTGTTAAAGTTATTGGGGTTTTTACGAATTTCAACTGCCTCCCTTATAATTCCAGACCAGTTGTGCTTAACAAGGGCAAGCGCATGAGCATCCTTGAAACATACATCGTGCCCTGAAGACAGGGCATGTTCAGCTATAGCTGATTTGTCAGGTAGGTTTAGACGGATGTTCCTTTGATGCTCCTTAATGCAAGTTGCAATGGACCATTTTGTTTGTCCAATGTAGACTTTGCCAGAAGTACAAGGGACTTCATACACCCCAGGCTGTAGTATGGGGGACAATTAACTTAGTTTAATCCTAAACTTTGACCAATTTTCGTCATAGTGCCAAAAACTGTTTTTATCTTGTGCTTGCGGAGAATCTTAGCAACGTGGTCAGTGGTATTGTGAATATAAGGGAGGTAAGCAGTTCCCCTCACGTCGGAGCGCTGAGAAGGTTGTCTATCCCTTCTTCTGGGATGTAGGGACCAATATATAGTGGATTCATTATAGCCATTACCCTTAAACATGGTTTGTAATGCATGTAACTCTTCCTGAAGAGTTGATGCCTCACAAATACGTTCCGCTCTTTTGGCTAGAGTTGTAATAATTCCTTTTTTTTTTTTTTTGTGCTGGGTGGTGGTGGGAGTCTGCATGTAATTAACGGTTAGTGTAAGTTGGCTTACGGTAGACGCTGTGCTCCATGGAGCCATCCGCTTTTCTCCTCACAAGAACATCCAAAAAAGGTAAGCATCCACCCGACTCGAGCTCCATTGTAAAGTGGATTGAAGGATGCAGCTGATGAAGGTGGTTCAGTTTCTCAAAACCCTCCTCCCACACCACGTACGTATCATCCACATATCAGGTTCGAAACCTGGCGCAGTCAGCTGGCATTTGAGGGTGCGCAAATGCGAGGGAGCCGGGTCAGTACATTTACTGGCACGTTAAAGATCCCCTTCGGGGTAAAATTCCGGCACCCCGGCGTTTCTAAAAGCCAGGGTAGTTAAAAGGGACGTAAAACTAATAACATTATTATATCATCCACATACCTCCACCAAATTACCGGTTTGAAAGACGCTTTTTTCCTACCAAGGTTCATACAGTAGTTCTGGCTGTGCTGCTCTCTGGTGACGAACAGGGGAATTCCTCTAGTTTTTGTAAGCTCGTTGACATACAGTACATTCTTTGGCCACATTGTTTTAATACTATTGAAAACGGAGGCAAGGTTCCTTTCGAAAAGTTTGGATTTGTAAATGTTTTCACACAGCAATATCCCAAAAGCATGAATAATTTTAATAATAAATACCAACCTTAAAATAAAATCGAATAACTTTACATTCTACCATTCTTTCTCGTGCAGAGAAAATTATTTGTAAAAGCTGAGCCTATATAATGAAATGGGGGCCTCAATTTTCTACAACAATAAAAACTTTTCATAACTTACCGAAGATGCATCCAGTTTTGCCTTCTTTATGACAAAGCGGTCGATCTTCTAAACACTCGCTAATGTGACAAAAAGAAGAAAGAAAAGAGGAACTATCAAACAACACTCGACTCTTCCCCAATACTACCACTTACAAACTGTATCTCTCCTCTTGCACACACACACAACCACCGTAAATCCCGACAGTGGCGACAATCAACCACGCTGCGCCAGTATTGTAGCCTGGGACATTTTAACACTGCCATTTCCAGGAAATGGAAATTAAAAGCTGACAAGAGAGTGTAAGCTGACAAGCTATAACTGGCCACCTCCAGAGAGGTCTCTTGCTAATTGGCAATCTCCTAATTTCTTGGTAGACTTTTATCATCATCATGTGGTTGTATCCCCAGTACTGAGGCACCTACTGTTATTGGAAAATCTCCCCACGTCACAATCCTATTTGTTACCCTGTTATCTCAGCTCCTCCAAGCAGTGCAGACACGGAAGTGATGACTGGCCGTGCAAAGATTGTTATTACTAGGGCTCGGATTTTTAGGTAAATAAATATTTTTTTATGTAAATACTTATTTTAAGCATTTTTCTATAAATACATAAATTCCTGCTTTTCACTTACATTAGCACATAAAAAGACATAATATTTACATTTTTAAAATCGGTATCTTTCAGTTTATTGAATTTTTGTTCTGTGTTACTTAAACGGGGAAGAACCTGTGAGCTATCTAATCTTCATGCAGAGCGTATGCCAGCTTGCAACTGTGTTATTCCTCACTTGTCGCCCCGTGCCACTCACTGTGGAAGCCGGGGATTTCCTTATCCTTAGCCATATTGCATCACCTCCCCTCCCCCAGCTACCTGGAACCAGTGTCACTCACATGCAGTTCATTTCTGGCACTGTGAAGTGTAAGACAGTTCTACGATGCCTAAAGTAAAAATAACTACAAGTTACCGTCTGCAGCAGTATGTTGCACTATTTAAGATAATTTTTCTTCTGATGGGGGCGTTCTGTTCTGCCAACCATGTGGGAAAACAATCAAGGCTGAACAGCGATCTCAAGTTACAAAACACCTCAAGGGCAAGAAACATATTGCCGCAGTTTCACGCCTTCAGAAGAAGTGTTTCGCGATAATCGTCGATCATTTGTGATGGACAACCTGAAGATGTATCCCGTGTATTGTAATGCTTCACCAGTCAATGAGACATAGCATAAATTGCATTCGTGAGTACTGCATATTGTTTATATTCACATTAATAAACTAAATTATTATTAAATATCTTTACTTTTTGTCACATATTTCAGGTATTTTTAATACATAAAAATTAAATATTTTCCGATTTTTAGCACCTAAAAATCCGAGCCCTAGTTATTACATTCTTTGTCAACATAGTTACTGTATTTAACATTTTGTTGCAGGTTCTAAATTTGTTCGAGCCGTAAGAAAATATGAAGGCTTATGCCCACCCCAATTTCCGGATTTATTTTGGGGGAGGCCCGGCCCCTGTGGCCCCCCCTCTGGCTGTGCCACTGTCTGGACATGTCACATTTTGTGTTTTATTTTTATTTTTTTGTTGTGTGGCCTCCTCAGAGGCCGAGTGCAGGTCTTTCTATTCGACGCCCGTGGGCGACCTGCGCGTCGGGATGAGAGATGGAATGGATGAAGATGAATGAAACTGGGCAAGGATGTGGAAGGAAGCGGCCGTGGCCTATCAGAAGGTACCGTCCCAGCATTTGCCTGGTGTTGAAAATGGGAAACCACGGAAAACCATTTCAAGGTCGGCCGACGGTGGGGCTCGAACCCACGCGTCAGCAGAGAGCTTGGTCCCATGACCTAACGCTGCGCTTTAGCCAGCTGAGCCACTGCCGTCGGTACATTTTGTGATGATTTGATGAAATGTATATTTACAGTGTCTAATATACCTTACATCATATCAGCTTCAATTTGTAAGTATAAAAATGTATATGAGGAAATATGAGAAATTCAAAGCCCCCTGTTGAATGTGTAAAATCCAGGTTTTCTATATTATCCGAACATTTTTATTAACGTTTTACCTGTGTTTCCACATTTAGTTATCACATTACAGATTTGTTCCGTAACCGATCATCGAGGGTGATTGATATGCCTTATTAATTCCTTTGTGTTTGTTTGTAGGAAAAACAAGATGTAAATGAAATGTCAGCAGCTCTCGATGAAGCTTTGAAGAACCTTGTTGTTGATGCAAAGGACAAATCTGATGAAGATCTCTCTGAAGCGGATTTTACGAACACAATTCTTAGGAAGAAAGAAAAAAGCGATCATAAACTGTCTGATGATGAGGTATTTGATGAATTACGCAGGATTTGTGATACAGGAGACCCATATCGCAGATTTGAAAGGAGCAAAGAGCTGGGTGCTGGGTAAATAATTTTAATGTTCGTAGTATGATACGATTAACAAGAATGTTCTGTTACTGCTTGTGTCACATACTGAATTCAGAAAGATTTGAAGTTCCTTGGAAGGTTATAATATATTATTTCAGAAAGCTTTCCAGTCTGTCAATTCAAATATTGTGCCCAATTACATTAGGCGGAGAAACAAGTATTTATATGCCCTAACATGAAAAACAATACATAAGATATTTATCACAAAATTACACGCTTTTATATACAAAAATGTACTTGTACATAAAAGCATGTTATTTTGTGATAAATATATTTTGTAATGTTTTTCATGCTAGGGCATAAAAATACTTCTCCCGCCTAATGTAATTGGGCACAATTTGTGTTGACCAACTGGAAAGCTTTCTTTAACAGAATTAGGCAACACTGAAAAAAATGGCTTCTATCACTTCAATATTATATATTATTTAAAATACTATGCCTTTCAATTATTTTTAACACTGTTTATGATCGTTCAGCTTACCGATTTTAACGATTCTTGCTGCAATTGAATCGTTTTGGTGCATGCTTTTTCTAATAATTCCTCAATTCACTGCTTATTTGACCTTTTTTCTTTATTTAAAAAAGAACTGAGCCGTTAAAATATGACAATTTTTAACATTTTATGCCGGCCTATTTTAATGATTCTTGTGACGATTAAATCATATTGCAAGTAATTCCTAAAGTGCAGGTTTATTCAACATTAGTCTTTCATTCTCAGCAAGAACTTTATCATTAGCTCTAGGTCAACGCACTCTCTTTCAACTGCCACCATATCTATTGTACACGCCGAACATGCCCCAGTAAGTGCTTTGAATGGAACATCACGTTCACGTAATTTATTCCACTGTTTGTGATTCAGTGATTCAGAGCACAAGGATGGCCTCCATATTTCTGTCATAGGATTTTTATTTCTTTGGTCTTTGCTATCTCTAAGCCTAAAGCTTGCCAACTACCATTATGGGAAAGTGCAAAGGCTGCTTTGCCATTCCCTGATAGAGCTGATACCACAATGTCCCTAGCAACTACAACACAATTTGTGTTGCATGCATACAGTGTGTTTCAAAATACAGTATGTGGTACTGCCTTTTCGAGTTGTGTCCTCTTAATCCTTTCCTTGTTGCATTTCCAGGCTTGGTATCCCCAGAAATCACCCTATTATTTTAGAATATGAAGTACTGTGGACATGGGTATAAACTCTTGCTCATAATGTAAGAATTGAGGATTTCACGGCCGGCGTTACAAAGTTCATCGATGTATTCCAGGCTTAAGGGGCTTGTGACGGTCCCGACGTTTCGCCGAAAACTGCGTCCGGCATTTTCCAGGGTTCCTCTGACTTCGACAGCAGCGAAGCACTCAGTGGAATCATAACTTGCTCATAACTTTGGAACTATATAATACAGTACATTTAAATAAAGGAAAATTTTACACGTGAATCACCAACAGTCTTGCAATGACCGACAGTAAGTCACACTCACCTGGGGTTCTTGGTTTGAACTCTGCCCTTGTATAATCTGGTCACAATTTTAAAACTATGTGATCTGGCCCCATAACCAATATGAAACCATGTTTTTAAAAATGTGTCTGTAATGGAATTTGCAGAGTTTTCACAAACTGTACACATATTTACATTGTTTACCGTTTCATTTCCTGAGGTCCCTGGTTCAGAACCACTTCAGCATCTTTTTATTTCTCCCAGAATTAGTCACATTGACCCATACTACAAAAATTGCCAAATCCTAATTTAAATATGCTAATACAGTATATACATCTCGGTAGCCTGCTCCATGGAGTCCTTAGTTCCCAATGTCCACTCCCATCGCCAATAAGAATCATCTGACGGAGTAAAAGACAGGGAAGGTTGAATGCTTGGTTGTAGGCCACCGTCATCACCGGCATTTACAGTACGCTGGTTTAGTGTATCCTAATCAATATTACTGTCACTATCATTTAACTGATCATTTACATCTAAATTACACAGAAAATCCCTTCCACACGAGCTTTTCGATTCACTAACAACGCTTCTATTCAATTCTGTTAGGATATCGACATCTGAGAGACCAGCCATGTTTCCTAGCAACAGCTGGGAGAAAGGTCAAGGAACAAACATTTATTGTTACCGCTAAAAGCAACACTGCCTTCTAAATGCTGTCCTACGCCTGCCTGACACATTACCTGTAGTTCACAATTAGTTTTAATTCCATACCAATACGAGAGGTGGCAGGAGAATGCCAGAACATACACGGGTGCTTTAGCAGGGAGCTGAGACTTTCATATTCGGGTGCTTTGAGAAGGAATCAGAATCAGAATCACTTTATTTGGCGTTAAACACAAGTGCAATAGCCATCGTCAGGTTAATAATACAAAACAATAAAATCAAACAATCCTACATTACTTAGCCTACTTATAACAGTATATACAAATAGCTTATTATCGTTATAACAAAATGTAACCTACTTCTATTGCACTAAATATTACACCAATCTGCTTCCATACATTCTTCCAGGGAATACCATGGATTCACCAGCAACCACTTTTGCAGCTGTTTCTTAAAGATTTTGGTTGGTAGTTGTTGGAAAGACAAACTCAGTTTGTTAAAAAAATTTATGCCAAGAATTTCATGACTGTTCTGTGTTTTAGAAAGCCGACACCATGGTACCTCTATCTGGTGTGAGTTTCTTGTGCTGTATGAGTGAATTGTTACCCGCCTGCCTAGCAATTCATGTGGATGTTTATTTTTCATATACATGAGGATATTTAAAACAAAAAGATTTATAACTGTTAGTTTGGAAGATTTAATAAATAAAGGTCTACAGGGTGTGTTAGGAGGAGCATTTGCAATAATACGAATTGCCTTTTTCTGTAATTTTAAGATATTTACAATGTGTGCACTATTTCCAAAAAATATTAATCCATAGCTAAAGAGACTTTGAAAGAAAGCAAAATAGGCTGTGTGTAAATATGTCGTAGGAACCTCATTTTTTAAATGACGGAGTAGATACACCGCCCTTGCAAGTTTATTCGAAAGGTTATGAATATGAGGTTCCCATGTTAATTTTGAGTCAAAATTCATTCCTAGTAGCTTGGCTTCTTTTATATCATTACTTATGTTTTTAAGGCTAAATATTAAATTTTGAGTTTTAGTTTCATTTAAGTGGAATCCATTCTCACTGAACCATTTCCTAGCTTCTAGCAAGCACTGACTTGATAAATTTTGTAATTCACTTATACATTTGCTAGAACACAAAAATGTAGAGTCATCTGCATAAAGAATTGTTTTTCCAGAAACATTTACTGCTAAGTCATTCATCATAACGACAAAAAGAAATGGACCCAGAACCGAGCCTTGGGGTACACCATACCTAACTTCTAACGCATGAGATTTCCTATCCCCATTCTCTACAAACTGTACTCGGTTTGTTAGATATGATTTAAAGACTTCATACTCTGATCCTTTAATTCCGTACAGTGCTAACTTTTGCAGAAGTATATCATGTGACACACAATCGAAGGCCTTGGATAGATCACACAGGAGTGCATCTACTGAGCTCCCTTCTTCAAAATGGTGCATTATGTGACAAACAAAATCATCCAGTGCACTAATTGTAGATTTTCCCGGAAGGAACCCAAACTGAGTTGGTGATAGAAGGTTGTTGTTGATGAAAAATTCATAAATTTGACCAACTATAACATATTCGAAGACTTTTGACATGATGGTTACTACAGACACAGGCCTGTAACTATCAGGTTTAGTCTTATCCCCTTTTTTATATACTGGAACAACCCTCGTAATTTTTAACTGAGCTGGGAAATAGCCTACGCTAAGGCACTCGTTTATGCAGTGCGTCAAAGGAATTAAAATGCTGTCAATAATGGCCTTTAAAATGTTGTTGGTGAATCCATAACAATCCTTACTATTGGAAGGTTTCATATTTCTTACAATTTTCTTTACCTCACTACAGTTTACCTTTCTCCATTTAAAAGTATTATTTGATAAACTTGGAACTATTTTTTCTACTCTTTCAATTGCTGCTGTAGGCAGCTGTGAGGCAGGTGAGCAAATCCTTTCGACAGACTCAATAAAATGTTTATTCAGAACCTCAGGACTGATTTCTATTGTGGAACATTTATTTGCGACTCTAACATTGTTAATTACACTCCAAGCTGCTTTACAGGGGTTATTTGAATTTTCTATGAATCTAACGTTTGCTTCTAGTTTAGCTTGCTTAAGGGCACATTTATACTTATTACGCATTTGTAGATAATTCTGTTTAGATTCAATAGATCCCTGTTCATTATGTATTACATAAAAAAACATAACCTGTGATTTCATTTGTTCAAGCTCAGGTGTATACCATTTTATTTTATTTTTAGAATTACTCCTTTTCTTGGAACTTTTAATCTCCACCATTGGGCATGAAGTATCAAAGTATGAAAGAAGTATGTGAAAGAAATCATCAAAACCTGTAATGGGCGAGTAGGAGTTGTCAGTAATAACCCAATCAGATAGGATATGCCTAAGGTATGAATTAAATAGCTGTATTCTGTCAGGGGAAATATGTCTAATATGAATTATTGTGGGTGATTTAGCTATATTCCCATTTGAAAAACTACTGGATTGCATCATTTGAAATAAAACTGCTGAATGATCTGACAAACATGGGGCAATAACTTTAGTCTGGTACTGGCTGTGATTTAAATCCGTGAATACATTATCTAAGCAGGATGATCCTCTTGTTGGTTCATTAATTGTGTGATATAAGCCAAAGGATTTGAACAAATTCCGAACCATAATAGCTTCTCGTTCATTGAATCTCAGGTCTACATTGATGTCTCCACAAATTACTAACTTATATTTTCGGTATGACTTTATAACACTTTCCAAAACCCCTTCCATACTTTTTAAAAATGTATAAATATTACTATCAGGTGTTCGGTAAAAGGCTACCATAACAATGTTAGAATCTACAAGTACTGCTGCCACAATTTCACAGTGTTTTTCTAAACCAAATTTTGACACATCAATCACTTGGTATTGCATTTCTTCTGACACAAATATGGCACTTCCACCAGCCTGATACAAACATGACTTGCGACAAAAACTATCTACTAGGACGTAACCCTCAAGTTTAATCAAATCAATTTCTTGACTAGCAAGCCAATGTTCATTAATACATAAAACTTGGTACCTACTACTATTTAAAAATGCATTAAGTTGGTTTACTTTGTTTCTTAAACTACAAGGGTTAAGTAATATCTGTATAAATCTAAAATAGTAAAGTTCACTGTAGCTTTGTTTTGGAGATAATTGCAATATTTTGTATTATCTTTCAGTATTTATCATGGACTTATTTTTCTGGAATCTTGTAGATATGTAACTTAGAATGAGAATGGTATTTCCAGCACTGAAATAACCCTCATAGTTCAGTAGATGTTAGTGTTCCCTCTATGCCATTGTTTGTCTCAACATATGACCCAGAGCCATGAACTGAATGTGGTTTCATAGAAGAAAGCTCCAAGTCTCCTAGATAGAGCATGCAACCAACAAACGGGTATTGATGAAAGCAAACATCAAATGAGAACTGCTGTCAACCATCAAATGCAGAAAAAATTGCATATCTGGCGCATATAAGCATATCTGAGCACAATTGGTGCAGGCTTCTGTTTTTTCTTTTGCTATTTTAACAAAATTTGGCCCATGGTTTTGGGTGTAAATTTTTTTTCCAGCTATTTGTTTCTTTATTTTTATTTCTTTATTTAAGTTGTCATTGATATTCTGATAGCCCTGTTATTCACTGAACTGAATCTTGCTATTTTGTGGGACCTAGGGTGGTTAGATTGATTGTCGATGGTGTGAGATGTTAATGTTGGTTTGCAATAAATCGAATATGACCGGTTGTAGTTTGATCAAATGGTATTTATGTCGAGGTAATTTAGGCACCAATCAGTCTCAGGCTCCTTTATGAATATATTTGACTGGTACCTACCATCGATTGCTTGGAGTAGCGTTACTTCGTCAGACCCGTGTCGTACCCACATTGATGTTGATCGCCAACGTCTGGGAGAATGGCCAGGGCACATTGAAGAGGAAGATTACAGGCTCAGAATTTAGTTCTGACATGATAATACCTAATGTATTGCAACTCCATAATAGTGGGCCTATGGTGATTATGATTGCTGGTTTAGACAGATATTCTTCCACCTGGATATGTCCTGAATTGGTGTACCATAATTTTGAAATGCCCTGCATATGGTAGCTCAGAGGTTCTGTGTTTCCATAGTTGGAATACAACATTTTTTGTGTTAGGATGTTTCTTTAGCATTAAAAAATCACTATAAAATGGCAAAAAGGAAGGAAGCTTGTTGTTTTACGTTCCGCTATTCTCGTGCTTATAAACCACGGGATCTCCTTTTTACATGAAATCCAAGCCACAGGGTGTGACATTTCTTCTCAAGATCCCACATGCAATATCTGGGAATCAAACCTGGCTGGCCTTGGTGGGATGGAAGCATCTTGACTGCTGCGCCATCATGCCTCTAAAATGGCAAAAAATTGGGAACATTATTGAGCCTAATTTAGAAAACAGGCCTTCATTTTTAAGTCTTCAGTCGGTCAGCACGAATATGAATATCTATGACTTCTTGTCATTATTCTAGATTTTCCCGTATTGATTATGATATATTACACCTACATCCACTTGACAATACAAAAATGTTTTTATACGATGTCCTTACACTCTTAGAAACATGTTTCGGCTCTGTGAGCCTTCTTCAGTCAAACACATTAATGATTCTCATATGACAGTCTATGTGTTGATCTTGTTAAAAAACTTTAAAAAATCTTAAAACTGGACATAAAATGCTTCAAGAATTCGACTATGTGCAGAAGTTCAGGTCATAGGCCCTTCGTCGTTGAAATCCCAATTCAAACACAGGACCCCATTGTACAAGTATCTTGTAAAAAATCGTGTGTGAAAAATCCTTGTGGCTACGGGTGAACGGAAGTTACTTGCTTAAAACTTTGTAATTTTGGTTCAAGAATCGTAAATTTGAATACGCTGGAGATAACACCTCACTATTTGAAGGATATACAACAGATGTGTAGTTGTTGGTCTGCTTTGATCACTGATCAGTGATTTTTTACAAGATACTTGTACAATGGGGTCCTGTGTTTGAATTGGGATTTCTACGACGAAGGGCCTATGACCTGAACTTCTGCACATAGTCGAATTCTTTAAGCATTTTATGTCCATTTTTATATAACTTTGACAATTGTAAAAAGATTTTTTAAAGTTTTTTAACAAGATCAACACATAGACTGTCATATGAGAATCATTAATGTGTTTGACTGAAGAAGGCTCACAGAGCCGAAACATGTATCTAAGAGTGTAAGGACAGCGTATAAAAACATTTTTGTATTGTAAAGTGGATATTGGTGTAACACAGCATGAATATCCCCAATGCATACTTGCCAACTTTCCCGATTTAGGCGGGAGACTGAAGATTTTACACCATTTCTCCTGCCCTCATGCTTAATGTATTAAATCTCCCGATTTTTCTATAATCTCGCACGTAAATGCGGACTAAAAGTGCAAGATGAAAACCTTCATTCATCCATGGAACAGGTCGATTTTATGAGTGTTGAAATGAGTTTCAATACCGCAGTTTTGCTTCGTATCGATAATTTATAGACAATTCTCCATTTGGATTTGAATATCTCTTTGTTTGAAATAGTCGATGGTTAATTCAGCGTATATTCCTAGAAGTTTTCATAATAGCCTGTGGCTGAGAGGTAGTTGTAGGCTGCGGAATATTGTATCTGTTTAACATGTGAAATTATTTGTATATAACTTGGATGTTGGCATTAATATGCCGGTAGACTATTGTGATTTTTCGATCTGAGTGATTTTTTCGGTTCCTCGGTAACAGGCTATGACGAAGAAATATAATTAGCCATCGGTCATCTTCAAAATCTCCCGATTTTTCAGTTTGAGAGGTTGGTAAGTATGCCAATGAATTGGCGGGGTACAACATATATGTAAATACACTCCTGGAAAAAATTGCATGTATTAGGTAATTATCACTATTATCCTAAATTGCCCCATTTAATAGTGCCAATTAACTAATACATGTAATTTTTTCCAGGGGTGTATCTACAAATTATATTTTGTACCCCACCCATTCATTGGGTATATTGGTGTTGACCGACTGAAGAGCTACAAATGACAGTTTGTATAGGCAACAGTGAAAGAATAGCTTCAAATCTTTACATTAGAAAACAGAGCTGTTTTTGCTGACCCCACTTCTACCTCCTTGTTCACCCGTAGGAACAACCTTTCCCACTCATATACCACCTTTGAAAATACAATATACAGGAAACCAACATGTCAGCCATGCAAATGCTCAAAATTTAATTGCGTTTTGTTGGAACCTTGCGTTGAGTTGGACATAATCGCTGTGAGGAATTTCAATGGTTGCTCAATCCACATTTATCCAATAGAACTGTTGAGATAGCTTGTCGTTTTAGGGTATTTTGAAGTCACTAGATGTGAAAAAATTGTTACATTTAATGCACTGTGTGCTAACCGCATGGAACAATCAAAACACGTGAAGTAAGAGAGAGATGAATGGCACAAGTTGGAAGGAAAGCAGGCTAGCTGTAAAAGCACATTCATCCTAGTAAAAAATGTAATTTGTGTGTTGAATGCAGGTGTTGTTGCAAGTGTCAACGCCGCAAATTCATTATCCTTGCCATTTGAAAATGCACCTTGCAAAATAGGACTGTGTTCATCCATTGCCTGTTACTATGTAACTACAGTGTCACTACAACTATATTCTGAAGCAAATCTTTTTTTTTTTCTTATTTCTTGTCTTTTGAAAAACCAATAACTAATGCCTGCATGCATTGAGTTAGGCATAATTTTATACTTGCATTCATATGCTGCAAAAACATCTATACACTCAATCATTTCTTAGTGCATGCACTAATTTGTGTTGCATGTTAAATAAATTATATTTTTTACTGCTATGCTATTGTGGGCACACAGTTTGTATACTTCCACACACATCTTTGCAAATTAGCCACGTTGACTGACATTTTGTGACAAATTTATCACATTTCAGGTGGAAAAATATTTGAGCAAGTAAAAAACAATTTTTACTGATATCATAATAAAATCATAGCCAGTTTTAACCATATTTTGCCTGCTATTTAACATGATCAGTTTGATGGCACAAGTACTGGTATTTGCTTATTATAATGATTGGTCGTTAAGAGTCATACTTCTAAAGCTGTGGGACTGCTGTGTTGTCGTAAAAATGTTGTCTATTTTTTTTTTTATTTATATATATATATATTGTACCCATTTAGGAAAACGGCAATACCGGTCATCATCCAACTTTAGCTCAGCTCAGGGCGTGTACCATTCTCCCACTGTCTGACCATGTATTCAGAATGTGAACAAAAGGAAGGACAAGCTATAAAGACTAATAACACCAACTACTTTAAATAACAGCTTTAATTCACTTAAAACTTTCAAAACATATAGTCACAACACACAAATAATGGTAAAATTTACCCTGAAACATAATTAAATAATGACCCTTAATTATCTTGCTTCATTTCATTGGATACATTCTTGATCCATCTGATTTCACTGATATTCTAGTCTTGAACATTTTAATCTTTCATCCCTTAAATACGGGGCATTTCCATCACTTCCACTGAGTTTTCACCTGGTCGGGCTCGAACTCAGGATATTTATCTGTAGTAAAACAATGCCTTCATCTGGCTGTAACTAGAACTTATCATACTCTACATTTACATTATTCTTAATAATCTCTGTTCTCCACATATTCTTAACACTAGTTATCCCTCAATAACATATATTAACACTTCAAATGAGTACCATTCATTTACTAACACTTCTTTACACACAATCTTTATTACATTGTAGCCATTTTTGTATTGCAGCCATTTTATATTGCAGCCATTGTGTCCCGAAGAATTGGATGTTTATGAAGCCCGCACTTCATAAAGTCCAATTATAATGCTTTTTACTTACCCGTATTTATTTTTTTATGTAGAGGAACCAAATTCTGTATTTTTGAAGAAGAAAAAAGATGCGTTTATTATTATTATTTTTATTTTTTATTATTTTTAATATTATTATCCGGGAGGAACAAATCCACGCATAATAATAATCAAGCAGGTACGACTTCTGCTATACTTTATTTCTTCCATTGAAACCCACACGGTCTCCCTTACGTTATTCTTTAACACAAATGACATCTTTATGACTGGCTCGGCGTGTGGCGCGACCGTCATTAGTCTTCCCCTCACCTTGAGCGGGGCAACGAACCTCTTATAAACAAACATAGCTATCTCCCTTCTACATCATGACCTAGCTCACTACTCAATGAACCACATGTTTCAAACTGATACAGAGACCACTTCCTTTATTGAAGATCCAAGCATTCCCTTTTCTATTCTTTCATTCTGGACTGCGCACAGTCTTATTTCATATTTATTCGTGCTCTCACGGGGAGGATCATTCTTGACTATCAGGGTATTAATATGTACGTATTTTTCAGCCCGCATTGGCTACAATTATTTCTGCTGTGATAGGTACTCAATACATAAAGTTAACCAGCCCGAGAACGCCATGTCCCGTCTGGCTACTGAGGTCGGCATATCGCACGGGTGGGAATCAATTCCACCCTGCCCCGGATATCCGCCTAATACAACAATCATGTATCCAGTCT
Source organism: Meconema thalassinum (assembly GCA_946902985.2). Taxonomy (NCBI): domain Eukaryota; kingdom Metazoa; phylum Arthropoda; class Insecta; order Orthoptera; family Tettigoniidae; genus Meconema; species Meconema thalassinum. The sequence continues at coordinate 891,087,812 of OX336389.2, forward strand.
TACGATCCCTCCTTTTTTTCATTCACGTGCATCCTGGCTACGTGAGCATTACACAATTCAAGAGCGATCATTTACCCTTTCACTCTGATACACAATATAAGACCTACCTTGGTCAACCGACGAATTTCCTCATAGATTTAATGATCGTCCTCCTGGCACGTTAGATTCACTATTATAAAGCCTTAAGCTTACATTTGGTCTAGCCCATTTAGGCGACAATAATACATTACTTGGATGCTCAAACATTTATTAATTCGGTTCGGATATCCTGGCTTAAGACAACGAACTTACTTTCACATTGTTACATTATTCTATCATTATTTTCATTTCATTCTTACGGTGGTCTGTTCTCATTACATATACTTTACGGAGGCCTTTATGCCTGTACTTATTTTTGCTAAGGTCATTTGCATTTATTTCCATTTATATAATTTAACCGTCCTAGGCTCATTTATTAATTTAATCATTTAATTTGATCCTTGCTTGGCATTACTTTAACTTTCATTAAGTTATATTTCACTTGTAATTATTCAATAGCTTATAGCTCGAGTTGCGATCAACTTTTAATGCATTTACTATGCCTGTCATTTGACATTGATTTCTAATCGCGTTATTAATTTCTTACCACAATGATTTGGTTCCTTCCTTTCATTTAATAGTACTTGCTTGTACGCAGTTGGGTATCAATTCTTATTACATTTAATTCGTTATCTGGCCTCATTTTTACGGCCTTTCTTTCCAAGAAGCTAATTATTATAGACATATTCACTGTCAACACTTTACATATAATCATTTCACAATGGTACATTTCCAAATAGGGCACACAATGGCTCAATATATTTAATTCATTTGGTACTCACCCCCCGCCTGGAACCATGGTTCTCCTGATGTGAAGGATTTAACCCACGTTGTCGTAACTCACCACATATTATTGACAATATGATGACACATCATTCCTTTCTTCACACTGCACATGATTTTCACTCGACACAACATATTTATACACATGATAAATCCCAATTTGGGAACACTTTACAAATTTTTACATTACCCTTTAACACATTGCTGACCGGATGCCTGGACATGTCACATCCCCTGTGGACCGGACATTTTGCTACTGAGAATATTCCAGTGCACTAGTTTATAAAAAGTACATAATTGTGGAAATAACCTAGATATTATCTTTCTAGTTGATATGAGTATACACATACCCCTAGTAGTGCTCAAGGGGGTGATGTATTTGGAAACATGACACAATGTGCAGTGGCGGCTTACAGAAAGAGCAGATGGAGTATATTTGTGGTTAGATTGGTCAACAATCCAAGTACGTTATGTACTTTGGTTGTTATTACGTCACCTAGAGACCTGAATGTCACTCTCTCATTCAGTTTCCACTAATTCACTATAACTTGTGCCATTTGAACAATAATAAAAACGATAAATCTTATCATCTGATTATACAAGTCCTCCATCTTGAACCAACAGAAGGAAGTTCGATGTTTTGAAACAAAATCAAAGAATAAAAGAAGGCTATGAATAGACGGAGGATGGCACATATACATCTACAAATATCCTTCTCAATGTGCTAGACCGAAATAGTTCAATACATGGTCAAGAGATGTCGCAGGAAGACCGAAAACAATGACGTGTATAAAACCGAGATTTCTCGGGGCCCGACGTCTACCGCTGGCGAGCGTACTACGAGATTTCTCGGGGCCCGTCTTCCATGTGTTAATAAACACAATACACTATCATATTTTCACACGTTTTTGACCTTTATAACTAAAACACTTCACATGTGTTTAGAAAACCCAATTGTGGTTTAGTCCTTTTTAACACTTATTATATTACATTGGATTACTATTTATGTAATTGTTTATTGCCGTATCTCAGCTATGAGCGATGGCCTCCGACACATCTCTGGATAGCGATTTTCTTTGTGGATTCTACGTCCTACTCTGCGACACCTCCTAGCTTCGATCCTTGGTCTCGGCTACAAAGTCTGTCGATTTCCACCGTTTAAACACCTTGGTTTTATAACATAACGGGGTCTATAATGCTTCTGTCAATTCCGGTTATGAATTTAGATAGTTCTTGAACTATCCCTTTTCTCGTAGCAAAGGCTTACTTTGGCTATCGGTAATGTTCTCTATCTTTACTTTTACAGCGCGTATATTTATACTTTTAGCGCATATTTCACTATCACTTCGGTTCGCGGTCCTAAGTCTGCATGGCTTACAGTAAAAGACCATCAGCTTCCTACTTCGACCTAGCACTAATAACTTGTTTCAGCTGAAGTGCGACACTTTCCGGACCTAACTTGTATACTTGCGTATCACGATGTCTGTATACTCACGACGTTATACTTGCAGATTCCTACTGCCCTTCACTGTGCGTGATATCGAACTGGCATATTTACTTTGATTTTGTAGACTCAATTCTTCTTTTACGACTGCATGGCCCTCTCCAAGAGGTCTCATGTTCGATAACTGTCTTTCTAAATAAAGTCGAGTCCCGGTTAGACTGACTGAACTTCATGTCTTTAACTAGCAGCGTATGCTTATATTTTGACGGCGCGATCTAACATGCCTTCCGAAGAGTAACATGATGACTTGATGTACTTTGAACAGGGCGTAGCGCCTGTGCGCTCTCGGTCGAATGACTCGGCGAATCTGCGTGTAATACACTTGAAGACTAAATATACTTAATAATGTTCTTTCGCCCTTTACCGGGCCCAACTTGGCGTAATGACGGCGTTATATCGACTCGCACGATTGATCTGAATACTGTGATTCAGCGTGTCCCGTTACAGTGGACATCAAAGACTGAATGAATTCTGGTTGGAAGCCTCTCTATTTATTTAAAACTGGCACAAATAAATCATTTCGCCTCCCTCTTGGACCTATCTTTTGAACTAGACGTCGCACGTCTTGGAAAAAATAACCCTTATGTTCCGCACGATCCAAACGTTACATCTTCATCTTATTTTTCGAAAATGGATCGTTCACTTTAATTAAATTAAATCAAAAGCGCTCCTCCATTGTGTGGGCGTGATACTTTTTTTCTCTCCTACCATGGACTGCTCAATGGCTCCGCCTGTAACGTATTTTTCGTGGGGTTTTATGCAACTGGCATAAGTCAGTAGGAAGCCATTCTATATTTATTTACGCGGCAAATTGTTCAGCCAAGATAATTTTTCATGTTAATTTATTATTATTATTATTAATTTATTATAATTATTATTAAGGTATTTTCGGAGCATTTTATAAAAATTATTAGCATTCAGATAGGTTTTCTATGTCTTAGAAAACGCTATCAAGCAAATTATTACGAACGACGATATCATAGAAAATTATCTGATTACGGAATTTTACGGAGTTTTTGTCAGTTAGGGTATTTGAGAGAGATGACTCACTGGGATTTCAAGTACACGCTGAATCTTGTCGAGGAGCATGACGCAATCTTGGGTCGCAAGGTCTAGAAAAGGCGAATTGTGGAAACGGAAATCGACTTCTCCCTCCCGCGGAGTGTAATGAGGAAGGAGTGGGGATCTAGCGCGTAGGGTGCAGCCAATCAGTGGCGACGACGTAAGCTAGATGTCGGTACCATGGTGGGGGAGCCAACAGGTGCATATATCGTTCGACGCGCCGTGAAACAAGAACAATCTGTGTAGTTCTTGCCGAGTGTGGATATACGCGGGAATCGCTCCGATGTTCCGTGGAAGAGGACTATCTGTGAAATACTTGAGGTGTACGGTCGCAAGTGCGTGTCGCTCCGATGTTCAGTGGAGTTAGCGACGAACTTTTGTAAAACTTGGTTGTACGAGTGTTTGGGTCCGAGGTACGGACCATAGAATTATCTAATCTACCAGAATATCATCAAATTCCGACGGAGATGACGACGTCCAGGAGACTGTGGGAAGCTCACAACATCTTCAAGAACGAGGGAAATGCTTTGGCAATTTCCAGTGGTAAGCGCCAATGACGCAGAAATACGCAATCTCTCATTTTCTTTGTTCTACATTTCATATTTCAGTAACTTCATAGCTTGGAAATAAGAGTAAAATCAATTTATCAGACTCCGTTTTCACGTAATTTTCTATCGGTAATATTCAAATCACAACGCTCCAATGTAAATTTTATACTTATTATTATTAATTTTGCTATTCTTGTTTTATATAATAAATTCATTTCTTTTACAATGCAATCTTTGCTTTCAGTAGGTAGCATTAGATATAGACCAATTCCTTCTCCTGATACAATTGTTTGTTGGGTTAATGATCAAATCATACCACGATCTGAGTGAATAGAGTCTTGAAGGTGTTCTGCCAGAGCTAGACGTTGTTAAATACAAATTTAGATTTCAACATTGCGTTGAGGTCTTGGCGCCCATTAAAACAACATAGCTTAGGCAAAGGTAAACAGTTACATTTCTCACCCAACAGTTAGGAGCTAGCAAAACGTCTCATATGTACGCTCAACGTGGAGCAAAGTAAATAACGTTTCACGCCTAGGTTGCGTATTGCATCGTAATCACTTTTCTCCTGTGCATAAATTACTAAATTTTACCCTTTGTTAATTTGTAATCCCCGGGATTATTCTGGTTGGTGCCAAAATATTGTAACAATTTTGCGTAATTTCCTTAAAAACCAGATATTTCGTAACAATGCGGTGTTGGACTACAATCCAGAATTGTCATTTTAATGATGATCTGGCATTCATTGGTGGTTCTTCCTTTACATGACCTAAAATGTCATAGGTTCGAACCCTGTGCCTCTCGATCGGGCACAATATATAGAGTATGGGTGATATGCAAGTAAATATGTCACTTACTTAATCTGGCCCTCTTGTACCATGCAGTGTCAAGAATATGGGAAATCCCCATCTACACCTATGTGTGGTTATGGCAACTGTCTCTCACAAACAGTCCTCTCTCTTACTCCATCCTGCCAAGTCTCCTGTGGTCTTTCTTTAGCTTTCAATCCTTCCATCCTCTTCTCCCTCTTAGCCTTGGCAAGCGGACTGTCACCATCCAATGGATAAGATCAAACTGTCTTAATTGGTGTTCTTGGATGGTTTTATCTAATGGCTTTATATTCAGTACTCTCTGGATGGCTGTATTCCAGGCCCTGTCTTCCTAGTCTTATTTACTGTCTGGAGGTATCATCATCTCTGCTACCTGGATTCTGCTCTTGTTACATTGTCCAGGATTCGCAGCCATAGCTCAAATTGGGGACAAAGGTGGATCTATAAATGCCTAACTTTGTGCCCTAGAGATTTCCTTCTTGTTGAGGAAGTTTGTTTGAATGGCATTTAACAGGCTACTCCTATGCTCCCTTTTATTTTGCCCTTCATCTACCTATCCAAGCTGATAGTTGAACCAAGATACTGGTGACCTGATGCACTGGATTTCTATCGGTCATGATGCTGTTCCTCTCCCCATTCCTGCTGATAACCATGGTCTTTGTAATATCCATATTCACCTGCATGTCTTTCTTCTTCAACTCTTCCACCTATATATTGCAGTGCTGTAGTATTGCTCGCTGGAGGCAACAATCAGGTTTTTAGAAATACTAGGTCAGTCGAACTAGTTGCACAAGGTATTTTCCAACTATCAGATTTTCGATTCTCTCATGGCACAGCTTCTTTATTTGGTCGAGATTCACAGTGAAGAGAAGGTGACTAAGATGTGCCTTACTGGACTCCTTGTCTCGTAGTGAACTCTGCGGATATCATAAAAAAACAAGTTCTAGTGGGACATTACAGGGGAGGGAGTCATACATTGGAGTATGTATGACGTTGGTGTAATATGCATATACGACACGGGACTGACGAAGTAACAGTACTCCAAGCAATCAAATGGTATCAGTCAAAGAAATTCATAATGGAGCCTGAGACTTATTGGTTCCTAAATTACCTTGGCATAAATACCATTTGATCGAACCACAACCTGTCATATTCGATTTTGGAGGCAACTTTTTCGCAAACAGAAGCTTGTAGACTATACTGAACGTTGAAAGGCAAAACAGTCTCAAATGAAAATGTGTGTAATGTATGTACAGTAGAACTCCAATTATCTGAATCAGTTGGGACCAGACTCCATTCGGATAATCAAAAATTAGGATAAATGGATTTACATACATGGTATACATACATATATACCGGTATTTTAAAGAAAAGGAGCTTATTTTCGGTAAGGTATGCATTTCCAATTATGTAATTAAATAAAAAGGCAACACTTTTACATGTTATATAAAGTACGTACTTACAAGTGCTGTAAATTAGTACCGTAAATGAAAGTCATGGTTTGCTGAACATCTCTGGCAAAGTAAGCTCACTGTCCCAAAAATGTTCGCACTGCGCCTACACTAGCTTCGTGGAGGGAAGGACAATAGCGCGCGTAGACAGAATCTTTATTTTGTGAGTCTTAGTTTATTTTTTCTGAAAGCGATTTGGATAATCAGTGATTCGGATAGTCGGAGTTCGGATAATTGGAGTTCTACTGTATATTCAACAATTCAAGACATATGGGGGAAATTATTTTCCTTAAGTTTGATGAATTGAATGTGCAGGTAGTAGTCTTTTCTGTCAGATGTAATGAGAAGGAGCTTAAATAAATAAATAAATTAAAACAAAAATGAAAAAAAAAAAGTGGAATAATGAATGAGGGATCCAAATAAGAGACACTTCCAAATATAATTTATATCTATTAAGAAAAGTAATGTACGGTATTCAATAAGAACCAGTTGAAAACATGTTGGTACTCAAATACTAATGAAAAGTTCAAATTCAGAATAAAAGAACACTTTCCACACTGATCAGTAACTAACTGATAAGTGAACAACTATAAGGATTATTTGGAGTAAAAGGGGCACACGGATGGGTCTTCATCATCACCACACATTTCATGTGCCCAGCGCTGGCAAACAATACACCAAGCCTATTTTCTCCTCGGGTATCCTCTGAATAAAGTCCAGCGCAGGATAACCACTCAGCATCAACATGATCATCATCGGAATTGCTGGAATCAACTGTGTGGATTTCAACATCTGTTTTTTCTTCATTTGGTGAGCTCGCTCACCATTTTTAGGCCACAATTTCACTATTCTTACGTCATTTGCATTCTTCGAAAACTATGCTCCTTTCGTGGAACAGACTTTGCTTTTTTGGCCCGGATCGAACTTTCCTTCAGTGTCTGACGTTGGGGACTGGATGTTTTCAGTGCTGCTTTTCCACTCCTGCCTTTCCTCTTCGCAGGATCTCTGCTGGTTGAAGGTCTTATGTCCTCCGTAGTTGAGGTAGAGACATTGTATCAAACATGAGATTTTACAATGAGACATGTATGAGTATGGTTCCTAATAAGAGACAGTATCTCTTAATAGGACTACAAGGTATCTCTTATTACAGAACAGTAATATCTGAAATTGCATGGCTCTTTAAAATGAGTTATCACATATGTTTTTAATTCAGCTTATAATATGTTACGTCCTATCGGATAAACTACAAAATAAATAAAATTAATTTAGGAACTTGCCTTCATACCTAATTAAGCCCTTGTACATTAATAGCAGAAGTATTCGGAATAAGCTTGATGACATTGAAATTCTCTTGCAAATGATAGGCCAGATAGATGTATTGGTAGTTACAGAAACCTGGGTGAAAAGTAATGAGGCAGATTTTTATAACTTCAACAATTTCACAAGTGTGTTTGCTCATAGAGATGACAAAGTTGGTGGGGGTCTGGGTATTTATGTATCACACAAATGGAAAGTGAATGTTAAAAGAAAGTGTGAAATGAATCATAGTTTGATGTGGATTGAGGTATTCAGAGATGATGTTAAAAGTAATAGGCCAACATATAAAAGCATTGATATTATTGCAGCATATAACCCCAATAGAAGCAATGCCATACCCTTCTTAAATTCATTTGAAAGTTTTCTTAGCCAGATAAACAATAAATTATGCATCTTCCTCAGAGATACCAACATTGATATCCTAGCTGATGATCAATTAAGAAGGAAATATCTAAATCTAATAGCATGCTATGGGTTTAAACAGTGCAACACTAAATATGCTACACGACTTTGTGACACTGCAGCTACCTTAATAGATCACGTGTCACTAAACAATTCAGAATTAAGTTATAAAATATCAAATGTCAGCAATGATATTAGTGATCACAGTATATTAATTCTTCATATTTCCAAGACCAATTATAGCACGTACACTCAGTCACATAACTCGACAAAATCAACAACACACGAGAACTCTTGGGATAGGCAACACACTCCTGAAACTAATATATCTATAAACGCTGATTCCCATAATGATGCAAACAGTACTGTTAACTCTCTATATAACTCTTTCATCAAACAATTGAATCTAAGGAACAGGCATAGTCAAAGAAAAATAACAAACAAAACTAACAATAAAAGACAGACTACTAACTTACCATGGGTCACAGCTGAACTCCTTACACTTATAAAACAACGAGACAGTCTGCATGCAAAGCTCAAAAATCCCCTTCACAAAAATAATAATGATATGAACCAAGAATACTGTAGATGCAGGAATAGTGTAACAAACTTAAAAAGAAGACTAAAGTCAAATTACTACTCAGAAAAATTCAGAACATATGGAAACAATTCCAAAAAAACTTGGGAGACTATCAAAGAAATCATACACAACAAAAAACCAACAGTTGAGACATGCACTTCACTTGAAATAAACAACAAAATTATCACAGACAATCAAGAGCTATGCGAATCATTCAACTTGTTCTTCACAAACATTGCTGGAAGTCTAGCAAAAGCTATTCCTGAACAGAAGGAAATCCTCAGTAAGGACCACAAGCAGTCAAATTCCCTCTACTTATATCCAACAGATGAAGCAGAGGTCAAGTCCATCATCACAAATTTAAAGAATAAAAAGAGCTGTGGCTTAGATAGGATCAAGACAAATTTCATTAAAAACAATATGCAATCATTTATTAAAATCTTGGTTGAAATGATTAATGAGTCCTTAGTTACTGGCATGATACCAGATGACTTAAAAGTGGCCAAAGTAGTTCCTATATTTAAGGGTGGTGACAAAAGAAATCCAAATAATTATAGACCTGTTCCTATTTTATCGGTAGTTTCAAAAATTCTGGAAGAAGTGGTAAAAACAAGATTGCTTTCATTTCTGAACAAGAATACATTCTTTCATAATATGCAATATGGATTCAGGGAAAAATCTAGTACTGAGGCAGCAACTATTGACCTAATAACAATGCTACAAGAAACTATTGACAAAAATAATATGGCAGTTGGGTTATTTATTGATCTCACAAAAGCCTTTGATACAGTAGATCATAAAATACTGTCATCAAAATTAGAAAATGCTGGTGTCCGAGGTATAGCTCTAAAATGGTTCCAAAGCTACCTTCTTGGAAGAAAGCAGCATGTAGCTTTGAATAAATGCATAAGTTCAGGAAAATATATAACTCATGGCGTTCCACAAGGATCTATACTTGGACCTACATTATTCTTAATGTATATAAATGATATTGTGGAATGTAATTTGAGAGGGCATATCAAATTGTATGCAGATGATACAAATATCTTCTACACTGGGAAAGACATAATTGAAATCATACAAAATGTGCAACAAGATATAAATACTCTCTCACAATGGTTCCAGGCCAATAAATTAACAATGAACCTACAGAAGACCAATTACATGGTAATTTCAAAACAAAGCATGAAAGAAATCACACATGACAATATATATATAAATAATATTGAAATAAAAGAGGTTAATCAGGCAAAGTATTTAGGTCTAATCATCGACAAACGCCTGACCTGGATTGAACACGTTGAACGAATTGCTAAGAAACTCTCACCTGTAGTGGGGATTCTAAGGAAACTTCGGTAACTTATTCCCCTAAACCTTGTAAAACAAATCTACTATTCACTTGTACATAGCAAGCTCCAATATTTAAATGTTATTTGGGCTCACTGCAGGAAATCCACACTGAATGATTTAATGACTATTCAGAATAGGGCTATTAGAAACATATTTAACCTTCCTTACTGCACTCCAGTAAAAGATCTGTACATCAAAAGTAAAATTCTACCCCTCAGCATAAGTGCAGAACTCCGAGCAGCTATGCTAATATACAAGATTAAACACAACACAATACTCTATAGCTCTCCCTACATCTTGAACTCAGACAATCATTCTTATGGAACTAGGCATGCGAAGGACGTAGCCTTATATATCATTCACTCTTCTAAATATGGTAGAAATAGTTTCAAGTTCTCTGCATCACAGTCATATAATAAACTTCCTGATGAAGTAAAAAGTGCACCAACTTTGTCGGTATTTAAGAGGAAAACTATGGAAGTATTGTGGGAAAAATTCGATGCATCTTAATACATCAAATAAGTTAAGTTATGTATAAGATTAAAAATCCTAAGTGCTTATCATTTTAAGGGACCTTGGTCTAAACAATCTTAGATATGGTATCAACCTTATAATAGGCCTATGTCCTTATTCATCAATTTGTGTTACCTTCAGAATTTTCTTCCTTGGTGTGTAAACACACATATTACTGTACAATTCCTCTGTACGAGCCTATGGCTCTTTGGAATTAATTGAATAAAATATTAATATTAATGAAGTCACTCCAAAAAAAATAGAAAGTTGTACAGAACAAAATCACCTTCTCAGTTATTCTTCACTTACACCAAGCGAAGGGAACGATACCTTATAAGCCGAAACAACAGGTTCGAGCTATTTTCAGAAGAGGGCAGCAAATCCTGAGGGGGAAATAACCAGGTTTTTCTTATCAGTAGACTGTCTCTTACTTGGGTTCTTCACCTGTGCACTTCAATTTTGTGAACAGTAACACATACAAAATAATGAATATTATCCAGAAGCAAGGGCTCAAAATCATGTTCAGAACAAACAATACACCTAACACATATAGGCCTAATAGCAAAATAACTAAACAGTAACCACACTCTGAATTCGGGAGTATACATGTTTTCATGCCAAAACGCAGGATGTATGGCAAATTATGTGGGACAAAGGAGAGTCAACATTCAATACAATGAACACAGGAATACTATCAAACATGGGAAGCAAGCGGCAGTGTGCAAACACTTGTGCCACATCAACTCAGTAATTTTAGCATCCTACCCAATGGGAGTCCTTCACAGAAAGTATCCATTACACTCTCAAAATTCAGGCTATCAGAATACATAAATAGGGGTCACGTCCTGGTGTTGCGGCTAGTGTTCTTGGCTGTCGCCCCGGAGGTCCGGTTTCGATTCTCGGCTCTGCCAAGAAATTTAATTCTGGTCTGAAGGCTGAAACGGGGTACACTCGACCTTGTGAGGCAAAACTGTGAAGAGATTGGTTTCATTCCCATCTCAGCCATCCAGGAAGTGGGAATCAAATCTGGGGTCCTTTAGATTAATGTGATCTTATGTTGTTTATTGAGGAACACCAGTGAATTTACATGTTCTCAGGGACATCGGGACAGTATTTATTGCTAGTGACACTGCAAGTAATCAATATTCCATTAGCTGCTCTAAAGAGTATTAAGTTAAGTAATAAAGGAATAAGAACTAATGGTAAAAGAATCCTAGCTAGATATCTAATGTTTGTGCAATGACCTACAATGTACAAATATATTAATGTTCTTTTGTTCTTCATTGTCTTCAGAAATATTTTATCCAGTGTCATGGTGATAAAGTCTGTTCTTATTCCTGCTTGATGAGCAAAGCCACTTTCTGTTATGGTTTAAATGTGATCTTATGTTGGATTATTGCCTTTCTTGGCCAAGTAATTAAACTCTAGCGAATCTTGTGGGATTTTGCTAAGTCTCTTGCTGGGCATGGTGTACCGAGAGCTCACTGAGGAGCCCGACTTGGTGGACCTGGGCAAAACCCCACAACAGACACGGTAGAAACCTTGAAGATTTGCTGGAGTTTAGTGACCTATGTTGTCTATTGAGAAATGCCAGTGAATTTACATATTCTCATAAGCTGATTTCCTTTGTTTTAAGGGCATCAGGCACAGTATTTATTGCTAGTGACACAGTGAGTAATCAACAGGTGGCTGTGAAGGATATTGATCTTTCAAAGCAACCCAGGAAGGAACTGATTTTGAATGAGATCAGAGTTTTGAAGGATTTCAATCATGAGAATCTTGTCAACTTTTTAGATGCCTATATGGTCCAGGATCATCTCTGGGTAAGTGTCTTCTTTTGTATCTGTTTCTATAAAATAGGATTTCTGTCATTCTTCATTCTGTTGATTTGCTTACTACTTGAAACAGGCTTAACATTTCCCTAAAAGGATAAAATTCCACTTTCATCTAATTTACTCATGTGATATGTCATATCAATGGTTGGAGTTAGAAAAAAAAATGTTCTTTTAAATTTCCCTCATATTTTGGAGGTGAAAGGGGATTTGTATTTAGTTCAGGAAATTATTTTCTGTTGCGTTAATGTGAGAACCACCCTACAGATTTCCTTGGAACTTTGTGAATGCCGTAGTGACTTGAATCTAATGTTCCACCATATCTAATATGCACCCCAAATTTCAAAACCTTCAATTAAAATCAAGAAAAGAGATATCTTGGCAAATGTATTACGCATTGGTGAAAATTGCACTTTATACAAAAGTGGGTTCTTATTATAAGATCAATTTTATTACAAGAAACAAATGGAAAGCTTTCTGTAATAGAACTAGGCAACACTGAAAAATGGCTTCAAGAAACAAATGGATAAACAAAAAGAAATAGACTCTTAAAAATGCAAGTGAATTTACATTTCTAGGATACTGATATAGTGAAATGAATGGAAGGTATGATATATTTTAAGGGTTGGTGATTTTATGGAGGGGGAAATTGTAATTATTTAAATTTATTACCGTAATTTATCAGGCAATATGTTACTAAGTTTCTAGGACACTCTGACCATTATTTTTGCCGCAATAATATATCAGCGCCTGCATAGTTGAATGACGCCTCAACTCGCCTTTTGTTCAAGTTGCTTCCCATCCAAGAATTGTATACTTCAATATTGTTCTATTTTTGACATTAGAACGGTCCAGTATTGCAATATCTTTGTTGTAGTTCTAGGTGTCATCCACAGATGACACTATCGGCACTTATTCTACGAATAAACAAGCAATGTAAACAAGTCTTCAAGGTAAGATGGAAAGGTGTTAGGCCATCAGGCAAGGAAATAGACACCATGTATGTTTATTATGGAACAGCAATCAGAGAAAATTCAACAAGTGTAGATTCTATGAAAAGAACATTTTGGACCACATATCTCCATAAGTTATCTACCAATGAGAGTCCACAACATATGTTGTGTCCCAAAGGCAGTGACACCTGGTGCAGATACAGGAAATGTAAGAAGGCTGGTGAAACATATGACCACAAAAATAGCTTACCTTCTGCAGTAAATGAAACAAAGCCTGTGTACAAAGATCTTGCACATCGAAGGCCCTTAGAAAAATGTTTACATGGAGGTACACAAAACTGCAATGAATGTTTGAACAATCAAATTTGTCTGCGATGCCCCAAAACTACATTTTGTGGTGCTAAAATTGTTCAGATAGAAACATATGATGCTGTTGTATGCTATAATGATGGCAATGAAGGAAAAGTGAAGGTATTAGAACTTTTAGAAATGAATCCAGGGGTGCACACATTAAAAACATTGTGAATCCTGGGCAAGGACCGGGTTGATTGGGCTGATGCAGCATTGATAAATGCATTCAAAATTTACAGGCAGTTGACAAGATCACAGAGAAGAGGAACAAAAGATGAGTAAGACCCTGATTATGGTTTTAAACTTTCATAAATTCCATATATTTTCATGGAAAATGAAATTTATCTAAGTAAACTTTAAACCTGTTTTTCTACAAATGTTATTTTTTAGTTTTTTAGGAACACCTAACTCCATGATCGTTAAAGCTAGAACCCTGAAATTTTCTCAGCTTGTGTATGTAGGTAACCTGCTTAAACTGACCTAAGAAGTAGGTAGGGCATGTTATACAAGTGTTGTGTGATGAAACAAAAACAAAAAGTCATTAAAAAACTGTCCGTATTATAAAAAATTCATAACACGTTAATTTGAAGGACTGTAGTATTCATTTTAGGTCAAGCTATATATTGAACCATTAAGACTGTTTTAGTGATTCTCCGTGGCTTAGGCGGCTGCACGCAGCCTCTCGCCACTGGGTTCGTGGTTCAAATCCCAGTCACTCCATGTGAGATTTGTGCTGGACAAAGTGGAGGCAGACTGGTTTCTCTCCGGGTACTCCGGTTATCCCTGTCACAAATTTCATTCCAGCAACACTCTCCACTATCATTTCATTTCATGTGTCATTCATTTAATCATTGCCCCTGGGGAGTGCGACAGGCTTTGGCAGCCGGCACAGTTCATGTCCTCACTGCTAGATTGGGGCTTCATTCATTCCATTCCCTGACCCGGTCGGTCGAGTGGAAGCAGGCTGTGGATTTTCATTTTCAAGACAGTTTTACGTAACACCAAAACATGCATTAAACTTCTTTACCCCATTATTCACCCTAAATCTACACTATCCACTAAAATGGTAACACCTTTACATAAAACTCTTATCGGAGCAGTCCTCACTTACACTATACCAGCCATAGGTTTTATGTCAATAACTAAAATACAACAGCTTCAAAAAATTCAGAACCAGATGCTAAGGATAGCACTAAAAGCCCCATGGGACATGCGCATTGCTGACTTACATAGACAGACTCGAACCCCGTACCTCCTGGATTTCATGACAAAACTAACTGAAAAATACTACAAACGCAAATTCACCCAAATCCACTAATACGTATTCAAGGAACTTGCGAAGTAGACAGAAGTGACACAAGAAAAAGACGACCTAAATGTCTATCAATCTTAAGACATACTACAAGGTAACGACTTATAATCTACGAACGACAACTTACAAGGTGCCAGTAATTCTACATCAATTACATTTACATCCCAATTTTTACACACCTGCCAGTCCCCTTAAGGAACCTAGCCCCTACCAAAACTGTGAACCAAGGCCACGTGGCGTGGCTGCCTGGGGGATAAAGCCACGGCCGACCCCGCCCGGGATGACTCACTGCGGGCCTGGTATACAGTTACATAACTACATATTAACATCTGCAGAGTCACTCAAGGTTCCTAGGCCTATATCACCTACAGGCCCCCCTCCCCGAAGTGGTTATCGCTCCACCCCCCCCCTTGGAATGGTTCCTCGCCATTGAACACAGGACTGCCTGGGCTTAAACCGCACTTGAACTCAGGACTCGCTGCCGCAAGGCGTGCCTGCCTGGGGACTAGGCGACAGCCTGGCCGCCTGGGTTGGTGCGCTGTGGGTCAGCGGGCCACTTACAGCACACTGACACCCTATTTTACCAGTTCCACAACACAAAAATTAAGTCGTTTTAAATTACTCTTTTCCAACTCCATAGAAGCACAACTTACAAATTCACTAGCGAAAACAGCTCCAAATCACATAACTCAGATAGCCAATCACAGGCCTCCATCGGAATGTCCGACTATCTCTTTCGCCTAAATTGCATTATTTTCAAATCAAAACTACTCTACAGCGTAGATACACTCCAGAATTACACGAAATAAATCTAAAATCACAAATTCGCTACCCGGAAATACTCTAAACGGGCAAAACACTATTGACCAATCACAGCCCAGAAAAATTACCCGCTCAGGCAGCACGTTCAAATACAGCCATTCACAGCGCACCAGCTAGCTCAAAATCTCAGTACAAGTCATTCTCATCTCATTTTACCCCAAATTGTCAGCGAGGCTTATTAAAATCAATTTATTATTTTAACAGAATAGAGATGCGACCAGCTAGGAAGGAGTTTGGCCGCGCATGCGCACTTACGACGATCCAGCGCAGCGTAGTCCCGCCTTCCAGAGCTCGTGTTGCAAGGACACTTCAGTGCATAAGTTAACTCAGCTG
This sequence comes from Meconema thalassinum, assembly GCA_946902985.2. NCBI lineage: Eukaryota > Metazoa > Arthropoda > Insecta > Orthoptera > Tettigoniidae > Meconema > Meconema thalassinum. The sequence continues at coordinate 891,103,833 of OX336389.2, forward strand.
TTTAGACGTGCGCGCTGCCTTTGTAATTTCCCGTGGTGTAACTGTGGTTTGTGGTGCACGTTAGGCCTGCCTGTGACAGTATGGAAGGCGTTAAAAGTAACCTGCATCGTAAGGTGCTAAAAAGTCAGACTCGTGCAGCAATCTCGAACGTTATGGATTTTATGGAAAGGGAGGAATTGGAAGAAAAGTTCATGATTGTAAGAAAGTGCAGGAAAGAGTAGCAGCAGCTGTTGGAGTGTCAGAAAGTTCTGTGGCACGGATTAAGGGCGAAAAGCGATAGAATTAGGTAAACCTTTGGATAGTCTGTCTGAAACACCAAACAACGAAAGCGCACAAAGACTGTTACTGGACTGGATGACATTGACGAAGGTGTCTTACGTCGTATTATTAACAATTTTTATTTAGTTGAAAAATGTTTGCCTACAGTTCCGAGAATTCGTGCGAAAATGGAGAAAGACTTTGAATTCAAAGGATCCAATACCAGTGTCAAACGAATCCTTCGATCATTAGGGTATCGCTGGAAAAAACTCACACTAACAAGCATATCTTAATGGAAAAGCACGATATAAAGTACAAAAGATTTGTTTATTTGAAAAAAATTGCTAAGTACCGGGCAGAGGATAGGCCTATAGTGTATACGGATGAAGTCTGCGGAGTTACACGTCCGCTATGACCAAAATTTCGGGTCGACTGTAAGTCGCCACAACACCGAGCGTGAAGGGGAAGTCAGCGTTCTCACTCCCACGGTTCAGCATTCTCACTCTCACATTTCCCCTCACCAGCCGTCTTCCTAAATGACCCGATCTCTACCTACTAAAGGTCTATCAACTTTCATTCTAACCAAACCAACCCACTCGAGGTCTGCGCTTCCTTCCAAAGTACATCAATCTAATAACTTAACATTTCAACTCAATTTATTATTACTAAGCTGAAGCTATTGCAACGCAGGCCATGGCGCATGCTACATACCAAAGCCAGAACACCAGGCTAACAGAGCTTGTCTGCTATGACAACTGTTTATTACCCGAAACCTAGAAATAATTAAATCTTTTTACTTTTACAACTTATTCCATAATGGCAATTTAAAACCATTTATCAATTTATACACGCAGTCGCTTGTAGCGGAAAAACTTTATTATTATATTAAAGAACCATACTATACTTACAAAATAAATCAAAATTCACCTCCCTTAAAATAAAATACATCAGGCAGAGTAGCGCATAGTCGCAGCGGTACCTGATCTCCTAGCGCCGCTCGCAGCCAGCGGCTTCAAAACAGATTAGCAGCAGACTGTTTTAGTCAAGTTTCATTATATTGTGTCAATTGGTTGAGAAATTGTGTTTACCCAAATTGTTTAATGTCACTAAATTGTTAATAATAATTGATAATGTTAACATTCATTGCATAACTTATTTTCTGATCAAAAACTGGAGACTGACTTTGTTCAAATAGGTGTCCCAGGTCACATGATGATATTTAGCATTTGTTTTTAATTAAATTAAATTATGCTACATTTTCACCATCATCCCCCCTTAAGCAAATAAATATTTTCTCTTTCCATAATAAAATATCAAGTGAAGATATGTTTTTGTTCTTGTTCTTTGTATAAGTTCTAAGTATAAGTATCAGAATGAAATGCTCAGAACAATAGATGAATCATTCAAGCAACATAAAACAAGGGATTATTACAAGTCGTTTAAACAGTATCAGTCTAAGTATACCCCACCTACACTTATGCTGAGAAATGAAAATGGGAAAATGGCACATAACAACCAAGACAATGCAAATATCTTGGCAGTCTACTTCAAAAAATTACTCAACTGCGAAGACCCAAGAGAAAATCTGGAATTTGACCCAAAACCTAAAAACAAAACACCACTAGAAAAGGTTATTCCACCAACATATGAGGAAGTGATCAAAGCCGTTAACTTGCTCAAGAACTATAAAGCAGCAGGAGAAAATCAGTTGGTTGCAGAATTATGGAAGAATGCAAATGATCAAACTCTACGAAACCTACATAAACGTATTATTGACATATGGAACTCTGAAAAAATGCCAGAGGAATGGAACACTGCAATAATCCACCCCCTACACAAGAAAGGTGATAGGTCAGATCCCAATAATTATAGAGGAATATCCCTTGTTGATGTCACATATAAGATCTTTTCAAAAATTCTTCACTCAAGAATACAGGAACAACTGGACCAAGAACTTGGAGAGTACCAAGGAGGATTTCGGCCAGGCAGAAGTTGTCCAGATCAAATCATCAGTCTTAAATGGATTATGAAGCATCACAGAGCTCGAAGTAAGAACCTAGTCATCACTTTTGTTGACTTCAAAAAAGCTTATGACAGTATTCATCGGAAGTCATTACTAAATACTCTTCAAGAATTTGGTGTTCACAGGAAATTGATCAACCTTATTGGAATGACTCTCAAGAACACTAAAGCAAAAGTTAAATTTAGAGGAGAATTGTCAAAACCATTTACAATCACAACCGGCCTTCGGCAGGGGGATGGTCTCTCACCTATTTTGTTTAATTGTGTACTGGAGAAGGTCATGAGAGAATGGAGAAAGAAATGCCAACCAAACATCAAGATTGGTAGAAATATTAAACTAAACTGCCTGGCATTTGCAGACGATCTTGCACTACTGGCAAATGGTGTGGAAGAGGCTAAAGTCCAAATTGAACAACTGGAAAACATTGCAGAAAAAGTGGGATTACAAATTTCATTTGAAAAGACAGAGATTATGCCAACCTTCGAGGTGGACACTCCTGTCCTTCAACTAAATGATAATAAACTAATTAAGGTTGTAAAAAAGTTCAAGTACCTTGGGGAAACTATAACTTGGAACCTAAATGAGAAAGCCGCAATAGAGTACAGAACAACAAAACTGAGACAAGCACAACGAGTCACATGGTCAACTTATAAGAAGAAATCTCTCTCGATGAATGCCAAATTCAAACATTATGGTTCAGTAGTTAAACCTGAAGCAACTTATGCAAGTGAAACCCTGTTTAAGATGAATACCAAAGCAACAACAGATAAAATCCAAAAAATAGACAGAAGGATCATCAGGACAATTATCAATAAAAAACATCAAGTAAATGGACAATGGAGACTGCTGCCTAATGAAATAGTCTATCGGGAAAATGAATCAATTGTGGATACAATGCGAAAAAGGAGACTTGCTTTTTTCAGCCACATAGTAAGACTACCAGACACCAGACTACTGAAACAATTATTCAATTTCTTTTGGAAAAGTAAAACCAAGAACAACTGGTTCGTTGAGGTCCAGAATGATTTAGACGAGCTAAATATTACAATGAAACAAATTGCAGAGAGAAAAGAGAAGAGGATTCTGAGAAGTAGGGATACAAGATTGAAATTAAAAACAGTCAAACGAAAACAGTACACCATTACAAATGAAGAGAGGGCGGCCAGGTCGGAGAGATTAAAGAAGCTCTGGGAGAAGAGGAAGTTGAGAAGCCATTACAACTCTAATAATGTAAAGACTGTAGTGTATATGGATTGATTTAAGTGCTCCAATGTGGGCGTAAACTATGTAAATAAAAATAAAATACCAGAGTAGATCAGACTAGAACTTAGTCCTCAGCATTATTCTCATGGTTGGGAATCTCATCTACACTAGTGTCGAAAAGTTAAGCATATGATACGAATAAGCAGGGAAACAGGAAATAGACCGCAAATCACACGACATATGCACTTACCAACCTTAAGTGTAGGAAAGGAGCATTCCCTACTTTGACTATTGTGCGTTTCTACCTTAAAAGATAGTACGCATTAAATGGGGCGCGCTGATGCCAGATCTACTGCATATACAAAGTTCTGCAAGGCCGGGCACATGATGTTATATAACTCTTATTACAGGCGTGGCTTTACGCAAAACTCGGGAAATTTCCAAAATATTTATTTGTTGTATATAACTGTAGCTCATACCTTGCAGCGAACAACGCTACAATATTTAGATGTGATAGGCCTACGCCGAACCTCAGAGCGCGATTTTAATTCCCACATTATAACAATTTATATTTTTCAATTATTCATGAATATGATAATTATGTTATAATTTATAATATTACATTTTCTCGAATATCATAGTCTCCCACAAGTCCAACCCCTCCTCCACGTGGTGGGAGACGGGCAACGGCATGAAGTAGGGGATTGCCTGTAGGGGTGAAGTACAGTGGGGACTTTGTGTGCCCTGGGACCGCTACGGTAGCTGTGAAGGCTCTATGGGAACCCTGAAAAGTGACGGCTGACGGGGCTCTGGTGAAGCTACAATAGGCCTAGCAAGCCAGTAGTGGATATCATATTTGCTTTCAAACCAGGAACAGGCCTCGGAAAGGATGGATGCAAACGACGACGACCCGGATATGCTAATGGACTACGAGTTGGGACATTAAACATACAGACACTGACAGGAGAAGTGGAGGAGATTGTAGATGTGATGGAGAGAAGAAAACTGGATGTACTGGGCTTGGCAGAAACAAGATGGAAAGGAGAAGGTCGCAGAGAACTGAGGAAAGGATACCGGTTGTACTGGAGTGGGAACAGTGAAGGAAGGAGCAGCGGAGTAGGAGTAGTTGTGAGAGATGGAATGAAGGAAGAGGTAAAGGGAATAAGTGACAGGATCATGAAGATCAGAGTAACTGAAAAGGGAAGAAGCCTGGAGATAGCCCAGGTATATGCCCCTCAAGTTGGATGTACAGCTCAAGAGAAGGAAGACTTTGAGGAGGAGCTACAACAGCAGTTGAATGGTCAGAGCATCATTGTCATGGGAGATTTGAATGCACATCTAGGAAGTGAAAGGCAAGGATATGAAAATGTATTGGGAGCAGAAGGATGGGGTAGCAGGAATGAAGAAGGGAGAAAGTTGCTGGATTTTTGCAAGAGAAACGGTTTAGTGGTAGGCAACTCCTGGTTCCGGAAGAAAGAAAGCCACAAGGTAACGTGGTACAGCAGTGATTTAACAAAGAAATCTTTGGTAGATTACATGCTCTACGACTGGGAAATGAAGAGAAGTGTCAGAGATATAAAGGTAATACCATCAGAGGCCTTACATAGTGACCACAGAATACTTGTAATGAACCTGGGAGTTGTTAAGGATAGCAAGAGGATAGAGTACCAGGAAAGGAGAATCAAAGTATGGAAACTCAAGGAAAAGGAAGTCAAGGAAGAATTCCAGAAGATAATAAGGGAAAGGATGCCAACAGACAATCCTAAAACAGGGGAAGAGGAATGGAAGCAATTCAAAAACACAATGGTGGAAGCTGCAGTGGCAGTATGTGGAAGAACAAGCAACAGAAAGCGGTGTAAAGAGACACCATGGTGGAATGAGAGAGTAAAAGAAGCTGTGGGAAGGAAGAACAAGGCTTTCAGAGTGTGGTTCCAGGAAAGAACTGATCTGGCAAGGGAAGATTATAAGATAAAGAAGAAAGAAGCAAACAAGATTGTCGCAGAGGAGAGGAATAAGTGGATGGTAAAGTGGACAGAGATGATGGAGGAAGACAGCAGAGGAAATAAGAAAGTTCTTTATGGGATGGTCAAAAGTAAGAGAAGAGGTCTGCGAGAGGATGTGGTAATGATGGACAAAAACGGAAATGAGGTACACAACAAAGAGACACTCAAGACAGTGTGGAAAGAGTACTTTGAGGATTTGCTGAATCCAAATGGTCATAGGGAGGAAGACAATGTATTGGAAGATGGAGAAGACAACACAGGAATGGAAAAGGACCTGACTTGGAGAGAACTGGAAATGGCTATAGACAAGATGAAAGGAGGAAGGGCACCAGGTGTGGATGAAGTGAGTGTTGAAATGGTGAAGGCAGCAGGGGAGGTTGGGAAACAGTGGCTGTACCGTGTGATGAGGGTGATATGGAAGGAGAAAAAGACCCCAGAAGATTGGAAGAAAGGATTAATTGTCCCAATATTTAAGAAAGGAAGCAGAAAGGAGTGCAGAAATTACAGGGGAGTCACACTCATACCTCACTGTGCCAAGATATATGAAAAGATATTAGAAAGTAGAATACGAGCCAAAGTGGAGAGAAAATTGAGAGAGGAACAGTATGGATTCAGACCTGGGAGATCAACAGTGGATCTCATATTTTCAGTGAGACAGCTCCAGGAACACCACTGCGAATTTGGAGAGGATCTGTTGATGGCCTTCCTGGACATCGAAAAGGCCTATGATAGTGTGTGTAGGGAGAAGGTTTGGAAAGCAATGGAAAACATGGGAGTGGAAAAAGAGACTGTAGGCAGAGTGAAGGAGATGTATTGTGGAAGTGTGAGTTGTCTGCGAGAGGATGTGGTAATGATGGACAAAAACGGAAATGAGGTACACAACAAAGAGACACTCAAGACAGTGTGGAAAGAGTACTTTGAGGATTTGCTGAATCCAAATGGTCATAGGGAGGAAGACAATGTATTGGAAGATGGAGAAGACAACACAGGAATGGAAAAGGACCTGACTTGGAGAGAACTGGAAATGGCTATAGACAAGATGAAAGGAGGAAGGGCACCAGGTGTGGATGAAGTGAGTGTTGAAATGGTGAAGGCAGCAGGGGAGGTTGGGAAACAGTGGCTGTACCGTGTGTTGAGGGTGATATGGAGGGAGAAAAAGACCCCAGAAGATTGGAAGAAAGGATTAATTGTCCCAATATTTAAGAAAGGAAGCAGAAAGGAGTGCAGAAATTACAGGGGAGTCACACTCATACCTCACTGTGCCAAGATATATGAAAAGATATTAGAAAGTAGAATACGAGCCAAAGTGGAGAGAAAATTGAGAGAGGAACAGTATGGATTCAGACCTGGGAGATCAACAGTGGATCTCATATTTTCAGTGAGACAGCTCCAGGAACACCACTACGAATTTGGAGAGGATCTGTTGATGGCCTTCCTGGACATCGAAAAGGCCTATGATAGTGTGTGTAGGGAGAAGGTTTGGAAAGCAATGGAAAACATGGGAGTGGAAAAAGAGACTGTAGGCAGAGTGAAGGAGATGTATTGTGGAAGTGTGAGTTGTGTGAAAGTTGGAGGGGAAAGAACAGACTGGTTCAGACAAATGAGTGGCCTGAAACAGGGTAGTGTGCTGTCACCCCTTCTCTTTATTGTGGTTATGGACGAGGTAATGACACGGATAGCAGGAAAGATAGGAGAAGATAAGATGAAAGCAATGGTGTTTGCAGATGATCTCATGGTCTGGGGAAACAAGGAGGAGGAAATTCAGGAGCAACTGAAGGCTTGGGAAGAAACGGTGGGAGAGTACGGATGGAAGTTCAACATCAGTAAATGTGAGATCCTGTTAACGACCAGGAAAAAGGACAGACCAATGAGTGGGATAACACTTGGAGGTGGAAAGTCTCAAGTACTTGGGAAGTATAGTGGAGGAAAATGGGAGAAATGACAAAGAGATTACGGAACGTGGCAGACAGGCAGAAGCATTTCTGAGAAGCATTAGGAGCTTAGTGTGGAATAAAGATGTCCCACAAAAAAGCAAGGAAGTGTTATACAGAAGCTACTATATCCCGATACTGGCCTATGCTTCAGAAACGTGGACAATGAAGAAAAGAGACATAAGCAGAATACAGGCAGGTGAAATGAAGTTCCTGCGAAGTAGGATCGGAGTAACAAGAAGAGACAGGGTGAGGAATGAAAAGGTCAGGGAAATGGTGAAAGAGGAGCCCTTGCAAGGTAGGATTGAGACATCAAGACTGAGGTGGTATGGACACTTAAGAGAATGGATGAGAAGAAGATTCCCAAGAGAATACATGAGATGCAGATGCAGAAGAATCGACCAAGGGGAAGACCAAGAGATAGATGGCTGAAAGGAGTGGAGGAATGTGTCAAGAAGAGAGGCGAGGACTGGACCAGAGTGACAGCGGAGAGGTGGTGGGAAGAAAGAACTAAGTGGCGAGGCTTATGTTCCAAACAGACCCAGCCTGGGGCTGGAAACTGTACAAGATGATGATGATGATAATAAACTATAATATGACATTTTTCATGAATATTATTTATACCGATGGTATATATATTGTGGTCCACGTAATTTACCCAATTTTGTGTGGTCAAGTGGTGGAATGCAGTCGAAATTAAATTCTTGATTTCTTGTTTCTTGAATCGGACGTTGTTCTATTTTATATAGTGTTTTACTTGCGCCCATACCATTTCGATGGGATTAAGTTCACTGTGGTATGGTGGCAAGCGAAGAACATATTTTTCTGCTGATTTAGCCATCTCGTCAATGATGTATTTATCATATCTGACTCTATGAGTCACAATAAAACGAAGTTCCCGTTTTAACATATCATTTAGAAAAGGGACCCCTTTTGAGTGAGCCAATCTATAATCCGGTGTTTTCTCCGTTCTAGGTAAAAGTTCGATTTTCCGACTGTGGTAGTCAACATTGTCTATTACTAGGATAGATCCTTCTGGAACATTGGGCAATTGCTCGGCGAACCACTTTTCATACACTTCACCTGTCATTTCGCCGTGGGTGTCTGCCGTGTTCTTTTGGCACAGAAACGTTAACTCTGCACCATTAACGAACCCTTGTTCATTCCCGGAATGAACAAAGGCAAACCTCGGAAACACTTGGAAGATGGCTGAGGTAGGAATCGAACCCGCCTCTTCTCAGTTTTGTCTCATGAAGTTGAGTACACCCTGTTCCACCCCTCAGACCAGAATTAAATTTCTTGGCAGAGCAGGGATTCAAACCTGGGCCTCCAAGGTGACAGCCAGGAATGCTAGCCACTACGGTACGCAACGAGGCGACAATTTATAAAGAACACAAGGTCCACTTCATTTCACAGTTTAACTTCACACCATCACCTACCCTCCATCAAACGCAGTCGGGGAGATACTGGCGCCTGAGTAAACAAACTTTCGCAGCATCAGCGCTGGGCGGGAGGAATAAGTGGGATAATTTATGAATGCTATCTGATATCGAGCTCTGGTTTGTTTTAAAAACTATTTCAGATATTAATGAACATTTCTTCTCGCTTAGTCACCAACGTAAAGTCAATAGCAAAAAAGTTTGTCGCTACGTAACTTTTCTGTGATAGCCTACCATCTCAGATTTTTCAAGTAACTTTCTTACTATGAAAATACTGCCCTGAGAAATAGAGTATCTTCTACCAACATCAGGCAATCTAAAAATAAAGTCTTGATCTGTTGTGATCATTAGTTCATTATCTATGGCATGATAAGTTTTATATCTGCAAAAATATAGATTCGTGCTAAAATATCGTAATTATGAAAATTGGGCCATGTGTTCATTATTAATGGCTTCAATTTTTACATCATCATAAAGAGTGGAAAATTCTCTATAAGACCATGCAAACAGTTTCTTAGATTTGTCACTTTCAGTTATTGGGAAATGGCAACATCGCCGGGGAGGAAGAGGACGAAGCTAATTGCAGGACATAGGAGTGCGAGTGAGAGGCAAATACTACATTTAATTCCATACTGTCTTTTAAGGTAGAGTCGCTCTATAGCGGCATAACAGCAAGGTAAACACAGCCAGTGCCTGCGCCCCATATTCCTTCAGTCGTGTGTGCCCTATTATAGTGTGCGGAGTGTAGCCTCGTGGTGAAAGTGACAACATAATGGCACAATGACGCCAGTTGGACCCCGTTTTGCAGGGTAGAATACTCGGCCGCCTGGAAGCAGGCCAGACAATATCGAAGTCGCCGTATCCTTGAATGTGCCACAAAGTGTCATTTCCAGGCTTTGGAGACTATTTTGGGACACAAGAGATGTTAGTCGTAGGCCAGTACCAGGTCGACCAAGAGTAACCACCCCACAGCAAGACCGATATCTGGCCTTAACCGCCGAACAAAATCGGAGTGCACTTGCAAGACAATTATCGGCGGAGCTTGCAGCTGTCTCAGGGGTTGCCGTTTCCCGGCAAACTGTGTACTGGAGGTTCAGAACAGCATGGCTGTTTGCCAGACGTCCAGGGGTGTGCGTCCTGCTCACTCCAGCACAGAGACTGGCCCGTTTACTGTGGAGCCGTCAACGTCTAAACTGGACCATGAATGAATGGAGGCATGTGTTCTTCACAGATGAATCCCGCTTCAGTTTGCAGAACGATTCCCGTCGCACATTAATCTGGAGAGAACCTGGTAGCAGATACCACCACAGGAACATCGTGGAACGGGACCAGTATAGTGGTGGTGGCATCATGGTGTGGGGCGGCATCATATTGAATGGCCATACGGACCTGCACATCTTCATGGGTGGTCCGAGAAACACTGTGAACACTCGGAGATACAGGGATGAGGTACTGAGACCACATGTTCGACTCTTCAGAGGTGCGGTTGGTCCAGACTTCCTCTTAATGGACGATAATGCCTGACCGCACCACGCTGCTCTGGTGGATGAATTTCTGGCTGGAGAAGACATTCATCGCATGAACTGGCCAGCGAGGTCTGCGGATCTGAATCCTATAGAACATGCCAGCGATGCATTGGGGAGGCGAATTGCATCCCGTCAGCCTCCACCAAGGACCCTCCAAGACCTTCGCATTGCCCTTTCGGAGGAATGGGATTGACTGCCACAAGAGCTCTTGGATCATCTGATATAGAGCATGCCACGTCGCTGGGAAGCATGTGTGGCCATTAGGGGTAACCATACACTCTATGAACAGCATATTTTGTTGTGGAAGACATTGCCAAATTTTGTTACTTGTTGTCAAAGGTGTACCTTAGCTATCAGAACCTTTCTGACACTGTTTTTTTGGACAAGTTGGTGTGTGATTCAGCTTCTGTTTGTTCTGTTAGTTCAGTTGAACTATCTCAACTATTACTGCAACTAAAGAAGTGTACATATTGTAAATATTTTGACCCATACTTTCAGACAAAAATTTTGTAGCCTAAGTATTGTTACGGCTGTGAGTTTGTGTCATCGCTCGCCGCTTGAGTCACAGCTGCCCCAGGGGCTGGGCTGTGGCATGCCTCCTGTATTGCGTGTGCCTTATGCAACAGGGCTGCTAGACAAAGGGATAGTCCAGAAGATTCGTGACTGGACCAGCGATGGAAACCTCGAGAAGCCGTGGACCCTGGATGGATCTAGAACCATTTATTGAGTCACCGGCCTGCTATATAAGAGTGACCCGTGAAGCAGTTGTTGTTGTTGTGTTTTACGAGCTAGTGTGAGCGTTTATTCTGAGCGACAGAAGTGTGGTGACTTGCGAAACCCCTAGTGTAGCGGCGAAGTGAGGAACATACAGGGGACTGCCTGAGTGAGTGTGCTTTCACTGAGTGTCTGAGATATTGTGGTGTGGAAATCCAGTGACATTGTTTCTCCAGCGTGTGGACAGCGAAATAGCCTGCAGCAAGTGAACGTAAGTAATTGTGGTCGGTGAACATAAAAGAGAGGAGCAGGTAGTTTCTGTCAAGGCCACCGTACTCATTAGGACGGATTAACTTCTGTGATCTGTTGACAAGTGGAAGGGCCAAGAGCGAACTGGAATAAGGCTCCTAATTGCTTGTATTTGCTGACTAGTGTAATTTTCTGGCCACAATAAAGTTAATTACTTCTTTAAGCTGTAATTGGTGTTGTGCTTTGTACCCCCACCGTAATCCAGTTAACATAAGTGCCACTAGGGGGTGGCACGTAACAACTGGTGTCAGAAGTGGGATTACGAACTCAAGCACAACACCTGACGGTCCTGGTTTCAAAACCCGAGCAGGTCATTTTCTCTAATTTTCCTGTGAGTGCATGCCCTTTACAAGGCAATCAACTAAAATGGAGGCGCAATTGGCAGCATTGCTAGAAAAGTTAAATGGCATAGAAGACGGCCAGAAGAATTTAACCAAGGACCTAACTGCCAGAATGGAAGACGGCCAGAAGAAGATGGAGGATGGCCAGAAGAAGTTAGCAGAGGACCTGAAGGACAGCCAAAATAAGTTAGCAGAGGACCTAACTTCCAAATTAGAAGAAGGCCAAAATAAGTTAGCGGAGGACCTGAAGCAGATGGAAGACAGCCAGAATAAGTTAGCAGAGGACCTAACCGCCAAATTTCTGGATGGCCAGAAAAATCTGGAAGAGTGTCTGCTGACGAAATTAGAGGAGAGCCAAAGGAAATTAGAACAGGGCCTACGTGAGGAAGTCGCGGCAGTGGAGGAGAAGTTCAACACCTTGCAAGTGGAAGTTGCCGAGCTGCGCCAACGCCCGCTGATGGGGGTGGAGGAGAAATTCAACGCCTTGCAAGTGGAAGTTGCCGAGCTGTGCCAACGACCGCTGATGGGGGTGGAAGAGAGATTCAACGCTCTACAAAAGGAATTTGCTGAGCTGCGCCGACTCCCGCCGACAGGGATGGAAGATAGATTCAAAGCCCTACAAGAGGAAGTCGCCGACGCCCGCCGACCGGGGTGGATGAGAGAGTCAAAGCCCTACAAGAGGAAGTTGCCGAGCTGCGCCAACGCCCGCCCACCGTTACACCGGGAATATCAGGAACGGGACATAGCAGAGTGACGCCCCCAACCTTCGACGGAAAGGTGCCGTGGAGCACCTACTTACGTCAGTTCGAGGCGGCCTGTTCCATAAATAACTGGAACAACACAGAAAAGGCTACAGCTCTCATTGTAGCGCTGAGAGGTGACGCCCTTAACGTCCTTCAGGCCATCCCGACTGGATCCCAGGACTACGCTTCACTGATCGCCCATATGGAGTTCCGATATGGAGATAGCCATCTTCAGCAGGCCTACCAGATGCAGCTCCGGACCCGGGTACAGAAGAACGCGGAAACCCTGCAGGAGTTCGAGATGGACATCGCACGCCTCGTAAGGCTTGCCTACCCAACAGCGCCGGCCGACTTTCTGGAGCAGATAGCGACGCAGACCTTCACCGACGGGCTACGGGACTCGGACACTCAACAGGCGCTGCGACTCGCGCGCAATAAGACCCTGGCAGATGCGCTGAGCCACGCACTTGAATTCGAGACGGCAAAACAGGCATCCAGAATGCACGCGCGGGTGCGTCAAGTGGATGTCGATGAACCAGCAAAAACCAACGAGACCAAGCCCCTGGCCGACGAATTGATGGAGGCGCTAAGCCGTTTCTTCGATAGTCGCGGCACCACCAGCAACGACACAGCCGGAAGGCAACCGGAGAGGCGGCCGGGAAGAGGACTACCGACCTGCTGGGCCTGCGGTAAGAAAGGCCACCTGTGCAAGGACTGCGGTGATCGCCGCCGCCGAGGGTATCCGACGGGAAATCAGTCGTCTGAAAACCGCGCGGCCCAGGGAAACGAGTATTAGCCAGCCTTGGGGGGCAAAGGTTGGCTTGTGACAGTCGTCAAGCCCCGGCAGTCCAAGTGCGTGTGACGAAGTTACGGAGGGACAATAGCAGCCTGATGGTCGACGGAGTCATCAACGGAGTGAGCTGGCCCATGCTGATCGACACGGGAGCATCGAGGACCATCGTCAATCCCACTGTGATCCCGAAGTGGAGAGTGCAACCCACACAAAGGAACCTCCAGCTAATAACCGCGACCGGAGAGACCGCACCGGTACATGGCGAAGCATCACTGGAGTTCGTCATTGGTCGACGGGCGATAAAGCATCCAGTGCTTGTGGCTGACGTATCAAATGAAGTGATCATCGGACTGGACTTCCTGGACCAGAACAACATCATCTTGGATCTGAGTGCCAACACTCTGCACTTCGGAGGTGAGGAACTTGCTTTGCAACCTGCGCACGAGTCCATCACCGCACGACGAGTAAGGCTGAGAGAAGACGTCATCGTTCCCGCCAGGATGGAAGTCAGCGCTGCCGTAATTGTCGACGGAACTGCTGAGGGAGTGGCGGCTGTCATCGAGCCAAAATATGAGGACATCCAGACAAAAGGGTTGCTAGTTGCCAAGACCCTCATCAACACGACGTCTCGGCCGTACGTCCGCCTGTCCAACCTGAACGACTACGACATTACGGTTCACCGGGACACCAACCTAGGAGTCTGCGAGCCCGTTACCTGGATTGCCCGCATCACCGACACGACGGACGGACACCTGCAGACGGACAACCGAAGAAGACGCACACTCCCAGAAGAACTACAGAAGCTGTACCAAGGATCCCAGGACCATTTAGACGAGGAACAATCACGCCAACTTCAGGACCTGCTACGCGAATTCCAGGATGTCTTCTCCGTGGGGAGCAAAGACTTCGGCAGGACAAGCTTGGTCCAGCACAGAATCGACGTTGGGGACAGCGCACCGATTAGGGCCCCGTTCCGACGTGTCCCGCTCGCCAAGCAAGCCGAAGTCGACCGGATGGTAGAAGAGATGAAGGAGCAAGGGGTGATCGAGCCATCACATAGTCCTTGGAGTTCTCCGGTCGTGCTTGTGAAGAAGAAGGACGGTTCCACCAGGTTCTGCGTGGACTACAGGCGGGTGAACGACGTCACGAAGAAGGACAGCTACCCTCTACCCCGGATCGACGACACGCTGGACACCATATCAGGGTCAAGATGGTTCTCCACCTTGGATTTGAAGAGTGGCTACTGGCAGGTGGAGGTCCACCCTAAGGACCGCGAGAAAACGGCGTTCTCTGTGGGCAGCGGGCTCTGGCAGTTCACCGTCATGCCATTCGGTCTGTGCAACGCCCCTGCGACCTTCGAAAGGCTAATGGAGTCCATTCTGAGGGGACTACACTGGAAGACCTGCCTGGTCTACCTAGACGACGTCATCGTTCTGGGGAGAAGCTTCGAGGAGCACTACAGCAACCTGAAGGAGATCTTGTTGAAGCTACGGGCTGCCCAGCTGAAGTTGAGCCCCAAGAAGTGTCAGCTCTTCCAGAAGCGGGTCCAGTACCTTGGGCATATCGTCTCCGAGGAAGGGGTGCGCACCGACCCAGAGAAGACCGCAGCTGTGAGGGAGTGGCCAGTCCCGAAGGACAAGTCCCAACTACGAAGCTTCCTGGGACTCTGCACTTATTACCGTCGCTTCGTGAGGGGATTCGCCGACATCGCCAAACCTTTACATCGACTGACTGAGAAGGACCAACTCTTCACGTGGACAGCAGAATGCCACAGTGCCTTCGAACAACTCAAGCAGGCTCTGTGCACCGCGCCTATTCTGGCCTACCCCAGACCTGGAACAAGGTTCATCGTCGATACCGATGCCAGCGACTTTGGCATAGGGGGAATCCTGTCGCAAGTAGTGGACGACAAGGAGAGAGTATTGGCCTACTTCAGCAAGGCCTTGTCAAAGCCAGAAAGGAACTACTGCGTCACCAGGAAGGAGCTGCTCGCCATCGTGAAGAGCATTGAACACTTCCACAAGTATCTGTACGGGCAAGAATTTCTCATCAGGACCGACCATGCATCCCTACGGTGGCTCCTGAACTTCAAGCAGCCCGAGGGTCAACTCGCTCGGTGGTTAGAGAGGCTTCAACAGTACAACTTTGAGATTCAGCACAGGAAAGGCCAACTGCATTCTAACGCCGACGCCCTGTCACGAAGACCGTGCCCCGAAGACTGCACCTTCTGTGCCCGAAGGGAGGAGAACACCGGGATACTGTGCCGACGGACTACTGTGGAACTTCAAGGGAACTGGAGCCGCGAATCTTTCACGCGGGCACAAGCAGAAGATGATGACCTGGGACTGATAGCCGAATGGAAGAGGGCCTGTGTCCCCAGACCCGGGTGGAACATTGTGAGTGACTGCAGCCCAAAGTTTAAGTCCTACTGGGCACAGTGGGACTCGCTGATTGTAAGGGATGGCCTCATCTGCCGTACCTGGGAGAGCACCGACGGGAAGACATCTCGGGAACAAGTCGTCGTTCCAAAGGCTATGACGGAGGAAGTCCTGAAGGAAGTTCATGGAGGATCATCTGGTGGACACCTAGGGATAAAGAAGACCCTGGAGAAGCTGAGAGAGCGGTTCTACTGGATCGGATGCCGAACAGACGTGGAGAACCACTGCGCGAGGTGCCACGATTGCGCAGCCAGCAAGGGCCCAGGACGAAGACGTCGGGGTCCACTGAAGACCTACAACGTGGGCGGCCCCATGGAGAGAGTGGCCATCGATGTTGCTGGGCCATTCCCGTTAAGCGAGGCAGGGAACCGCTACATATTAGTCGTCAGCGACTACTTGACCAAATGGCCGGAGGCGTATCCGCTCCCTAACCAAGAAGCCGCGACGATTGCAGCGACCCTGGTGAAGGAATTCGTCAGCCGGTACGGAGTACCCCTGGAGCTGCACTCCGACCAAGGGAGGAACTTCGAGTCGCAGGTGTTCCAGAACCTATGCCAGCTGCTGGGAATCCGGAAGACAAGGACAACGCCGCTACACCCTCAGTCCGACGGGATGGTAGAGCGATTCAATCGCACCATCGAGAACCATCTCCGAATAGTTGTCAGCGAGCACCAGAGGGATTGGGACAAGCATCTTCCACTATTTCTCCTGGCCTACCGCGCCGCCGTGCATGAAGCCACCGGGTGCACACCAGCCCGGGCCATGTTTGGGAGGGAGCTCCGTCTACCTGTCGATCTTGCCTTCGGCCGACCTGGGAATGATCCGATCCCGGTAAGCCAGTATTGTCAAGAACTGGTCGACCAACTGGAGGACGTACACGCGTTCGCGAGGAGGAAACTGCAGATCGAGACCGACCGAATGAAGACCCGATACGACCAGCAGACGGATGCCGGCGGATTCCACGAGGACGACCTGGTCTGGCTCTTCAACCCATTACGGAAGAAAGGCCTGTCACCCAAACTGCAGAAGTCCTGGGAGGGCCCGTACCGAGTCGTGAAACGGATCAACGATGTCGTCTACAGGATCCAGCGGAGCCCGAGGGCGAAGATGAAGATCGTGCATCGAGATCGCCTGGCAGCCTACGGAGGGACACAGACGGACCAATGATTGATCGGGACGATCAGCCTTTTTAGGAAGGGGGTGGTGTTACGGCTGTGAGTTTGTGTCATCGCTCGCCGCTTGAGTCACAGCTGCCCCAGGGGCTGGGCTGTGGCATGCCTCCTGTATTGCGTGTGCCTTATGCAACAGGGCTGCTAGACAAAGGGATAGTCCAGAAGATTCGTGACTGGACCAGCGATGGAAACCTCGAGAAGCCGTGGACCCTGGATGGATCTAGAACCATTTATTGAGTCACCGGCCTGCTATATAAGAGTGACCCGTGAAGCAGTTGTTGTTGTTGTGTTTTACGAGCTAGTGTGAGCGTTTATTCTGAGCGACAGAAGTGTGGTGACTTGCGAAACCCCTAGTGTAGCGGCGAAGTGAGGAACATACAGGGGACTGCCTGAGTGAGTGTGCTTTCACTGAGTGTCTGAGATATTGTGGTGTGGAAATCCAGTGACATTGTTTCTCCAGCGTGTGGACAGCGAAATAGCCTGCAGCAAGTGAACGTAAGTAATTGTGGTCGGTGAACATAAAAGAGAGGAGCAGGTAGTTTCTGTCAAGGCCACCGTACTCATTAGGACGGATTAACTTCTGTGATCTGTTGACAAGTGGAAGGGCCAAGAGCGAACTGGAATAAGGCTCCTAATTGCTTGTATTTGCTGACTAGTGTAATTTTCTGGCCACAATAAAGTTAATTACTTCTTTAAGCTGTAATTGGTGTTGTGCTTTGTACCCCCACCGTAATCCAGTTAACATAAGTGCCACTAGGGGGTGGCACGTAACAGTATAATGGATCTGATGATGATCTCTTGACGATCGAAACTGATCATCCAAGTGTATTTATTAATCTCATGTAAATTTTTTTCAGGATTAGGGAATAACCCATCGCATTTGGGTACAATCGTGTTGACCGACTGAAAAGCATCAAACTTTCATTTCATAATTTGAGCTCGCATCTCCTCTACCTTTCTCAATTGCTGAACATCCCCTCAACTTCAGTTGGTTTTCCATATTTAATAATTTTGCATATATTTCTCTGAATTTCCCTCGTAGATCTTGAATGGTTTATCAGTGCTTGTATTAGTTTCACTAATTTTTATAAGCTTGTAGAATGTTTATTTCACTCGTAGAATATGCTATAATGCTTCTTAATGTTCGTTGAATATTTGTTGAATTTCCCTCGTAGATAATTTTATAGACATTTATTTTCATGGAAACATTCACTAATGTTCATAGTCAGTAGTTGTAATAATATTTCAATATCATTCAGTGTTATTTGAAAGTTCATATAACGTTGCTCATAAATTATGTAGTTCATAAATAATAGCAACTACTCTCATAAAATACTTTATAATATTCTCATATAACACTTCACTCGAATCACAAATTTTTAACAAGTCCCACTTTGCACTGGTGACTTAATATTTTGATCGACGGAGCCGCATCGGTTGCGATAAACTTTTCTGTGTGATTACCGCACTCTGGATTATATTTCGCGACACATCCATCCACGTTGGAAATTAAAAGCCTCGACTCCTGGGTAGAATTCTCCCCCCCACTTCTCAATTTCGCGGTGTCTATTTTGTAAATAGCGGGAATAAGTTGGCGCTCAATTTAGAAAACAAATTTGTTTGGCGAATGATAGCTTTTCTTCTTAATTATTAGAACGTGACAATTTTCTTCAAATGTTTCTGCATCTTTTCTTGAGCTGAAATCTCTTCTGTAATTTCTGGATCTAATTATACAGGGTTATTCAAAATGATTGTCGGGGTTTCGTGATTTTTTTTTTTCTTAGATAAACTGGAAAGCATACCATTATTATTGTCGCAGTGACGGTTAGACAAACTCTCCAAGTTTTCTTCTGCATCGAATTTAGTGGTATCAGTTACCACCAGATAGCAGTAATAGCAGTGTTACACAAAATGGTGGTCAGCGATAAGGAGAAAGTGTTTTGTACTCTTGAATATCATTAACACCGGTCGGTTACCATAGTCCAGCGCCATTTTCGAACGAAATACGGGAAGGACCCTCCCTTCGACAACTCTATTTGCAGATGGTACACACAATTTAAGGATACAGGTTGTTTGTGTTAAGGGGAAAGCAGTGGGCGTCCCGCTGTGTCAAAAGCGGAAGTGAATCGGATCAGGGACATTTATCTCCGTAGACCCAAGAAGACTAGAAGAGGCAGCAGGGAACTGCATGTCCCTCAAACCAGACTATGGCATGTGATACGAAGGCACCCGAAGGTAAAGCCATATTGCCTACAATTAAGTCATGCTCTAACAGGTAATGACGAAGTCGTAGGTTTGAATTTTTGCATGGAACTGTAAGAACGTTGTGAAGAAGATGATGGTTTTCGTGACAGGCTATTTTTCAGTAACGAAGCAACTTTCCGAGTAGAAAGGTGAATAAACAAAACGTTCGAATTTGGGGTGTAACAAACCCCCACTGTTATGTGGAACATGTGCGTGACTCCCCAAAATTGAATGTGTTCTGTGCCGTTTCAAAGACGAAAGTCTGCGGCCCGTTCTTCCTCAACGAACAGGCAGTGTCAGGGCTAACTTACCTGGACATGCTCACAGAATGGCTGTTACCCCAGTTGAGTGACGACAGGGACGATTATGTGCTGCAACAGGATGGTGCACCACCTCATTTCCACAGGGAGGTCAGAGCATTTTTATACCAAGAACTTTCCCAACGATGGATCAGATGCGGAACGGAAGGTGATCAGATTCTCGTACCCTGGCCACCACGTTCACCAGGTTTAACACCGTGTGATTTCTTTCTGTGGGGATATGTTAGAGATCATGTATTTGTTCCTCCTCTACTGGTGGATACTCAGGAACTGAAGCAGCACATCTGAGCCGCCTTCCAAAACATTACTGCTGACATTTTGGAGCGTGTATGGGAAGAGATGGACTGTTGAGTAGATGTCTCTAGAGTGACAATAGGCACATATATCGAGCATTTTCAATGTATGTAAAAAAAAAACTTCATGAGTTACAGTGCACAATAAAACAAGATTCATATTTCTTCGTCTATTGCACTGTGTATTATGAATTTTTGCAACCCCGACAATCATTTTAAATAACCCTCTATAAGCCAATTAACCATTTATCCATTTATTAATATTGCTATTGGTCAATCCACTACCACGTGATTTAATTGGTCAACTCCCATTTTCTCTGACGTAAAAAAGTGCGTGTGGCTCTCCCCTCTTGGTCACAAATCCTTTGGTAAGTGTCACTATGCCGCCTCAATTTCTGTTTAATAAATTTATCCTACTGCAAGTTGTCATTCTTTTATAAGCCACAAGTCTTCCTTCTATTCTCGGCTTGTCAACTAATTTTCAACGTCTCATTCTCGCCTGAATAAAGATATTCTCATCATTCTTTTTAAATACAAGTAATTGTTGCAATTAGGATAAGCAAATTATGGGTTCAACATGCATACTTGAAACAAACCATCCTGAGTGTGGTTCTTTCTCCACTTCTCTTTGAATTAGCATGTTATCAAACATTGCAACATGCAGAATACAAAATGAGGAATGTCAAGATGCTGCTGCTCCCATCTCTTCCTTCCTTTCCTCTCTTTTCTATTCTTTCTCCTCCTAACCTCTCTTTTTTCTGTCCACCTCGCTGCGTTGTGGCTAGTATTCTTAGCTGTCTCCATGGAGACTCCCGGCTCTGCCAACAAATTTAATTCTGGTCTGAGGGCTGGAACAGGGTACACTCGACCTCATGAGGTACGGTAATTCTGAGAATAGGTGGGTTCGATTCCCACCTCAGCCATCCTGGAAGTGGTTTTCCGTGGTTTCCCACTTCTACTCTAGGTA
Organism: Meconema thalassinum; assembly: GCA_946902985.2. Classification (NCBI taxonomy): domain Eukaryota; kingdom Metazoa; phylum Arthropoda; class Insecta; order Orthoptera; family Tettigoniidae; genus Meconema; species Meconema thalassinum. Next base: position 891,124,550 of record OX336389.2, read on the forward strand.
AATGCCGGGATGGTTCCTAACTTACGGCCACAGCCACATCCTTCCCAATCCTCGCCTGAATTACAAATACTCACACTACTACAGACACCACGATAACACTGGTTATCAGACTAAATTCTACCCATACCCAAGTACATGGGGCTAAATGACCTCTATATCCAAGCCCCTCAAATGAAACCACAACAACTCCTCTCTTATTTCCTTTCTTTTCACTTTCCTCTCCTCTCTTTTTCTTCCCTTTCCTCTCCCTCTTGTTTTCTCTTCTGTCCTTACTTTCCCGTCCTGTCCTTTCTCCTCTTCTCTTCACTTTCTTCTCCTCACCTCTCTTCTCTTTGCCTCCTTCTCTTCTCTTTCCTCTCCCTTTGTTTACTCTTCTGTCTTTAAATTTCCTGTCCTCTCCTTTCTCCTCTTCATTTTCCTTTAGTCTCTTCACTTACCTCTTCTGTCTTTACTTTCATATCGTCGTTGTTCCTGCAAAACCTCCTATGTGACATTTTCGTCCGTTTTCAGGTTATTGCTTTGTTAAATATTGGGAGCCATGACGCATCACATGGAAAAAGCTCCTATGTGAAATTAAATATCTGGCTATTCAAATTTAACGAAAACAATACCTCCGATGTGCGCGTGTCATATAGTAGGTCTGCAATACCTCCTATGTGACAAGGCGTGCACATAGCTGATTATGCAACGTCATTATTCTACGTCTGGGTGTCACATAGGAGATTTTGCTTTACTCTATGGCTTGAGTTCTGAACTGTTTGGTGTGTGTTTCTCGGTATTTTTATGAGCAATCGATTAGTCCATTGTTTGCTGTTTGCGAGGAATGTCCAACAGTCAGTACCTTTCATTAGCGTGCATTATTGTGTTCCGAATGTATTATCACTGCAAGAGAAACTGCCATACATTATATTACCAAGTAAGTATTATGTCGATTTAGTTTCACTGTATTATGATAAAGTGGCTTCTCATTTAAGAATATGGAAGGAATTGAAGTGCATTGCAATTCAACATCAAAAGTCAATTATTAGGCCTATGCCTACTGTTGCAAAGTGATGCAAGCGAACGATACATTCTAAATTGTGCCTTTTCTTTCTCTCAGAATGCTTTCACGAGGAAAGTTGATGGTGCAGATGGTCCAGGAGCAGAATAAACAAAATACCAGCTTTACTGAGACAGACAATGACATACAGCATTTTCACAATGACACTATAAAGTTCGAACTAGGTCCCGAGCATACTGAATTATTAAATGTTCCAGTTCAAGAGACACAAAATGTTAGTGAAGTAGGGGATATAGTTGAGGAAAACAACCATGTAAATAGTAGCTGTGACAAAGAACAAGCTATTCAAACATCTGTCAATGATGAACTTGGTTTACAACTTGAAGTTAATGGTGAACTGTGTGTGGAAGATTCTCTGGAAAATGAATATCTAAGTGAAGAGTGTGGCATAGATGAAAGAAATGAAAAAGATTCAACGTGAAAAGGAGAAAGACTCTGTGATGCAGAAGAAATGGATAGGGAGTACTGTGAGTACGTCGACAATCCAAACATTATAGAATGTGGTACAAAGAGGAAGATAAATAAAAATAAATGACTCAAGGGGCTGGAATACCTAGGATTTCAGAAGACTGAGGATAAGGTGGTTCAAAATCGTTTAAGGGAATCCAAACAAGTTTTGCCTAGATGCAAACACACTACCACAACTAAGAAATCTGAGCGCAGTTTTCGTTGCTCTGAAATAACAGATGAAGAAAGAAATAAAATATTTAGCACATTCTGGAACCTAAATTCTTGGAGTGAAAAGAAAACATTCGTTCGTGGTTGGGTAACAACAAGAAATGTTTCAAGGAGGAGGAAATCAAACGAGGAAGAACACAGGCCATGATGTATTTTTAATAAAACCATCAGGCGAAAAGGACAGTACAGGCATATTGTCCTAATTTCCGATGGATGCAGAACTTTATTTATAAATACTCTAGCGATTGGCGAAGATATGTTTAAAAGGTGGACAAGCGACGATGACTGTTTTCAATTCAATGAGAGTGGGCATGCAGTAGACTCAAATGAACCAGTTGGAAAGAGAAAGCGTGTTACTGCTTGTGACAATGTGAAAGAGTGGCTAGATCATCTGCCGAAAGTTCCCAGTCACTACTGTAGGGCCAGTTCCAAGAAGACGTATGTAGAGTCCTCATTCCGGTCCATCCTTCATATGTATAAAGTGTATGTGGCATGGTGCAAGGATAGTACTGTACAGCATGTAGGAAGGAGGTGTTTTCCCGAAATTATGAAGAAGAGCAATATAGCCAGCCATACATGCTCCAAGGAAAGACCAATGCTGTGGTTATAAAGCTAAAATGGTCAGTGAGGAAGTTTATCAGACTCATTTGAAGAGGAAGAATGAAGCCAGAGAAATGAAGAATCAGATGAAAGACAGTGCCTCTGAAGAGAAACTGGTTATCACAATGGACCTCCAAAGTGTGCTCTTGTGTCCAAGACTAGCTGCTTCCAAAGCCTATTACAAACAAAAACTGCAGCTGCATAACTTCACTATTTATGAACTTAACAACCAAGATGTTACACTCTATGTATGACATGAAGGTAACGGGGGTGTTTCATCAAATGAGTTTGTGTCTTGCATAGTCCATTACTTGGAACATATACCGAAACAGTACAGGCATATTGTCCTAATTTCCGATGGATGCGCCTACCAGAACCGGAACAAAACCCTGGCCAGTGCACTGAGCGATGTTTCCAAGACAAACTCCATTATTATTGAACAAGTCTTCCTTGAAAAGGGCCATACAATGATGGAAGCAGATTAGTGTACATTCTACTCTAGAGCAGTACTTCAAACCACCAATGTATTCACCCATGGACTACATTAGATCAATGAGAATGGCCAGATCTAAAAAGCCATATAACATTATTGTCAACGAGTTTTCATTTTTCAGAAATTTTGAAGGCTTGAACTGCAACCTGACCTCCCTGAGACCTGGTAAGAAGGCTGGAGATCCCACTGTCCATGATCTAAGGATGTTAAAATATAGTCAATGTGGTGAAATATCATACAAATTAGCATACTTTGAGGAGTGGAAACTGTTGCCTCACCGACGTAAAGAATGCCGTCATACTATGGTTCAACCATTGTACACATCACAAATTCCAATCACGGAATCTAAATTCAAGCATCTTCAAGAACTGAAGTCAGTAATAGAAAAGGACCATCACTCATTTTATGACTCTGCAATACAAGGGAAGACGCGAAGCCAGCAATTAAAGGCAATGAGAATTTTTTCATCTTTACCTATTTTCTCGAATATTTAACTTTTTACTCAAATTTATTTTTCTATAAGTTGATTACATTTTGTTATGCAACAGTATTAATAGAAGTAGAAACACATTTTATATTATAAAAATGGCAATCGCATTACGTGTGCAAGAACGTAAATTAATGATGAAGCTATGAACAGTAAGTACATTATTTGGGTGCAGTTTCTCCTATGTGGTGAAATGGAACAGGCAAAACCTTCTATGTGCATTCTATGAATATATTTCCATTATTGTAAATATCCAATTGTTTCGATGAGCATTGTTGTTAATTATTATGACATCTTAGTGCAAACATGTGTTATTCAAATATTCGGTGCAATAAATGTGCAGTATTCTACTAACAAACTTGTTTTTTGCTTCTCCTGAAAAATTTACTGTTTTGCACATAGCAGCTATTGCCGGAACAACGACGATATCCTCTCCTTTCTCCTCATCACTATCCTCTCCTCTCATCTTTCTTCCCCTCACCTCTCTTCTCTGTTCTTCACTTTCTTCTTTTCCCTTTCCCCTCCCTCTTGTTTCCTCTTCTGTCTTTACTTTCCTGCCCTCTCCTTTCTCCTCTTCTTTCCTCTTCTCTCTTCACTTTCCAGGGGTGTTATTGTGCAGTGGTCAAGTTGCCTGCCACCCACCTGGGTTTGATTGCTGGTTAATGCGTGTTGGATTTTCTAGGCAAATGTCATGTATGGTGTTTCGGATTCCATGTAAAAGGAAGTTCCCATGGCTTGTGATCGCAAGATTAATGGTCACATATAGCTACAAGTTGCAGCTTCTCTTTCCCGTCCTTTCCTCTTTGTTTTTCTTGTCTGCAGCAATGTAAGTTCATTATTATTATTATTTTTTGTTTTAGGTAATAATGGAGTTGTTGGATGGTGGCCCACTGACTGATGTCGTTACTGAGACAATTATGAAAGAAGGCCAGATAGCTGCTGTGTGTAAAGAGGTGTTAAAAGCAATTAGTTTTCTTCATACAAAGGTATGTTTAATGTATTGAGTTCTGTAAATGTCTTAAGTAATACATTAATGAGTGGACGGAACAGTGTGAGATTAATAATCTCGTGTAAATTTTTTTCAGTGTTAAGGCATAACACCCAATACAATGAGTACAATCATGTTGACCGACTGAAAAGCATAAATTTTGTTTACTAAGGCAACACTGTAAAATGGCTTCCAACACAATAATATATCTGTTAATATTAGTCTTAAGGTAATATTCAACATCAGAAAAGTTGTAGGCAACGACATGTTGGATCTTTTATGTTTCTTGCTATTTTATCATACGATGCATAATAAGGGAGAATGCATATAAAATAATCCCGTCAATGACCAGTATGTAGCCTACAGCTAGTCAGATAGAATCAAAGTCACTGCAGCCATGTCTCCTCTTCTGTAATTAACCGTCACGTTAAACTACAAGCTTTTTTTTTTCCTTCTGTAATGAACATTGAATTGTTCGCCTTTATCACAACCTTTTTGTGCCAGGTTTCTGAACACCCCTGGAGCAATAGCTGTAGCCAGAGGAGGTCCTCATGTTCAATGTTTGGATCTGGGGTGAGATTGACATTGTACAACAAACATATGTGCTCTGTCGAGTTCAGGTCAGGACTTAGGCAGGTCAGTCGATTGTTAGAACCATTCCCTCAACAGACAGACCATTCCCTCAAAGACCCTTCTTTATCGCACAGAGCATTGACATGGAGATTTAGACTGTGTTCATCACTAAAGTGCACTTTTAATTTAGGCAGTACCAAACTGCTTTATATTGCCATGCATTGTTATAAGTAGGGGGCTGATATTGTTGAATTGTCATCATTCTTCATTGAAAAGAAAAATGCCTGTTATGCAAAACCTTTCTTAAAGCAAAATGGAATAATACATTCCTGTGTTGCATTATTTTGTATTTTCTCCAGTTCGGGCTGATAGTCATAATTTCCCCTTTCTTTTGCAATTCTAGTGTAGTATTTATGAATTTGATGAATATTTTTATCATTTAAGTGCATTATGTTTTTCTTATATACAGGTACAGTTGTTAAAAATATTAAGAATCCTTCACATCCAAGTAAACCCATCAGTCAGTGGACAAGTTAAGGGTTGAGTTTCACTGGCTTTGTTAATTTCTGTATATCTATATCCATGAACTTAATCATGATTGCTTTCTTGGTCCGTATTGAGTACGATTTTGTTAATTTCTTGACAAAAATAAGAAGCCGACTACTAACATTGAAGGAACCATATTTCAAGAAAGGGCTGAATGTTACCTGTGACAACTATTTTACATGTGTCCTTAGAAGAGAAGCTGGAAAAGGAGCAGACCAGCATTGTAGATACAATGAGAGAAAATGATAGGGAAATTTCCTCTCAGCCAAGAACAAGTCAGAAAAGACAACTACTGTGTATGATATCATCGTTTACAAGAATGAGTTTGGTCACTCTTACTGATTATCAGTGCAAATGGAACACCAACATCCTTATTTTGAGCTCTCTGTCACTCCTATGTGCAGGTACAGTAGAGAATCAAGCAAAGAAAAGGCTGGAAACTACCCTGTTCTGCAAAAAGAAACTACCTTAAATTTAGAGTTCTGGATCAAATTGCATGCAAATATTCCACTCGAGCAGAAATCAGGAGATGGTCTGTTCATGTGCTGTACAATATAAGTATTTTGGATCTATTGGCGATAAACCCTTGGATTCTGTACAAGGCAAGCGTATAAGCAGAAGAAGATTCATTCTGAATTTAACGAAAGAAATGTTAAAGAAAATGGAAAATTGCCCTTACCTTCAGCAACCCCCACAATCACAAGTAATGATCACTGAAGACGAAACCCTGTCAAATGTATGAGTGCTCCACCAAGTCCTCAGATGTATGCAACTCCTAACAGAAGTATACATGTGGGAAATGTTCAAGAACATACTCTGTAAAGAATGCATCAAAGACTGAACTGAACAATTGAATCCAATTGTCTCCTATCATTTCCTAAGAATGCATTGTATTGTATGATGTGATATGTTAATGTGTAGCAGCTATTTCCCTTTGTGAGGTTTGAAGCCATTTTTCAGTGTTGCCTAAGTAAACAAAAGTTTGGTGCTTTTCAGTCGGTCAACACGAATATACCCAAAAAGAGCTGGGTTGTGCCCTAATCCTGAAATAATTAGTGTTGACCGACTGAAAAAGCATCAAACTTTTGTTAGTTATTTCCCTCTTATCTTTAAATTTATATGGATTAGATGACATCCATATATGGATATTTTTGTCAATTTGTTTGTTGTTCCTTTGTTGTTTGGGGTTTTTGATTGTTCTCAGAATGTGAAGGAATTTTATTGTATCGTCTGTGTAAGAGATTGCCTGAGTAGGGACATCTGAGGTTATAAAAACAAGGGTTGGTCAAAATAATCTATAGCTGGCCTTATAGGTAGAGGTGTTAGTTTTTGTTAATTCGCGATAAAACGAAAAGTCATATTTAGAGGTTAGGATGTTTTATTTTCACGTATTTACATGTTTCGTGCCGCCCAGGAGTGAAATTAAATCGCGAAATAACGCGAATTTTGTGAATAACACCACAAATACCGCAATCTGCGAAATAAAAACAAATTTTCATATTTTTTCCCCACACCAATCCGAACATTTTTGTCCACAAGCCGATAATCGAATTTGGTTGGTGTTCAATTCGAGAGAATGATCGATTGTATAGTTTCGCGAGGGGTAATACTACGATATACGTCATATTACGATATACTGTCGATATTCTCGTTACTCGTTGGATTTTAGCGCTGTGGTAAACAGCTGTTATATCGCGGCGTGAATAGTTTGGCTGACTACCTCCAAAAGGTTATGTGATAGTTGTTCATCATGTAAACTATGTTTGCCTCCTGTTACATCGGTAGCGAGTGTAAATTATAGTAGAGAATTCTATATAATTTAATAAAAAAGTGCGCAAATTGTGCGTTATCATCGAAGCTAGTGTTATTTGCGTGAATCAGTTGGCGACCACGTGTTCGTCGTATTAGTTCCGAACTTAGCAGTACAGGAAGATGAGACGCGACGTAATTTAAATATTATGACACGAATTCAGAAATAAATTTTGCGTGTGGTTACGAATTTATACTGGCGTGTGACTACAGTCAACCGTGTGGTAACAGTGTTTGTTACTGGGCATCGCTCAGTTGAGTTTAAAAATGCCGAAGGTAGCTGTTTCTGCCACAGACAGACTTAAAGAATATAAGAATGAAGGATTTATAATTTCTTGTGGCATTCTTATGTGCAAATATTGTGATTGTCGGTTAGATTATCGCAGGAAAGATGCATTAGACAAACATTGCAAATCGGAGAAGCATTCAAAACGCTGAGAAAATTCGCGTCTTGAAGTTAGTGTTCCTAGAGTGGCCACCTTGAAAGAAACATTATCAAATGCTAGTCGTGTGAAGGATATGAAAGAAGAGTTTATTTTGGACACTACTACTGCGTTTGTGAAAGCTAATATACCAGTAGAGAAACTAGACAATCCTGCTATCCGTACTTGGTTTAATAAGTACATTCGCGGAAGTGGAGATTTACCATCAGCAAATCAGATTCGTCAGAAATACATCCCCATGATTGGCGAAAGAAGGAGGGAAGAAATTAGGGAAGATATAAAAAACAAAGACGTGTTTCTGCTATGTGACGAAACAACTGACAAGAATGGTAGGTGTGTTTTCAACATTCTTTTTCGTCCATCAGTACCATCAACTGAAATGAACACCCATCTGGCTGCCTCTGTTGTTCTAGATTCTGCCAATAGCGTAAATTGCTCCAATGCGATATTAGACACCTTGAATTCCTATGAAATTGAACGGGAGCGTGTAGTGGCAGTAGTTAAAGACTCAGCACGCTACATGACAAAATGTGTAACTACTCTTCAAGGATTGATTGAAGAATTAAGTCATGTCCAGTGCTGGGCTCATAAAGTCAATCTTATCGGCTGCGTATTTGAAAACGAGCTGGACGAATTGAACATGTCTATAGTAAAGACAAAGAATGCCTTTTTAAATACGCGAAAAAGAAAAAGCAATTACGTTGCATTTCTAAGGGAGAAATATGAAAACACAGAAAAAGAGAATGAAATTCTAGCTTTCCCAATGCCTGTATGTACAAGATGGAATTCATGGTTTAAGGCTGCAATGTATATGGCCACGCATGTAGAAGATCTGGTAGAATTTTTCAAAACATTGGAAGATTCAAATTCTGGGGTCAAATTTTTCCAACAAGCATCGACTTCAACAATACAATTTATACAATTACAAGCATTGTATGTTTCTGTTGTTGGTGCCTCTCTTATGGACTTGCTTAATTTCTTGGAGGGATCTAAGTACCCAACAATTCACTTACTGGCTGGGAAGCTAGATGACCTTGAGGTAAAGCTCAAGCTATTAGGCGATGGTGGAATGTTCAATCATACGATCCTCCAGAACTTGGAACAGCTTCCTCAAAAGATGCAGATAAAGGTTAAGTCCAAGCTTACGTGTGTTGCCCAGTCAGCTCTAGTGAAAGTCAGGACTTGAAGGACCACGGATCCAGCCAGGAAGACTGTAGAAGCCATCGGGTCATTGTTTGATCCTCGGCATGCACCTAAGAACGTATCTCCCACAGAACTGCTCCAATTTAAGAAGAATGCCCCATTTCTTACGAAGATGGAGTCTCAACAGTTTTTAGAGGCTCACAGCATTTACCTGACTGCAATCAAGAACCAACTGCGTCATGAAGATAATGTGAATGTTCCAGAGATCCTCATGGGATTAAGGCCTGCTCACCGAGACTATGCAACAGCTGCATTAAAGTGTGTGTGGTATCCTTGTTCAAATGTGGATTCTGAAAGGTCATTTTCGAAATACAGTCTCATAGTAAGTGATAGGAGGCGAAAATTGACAGCTGCAAATGCTGAGACTTTAACCATGATCTACTTCCAGTGATTTCACCGCAGTATTTGGATAAAACTGAAAAAGGTATTCACTGAAATGTGTTTCGAGATGGTGAATGTAAAATAAAAATGTGACTTCCATATATGTATTATCTCATTCTTCCATAGCCATGTTTAACGTTTTACCCTGCTGTTTTGTTTTTTACTTTGTTTTATTAATTGTTTATATTTTTAAATGCACTTATTGTACAAACCTTATCGCTTTCCAAATTTTAACATGTCATCCCCCGAAAAAATAATAAAAACACAAAACACCACCTTTTGAATTTTAAATCAACAAATCTTCAAAAAAATAACAACACTTTCTAACACCTCTACTTATAGGTATACTAACAATGCCGTCCTTCTGGTGTAAAAATGCTGTGTTAATTTTTTTTTAAACTTACTAATGTCAAAATAATTTATTAATGAAATTTTCAACTACAGTATTCAGATAATCCACAAACTTAGGAAAATATTGCATAACTCTATGTAGCCCTCCAAAGCATTAATTGCCATTACAGTAAGATTTTCTTCCTTCAGATTTCTTTTTCCACAATAATATTTCTGTATACAGTAAAGGTAAATATTTTCCAAAGTGTATATTAGCACTGTGTAACTATTTGATCCCATCACCTTGAGTACAATAAGCATTTGTTCTGCCGTGGAGGAACTGTCTTGCTTTGGGATAACATACCCTATGGTGACCAGACATCAGTTTGTAATGGATTGTCCCTCCTTTCAGTAGCTGGTCCCTTTGTCCCAGTACAAGGTCAATGGGACACAATTTATTGTAATTTACTGAGGCCACAGTAAAATGTCCCAGCTCCTTTTGTTTTACACAAAATTTATTGACTTGTAAAAATGCAGTATTTACCAGTTACGGTTAATACCTCAGTCCAATATAAATTAAAGTTAGTTTTAGTTCCTGTAAGAAATTTAATACTGAATACAGGCATCCTGAATAGACTGTGGAGTTTCAAATCTTTGAAGGTAAGTAGCTTAGTCTCTAATCAACCCTATTCTACACAACTTCGAGAAATATAAATTGACAAGTGAAGTGGTTACTTCCTCGGATAATCACTACCACACCAATTTTGGTGTTAAAAGTAAGGCACAAACAGTAGTACAGTACATATATATATTTAGATTTTACCTATACAATTAAACGATTTACTTTTCAGTAAGTCAACACACATTAGTTCCCAGTTAAAAGAAAAAAAAAGTGATCAATTAATTGCACTGACACACTGACAGGAGGAGGGGCTGCTAGCCTCCCACCAAAGCAGACCGGGTTTGATTTCTAATTACTGCTATTTAAATCTCGACAAACGGAGGCCTTAAGAGGCAGTATTGTAGAGCCCATATCCTGCCTTTGAAATCGGTAGCCAACATGAATGGTCCTCTCAAAATCCTAAGCTGTGGCAGCTATTGTGACATGTACTCAAATAGTATTCCAATAGTTAGAAGTGTGTGTGCATGTAATTAACACATTCTGTGCATCATATTATATTGAAACATTATCCACAACTGATTAATTTTAATTTCATAGACACATTATAAAATCTAAAACTAAAATAAATTTAATCTCATCGCTAATCATCTTCACCAGTTGTTGTTGTCCTTGTTCTTTGAGTCTTCAGTCTTTCGACTGGTTTGATGCAGCTGTCCATGCTTCCCTGTCCTGAGCTAATCGTTTCATCTCTACATAGCTACTACACCCTACATCCGAGGCAATATGTTTAACATATTCCAACCTTGGTCTACCCCTACAGTTCTTATCCTCGACCCTTTCTTCTATAACTAAGTTTGCTATTCCTGGGTGTCTTAATATGTGTCCTACCAACCTATCTCTGCTCTTCATTAGCAGTCGCCAGAATCATCTCTCCTCTCCCACTCGTCTTTAATACCTCTTCATTCGTAACCCTTGATAATTATGGGTGATAAGTTGCATCCTTGCCTTATACCTTTCTGAATACCAGCTTCTCTCTCATGTCCTTCCGCTCTAATGACTGCTGTCTGGTTTCTGTATAGATTGAAGAGCACCCTCCTATCCCTGTACTTTATTCCAATCGTTTTCAAAATGCTAAACAACTTACTCCAATTAACGTTATCAAAAGCCTTTTCTAAGTCTACTAATGCCATAAACGTTCTCTTATCCTTCCTTATTTGAGCTTCCAAAATCAGCCTAAGACTTAGTACAGCTTCCCTTGTTCCTATGTTTCTCCTGAAGCCAAACTGGTCTTCACCCAACTCTCTTTTCATCTGTCTTTCCATCCTCTTGTAAATTATTCTAGTGAGGATCTTTGAAGCATGAGTGATCAAGCTGATTGTAGGGTAATCTTCACATCTGTCAGCTTCTGTTTTCTTTGGTATAGGGATGATAACATTCTTCTTGAAATCAGTTGGTACCTCACCTGTCTCATAAGTCCTACACACCAAGTGAAATAACCTGATCAGACCTTCATCTCCCATGCAGCTTAGCAACTCAATCGGTATATCATCTATGCCTGGAACTTTGTTCCTTCTTGAGTCTTCCAATGCTCTGTCAAATTCTGATCTCAATATTGAATCTCCTTTCTTATCCTCATCAATTTCCTCTTCTCTTTCCATAACATGATTCTCAATCTCCTTTCCCTGATACAAACACTCTATGTGAGCTTTCCATCTCTCAACCTTTTCTTCCCTATCTGTTAGAGGTTTTCCATCTGCGTACTTATTTTTCCTTTCCCCAAAAGTACTCAATCTTTCAATAAGCTGTATCTACCTTTCCTAATGATGGACAATTTTCTATACCTGCACATTCCTCTTTCAACCATTCTTCTTTTGCTTACTTGCACTTTTTGTTAACCTCATTTCTCAGACGACTGTATTCTGCTTTTCCACTTTAATCTCTTTCATTCTTGTGCTACCGCCTTTCATCCATTAATTCTAGTATACCCTGTGTGATCCACGGTTTTCTACCTATTCTTATTACCTATGTTCTCTTCTGTGGATTTTATTTCATTCCTCAAAAGTGCCCATTCTTCTGCAATTGTAGCTTGTTATGGGTTTTTCATTAGTCCTTCCTTTATACTCGTCTTGAATTGTTTGTTCACGTCCTTCTCTGTTAGTCTGTCTGTTGCCCACTTGTTTGGCTTTTGACTTTTCTTCAATTTCTTCAACTTAAGTCTGCATTTCATAACAACCAGATTGTGGTCAGAGTTTATGTCATCACCGAGATATGTCTTGCAATCCAAAATCTGGTTTTGAAATCTCTGCTTGACCATAATGAAGTCAATTTGGTAATCAATATACTCTAGATTATTATTACAAATCACAAAGAACTGAAAGAAAATTTTGTATATTTTACTTTATGTTGAGTATTGACATACTGTTGTGAGTTAAGCGCTTGTGATCCATATTTATTGTTCTTGGGTCAAGTTGAAAAGTTGCAACTCTTTTCTTCACATGCTATTTAAAAGGAATAACAAGCAGTTCTAATAATGCTCTTCAGAAGTCGATGGATGCTGTACATTTGTAGAAACCTGTTGGTATGCATTCCTACAAGCGATGGGCGGAACGGGGGTTACGCCTCGTCCTCTTCGAACTGAGCGATATACCGATGATAGGTTATGAATATTCCCAAATGAGAATATGATGTAATTTCCGTTTGATCAGATAAATTATCAATTAATATGATAAAAATGGTCCGGCCAGATCAAACATAAAATGCCAGCGTTTCACCCCAGTGTGCCGTTGGGCTCGTCAGTTGGTACAGACACACCTCACCAATACGCATGGCTAGCACATATTGAGAAGGCCATCACAAGACACAAAATACAAGTAGTACTGACGTCACGAGTGATGCCAATGTGCTACGGAAGTCAAGCTCCCTTTCATAAAACAAAATCCTTACCTTGGCAATCCAAATAGGTTATGATTATTCCCAAATGAGGATATGATGTAATTTCGGTTTGATCAGATAAATTATCAGTATGTGCTAGCCATGCGTATTGGTGAGGTGTGTCTGTACAACTGACGAGCCCAACGGCACACTGGGGCGAAACGCTGGCATTTTATGTTTGATCTGGCCGGACCATTTTTATCACATTAATTGATACCAATGATAGTCGACAAAAAGGGTCGATAGCAACGGAACCTGTGAGGGATTTTTTAAGGACTAACAAGCCTGTTTGTTTGGCTGTTGCCTCTATAGATGGAAATTTTGACAAAGGGGAGGGGGAAGGGGAACCATGAGTTATTAGTCTCTCTGTGCTGTGCTGTACACACTGCAACTTGTTCATGTTCATGTGTAGTGGGATGCCAAGCAGATATGCCGTAAGTTAATATCAGACGGACCATGCCGTCCATAGAGCTGTGGGTTTACAATCTCTTAGATTTCTGTACAAGAAACCCTGAACTTAAATCTTGCCTCTTCACTTTGCATGTTCCAATTTAGGGTTTCTGAGGTTGTTACCCCCTAATAACATTAAACTTGTTCTCTGTGGGATGACACTGTTCATTATTTTGTATTCATTCTCAATGGGGGTTTTTGACCTACAGTAGTGATTCTTATGTACACTGCCGGGGAAAAAAATTAGGTCACCTGAAAAGACTACGTCAATTTTGATCCGATGACGGCAGATGCCACCTGGGGGATAGTAGATGTACTGATAAGGGTTTCAACGTCGTCCGCCAACAGATAGCGTAGTGGCATAGCTACCAGAGCGCCATCTGTGTCTACCATTTAATAGGGAATGCCCACAGCCACACGGCTTATTGTAGTGCAAACGTGTGAAGCAAGCAGGTACATTGCCACGGAGACGCACTCTTGGTTCCTACAGCCAACTGAGCGAGTTTGAAAGGGGTCAAATTGTGGCCTTCCGAGTGGCGGGATGGTCCTTTCGGAGAATTGCCACAGAAGTTGGACGTGCTGTGTTCGTTGTGCAACGATGCTGGTATCAGTGGTCACGTTAATATTCTCACACCCGTAGACGAGGTTCTGGGCGGCCACGCAGCACAGACGTCCGCCAGGATCGTCGTATTGTAAGGGCAGCAGTGGCAGATCATACAGTTACCACAGCACAGATACGAGGGTTTGTGAGCCCAGAAGTGTCAACACGAACTGTTGCGAACCGGTTACTAGCAGTAGGACTACGGGCACGCACACCTCTAGCCCGTCTTCCACGAACGCCACAGCATCGACGTGCACGGCTCGACTGGTGCCGTCAGAGGATTACTTGGAAGATGGAATGGCGCGCCGTGGTCTTCAGCGTTGATAGCAGATTCTGACTGCTCGTAAGTGATGGTCATTGGCGCGTTCCAACGTAGACCTGGTGAGCGCTGTCTCGTGGAGTGTATTCGTCCAAGACGCACCAGCCCCACCCCAGGCCTTATGGTCTGGCGTGCGATAAGCTACAACTCTCGTTCACCTTTGGTGTTCGTGGAGGTAACGTTAACCAGCGCTCGGTACGTGCAGGATATTGTTAGACCCGTTCTTTTGCCGTTCTTGCAACAGGAAGGGGATGTGTTGTTCCAACAGGATAATGCTCGCCCACACTCTGCCCGTGCAACTCAATGTGCACTGCAAGATGTGCAGCAACTTCTCTGACCAGCACGATCGCCGGACTTGTAGCCAATCGAGCACATTGGGACATGATGGGCCGACAAGTGACTCGTGCGACTCGTTCACCCACAACTCTTGCAGAACTGTGTGAACAGGTCGAGCAGGCATGGAATAACGTATCCCAAGACAGTATTCGCCATCTGTATGATCGACTGGATGCAAGAGTCAGTGCCTGTATTGCCGCCCGTGGAGGCTACACCTCGTACTAATATGGGTGTTTCAGCAATGGGTCGATACCTGGTATCTCTGAACCGCTTGACCTATTGATCTGTATATTTAATCATTTCATGTATTCCATATGCACTGTTGCCACAATAAATCTTGAGTGAATTGGTAACCTCTAAAAGGTTGACCTAATTTTTTTCCGGCTGTGTATTTACATTATTTTATATTTATATTCAAACTATTTACTATGTACATATAGTGATATTGATGAGGTGACACAGCCATATTTGATAGTACATGCGGTTCCATCTAAAAACCCAACCGTGCCAAATTTTTAGTATGGAATACATGGAAAATTTTAAGTTACTAGTACTAGACTGGTACTAAACAACGCACGACAAAATTTAAATAAATGTTCATTTACATCTTCACCCTAGTCTACTTAAAGTACCATACGGTAATCACTGAAAGGGTAGGAGGGGTTTTATGGCCTCAATTGCACAAACTAACGAATCTAATTTTGCATGAATTATGGAACCCGAATCCTTCTAATCGAGGTATGGATTGTCTGTCTTTAGAAACATTTTATTCCAACACAAGTTCCCAGAAAACTATATACAAAAGGCTGCATGCCTAGTATGGTATCAAGTTCCTCTGTGAAAAAGCAACCTTGCCAAGATTATACAACATGTATATAGTTAAATACAATCTTCCATTTGGAGAAACACTTTCTTCGTCACGATCTTAAAAATGTTTCAAACATAATCTGCTGTAAATTGACGGGAAAATGCGCAGCATTTAGAGGCTATGAGTGTTGTATGCGGCATGGTGTGATAAGTTACCACGAATCATTGGATCAACCAGTTAAAAGTTTCCATTATCAGACAGAACTCTTCAATATATTCAGAGTCAAAATAGATATGAGCGTTAAGGTATATAAGGGACATATCAGCAAGAACAAATACAAGACAAAAGAGAGAGAGAGAGCATGTTGCTTTAACATATAAATATATGTATTTGCAAACCAGTTTAACAAATGCAAAAAAATATGTATATATCCTTCACAAATTATTCTTAAATGAATTTACATAACCAATAAACGTTGTTTTTAACAGTGCTTGGGGTTGAGCCCCTAACACTACAAACATCTTTGAATTTATAGAAGGTCTTTCCAAAATGTGAAATACCTTCAAAAAGGGTAAACACTCTTGAAAGTTACACAATAAGCATTGACCATGAAAGATGAGAATAGAAAAGAAAGACATAGCCTATAGAAGGGGCTATGACGGTCAGGGATCCAATCCTGCCACACCTTATGAAACCAATTGTATGCTTTTATGCAAAGGCAAGCCGAAGAATCATTTCTCCTAATATAAAAATGGCAAAAGCCTTGCCTCGAAAATTATGAAGAATAGAGTAACTATGTTCAAGAAAGGTAACTAAAGGCATGTAGATTTATGAAAAATATAATGCTTGAAGAATATACTTGAGAAATGCAAATAGAGGTTATAAACACTATAAATGTTACTTAACTTAGAAGTTGCATAGATAACAGCTTTAGTAGCTTGAAGCACATAGTCGAAGGCATTAAGCAGGTGCCACATGTGGTATGTAAAAGTTGAAGCACTTTCAGGTTGAAGTATTCAAATGTTGTAAAATTCACAAAAAAGATAGCTTCCTAGTAGAAGCTGTAGAAGGCAGCAACATAGGTATTAACCTGTTACAGTTGAGGAAGGTGCACAACGAAACCATTTTCACTGCGAAGTTTGCACGTGAAGATAGTCCATTTCTCAAACGTCGTTTGGAACATTTGTCTTATCACGAAGCGAAGAAGTCTTACTTACTTACTTACTTACTTACTTACTTACTTACTTAATTCCTGTCGCTCCTTCCAGAGCATAGGGCCTTGGCGAAATTTCTCCACGCAGTACGGTTCCTGGCCATTCTCTTCACTTGACACCAGTTCTTGTCCACCTCTGCAATTTAATTTTCGATCGTCCTCTTCCAGGTCTTCTTAGGTCGACCTCGCTTCCTGGCGCCTTGAGGATTCCAGTCTAGCACCTCCCGCTAAACAGCTCCGTCCGGCTTCCTTAGTGTGTGACCAATCCAGCGCCATTTTCTCTCCTTGATCTGGATGCTAATCGGTTGTTGATTGGTGATGGTCCAAAGTTCTTCATTTGAGATTATGTCCGGCCACCTCACATTCATGATGCCACGCAGACATCTGTTAATGAACACCTGTAGCTGGTTATTGATCGGTTTTGTGACTTTCCATGTTTCACAGCCGTAGAGAAGAATCGACTTTACGTTGCTATTGAAAAGGCGGAGCTTGGTCTTCCTGGAAATGTTTCTATTTCTCCAGATGGGGTAGAGCTGGACAAACGCACCATTTGCCTTCCTGATACGGCTTAGAACATCTTCCTCTGCTCCCCCATCATTTGTGACTATACTTCCAAGGTAGAGGAAGGACTCAACTCGCTCAATTTCCTTTACGTTGACTGTCAAGCTAGTCGTGACGTCAGAATTTATCCTCATCTCTTTGGTCTTGTTGGTGTTGATCATCAGTCTTGCACATTCTGCTTCTCTCTGCAACCTTCCCAGCTTATCTTCTATGTCTCGGTACCGTTGTGCCATAAGACAATTGTCGTCTGCGAAATCCAGATCTCCAAGCCTGTCATTAATACCCCATTGAATACCCCTCTTCCATCCTCCCATTACCTTCTTCATCACACTATCCAGGACCAACAGGAACAGAGTGGGGGAAAGGACACACCCCTGTCTCACTCCGGAACTGGCATTTATCTTTTCTGTTAATTTGCCTTCGTGAAGAAGCTGGCACTCATACCCTTCGTACATCTCTTTCATGATTCTGATGATCTTTGTTGGAATTTTATATTCCTCGAGGGTCTTCCACATGATTCTTTGATTTACGGAGTCGAAGGCTTTCTCGAAGTCAACAAATGTGAGGTAAAGGGTATTCCGCCACTCCACACTGCTCCAGGATGATTCGGAGGGTGTTGATGAGATCCACACAGCTGCGATGTTATCGAAATCCAGCCTGTTCCTTCCGAAGCCTTGTTTCTACGCAGTCTTTTATACGATTCAGGATGACACTCGCCAGCACTTTGCTTGGAATGGACAGCAAGGTGATACCCCTCCAGTTGTTACAGTTTGTGGTGTCCCCTTTCTTCGGTAACTTTACTATCAATCCCTTCTTCCAGTCGGTTGGTATTTTCTCCTCCTTCCAGATCTTCTCCAACAGCGGGTGCAGCAGATTGATTGTAATATCCAGGTCTGCTTTCAGTACTTCCGCTGGGACATTATCCAGACCTAGTGCCTTCCCGCACTTCATCTGCTTCAACGCCGTCCGTATTTCGCCCCGTGTTGGGGAGTCGAGGCTGATGCTTGGGTCACTTTCTGCTTCCTCTTCATCTTCTCCTGGCTGCTTACTTTCTGGTCCTCTATCTCTATTAAGAACCTCCGCAAAGTGTTCTCTCCATCTCCTCAGCTGCTGTTCACACATCGTGAGGATCTCGGCCGTCTTGCTCTTCACAGGCCTAGTTTTATTAAAACCTTTCTTCGAAAGCATCTTTGTGATGTCATAGAGCTCCTTAACGTCCCCCCTTCTTGCCGCTTCTTCTGCTTTCTCCGCCTGCTCATCAATCCACCTCCTATGATCCTTCCGCACACTCCTCTTTACCTCCCTGTTTGCTGTTGAATACTTTGCTTGTGTGTGAACCTTCTGCTGCCTAGTCTTGAAGGTGTTGAGCTTGGTCTTAATCTCCTTCCTATAATTTATCTTGTCCCAGGTCTGATCGGATATCCATTCTTTCCGCAGGTAGTTCTTGTACCCGATCTGCATCTCACTGGTTTCCACGAAGATATTCTTTACCTCGCTCCACACAGTCTCCAGATCTTTCTCTGTCTCGGAATCCAACACCTGGAATTTATTTCTGAGCTCCAGTTTAAATTGGTCCAATCTCTGCTGGTTCTTTAGCTTGCCCACATCAAACTTGTTGTGCCGAGTGTTAAAATTTCGGCGGACTGCCACGATCTTCATGCGGAAGTTGGCAACCACAAGATGATGGTCACTACCAACGTCCGCTCCTCTTGTTCCTAACATCTTCCAAGCTTCTTCTGAACCTCCTGCTCACCACGATGTGATCAATTTGATTTTCTGTGACTTGATCAGGAGACACCCAGGTGACCTTGTGGCACCACCTATGAGGAAACACCGTGCCACCCATCACCAAATCCTGACTGGCGCAATATTCCGTAAATTTCTCCCCATTGTCATTCATCTCACCAAGGCCATGTTTACGCATGATCTGCTCCAACCCCTCATTGTTTGAGCCCACCTTCGCGTTGAAGTCTCCCTTAACAATGAGAATGTCCTTCTTACTTGTTTGTCTTGTGACATCTCGCAGCATTTGGTAGAATTCTTCCTTCTTCTCTGGCTCCGATTGTTCTGTAGGCGCATAGCATTGGATGATGATCACATTCCTGATCTTTGTCTTGAACCTAGCAATCATGAGCCTACTAGAAATTGGCTTCCACTCCATAAGGCTTCGCTTTGCCTTTCTGTTGAGCAGCAACCCCACTCCATCCCTGTGTTCTTCATCATCACCCCCAGAATAGAGAAATGTAATTCCATCTGTTGTCTGTATTTCACCAAATCCTGGCCACCTCACCTCACTCAATCCTAGGATATCCAGCCCATAGTTCTTCATCTCCCGTGTCACTTGTTTCAGTCTGGTTTTCTCCATCAAGGTCCTCACAGTCCAGAAACCGATTTTCGTAGTCCTCTTCATGCCAAAAGTCGTCATCGGGTTATCCGTCCGGTTTTGTAATTTCCCTTCAGTTTCCGTAATCAGTTTATTTAAGAGGAGCGAGTGATTAACCCACTGCCTTCGAGTGCCTTGGAGGGGCTGCCACCTTAAGCTTGAGGCACAAGGCTGGTTTTCTGTCAGGGTTTCTTCCCTTAGCCTTTGAAGAACCAACTCCAAACTACAAGGCAGCAGTTGTTTCACCAGAGCCCCGTTAGCCATAATTTCTTCAGGGTTCCTGTAGGGCCTTCACAGCTACCGTAGCGGTCTTAAGGCACACAAAGTCCCCACTGTACTTCACCCCTACAGGCAATCCCCTACTTCATTACATTGCCCATCTCCCACGACGAGGACGAGGGGTTGGATTTGTGGGAGACAAAGATGTATTGGAGACATTATAAAGTTTGAAGCATAGCTTCTTGAAGCAGAACTACTATGTTACATTATAACAAGATGATTTTAAAGTCCGGTGTTTCGAGACTGGTGAACAGCACTACGTCTGCACGAAAAATCACTCAGATCCAGGCTGGCAGGCCGTTTAAATAGGCGACAGAAACATGTTCCAGTACTTTCTGCGGCACATAATGAAGAAGACGTGCTGTGATTGGCCGAAGCTTGGAGGCTGACCAATGAGAGCATAGCTATGGCAGCCAGTCTCTCTTCAGCATGCTCGGCGTTTGGAATGAACGTAATGTTTCACTAAAACACTTGAGAAATGTCTTAAAAGCGAGCATGGCTTATGAAATAATACGTAAGTAATTTACAAAATACTTAATTTAAAATAGAAGCACGATTACAAAATGAAAGATCACTACCACGTGGTGATCATGAGAGGTTAAGAAAAAAATCAACTCAGTCAGACTGACATAATTTACGTAAACTTGGCAAAATTAATTTATTCGCAAATGCGAACACGGCACAACGTTAGCTGACATTTCGCATCATTAATACATAAGGAACAAACACATGCAGAGCGTTCTCATTTTACACGGCTGAAGATCATATCATTCTTGGTGCATTTTACAACTTTCATTTCTCCTAGCAACAAAAATTTGCTTAGTTACATGCAAGGAAAATTGTATATGGTGCGTTCAAAAAGTAACGAGCCGGAGGCATAATTACTGAAACCAGTACCTGTATGTTAGAAGTATTGGCCGTGGCTGTTGAGGCACTTGTCCCACTGTGACATGAGGCGGTGAATGGCTGTCTCATAAAATTCCCTGGGCTGCTATGTGAACCAGTTCCGTACGTACAGCTGGACGTCGACGTCCGAGGTGAATCGTTGGCCGCGCAGAGCCCTTTTCAGGGGACCAAACAAGGCGTATTCACAGGGAGAGAGGTCTGGACTATATGGAGGGTGGCCGAGAACCTCCCATTTGAATTTCTGCAGGAGTGCCGCGACTGTGTTGGCCGTATGAGGTCGTGCATTGTTGTGGAGCAGAATGACCCCACGGGTGAGATTGCCTGGTCGTTTTGTTTTGATCGCTTGGTGAAGGGTGGTCAAGGTTTGCGAGTAACGCTGGGCATTCACTGTTGGCCCGTACGGCATGAAGTGTATCAGAAGGGGGGCCATCTTGGTCAAAGAAGAACGTCAGCATTACTTTTCCTGCACTCGTGTGGATGGCCTTGCCTTTTTTGGGTGGTGGTGACCCTGGATGCTTCCACTGGAGGCTTTGTCGTTTGGATTCTGGTTCGAAGTGATGACACCATGACTCATCTCCAGCCACCACTCGTGCCAGGAACCCATTCCCTTCCCTCGCATAGCGCTGCAGATGGCCAAGACAGTGGGCCATTCGACATGCTTCCTGGTGTGGTTGAAGACTGTGGGGCACCCATTGGGCACACACTTTGCGCGAATGCAGTTGTTCCTTCATGATGGTGTGCACACTTCCGACGCTCAATCTGACCACGGCGGCTATGGCGTTCACTGTCACTTGGCGGTCCTGGGTAATGAGTGCATCAACCAGCTGTACGTTGTCATCGGTAATGCAGGGGGGTGCCCCAGACCGGCCATCATTGGCTAACGACACCCGTCCTTCCCTGAAGCGCTTGTGCCACGCCTTGACCCTTGCAAGGGACATGCAGTGTTTACCATACACTTGTGACATTCAGCGATGAATATCCGTTCCCCCTACTCCTTCCGCTGTCAGCAACCGAACAAAACCTCTTTGCTCTTCGTTGGACGCCTCCATGTCACTGTTTGCAATGCGACCGGCAGCGTTGGACGATTGATGCATGTTGCTGCTCGCTTTGTATCGTCACGTGACGAGCACGCGTGCCCTCTAGCGACGGGCTGTAACCTTCCACGTTCTGGTCGGAACCACACCTCGTTACACACACAACGATTAACCGATGTCGTCACCGGTTTGCGCATTCCAGCCTCCGGCTCGTTACTTTTTGAACGCACCTTATAGTACACAATTCCCATTGCTTCCATTACCTGAGTACTAAACCGGAAGCTGGTTATGCCTAACCATACGCTGGTGGTGCGTCCTATGGCAAGTGAAAGAACAAAATAAAGTGTAAGCTCTATACTCACCATGAAGATGTGGAATACAAGGGAACACTCGGTCACTGAGAATTTTGAAATAAACATCCTGCTTAATGTTCACAGTGACGTGAATGAGTAGGCCCAGGTGGTGGCACACCTCTAGCCTAAACTACACTGTCCACATATTGTAGGTTGGCCATTGATTCACTCTGTGCCATACATCATTTGAAAGCAGGCAGCATGGCGACTCCCACGCCTCCACTTTCGGTGTTGTTTGGCCTATTGAAGATGTGCAGCTTGAGTGGCGAACATGACCTGGTCACACTTCACTTATGGATCCTTGTTACCTTCGTATTCTATCTCGGACTTGAACCAGAAAATAGTAATGATAAATGTTTAGTTGAGCCAAATTTCAATGAACAAAATGTTAACGTATTAAGTGCGAAAAATATATACATCAGTGCTTAACAAATGCTGGAAATTAAACGTATCCAAAGCACCGTGTAGCGCTGTAATGCGCAGTGCAACCAGGATTCCACACTACTGCTTGGCATGGTGTGGCTATTAAATAAACGGGTGCAGAATAAATCATTCAACCCCAAAAATAACAAGGGATGGTAATGTTACATTTAAAATGTGCATGGAAACTTGTGTACTTTCTGTTGTGCAAGACAAGACTGCAACATGTTCAATTTACAGAGCTATTAGAAGTGCACAGAGGTTCAGCAAAACATTGAAAATCAAATTAAAGAAGATATGGAGATGCAAACAATGAATACAAAGAAAAGAATATATACTGGTGATGGAGCATAACAACTGAAGAGAAACTTCAAATAACTTTTCCCTTAATTATTGGGATTCTTTAATAAAATGTATCTTGTAATCCACATACAACTTACACAGTTTGCAGTGAACATGTGCGGCTGGATGCGCGTACAGAGTGCAGTGCACCCTGTAAAGCTGTGATAAATTAATAGTGTAAGTGAGGTTTGACTGTAAGTATAATAGTATTTTTGGGGGAAGCAGCTCATATCTTCAGTAACTAGCCTACATTATTAATGTTTTCTCCTGAAAACAACTTCACTAGTAAAAATAAAATGTGGAGAATGTGTGTAAACTTTTAACATTTTCTTAGGAGCAGCTTCTACAGTGAGATTGTTCTTTGCAATATATCGTTTTGGGGAAGTTGATCAATATTAAATGTCAGGTGGTGGTTGGAGGAGGAAAAGATATGTATTTGGTTGTGTGCATGCTTGTGAAGCTGAACTTTGCATTTTCTTGCAAGATAAAGCATTAAATGATGGAATGCCTAACACAGGGTTTCTGTACAGACAGAAATAATATCAGCTCTTCACTACTGGAGTACTTACCATACTTGTATCATCTGTGACATTTTGATTAGGATGGGTGAGTTTCTGAAGTGTTCTTTATTGCATGTTTCTCATGTATATTGGTTTGAAATGCTTGCCTAATGTGGTTTGTAAATTCTTTCTCTTGTCAATTTGTATCATGAGTTTCTTACCTGATAATATTGAACCATTTGTAATGGCATTATAGCTTGGTGACCTTATTGGTAGCTTCTAACTGAGGTAAACTTTAATCAAATCCCACTCGCTACATGCAAGACTTTCCAAATAAAAAAAATATATCCCTGTGGTTTTGATTCTATGTAAGACCTACTCTGATGTTAAACACTTGTGGGAAACTATGCTGTGTTCTATTTATGCTTAATGCCATTGTTTCACTTTGTGAATGCTACTGTTGAGTCAACCTGCATACAGCAAGGCTCCAAATAACCTTAAAAGCAACAATTTTCATCATTGGCTCAAGGAAGACTTATTCTTAAGAACATTTCTAACCCTTATTTCCATCAGGATCTCGGAGCACATTATGGACACAGAACGCAGCCAACCATGCTGATACCACGATACAAGCCATATAGTTTGATTAGGCCAAAACAAACGCTAACATTCCTGGATGTCAGAATAGAATAATTCAAGAGGCTATAGAGATTGTGAAGCACCCCCAACAACTTAACCCTAGAACACAAACCCTAATTTGGTAGTACATAAATACAAACCCTCGTAAAATTTACGACTATTTATTTCCATGATGAATAAAATGTAATTGCACACAAAATATAATATAAGAAGCATGTATTAACATGTACGTTATTTTACAGATTGTTAACTCTTAGGTTTTCAAGTCCCTGGTGTCTCATTTACAGCAGTTAGTGCAAAGATTTGCTCTATGTTCCTTGCAATATGCGCGGTCATATTCGCTGCAGTATGTTGCCGTCATTCGCCTTTTCTGAGCAGGACAGATGTGACAAACAGTTCTTACCAGTAGGCCTATGTATATGACAAGTTCTGTGGTTCTAAATACTTATTTCATTCAGAATAGTGCTGTAATTTAACTTTGTTACAGAACTTACCTTGCTAAGTTTAGCATACGTAGTCACAAATCGTCGTAAATTTTGCGACGCAAGGGTCTTCAATTTGAAATCAACTCACTCTAACAATGCACGCACACTGACGAAGTTCGCGGTATTGTAGGAAGCTACTGTGTAGGACAGCAACGTGGCGAGAAAAGCCTAGCAGATAGAGCCGTGTTGCCAAGTATACATCGTAAAAATTACGAGGGTTTGTGTTCTAGGGTTAAGTCGAGAGGAAGCAATGTATGGAAGGTTCTAGTAGCACACGATGGCTGACTGCCTGGTGCTTGACCATTGGTGGAACAGCAAGTGGGCAACCAATGATCAGCCGAAGGCTGCTGCAATATTGGTTGCTACTCATCGACATATAATGTAGCTCTCTCCTGAAATCCCAGATGAAATATTGCAATAATTATAGAGGCATTTCTTTGTAGTATTCTAGGTAAAGTGTTTTCAGGCAATGGAGACAGGGGAATGCAATCATTAACCAAGCATGACTTAAGACCACAAAAGGATATCAGGATCGAATTGAGAGTCCCACGGCATAGCTGTGCTTGTTAATTCGTGCACCATGGTCACGAGGGCAGCTGCAACAAGTCGGGAGATCGCAGGTTCGAATCCCAGCGCTGACAACGGCTATCCTGAGTGTGCTTTTTCCCTGGGTTTTTCCACACTCCATGCAGGCAACTAACGGGATAGTGCCCTACTTTAAGTCCCGGGGCGCCTACCCCAACCCTGTCCCTAACAGTTGCACACACCACTATAGTCATCACATAAATATAGGTTAACAGACAAGTTCAACACACACCCAACTACGTGGGGTTGAGGACCAAGATGTCCCCAGCCCCTCAAATGAATTGACAATAATAACAACCACCTCAAATTAAGAAGTGCTATGAGAGGTAGAGAGTTTTGTGTGCTTGGTAGATCTAGAGATGACCCCCTCATGGTGTAGTGGCTAGCATTCTTGGCTGTCGCTCGGGAGGTCGAGATTAGATTCCCGGTTCTGCCAAGAAACTGTATTCGGGTCTGAGGGCTGGAACAGGGTTCACTCAACCTCGTGAGGCAAAACTGAGAAGAGGTGTGTTCAATTCCCACCTCAGCTATCCAAGAAGTGGTTTTCCGTGGTTTCCCACTTCTACTTCAGGCAAATACCGGGATGGTTCCTAACTTAAGGCCACAGCCACCTCCTTCCTCACCTGAGTTAAAAATACACTAATACAGCCATCACAATAACACAGGTTATCAGACAAAAATTACATACACACACACACACACTCAAGTACACGGGGCTAAATGACCACAATGTCAAAGCCCCTCAAATGAAACAACCACAGATCTTGAGAAGGCAGATGATCGAATACCTAAGGAAAACATCCTCAACTTCCAGAGGAATTGTGGTATCAGGGAAGGCTGTTACAGTCAATCAAAAGTACAACTAAGAGTAGGACTAGCCGAGTGGGATGGGATTTGATATACAGACAGTCCACTTCGTTGCGTAGTGGGTAGCATTTTTGCCTGGCACCGCAGAGGCCCGGGTTAGAATCCTGGCTCCGCCAAGAAATTCAATTCTGGTGTTAGGGCTGGAACGGGGTCCAATCAGCCTCGGGAGGCAAAGCTGAGAAGAGGTGGGTTCAATTCCCATCTCAGCCATCGTGGAAGTGGTTTTCTGTGGTTTCCTCACTGCTACTCCAGGAAAATGCTGGGGTGGTTCTTCACTTATGGCCACAGCCGCCTCCTTCCCAATCCTCACCTGCGTTACAAATGCACACACTGCTACAGATCCGACAATAAAACTGGTTATCAGGCAAATTCTACACACACCCAAGTACATGGGGCTAAATGACCACGTTGTCGCAACGCCCTTACATGAATTAACAATGATATACAGACATCAGAAGCCTCCGTGGCTTAGGCGGCAGCACGCCGGCCTCTCACCGCTGGGTCCGTGGTTCAAATCCCGGTCACTCCATGTGAGATCTGTGCTGGACAAAACGGAGGCAGACAGGTTTTTCTCCGGGTACTCCGGTTTTCCCTGTCAACATTTCATTCCAGCAACACTCTCCAATATCATTTCATTTCATCTGTCATTCATTTAATCATTGCCCCAGAGGAGTGCATCAGGCCTCGGCAGCCGGCACAGTCCATATCCTCGCCGCTAGATGGGGGCTTCATTCATTCCATTCCTGACCCGGTCGGAGACTGGAAGCAGGCTGTGGATTTTCATTTTCATACAGACATCACAAGACAGGCTTCTACCGGTAACACAGCCTCAAAATGTAGTTGCACAGTTTGTTCTCACCTGTGCCTGTTAATTTTAAAATGTATATTGAACAGAAACATTATGCCTCATATTAACAAAATAAATAAACATGGAATGTTGAGTGATATAAAAGTAAAATTCCAAGAACCACCTAGTGCTGTGAGTACACTTTTGCTTCATAATTATACTAGGTGGCTACTCGTTTAGATATCAGAGTTGTGACAACGACCATTCCGAGTTTTCTTTTTCCCCAGGTTAATCCACACTCCCTCCAGGCAAATGCCTGGATAGTTCCGTATTTCGTGTCCAAGGCATTTAGACCAAACTAATTACAGTTACATACACCACAATAACACAGGTTATTAGACAAATTAATTAGTGCATAGGGCTGATGATCAAGAGTTCCTTTGCTCCTAAATGAAATAACTAATATCCAAAGAGGTATTGTTTGCAATAATATTCAAATCCATGTCTTGAATAGAACATCAACCATTTTTTGGTCAGTGTCGGTCATGTTGTCCCCTGAATATCACAGGAAAGGAATATATTGAGAATAATTTGGTTTACCATACAGTACAGGGTACAAAGATGAATACAGTATATCAAGTACCGTATTAAAGCGTGCCCACTAAAACATAATTGTCTCCTGACAAAATGACCTTATTTACCAACGGTCTCAATTCATCATCATCATCATCATCTTGTACAGTTTCCAGCCCCAGGCTGGGTCTGTTTGGAACATAAGCCTCGCCACTTAGTTCTTTCTTCCCACCACCTCTCCGCTGTCACTCTGGTCCAGTCCTCGCCTCTCTTCTTGACACATTCCTCCACTCCTTTCAGCCATCTATCTCTTGGTCTTCCTCTTGGTCGTTTCTTCTGCATCTGCATCTCATGTATCCTCTTGGGAATCTTCTTATCTTCCATTCTCTTTAAGTGTCCATACCTCCTCAGTCTTGTTGTCTCAATCCTACCTTGCAAGGGCTCCTCTTTCACCATTTCCCTGACCTTTTCATTCCTCACCCTGTCTCTTCTTGTTACTCTGATCCTACTCCGCAGGAACTTCATTTCACCTGCCTGTATTCTGCTTATGTCTCTTTTCTTCATTGTCCACGTTTCTGAAGCATAGGTCAGTATCGGGATATAGTAGCTTCTGTATAACACTTCCTTGCTTTTTTGTGGGACATCTTTATTCCACACTAAGCTCCTAATGCTCCTCAGAAATGCTTCTGCCTGTCTGCCACGTTCCGTAATCTCTTTGTCATTTCTCCCATTTTCCTCCACTATACTTCCCAAGTACTTGAGACTTTCCACCTTCTTCAGCTGTCCACCTTCAAGTGTTATCCCACTCATTGATCTGTCCTTTTTCCTGGTCGTTAACAGCATCTCACATTTACTGATGTTGAACTTCCATCCGTACTCTCCCACTGTTTCTTCCCAAGCCTTCAACGGGCGTGGTGGCGCAGCGGTCAAGCTGTATGCCTCTCACCAAGGCGGACCGGGTTCGATTCCCGGTCTCTGCATGTGAGATTTTCGATGTGAAATGCCATGTCCTGTGGTTCGGATTCCACGTAAAACGGAGGTCCCGTGGCTTATGATCGCGAGATTAACGGTCACGTTAAACTACAAGCTTCCTTTCCAAGCCTTCAGTTGCTCCTGAATTTCCTCCTCCTTGTTTCCCCAGACCAAGAGATCATCTGCAAACACCATTGCTTTCATCTTATCTTCTCCTATCTTTCCTGCTATCCGTGTCATTACCTCATCCATAACCACAATAAAGAGAATGGGTGACAGCGCACTACCCTGTTTCAGGCCACTCATTTGTCTGAACCAGTCTGTTCTTTCCCCTCCAACTTTCACACAACTCTCACTTCCACTATACATCTCCTTCACTCTGCCTACAGTCTCTTTTTCCACTTCCATATTTTCCATTGCATTCCAAACCTTCTCCCTACACACACTATCATAGGCCTTTTCGATGTCCAGGAAGGCCATCAACAGATCCTCTCCAAATTCGTAGTGGTGTTCCTGGAGCTGTCTCACTGAAAATATGAGATCCACTGTTGATCTCCCAGGTCTGAATCCATACTGCTCCTCTCTCAATTTTCTCTCCACTTTGGCTCGTATTCTACTTTCTAATATCTTTTCATATATCTTGGCACAGTGAGGTATGAGTGTGACTCCCCTGTAATTTCTGCACTCCTTTCTGCTTCCTTTCTTAAATATTGGGACAATTAATCCTTTCTTCCAATCTTCTGGGGTCTTTTTCTCCCTCCATATCACCCTCAACACACGGTACAGCCACTGTTTCCCAGCCTCCCCTGCTGCCTTCACCATTTCAACACTCACTTCATCCACACCTGGTGCCCTTCCTCCTTTCATCTTGTCTATAGCCATTTCGAGTTCTCTCCAAGTCAGGTCCTTTTCCATTCCTGTGTTGTCTTCTCCATCTTCCAATACATTGTCTTCCTCCCTATGACCATTTGGATTCAGCAAATCCTCAAAGTACTCTTTCCACACTGTCTTGAGAGTCTCTTTGTTGTGTACCACATTTCCGTTTTTGTTCCTTACCACATCCTCTCGCACTCTTACTTTTGACCATCCCATAAAGAACTTTCTTATTTCCTCTGCTGTCTTCCTCCATCATCTCTGTCCACTTTACCATCCACTTCTTCCTCTCCTCTGCGACAATCTTGTTTGCTTCTTTCTTCTTTATCTTATAATCTTCCCTTGCCGGATCAGTTCTTTCCTGGAACCACACTCTGAAAGCCTTGTTCTTCCTTCCCACAGCTTCTTTTACTCTCTCATTCCACCATGGTGTCTCTTCACACCGCTTTCTGTTGCTTGTTCTTCCACATACTGCCACTGCAGCTTCCACCATTGTGTTTTTGAATTGCTTCCATTCCTCTTCCCCTGTTTTAGGATTGTCTGTTGGCACCCTTTCCCTTATTATCTTCTGGAATTCTTCCTTGACTTCCTTTTCCTTGAGTTTCCATACTTTGATTCTCCTTTCCTGGTACTCTGTCCTCTTGCTATCCTTAACAACTCCCAGGTTCATTACAAGTATTCTGTGGTCGCTATCTAAGGCCTCTGATGGTATTACCTTTATATCTCTGACACTTCTCTCAATTATGAAGCTTTAATGTTTACACAACATTGACTACAGTAACAGTTGATATTCATTTTCTGTGCGCTTGAGTGGCCTATGAAGGGGTGAATCAAGCCCACTGTCGTCACTGCTTCTAAGTGAAGCAACAATGAATCCGGACTTACCAACACAAACTCCTGCTATACAAAAGATTTTTGAAACAGTCATCTATTGAGTTCAAGGGGTGTTGTGTTGAGACTTGTCCCAAAGGTTTGATTCCTGGCTCTGCCAAGAAATTTGAAGCTGGAACAGTGTCTATTGTGAAGAGGTGGGTTCATTTTCTACCTTGGCCATCGTAGAAGTGGTTTTATATGATTTTCCACCTCTGCTTCAGGCAATTGGTGCATAATTTAAGGTCATATCCGTTTCCTTTCAATTTCTAGTCCCCAATTACACAAACACTGGTATTGAAACCTCAATAATCCAGTCATTATGAATGCCTCTGTGCAACACCCTTTGCATCAGCTACTTTGCACTTCTTGCATGATGTGTATCACACTACCTTAGGACAGTCTCTTTTAAATTACGAAATGTCTGTATTATGTGAGAGTGAGAAGAAAATGTTTGTAGGTAGTGTTGAAGTATGATGTGATATTTTGGACAGACACTTTTCTGACAGAAAATGTGGGGAAATTGCATCACACTAATTAAGACAGAATGACCAACAAGTTGTAGTCTAATATGCATAGATAATGCAGGATAATGTGGGCATTATTTGGTATTCACAGAACATGCGACATCACTCATCATCTGCAATCTCTCCAGCAACCTACAAGGATTATCGAGTAGATTTGCATAAAATGTTGATTTTAAGGGGGGGGGGAAAGGCAAAGCAAGGCCAATTTAACCAGCTCACTCTTGCATGCCCTGTTTAATAGTTCTTAAAGTGCCACTGACAGTTACCAGCACCATTACTCTCCTGATTAAGCCATATGGTTTTCTGTGTTATATCTGATGATACTCTCTTGTATGCTGTTGTGGGAGAACTGTAATTACACTTCCTGACCCAGAAATATTAGTAATTTGTATGTAATTACTGCATCATTTTGTTGCAAGTAGTTCATGTTTTGTTGCTCAAATTGCTCCAAAAATGTAGTTTATAAATTTTCATTACTCCACATATTGATCGAGCATGGAAATTATGTGAATGTTCTCTTCTGAGTTAGCATGGAATGACTTGTGGTCTTGTGTGCTCTGCACAAGTAATTGTTCTTTTGCTACACACAATGTTATTGTCTGTGAGAATACTGGTGTCTTATCTTCTATTAATCTGGTCTGTCTCAATGAGAACATTTTAGCTGTCTTCAGAGGCCATTAATGACATCAATTTTTTTCATTGTTGAAGTAAAATTGGAGATTTTTTTATATATATTTTTTTTAAGACTGTCTTATTATTAATTCTGATTGTTTGTTTAGGGCATTATCCATCGTGATATTAAATCTGATAATGTTCTCCTGGGAATGGATGGAACTGTTAAAGTTACAGACTTTGGCTTTTGTGCTAATATAATTGGCGATGAAAAAAGGCAAACGATGGTAGGAACACCTTATTGGATGGCTCCTGAGGTATGCATATCCTTGAACAGGACAGTGTATTGTTAAGTTTATTACTAGAGTTTGTGGTTTGTAACATTTGCAATAGATGTGAAATTTGTCCAGAGCTCATCACATCACTACATGTAGATTCTAGTAGTATTTAATTAGCGATATAACTCAAAATTGGCTCTAATTGTCAATTTATTCATTTTCTGCTAATTAAATACAATATTCTTGATTTTTTAGAATTTTATTTAGAAAAACAAATTTTAAATAAAATAGTGATGTTTATCTTTGTAAGAATACTTGACATATTTATTTGCTAATTAAAATTAGCTTCCTTTCGGGTGAACTGTGTTTGGAATTTTTCAATTGTAGATCTTTCATAGTCGACGATCAAAATGCAAACCTTTTTACGAAACTGAATGGTGTAAATATGCATATTTTTGGTGAGCATACATGTTAGTTTCTTTTGAGTTTT
Organism: Meconema thalassinum; assembly: GCA_946902985.2. Lineage (NCBI taxonomy): Eukaryota > Metazoa > Arthropoda > Insecta > Orthoptera > Tettigoniidae > Meconema > Meconema thalassinum. The sequence continues at coordinate 891,156,757 of OX336389.2, forward strand.
CTATATCATTTTGTAAATAATAATATGACCATAAGCTATTATTTTAGTCCTAATTGCTGCATGTTATATTATTCAAATCCTCATTTCTAACAAATTTGCTACAAAATCTGAAAATCATAGGTGCTACAAAATGTAAATTTTTGAATTTTTAAGTACCGGTACTACAAACCACAAACTGTTAAGAGTTGGTGTATGGTATTTCTTGATAATCAGCACAACTTATGTTTCAAATTATATTTTGATTACTCGGTGAAAGTTCAATCTTTTTGCATGTCATTCTAGGTAGTTACTAGAAAGCATTATGGAAAGAAGGTAGATATATGGTCTCTTGGCATCATGGGCATTGAAATGATAGAAGGAGAACCTCCTTATTTGAAAGAAACACCACTTCGAGCTTTATATCTAATAGCTGCAATTGGTCGACCTCAAATTCCTCGCTGGAATAATTTGTCTCCACAGTTCCAGGTAAGTGGTTTCATGCTGTCTGCTCTTTCTTTTTGTTGCCCTTAATTGTTTTTTTTTTTTGTAACAGGTATGTTACTCTCTGACTGTCTCACTTTCCTAGCCAAGTTGCTTGTAATATTTTAAATTAAAACCTTCAGTTGGATTGCTAAAATGTTGTTTCGCCTCAGAATATAAGACCGTGGCTTGGATTCCGGCTCAATCCACACCTGGTCAAAGGCAGGTTTAAATTTGTCTGCATATTGAGAACTGGAGAGGTCAGAGAGGTAGTGATTTACCAATGAATCTGTGCAAACTAGGGCAAACATGTCCAGGTCACGGTTTGAAAAAAACAAAAAACTTGATTATCATCATCATCATTTCCCCTTATCCAGCTCCTGCCGGGTCGGGGTATTTATGGCACTTCTCCACATTCCTCTGTCCTTCCACCATTCTTCTTCCACGGTCTTGTCCCAGTCCAGATTTCTTTTTCTTACGCTGTTCTTCACTGAATCGATCCACCTTGTTCTAGGTCTTCCCCTTGCTCTCTTACCCTTGCACTTGGCCTCCAGCATCTGTCTTGGTATTCCATTTTCCTCCATCCTCTTTACATGTCCAAACCACCTTAGTTTATTCTTCTCAATTCTCTCATTTAGTTTTCCCATCCCAACTTCCTTCCTAACATCTTCATTCCTCACTCTGTCTTTCCTTGTCTTTCCTATCATACTTCTTAGGAATTTCATTTCACTGGCTTGGATTCTATTCTCTTGCCTGCTTGTCAGGGTCCAAGTCTCAGCTGCATAAGTTAATATGGGAACATAGTACACTTTATACATTACCTCCTTGCTTTTCCTTGGTACTTCCTTATCCCAAACAAGTTTTCTTACACTTTGATAGAATGCATTGCTCTGCTGTACCCTCCTGCCAATCTCCATGTCCAACCTACCAGTTTGCATCAATTCACTTCCTAGGTATTTGAACGTATCCACAATTTCCAAACTCTGACTTCCAATTTTCACAGTGCCCTTTCCTTGTCTTTCCCCTCTTGTCATCACCATGGTCTTGCTTTTCTCTATACTGATTTTCGGGCCGTACTTCTGAATATTTTCGTTCAGTGCATCTAGTTGTTTTTGCATTCCTCGGTGTTCCTTCCCCAGCCCACAATATCATCTGCAAATAACAGTAACTTCATTTCTTTATGTCCATATGCTTCCTTTGTTTCCTTTACAATTTCATCCATCACCATTATGAACAAGAGAGGTGACAGCACACTCCCCTGTCTTAGTCCAGTCTTGTTCCTAAACCAATCTGTCTTTCCAACTGGGGTCAGTACCCTGCTAACACAGTTGTTGTACATTGCTTGCACCATTTCCAACATTTCTCTTCCCAGTCTCTTCTTAACCATGGTTTCCCATACCTTCTCTCTGGGGACACTATCATATGCCTTTTCTAGATCTATGAAAGTCATGATCAAATCCTCTCCATATTCCCAGTTCTTTTCCATCACCTGCCTCAAGCTAAAGATTGGGTCCACTGTGGATCTTCCACTCCTGAAGCCATACTGTTCCTCTTGCAACTCTCCTTCCACCTTTCTTCTCATTCTTCTTTCTAATATTATTTCCAGTATTTTTACTATCTGTGATAAGAGGGTGATCCCTCTATAGTTATCACACACCTTCTTGTCCCCCTTCTTAAACACTGGTATTATTAGCCCTTTCTCCCAGTCTCCTGGTACACATTTCCGTTTCCACACACACTTTAGCAGTCGATACAGCCACTGCATACCAACAGGTCCAGCAGCCTTTATCATTTCTACACTGATCTCATCCACCCCTGTTGCTTCTCCCATCTTCATTTTCTGTACTGCTAATTCCACCTCCAGCATTGTTATATCATCTTCTGTTATAGAGTCGTCAGGTTGTGTCACTTCCATCTCACCAGTACAATTGCTCACATTCAATAGCTTATCGAAATACTCCTTCCATCGTCCCTTTATCTCTTCTGGGTGTGTTAACAACTCTCCATCTTCCTTTTTTAGTAGCTTTGTAGTAACTCTTTCTTTCCTCTTACTTCTTAGAAGCCCATACAGCATCCTTTTACTGCCACTTACATCTGTTTCCATTCTTCGTGTAAATTCTTCCCAACTTTTCTTCTTTTCTTCTCCTACCACTTTCTTACACCTCCGTTTGCTGTCGTGATACTTCCTTTTGCTTTCTTCTGTTTGATCTCGGTTCCATTCTTTCCATGCAGACTTCTTTTCTTTCACTGCTTTCCTCACTTCCTCATTCCACCACGGTGTGTCCTTCTCTTTCACTCTTGTTGACGTCCTACCACAAGCACTCTCTGCTGCACCAACAAATGCCTTTTTAAAGTGGGACCATTCCTCTTCTATGTTTTCCACTTCAGTAACTGGGATTTGTTGCTTCAATCTCTCCTGAAAATCTTCCTGTACAGTTTTGTCTTTCAATTTCCATACTTTTATTTTACTTACTCTGATCTCCTTTAGGTTTTCCAATTTTTCCCATCTAAATTTTGCCACCACAGCTCTATGGTCCCCATCAAATGCTTCTCCTGGTAAAGCTGTCACATCTATCAGCTTTCTGCGATTAGCCCTTTCCACCAGAAAGTAGTCAATTACTGATTTTGTTCTTCTATCGCCCCAACCATATCTCGTAATTTCTTGCTGTTTTTCTTCCGAAACCATGAATTACCCACTATCAGTCCATTCCTTTCACAAAAATTTACAAGTTCCTCTCCTTCCCGGTTCTTTTTCCCATATCCATATGGTCCAATGACTTCTTCCTTACCTTGTCTCTCGTTTCCGACTTGTGCATTCATATCTCCCATGATCACCACTTCTACATCTGAAATTACTCTTTCTACATCCTCCAGGAATACTTCAATATCTTCTTCTCTGTTTCCAGTCTGTGGTGCATACACTTGTATGAAGTCCATCACGTCATTTTTCATCTTCATTCTAATTTTCATTATTCTGTCACTCACACACTCGACCACTTCAACATACTCCTCCAGTTGTTTCGAGGTTATCAGTCCCACGCCATTTTTTGCCTCTTGGCCACCACTCCAGTATAATGTATATCCTTTCCTCAATCTCTTCCTTCCTTTACCTTTCCATTTCACTTCACTCAGCCCCATCAATCCAACATTCTCCCTCTCCATGAAGTCTACCACCTCCTCCTCCTTGCCTGTCAGGGTCATGACATTCATGATTCCCACTTTCATTTCGGTTACTGGTCGCCCATTTCTCACAGTTCCCCCAGTACCAAAAGAACTGCGCGTCGCCTGCAGGGTACGCCCTAACCTTCTCCGAATCATTTGAAGTGCCATTTCCATTTTAGGCTATTATTACGATGGGGTCGCCACTCCCAAAGGCATTTTATGAAGCTACTGCCAGCTATTATACAGGCCGCCCCTAACATGAGAAACAGACGCCCTTGCAGCCGCCCCTAACCTGGGGAACAGACGCTGCCGATTGATGCTGTACTCATACTATTCCCTGAGTACTGGGTTGCCTCTTCCGCAATCTCCACCGTTCCGAAGTCCACCTTCTCTGCTGCAGATTCCGTTGAGGTCTTCGCACGTAACCCTGTGCACGGGGCCTATGTTATACCCCATAGGACTGGGTCCTCACCAGAACTTAGCCGGTACTGTAGTTCCATGGTATATTACAGTACCGTTGCCCACCCCCGCGACGTTGGCGCGCCTGGCAAGAATTATCCATGTAGCCAATGATAATTGCCTCATGGACCGGGTTAAGGAGCTGTCTAAATCCAGCCTCCAAGGCTGGACTTGATTAATCAAGAAATTATATTTAATGTTCTGTGATATGTTAAAATGAGTGTTTTATAAGTGTTTTAACATTTAAGTGTGTAAATATATCAATGTATTTATATGTGTTAATATATAAATGTAGCAAATACATCATATGTTTACAGGACATGTTTTGCTTGTTGTCAGGTCCTCGATCGAATCCCCGGAGCTTTCCCACATATTTAGTTACACCCTGTGTAATAATGTTACAATACACATTTTCCTGAATATCATATTATAGAATAAGTTAATATATTATATTTTTATTAATATACTGTATTAATATTAGGAAAGTAGTCTTAAAGCAGTATTTAAAATTCATCGCATACCTTTAGGCAGAAGTGGTGCACAAAATTAATAACTTGAGAATACTATTTGATACCAAACTCTAGTTTATTTTAAAAATTATTTCAGGCATTTATAAACATCTTACTTAATCTTACAGTAAATATCAAAAAGTTTCTTGCTACTTAACTTTTTTGTGTTACCATCCGATGTTCAAATCGTAATTAATATAAAAAATATATAAGTTAGCTTTCTTCTTATGAAAAATTCATTATCCACTGAAAGAGCGTTTTTCCTATCAAAAATTACTTCTTAATCTATTTCAATCATGGTTTTAAGCCTAATTATTGTATTTAAAAAAAATGAAGGTAGACTTCAGTCATCTATACGGGCCAAATGTCCATGTGTAGGTGTGTGTCTGTAACCCCCCTATCAATTCTCAAACGACGTAACCGAATTGAATCAAATTTAGTACAGAGGTGACACTGGTGCAGGGTACCTCAATGTCATATTTTATATTTCCGCCACCTTAAAGAATACAAAATGGCGGCCAACCAAGTGTTCTTTGCTTATATAAAATGCCAACTAAATTAATATTGGATCTCTGCAAAATTTTTAAATCTCCATATAGGAACGGTCCGAGGCCCAAAGTACAGGTCATCAGACTAATAATTTCAAGATGGTAGCTGTGCAAAGAATTCAAACATTATAATCCATAACTTATAATCCAATGGAGTAATGCTCAGAGGAGTTGGCATTCTGGTAGTCGTATAAGTACTCTGTATTACCAACGTGATAACTTGGTGAAATTGAATATTATATGCAGCCACCATTTCGAAATTATAAAATATAAGATCAAATAACTCAATATTTGAGAGTTATGATAACAAAAGGTAGGAGTAGTTTAGACTCCACAAACAGATCTCATTTCAGTGGATCTCTTCTCATGTTGGAATAGCAGGAAATGAAGAGGCAGACAGATTAGCAAAAAAAGGTACCACACTACAACAACCTGTCAGTCAGACTGATTTTATGTCAGCAAAAAGGATCTTGAAAAATACTATCAAAAACAGGTATGAAGAAATGGCAAAGAAAACAGCAGAAACCAAATTATGGAAAGACATTGATGCTAAATGGGATCAATATAAATTAACACCAAGAAAAAAACTGTAGCCTTCTTCAGACTTAACACTGGCCACGACTGCCTTGCAGCTCATCTGAAACGAATCAACATCCTGAGATCTGAAGAATGCACACTTTGTCACGAACCTGGAAGCAAAATGGATAAGGGACACCTGCTACATTGCAACAAACTTGATGTGACTGCTAGAACTTCTGGAAACCTCACACAACTCTATTGGATCGCAGGAAAGCTGATGGATTGGAATCCGGGCTAGCCATAGGAAACAACAACAACAACATTACCGCTACATTACAAAATTCCTGTCGACACGAAATATTGGCATCCATGACATCATGGACGACACTAAAGCTTTAAACGATGCATTCATGTTAAATTCTATGTATTAATAAGGCCAATCTCTAACAGACAGGCAGAAACTTTACTTTATATAAAGATACATAACACATTGTACCTAATAATAAATAATCCTAGTGCCATATACACACAGGACGTAGGTCAGTGGAAGATGTGGAACACATTAAAAAAATCGGAATGCTTGGCTATGACAGGAGATCACTAACCAGGCTGAGCCAGTGTATTCTTGTCAGTTAATAAAATTGATGGACAGACTACTATTGAACAATTCTCAAGGAAATGTAACAACTAAAATGTACAAGTGAGACTGCGGTGGGTTTGTGTTGTGCTATCTTTGTACTGACACAGAAGCCAAGACCTTGAATTCTGCCTTGTATAGTATGATAGAATATTGACCTTTTTCAATAATATAAAAAAAAAAACCAGTACCTTTTAGCAGTACTGTCAACAATGCATTTTGTTTAACATGCTATTGCCAGGAGAAATACCAGGGTAGGTTTTAACATATTAGATCTAACCATTCCCTTGTACAGTGAGTCCGAGAATGTTCCCCGCAGCGCCTACATGCATCTGCGAGAGCTAGCTACAGCAGTTACGTTGGTAGCACGGCTGCCGCTTGCATCATCTCTACTTAGTATAAAACAAAGTCCCCGATTCTTGAATGTTACGGGTAAACTCGAGAACCACTGGATGGATTTTGATGCGGTTTTCACCATTCTGTAAAGGATATATCGAGTATGATTTCTTTAGAAAATTATTTATTTATGATCAAAAGAAGCCGAGCAGTAACGATTTTAGTGGAAAAGTCGATTAAAAAACCTGGCGTCCGAGCGCTTTGTAAGCTTACGCTGGGCAAACCGTTAAAAATATCTACATACTATGAGTGTAAGAATTGTTAAACATGAAAAATTCTACAAAAAAGTCCGCGAGAGCATATGTCTTATCTTCCATACATCGCCACTATAAGGGAACAACTGAAGCTTGTCTCTTAACAGCTTTATGTGCTGTCGACTTGGAGATTCCTGTTTGTTGAGCTAATTTTCGTGTTGATAAGTTTTTTGTCTGTTAAAAGCGTAGGCCTGCCTGTTCCCGGTACATCATGAACTGAGCCAGTCACACGAAATTTACTTACCAAATTCCGAACGGTATCACGGTTTGGACACTTTGAATTAGGAAACCGCGCCTGAAATCTTAATTTTACATTTTCTGTAAACCGATCGCCTTCGCGAAAAACGTATTCCAAAAAAAAAAACTCTCTCATCAGTAGTAAACATTACCGCCTGTATAGTGTTGCACTCTTCCAATAATAATCTATCTGAACGCTCGCTTACACGCTGAAGACATGCAGTACGTGCGCTTCATGCGATACACACCGACAGCTCACTCAGGAAGTCCCGCTTTGAAGGACATAGTGCAGTGCAGCCAACTAAAACTCATGACTCAACCACTCACAGCTGCACGTACCCACTGTGGAGAACATTCTCGGGCACCCTGTACATTGCATAAGCAAAATTTTTAAAAAGAACTCTCATCACCAGGCACGTGGTAGCAAATTTGATACCACGGGGAATTAACTTGTCGTGTCTCCTGCTTGAAATGACACAAAGCTAAATAGTCGTATCTGCATGTGCATCAACAATGGCTGTGAATATACTGAGCACAATAGCAAAATGTTCAGCTATTTTCCCTGATGATGCAGCTTTTCACTGGTAGCAGATTTGCACCATGGTGGGTTAAAGAAAATTGATCTCTTGTTTCTGTTTTCTTTGTCTCATATGCCAAATGTTTTGGCAAACTTTCTTCAAGGTACTGGAATAAGATGCCAAAGCAAGATGCAACAAAAGAAAAAATATTTGTACTAAGTCATCGTCAGTGCTGGATTAAGAAAAGACAAGGACATCCTGCTCTACTATGTGTGTGTCTTATCTTGTACTTGCCTTAATGAGCTCCTCTTCCTGTCCTTGAGAACTAATTGATAGAATGCAGGAAGGAATACATTAAGAAACAGATGCTGAGTACTTCTAGGGCATAGCTGATGGCCTACATTGAGCCCTGGTTAATCTTGAAAACTTTGGCAAGATAAATATTTTCCTTGTGTAATTTAATGGAAAGCTCCTCAAATATCCTCCAAATGACTTTTTGTAATAAATAGCCTATGCCTTGCCTAAACTAATATATTTTTAGATCAATAAGGCTGATTACATTCTAGTCCTGCACTGAAAGGCAGGAATCTCTTTTTATTCAGAGGGTTTATAGTTGCTTTAACTTGGATGACTTATACAGGGAGTCCAGTTTGTATGTATCGGAGACTCTCGCTAGCCCGCTCGCCCGCGGCGCGAGCCTGTCTCCCGCCGCGCACTTTGCCGTTATGCGGCGCCTGTGCAGCACTGAGTCATTGAGTATAGGAATTTGTACTTACCTAGTTCACAGCTGGTGCTGAAAATGTTGGCCATTCACTGCTACATATCGCTGGCACCTTTCTATGAAACTGGCATTTACTCCCTGAAGTTCCTCAGCACCGATTGATTGTATTTCAGCTGTAATATAGTCTTTAAGCTCATTTATAGTGTGAGGGTTTCTCGTATACACTCTATTTTTAAGCGTCCCCGACAAATAAAAGTCACGTGGTGATAAGTCTAGGCTTTGCGGGAGCCACACGTTCCGACTTATCATCCTAGTACCAAAAATGCGACGCAATTCTGTCATGGATGCTTCGTCATTGTGAGCAATGGCAGAATCTTGTTGAAAATAAGTTGACAATTGCTCTCCGTAAGTCAGTTCGTCAAAAAAATTGGTCAAGGATCACATTGAAGTACAAATTTCTATACTCAATGACTCAATGCAGCGCGAGCGCCGCAAAACGGCAAAGTGCCTGGCGGGAGACAGGCTCGCGCCGCGGGTGAGCGGGCTAGCGAGGGTCTCCGATACATACAAACTGGACTCTGTATCTATATCTTATATCTTATATCTATATCTTCTCATATATCTAGTCATTACATGAAATATTGTAGATATATTAACAAAAACATGATAAGAACATAAAAGCCAGAGGAATATGCTGAGCCAAAGAGAGTGGGATCGAATCCCGGCACAGTCAGTTGACATTTGAGGGTGTTCAAAGGTGAGGGATCCGTGTCAGTAGATTTTCTGGCACGTTCAAGATCCCCTCCGGGGCAAAATCCATAACCCCAGCGTCTCTAAAAGCCGCACTAGTTAAAAGGGACGTAAAACCAATAACATTATTATTATTAAGGTTCGGATGTTTAGGGCGTAAAGAAACAAGAAATATGCCCTTAAAAACAATACTGAAATATGATTCAAAAAAAGGTACAATATGACCTAATAGATGTCCTAGCTTTCTAAAAACAAGTGTTAATAATGTAGTGAAATGTTATTTTTATTATTAATTCTACATTCAAACCTAAGAAATTGTTAAAGTCTATGCTGATTTCATGAATATACCTACGATATAAATGTTTTCCTCATATTTTTCAAGAGACTCGTGGAAAGCAGCATATTCTTCACCTTTTCTCGCATTAAAAACTGCGACACAAATCACATTTCCTGTAAAAGAGAAAGAAAATGCCCTAAGTTGAAAATACTACAGAGTTTTGTTACAGTTAAATATTGTTTACAGTTAAATATTTTCTTGGGCCGATAACCTAGATGTTAGGCCCCTTAAAACAAGAATTGTCATCATCATAAATATTTTCTGTTAGTCTGCAACAATTGGCAAGTTTTTTAATTTTTAGCACCGCCTACACACAAAAACCTTGTAGCGGCCAGCGGATACCATATTTTAAGTCCACCACCTACCCCTAAAATATTACCAAAATATGACCTTTAACATTAATATTGAATGTAATAAAGATGGTGGACGAGATTGATGTTCGAGTTGAATGTGCTCTAAAAACTTTACGAAATATAGCAGAAGTAGGAGGTTATCTAAAAAAAGAGGTTAAAGAAGACATACTACAAGTGGTAAGTGTCATTAAGACAAGTTTCTTAGAAATGAAAACTGCTCTTTACAATAAGAATATTGGAAATGGGTCTGTGCATGTCAATGAAAATTCTCGTAATGAGGTTAGAGAAACCCAACCAGTGGACAATCATGGTACAACTAGCGCACTCTGATGACTCCATGCAGCAACACACTAGTGACAGACGACGTTTGCTGACACCTGGCGGTCAAATCCATAATGCGCAAGAACCGGCGCATGTGAATGAGAATCCTCGTAACGAGGTTACGGACATCCAAACAGCTTCATGCAAGGAGAAGACACCCCCCCTGTGGTACAAGTAGTACCAGTTGTTGACACCATGAAGCAACAAACTAGAGACAGACAACGCTCACCGACATCTGTTGGTCATATGCCTAACTTACAAGAGCCAACTATCTCACTGCAGATGACGTTACCTACGCAACACCAGAGCACAGCCGCAGAGATAGATGATATAGCGGACATCAAAAGAAAAATGTATTACATTACGAATTTTATTTCACATAAGCTAGAAGGAATAATAGAGGAGAAAATTAATCAAAGCTTAAGTCGCGTTACGACAACCATCACACATGCCGCAACACGAAATCCCAAAGAAGCGAGAGACAATACACACAATAGTCATAATACTCTCTATAATGTTCTGTGTGAACCACAAGGGACAATAGCGTACGAAGTGGCAGAAGGAACGTTAATCACGAAAAATCCAACAACACTCAACCATATAATACAAACAAAGTTGAAACTGAAGAAGCAACAAAAACAAAAATCCCCTACAACAACAAGGAAACCTACAGCAAAGCCGAACAAGACCACAGATACAACACGATCAAGATCACCCCAACGAGGCTACTGAACCAGCAGAGGCATGGAGCACAGTAGTAGGGAGGGGAGGACATAGAAAACGAAACCAATATGGACAGAATATCGCAAACAGAAAGTCATACAAGAAAATTCAAACACGGAAGAACTAGAACTGCAAACAAACATCACAGCCTTAAACGGCATCTCGACGGAAGCTGGATGGAGAGGACGACAAAGGCTACAAATAATCGGAAACATGACTCAATCCACCGACTTGAAAGCAGGCTCACGCATGTCATGGCTCTACATAGGCAGGCTTCACGAATCCACCACAGCGGAGAAATTAAAAGACTTCATACAGAACAAAGGAATTAAGGGAGACATTGAATGCGAAGAGTTAGACATCCAGGGAAGACTAAGAGCATTTAAACTAGGAATTCCCTACGAATCTCTAGATAACGTCAACAAAGCTGAAGCCTGGCCGGAGGGGGTACTAGTAAAGAAATATATTTTTCGTAGAGACAGACCTGAAGGCGCGAGAATCTGACAGTACGAAACCACAAAACGCGGAGGAACTGAAAAACCGGAAAAGAAGCACATCAACTACCAAGGATGGACTGGAAAACCGGCAAAAGATCCCACCAACAATCGAGGAGATTAACTCAAACATTAAACTCCTATTATGGAACGTAGAAGGCTTAAAGAGTGCCCTACAACTCGCCAGCAGCGACTTGCTAAACAAGCAAGATGTGCTAATCTTAACAGAAACCTTCATAACACACCCCATAGACATTCCGGGATACTACTCGGAACACGTATCAGCTGTACAAGGGCCAAGAGGACGACCAATGAGGGGAATCTCCTGTTACTTCAAGCCCATAATAGGGAAAGTCAAAAACATATACAGAGAAGATGACTCGGCAAGCGGCAGTTTCGTTATTCGCTACTGCGGTGGCCTTGGCCGAGCTTATGGCGCGCCACGGCCCCCTGCTTTAAGCGTGTGTACAATCCTGTATGAAATATTACCTTATAATAGATGCTGGAAGTGTCGTCCTTCCTGGGTTATACAGGCATTATATCTGGTAACCACATTCTGGCTGACGTGAGTGAGTTGTGCCACTGTAATGTTTATGATTTTTAATTTTATGCTTTTTATTGAGCACTGAGTCAGTAGTGTCAAACTTATTTACAATTACGTAAATCTGTAATCAGGAAATTGCTGAACAAATGCATCACGTATCCGCCAAGCCGTCTCGTACTTAAAATAAGTTTTACATACAAAAATACGATGTTGTAATGATAACTGTCTCATGTTAACATCTGAGGTTCAGACTGGCGACTGAACACCTGAACATTTATTGCAGAGTCGAGTACAGTATGTACTATGCGCGCGCTTTCAATACTACAGCAGGGGGCCGTGGCACGCCACAAGCTCGGCCAAACCCATTGCAGCAGCGGATAACAAAGCCGCTGCTCACCATTCTTACTTTATATGAAAGACCCTGTATATCCATAATTCGTATATGAAAAGCAGAAAATCTTGTTCTGAAACAAGACTAAAATTTCTAATCAAGTTTCCAGGAAGACCCATGCCTAATGCCAGTACAATTAGGAGGCTTGCTAAACGATTCAAGGAAACAGGCTCCATAAATAATAAAAGAGTTGACAGACATTCTTTAACACTAAGAGTGATTCTTTCATCAGAAGATGTCAGGTGTGTGTTACAAGAGAGGGAGGACATTTTCAGCCTCGCCTATGAGCACTATAAGTACACATTTGGTAAAAGTGTGAAAGTGCGCGCCAACCACTGGCTGAATCGGGTATGCGCGTCCGCGATCTGTGCCAGTCACAGCCGGCTTAGCTTGCCGTGTTTACTCGCGCGCACATAGATAATGACCCTGTATGAGTTATCTTGGAGATACCTATCATTATTCGGGATAGTAAGATTTATTTAAACACAAATAGTGCTAAATGTTCCGGCATAACTCAACAAGATGACTGTGTTTCGCCCCGGTGTGCTATTGGGCTCTTCAGTTGGTTAAAGCACACCTCACCAAGACACTGTCTAGTGCACACTGGGAAGGCCATTGCAAGACGTATTTGATACACGTGTATCCACGTCACGAGCAAGCCAGTGCACTATGGGAGTCGAAACTCCATTCCAAAGCAATTATAACCTTACCTTGGCATTGAATATACAATTTTCATAAGAAAACATGCATTGTCCGTTGAGCCATAATATATTTAAACACAAATAGTGCTAAATGTTCCGGCATAACTCAACAAGATGACTGTGTTTCGCCCCGGTGTGCTATTGGGCTCTTCAGTTGGTTAAAGCACACCTCACCAAGACACTGTCTAGTGCACACTGGGAAGGCCATTGCAAGACGTATTTGATACACGTGTATCCACGTCACGAGCAAGCCAGTGCACTATGGGAGTCGAAACTCCATTCCAAAGCAATTATAACCTTACCTTGGCATTGAATATACAATTTTCATAAGAAAACATGCATTGTCCATTGAGCCATAATATATTTAAACACAAATAGTGCTAAATGTTCCGGCATAACTCAACAAGATGACTGTGTTTCGCCCCGGTGTGCTATTGGGCTCTTCAGTTGGTTAAAGCACACCTCACCAAGACACTGTCTAGTGCACACTGGGAAGGCCATTGCAAGACGTATTTGATACACGTGTATCCACGTCACGAGCAAGCCAGTGCACTATGGGAGTCGAAACTCCATTCCAAAGCAATTATAACCTTACCTTGGCATTGAATATACAATTTTCATAAGAAAACGTGGATACACGTGTATCAAATACGTCTTGCAATGGCCTTCCCAGTGTGCACTAGACAGTGTCTTGGTGAGGTGTGCTTTAACCAACTGAAGAGCCCAATAGCACACCGGGGCGAAACACAGTCATCTTGTTGAGTTATGCCGGAACATTTAGCACTATTTGTGTTTAAATATATTATGGCTCAACGGACAATGCATGTTTTCTTATGAAAATTGTATATTCAATGCCAAGGTAAGGTTATAATTGCTTTGGAATGGAGTTTCGACTCCCATAGTGCACTGGCTTGCTCGTGACGTGGATACACGTGTATCAAATACGTCTTGCAATGGCCTTCCCAGTGTGCACTAGACAGTGTCTTGGTGAGGTGTGCTTTAACCAACTGAAGAGCCCAATAGCACACCGGGGCGAAACACAGTCATCTTGTTGAGTTATGCCGGAACATTTAGCACTATTTGTGTTTAAATATATTATGGCTCAACGGACAATGCATGTTTTCTTATGAAAATTGTATAGTAAGATTTGGTATTGCCGGCGAAGGTGACGGACATCTTATGGTATTACAGAATCCGTAAATATTTCATGAAGCTTACTGTTAGAGTTTTTAATCCAATTCATCTTCCACTGGTAGTACAATTTTGTTTTAACGTAAGTAATAATGTCGGTATGTGGTGTAGCTATCATAGGATCACTTAACGGAAGGTGCATGCATAGCTTCTTTAGCTGCCTGATCAGCGGATTCATTGCCTCTGTGTGAGGGTATCCACACAAAGATGACTTGTTTACCTGCATTCATGATTTTGTTGAGCAACAGTTGAATTTCTTGCACAAGAATGTGGGTCGATGGGGGACTCGCTATTGGACTTAGTGCACTTCCTGAGTCAGAAAAAATCATGAATGAGTTATTGCACATAATAGCATGTATAGCATGGGCTCCTTAAGGGCAAAGAGTTCATTAGAAAAGACAGTGTAGAGGTTAGGAAGACGGAATAGCAGGGTGTGATCAGGATGTATTATCCCACAACACCGTTTCTTTCCTTACATTTTGACCCATCAGTTTAAATTGCACTGTGCTGTGGATATCTTTTGGAAAGTTCAAGAAAAAGTTGATGGTATTGGGATTTGTCCATTTGGTCTTTGACATTGATGTTCAAATCAAAATTAATGGTTGGCAGGATGATTGTCCATGGGGGGACATCGAGAGAGTGGTCAGAGAGTCAAGTTGGAGGGATAATTAGACTTCGTTCTTCAAGGAACTTATTTATTCTGACATTGAAAGGGAATGGTTGCGATCCTGACCCGGCTTTTCTTCCTTTGTGTCAATTTGAAAAAACATAAGATATGTGAGATTTATATGTAGTTGGTGCTAGGAGTCCGTATGTTAAACTCAGTTGTCAACGACTGATTTTAAGTGGTGGTTCATTTGCTTCAATTTGGAGATTGGCTACTGGACTGGTTTAGAAAACTCCCAGAGTAATTCGAAGAGCAGAGGACTGGACAGAAGATGGATCTTGAGTGAGGATTGTCTTGCAGAATTATAGACAATTCAGTAGGGGTCGACGGTGCACCGATTTTTCGGTTACGGTACGGTACAAAGGAAATTACCGACCTCGGTTCGAGACGATAAAAAACTCTGTAAAAAGTTTGGTTCTGTACAAGACACACAAATATCGTAGTGATCTGGGGGATCCCGGAAATACCGACCACCAGTGATCACTTTAAAGGCGATAAAGCCGATGGGACAAGATTTATTGTCAAAAGACAACACAATGGATGTCAGTGTTTATAGCCCGCCTTACTCCACACTAAAAGGGCAAGTTTGAAAGTTAATGGAACATTGTGTGAGATTATTAGCTGTACATTTTTTCTGTATTTTAAACAAAAATTGTGCCATTTGGCAAATATTTGGTTTACTTTATAATCTTTAGAAGTCATGTGTTACTGTTTTGTTAATGGTTTACAAATTACTCTAGTTTAGCGTGTGAAAATCAGCCGAGCTGTACCGAACCGATTTTGTACCGAGAACCGAAGTTTTTTTTCTTTTTCTTCAAACCAAACCGTACCGAACTCAAATTTTCAGTACCGAAGACCCCTACAATTCAGCCATGATCTAATTTAGCCCTGATAATGGCTCTGTGAGTGTTCATTAGTATTTGGTAGTCTGCTCCCCAGTTCTTTGCTGCCAAGATCTTCATTATGTTCAAACACCGGAGACACTCCTCTTTGAGGTTTTTCAGGTGAGGGATCCAACTTAGTTGAGTATCAAACAGAACTCTTTGGATTTTAAGCCTATACTGGTAAGTGAATGTTGGAGACAATGCCATTAATTGCAACGAGGAATAATGTGACAATGATGACTGAGCCTTTGTTAATTGTTACTTCTTGTGCTAAAATTCCATTTGTCCTGACCTGAATTTGGCGATCTTGAAGGAAATTGTAAATGAAGTGGAGCATGTTTCATCAATGTTTCAATTACATTGTCTTTCTATACCATATCATATGCCTTTTCGATATCTAAACTAACTGCTATGAGGTGATGGTTAGTAGAAATCTTGTTCAACTGCATTCACTGAGATTACAAAGTTTAAGTTCGAAACATTCAATGTAAAAAATAAGCATCATATTGACTTGGCTGTTTTCATATACCGTATACGAATACGTATGGCTGAGGATATGTTTGTACTTAAATTAACAATCTATGGAGAATATTAGTGTGTTTGTATGGTGATACAGAGCTAATGGAGGATGATGGTGCAGTGGTCTAGCTGCTTGCCTCCCACCAGGCTAGACTGGGTTTGATTATCGGTTAATACATGTGGGAATTTCAAGGTGATAAGACACATCCAGTGGTTCGGATCTCGTGTAAGAAGGAAGTCCCAAGGATTATGATCACGAGATTAATATTCGCGTAGCTTCCTCCCTTCCCAGTTAATTAGATACAATTTCATTGTAACCATTGCTGTACTTTCTTTTACAGAATTTTTTGGACCGTTGCCTTCAAGTAGATGTAGACAAACGAGCATCGGCAGAGGAACTGTTGAAGCATCCATTCCTCGAAAATTGCATGGAACTCTGTACCTTAACCCCTCTTATAAGAGCTGCTAAAAAGGTCCTTCGTAAGGGATATTGATAGTATGTAAGTAATTTGATGTATAATTTTAAATTATTTTCTTAACAGTGGGAATGTTAGTGGATTTGTCTAGTTCAAATCATACTAATGTACCATCCCAAGCCCAGCCTCTTGGAAGATTTTACTATTTGGATTTGTTGCTAATTCAAAGTCACATGGTTGGAGCCCTTTAGGCAGTTTACTCTCCAGTTTTGTTTGCGAACCTAGAACTCTATTGGATGATCTGTGACTGAGATTTAATTAATTTTGTTTTGTAATCGCCAAATCCTTTTTGATCCGTTATTGTAGTGACTTAGATTTTTCCCACCCTTGAAAGTTATGACTTCCTTGTCCCAGGATCGAACCAATGATCTTAGGATCAGGAAGCAGACACCTTACCATTGATCCACCAAGATAGCTATAGCAGTCTTAAGGAACTGAAAACAACATTATTATGACTTGTTCTGCAATATATTGTAAATCATTGGACTCATTGTCATTGGCAATGACAGACATGCCAGATTAGGGGCTTTACATGTTTGGAGGAGGCTACAATCTTCAAGATACCATAATTTTGATGTTTGTCCACTAGTGCACTTGCGATTATTTTATGATATATGTCCTAAAAACCCACTTGAGTATGAGGTTGCAAGTGTATTGTCTAAGGATCATTTGAAAGTGTTGATATGAACAATGCAAAATATTGGCTCAGCAAATGCATGGGAGATTTACAGAAAATAAATGTGCGGGAAGTGCCTTCTATGGAACACATGTGTTACACCATATAGCTCTGTCAATCAGAGCAAATTGTAACACCACTTAGCCAGTACCTCTATTATTACCCTAATTCTATTTAATCCAATTACTCAGGAGATATCAAGTAAGTGTGAATCTACTACAAAAGCAGACATTGACATAGGTTTTTTAATAACTAATCGAATAAGAGTATGTTATTGAAAAGATGTAGAAAAATTACCTCTCATAGCATTAATTAATAATCAAACAAGTATATGACAAGAAACAAGTAAAGTATCATACCTCTCACTAGTACTAACAATTTGCATTTCTTAATTTCATTTGAAATATTATTTTAGAGTAGTTTTTGAGAATTACATTAGATGCAATTGCAGTTATTATTTCGCCATTATCTCAGCCATAGATACGAGTATATTCAGTGACGTGATGGATAATTGTGTATGAAAACAATATTTAAACACAAATAGTGCTAAATGTTCCGGCATAACTCAACAAAATGACAGCGTTTCGCCCCGGTGTGCTATTGGGCTCTTCAGTTGGTTAAAGCACACCTCACCAAGACACTGTCAAGTACACACTGGGAAGGCCATTGCAAGACGTATTTGATACATGTGTATCCGCGTCACGAGCAAAGCCAGTGCACTATGGGAGTCGAAACTCCACTCCAAAGCAATTATAACCTTACCTTGGCATTGAATATACAATTTTCAAAAGAAAATTATGTATTGCCCGTTGAGCCATTATATATTTAAACACAAATAGTGCTCTTCAGCCCAATAGCACACCGGGGCGAAACGCTGTCATTTTGTTGAGTTATGCCGGAACATTTAGCACTATTTGTGTTTAAATATATAATGGCTCAACGGGCAATACATAATTTTCTTTTGAAAATTGTATATTCAATGCCAAGGTAAGGTTATAATTGCTTTGGAGTGGAGTTTCGACTCCCATAGTGCACTGGCTTTGCTCGTGACGCGGATACACATGTATCAAATACGTCTTGCAATGGCCTTCCCAGTGTGTACTTGACAGTGTCTTGGTGAGGTGTGCTTTAACCAACTGAAGAGCCCAATAGCACACCGGGGCGAAACGCTGTCATTTTGTTGAGTTATGCCGGAACATTTAGCACTATTTGTGTTTAAATATATAATGGCTCAACGGGCAATACATAATTTTCTTTTGAAAATTGTATATGAAAACAATCTTTGGCTTTTTACTGAATGAAGCCTACAATTTCCGGCAGCACTCCGTTTGATATTTTAACTGTAAAAATATTAAAAGAAAAAAGTTTTAATGTGTTTAATATAAATGTGACTGTAAATTTTGCAACAATTTCTATAGACCTTCTGAAAAAAATGAGCAATGGGAGTCTGCCATACTTGTTTCAGGTGCCAAAATGTAGAATAGGGCATCTTTTAGCTGAAGATGAGCCCTATTAGGGCCCAAAACATGTGCCATAATCTGTAAGAACCTAGTGTATTGACAAGGCGGAAACTTTTAATTTTTTATTCATTTTGAATAAATTGTAATTAGGCAATATGGATCATAAAGAAATTATCATAGTTGTTATCATGTCAACTTATGGACATGCTGGTATAAAACCTAACTTAAATCCCTGGCCACCTCCTTCCCACTCCTAACCCAAGTTACAAGTGACATCTTCTGTGGTCTTGGGGTACGTATTGAGACTCCAGATCCAAAGGTCCTGGATTCGATGCCCGGCTCTGTCAAGAAATTTAATTCTGGTCTGAGGGTTGAAACGCGGGACACTCAGCCTTGTGAGGCAAAACTGAGAAGAGGTGGGTTCGATTCTCACGTCAGCTGTCTCAGAGGTAGTTCTCCATGGTTTCTCATTGCTACTCCAGGTAAATGCCAGGATGGTTCCTACTTAAGGCCGGCATTACACTATCAAAGAAATTTGCCTAAGATCTTTTATAAAATACTGTATTTGACAGTGTAAAGGGGAAATATTTAAAAAAAGGTGGTTTTATAAGATTTCTTTTATAAAAGATATGGGCATCATGCTTATCTTTGAAAAAAGATTCAAACCAAAATGGCAGATCATAACAGCTGGAATTTTACCACAACAAAGATGGTCATATCAGAGTGTGAAATGAATGAAATGTTACATAATATGTTACATAATGAATGGTATACAATGTAAAACATAATTAACAGATAGAAAGTGTCTGTAAAAATAGCAGAGACTTTAAGAAAGTGTCTGTAAAAATAGCAGAGACTTTAAGTGCTGTAGACCTACATAAAGGTTGCACATTTCAGGATATTAAGAAGAATTAAATACCGTATTTACTCGGCTATAACACCCCCTCGCCTATAGTACCCCCCCCCCCCCCCCCCCCCCCGTTATTTTTCGAGAGCCAAAATAAAAAAATCTTGGGAATCGTTTATAGTAGACTACCCCTACTTAATTATTGGGAGTCAAAATACAACATTCGTGGAAATTGACGAATTCTTAAAAAATTTTATAATTACTACTGAAATTCTCTTTTATGACAAAAATATTTTTCTTGTTACGGTATATTGGTTTGTTATTCAGACTATATGACCGCCATTTTGCGTACCGCGTACGCGATTGGGCAGGATATCGAATTGTGTAGCCAATAGGCTTCACCCGATATCCAATAGAAGATGCCACACTATTGGCCGAGTAGAAGCGCCATCCGCCAATGAAAGTTATGGTTTCATCTTGCCTGCATTCTTCTGTTTGTTGTTGTTTGAGTCTTCAGTTTTTTGACTGGTTTGATGCAGCACTCCATGCCTCCCTGTCCTGTGCTAATCGTTTCATCTCTACATAGCTACTACACCCTACATCCGAGGCAATCTGTTTAACATATTCTAACCTTGGTCTACCCCTACAGTTCTTGTCCTCAACCCTTCCTTCCATCACTAAGCTTGCTATTCCTGGGGTCTTAGTATGTGTCCTACTAACCTATCTCTTCTCTTCATTAGCAGTCGCCAGAAATATCTCTCCTCTCCCACTCGTCTTAATACCTCTTCGTTTGTAACCCTATCTACCCTTCTGATCTTCATAATTCTCCTGTAACACCACATTTCAAATGCTTCAATTCTCCTCTTTTCTGCTGCACCAATAGTCCAAGTTTCACTTCCATAGAGCGCCACGCTCCAGACAAAGGCTTTCAAAAATGACTTCCTAATACCTAAATCTATGTTCGATGTCAACAGATTCCTTTTTTGTAGAAATGCTTTCCTTGCCTGAGCCAACCTACTCTTTATATCCTCTTTGCTTTGTCCATCACTGGTTATTTTACTTTCTAAGTAACAGAAGTCTCCTACTTTCTTCAGTTTTTCACCTGCCAATTTGATGTCCATAGAGGTTTCTGATTTATTTCGGCTGCATTCCAGTATTTTTGTTTCACATTTATTAATTTTCATCATGTATTCTTTTAAGACGGAGTCCATACCATTCAAAAACTCATTCAAATCCTCAGGCGTGTCGGCCAAGATGACGATGTCATCAGCAAATCTCAGAGTTGAAATTATTTCTCCTTGAATCTTCACTCCCACTTTAAATTTTTCTACAATTTCCTTCATTGCTTTCTCAGTGTAAAGATTGAAAAGTATGGGTGATAAGTTGCAGCCTTGCCGTACACCTTTCTGAATACCAGCTTCTTGCTCCTGTCCTTCAGCTCGAATGTCTGCTGTCTGGTTTCTGTATAGATTGTATATCGCCCTCCTATCCCTGTACTTTATTCCAATCGTTTTCAAAATGTCAAACAATTTAGTCCAATCAACGTTATCAAAAGCCTTTTCTAAGTCTACAAATGCCATGAACGTTCTCTTATCTTTCCTTATTCTTCCTTCCAAAATCAGCCTAAGACTTAGTACAGCTTCCCTTGTTCCTACATTTCTCCTGAAACCAAACTGATCTTCACCCAACTCCGTTTCTATCTGGCTTTCCATCCTCTTGTAAATTATTCTAGAAAAGGTCTTTGAAGCATGAGTAATCAAGCTGATTGTACGGTAATCGTCACATCTGTCAGCTCCCACTTTCTTTGGTATAGGGATAATAACATTCTTCTTGAAATCAGGGGGTACCTCACCTGTCTCATAAATCCTACACAACAGGTAAAATAACCTGATCAGACCTTAATCACCTATGCAGCATAGCAACTCAATCGGTATATCATCTATGCCTGGTGCTTTGTTCCTGCTTAAGTCCCCCAATGCTCTGTCAAATTCTGATCTCAATATTAAATCTCCTTTTGCATCCTCATCAATTTCCTCCTCTCTTTCCATTACATGATTCTCAATCTCCCTTCCCTTATACAAACACTCTATGTAAACTTTCCATCTCTCAACCTCTTCTTCCCTATCTGTTAGGGGCTTTCCATTTGTGTCCTTAATATTACAGCACTTAGTCTTCTTTTCCCCAAAATTATTCTTAATCCTTCGATAAGCTGTGTCTACTTTTCCTAATTTCAGACAATTTTCTATACCTGCACATTTCTCTTTCAATCATTCTTCTTTCGCATCCTTGCACTTCTTGTTAACCTCATTTCTCAGACGTCTGTATTCTGCTTTCCCCTTTTCATCTCTTACATTCTTGTGTTTCCGCCTTTCATCCATTAATTCTAGTATATCCTGAGTGATCCGCGGTTTTTTACCTATTCTTTCTTTCCTGCCAATGTTTTCTTCTGCGGATTTTATTATTTCATTCTTCAAAAGTGCCCATTCGTCTGCAATTGAAGTTTGTTTAGGGGTTTTCATTAGTCCTTCCTTTATATTCTTCTTGAATCTTTCGTTTACATCCTTCAGTTTCAGTCTGTCTATCGCCCACCTTTTTTGGCTTTTGACTTTTCTTCAGTTTTTTTCAACTTTAATCTGCATTTCATAACAACAAGATTGTGGTCAGAGTTTATGTCAGCACCAGGATATGTTTTACAATCCAAAATCTGGTTTCGAAAACTCTGCTTGACCATAATGAAGTCGATTTGGTAACGCCCTGTATCTCCCGGTGTCATCCATGTGTATAGTCTTCTATTGTGGTTATTGAATAAGGTGTTAGCTATGACCAATTCATGCTCGGTGCAGAATTCCATCAGCCTACTTCCTCGATCATTCCTTTCGCCTAATCCGAAATCTCCTACTATCTTCCCTTCTCTCCCTTTCCCTACCACAGCATTTCAATCTCCCATTACTATAACATTTTTATCACCCTTGATATACCTCAGAATTTCATCTATTTCTTCGTAGACCTTTTCAACATCATCATCATCAGCTTGACTGGTAGGCATATAGACTTTACCACTGTGGTGCACGTAGGTTTAGTATTGATTTTTGCTACAATAATCCGTTCACTATATTGCTCATAATATTCCACCCGCTGTCCAAGTTTCCTTCTCAATATGAGACCAACCCCTACTTGGCCATTGTTTGATTTAGTGCTAATGACCCTATAGTCACCTGACCAAAAGTCCTGTTCTTCCTGCCAGCGCATTTCACTAATCCCAACCAAATCCAATCTCAACCTATCCATTTCCCTTTCTAAGTTTTCTAACCTTCCACTTCCTAGCAGACTTCTAACATTCCACGCTCCGATCGGTAGAATGTCAGATTTCCTCTTTGTCACTTCTGTGATGTTAACCCCCTCTCGAGTAGTCCCCACCCGGAGATCCGAACGGGGGACTAGTTTACCTCCGGATTGAAATTTTAAAAGGGAGGAGGCCATCATCACATATAATTATGCATAGAGAGGTGCATATCCTTGGGAATAGCATTACGGCCGTAGTTTCCCGTTGCTTTCAGCCGTGCAGCAGGACGCAGTGTAGCCATTAGTTGGCTAATGTTATCAATATCTTAACCGTCTATAAGACAAGTAAAGAATTGATTTATTCTGAAAGGCTGCTACTCCCTTCAGAATATGTAAAGAGCAAATCTACTAACAAAAATTCTAACCTTCTACTAGAAATTAAATACCAAAATTCTACTAGCGAAAAATACTAAAGTTCCACCAACAACAAATACTACCACTAAAACAGCCTGTCACCAGGCACACTCCCATGCACCCTAACAAATCGCAGTCTAATGATACAATGAACTCTATCTAATAAACAATGCAACTGCCACCAGACACACTCACCCACCACAGTCTAATAGAACAATTACATATCTAATAAACAAACTATGTACTTACAACTAAAACTAACTACATTCTTACTGTACATTCTGGAAGAGGAAGTGGAAAACAAAAATAAGAGTAAGGGAAACAAAAGACAGGGGGAAAGGAAATTCTCTCAACCCTCAAAGAATGAGAATTAAGAAGAAATGGTAAACAAAATTAGGATAAGGCAAATAAAGGACAGGAAGAAAAGAAATGCCCTTAACGCTCGAAGAATGAGGATTGAGGGACTTGGAAAGAAGGAGAGCCATGAAATGCATATAGGAAAGGGAAAAAGGTGAGGGCCCGCCCCAAAGTCAGAGGAATAAGGTAACACAACGGACCCAGCTCGGGAATCCTTCGGGGTCGCCAACTCCCAAAATCACCAGCCGTGAGCCCTTGAGTGTGTAGCACTACCCAGGGTGCACCAGAAGTGGTGGGGCTACATAGGTAAACTAAGGGAAAAAGCTCATGGAAAATATATTTGGGTTTCACTAGACGAAACAACGGACATAGATCAAAGATATGTAGCTAACTTCGTGTTAGGAATTTTAGGAAAGAAGAAGAGAGAGACAAATCATATCTACTAACTATGGCTGTGTTGCCTAAGGTGAATCACTCAACAGTTGCAGCATTTTTCAATGATGCACGATTGGCTTTTAGTAATTAAATAAAGTATATAAGATGCAGATTACAAAACTGTATCTATTTACATAACTTGAATTTCTAATTGAACTTTCTTGGAGTATTTGGGTTTCTCAATGAGGAAACCAAGGACAATGCCCTGAAACAGTTAAAAAGAATCAAGCATCGTGATCATACACATTTATAGCGGCTACATCGATTCAGGTCGGGGTTTGGATATTCAGCAAGTTGTTCCAAATATAACAGTCGGAACTTACTACATTACAGTTACGATCTTAACTTTAATTCAAGAGACATAAAGAATTCATGGCTGGCAGGTGTCTGTTCCTTCCATACGAAGAGATTTTGTAACACCTTGTCAATCCAGAATTAGGTGAAGTTTTATGAGAAGAATAACAGTCTTATTCATCGTTGACGGGTTAATGTATGGTGTAAATTCATTTAAAGTGATTGGGGGGTTTGAACCTTCAATCACTGAATTCCCAGCTCTCCCTTACAGCAATAGCACGCAACTTAACGCACACGGCTATGCTGCGGCTAGCTTATGTACTATACTTACAGACCCTGGTAATATAAAAGGCTCCAAAGTGGAGAAATAAAATGTTCAAAGCGGTAAAATGAAATATTTCGCAATATTTCGCGGTGAAATTTAAAAAGAAATGGAAGTTGAGTGTGTACAGTGCACGGGGTTGATTAAATTACGAACAATATACAAACATTTACTTCAACAAATACTCTCCATGGCTACCATAGTCCTTTTCTCGCTAACTTGTAAAACTTATGTTGTCCCCAAAGTTTAAGCAGCAGGGTTTCTATGATTTCTGGACGCAGAATTGTTCGCCTGAGTAGGTAGAAAAACATCTTTCGCTGTCTTATCTTATAAAACACTTATATTTAAGATTTATTATTTTCTATTAAACGACAGATAGTGAACTACCGGTAAGTTACTACAATTAATTTTAACATTTTCATTTTAAAGTAAATATTTAAAACAAAAAGGTCGTATTACCAGCATTTCATTAGTATTTTGTATTTTAGGGTGAAAGTAACATATTTCGCAAAATAATTTATTTTCGCGATATGTCGAAATAAATGGCATATTATTGGGGTAAGTATATCATTGTGATAACATATGCTTGCTGAAAAAAATCGTGGATATCGTTAAGACAAAAATCCGGGTCTCTAACTATACTGCAACAGTCCATCAGCTCCCATCAATGGCCAATGAAGGAGAAAGATTTGGTGGCTTCGGTGGTGTAGTCGGTAGCATGCTGAGCTTCTATGCCCAAGATCGCAGGTTCAAATCCGGCCGAAGTCGTCGGATTTTTTAAGAGCGTTAAAAATCCCTCAGCATGCCTTCCCTCGGAGGGGAAGCAGTAGTGCCACCAGAATATTTTACTCAGGAGGGCACGTGTGGTGACTAATAACAGACATAAATCATAGACAGATTCTGGGGGGGTTACTTCACATATAACACAGGTTAACATACAAATTCAATACACACACCGAAAAACACGAAGCTGATTACCAGTAAGTTCCAAGACCCCGAAAGAAAAGAGTTGTTAATTCATTTTCGGGGCTAAGGACATCTTGGTCATCAGCCTCGTGTAGTTGGGTTTCTGTTGAACTTGTCTGATAACCTGGTCATCAGCCCCATGTAGTTGGGTTTCTGTTGAACTTGACTGATAACCTGGTCATCAGCCCCGTGTAGGTGGGTTTCTGTTGAACTTGACTGATAACCTGGTCATCAACCCCATGTAGTTAGGTTTCTGTTGAACTTGTCTGATAACCTGTATTTATGTGATGAACTATAGTAGTGTGTGTAAGTCCATTAGGGACAGGGATGAGGTAGGTGCCCCGGGACTTGAAGTAAGCTACTATCCCGGTATTTGCATGAAGGGAGTTAAGGAAAACCTTGGGGAAAACTAGAGTTAAGGAAAACCCCGGGGAAAACTACACTGAGGATAACCGCTGTCAGTGCCGGGATTCGAACCTGCGATCTCTGGACTTGCTGCTGTAAGTTGTAATAGATGTTGTGCGCAACGTTAATCAGACTGATGCTCTCCGCAGCAATTTAGTCGGGAGTAGACACGCGATAGCGCAACAACCATACAACTGTTTTCGCTAGGATAGGTAACCAAATACATAATAGAATTCAAGGGCATCCTCTAATTTTATTTTATTATATATTATATTGTGTTGTTCCAACTGTATATAAGTGCATAATACTAATACGTAATTCACAAACCCCTATAAAACAAACTAACCATATATGACGAGATTCAAACTGCGAATCGTAATGTAAACACCAACTAAACGCACTACACCTACTGTAATTAGATAAAAAAATTATGCAAATTTGAACCTCAACACAGAGACCAGAATCTGATGATGACCATTTGAAGGTCGAAACGCTTAATCCTAAAACTGCCCCATTATAATAGTAATAATATAATATCGTATGACCTTGGGTGCCGGGTGCAAGGTTTGTTATTTGACGCTCAGAGGGCAGCTTGCATGTCAATTTTGTAGTTCCTTGGAGCTCTATAGCACTATAGCGCTTTCTAGTAGAGAAAGGTGGAACTTTGTGTGGCGGAAAATTCCGAGATTAATTTTGCCATTATGAATACGGCCTCACTCACTCATTGTCTAAAGGCAATGCCTTGTCGATTCAACCATTGTCTTCTGTCTTCAGCTTGTCTTTCAATCTCACAATAGGAACCACATCCTACATTTTGCATCAATACTTGAAGGAATTGCTTCCTAGGTCGACCCCGTCCCTTCTTTCCTAAGACCTCTCCTTCTAGTAGATTGGTTAGAAAGGTATTATGACGCACGGTGTGTCCAATGAATTTAGCTGTTCTTCTATGTATGCGCCCGAATTCACCAATCAGTACCTATATCCGCTGCACTGTAAAGGATTGCAGACACGAAATTACCCAGCTCAAAAACTTACCATTGTCTGCTAAGTAAAAATTGGGAATTCCAGGAACACATAGGGTAGGTATTATTGAAAGAAAATAGTACTACCAGCCTAGGTACAAATTTCTACTATCATTTACATTTGAGCAAATCGAGAAACTCCAATCTCGAGGGGTGATAAGGTTAATCTATAGTGAGCGCCTGTATCCATACCTAGCAGTACTATTTTCGGCGATGACGACAATAAAAACGATGTCAGCTAAGATAAAAATTGACTGATTCGCTAAGGAGCGCCAGCCGTTTATTGTGCTAAGAAAAGTACAAATATAACTGACTGCCTGTCTGAGAATAGTGTCTCCCTGACACTGCAATAAAAATAATCTCAAAAATAAACTAAACTTGACACTGATATAATAAGAAACGTTTCATCTCTGAACCGTAGTTCCACATCTAAGTATAAAAATTATTCAACATTAACTATACTCATATTTACATTAATTCATGGTTCGCACAAATCTACACTTAATTGTGTTGAAAAGATTAAATTGTCTATATTACAAATGAGTCTTTACCACTCAACTTCCGTAACAAACACCGCAACTCTATCGGTTGAAAGTATAAATACTTGTCTAAATCAATAGAACATAAGTGACAAACATTTAAGCTAAGCACTGTTCTTACTTTGTCTTTTCCCATTTGATCATTAAATCTTGAAAAATTCCTGAAATTCTTTACTCTGTTAACAATTCTCTGATAAACATGAATACTCGAAGTGCATGGCATTTAACCTTCATTCCACACTCCTTTTCCAAAATTATACAACAATCACATTATTTCTTAAACACCCTGTACAGAACTTCCTTTAAATACACTCAAACAACGTCACAATCGCTGTGATCAATACTAGAAAAACTTGAGACTCCTCAGTCTCCTCTCGTGAAAATACGTAACTCATTTACGTCTACAATTCCTTTCTTGCATGGTATTTCAAATCTAAACTCCCATTTCAATGCATTTTCTTACTTCATGCAAAGAAAATTAGTAACTTCATTAGATATCCACGTCCATTGTGAATATTGTTCAAGAAACAAACTTGAACAAACTTCCCTATCCTTATACAACTTCTCCTCATGCCTATAACTTCACTTCTGCAATAACCTTCTGTACAGTTACTTTTAGATCACCCTGTGATTTAACTTTTTTAACTCTTTTCCACGTGTTTAAATTCAATTTCACATTATTACAACCTTTTAAGAATTATCAGTAAGAATTTATATTTAATAAAATATAAGTGTGTCTTCCTTTCGTGAAAATATTTGCTTAACAAATTTATCTAGGCTTTTTAATGCTCTAAATTTGTATTGGACATATATATATATAAAGGTTTTTGAAATACTTTCGTTACTAGAAAATATGGTTTATCACGTTACAGCATAGATCTACATATCTATCTGTCTCATTACTGTGAATTTAGTATTTATTGGTTTTGTATTGTATTGTATTTTTTATTCATCCATTCAATCATATAATGTACATTGTACAATGATATAGGACATGTCAATTCACAAATTATACTAATACTAATTTACAATCACAATAATAATATGGGCCTACACAAGGATAACCTTACATCATTTAGTCCTATGAATACATAAACATAACTATTGATATTCTAAAAACTCTTTAACTGAGTAGAAGCAGTGCTCCAGCAAGAACTCTTTAGTTTTTATTTTGAACTTTATGTAATTTGCTGTACTTTTAATATTATTTGGCAAATGATTATACAGCATTATAGCTGCATGGAATACACCATTTTTACATAGTGTTTTATTTGCAGCATGTACATGAAGATTGTTCTTTTGTCTGGTCTGGTAGTTATGTATATTTGAATTCATCTCAAAGATATCCTCATTTCCTAAGCTTTGTTTGACAAATAATAGAAGTTCAAAGATGTAAATACATGGCAAAGGTAAAATTTTCAGTTGTTTAAACAGAGGCTTACATGTATGCAATCTAGTAGTTCCTTTCATTGTTCTAATTATTCTTTTCTGGATAATAAAGATTTGGTGAGCAGCAGGTGAATTTCCCCAAAATATGATTCCATATTTCATAAGCGAATAGCAATAAGCAAAATAAGTACTAAGAACAGTTCTCCAGCTAGTCGATTGTCTTAATACTCTTAATGCATAACAACTTGAGCTTAGTTTCTTGGCAAGTTTAGTGGTATGAGAGTTCCATTTTAGGTCATCCTGCAACCAAAGGCCTAAGAATTTAGTAGAAGAGGCGTTACCAATTTTAAGGTCATTTAAGATTATGGAGGGAGAATTAATACTTTTATTCTGAGCTGTGTGAAAGTTAAGAACCACTGTTTTACTAGTGTTGATAAGGAATCCATTATTGTTGAACCATAAGGACAGCTGACCTGTTACTTCCTCTACTGATTTTTGAAGTTCAGTGTCATTTTCACCCCTCATCAAAACACTTGTATCATCTGCGAATAGTACAGTTTTAAATGCAGGTATCTGAGATGGCAAGTCATTTACGTAAAGGAGAAAAAGTAGTGGCCCTAGAACGGACCCCTGCGGAATGCCATACTTCAAAAACATAGGATCTGAGTGGTAATATTTAAATATGTTTGTGGTATTTTCTAAACTTTTTTGTTCGACGATCTGTTGGCGATTATTTAAATATGACTGAAACCACTTACTAGCGATACCCCTGATACCATATTGATGTAGTTTATCAATTAGTATCTGATGATTTATCACATCAAAAGCTTTAGACAGGTCCAAAAACAGGCCACATACTCTCTTCCTTTCATCAAGTGACTCAAAAGCAGGATTTAAAAATTCATAAATTGCGGACATTGTTGATTTTCCTTCTCTAAAGCCATGTTGAGAGTCAGTTAACAATTTATATTTGTTTATGAAGCTAATTAGACGGTTGTACATTATCTTCTCTAAAATTTTTGAAAATATCGACAATAAAGAAATAGGTCTATAATTGGTTACGTTTTCTCTATCTCCCCCTTTAAATAATGGAATTACTTTTGCAATTTTAAAGATATCTGGAAATATTCCTGACATGAGAGATTGGTTACAGAGGTGTGTTAAGGGGGTAATTATATTTTGGATACATTTTTTAATTAGTATATCAGGAATGTTATCAACTCCTGAGCAATGTTTATTCTGTAGGTTCTTTACAATATTGAGGATTTCTGCTTCTGTAACATTTTCAACAAACATTGATTTTCCATTAAATGTTATATTCGCGAGTGTTGATTTTATTGCTTGTATATTGTTTACATTTAGTAGTTTTTCAGCTATGGTAGCAAAATGCTCATTAAAAATTCTTGAGACATTTTGTGGGTCATTGATCTTCTTGGAGTCTTCTGATAACGTTATGTTATTTACTGCCGGTTTTGTTTGCCTGGTTTCATTTTTTATGATATTCCACATAGCCTTAGTTTTATTTTTAGATTCCAGGATATAATTATCATTTGACATTCTCTTTGCTAATTTTATAACTTTGTTAAGTATGGTCTTATAGGTCTTGAAATACATGTTAAATTCATTGGAGGTTTCGTGCGTACTTTGAAAATCGTGGAGGAAACGCTTTCTTTTGCATGAAGTAATTATTCCAAGAGTAAGCCATTGTTTTGATGGAGAAGAAACTTTCAGTCTGATACTCTTCAAAGGAAATGCAATATCAAAATAATACAGGAAAATATTAATGAATTCCTGGAATTTTTTGTTTGTATCTATTGACTTGTACACACCTTCCCAAGTTTCTCCTTTTAACAAGTTGTTGAAATAGTTTATATTGTGCTGACTAAAGCTTCGACATTTATCAAACTGAGCATTGTAAACTGGGTTTGAAATATTTAGAGTTATTATTTGAGCTCGGTGGTCACTGAAACCTGTGTTGATTACTTCGAGAGAGTTGCAGTTCACATTGTCATTAATTATTATCTGGTCAAGTGTGGTTGCACTAGTTTTTGTTATTCTTGTGGGTACTGTTACTGTGTGAATTAGATGATGGGAGCTTAACAAATTTAGCAATTCCCTTCTCTCCGTACTTTCCTCTAAAAAGTTAATATTGAAATCTCCACAAAGAACTATTTTTTTATTAAATTTATTTATTTTATTTATTATCACTTCTAGTTTATTCAGAAATAACTTTGCACTATTTCCTGGTGAACGATATATACAGATGAGAATTAAATTTTCTTTTGGGATAGAAATAGCTGTTGCCTCAAAATGTTTATCTATGCATAAGTCATCGGGAATTGGTATAGGCTTAAATTCTATGTTTCCTTTGATATAGATACATACACCTCCATGCTCTGATGTTGATCTACAGTAGTAGCTAGCTAAAGTAAACCCTGGTATGACAGCATGATTGATTTGTTCAGGTTTCATCCAGTGTTCAGACAAGCACAGGATGTGGATATCTTTGAGTGATGTTTGTAGAAGCATATCGATATGAACTAGTTTATTATTAAGTGACTGTACATTTTGGTGAAATATTCTGATTGAGGAACTCTGTGCATTTGTACTGTTGTTAAGCTTGGGGATTATAGTTCTTGCAGGAGCACTTACCTCTGTTCTAAAAAACTCTCGCCACCGAGTGAATTCACTGATTCTACAGTAGTCGGACTTGCAGTATGCGGTAGTGGGATGACTGGTCCGTGGGAGTGGAACTTTTTGTTGATTTCCTCCGCTACTTGTGAACAGATCTGTTGCTTTCCTTTGGTGTTTAAGTGAAGACCATGTCGGGTAAACAGTTCTCTTGGTACATCAATATCAAGAAAGTGAACATGCTGATATAGTCTGGATAGTGCTCTAAGCTTTTTGTTCGTCCTCTTTACCTCCTTGTTGACACACGATTCTTCCATTAGATCATGTCTGTGTGGGATGCCTAAGAGTATAACGTTTGTACCTGAAAGTAGTGGGAGCTTATCTTTGTAGGTTTGTATTGCATCATTCGCTTCGTTTTTCGCTACATCGTTCGTACCCCCCCACAAAACAACATAATCTTCATGAGTAAGGTTTCTGCACATTTCAACACAATTTTCCAGAACATTTTTAACTCTAGCGCCTGGTTTGGTGACGCTACTTACCGCAAAGTCCCTTGATACTTTTAAATTGAGCTCTTCTGAACATCCTTTCCCATGACTGTCACTGAGGAGGAGTACTTTCCTTTTTGAGGTTATGTACGTGGCTAACTTCCGCACTTTT
Source organism: Meconema thalassinum (assembly GCA_946902985.2). Taxonomy (NCBI): domain Eukaryota; kingdom Metazoa; phylum Arthropoda; class Insecta; order Orthoptera; family Tettigoniidae; genus Meconema; species Meconema thalassinum. Next base: position 891,189,226 of record OX336389.2, read on the forward strand.
TCCGGCTTACAGTTTGTTGATGCCCTTGTATGTGGTGTTTCTTCTGAGACGGATTCAGTTTCAGCAAGAACATCGTACATATTTTTTGTGGGAACAGCTTGGCTAACTGTTTCCCGCACACGTGGTTTAGGCCTACATTGGCGTCCGCGATTTGCCACCACCACATTCCACGAGTCCGGCGATGACGGGGGATTGTTGCGGTCGTTTACGTTATGTCTGAGTACACTGTTTTCGGCTTTTAATTTAGATAGTTCTTCTTGGGTGTGCTTAAGGTCCCTATTCAAAATGTCGATGATTAACTGTAGAGATTTCACACTCTCACTCGATGCCTTGCCACACAGCGTACACAGTATATCACTCGTATTTACACCTAAATGTACCTCTGGTGGTTTACTATCAATGTCACACATACTAGGTGTCTTCCTACACGATATTTTATCACTGGCGTTAATTACGGAACTGTCCTCGTCTACATTTTCGATATCTTTAAGAGAGCGGTATACTTTGTCTACATACGCGGCAGCCATCTTGTCAGTTTAATCATCTATCAAGCATTTGACTATCTTTTATCAGATTTCGTGTCGTGTAACAATTCAATTTGGTTCACAATTGGTTGAAAATAAATTTCTGACACTCGAATCAACATCATGAGTTGTCGAAATATTTGACACTTCGTGACATAATTTTTTTTTAAATATGCGGTACTTAAATTTGGTTCAATATGCTTTCTATAGTTCGTTCAATATTCTTTCTTTAAATCGTTTACTATACTCTCTCTTTAATTTGTTCACAATTATACATTCCATCGCTGCGCATAAAACAGATTTATTTAGTTCTATTTTAACGCAAATATCAATAATTCTACACGATTTTATATTGCAATGATTTTAACGTTAACAACTGCGCTAGGCATAAATTTCGTCCAAGTGACTGAAATTTTCAAAGAACAAGAAAAAAATGACTCTTAAGAAAATACGAAAAATACTAGATCAAAATCTACAAACTTTTAAATACACTGACAAAATTATACGGTTGGTCAATTATGATAAACACAGAACATGACTACAATTCTACCTAATATAAAGCAATCTCTTCTCTACCTTGAGTTGAAGATGGTGTCGGAAGTACCTTGTCTCGTCTGCCAAACCAAGAATGTCTGAGCGCAACGCCCACAGCTATGTAGACCGGTTGTGATGGGACCAGCTGGACATCTCCCCCAGTGGAACAAGGTCGGTGACATGCCAGGGTTGGCGACCTCGCCGTGAAACAGCCTGTCTCGTCCGCTCTCCCCTGCTCGTTCACTGCACGTCGTCTGGCTCTTCTTTCGATACCCCATCTCTGCGTTGTCGTCTCTTCTCAAGGTTGAAATTCGTTCGTTTCATAAAAGTCTTTGCGAGTATACCAGATGTATAATAACTCTTGTTGAAAAGTAGAGGTTCGTTCTGTGATTTTGCACATCGCGTGGATGTTCTGCTGCGTTTTCCATATTGTGAATTCTGGAATTCAACTCTTCATTTTTGTAGCTTCCACTTCCCTATCATATGCAGTTTAGCTCATGGTCATTCTCGTTTCACTGATGACACTTTTATGACTTCCCCGTTGCCAATTTCTGAACTGCATTTTATATATAATGTTCAAGTAAGAGTTCAATTGTAGTAATAATAACGTTCTTCTTGTAGAAATGAAATGTTTTCATGCGATGTATAACAGCTTCGTTTGAAACACTGTAATATCAAGCTATATGCTGTGCTGTTCTGCTTGAGAATGTTTCTTGCTTTGCAAGTTACAGTTCACTGTACTTCACTCGTCTTTCCCAACTTTCAAAAAGCGTGGCACTATACTGAATAAATACTAGCTTCTCCTCTCGGTCTTAACTCGTCGAAATCTCAAATTGGAAAGAACTCTTCTCTCTGGCTCTCTGCGTTCGCCAAGTTCCTCACTCTGCCTCCCCTCTTCCGGTGTGACGTAACTCCAATCATCTCTCCTCACTCAGTCTGTACTTCGACCTTCGTCCCTTCTCCTCCTTCATGACGTAACTCTCGCTCCTCGTGGCGTGATGTGCTCTTACATTGTAGGCCTCCCTACATTCAGATAATAAATATATATCCATATTTAAATTATTCCTTCTTGCCTTCCATAATTGTTTAAGATGCATAGCATTTCACTTATTTCCACACAGATTTTCCCATATCTCACGAATTTTAAGGAATAAAAGATTTTAATTCATTTTTTTATTTTTCCTGGGTCCCAGTTCATATCCAGATTGGTTCTTTGGTAATGGCCTTAAATAAATTCTGGCGCAGTACTATTACCATCTGCTGTTTCTTCCCCTGAATTTCTCGCAGTATACTTTAGTTTGTTCTTTTTTTCAGTCCAACTGACCTTTGGCATTTGCCTTCAGACCCACATCTCAAACGCTTCAAGCCGTTCCCTATCCTGTTCTTGGATTGTCCAAGATTCACATACATATAAGAGTACGCTCCACACAAATGACATCACAAAATTTTTCCTAATCTCAACAAATATAAGTTACATGTATATTGGTCAGAAGAGTTCTTTTGTTGCTGAATGCTTGTTTGGCAAGCGCTATTCTTCTTCTTATCTCTTCCCTGCAGTGGTTATCATTTGTGATTAAACTTCCGAGGTAAGGGAAACTGGTGACTTGTTCCACTACTTTGTTAGCAAGCCTGATGTTGGTATGATTTCGCTCAGGATGTTTACTTACAACTAATATTTTTGCCTACTGAATTCAAATGGGCTTTTTAACATGCCAACAACGCATGACATGCGTGTTGAGATTTTTGTCAGCTTTCAAAAATCACATACCATGGCCAGGAGCGAACCTGCAAGCTTGGAGTTGGTAGTCCGACACCCACCGTGGCAAGTTATTACAATAGTGATCATAACTAATACTGTACATATGATGTTTTCCAGGAGTGCTTTCTTATGTACATCGTACCCCGCCCAGTCATTGGGCAAATTCGTGTTGACCGACTGAAAAATTACAACCAAAAATTTGTACAGGCAACACTGAAAGAATGGCTTCAAAATTTTACATTTCCTAACATGAGGCCGATCCTAGACTCTGTTTAAAATACACACACCTCTACAATCACCACAATGACACAAGTTATCAGAAAGATTCAACACACGAGGCTACATGATTACGATGTCGCAAGCTACTAATGATTCAACAAAAATTGAATTACCAACAGTTTTTATTAGTTTGCTGGGTTCAAAATAAATGGTGCCGGGCTCCTCTCTTTCTTCTTTCCTGTCGACCTTCCTTGGTCAACTCTTGTTCTCTTCCGACCCCGACGGTATTAGGGTATCCGAGGCCTAGGGAGTCTCTTCCTTTCCCGCCTTAATTGGCCCTTGTCTCATCTTTTCTGATACCCTCCTTCTGTGGGGGGTCAGCCTTCTTGTTCTTTTCCTTTTACCTCCTGCCTTGTGCTCAAGGCCCTTAAGGAGGCAGGGTGTATGTAGCCCCACCACTTCTGGTGCACCGTCGATAATGCTACACCCTCAGGGGCTCACGGCTGGTGAGTTCGGGCGTTGGCGACCCCGAGGGATTCCTGAGCTGGGTCCGTTTTCCCCTTTTGTCCCTTCCCTTTGGGGCGGACCTTCTCCTCTCTCCCCTCCCCTCACCTCTCCTCTTTTCCTTCTATTTCCTTTTCTCTTTAAGATTCCCGCACTGTTTTTGTTACTCGAATCACCGTGTATCTAAATTCCCTTTTAGCGATTTTTAAGGCATTTTTGATCTATGTTGCATTTTGTAAGTTTTTTCGATCTAAATTACATCTCGCGATTATTTTCAACCTCAATTGCATTTTGTAAAGATTGACAATCTAAATTGCTTTTTAGTAATTCTTTCAATGCAGGTTGCGGGGCCTTTTAGTGAGTATTTTGAATTTCAATTGCATTTTGTAAGTATTTTCAACCAAAACCGCATTTCGCACGAATTTTGAATCTAAACTGCCTTTTGTTTGGTGGGCATTTTGCACATATTTTGATTCTCAATTGCATTTTGTGGGTATTTTGAATCTAAATTACATTTTGTCAAGTATTTTCAATCTAAATTGCTTTTTGTAAGTATTGTCAATCCACATGAGTCGTTAGAATCACCGTACATTTTGTAAGCATTTTCAATTTCAATTGCATTTTGTAAGTATTTTGAATTTCGATTGCACTTTGTGAATAATTTGGATTGGAACTGGGATAAGGCCTATTTCAATCTGAATTGCATTGTGTATTTTCAATTTCAATTGCATTTTGTAAGTATTTTGAACCTCAATTGCATTTTGTACGTATTTTCGATCTCATTTGCATTTTGTAAGTATTTTGAATTTCAGTTGCATTTTGTAAGTATTTCGATGCTACATTGCATTTTGTACGTATTTTGAACCTAGCCTTCATTTTGTGGGTATTTTTCAATCTATTCCTTTTGTGAATCTTTTCGTTCTAAATTCCCTTTTGTAAGAACATTTTGTGAGTCGTTTCAATCAGAGTTCCTTTTTGTAAGTATTTCCCGTCTCACTTAATTTTCGTTTTGGTTTCCGTTTCATTATCATTTTCGCTATCACCCAGATCATTAGGGCCGATAACCTAGATGTTAGGCCCCTTAAAACAACAATTATCATCATCATCATCATCAAAATAAATGTTATTGTTATACTAGCAACCCGTCCCGGCTTCACCCGGGAACAGTTATGAATGCATTACGTGATAAGCACTTTTTTTTTCGATATCAATGAACTACGACCTATATCCGTTTTACGTCTCGGCATGATGGGTTAAAATCACTTCTGTTTAGTATTATTTATATTGCGATTTGATTGTGTTTACGACAGTCCCCTTAAACACATTTCATTTGTTGCAATAACCATCGGCGTTTGTGTGAAACGTTATTGGTATATTAATGTGAAATATGTGAATAATACATGCTTGGTTGTGTTTACAAATGTTGATGTGATGTGATCTTTCAGCATCATCAGACATTCACTAATTGATGCATTCTCCCTCCCTGTGTTCAAATAAAAATAAAGTTTGCATTTCCATGTCTGATACTAGGTCCATTCCATTCTATTTCTTTGATATTAAGATTTTTGCTTAGCAAGGGATAGTAGTGAAAATGTTTGGGGGATAACCGGGAATAGTGGTGGATAAGTGGGGTTATGGCAGTCTCATAATGGGTTGATTAAAGATGTCAACTTCGTTTACTTTGATTAAATATATCGTACTATGTAGCATCAAAATAAAATGGCTCACTTTTACCCTCTCCCTTTCCCAAAATAACGGATTTTTGCGAAGTTTGCGCTTATAGTAACCCCCCCCCAATTTCGGAACTAAAAATTTAGAAATAAAGAGGGGCTTATAGCCAAGTAAATACGGTAGTTAAATAGTCCGATATAAGCCGTGAGTGTATTTTATGTTAAATAGTATTATAATTCGTAAATTTCACTTATGGTATTACAAGTGAGGGTAAATAAGCACTTTATATTTACCGGTAGGTTATAAATTTAACCAAACGCAACAAGCAAGTGTCTAGTTGGCTGAATGACTAGAGCGCTCGACTCCAGTACGAGAGGACCCTGGATCGAATCCCACCTAATGCATACTCTTTTTCTTTGTATGTTTCAATTTTCTTCGCTTGGGCAGTGATTGTTTGGAACATCACCATCATTCATTTCATCATAATTATTAATAATTAAATATTAATGTACGGTACATAATTTTTCAAGTCCTCGTACTGCAGATCATTCACCAAGATTTTACTCGTATAAATATCTTTCTTGTCACGCGAGCGACTACTGTCGACCAAAATATTATGTGCACTCGAGTTTGAAGGTGGTTTGTGAAGTAACCAATAGACCTACATAAAATCCAATAACATCATCATTTTCATCGTTCTATTTTACGTTAGTTCATGTAGGTTTGGAATTTTTAATTTATATTTTAATATTTTTTATCGCAGTTGAAACAAAAAAAGTGCCCGTTTTTCAGCGTGTTTCAACCGTGCGTCACATTTAAGAATTATTATCTCACAAACCCGTCATTAGATCGAATCCAAATTTTAACACAATATACATTGGAATGTTGTATAACTGATTTATTAATTTCAAAATTTTGTGTGTTCAAGAAAGAAAGTTATCATTTTTGTAAGGTAACTTTTTCTCGGCTCGGGGTGGTTAGAAAATGTAGTTCTTGGTTGCGTTGTAATCCTTATACATCAAAAGGTTATGCTGTATGACTGAAATAGGTAAATTAATTCACTTATTTTATATCGGTTTGTATTTGTACGGTGAATTAAGACATGGTTCACCAGATAGCCGCTCCGGGAAATGCTGTACAGCGTTGCTGATATGGAGCCCATCACTCCGAGCAAGGTGCGCCATGTCACGTGATGGAGCCCATCTTGGCAACGTTGTACAGCTTTCACCGGAGCGGCTAACTGGTGAACCATGTCTTAATTCCCCGTACAAATACAAAGCGATATTAAATAAGTGAATTAATTTACGTATTTCACAATCATACAGTATACCTTTTTGATGTATAAGGATTACAACGCAACCAAGAACTACATTTTCCAACCCCCCCGAGCCGAGAAAAAGTTACCTTACAAAAATGACAACAACTTTGTTTCTTGGACACACAAAATTTTGAAATTAATAAACCAGTTATACAACATTCCAATGTATATTGTGTTAAAATTTGGATTCGATCTGATGACGGGTTTGTAAGATAATAATTCCTAAATGTGACGCATGGCTGAAACACGCTTAAAAGCGGGCAATTTTTGTGTTCCAACTGGGATAAAAAATATTAAAATATAAATTAAAATTCCAAACCTACATGAACTAACGTAAAATAGAACGACGAAAATGATTATGTTATTGGATTTTATGTAGGTCTATTGGTTACTTCACAAACAACCTTCAAACTCGAATACACATGGATATTTTGGTCGACAGTAATGATTTAACCCTTAGACATTTACTGTATATTTCAGTTTCTTTTAGAGCCACTACAGAATTTCAACTACCGTACAGTTAAGTAAACAAGGAACTGTCCTTCATCCATTTTGTTATCTATGATAAAATATTTGATGTAGTGTAATGGTGTGATGATTGCTTTGTATAACTTTTATAAATGTTTAGTTTTATAAAATTTCTTTGGTAGTGTAATATCAGCCAAACGCCTCCTTCCAAATTCTAGACTCATTTATAAATACACACACTACTATAGCCTTCACAATAACACAAGTTATCAGATAGATTCCACATATACACTGACATCCATGGGGCTAAATGACCACAATGTCAGAAAGCCCCCAAATGAATCAACAAATTACAAGTACACTCACTAGTTTAGATATGCTACCAAATTAAGACAGGTCATCAGAAAGTTTCTATACACATAATCCCTCAGTATGCTTAGCATCTTCTCTAGATCTACAATACTGAAACACAACTGTCTATTCCTCTTGTAGCATTTCTCAATAACTTGGTGCATACTAAAAATTTGATCTTGTCATCCTCGTTGTGGTCTAAAGCCACAATGGTTTTCATCCATCTTACTCTCAGCCAATGATCGAACTCTCCTTTCTACGATCCCTGAGTACACTTCGACGGGACACTTATCAAAGAAATCCCTCTGTAATTATTGCAATCTATCCTCTAACCTTGCTTATAAATTGGGGCAATTACTTTTGTTGTCCAGTCAGAGGGTTCCTCTTCGGTACCCGATATGAGCCGGGGACTATCGGCTACTCTGACGTATTTATTACATGTTTTTAGAGAGAAGGCGACAGCAATGGAAATTTTGGTCTCTTTGGACATCTGGCGAGAGAGAGCACATCATAAGATCATGATAAGCAAGGAAGCCATTTATTCACTTTATTTCCTTATTTCCATTACTCCATGAATATCTGAAGAGAGAGAGAACTCTATTTAATATTGCTTCAAGTTTTGGATTCCATCATAAGCAATACATGGAGGATTACGTATTTGATGCTCAAGTCTCGGGGTATGACGTCAGTTAAGACGTGACGTAATCTGATGATGATGATAATTGTCGTTTTAAGGGGCCTAACATCTAGGTTATCGGCCCCTATGTGACGTAATCTACCACAGGGCTGGTCGGTCACGTGAGCTGTGAGAAAGGGGGTGAGTACCGAGCCTTGACCAGCTGGCAGAAGCAGAAAGAGTTACTTGAACATGTGGAGTGGACTAGTGTTTTGTACCTTGGCTGTGCGCGTGAGTGAAATCGTACGAGACTTCGAACATGCTAGTTAATAATTTTATATCATCACAGTATTCGTGTGCTATAGAACTTGGTGTAAGCGGCGTGAAACTTGAGGTGTTTGAAACGAGGTCGTGACAGCATGGAGATAGACTTCTTGAATTGCGCAGCATAGGCGGCCAACATGTATTGTCTGATAAACCTAGTTCAGTTCACGGGTATACGAAAGGCGACTTTCAAATGCATTGGCACTGAAATACATCGTTCATTGGAACATGCTTTTCAAGCTCATAACGTAATGACACTTTCACATTACATTCCGAGACTTGTTCTTTATCCATTTATCTGAACTTTCATAAGTGACCACGAGGCGTCGGAACTTATGAACCTTTCAGCTGTCCGAGTAACCATAAGTAACCACGAGGCGTCGGAACTCAGGAATTATTCAACTGTCCGAGTAACCATAAGTGACCACGAGGCTTCGGAACTTAACATCTATTCCATGAATTATAGATCAGTCAAGTGGACACTGACATTATCTGCAGACTTGAACATTATTCCATGAGTATACGAAGTGAACGCTTATACAACCACAGGGTGTTAGAAAATAATTCGCCCATTTTTACATATTTTCTTTATACGACACTTGAACAGAAAACCCTTCAGCGCATTAATACACTGGTTTTTTTTATCGTGTTTCTGGAACTGTGGCGAACATTGAACAATATAATGGGGCATCCTTTCGTCATGAACAATATACTATTTTTATGGAACATCGTGGAGATTTGTTGCATCATGGACACTTTCAACATTAAGATGGGGCATTTATGGCTGAGCGAAGCGACGGTCCTTAGTTGAATCACGAGTGAGGGGCGTGCCCATTCGAAGGGAGACATCCGGTGTCGACGATCCTCATGAATATTAGGGTAAGCGTCGATCTTTCGTGAGTCTTCGCAATGCTAGGGTACTCGCCGATCTTTGAAATTTGGATATCAAGCAGCTGTTTCAACCACCAGGTATCGTGAGAGTACATGAGTATTTTTCCTTGATGTGAAGTAGACATGGGCACACACGTGTAATGGGGCATGCATTATCATATTTGTTCATATGTGAGTGAAACAGATTCTTTTCTTCTTCGTGGATATGGAGGCATATAGTTGATTTTATGCAGTATCAGCGTAGAACCATGGCTAGTCTTTTACAATGTGTTTTTGGATTAGATAATTTCTTTCTTGGTCAAATGTATTATTTTTTATTCGTAGCTGGTAAGCAGGTGTCAGTTTTTTAGTCCACGCTTTGTCATTATCCTATTTGATTTATTTCGAGCATGGTGATTTAATAATTTCAGCAGTCCTTTGAACTTCATTTGTTTGAAACAATTAAAATAATTTCAAATTATTATTTATTTCTTCTAATGAGGTATTTTGAATCAGATGTGAATTTCAGACAGTGGATATGCTATGTGGAGCATGGCACTTTGTCCTGTTCTTCGGTAGTATTTTAACAGACAGGCATATTTTTTTTCTTGGGGGATTTTATCCAGATCAATAATATTCATGAAGTTAATGCATACTCAATGCATGGTCAGATTTATGTCAACGTTTGACATGTTGTTTCTCTGAGATATATTTAACACAGTTTTTGACTATTAGGCTTGGAGGTCATGAGCATTTTATTATCGGAACCAGTTCATAGATTAAGATGATTATTTGAGTACTCAAATTCATGTGGATTTGCCAGTTTGATGTGTGAGTTTTGCCACTTAGTTAATGTGACTGATAGGTTCGAGCGAACCCAGTTTATAATATTTGTAGATCCAGCCGAGTGCTGAGTGTTTTTTTGTGGAATCGTCGTGATGAGGTATTTGAATTTGATTGAGTGGCCTGATGATTTAATGAGTTGATGTTTGTGGATGTTTGGCATTTATGATGGCAGTTAATTTGTTCTTGAGTACTAGATAATTTAAATCCGTTGAGGGATTTCGTTTACACACATACTCATGCACTCTGATAGACGTCAAAATCGGATGACTTTTCCGAAAGATGTTTTGTTGGGGGTTCTGAAGATCCTGAAACAACTGATGCTGTTTTCTGAAATTTATTGATATGATCTGGAGATATATATATGATTCATCTTGGATAATCCGCCCTGAATAATTATAAAGGATGATCTTAAGAATAAATTTAAATTAAATTAATAATAATGAGTTAGCCTGATCTGAAATTTAAATTAAATAAATTAATAATAATTTAATCTGATATGATATTGCTGAACCGACAGTAGTGGCTACGCTGGCTAACGCGCAGCATTAGGTCATGGGGCCAAGCTCTCTGCTGACTCGGTAGACGCGTGGGTTCGAGCCCCACCGTCGGCCGTTCTTGACATGGTTTTCCGTGGTTTCCCATTTTCAACACCAGGCAAATGCTGGGACGGTACCTTCTGACAGGCCACGGCCGCTTCCTTCCACATCCTTGCCCAGTTTCATTCACCATCATTCATTTCATCTCTCATTAACTCCTCTCCTGTGGTTGGCGTCAGGAAGGGCATCCGGCCGTAAAAACCATCGCCACAAAGACTTCCATCGCATCTCATCCCCGACCCCGTTGGAAAACGGGAATAATAAGGGGTAGACATACGTACATGATAGTGCTGAATAAAATTAATAAGTCTGAATAAAACTAAATGATGATAATAATGAATAAATTATTTTGATGATAATAACAGGTGACATTTATGATTACGATTTTCTTAGATGGCTTTAACGAATGATGGAAATAATTTGGTTACCATTAACATTCGAACACTATCCAGTTTGATTATGTTGTAAAATTTTGTAAATATAGTAGTGAGGGTGAACAGACTATAACATAACCTCACACTCACATGATTTATATAGGGTGTATATGTGTGTATTTAGACAATGGTTACAAGTTCACATGCAATATATGATTATGATTTAACTTTGATAGGGCTCAGAGGTCACGAGTGTCGTGTGTTCTAGTGTTCAGTGCTTCGGTGACCCTGAGCATCCAAGAAAGACTTTTTGTTCTTTTCTTTTTCATGTGAACTCAGATTCTAGGGGAAATGGTTGGAATTGCAATGAACAGTTCATCATAATTTTTTCGTATCCACCATATTCCTAGGTAGGATTCTCCTTGGGTATATTTTCTTGCATTTGACCAGACCAAGGCATCAATAAATTTTTAGTTTGTTTTAAGTGTTGTCACAATCTTATCTTTCCTCATGTCCCTTCCTTATAACTTAAGGCTTATCCTGGAAGGTTGTGGTTAATGGGAATCCAGGCGGATGGCGCCCTTTGCATTCATAATTGATGTTGCTTTCACCCGTAATCGACCCAGAGACACTTCGTCTCGTGCTACCCATAGCTGATTGTTTTTTCTCGTTAGTTTTTTTCTTCCTGGATTCCAACACAAGCCTTATTTCATTCATCTTTTTTTTTTTTTTTTCCTCAGTGTGTGTATGTGTGTGTGCCGTAACGTTGGGTGTGCGATGCTATGTCAGCTGGGTCGTCGCATACCATAACGGAAAGGGGAAAACTTCTAAATCCCATGTCAAGTTGATAATCCTATGCAACCATTTCATCCCTGCTTTCCCCCTATACTTTACCATTTATGGCCGAATTTAATCTTCCCCTGCCACTTTGTGACGTAGTTTATTTACCAGCCCCTCTACTTCCTGTTCCTGTTCTCGTTCTCCTCCTGCATAATCTCAAAATCTGCCACATTACTAGCTAAGTCTCCATTAACATTCAACAAGTTTTCAAAGTATTCCTGCTATCTTCCCAGTAAAGAAACAAGAAATAATTCAGAAAGCAGGAATATATCAATTATAATGCGACACATGTGAAACAATATACGTAGGACAGTCCAGTAGAAACATCCTAGCACGATACAGAGAACACATTAATGCCAGAAGACGTAAAAGATATTCAGCAATGTGCGAATACATGCGTGAAAATAAACATAAATTCACAAACATTGAACAGTATTTGATGATTTTACATACTACAGAAATAGTTGCATATATGAACATACTGGAAAGGATTGAAATATATACACACCAAAAATTATAACCGGAGAACGTAAATAAAATAATGCATGAAAATAATCCATTGTTCAACATCATTGCAGAATACTCACGCAACACAAAACATTTGAAAAAATCTGCATAGCGCTAAGCCAGCTGACACGCTACTCCTACCCTTTCCCCTCGGCCTCTCCACCCAAAACCACTTCCCTCCCTCCCTTCCGCCCCTATTCCACATTCACCACAGCTCCCAATGAAACCAGACTCCTGACCGTACGCAGGCAACAGAGTAGTTCCCGTATACGCTTCGCTGGGTAAGTTTTTCGACATCACATTCCTTGACTAACTTTTAATACATTCTCATTAAATTAATTCCACGAACTAAATTTACTTCTCTTGTTTTCCTTCAATGTCGTTTGGGTAACTAGCTACTTACACGGTCCAAACCTGTTTTAAGAAACCATATTGACAGGAAAATTGGCACAATAACAACTGTGAACAGAACCATTCAACAACATAGAGAGCTGTCTCAAGACACCTTGTCGAAAGGAACGAAAAATCAACAAAAGCCTACATTAATACAAATTTAACAATTATAATCCAAACATAGAAATTTCAAGATACACCTTGAAAAAATTCATTACAATTTTAATACAGTTTTGCAGATGAAACCAATAACAAAAATTGGACCATAAGTTATTTGTGATAATTTTATTTGGACTCGAAGGTTTTTATTTTAAATCTCAACATCATCTTATATTAAAATAGCATCACAACATAAGGACTTTTAACGATGTTCTTAGTGCCAGAATAATAGAGATGTTTGAATATTTTAATGTATTTTTAAAGCATTATAAGTGCTGAAGAAGGGTTCAAGGGGCTTGAAACATGTACACTTAGTTATTTTATTTGTATAAACAAACTAGTATTGATGAGGTGGAAACGAAATACAGGGTCATCGAAAAATAATGCCTAGATTTTAAATAATTGCTCCAAAAATCTGTTAAAGGTAATGTAATGTTCTTAGCCTTACAATGCATGGAAATGATGACATTTTTTTTTCATATCTTCGTAAGTTTCAATGTTAGCTCCGTTTGTTGCTCTTCTTTATGTTGAACGGTCAGCATCGTACTGGGCGGCGGCAGTCGCTGGTCGGCTGTCCTTGATGACTGCGCAACTAGTTCGTGCATACCAAGGTCATGCTAATGCATTAAACAAAACTCGCGCTAACCAGTTACCACACAGTGAAAGAATCGCTCATTGAACATAAAAGGTTTCGATGTTATAATTTTTTTAAATCTAGTCATTATTTTTCGATGATCCTGTATATCTTTGTGAAGAAATCATTTTATGTGAATACGGAAACTTAAGACACAGGTTTAAACCAATATGGTTTACTTCATGGCATTCTAGGGCATTTTACTTAATTTCATTTGGCCTTAAGACATTAATTTCATACCCATTTAATTCATGTTGGTCTTTTTTCAATCATCCCTGCTTACATTAGACCTGGTTTCAGTAGGACTACTGTCATTTAACTGCTCAATCTTCCTTTCTATACCTTGTGTTTCTCTTTCCAGTGTCTGGCCTGCTGCATGTATTCCAGCAGGAACATTAAGATGCATCCATTCAGGCTCACTGGCTCATTCAAGTATTCCTGTCTGCTCAATTATTCAAAGAAGACTGTATATATTCTGTTGATATTCTGTCCGTATTTGTGCTCATGTATATGTGTATAAATGTATATTTTCGTACTTATCATGATCATGAAGCAGTAGGATTAGTTTACATTCCAAGTTGGAACTTTTTTCACTATATTGGAAACTTCCACTTTGTGTATACCATGTGAACATTTCCATATGCAGACTGAAAGTATGTGCCTTATGAGGATAAAAGCTTGAAGAAAACTTCGATGTTTATTTTACAATGAAAACAAAATGGTATGGTAAGCTAGTGGAGTTGGTGGTAGTGATGATTTCATTCCTAGAGCTAAGAAATGACAGAAGCCTTCAGAATTGGAGAGATCTAAATGGAAAGTCCAATTCCATTTTCCAGTTTTGTCACATTAATTTAATCCTAACAGCTAACAACACAATGCTACCTTGTCTTGGCAAAAGCACTGTACTGACAAAGAACATGAGCTACAAATTCCTACATGTATCTTCTCAGGGTGTTATGACCTGTGAACTGACATGGGCTCTATTTTTCTTGTCAGGATCCGTAATTATCTTGTGAGCCTAACAAGTACCAGTAAATATTCTTTCAGATTTACCACTACCATTTAGTCATTATCAAGTGACTTACTTAGGAATTTTACTCCAAGGAATTTTCTGGATTAGGCTCTGGTTGACAGCCTACCAACAATTTCATACCCACATGATGCAGTTCCCTCTGATGTTCCAGTACCAATTTGGGTGTTGTTTTGACCACTTAAAGAGCTTTTAGTTCTGCCTGGCTGTCATGACAGATGTGCTTGGCTTTGAAACTGAGTTTTGTTTACATTGACAAGAATTGTAAAAATCTCAGCCTGATCAAGAATTTCTTACAAGGGGACCCTACGGCAATCGGATTTTTGTAATTTTTCCCGCTTCGTGTACGTAAAGTTCAGACCTCGAACAATAATTTCCCAAAGCCGTTCGATGCCATATTCATAAATTCTCGAGAAAATAGACTTCGAAGTTTTCCGAGCGCTTCATATCCAGTAAAGATGTTGCCGTGTTTGAGCAGGACGCGTGGCTCACCCGGTAAGATTCTGGCACAGTAATCGCTGGGACGCTAGTTCGAGTCTCACTTTGGGTGTTATTTTGTTTCTTTCTTTCAATTCATATACTACTAATGTGATTGAAATATAAAAATCAAGTCTGTAGTACTTCACAGATATGTAATTATAATTTCTAATGAAAAAACGCATGTCTCATTTCTAATTATCTCCTATTTGAAATTGCAAATAAGCGACAATAATATTCACACCTTGTAGATTAATAAAAATATAAATAGAAGAATAAATTAATGTAAACAATGGAATGAGTAAAATTGAATGTGATGAAATATTTGAATATGGCGGTTTCTTCGAGATCTGTAATTATTTCGAATAACAGTTCTGCATGTATCGTTTGCGTTTGTCACGTTTTTTTACCTGCGAAGTGGGCTCAGCTGCTCTAGCACAAAGGATTTGTGGGTATTCCAGGACGGGTGGAAGGGATATATACCACGTCATTCGCAAGGAATGCCTGTTCGAAGTAGCATTTGACCGTTGGTTTCCAGAGAAGCAGATAGTGTTTCTTGGCGTGGTGGGTGATTTATTTCTAACATGTCGGGCGTGGAGGATGACAATCCGCCTGATGATGATTTTTATATTTCAATCACATTAGTAGTACAGTATATGAATTGAAGGAAAAAAATAGCACCCAAAGTGCGACTCGAACTAGCGTCCCAGCGATTACTGGGTCCGAACCTTACCGGGTGAGCCACGAGTCCTGCTCGAACTCGGTAACATCTTTACTGGATATGAAGCACTCGGAAAACTTCGAAGTCTATTTTCTCGAGAATTTATGTATATGGCATCAAATGGCTTTGGGAAATTATTGTTCGAGGTCTGAACTCTCACCTGAAGCGGGGAAAAATTACAAAAATCCGATTGCCGTAGGGTCCCCTTGTTAGATAAATCATCCTCTTCCTGTAGTGTGATGTTCCAGCCATCGTTGTTGTCAATAGAAAAGCTGTTATGAGAGAATGTGTTCCATGTCCCTTTGTATAGTGAGTTAATTGGTGAAGCAGTACAAGTAATACAGTTTCCTGAAAGGTTTCACTCCTTGTAATAATTATCATGATTTTACAGGATGTGCTCCTTCCATAGCAAATACGGTAGACTGCAGTGGAACATCTCCACATAGCAGGTTTGGTACTGACAATGATGAAATATTGAGTATCTATGTGTTGGCTGCTTAGGAAAATGTGGTTAATGCACTGGTCTAGAGAACCGTTGGTGCCAGGTTTGAATCCCAGAGGCAGTAAACAATTTCAGTATTTCCATTTAAGAAGAAGGAAATAAAGCACATTCTTTATTGGTATTTTCCAGCATTTATCTTATCTCATTAGAAGGTGACCATGTACTAGCTAATTAATATCTTCCCAAGACTAGATTTTTCAGTCACTTTAGCTGGAGCTGGTATCAGTTTATATGATTGATTCTATATAATTTTCATGCATTTTTATTTTTCTTAATAGATTTATATATACAGTACATTGGTGGAAAATATGGAAAATTTAGTAAATTGAATTAGGAATACAAAAATTTTAGTGATCTTCCTCTGCTTAAAAGAAGGATATGTATGCTTGTGGTATTAATGAGGGAAAAGTTTCAAGATACAAAGCAATGTAACCTATATCTGCCTTGGTAAAAATTGGAAATGGCATGCACAAATTGCCTATACATTTAACTTTGGCCATAAGTGATTTAGTCAAAACTTTTCACAGTTCTTGATCATCTACAGTATATGACACCTTTTCAAGATCAGTGATTCTGAATATAATTTAACTGTGGATTTTTAAAGTATATAGTAGTTTTGACACTATACATCAACTAAAAGCACTTTCAAGAAATGTGACTATTCTTGACATACTTGCTTGTGTTCAGAACTAATAATAATGATGATGATAATTGTTGTTTTAAGGGGCCTAACATCTAGATTATTGGCCCCAAGTTCAGAACTTCAACTATGTATGAGTCATACTACAAATAATTAAGGTAATCGAATTTTCCATCGGTTTAACTAATTGATCTTTCTGCACCAGACAGTGCATCATAAATAATATTTTTTTTTAGTTGTTTCATGGTACTTGAGAAGGATGTGCTGGATTTCACTGGAGCAACACACATAAATTTGTCATTTTTGTGTAGGTTTGGCCAAATTATTCTTATTACATGATAATTGATGGTAGCATGTTCTCCTTGGGAGGATCAACAACTGGTATCTTCCTGCTGAAGAGAATCATGTTCAACACACAGTTCCTTTGTCTACTGTTGGATCTAGTGTGTGATGTCACTTGGGCTAATCATGACTCACTTTGCATTGTTACACCACAATAATATTGTCTGTTCACCAATATTCTCCAAGTTTTGTAGTCATAGAGTTACAATGTTAAGAGTTATAGTTCCTCACACTCCACCTACAGTACCATTCTAAAGCTGACCTAGGAAGTTTCATACACTTTATATGCTTGTGCTTGTGTATACTCTAAAAAATAAAATAGTATGTATCATAAAATAATCATAAACCTATCCAATATCGTTTCACTCTTTACCTTGCTCACCTTTCATAGTTTGCTGCAAGACTGAATCTGTTATGCATGCAATATAATTTCCTGTATATCATCATTGTAATAAATTTATTCTAGATTTTCGTGTGCAAAGCCTTCCTCCTGGAAATGTTACTTCCCCCTACTCGGTGCCTATGCAGCACTAACAGAAGCTGTCTATCTAATGTGCATGGAAATGCTGATACTCTTGCAATCTTGGGTAGGAGGTGAGAGCTACCTAGCTAATTTAAGGGGAGAAGGGAACTTGCAGGCCTAATTTACCCTAACTTAATGCACAGCATAAAAAGTGAAGCATCCTGTCCTTTCAGTTCAGAATTATAAAACTAAATATTTTCCCTAACAGGCCATAAAGTTCTGATCTGGGTGTCATTCACCTCAAGAAAAATAAGATGTGTATGAACTTCCAAGGTCTAGAGAACAGGGAAGTACTGGGATAAAGAAGAAAGAATAGTGTGCTTGGTTTCCATGACACCTTTTGCTATTCAAATGGGCCTGATAGAGAATTATCTCTATATAAAGTCCATGGGTATGTGTGATTTTATGATGGTTATTTTGCCATGATTTTGGTGAATATTTTGTACTCCATAGGAAATGTTACTGTAGTGCCAAAAACAATAAATTAGGAAGATGACCTTGGTTTTCTTAAAATTATTTTCCCAGATATTAAAATAGCTTATATTATGAGAATCGATTAATACTACTGCACACACATTCAGGGAGTTCCACAATTTTGAACCATGGCCTACTCCATCTGAATCTCTATAATAATGAAGATTCAATTACTAATGACATGAGTGTGCTGTACAAAATTTTACTTGCTCAATGTGAAAACATTATACAAAAGAGAATATTTGATCTCTCCCACTTGGAAGGCTAAGAGCCCTTGCTATCATTAACTACCAATTACTCCACATCTTATACCTGATTTTCTACCTTGCCATCATGGTGCTGCAAAGGCCTTGCCTATAGAGGCATGATGGGAATTAAATGCAAGACATGAGGTTATCTGATATTCTCCGCCATGCAGTGTAGTCACATCAATATAGTAACTTTAATGGGGTGGAATTTTGATGTAATTTTCACGTCTGTTATTGTTGAGGATCGAAGTGGTGTGAGCCATGGATGCAAATTCTGGGACACTTCGGATGTACAGGGGGTGAAGAAAGTGGGGAGGAGTGTAAAATAAATAATGATATAATATTAAATATACACGTTATTTTTCCTACTCAAGTGAAGTACGTTACACATCAGCTGTTACGTCCACCTTCTCAACATAATCTCCTTGTAACTTTATGCACTTTTGCCATGGATGTGTCAGTCACTCCAGACCTTCTTGAAACCATTCTTTCAGAGTGCCTTGACAGGTGTGTCCAGTTCTGCAAAATCCGCAAAACGGCGACCATGCAATGGAAGCTTAGGGGCAGTCCACCGCCAAAGATATATCGAACAGTGCCATCAGTTGGCAAGCAAATGGGGACATTGTTCTGGGACACAAAGGGCATCATCCTCATTGACTGGCTGGAATTGGGGGCCACGATTAACAGTGCAGCATATGTGGCAACCCTTAAGAGTTTACGTCGTGACATTCATGGTTTAGCAAGGGCAGTGCACTTACAAGTGTTACTGCAAAATGAACATGGGATATAGCAAATGTAAGCACTGCAGTGTCCTTCCTAGCTATATTTCTCTTGTTAACACAATGGAGAAGAAGAATTTCCATCTCGCGCATTATTCCCAACACTGTTGATGCAAAATGCTGTGTTCTCATACTGACTGACTGACTGACTTAGAGAGCAAATTTCAGATTTTTGTGCCTTTGCAACATGACGATGCCCGCCCCCACACTAGCCAAGAGACACCGCTGTGATTGATCAAACTGGATTCAGGGTGCTGCCACACCCACTATACTCTCCCGACTTGGCACCAAGTGATCACCCGTTCGGGAAAATTAACTAACCTCTGAACAGCTGTCAAGGCATCGGTACGCAGCACTACGAATGAATGGTTTCAGGAAGGTCTGGAGAGACTGACACATCGGTGGCAAAAGTGCATAAAGTTGCAAGGAGATTATGTTGAGAAGGTGGTCCCAACTGATGTGTAATGTAGTTCATTTGGGTAGAAAAAAATAAGGTGTAAAACAATATAGTATGCCCCTCGTATATTATTTTAGAAACCAGTACAAGTAGCATAATTTTATGTTTTACTCTTCCCTGCTATTATTATGTTATTATACCAAAACAGTGATATAGTTCAGCCATGTCAAAGTGTACCCACCTTATATGTATGGTTGTTGCAGGACAGCCTTGCTCGCCACGTACACGAAAACTTCCTCTATGCAGTTGATGCATGGTTTAGCAAGGGCAGTACACTTACATATGTTACTGCAAAATGAACATGGAATATAGCAAATGTAAGCACTGCAGTGTCCTAGTTATATTTCTCTTGTTAACACAATGGAGAAGAATAATTTCCATCTCGAGCGCATTATTCCCAACACTGCTGATGCAAAATGCTGTGTTCTCAGACTGACTGACTGAGTTTGAGAGCAAATTTCAGATTTTTGAGCTTATATACTGTATTTCTTTTTAATGCAGCCTTGCCTTTTAGTTGAAACCAAAAGTTGGCCTTATAATTTCCAATTAGAACAGCTCATGCATGAAAATGAACGATTGATTCCTCCAGTTTTTCTTAGTTGCATAATTTGTCTTCAAAGATGATATAAAAGTTTATAATAAAATTTAATTTAATTTTGAAATGTGGCAAAAATTGGCTTATAACCCCATTGGGATTAAAGAGAGCGTGTGATATTGGACAGTTTCGGACTTTGCCCTTATCTGTGACTTGTTAAAATATCTGCATGTTTCACTGACATTACTACTCCTGATATGATTACAACATTGTAGTACAATTCGAAGAATGCTCTCCTATATACAGTCGAACCTGGTTACAAGAAAGTTGAAGGGGAAATTATATAGAGGTTTTTGTTATACCCAGGTTGTCTTGTACCCAAGTTTATCCAAGCCACTTTCGTGTATGGAGGTTGTAAGTCAGTTACATACTGTGCATAGCTGAATATTGCAAGTAAAAATAAAGGTCTTTATAGTACATACAGTACATACACACAGTACTTACAGTATGTATACAGTACCGTATTACAGCGATTGGAAGCCACATGTTTTTGTTTTTCTGAAGACTTGTGGGAGACAAATAGTTCAACTTTATACAGTAAATCAAATGCTGCTGGGTCACGTTCATGGCATTCGAAGAAACGCTGTAGTGTTTCCAAAGCTTTCTTAGCGTTCAGGTTCAGGAAATTCGGCTGTACGTTTCGCTGTACCGCATCCGTCGATACATTTCGCTTCTATCCCATCTTTATCCTTCAAAAAATTGCTGCGATTTGATTCACATACACCAAATTCTTAGCGTGACCTCCCACTTTCAATTTTCTCAATCAATTTCAGTTTATCGCTTAAAGAAAACTGTTTCTGCTTAGTAGACATTGTTATGATACTGTAGCACGTTTACTCCTAACAGACTGAACTCGGACAATAGAAACAATGCAGTACAGTAAAATAGGTATGGATAATACAGTACAGTACGTAGTCTGATGCAGAGAGTAATCAGTGAAAACCTCTTATGTAGAGGTCATGAACCCACTTTCTTTCTTATACAGAGGTACAGAAGTTTTTTGTACAGAGATTTTCACCATAAAAATGATAGGACCAAGAAATTTCTTTCCAATACGAGGTTTTTCTTATACAGAGGTTCACTATAACCAGGTTCGACTGTAGATGTATTCATGTCAATGATAATAATATAGTAATACGATGTATAACTATAATTTCTGTTAAGTTCATACGCAGATCATATGTTCATAGTGTTACAATTAGTGATCATATGCATTGATTAATTTTAGTGAAAGATTTGTGTGGTTACTTGCAGTGGTACTGGTAAGAATCCAGCGGATAGCGAGCGAGATAAAACATTCACTTGTATGTTATCTCTTTGCAGCAGAGTGATTGCTTGAAGTACCGACATGTTACTCATTGTGACCAACAGGGCCGCCGGGAGGGGGCAAATGCATAGGGGCCCATTAGTGATGCACGTTAGTTTCAGTTTATTGTAGCTACTTTTGTATTGTGTAAAAAGTTGGCTATAACTTACAACCTGTACGAGGCTGTGCAGAATGAGGATGTCGATTTGTCTACAGCTCTGTAGAAGATATCTCAGGTTACCGAATTTTTAACTGTCAAGAGAAATGAGGCAGAAAAACACTTCAGAGGTATACATGACAGTGCGAAAGTATTGGCATAAACCATTCATTTGGTAAAAGAAGGTTTTCCATTCTGAAAATTACAACAACAAAATATGATGTAATGTACCTTATTCTACCTCAGAAGAGTATTAAATTCTATATATGACTCTGAGTTAGGAGTTATAACTGTTTAGGAATAATGTAATTTAGTGTTGAATCTGCTATCAAACTAATGTGGAGTTCTCAAATGCACCTTTATTTCATTGCATACTGGTAATTAAAGTGAAAACTTACAGAATTGCAAAATATTTCCCTATGCATGTTAACTGTGTTAAAAATCCCAAATTGTTTTGTGCACTTTGTAAAACATATTTCATGAAATAAATTCTAAAATATTTTCTATGAAATAAGATTTGTATGTTTTTTTTTAAATTATGACTGTGCATCAGATGCTTTTCTCAAAATGATAGTCTTTCCGGAATAGCTAGTAGTGGATAGTACGGTAATAAATAAAAGTATTTCAAGAGGAGCCCGAGAAAAAATTTAACATAGAGGCCGAAATTTGATGTTTTGCAGTCTGTCAACATGATTGTACCCATATGTGATGGGTTATTCCCTAATCCTGAAAAAAATTTACACGAGATTAATAAATACACTCAAGTAAATCTCATATAAATTTTTTCAGGATTAGGGATTAACCCATCACTTTTGGGTACAATCATGTTGACCGACTGAAAAACATCAAAATTCGATTACTTTGGCAAACTGATCAAGGTCCAATGTATCGTTTCTGGAAATGTGTCAGTGGAATGTTTCCACGCCCTGTGTTTGTATATCACTGAACTGTTTTTAAAAAGTAGTTATGATCAGACTTTCCCAGAAGAGCTGCTCACCCATACAGTTCAGTCAGAGTAGAGGCAATAGCCACAATGCACACCCAAACAGATGAGAGTAATCCATGTGGCAATGTGTTTATTTTGTCATGGTACTGACGTGTATGGTTCATATGATATAGCTGTCAGGCTTGCGCTATGTCACAACACTCGGCTTAGAAGATGCCAGCAGTTATCATTAATTTTCCTTAGGAATCTAGTTCCCCTACAAAACGAATACCATCATTAGAGAATGCAAATACATTTGCCATTGATAGCACAATGTTTGTTGATATCCGTAGTGATAGACGAATTCAAAGTTAAAAATATACGCCAATCAATACTTAAACAAATATATCTATTATACAGGCCACCAGGAAATGTTCTCCGCAGCGGCTACGTGCAGCTGTGAGAGGTAGCATCATCAGTTTAGTTGGCAGCACGGTGTCCTTGATAGGGTGAAGGCCACATATATGGGCTGTGGGCTGTAGAAATCGTCAATGTGTATAGTTAGATTATTGGAAGAGTGCAACAGTATGTTATGAATGGCTGTGGTGAGTACAAAGTTTACTGTTTGTTTTCTTACAAGCGACAGCCGGCTGCCAAAGTAACGGGTGACGCTCTCTCTCGCAGCAGAATGTAGGCACTGCGGAGAACATTCCCTGGCGCCCTGTACTGTATATTGTGCATGTTTCAACTTGACATTGAGGTTTTCAACTCAATCTATATCTATCCATATTGTTACGTGCAAAGCCCGTCCCAACGTTATTAAAAATGTATCTCCCCTACATCTACATGTGTGTTCCCGACCTTTAAAACGCCCGCCTAGATGGCTTGGTTGGGCTTATGAACTCGAGGTGGCAGCATCTATCGGCTCCTCTAGCCGGAGTTGTATCTTCGACTGCTAGAGTGTGTGAGTGGTGTCTTCTGATCTCGTCTAATCGAAACATATTTGAAGGATATTGTATTCTACGTCATTGAACAAAAGACTATATACACATCATGCCGCCAAAATAATTATATAATCTGCACATTGTTACTTGATGTGTCAATCTGTGATTGGACAATTACAATTAACATTAATTCACTGCGGCCTTTGACTTTGGAGTCTCCGCCATCTTGGCATCTTCACAGTCTGTCGTCAAGAAAGCAACAAGTGAGTTGGTCGTGAAAGGTGTCGCCGCTGCTGGGGGCTTGGCCCCTAGCCTCTACGAAATATAGATATATTCAAGAAAAAAGGAAATGCCTGTGCTCCTAGGCTATAATTTCATAACTTGCCTTGAAGATGACGTGTGATCTGTTTATTTTACTGGCTACAAGAAGAAAAGCCTCGTGGGTGATCGAAGCGGGATGTGTGTGCTAACGCAGCCATGTTGATGCAGTTCATATCTTTTACATTATTTAAAATGTGTTAAGTTTTTTTTTTGTTTCCTTGTGTCTCCATTGAGGAAGGATTTTAAGGTACGTTATTACTTAATATATATATATTGTTATGGGAGCTCCGTTATTGGCCATATATTAATGTTTTTATTCTATATTTTATTTCGTGTTCCAGGCCTAATATTTCTGTTTGTTAATGTTATCTGATATGTAAATATTTGGGTTTTTTTTGGTGCCTTCCGGAGACACGTACCTAGTTATCGTACCTGGTAAAATATTTTTTTTTATTTAAGTTATTTTCTTTTGGTAATCTTAGGGTTTGCTCTATTATTAATTTGATTTACGATCCGTTGCAGCCTAAATTGCCTCATGTCAATAGTGTTAAGACGTAATTCTTTCCTCCCTTTCTGTTCTCTCTGGTGTCGTTTAAATTTAAAAAGGTAATTGTTTGCCGTAATTCGACCGGACATGCGGTCATCTATTTGGTGGCCATGTTTGTTTTGGCGTGAGACTTAATAATTTTTGTTAATCTCGTTGTTTTTCCTTTGTGGTTTTTGTGAGTGTTCCTGAGTTTTCTTTCGTTATGAAAGTTTTGGTTTTGTGAATTAATTTTATTTTATTAAATTTTGTTTAACTTTTCGTTTTTCCTCGTGGCCTTGATGTCTTCATGTCGGGTCGGTATTGCGTACCTTAGTAAATTATCAAGCCCTTTCTCATTTGGTAATACCTGTATTCTGGTTTTCTATCTTTTGGGCTTTATTATTTTAATTTTAAATTAAATCTTTTCGTTTTTGCTTTGCAAGCAAGCATGTTAAGCCGTCTCTTGCCTACTTATGTAATTTAATTATGTTGGCCTTAAGCCAAGTGCATCACCAGAGAGAGGTTGTTGTGGCAACAGAGTTTCCTTTTTATGATTTTGTTAAATTATATTTTTCTTGCCCCTTTGTTTGCTGAGTAAATATTCTTTTAAATATTAAGCAACTGTTGTGGCATCATTTCGTCGGTGGCAGTTCTATGGGTAATCGGACTGTGTCTGTGGACGAGCCTGTGCGTTTCCCTCTTCTCCACCTTCCTTCGCCCTTTAGGTGTTCTTCTGTTGGGGCGTGTCATCTGGCGGTGATTTTGCAGTTGGCGATGCGGACCTCTGAAAAAAGGTAAGTTGGCCCATCCTCCATTCCATTCCAGGTGTCGCACATATAATAAAAATGAATTGCTAAATGTATTGCTAAGCGGAAAACTCGAGAACGGCTGGACCAATTGGGCTTTTTTTTCTTTCAAATATTAATTAGTCGGAAGAAGGTTTTTATGAAGAGAAAAATTGAAAAAATGCCCAGAAAATGTAAAAATCCCATTTTTCAGTGCAGTGTGGTGGCAGTGACACAGTTCGCCAACGGATACCACCACGGGCTGAGTCTTAAGTGTAGTGGCAGTATCATAGTTTACCACCAGACGCCGCCAACATGCAGAGACAATCCAAAGACTTTAGTTTTTACTAAGGCTAGCGGTGTGCATGATGGCAGTTTTTGTTTCACTTCTCAACCAACAAACAACTTTGATTGTTTTATTTTGTGTGCGTTTTCAAGAATAATGCCGCCTATAAGACGCGGGCGGAGAAATTTTGGTCGAAGAACTCAAAATGGTACAAACCTAGCTAATTTTCTGTCTAATCGGACTGCACAGCAACGTGACGAGCGAAATGAAACTGAAAAGATTCTAATATCACAAACCCGTGCAGGTAATAATCTTGCAAGTTTGAATTGAGCTGCTTTCAGTTACGATGTTTCAATTGACTACAGTGCCTACCAATGCGTTACTATTGGAACTATGAACTCGGTTTGCCACATTGTAAGGCATTTAAATACAAAAATGAAACTGCTGGATTGTGTTGCGCAAATGGCAAAGTGAAATTAGTGCCATTGGTTCCATCACCAGAGCCATTGTACTCATTGGTTTCAGGAACAGGAACGGATTCAATACATTTCTTCACAAATATCCAAAAATATAACAACTGCTTCCAAATGACTTCATTCAGGGCAACAAATGTAGTTCGGAACAATTTCATGCCAACTTTCAAGGTAATATATAAGAAACATACTTATCCCCCATATTGATTTGTTTATTTTATAGTTTTTGTGACAAGAAATAAAACTATCTTTTAAATTTACAGATACAAGGCCCAATACATCACCGAGCAGGTTCACTGTTGCCGGTGTCAGATGGTGACTACAAATTCCTGCAAATTTATATCGTGGGCAATTCAACACAAGAAATTGATCTGCGTTGTGCACATAACAGTTCAGTGAAGAGGTCAGTTGATTACATTGTTCAAAACTGCACTGGATCTCGTGCCTTCTGATCATCACAAAATTGTAATTAGAGCTGATAAAACTCCTGTGGGCCAACATGCAAGATGTTTCAATGCGCCAACAATTGGTGAAGATGCCATTATAGTTGGAGAAAATTTGGACGCCTTGATATTGTTTTACATCGCGGAATGATCAGTTACAGCGTGTGTATGAAACACACCGCATATATGATGCGCTACAATATCCCATCATATTTTGGCAATGTGAAGATGGTTATCACTTCTCAATCAAGGCGATAGATTTTACAGGTAATTAACAAGAAGTTCCATGAGGAACTAAAGAACCTACTTTTCTTAGAATTTAAGATTCATGCCAATGATTAATCTATATGGACCTATCTCGAATAATGACGAAATTAAGTTGGTAATACTAAAATTTTTAATTAGTTCGAAATACACCTGGCATAGCGAAGCCTAATAGAGCACTACAGTTGGCAGCCCTGGTGACTGAATATATTCTTAAATCCATCTCTTAAGGTACAGAATGCACATACAACATTTCGTTGAAGTCCAATGGATTGCATGGACTTTACATGCAGTTAGACATTGGATCTATTAGCATGCGTAAAACCATGTTGGCAACAATGTCTTGCATGTGTTGCTCACAAATAATCTGAAGTATTATGATCTATTGTTGTGCCAATTTTGGATGAAATCCATTTGTTAGTATAGAAGTTACATGTATTTAACAACTCATTGACATTGGAAATGGCAAATTCCTTCCAGACGATTTGACTGGCTGCATTAAATTTCTTGACAATTTTTGTCAGTTTACTGATTCAAAAGGTAGCTCAAAATTACAGAGATCATATTTGGTTGAGCGAACAAGCTATTCTGGCTGCCAAAAACATGGATATAAATGAATTGAAATTCAAAATGAAATTCCAGGTGATTTGAGGACATACAAATCAGTTGATTCTGCAACCAACCAAGATGATGTAGTCATCCATACACCTGAATTTTTGAACTCGCTGGATTTGACAGGATTGCCGCTTCACAATCTTCAATTAAAGGTTGGATCGGTGGTCATAATGTTGCGAAGTATACACCAACCACATCTTTGTAACGGCACCCGGCTAGCGGTGAAAAAATTAATGAACAACTTGATCGAAGCAACCATTCTAAAGGGAAAGTGCAAAGGAGAAGACTTTTTGATACCACGCGTACCAATGAATCCCACTGACATACCATATGAATTTAAAAGACTGCAGTTTCTAGTGTGGCTTGCTTTCGCTATGACCATAAATAAATCCCAGGGGCAGTCATTGAGTGTTTCCGGCATAAATCTTGAAAACCCATGTTTCTCGCATGGCCAATTGTATGTTGCCTGTTCACGTGTTGGAGAACCATCAATTTTGATTGCTTATGCAATCAAACAAAAAATGTTGTTTACCATGAAGCATTACAATGAAAACATCATTTAACATAAGAATGTTCTTTGGAACTGGTCAGTATTATTACATGTGCAATAAGTACCGTATTTAATTATGTGGCAGAAAATTATTAGCAACACCCAAGAATTGTGATCATGTGAGGAACACTCTTATGCCAGTGTAAACAGCAGTATTTTTGACGGAATTTTATCTTCGTAGTGTTGATTGGAATCAGTGTTTTCAATGATAATTATTTGCCCCAAAGAACGAAGATTACATTTTTGCACGTCATTATCTTCACGGCATCAACTTATCAAATTACTCGATTTGTAACGGGAGATAATTATGGCTCAGTGAGGGATTTGAAGACCTGCCAAACAGTTCCCATCTACGCAAGTCAGTCAGGGTTATTTCTGGGCAGTGATATTCTGATACTTTTCAAGCATTTCTTTAGTCACTATGAAGATATTAATATTGCAGCTACTGAAAACACATAGTTTCTTGGTAACTTTGGGTAGCAGTAGAAAATTAATTCATTTCATGTTAATGATGTACCAGTAATTTGCATTATTCTGTTTTGTTTTTTTTTGGTGCAGTACAGACTGAATTGGACTTCAATACATTGTCGTTTATTTTGACAGAACAACGTCTGTCGGGTCATCTAGTTCTGAATAAAATAAAATACTAGAGATGTACTTAAGTCTAATGTTTTTTTGATGTAATAAAAACAAAAGAAAGATGCATGATAAATTGTAATTAATAGTACAATATGCAACAAAGCCTATAATGGCAATAATTAAGACACAAGTATGTTTATAAAACGATAAGAGTGTCTTAATTACCATTATAGGCGAGTTGCATACGACTGTTGATGTTCGACGATAATTATAACTATTTTATGTTGGAACATAAATATTCATAAATATCTGTCGATATTTCGCCAGTTTTATATACTGAACAGAGCGCATGGGACGCAGAGAATACCATGGCCTCCTCGAATACTCCACTATGACACGAGCCACAGGAGGCCGTGGAAGTCAGTGCAGGTGCGATGCTATCCTTACCTAATTGGTCAAACAACTGTTTCTTGAGCTCTGATTGGTGGGAGAAACTGTATCATAATGAAAACTTGTACTATAATGAGCCTCATTATAGTACAGTTTTCTGACATATAATATTTACATTTCGCCATGGTCGAACATAAACGAATGAAGTAATTTTTAATTTAAACATGTACAATATATAATAGATATATTTGTTTAAGTATTGATTGGCATACATTTTAAACTTTGAAATCATTAGAGGATTAATGTGACATAGTAGGACCGGGAATCGAGCCTGAAACCTAAGGTTAATACTTCGATATTTGCAACTAGGTCAGTGGAGCAGACGAGATACAATAGTCTTTCATTAACCGTGGTATTGATAATTGGAATTCGTTACCTGCCTCAGTCTTAGAGCCTTTCCCCAAACATATTGATGTGTTTAAGAGAAGATTGAAATTTTGTGTAAATACTACAATGTAATTACTATAGTTCCTAAATTGCGAATTGTGTATATGATGTATATGTATATTGATGTTATTGTTGGTAATTTTCTGTATTTGTACAATTTGCCACTGCGAATGACCCCTATTTGCAAATATGATATATAATAATAATAATAAAGCACAACGAGTTAATAAAAATAATTGGTTATTCATCGTCTGATGGTACGTTATGTATCCTGCTGGTAAGCTCTCTGAGCAATTCATGGAACTTCAGTAGAATAGAGCACAGGCTAGATGGCTAGTCTGCTTGCATGTTAAAATGATGGAGGGATGTAGAATGTTTGTGACACTGATTACCACTCTGCCCAAGGCCCCAAATGAAATTTCAATTATCTTCTTCATTGATTTCTTTCCTATTCATTTACTTTTATGCAAGTACTTTATACAAATGGGACGTGTGCTAATGTTTAAGATACCGTACACTTTTCCAATGAAAATACCCTTATACGGGAACACCAGCATCTGTGTCTCACCAATTAGATTTAGACCGCTGTTCATAGACTGACCCTAACGCTTGCTAACATTCACTTAACTAGGGGACCATTAACAAGGGGAGGAGGATCTAGGATTGGGTAAGGGGGGGAGAGGGCTAATACCTTGTAATTTTTGGGGGGTGAAATGGAATACCCCCCCAGCAGAAGGTGGTGGGGGTTTGGGGGTTCTCCCCCGGATTTTTTTTTTAAATCTAGGTTTTAAATGGTGGGTTTTTAGGCTCTCTGGGACACTCTCCGATATATAAAAATAATCAGGTACCAGGGTGATGCAAATAAAGGTTTTATGAAAAAAACCTTTGTTTATTACAAAAATACAAACTAAATCTTAGACAGTAGCTACACCATGTTTCTTTAATCTTCTTCACTCCAGTTGGCCATTGCCTTTCTTCTTTGCTTTTTAATTGAAAAACTGATGATAATTTCATCCATGTTGATTTTTCTGTCCTTGCGGATGTTTGCTAAAGCCAATCCATTTAGCCTAGGCTCTTGCCATTGTGGTTCTTAAGTAGGATTTAAGCCTCCTTAGGGTCGAGAAGCTTCGTTCTGCAGTACTTGTTGTAACTGGTACTGTCCCAAATATTTGCAGTAACACTGAAATATTAGGATAGAACATCTTGTCACATTCTTTTAAAGCCTCTGTAGCTGTCTGAGGCATCTTTGTCTCATTATTCCATTTTGTGTTCCATTCTCAGCTTTAAGCTGGAGCAAAGAACCTGATAAAAACTTCATACTTCTCAGCAGCTTTTAGAATCTCACTCTGGCTGTACATTGATTTCATTGCAGGTATCACACCTTCAAGTGGTATAATTCCATCAAAATCACCATTAAATCTTGATTCAAGTTCTGATATGAAGTGGTCTACGAGAGGCAAAAAGGTTACTCGCCTATGATATTCCTCAGGATTACTGGCAGGAATATTGGCCCTTGCTGTTAGTTTACTACAAGTTCTTGGAATAACTATCTCACATCCAATATCTTCCGCAATTTTTGTAGAATCTTCAAAAATGCTCCCAAATTCTAGTTCAGCTTCTCTTCTGAGGTTCCGAAAAACTTCCAGAACGTCTCTAATGTTTCTCATTGATGATGATGATGACAAGTCTTGGTTAGGGGACTGCAAACTTTCACTAAGGTTATGCGTTATTGTTAGGCAGTAAGCTGATGCTTCAAGTGCTACAATAAAATCCCCCTTCTTCATTGCAGCACTGTACATACATGCCTTTGTTGAAGCATCAGAGTCATATTCAGCACTAGTTGCCATGTCATCTAAAAGTGTCACGGTAGGCAGGTACAACTCTTTAAAGGTTAGGAGGATATCATGTTTTTCCACCCATCTTGTAGGGCCCATAGCCTTCATTTTTTTTTTTTTTCTCTGACAGGTTACAGTTTGAGATCATAATCTTAAGAGCATTTGCTCTGTTGGCCGACGCTGACAAAAAAAAACACAAACTGTGGCAACAGTACCCATGATATTTCTGACATGAGGTAGCTCACACGTTTTTGATATGCATAAATTTAGCGAATGGCTAAAGCAATGCGTATACATCGCCAATGGTTGTTCAGCTAATATGAGGGCTTGAACACTTTTGAACATTCCGGACATATTTGAACCCCCATCATAGCCTTGTCCGCAGAGAAATTCAAATGTTAAACCAAGGCTTTTCATCTCATTTTAAATTGTTTGCTTGATTGAACTTCCCATTGCTGATTTAAGTTCTGAGAAACCAACAAATTCCTCTTTTGTATGATACGTCTTGGTATTAACATACCTAATAGAAAATGACATGAGCTCTTTTGTACTTTCATCAGTTGTCTCGTCACATAAGATTGCAAAAAATTTAGCGTTTTTGACATCGAAGGCTATTTTTGCCCTTATGTTATCTCATTTTGTATAGTTTTACTAATCATAGTATTATTACGTCGGCAAGTGCTCAAGTGATGTATTAAATCCTCAACACCAGCATCAATTTTGAATGCTAAAAGACCGTTAAAAACTCCATGTTTCCCAGATTCAACATCTTCTACTGTCAATTCTCTAAAACCGTCATCACGATGACCCCTAAGCGGAATGTTGTTTCTTGCACAAAATATAACGGATTTCATTATGGGCCTAAGTCGTTTTCGGTTGCTTTCAATTATTGATGACTTTTTTGTATCAAGGACCAAAGCAATGAACTTTCTATCCACGGACTCCATGGTTTTTTTGAACTTCACAGCTTTCTCCACATCAAATTTCTTCAGTGGCCTTTTTAAATTTTGAGAGTGGCTCTTTCACCAGCGTCCTCAAAGCCTGGCTCCCACTCCCAGCTCCAATTGGTGCAAACAAAACACACATCTTACAAAAACCTCCATTTAACTTTTTGCTGTACGGTAGCCAGTTATACTGATTTAGCCATTCTCTGTTTAATTTCCTTTGTTGATTGCCTTCTTTTTGCAGTGGAAATTTAAACTCATTTGAAGGCGTCCACGTATCATTAAGGAAAATTAATTTCTTTTCATCATTTAAAGTATTTGTAACTGCTAGCCCAATGTCATTTTGTGGGTACACTTAGAAACTTCTGAATCAGGAACAGCCTGAAAAAAAAGAAAGAAAAAAAACTAAATTAGTAAAGTAAAGGTTAGGTAAGGTAAGGTAAGTTTTATATTACTAACAGAGGTTTGAGCTACTACTGTATAACCTCTGATGACAAACCTAGACATTGGAAGAAAGCTTGAAATCTGCTGTTTACGGCAATATCTATTTCGACCAGGTTCCGATCCTATTATAATGAACAAGAAGTGATTCCGAAACTCTCGGGGACCGGTAGTGAGCGTCGATTAGTCGACGGATAATACTCAGAGGGTAAATTAATCATTTGCTCCCCAATAGAGAATATGCTAACAAATTATTTTTTACACCAAAAAAATCATTCTGCTTCACACAACTTGTTCACTAAACTAATACTATTATTTTAGGTGGTAGTACTTAGGCCTATAAACCCTACTTTCTATAGCCTAAAGTGGCTAAAAGACGGGTTTTGTATATCAAAGTATATTATTCCCACAACCCATCGAAAAAAATTAACGGTTCCTCTTAATCCGATGAATATACAGAAATAGCTAACTTTTGAACTTTGAGGCCGATAGGCCTATTTTTTTGTTATAGACCCTAAACGTTCAAGTCAGATCAGTAGGCCTAAATAAAACACTCGAACCACAGAAAAACATCAAATATTAATCACGTGATCATAAATTTTTAATATTCAACGAATAAGTACAAATAATAAATGTAGTTTAGTTTAAACTATTACTTCAACAATTAGTAATGGATTTACAGATTTAAAATATTCTGACGTTGATGTGTATTATGTCATTGTAGAACTTAACTTAAATTCGTTAAAAAATCCTCACTACAGTTGTACCGTAGTAGTAATCATTAAATAAGACCGTAATGGATGGTCAACCACATTTGTTTTGTATTTTTACAGATACTGTTTAGTTTTAATACTTACCGGTTGTATCGAAGAAGAACAAGGTAAGTCTACATCTATGGGCGTAGGCGTCCGTGTCTCACTTGCAGGTGTTTCTGTTTCGCCATCTTTCTTTACTTTTGTGAAAAACGAAACCAATGTTTTATCGCCTGATCGTTTCGTTGTTCTTCATGAAATAATGTTCATATCATTCTAGTATTTGACTTCCACATAAAACACTCACTAACACAATTATCCATCAGTTGGGATAATTGGTAACGGTACCATAACCAAAATAGTTATTAGCCACTAACGTGAACATCAACTTCAGCTTACTCCTGTGAAGCCGAAGCAACAAGCGGGGCCAAGACGCCAAGAAGAGGAAGAAGGAATGCGCATTAAAAAACTGCGCAGCAAACTCTCATGACTGCCAATAGGCAACACAAAATAACGGCATGGTTCGCGGTCTACTACGGATGCTCACGACGATAGCAGTCATGGAGGAAAGAAAGGAAGGAGATTCCTTCGCTGCGCTGCCTAGCGCAAGCTGTTGAAGCCAAACGGCTCGCCCACTTGGGTTGCAAGAAAATGGCTGTCCCTATGCTTAAAGCCGTAAACCACTCCAACTAGTAATGGATTTTAGTGACATAAAACTGCAATGACAAGTCAAGATTTTTTCTTGGATAGGCAGAATACACTTTGTACATCACGGTACTTGCCACAAATAAGCTGCGTTATCGTTTTAAAAGCCAATTTAAATATAAATCTGAGAGCACCTCTGTAAGGCTAGTTTTGTAAGAAAGACGCGGCAAAACGTAATAATACGCTGAAACACTGATTAAATTGAATACAGGTGTCTGAAGATGCGAGTTTTACCAAAGAAGGAACATCTTGGGAATGAATGATGCCGAACTAATTACGGTAGGCTATTTACACCAAATTGAGTTTTAAGTTCTTATTGGTGTTGAGGCATTTATCAGTTTTTAGGCCTAATTTCGAGCACAGCCACTTTCACTCATTGGTCGTACACATTTTGATATTCAAGAATACGAAGTTCAAAATTAATAAACAGAACAATTAAAAAAGGACGCATATTTGCACAAAAATACGGTATAGCCTATACGTTTCGGTACCGTACGGTATTTTCTTTATGGGGGGTAGAAACTTGACGATTAGCCTCGAATTGATTAATTACGTAGGCCTACCGTAATTATTGACCGACAGCCGTTTGATAATTTGGGATTTCCAGAGGAACGATTTTTATTTTTTTGGTATATAGGGTAGGCCTACACATGCTGAGATTAGAATTGAAGAGGTTTTTTTAATAACTTATCACTACTGTTATTACGTTTCCAATGTTGCGTAACCGGAGCGCGATAAAAAAAACCAGGGCCAAAATAAGGTTTAGCCATGCACAATGTCCCATGCAAGTCACAGAACACCGAATACGAGTTAAGGTTACGCCCACTTTGGTTGCAGCGCTTGGCTTCACTCATACGAGCTCAGGGCATCTCCTCTTATTCTTTCCTCCATGAGAGCAGTTCAAAACCAAACCGAGTGTGTTACAGTGGTGTTATAATAAGGAATGAGTGCCTTCTGTTCGAGATGTAATTATATCAGCAAATTTAAAAATATTAACAATAGTAATTCAGTTGAATCCGGTTTGTTCATCATACTTTAAATAGTTTGGTAAACCTAGATCCGCCACTGCCACTAACGCTCCTGTAACATATGTCGACAAAAACCATTTCATAGTCCTTATTTACGGGACGCCTAGTTTGGACGTTTTAAGCTTTTGTTTTCCGAGAAAAGGTTAAGTTAAGTTAGTAGTACTCATGCATGCGTGCCGAATAAGTTTAAAAAAACAAAGGAATGTTTATATTTTCTTTGAAACACATGGCTCAAAGTTAGCTGTTAGCCACAATTGGTGTATTGGCCGTAATTTCCTAAACTAAAAAGAGAACCCCCCCCCCCCCCCCCCCCCCCCGAAGAGAAAAATTATAGGAAGGCGGGAATGTTACCTCCGAAAGTTCCAGGATGAAATCTCTTAAATAGAAAAGTCAGTATAAAAGTAAGGTCGCAGATTCATCCAATTCAAAATCTTATTATTACCGGTACTTTGATAGACGTTGTTGACGATGTAGCAACCTGCCAATGATAAATATTTGAACCTTCTTTGTAACCAAGGAAAGTACAGTTTACTGTAGTTCATACAAGGTAGTGAAACCTATATTTATCCATCCTTATAAAACATATTTATAGACTTTTTGCGGGGTGATATGACGTGGCAGGGGGGAAGCGGAGTGCCTGTCGACAGCCCACCATGTTATCTGGAATTCCTGTCTAGTCCAATACTGCTAACATAGGGCCGTTGCCTAAGCCAGTGTGTTGTTGCGAGTGAGTGAGTAATCAAACCGTTGTTTCTCTAACATTCTTGTGTGTACGGTGGTGGACGACAACCACTATAAGAAGCTTCGTACGAATGTATGAAACTCCACCTCAAGCCTGCAATACACACTCTAGTAGGCTACACGGGACTGATGACCAAGATGTCCCAAGCCCTTAAAAGAAGTAACAACTCTTAGCAACGGTCTTCACTACAACCTCGCGGAGTAGCCGTGCGCGTGAAATCGCTCACCTCGAGCGTGATGGGGAGCTGCAGCAAGTTCTAATCCCGGTGCTGAAATGGGTATCCTTTATGTGGTTTCCCTCACTCCCTCCAGGCAGATGCCGGGTTAGTACCTTAATTGAGGCGTTTCGTAAGAGAAGGTTGAGCCCGCCACATGTGCCTTCTCTTACGGAACGCTTCAATTCAAGTCCCGGGGCACCTAACCCATCCTTAACCGTAATTATTAAAGTTACACACTCCCCTACAGTCATAATAGAAATAGCCTACAGGTTATCAGACAGTCAAAAGCACACACAAATACACGGAGGTGATGACCAAAATATCCCAAGCCCCTAAAAGGAAGTAACACAACAGCTCCACGACTGATGATATCACCTGTTGGTGGCCACGAATGTGCCGGTCTGATATTGGTTTGCACGATCAAATCCAACATTAACAGCTTGGTTTAGATCGTAGGCTTTCGCGGCCGGTGTCTAGTTTATTATCTAGGCTTACGGGATGGAGCCTAGATTATAAATAAACATTGGGATATTGATAATTAAATATTAAAAGCTTATTGGTTTTAAATGTAAAAGTAGGGTAACGTGCTTATTAACTGACCGACCAATGCACTTGGTTCTGTTAGTATTCACGGACTGGGAATCCCCGCACCTCTCCTCACTATCCGCGATCCACATTTCTCTCAAGTACACAGAACTTCGACTCGGCAGTATGGGTGTTGGCGAATTGAGCCAGCTAATCATCCGATTGGATCTTTCTTATCTTGTCATTCCATCCCACAGTCCTTTTTCGCCAGTTGCCCCAGGCCAAGTTCTGGTTCTTCCGCTGAAATTATCCTCCCTCCCGTCCCCCACCACTACCACTGTGAAAACTCAAAATCTAAGGTAACTTATTTGTTCTTGCAGAATGACCCGCTGGCTCTGGGATTTTCTGTAAACACTCTGCCATGCAGGGCTGTACAAATTGCACAATTCACTGAAACAAACATTAGCCTATGCCTTAATTCTTTTAAAAGGCCACATCAGTTAAAAGTTACCTTAAACCCGTTACATTATTATTACTATTATTACTATTTTAATAATTATTGTCCCCCGTGGTGTATGGATAGCACGCTTTTCTCTTACCGAGGAGGCTCTGGATTAGATTCCAGCCAGAAACTCAAGATCTATGTAATGTTATTGGTTTTACGTCCCTTTTAACTACTATGGCCGGGGTGCCGGAATTTTGTCCCAAATATCTTTAACGTGCCAGTAAACCTACTGACACGGCTCCATCGCAATTACGCACCCACAAATGCCAAGTGACTGTGCCAGGATT
Organism: Meconema thalassinum; assembly: GCA_946902985.2. Taxonomy (NCBI): domain Eukaryota; kingdom Metazoa; phylum Arthropoda; class Insecta; order Orthoptera; family Tettigoniidae; genus Meconema; species Meconema thalassinum. The sequence goes on from OX336389.2 coordinate 891,226,513, forward strand.
CAATCCTGCAGCCTTGGGCTCAGTAGGCAAGAACGATACCGCTGAGCAACGCAGCCAGGCATACTTAACATCTGATTTGAGGGCTGGAAACAATTGTCGTTTATTCATTTTGAAGGCTTGGCGATCATGTAGTGCTGTGTACTTTGGTGTGTGTGGAATCTGTCTGTTAATCTGTGTTATTGTAACTGATGTAGCGTACTATTGTGTACTTGTAATTTGGCTAGGATATGGTTATAAGGGCGCCATGACCTTAATTTAGGTACAATCTAGGCATCTGCCTGGAATACAAATGAGAAACCATGAAAAACCACTTCCAGCATGGCTGAGGTAGGAATCAAACCCGCCTATTCTCAATTCTGCATCAGGAGAAGGAAAGCCTCGTAAGGACAATTAAGTACCTGCTTGATATGAGAAGTAGTGGTCCATGATCTAAAATCAAAGTGATGTGGCTAAGGATGTCGTCGCGCAGGTTATTCGTCCCCCACAATTTGTAGGCTATGAACTGGGTTGCAGTCGGCTTGATGTTTGGGTGCTCCCAACCTCGGGTTTGTTAGACCATTATTGTTGATTCATTGAGGGGCTTTGCGACATCGTCGTCATGTAACCCCGTGTACTTGGTTGTGTGTGTGGAATTTGTCTGATAACTTGTCTTATTGTGATGGCTGTATTATTACGTGTAGTTGTAGGCCCTAATTAAGATGAGGATTGGGAAGGAGGCAGCCGTGGCCTTCAGTCAGGACTCAATCCGGCATTTGCCTGGAGTAGAAGTGGGAAACCACGGAAAACTACTTCCAGGATGGAGGAGGTGGGACGAACCCTCCTCCTCCTCTCAGTTTTACCTCACGAGGCTGAGTGTACCCCGTTCTAGCCCTCAAATCAGAATTAAATTTCTTGGCAGAGCCGGTAATCGAACCCTGGCCTCCGTGGTGATAGCCACTACGTAACGAGGCGGACATATAATGCTCAATGAAATGTCATCTAAAAAAACTACTAAAATGAATGAAAATGACTTTTAAAAAACTATTCCATCAAACTGAAATATGGCGACAGTTTTACAGAGGATTCATAGAAGGAATCCTGTTTTATTCACTACACAATTACCTACTCTCATTAAAATATACTTGAATTTAACAAGGAAATGGCAGTTAAAATGTTATTCTTAATCTTAGTGTTTTTTACCATATTAATTAAAAGCTCAATAAAACTAACTTCCCGGACAGACAATAAAGAAAAGAAACTACTAACTTTCATTAAAATATACTTGAACTTAACAAGGAAATGGCAATTAAAATGTCATTCGAATTAATGAACTAAAGAAGGAAGCAGCAGTGGCCTATTGGAAGGGACAGTTCCTGGATTTGTATAGAGTTGAAAATAGAAAAAACGGAGAACCATTTCAGGCTGGCTGCATGGTCGAAATATAATTGCTAAATAATATTGTGACCCTTGGTTAGTATATAAATATAATTTACACCAATTAAAAATTCAGTTCACCGGGCTGATTGCCAAGCTACCCCAGCCCTTAAAATGAATCTCCAACTATTAATTATGGTACTGGTATTAAGTATGTTTTAATTTCATCTAATAGGTTAGGGTATTCAATGAATATTGTTCACTTGGTTTATTAAAATTTAATTTTGTTCATTTATTAGTGTATGCAAAGAAGATCGGGTAAAATGTTAGAGCTTGCACTTACAGTAGGTTATATTAACGCTGTCAGTTTATCGAACACAATCTCATAGCCTAGATGTCCATATTTGTGAAACTATTGAGGACATATCGTATTCTTTGTATAAAGCTCCTCCACAGGCAGTAGTCACCATATCCAGAAAGCTAGGTCATACATATGTGAATTTATAGTAATTGACACCCCTGGGACCGTCAAACTGAGAGTCACCACCCCTCCAACAGTTTAATGACAAAATGTTGGAACGTGTGTACAGTATGGTATGTGTTGGCGAAGGTAGGGGAGGTTGCTAATGAGCTATCGCTGGCCGAATTGGACTATGAATTATCAAAGGGGCAGATCATGGTGGCCAGAAAAGTCTGTCCGATTTTATCAGTGTAATTAACTGACCGAATTGGACTGCGCCCGTAGCTTAGGAGACCGTTAAACTCGTGATTATAAGTGATGGGACCTACTTTTTACGTGGAATCTACGGGACAATTCACTTTCAAAATCCTACATGCAGTAACCGGAAATCGAACTGGTCTGCTTTGGTGGGAGGCAAGCAACTTGACTGCTGCACCATCACGCTCCTAAATTTTAAATGATTAATTGTAATAATGGAATATACAGTAGTAGAATTACAACTGGTAACGGCATGGTGATAATGTTACATGGTCACCTAATAGGCCTGGTGCATGTCAATCGAGTTAACGAACTGGGCGTCGTTATGAGGATGAAATGAAAGAGGAAGACGTAACCAACACCTAGGCAGAGGGTCAAGGAATTTGGACCACTAGAGATTAAAATCCGCACGACCCAGCCAGAAATCGAACCCGGGACCCCTCGGTCCAAAGCCTAGCATTGCATTCTGATCACTTAGATCGAACATAATTCGCTCTTGTTAGGACAAAAGGGTATATGTCAAAAAATACCAATGTAATTGTCATAACTTTGTTTGTCGATTCTGAACAAATAACCCCTGGCACTACAGCCCACGAAGGGCCTAGACCTACCAAGCGACCGCTGCCCAACCATTCGGCCTGCAGTTTTTGGGGTGACGCGTGGTCAGCGCATTGGGTGCCCTCGGCCGTTAATCTTGGTTTTCATGACCGGGGCGCTGCCTCACTGTCAGACAGCCACTCAATATTGTCCTCACGAGGCCGAGTACACCCCATTCCAGACATCACGTCAGTTTCTAAAATCCCCGATGGAGCCGGGAATCGAACCCGGGGCCTCCGGGTGAAAGGCAGGCACGACTTAAAGCCTTTCGAGCTGACAAGGTTATGACAATTCCCTACCAAACAATAGCATGATCTCAGTTTTTGGTTTCTTTGTCTTTTGCCCTAACAAGAGCGAATTATACTGTAATAATGATAATAATATAGCACAGAATCTTCAAAACTTACTATTTGTGACTGAACCAACAAACAAATGACGAGTTTCCAGATTATAATAACTTTGCCAACCAATTACTAGTTATGAGTTCACAAGACTGTTCGCTCTTTGTCATCTGTCTACCTAGCTTATAATTTAGTGTGAACTTACCATTAACATCGATGTACGTAGCCTATATACACACATCAAAAAAAGTTTTGCATCACCTCGGTTCCAAGAGTTCCGGAACCTTTAAATACAAAGGGAATAGAGATCAACACAAACAACATTTCAGCTCGTTTTATTGCTCATGAGACCCACACATTGCATGTTGTACCATCATACAGCTAGACTTTCAGCATTTGTGGTACAGATTGCAGTACACACCACTACCTCTAATACCCAGTAGCACGTCCTCTTGCATTGATGCATGCCTGTATTCGTCGTGGCATACTATCCACAAGTTCATCAAGACACTGTTGGTCCAAATTGTCCCACTCCTCAACGACAATTCGGCGTAAATCTCTCAGAGTGGTTGGTGGGTCAAGTCGTCCATAAACAGCCCTTTTCAACATATCCCAGGCATGTTCGATAGGGTTCATGTCTGGCGAACATGCTGGCCACTGTAGTCGAGCGATGTCGTTATCTTGAAGGAACGCATTCACAAGATGTGCACGATGAGGTCGAGAATTGTCGTCCATGAAGACAAATGCCTCTCCAATATTCTGCCGATATGGGTGCACTATGGGTCGGAGGATGTCATTCAGGTATCGTAAAGCCGTTTCGGAGCCTTCCATGACCACCAGTGGCGTACGTCGGCCCCACATAATGCCACCCCAAAACATCAGGGAACCACCACCTTGCTGCACTCGCTGGACAGTGTGTCTAAGACGTTCAGCCTGACCAGGGTGCCTCCAAACACGTCTCCGACGATTGTCTGGTTGAAGGCATATGCGACACTCATCGGTGAAGAGAACGTGATGCCAATTCTGTGGGGTCCATTCAGCATGTTGTTGGGCCCATCTGTACCGCGCTGCATGGTGTCGGGGTTGCAAAGCTGGACCTCGCCATGGACGTCGGGAGTGAAGTTGCGCATCATGCAGCCTATTGCGCACAGTTTGAGTTGAAACACGACGTCCTGTGGCTGAACGAAACGCATTATTCAACATGGTGGCATTGCTGTCAGGGTTCCTCCGAGCGGCAATCCGTAAGTAGCGGTCATCCACTACAGTAGTAGCCCTTGGGCGGCCTGAGCGAGGCCTGTCATCGACAGTTCCTGTATCTCTGTACCTCCTCCATGTCCGAACAACATCGCTTTGGTTCACTCTGAGACGCCTGGAAACTTCCCTTGTTGAGAGCCCTTCTTGACACAAAGTAACAATGCGGACGCGATCGAACTGCGGTATTGACCTTCTAGGCATGGTAGAACTACAGACAACATGAGCAGCGTACCTTCGTCCTGGTGGAATGACTGGAACTGATCGGCTGTCGTACCCCCTCCGTCTAATAGGCCCTGCTCATGCATGGTTGTTTACATCTTTGAGCAGTTTTAGTGACATCTATGAACAGTCAAAGGGACTGTATCTTTGATACAATATACACAGTCAACGTCTATATGCCGGAGATCTGGGAACCGAGGTGATGCAAAACTTTTTTTGATGTGTGTACAATACCTGTACACAACGTGGATTAGAACAGCCAGATAATGTGTAATTTCTTGTTGTGGGAAATGTTGTGCAATCGGAAGGGTACTTAAATACAAGATACGGTACCCGTGGAGGCCTACGTAGATTTACAGGGACATTATAAAACACGATGCTCAGTAAAGAACATGTAGCCTACTTTCTCTTAAATGTATGGGTATATATATAAGTAACACTGCCCTTATCAAGGACTATTACGGTATTGAATGTTCGTGTGATGCACGCTACCGGTATATAAGACTCCCATATACTAAGTTTTATTGTGATTCCGCATTTGGATTCAAAGGAATTGATTGCAACATAAGTAATTCCATCTACAGTTAATCTTGCGCCTTCTGCAGAGCAAACCTTTAAGCGAGGCTACATATTTGCTGCATTCCATAATAATTGTAACTGTACCGGTAATAAATAGTGGATTGCCGATATTGTCTTACACATTTAATATGGCGTCTGCATGCTATATGCATTGTGATAGTCTTTTACTACTTTACCGTACTAATGCAAGCGAGGTAGGCCTATCTTATCTGTTTCTCACCTTCTACAAAGTTTCATTTTAATTGCGCAATTGGATTCAGAGTTATTGATTTACTAGACTACTATACTAATGCTACCAACTCTTCTTATGTAATACACCTCTCATACCCAGTGTCGTCTTAATTGTGCAATTGCAGGGGATTGAAGTGATAGAAGCCATTGTTCAATGTTGCCTAATTCTATTAAAGAAAGCTTTCCAGTCGGTCAACACAAATTGTGCCCAATTACATTAGGCGGGAAACAAGTATTAATATACACTAACCTGAAAAAAAACCACGTTATTATTACGAACTAACACGCTTTTATGTACACAATGGGGTACCTACTTACTTGTTAGTTAGTTTGTAATAATAATAATTTGTTTTTAAATTTAATTACAGGGGCTGTCTCATAAGTACCGTAATGTCGTTTTTTAAGGAAAATTTTATTTGGAAAGTTTCCTGACTAAAATTAAACTATTCTTCAAAGTAGAGACCATCAGATTCTATGGTCTTGTGCCATCTTTCAGCGAGGTTTCTTATCCCGCGACGGTACCAGTATCTGGGTTTTGATGCGAAGAATTCAGCGAAACCCACCTCCGCAGCCTCAATGTTTTCTTAATTTCTTCCAAGCAAGAAAAGGGCCATGGCTCGAAAAAGATGGTAGTCTGAAGGCGCAAGATCAGTGGGGTATGCTGGATGTGGTAGCAGTTTGACTCCTCCCAATTCCTGAGTTTTTGCTATGGTGGTTCGTGCAAGATAACTCTATTTTGTTTAACCAATAAGTAATATCTTCGTCTCAAAATTTCATGAACTCATTCTAACTTAGTTGTTGAGAAAGTGTGTTCGAACCAAATTCGTGAGCATAGCCATCTAATTTACCATTCAACGATGAAAATTTCGGCATGATTAATAAGTCAGCCTGAACACTCGAGTTGCTTCAAGTTCAACAGCAGACTAACAGCTTCTTTTATGTTTAACCTGTTAGAAATTAGCGATTTTCTTCCTTTCTCTGCATTATCTTATCGCAGCAGCAAACGGGGTGTGAGGAAGGTGTGAGACGTACTTCCCTCATCAACTCTCTTTCCTGGTATTCATAATGCCCGTGCATTCCTTTCACTAATGAAGATTCTGCTATTTAAATAACTTAAATGAATGCGTTTAGGAAATAATAATTTCGAGTGCTTGAAAACAAATAAACGATATACACGGAATAAGATTCTAAATATATATTTTTGTGACACCAATATGTAATTTCATTTGTGTAACCTTTATCTTCGATATATGGAAATTCATGATGTGCTTTTTAAAGTGTGTAAATCGCAGAAAAAATGCATAACCATTAAAAATTGGTAAAAGCAAGGCTTTAAAACTTAAAATAGGCAATGGAACCCGAAATAGCCAACATAAAAACTGGCTCTACTTAGGGACGGATTTACGTATCTGCCGCCCCTAGGCACATTCTGACAGCCCCCCCCCCCCCCCCCCCCCCCAACGTTGGTCACCCAGGGGTGGGGTGGCACCTGAGAGTGATCCTTATCTCACGCACGCACACAAATGCAGCCGACAGGCTAATGAATCATCTAACTCATCGGCCGGTTGGCTGTATTTGTGTCCGAGAAAGGGTAAGCCCCGCTGGACGGCTGAGTATAGGATACATCTTGCATGTCATTTTAATTTTAGATATTATTGATTGTATATAAAGCAGACTTATTGTAAAAAAAACGTAATCTAAATTGTGGGGTTGATGTTGATCAAAACTAAAAGTTATCGATCTAAAATTGATTTAATTACATAAGAATTAAGAATATTCTTACAAACTGGCATATTTCCAATAGGCTAAATTTACTCAATAGAGAAGTTTCCTTTGCACTTTCATAAAGTTTTAAAGTGATTGTTAAGTCTTTCTAAAAACGAGGGAAAACAGTATCAGCTACAATAAATGATACATCAAGTCTATTAAAGATTTGACAATTTTTTAAAACATAATTCAATGTTCATAATTAAGAACAAAATTAGATGTTAAAAACTAGCAAATCAATAAACATATCTTATGCATCAATATTCAATACAGTACCGGTACATCTGCAACAGCGGTGTTTTTTCATTACATAGATTTTGTCCTGGATTTCATAATTGAGAACTCCTCTATTAGATCTTAAACTTTCATCTTGTCACTGTTCAAAAGTTCAGCCTCGATGTGTAGAATAGCCAACGAGTTTAATTTGTCTTCATTCATCCTTGATCTAAGACAAGACTTTATTCTTTTTAAGACAGAAAATGAACGTTCCGCTGAGCAGTCGGAAACAGCTGTGCACAAATAAATACGAAGAGCTATATCATTGTTGAGGATTGTTGATTGGAGTTGTTCTTTTGTAATATATTTCATCATGACGTGTGGGTTGTTTCTAATTCCGCTACTCTTCAACAGACATGAAAAATGTACACATTCATTTGAAAATGACTTTTCTAGATCATTGGCATACAATGACTGAAGTTTGTTTGCACGCCCTATTATTGTTTCAGTTGAGGAGGAGGACAGATCGTTAAAAACTGAAAACTTGTCTGCTATTTCACCATATGCGTTTTTCCGCTTCTGCAACTCAGATTTTAGTTGGTCGAGAACTACATAAAATGTCTCAACTCTAAATGTGTCACTTCCTTCAGGAACTACTTCAGTTTCTTTGTTTTCGTCAGCCTGGATTTTTTTTTGACGCAGGGTGTCGAGCGATACGGGAAATACGGGAATTATACGGGAATTTTAGTGACCCGGGAAAAATACGGGAATTATACGGGAAATTCGCACTTGATACGGGAAATCTTGAAAAGTCTCATAATGGCTGAATTCTTAGCTCCCAAACGCTCGGTAGAGTCCTCCTGCTCAGTCTTCTATTTCGCCTGCAGACCGCGCTGCCACCCGAAATTTGCGCCACCGATAGAGCGCTCAACGGGATGAGAACCCAGCCAACGTCGAATGCATGCTTTGTCTGGCCGACCGCCGGCCGTACTCTCTCCGCGCTCGTTGCTGACAATTGCATACAGGAATCAGTCCGCATTGTTATTCACAGAGGAGACCTGGGTTTCTCGACAAGAGCAGCCCTTAAAGAAGCTAACAGCTCAAGATCTCAGAAAATTCCAGACGCGGATATGCTGCAATTTCGCACCAACTGCCGAACATTGTGCATTCGTATCCTATGGCTGAAAAAATCAAGAGAGATCACCTCTTGCTCTCAAAATGACCCGTGCTATTTCCTGCCTAGACCTTATAGGGGTCGCTGAGACTCCTAAGTTGGAAGAAGTTAGGATCGTCATTGCCCTGGCAATTCTTTGTAATCAGAAGATCATGCTTTCTGGCGCAATGGCTGACCGCATCAAGAGCAGCTACTCCGCACTAATGAGACTTCCCTCCGTCACTGCGCGTTTGAAGCAGTTCGACGGAAAAGAGCCACGGCTCGACGTGCTGTGGTCTGAATGAGTGGCTTCAGCACCTTCCTCAGTTCCTGCCAAAAACGATCTCACAAGCTTCGTTAAAATGATACTGATTTTGTATCACAACAATGCAGCTCTAGACAGAGGTTTCTCCCTGAACAATGAGTGCATGATCGTCAATCACAAAGAAGCAAGTTTGATTGGCATGCATACTGTCCAGGACGCTGTGATGGCAGCTGGTGGAGTAGAGAAGATAACCGTGAGCAAGAGTCCATACTGCACGAAACTCCTACGCCGTGTTCAAGGAAGCGAAACAGGTGCGAAGCGACGGGTAAGGTGACAGTCGAAAGAAAGGCCACGAAAGATCTCCAGGTATTGGAAAAAAATGTACTGTCAAAAGAACTTAATTTTGTGCTGTGTATAACTGAAGTTCCTAGTAACAAGATCTCCAGGAATTGCAAAAAAATGTACTGTCAAAAGAACTTAATTGTGTGCTGTGTATAACTGAAGTTCCTAGTAACAATCTTGTATTTGTCAAAGTGACTTATTTAATTTCGTTTTGCATTATTTTATTTTCTATTATCTACTTTGATAAAATAAATCTAAATTAAAAAGTATTCGCGGCGTGCCGCGTGTGGAATTTTACTGTTTTTAGCCTTTCCATGGTCTTCTTCCGCAGGGGAGATGCTCATACCAAATTGTTTTCAAGTCCCTGGAAACACTCAATGCAAATGCGTCACACTTGCATACATTTCAAAAACTACAAACAATATCTCACAGCTCTCGACATTTTACTATCCAACACCCGTCACCAACATGTGGCTACAAAATACACCACACAAATGACAGAATTCTTCTCGTATGGGCAGGCATTGTTTCATTCGCTTGTTAACCACTGTCTGTGTCGGATTTCCTTTCATTGTACCGGTAATTGTTTCGTTACTTTTACTTCGCCGAAGTTTGACCCGAGGACTGGACACATCCTGTACAGCAGGTACAGAAAGAAATACTGAAGGCGGTCTGGATATCTCGGTGGATGAAATGATTATTAACCTTGGCAATTCATCAAGCTCTGACGAAGACATTGATGGTGGTGATGATGATAGGGACAGTGAAGGGATGGAGAGTGTCAAAGAAACCATTGCCAAGTGACTGAGGATAATTTATTTATTGGTGTAAGTTCGATAATAGAGCACAGGCTATTGTTTCCCGTCATAGTGTTCAAAATACTGTCCGCTATTCAATAGCCTACAACTCGACAATATAAAAACCACGGCTATAATATCGCCACAGAGGGGCTTGTTGAGTGCTCAGTGCTAAATATGTCTTTACCTTAACTAAACTTTTGTATTATCACGAAAGCTAATATTAACCGTAGAGAGTCGCGATTTAGTGAGTGTGCATGGTGTTATCAGTCAACTACTGTAGTAAGCTGTGAACGACCTCCACTCCGACTCTACCAGCTGTAGAGTGTTTGCCCTCTTTGTCGTATTTATTGAATTGAATACCGATGATAAAGGTATCATAGCTTCGGTGTGTAATTTATTTATTCATTTAAAAATATCGTATTTCTCTGTTTGAATGTCCTCGGCGTTTACTCAGGATCTTTTTTAAAAATATATTACGTATATTGTACAGAAATAATGTCTGAAGTGTAGCGCTGTGTATTATTCGAATCAGTTGATTTACAACAACACTAAAAACTTAGCAACACAGCTCAGCTGTTCCAAGCTCCTTCGAAAAACAGGGTGTAGGTGAGAAGCATGCTCAGAATTCTTGCCGTGTGGCGGTTGGACGTAGGGTCTTGTTATGTGGCGACCGTGGATTCGGAGAGGAAAAGCGGGGCAAAGTGACAGGAAGGCTGTCAGTACCGAATGCGCGGAGTTAGCAATACTGTATTTGTCCCATAATTTACGCGTGTAATAGCGGACACATCTCCAATTTTACTATAAAAGTCGTGATCTAAAAAGGGGTAGTGGGTGGGTAACATCTATTACTATATGACCCCCAAAATTATTATTTATTATTACAAAGGGTATTTCGACTATTTTCATTAGTGCAGATAATTGTATCGCCTTGTTCCGGGCTTCTATAGAGCTTACATTTTCTTTCGATCTTTCATTCGCCATAGGACGCTTCACCGGTGTATGGTTATGCATTACCAGCTTCTGGTTTAGTTGTCAGGTAATGGAAGCAATGGGAACTGTGTACTACAATTTTCCTTGCATGTAACTAAGCAAATTATTGTTGTTAAGAGAACGTAAAATGGACCAAGAATGATATGATCTTCAACTGTGTGCAGTGAGAAAGCTCTGCATGTGTTCATTCCTTATGTATTAATGATGCGAAATGTCAGCTAACGTTGTGCCACATACAATTCTCGTAGTCTCTAAATGTTGCACATTTTCCCATAAATTACATCAGTTTATGATTGAATTGCTTATACGATCGTGACAAACTGGATGATTGTATTTAACTGTATGCACATCGTATAATCTTGGCGAGTAGTTGTTGTTTTTTTTCTTCTTTTTTTTTTTTCACGGTGCAACTTTACACACAGCTTTTTGTATTTAGTTTTCTGGCATCTTGTTTTAAATTATTGACTAACATATTTCTAAATGCAGACAATCTATACCTCCATTAGGATTTGGGTTCCATAATTCATGCAAAATGAGGTTCGTTCGTGAAATTGAGGTCATATCGCCCTACCCTTTCAGTGATTACCGTATGGTACTTTACTTAGACTATGGTGAAGATGTAAATGAGCATTTAAAAAAATTGTCGCCAGTTGTTTGATTTATTAACTTACGGTAATATTTTTCATAGGTACTGAAAACTGGGCACGGTTGGATTTTAAGGTGGAACCGCATGTGCTACCAAATATCGCTTTCTTGCAATACCTGGAATATGTATAGAATTATAAAATTATTATTGGTTAAATAAGTGTTAATAGATAGGCTATTATACTGCAGTTATAACGATTAAATTAAAGAAGAAACGATGCGTTAGTAAATATTAGGCCTACCGGTACGGCGAATAGCCTATAATTCGTAGCATCCGTCACAATTTAGCATTTAAACGGGCCACGTTAATGCATAATATACTAATATAACAACCGGATAGCAAATTATAATAATATTCTCACATATAACATATTTAATTTGCACCAATTTAATTATTGTAGTCTAAGATATGTTAGACCGCTGCCGCTTGAAATGTGCAAATCGCACACTTTGTAGGCAAGCTGTTTGTTAGGTCGTCTCTGATGCGAAGTTTTACTAATTACTCTTTTAGGAGACACTTGTCTTTGGAATATTCATGAAAGGCCAACCCTCTAGTTCTTATTTCATAAGTTGAACGCCTAAACACAAAACCACAATCCGAAATAATAAAGAAGATAATCACGAACGAACGATTCACTGCCAATGAAAATCAAATGGAGATTCGCGGACCGGAAGTTCTCTATGCATAAGCTTCGGTGCCATTTTAACTCGTGGAAGCTCTATACGGTTACGGTACCGTACAGTTCAGTCACTTCCCGTAAACATTTATTATGTGACACTCCTAGTCTCTATTCTCTCAACCCTCCTCGGTAAAACAGTCATTTATATCAGGTCTCCCTAGGTAAACGGTATTTTATTTGTGTTCGTAGCATCTCATCCCATCTGCGAGAGAGTTCACTCGCGCGCGCGCGCTTTGCTCACGCTACGGATTAGGCCTAAATCTCGCCATCACCCGTGGGCTGCGGAAGTGTCTCCAAAAATGCAGTTACTTACCGGTACGACAGAAAATCTTGATTCGCGCTTTAAGATTCATTTTTCAGCCATTCGGTATGCGAACTCTAGTCTTAGAGGATTCTAAAATATACGGAAATTTGGTGGATTTTCGTACGGGAAATACGGGAATTTGAAAAAAGGTCATCGCTAGACACCCTGTGACGTTTGTAGCAAGTCTCATAGTCCAAATCACAGTATTTTAGCCCGTTCTTCATATACGGCAAACATGTCTCGGAGAGAATCAATAAAAAGGACTAAAGAATCATACAGTCTCTCAACTCTTTCTATGGACGTTTCTATTTTCTGGAGAGTGTGCCTAACTTGTTCAAACCTGTCCAATATATCACTCCAAAGTTCCATCATGAATACCGTTTCCAGCCTATTCAATGATCTCCAAAGTCCCGTGGCTTCACTTCTTACCAACGGCTTCTCATTAGTGTTCTCTTTACAGTCCTTTAAAGCCAGCATAACACCGTCTAAGTTTTCACAAAGCCCTTTACATGCAATTTCACGAGCACTCCACCTTATTTCAGACAAACCCTTAAGAGTTTTACTTTCAGGTTGACTTAAGGTAACTAGAATTTCCCATCTCTTAGTAGATGCAACAAAAAAGTTGTAGGCCTAAACGTTTTGTATAAGGTTAAAGAAAGCACATGCTTGCAGCACACGTACCTACAAGGTTAAGTGAATGTGCCGAACAAGGAAAAAACAGTGCTTTGGGATTTTCATCCTTTATTCTAGCTTGTAAGCCACTATACACGCCTGACATGTTGCTAGCATTATCGTATGATTGCCCTCTAGAGTCGGATAGATCGATGGCATTTGATCTTAAAACAGCCATAACAGCATTGGCTAAGTCTACGGATTTGTGCCCAGTGTTCGACAAAAACATGAGAAAGCGTTCATCAGGATTGCCATTTTCCTGTACAAACCTCAAAACAAATGAAAGCTGATCAGTGTGACTTATGTCAGGCGTTGAATCCACTATTATGGAGTAATTCTTCGCTTGTTTCACTTCATTGATTATGATATCTATAACTTTAGAGGCTAACAGTACAATTACCTCATTGCAAATAAATGAGGACAGATAGGACATTTTCCCTGAACCTGGATTGCCAAATTTACGTACGGCAGCGAGAAAGGGATCGAATTCCGCTACTAATTCCAGTGACATCATGTACTCCCCATTGTGTAGAGACCCAAATGTTTCATCAGGTCCTCGAAACGGACGTCCTCGGCTTGCCAGCTTTTTCACCACAGCGAACACTCTTTACAAAAGTGTTTCCAATACTTCCTTTCAGTTTCGACGATAGAATCGTATTGACTGTCTAGCGTTCTAATTCTTCTCTTGCGGGTCAAAAGTGCCAGTTCAGAATTGATGTGTTCTTGTGAGCTTTCATGTGCAGACAAAATCACTCCAATATTTTTCCAATCCGAAACACCTTCACTGGCTAGTTTAGAACACGTCTTCTGAAAGCCAAATAATCTGCAGGAAGTGCAAAATACCGAACCTGTACTTTTTGAATACACCAAGTAATCTCTTGAAATGAGTTCTCCATTTTGTAATTTCCTACTAAAGATTTGTTTATTTAAATATCTGGTGTTATTACCAGAATCCCTTTTAGAGTTTTTAAAATCACAATCTTTATTCTGATTGATTCCTCTGTGTAATAATACTCCGATCGTGGTGTCATTTATTTTCCACTCAATGGGGTCGTCACTACCAGTAAAATTTATATCAGTTTGTTGTGAAACGGAATCATTTGAACTTTTACTTATTTGTGTACTATCGGAACTACGTTCGATATCATCACTCAATATAAAATTATCCGTTTCAGGGGCACTTGTTGCTTGATCATTATTTTCATCGTTTGAACCACTTTCGTTGAAATTGTACTGGTCCCAAGATGAGCAGCCTTCTCCACTCAGTCCACTCTCGTGGATTTTTCAAAAGGTTTAAAAAAAACTGTCAACTGTCTTAATATTTTTCAAAAGGTTAGTTTCTTTTTCACGTTTTTCACTTGCGATTTTGCGGTAACCTGAACCACTAAGCTTCCAACGTTTTTCACTCATTGGTATTTTTAGTTCAACATTATAAAAAAAAATATAACACACTTACTTTATCTTAGCATGTGGCAATGTGAACGACTTGGTAAGGATAATAACTGAACGTGAAGACGTTAAGCGAACGACTAATACACGAGCTTTGACAATCTGCTGTATCCCCACTGACAGGCAGTGTTGCCAGCCTGTTGAACTACCGGCATAAAATATACCCATTTTAAATAAAACAAAACTTTACACTTGACTTGTAAAAGAGATTTTTTATTTTATGAATTGTATTTAGATTTCAAATATACGTGAGAAAATGCAAAGTAAGCTCCTTTTGACTGCCGTTCTCGGTCACCGCGCCGGCGCCGGCAATTCACCCGATACCGCGGCGCCCATCAGGCTGTGCCGCCCCCCAGGCCGTGCCGCCCCCAGGCTGTGCCGCCCCTAGGCACGTGCCTAGTGTGCCTAGTGGGAAATACGTCCCTGGCTCTACTGTCCCCAAACGCACGGAAACATATTTATCTCTATCTGATTCTTTAGTATATCGAGCCAGATAGAAAAGGCATTTTGCCTCACTTTCGGGCTGTAATCGTGAGTTATTAATTTGTATATTATAATAGTATGACTAACCTCCATCTTGAATCTATCGAGTCACTGTTCTTTTGCTTTAGGCGTATCAAGCGACTAACAAGGTTCTACCTTCTTACTAAATCTCATCATTATAGCTATAGTAGGCCTATACCGAAAGTTTGTAATTTTTTTAAATTTCAAGATGGCCACTGTGTGCTATATTCAATGTGATAAATAGTATTTGACTAACGCAATTGGAAGCTCTTGTACTCGTATAACACTCACCTCTCGGCAAGATTCGTCTTAATTATCCAATTTCATTCCGAGTTGTCCATTTTAATATTCTAATATTTCGCGCAACCGCCATCTTGAATGTATGGAGATTGTTCTTTTGCCTTGCCATACAACGCCACATATATGGTCCTACTCTGTCACTAATTATCGTTACTGTAGCTCTTAAGTGTTGAGAGTTGTTGATGTTTGATAACGACTTCGCGTAATATTCACAGTCGTGTAGTCATGAGGTTGGTAACAGAGGGTTCTTACATAAATCTATCCAGTGGCGGTTCGTACTCTTAAGCAAGGGTGGGGCACAGCACATTTTTGAGAGAACATACGCCCATAATGGTACATGTTGGCCGTACCATCAGTAGACAAGAAAACCGATGTCACTCAATTGGTTTAATCACGCAGGATCACGCTGGATCCCACTGGATTACGCTGGATCATGCTGGATCACTCTGGATCACACTGGATCACGCTGGATCACACTCGACACATTGGATCACGATGGATCACGCAAATCGTTTCTCTGCGGTTTTACCGGGCTGTGATGGCACAGCCGAAAAGCTGCTTGCCTCGCACCAAGGATGGTCCGGTTCGATTCCCGGTTAATGCTTATGGGAATTCCGAGGTGAAATGACACGTCTGGTGGCATGGATTCCACGTAAAAAGCAGGTCCCGTGGTTTATAATCAAGAAGTTAATGGTCACGTATTAGTACAAGTACTCCTACTATTCCTTCCGATATTCCTAAAGTAGATTACTTAAACTCAGTTATTTCACGGATCCATTAAAGGCATTAACACGAACACTTCAAATCCCTAAAAATCCAGTGAATATCATTAAGACCTTAATCGAATGCGCGACATAATATACCTATTCTTTTTCCACAAGTTCGTTGTGTTTACGAACAGCCATCGTCCAGTTGCTGCCCTGTACTATATTCACCAACACTACTAAGCTAATTTCATTGTTCCTATGACATTTTGACTTTAAACAATGTTTCTTGCCTTTTTCAGGTAAATGTTTTAAATTACTGATGCCAGTCATGGTCCATGTGTCATCGCCACCAAATAACTGTCACGGGAATCAAAAGAAAATAAATTTACTACCCGACACCCACATATCCAATCCCATTTTTCTTACACAGATTTATTGAAAGTCCTGTTATATGTTCTGTGTTTATCTTTAGAGACTTGATTAATGCACAGATCTGGTTTTGGAGGGCCTAATTCATTTGTTAATAGTTTGTCCTCATAAGTTAAGATCTTATTTTGTAAGTTTTTTTACCTCGTTTATTTCATGGTTTCGTTAACGACACCCCCCAGAGGCTCACATCTAGTGGAACGTGGGTTGGCGACCACGGGACCACAGCTGAGTCCGGCTTTGCTTCCACTTACTTGTGCCGGGCTCCTCTCCGTCTTCTTTCCTGTCGACCTCTCTTGGTCAACTCTTGTTCTCTTCCGACCGCGACGGTATTAGGGTATCCGAGGCCTAGGGAGTCTTCACTTTCCCGCCTTAATTGGCCCTTGTCTCATCTTTCCTGATACCCTCATTCTTCGAGGGGTCAGTCTTATTATTCTTTTCATGTTATCTCCTGCCTTCTCCACAAGACCCTCAAGGAGGCAGTGTGCGTGTAGCCCCACCACTTCTGGTGCACCCTGGATATTGATACATCCTCAAGGGCTCATGGCTGGTGAGTTTGGGAGTTGGCGACCCCGAGGGATTCCTGAGCAGGGTCCGTTTTGCCACATTTTTCCTCTGACTTTGGGGCGGGCCCCCTCCTCTTTCTCTTTCCTATGTGCCTTTCATGGCTCTCCTTCCTTCCAAGTCCCTCATTCCTCATTCTTTGAGGGTAGAAGGCATTTATTTTCTTCCTGTCCTTTATTTGCCTTATCCTTTATTTGTTTACCATTTCTTTTTCTAGTATGTAGGCCTAAGCCTGTAGTTAGTATTAGTTATAGTTTGCATTCTCATCTCATCTTTCACTATCACCCAAACCATTAGGGGCCGATAACCTAGATGGTAGGCCCCTTAAAACAACAATTATCATCATCATCATCGTTAACGACATGATCACCTCCAATGCCTGAAAATGATTAAGTAATTTGTCGCAGCATTCAGTTACGGTCTAAAATCAGAATGACACATAATAGATAGACGACAAGTAGGAATTAACCGCCTACCTCTTACGACGAAATACGCGCTCAGTGTATATTTTTATTATGTTTAACACGGGTAGGCCTACACGCTATTCGCACCTCACAAATCACGCTTCCAATAACAACTAGGTCTATTATGTAAGATTAATATTACTGAACACTGCAAAAGACCACCGCACTCATACACATTTATAACTGAATATCGCAGGCGCCAAAACTTTCGAAGCCAAGTGTTGAGGCAGGACTGTCGTCACGCAGTTGTGTATACCCCTAGGCCTAGATGAAGAGATGAAGAGAATTCTCAATCTTGACGTTATAACATAATACGAATTCACTTACGGAACATAGCCTACGTTCTGTTTCAATGCTTATCATATATGTTGATATTTCTTCTTACATGTACCGTACATTATTTTGGTGGAAAATTGCTGAGGGTATGTAAATACGCTCTCTATGAACTTGTCTGCCCTCTACCGGTGCATTTTAACACCCCTCTCCACCCCTCCCCTTCCCTCCCCAACTTGCTACTTTCACGGCCATTTGACCGTCTAGTCACAAGATTCTTGTGCCCCAAGTCGAGGAAATTCCCATTGCCCCTCTGTCACCTCGCCCCTCTGAATTGGAAGGGATGAGGCTACAGAGTCAGGAATAGGAAGCATGTGGCAACACTGTGCTGGTCTCATAAGACATGTGCCCAGCACCTCGTTGTGACAGGCTCCTACTGTTGGGGAAGTGAACAGCAAGGCGATTGAGCTGATTGGTCGCGACATAAGCGCCATTACCACGGAAGGACTATCAAGACGACTACGACCCAGGGAGAATGTATAATGGTGGGGCACGTGACCGTGTGCCCTTGTTCTAAAACCGCCACTGAATCTATCTGAATGCCAAGTACTGTGAGCATTGATTAATTGGATCACGGCAACCATGTTGAAATGGTTAGGCTGATGACCTTGTAGTCTGGGCACCAGACGCTTCACATATGAAGGTACGTTTCTCCAGTCTTTGGTAGAGATACGGTACGATGATTAGTGTAGTCATAATATGATTTAAGCTTTGAACATTTTGGTGGCCGCCATTTTGTTTTCGTTAAGATGGCGGCGATATAAAACATGACCCTGCGGTGTTCCTTGCTAGTGCTACCTCTGTACCAAATTTGGTTCAATTCGGTTTGATAGGGAGGACAGACATTCATACACAGACGTTTGACCCCTGTAGATCTCATAAGTCTACTTTTATTATTTATATAATTCGAAAGTAGGCTAAAACGCTTGGGAGAAATTAGGACACTAGTGTGTTTTAAGAGCCTTAGCAGTTAAACCGCTATTAACCGCGTATTATAATAATTAGTATTATTAGAGTGTCCTCGAAAGAGCAAAATCAAGAAGTTAATTTTTATTATCTAGACAGAGTTCCTTAATTGGAAGAAAAAAAATCGTCAATTAATTTTCCCCTTTTGACATCCCTTTCTATTGCTCTTTGTACACTGCAAATAGCAAACAACAGAAATGTTATAAGGATGGCTTTAAGTGTCTATAATAATTATGAGCTAAAGCTTGTTATACAGAGTGGTCCACCAGCCCCTTATTTTTTTTGGAGGAAGGCAACCCAACTAACGCGTATATCATAGTCATCCTAAAAAAAACATTAGTACCTGCTCCTTTACGACCTTAGTACAACTTTACCTTTGAGTACACGCTCGCGAATATAGTAGAAATCATCAGCGGCAGTGTCATTTCAATGACCTCAAATATAATGCATGATTAAAACGATCACAGCTCCGAATAACACCTTCTTACGTTTGTACAGGAAGTGTCCACGAACAGATTCAATACGTGCCAGCAATTCACCATGGTTCTCGATAGCTATGGGGGCCAAGTCAAAAATTGCTCGAGTAGCGTCAACGAAGTCGCATTGTAGTGGGTACGAACCTCGAACTAGTATTTATTTATTTATTCATTTTTGCTTAATGTCGTTTATTGTGGATGTATTATGGACGCATATCTATCTGTTCCAACGAGTGATTTCTTATTTGGTCCTGAAAAGGACCGTACTTATCCGATGGTATGTAGCCAGATTGGACGACGACATAATGATCTGTAGAACGAAAGCAAGGTATCCTGTATATTCAGGGTAGCAAGTGTTCGAAATGTTGACCACCTTGGTTTATAGGAAAACTCAGACTTACTCAGGCCGCCACACAAAGCCTGTAACGTCTCGGGTTGTAAACCATTCCTCATTCTTACGCTGTGTCAAGTCAAAGCCCTCGGTAACCGCGGGATATAATCTAATCCTCATTCTTACGTTTGACAAATATAAAGTATTAATTGATCCACTTTTGGGAAATACCGCAGTGCATTGAGTTCATTAGACTGTTAACATGACTTTTCTCACTAAAAGCCCGATCACACGACACCCGCTGGCAAGGAAGCTGTTGTGATCGCTGGTACAAAATCCTGTATGATTGTGTTCATCCTCGTTAGTACACCTGCTTGTATGACCGAAGTGTATCACACGCTAGCATTTTTTACGCCAGTTGTATGAAATAAAACATAGCGAAGGGTTGTCGTTTGAGGGTATTATTTGCAGTTCATTCGCCTTATTAACGCAAAGCGGTCGGGAAACTTGCTTTAAGTAAATTTGAAAATATGCCAGGCACTGAATGAATGCATTCCAATCAATATTTAACATATAACTGTAATAAATGAATATTTTACCATACGCGTTAATAAGAAGCGCAACAAAAAGCTTTAGAGTTCTTTGGAAAAGTGTGCGAGCGGTATTGCGCCCGCTTGCTGTTTCGAAGATCCCGGGTTCAAGGCTATCTAACGGCGGAAATTTTAAATTCTTTTTAACTATTTTATTATTATTTTATTATACCCTCCCTACCTCGTTCAGCAAGATTTCAACTTAGTTTTGTTCACATGATCTAAGAGGACGATAGGGAAAGTTATTTTCTTCTCTCATTTTTTAAAAATCGATTTTACCCTCCAGGTTGGTGTTTCCCACGGACTCTGCGAGGGAACTCACCACTACCGCCTCTATGGGCAGTGTCCTAGAGCTGGGAACATCTGGTTGGAGTGGATACAACTGGGGAGGCGTGATCAGCACCTCACCCAGGTGGCTTCACCTGAAAAGCGAACAGGGGTCTCATGAGGGATGGGAAGGGAGAGGAAGATTGGGATGGATAGGCAAGGAAGCGGGAAGGAGCCGGCCGTGGCCTTACAGTAGGTACCATCCCGGCATTTGCCCGAAGACGAAGTGGGAAACCACGGAAAACCACTTCGAGGATGGCTGAGGTGGGAATCGAACCCCCTCTACTCATTTGGGCCACCCGAGGCTGATTAGACCCCGTTCCAGTCCTCATACCACTTTTCAAATTTCGTGGCAGAGCCGGGAATCGAACCCAGGACCTCCGGGGTGGCAGCTAACCATGCTGAGCGCTACGCTACGGAGGCGACTATCTTCTCTCATTTAAATTGTTATTTTCCCTAAATACTGTTCAAAACCTTGGATGGATACTATTCGTGATAACTATTAGAATTTTAATAGTTCAATATTTATCCCAGAATAATAATAATAATATGACACGTTCTGTATTTACTGCCTGGTTGCGTGGCTCAGTGGTAACGTTCTCGCTTGCTGAGCCTAAGGTTGCAGGTTCGTATCCTGGCGCAGTCAGCTGGCATTTGAGGGTGCGTAAATGCGAGGGAGCCGTGTCAGTTGATCTATTGGCACGTTAAAGATCCCCTATGGAGCAAAATTCCGGCACCCCGGCGTCTCTAAAAGCCAGAGTAGTTAAAAGGGACGTAAAACCAATAACATTATAATTATCTGTATTAACTGTATGTTTGGGGCAGATGACCTCGTAGTTCCGCCCCCTGAAATCTCACTAACTAACTATTACTGTATGTGTATAGCAAGCGCTTTTCTCACAGATGCCGTTTAAAGGAATTAAAGTTTCGGTCTGATGTATTTTTTCGTGAGCCTGCCCATATAACTAATCTATTTGTTATTTTATTAAATCTATTTGTTATGTGGGTTGTCTGACCCAATGCCCAGTAAACTGAGAGCGATCAAGGGAACTACTCGCATGTGGCGGAGCTCTTTCCGGTCACGGAGGGAGTCTGTCATTTTGTGTAGGCTAAGGATAGGTCATACAAGATCCATCCACTCGTACCTGATGAGAAGGGAAGACCCCCACTTTGTACCTGTGGAGCCGTATTCACCGCGGCCCACATTCTAACTGAGTGTGTGGATCTTGCTGACTTACGAAGAAACCTTGGTTTGCAGATGACACTCAAACTTATATTAGCCGATGACGCGGTGGCTGCTGATCTCGTCATCCGCTTTATAAGTGAGACTGGGTTAGGGCCAGCAATCTAAATTTTCCAGTGAACATTGGCTCAACGACTTGTTCGTTTTTGAATGATGATTTTTGTTTCTCCGTAATTTTTGTTTATTTTCTATAATTATTAGTTTCATTAAATTTTTTGTTTCATTAATTTTCGGTCTTTTCAAATTTAGGTATCCACCTCTAAATTTTAAATTCCATTCCAAATGCGCATATATTAATCTGTGTTAAGAGGGGCAGATGACCTCGTAGTTCCTCCCCTTAAAACAACAATAACTGACTGTTCGCTTTGCAGGTGAGGCCGCCTGGGCGAGGTGCTGATCACACCTCCTTAGTTGTATCCACTCCGACCAGATGTTCCCAGCTCTAGGACACTGCCCTTAGAGGCGGTAGTGGTGAGTTCCCTCGCTGAGTAAGTGGGAGCCACCAACCTGGAGAGTAAAATCGAAAGAAATAGTCTGATACCAAGGGAAATTCTAAGGAATACGTATACTTCGATGCGAGCACTGGCGATCAGAATATTCTTCGATATGTTGTTGCTTGTTGTTTCATTTGAGGGGCTAGAACATCGCGGTCTTTTAGCCCCGTGTACTTGGGTGTGTGTGTATAATTTGTGTGATAACCTGAGTTATTGCGGGCTTGTAATAATGTGTGTATTTGCAATTAAGGATTGGGAAGGAGGCGGCCGTGGCCTCAAGATAGCAACCGTCCCGGAATTTGGCCGGAGTAGAAGTGGGAAACCACGGAAAACCACTTCCAGGGTGGCTGAGGTGGGAATCGAACCCACCTCTTCTCAGATTTGCTTCACGAAGCTGAGTGTACCCTATTTCAGCACTCAGGCCAGTATTGAAATTCTTGGCAGAGCTGGGAATCGAACCCGGACCTCCGGACCAACACTTCGATATGTTATGTTAAGTGCCCGTCTGTCCACCTGGGATGGACAGGCGACCACATGCGAAGCAACATGAGCACAGTGTGAGCACGAGATCTGATCTCAGGGTGTGGTGTATTCTTGGAATACACGGTAAGATAGAGTATATTTTTTAATACTCTTTGCTTGTTCATTCCTTCCTTTTCCTCAAAAACACCAACAGTGATCTTCTAGTTTCTCTTTGGTGGTCATGTCTCTTATGTTACTTGTGAGTCTGTTCTAGATATATATCTTCCATGACTCTCCTAGCGTCATCTAGCAGCGAATCTTTGAAGTTCCTCAATTCTTCCCGGTGCAAGAGGACTTCCTTATCCATCTGGCCACCAGATTTCGTCGCCATCGCCAGCTATCATCTCCGTGATCAAGAGAACTTCGTCTCCTTTTTCACCCACCAGGCTGCGATAGTATCGTCTGCTATCAACTCTTTGAAGACCATTCATCAAGAAAAACATTTATTTTTTCAAGGTTGTCTATGCTGATATGTATTCCTTTTGTCTCCTACCCCCACTCTTTTCCCTTTCCTGGTCCCTCTGCGCTTCGCTGAGTGGGCCTCACTTGCACGTCGGCCCTCGTCTTAGTCAGTCAAGGCTCAACTAGAGCCTGCCTCCTGATTTAAAGAGGCATTCTTTAGATTCCACGCCATGTTGGAACTTTAATCGTCAAAGGGAACTTCACCATCGCCATGCAGCAAAGATAAGTACAGACTTCAGGTTTTAACCTCATCTTCATCGGTTTTAATATCTACATGCTTTTAATAATCATTTATAGGCAGTGTGAGATTACTTATTTCTGGCAATAATCATCCTTCGCGGGATTTCCCATATTGAGCTTTGTCTGTCTAAGCCAATCTTCGTAAAAAGCAACACTTCTTATGCTTGTTAAACGAGAAATCTTCTCACAACGTGGGATATTATCGAATACCCACTGTTTATAAAATATTAAGCTCGTTCCACCGCTGGAATAACTTTGGCCCTATGCTTCTATTAGGATCGTTCTGGGACCTTCCAGAATCTGCACTCTATCTACAAGTCGTGCCGTCATGTATTTTCCACTCACTTGTGGGAATACTATTTATAAATGAGGAATCTTCCTTATAAATTACTGCTCAATAGCTAATGTTCCTTCCTCCGTTGGAATTTTCTCTGGCGTATTTAATGATAATCTACAACCTTCTCAAGCAACAGACTTTCGCCTACCTAGTGCAACTAGTCATTTTCCATAAATGCAATAACTTTCTTTGCCATAAACCTTTACGCTACTACAGTGAACTTTTCATCCATTTCAACAGACTATAGTGGAAAACAGTGTTCTTTCATTATTTCTTCCGCGTCGCGATCGTCCGATTATTATAAATACGGCCATGAACATTTACCTTCCATCCCAGTTGATCTTTCCTAAACCCCTTACTAAGAAACCATATTAAAATTGTTACTTTAGGTCTTTCTCAATGAGGTGTCACGCTAGAGACGTGCCCTCCCACTTTTGCTTACATATCATTAATTAATTTCTGTATAACTACGTGTTTTGTACACGTTTCTAATTATCTTGTTTCCCCCTTCTAATTAGGGAATACAATTCTTTCAACTCATAAGTGAGTTATTTCTAGGTTTCACGAAAGGGAAACTTGCCCCATTTGTCTTGTGATTCCTACATAAACATAGGAGGTCTAGAACCTTCCTTTTGACTTTCTCTTCAGGTTTCACAGTAAGTGACCTGCCCCATTTGTGTAATCACTAAAAGTAATTCAGCTTCAATACAAGAAGTTATAGGAACTTCTCTTTTATTCTACCTGCTTTTTGTTGTTGTAACTTCGAATTTGTTACTCTTTTCAAGATATTTACCAGAATTTCTTAAAGTACACACCTTGTACTCGATTTATTGTCAAACTTTAATCACTTTAATTGTTCTTAACTTTTGTATTTTATCTTCGCTATTTCTAATTCTTGCGAGGATTTTATAAAGGTTTAAAACCAATAGAATTGTTAATTGCCTGGCGCAAACTTTAGATGTTTTTTCGGAGGTCTGCGACCCCAAATTGCTAACAAAATTGAAAATATATCTTTGTTAAATTGATCAAATTCTTTTGAATTGTGAAATAAATTAAGAGTTCCTTTTCTCTTTTTCATTTTTCTAGTATAACAGTTAGGCAAGATCCTGTCTTCCTTGACTTTTCCCACTTAATGCCATTAAATCTATTGATAGGGCTTTCACCACTTGTTGCATTTGAGCAAAAACTCTTAGTGGTTATCTTGGTAAAGTCTCTCTTAGCTTTAATAGCTAATTCTAACTGGCCAGTAAGGCAAGTACAGCTCGCTACGCCAGCTTCCTGCTTGTGGAGATCCTCTCCAAAAAACTTATGGTTGGTTTTCCAAAATATAAGTGTTTCTCTTTGCCTAAACTTTTAGTCGGCTCCTTGCTGGGTAAAAGCTTAGCCATTTCCAAATGCAACCATTGGTTCATTTACCAAAATTATTCCCAAAGGTATAATTCTTTTATCACTATCCTTCTTGGAAGCACTTGGTCGCCTTTTAGGAACTCTACAACTTGACTCGCGATTTAATTATCCGAGCGCAGTGAGACTTGGTACGATAAATGTTCATACAAAAGCTACTGGAATCTAATTAAATTCAATTGTTTCATAACCCCAAGATGGCGGTCGTGAGAAATTTTAAAATTGACTTTTTATTTCATGTATCCTAATCATGCGATCGAAGTGAACGTTTGAATTTTTTTTAACCTTCTGAGAGACCGATTGCAGGTGTTTCTAGTCGAGTTCCGTGGGTGACCTGCGAGTCGTGATGAGAGATGGAATGATGAAGATGAATGAAACTGGGCAAGGATGTGGAAGGAAGCGGCCGCGTCCTAGCAGAAGGTACCTTCCCAGCATATTCCTGGTGTTGAATATGGGAAACCATGGGAAACCATTTCACGGGGCTTGAACCAATCCGTCTATCGAGTCAGCAGAGAGTTTGGCCCCATGGCCTAACGATGCGCCTTAGTGAGCGTAGCTACCACTGTCGGTTGTTTGAACCTTTGCAATAATCTTCATCTAATGGTGCATAACTCTATGGCCTACATACAGAACAATCCAACATGGCGTTCCTTTTCATAGGCGGGAGAATTTTTTAATAAAGATGACCAATAAGATATATGAAAATAGGCTATATAGTTCTTCACGGAAGTACTTGTTCTGATTATAAGGACTTTAGGGTTCACTTTTAGCTTCGGACAAAAATCTTCGGTCTGTTCATGTCTGTCTGAATTCCACCCTTCGTTGCTTTGTTTTGAGGCAGCTCACAGCTGTGTCAGTGTCTATATTTGTCTCTAATGCTCAGATTTTCAATTATCAGTTATCAGAATACTACTATTATGGCATATTCACACGTTTCAGTTCAGAATGTTCTTTACATTAATACCGCACTATGTCATGGTGTTTTTAAATAGTTTATTTACCAGAAATATTTTTTGTCAATTGAATGAATATGTCCAAACCAAACCCATCAGGAGTAGATAACAGGGACACTCATAAAGGCATCAAGCAAAGAAGGTAGGTTGAAAAACATTTAGGTCTATTATTGTTAGTGTAATTTATACAGTGCTGTTTAAAGGTAGGTAAGTATAGAGTTTACTGTTTCTTTGTTATGATACAAGCGACAGCCATGCTGCCAACGTAACTGGTGACGTAACCTAAGCCTAACGGTCCCCGTGGACCTCATTCTAGTTTATTATTATTATTATTCAGAGGAAACTGTAACTAAATGTAAACAAAAACGAGCCTTTTAAAAAGATCGAATAACTTAACATTTTATCAGTGAACAATGCGTCTTTCTCGTGCTGTGCCTATATAATGAAATGGGGCCTCGATTTTCTACACCTACAATAAACACTTTTCATAACTTACCGAACGTGTATCCAGGTTTGCCTTCTTTACGACAAAGCGATCGATCTTCTGAACACTCACTAATGTGACAAAAAGAAGAAAGAAAAGAGCAACAATCAAATAACTCCCGACTCTTCCAATATCACGACAGTGGCGACAATCAACCACGCTGCGCCAGTATTGCAGAGTGGGACGTTTAAACACTGCTATTCCCAGGAAATGGAAATTAAAAGCTGACAAGAGAGTATAAGCTGACAATCTGGCCCCCTCCAGATAGGTCTCTTGCTAATTGGCAATCTCCTAATTTCTTGGTAGACATTTTTCATCATCACCTGGTTGTATTCCCAGTACTGAGGCACCTACTATTCTTTTTGTTGTAGGTTCTAAATTTGTTTGAGCCGTAAGAAAATATCTGGAATTATTTTGGTCGGGGGGGGGGGGGGGGGGGGGGGGGAGGAGGCCCCACTGCCCCCCCCCCTCTGGCTACGCCACTGACTCAAACATATTATTTACATATATTATTTACAGAATTTCGACGATATTACACACACGCATTTCACTGTTCTTTAATGACGTAATTATTATGGGTTTGGAATACACCATTTAGAATAGCACTTAACGACACAGCATATCAAATTGCATAAACTTGACACTTGCAATTACCAAATGATTTATACTCAAATTATTTCAATGTGACAATAATAATAATAATCTGTAGGCTTCACCTAATGTGGCCTGTAATATCTGGTTGTACTTTTCATAATTCCGTGCTTTAATTAGAAGACAGATAACACTGAACACTAATTATACGCAAGCCGTAACAAGAATCCGCATAACATTTGACGTGACTTCATTATATTCTTAAACAAGCCAATGACCAATATTAATTTATCTTTTGGGAATTCAATGTTACTGGACTGACAGTCGGGGGAGCCAGTTAACCCCTAGAGGGCGCGTCCCCAGGCGGCGGATAGGGGGCTCACAGAAATGTGGGCTGGTTCAAATGCCTCGGAAAATGAACCCGCGGACCATCAGGCAGCCCAGTTCCTGGGGGCTTTAAAATGCTGGGACACCCTCTCTCCAGGGGCCATAAATATGGAGGGCCCAAGCCCAGGGTTATGGGCGAAGCCCCAACGGTATCGGCGGCGGAGAGGATGGACTTCGGTACGGCGTCGATGGCGGAAGAGGGAATTCTGTAGCGTCTGTACTCCAGAGGAGCGGCTACAAAAGGCGTCTGTTATCCAGTGGATCGGCCTAGAACAATACCTGGCAGTAGGTCATAAAATGCCTTTGAGTGTGGCGAACTCATCGTACTAATAGCCTATAAAATGAGTGAGTGTGAATTGAGGCCTCGGAAAGTGCTAGGGCGTTCCCTGCAGGCGACGCGCAGTTCCCAGGGGTCTGGGGGAACTGTGAGAAGTAGGCTACCAGACACCCCAAACATCGCCTTCATAAACGTGATGAGCTTAAATGGCAAGACAGAAGAATTGGTGGACTATATGGAAAAGAAGGAAATAGCAATGATGGGAGTCAGTGAAGCGAAATGGAAGGGAAAAGGTGAGAAAGAAGTCAAGAAAGGGAAGGGATATAGAATATATTGGAGTGGAGGAAATAAGGCAATGAATGGTGTTGCAATAATATTGAGAGAAGACTTAGTGCAGTATGTTGAGAAAGTAGACCAAATTAATGACAGAATGATGAAAATTAGACTAGGACTTGAGAGTGGAACAAAGGATTTTATACAGATTTACGCACCCCAGACAGGGAAGGTAGATGAATGTTTAGAGGATTTCTTAGAAGAACTGGAAAAGGGTATAGAAGACAAAGAGGTTATAATAATGGGGGATATGAATGCACATGTGGGAACAGGTAGGCAGGGAAAAGAAGAGATAATTGGCCCATTTAGCTATGGAAATCAGGATGAAGAAGGAGAAATGTTAATAGATTTCTGTAGAAGGAATGGATTAATTGTTGGAAATACATGGTTTAGGAAAAAGATCTCCCAAAAAATAACTAGGTATGGATGGGGAGACAGAAAGACAAAAACAATGATCGATCTTATCCTAGTGGAAAAGGATAAACGTAAACAACTGGTAGATGTGACAGCTATGCCAAGAGGAGATTTTGAAGGAGACCATAAAGTGGTGATAGCCAAATTAAAGCTTGGGAAAATCACAAAGCTTG
This sequence comes from Meconema thalassinum, assembly GCA_946902985.2. Lineage (NCBI taxonomy): Eukaryota > Metazoa > Arthropoda > Insecta > Orthoptera > Tettigoniidae > Meconema > Meconema thalassinum. The sequence continues at coordinate 891,255,390 of OX336389.2, forward strand.
CGGAGAAAAGGGAAAGAAAAATAAAGGTGTGGAAGCTAAAAGAGAGAGAGGCAATGGAAAAGTTCCAAGAAGACTTGAAAAAGGAAATTCCCAAAGACGAAGCAAAAAGTGTCGAACAGGAATGGGCATGTTTTAGAAATTGTTTTGCGAAGTGTGCAGTAAACACTTGTGGAAGACTATCAGGGAAGAAAAAGGAAAGGGAGACTCCTTGGTGGAACAACAGGGTAAAGGAAGCTGTTAAAGAAAAACAAATGGCATGGAGGAAGTGGATAGGCAGTAAAAATGCAGAGAAATGGAAAAAATATAGAGAAGCAAAGAAGGCATGCCAAAAAATTGTACAAGAAGAAAAAAGGAAAAGTTGGGAAGGTTTCACGGAAACTTTGAAGGAGGATATCCAAGGAAGTAAAAAGGTTCTATATGGATTGGTGAAAAACAGTGTAAAAGGTAGGGAAAACACAAAATTTGTAAAAACTGAAGCAGGACAGATATTGTATCAAAGAGATGATATATTAAAAAGATGGGAAGAATACTTTTCAAAGCTACTAAATGTTAAATACATTGAACTGGAAGATGAAAAAGAGCAAGAAGAAACAATGGAAGAAGAACAAGAAAAGGAGATCACTATGCTAGAAATAGAGGAAGCCATACAGAAGATTAAGAGCGGTAAAGCAGCTGGAGAGGATGAGGTGTCCGCGGAAATGATAAAAGCAGCGGGACCAATAGGTGTACAGTGGTTGTATAGATTATTTAGAATAATTTGGAAGAAGAAAGAGATTCCAGAAGAATGGGGAAAGGGATTAATTGTCCCGATTTTTAAGAAAGGTGACAAAAAGGAATGCAATAACTACAGAGGGATCACTCTTATCGCTCATGTAGCTAAGATCTTTGAGAGAGTTTTGGAAGGCAGACTGAGGAGGAAGATAGAAGGAGAGATGGAAGAAGAACAGTATGGTTTTAGGAAAGACAGATCAACATTTGACCTAATCTTTGCATTAAGGCAAATGATGGAGAAAAGATGGGAATTTGGAAAAGACATGGTGATGACATTTATTGATATTGAGAAAGCGTACGACAGTGTGCCTCGACAGGTGGTTTGGAATGTATTAAGGAAAAGGAGAGTTAACGGAGCTGATGTCCAAATGTTAAAAGCTATGTACAAATATTGTGTGAGTTGCGTGAAGACCAGTATAGGAGAAACAGTATGGTTTAAAGTGGAAACAGGTCTCCGACAGGGAAGTGTATTGTCCCCCTTACTATTCATCATAGTCATGGATGAAATTCACAAGAATGTTAAACAGAGATTGGGACAAGAGGCAACAAAGGCCATGCTGTTTGCAGATGATATAGTGATATGGGGCGAGGATGAAAAGGAAGTACAAAAACAACTAGATGTATGGAATCAAGAAATAGAGAAATTTGGGATGAAAGTAAGCACAGAGAAGAGCAAGACAATGGTAATGTCAAGAGGAAGGAAGGAAGGAAGAGGAAAGATAGAATTGAATGGGAAAATTCTAGAAGTGGTTAAAAGTTTCAAGTACTTGGGAAGTGTGATCACAGAAGTTGGAAGGATAACTGAGGAAATTGGAAAGAGAATACAACAAGCGAACAGTTTTTACCAGAGCATAAGGGGTATTCTGTGGAACCGAGATGTCCCAAAGAAATGTAAAAATGTATTATATTCAACCTACTACAGACCCATACTAACATATGCAGCTGGAGCGTGGACTACTACAAAAAGAGAGGAGAGTAGAATACAAGCCGCGGAGATGAAATTCCTAAGAGGTATAGAGGGCAAGACCAGAAGAGATAGAGTTAGAAATGAAGAGATTAGAAAAAGGACAGGAATCTTGAAGCTGCAGGACAGGATAGAAACAACAAAGTTAAAGTGGTATGGACATATGATGAGAATGGGAGAGGAGAGAGTACCAAAGAAAACTTTCTGTGAAAAGATGACAGGGAAGAGACCACGAGGAAGGCCCCGAAAGAGATGGGCAGATACAGTGTGGGAGTGTGTAGAGAAGAGAGGAGGAAAACCTGAAGAAGTACTAAAAACCGGAGAGGAGTGGTGGAGAGACAGGAAACGTTGGAGGTCCTTAATTCACAACCCGACCCAGGAAGCTGGAAACGGGAAATGAAGATGATGATGGACTGACAGTCGAAGCAATTAATACCATTATGGGACGGAATATCACTCCCGCATGAATCCCATTTTATTATCGAAGCAATTAGTGCCATTATGGGACAGGATAACATTCCAGCATAAATCTCATTCATTAGAGGACCAAAACTTCAAACCACCTTAGCTTAACTCAGAAAACACATAATTGAATCGGGGACAAGTCAAGTATCCCAATAACAACACTATTCCACTTAGAAGTAGAATCATTAGGCTTCGTTTCAAGAATGTCCAATACTATCTAAAGATCATGAGATCCCATACTCTTAAAGAATTGGTTTATAATGATGTCGTAATTTATCATTTTTGATCATTTATCAATTATCATTTTCCTCCTGGAATATTACACTCATTATTATTTATTGAAATTCAGTGTTCCTCCAACATAAATTTGTAGAGATTTTATTATTATTATTATGGAAGTAGAAAATACTTTATGATCATCAAGACGTGTTCAAAAATAGTGTAATAGCTTTCAATATGTCATAATCCTGCTTTTTATGCAAATGGGGTAGGCCATCCCATATTATTATTATTATTATTATTATTATTATTAATAAAGATGGCATTTTGAGGATCCACCTCACCTACAAGTCTAAGCAATAAATCAGAATATTCGCCTGGCATAATATGCAACCAATATAATATGACGAAGGTTAATGACGACTAGGGAAGTTAACGGATTATAACGGAAATTATGGAAATGCATGGCCCAAAAATAAGATTCACATAAGTCGGAAGGCTTCTACCTTAGATGTTCTGTGACGGAGAATCATTCCTCGGTGCGGGTCAGAACCTGGTACCACGGACCCGTGATGGCTGAACACTAGGGAGGATCTGCCACAGGAATATGCCCATAACGGACATCGCTTCTGGTACCCCATCCAGCAATCCTGGTATCGCTCGCCTCACCTAGTGCCTATTCTAGCCGACCATCATGTTGGAACAGTTGGGTCGTGACGTCATAATCCTATGGGGTCGTCCTGGACTCCTCCACAAACGCACACTCGGCATTTCGATATTGTAGTCCACAGTTTTTGAATATCCAATTATTCTGACTGTCTCAATTATAATCAGTGAAATATTACGTGGCATGATAATAATAATAATAATATCCATGTGATATAATATCTCAGGCCTGTTCTGTTTCAAGCATGACGTTGTCCACAATATGACATTGAATAAGTTCTTATAGCCGCTCACAATCACTTCACAGTTTGACATAATTCCAGTTCATAAATTTGACATAATTCCAGTTCATAAATATCAAAAATTTGGTGGAAGTTTACAGACAGTCAAATTATCAGTCAGTTGCATGAAAACAAGCCCATATCCACATACCTTTAATTCTTCCAATATTCCCGTAATGATGAATTTTCACAAGCACATGAATAATAATAATAAGTTGTGAAGCACAACGGCACTATACTTTCCACGCACTGGTATAAAAATGAAACTATGTCTTCCGACATACGAGCAGAGTAACGTGGAGATGTTACTGTATTTTATAATAGAGGCCTAGCCTCCCGGAGTATTTCCGCAGTTTTACGACGGCGTAACGTCACACGAACCATAGCAAGTGAGTACCACTGATGAAAGCTGATCAACACTGATACATACTGATTGAATGCTGTCTTGGCCTTCCAAGAGCTGGTTTTTATACTACATCAAGGTCAAATATTGATACCTGTAGTTGCATTACGTAATGTGATGCATTCGCTTCCATTGGTTTCCTCGGTGGAAAATACTAGAATGTTTCTTATATCAAATGAAACTTCATATATTAAACAGGAGAATAATTCCAAATAGAATTCCGAAGTGCTGATGCCTTCCTCTTCCTTATCTACATACAAACAAGTATATTGTGCTCCTTCATTCCCTGGTGGTACTTGGGCCACGCGCTCACTTCAAAACATGGCGAGTCGACAGCTTGTCGCGACCTTGGTCTTGCCTCAGCGCGCTCAATTCAAATATTGCATCACGCCAGTATCTCCACTCCGTCTTATAAGGGCACATACTCCACTTGTCTCTTCAAAAATAAAAATTCCTCAAATTTTTATTTTGAGCTTCCCCTCGAGGTAATTTTTTCTTAATCTGGCATGATAAATTTTCAGGCTAGCTGCATTAAATGTACCCTGAATTTCTCCGGTACCGATGCGGACCAGTCGGTAACTTCCATTCTGTAAAGATTGAGCTATCCGGTAAGGGCCATAATAAAGAGGTACAAATTTGGCGTACACCCATTTTCTCACGTCCGAGGGAATTGATTTTCTGACCAAGGTTAAACATCCTTCATGTAGAAGGGATCTAAACTTCTTCAACATCGTGCTCCGGGATCTCTTATTGGCTTGTCGCTGGAGCTTCTGCTGCGCAGCCTGTATTCTTTCTAAAGGTCCTAATTCAATTGCTGGGGGAATATTTACAACATTATCGCAAGGTCTAACAGGTTTGAGGCCTTTATGGAGCAAAGATGGTATCTGCCCGATGCTTTCATGAACGGTCTCGTTTATTGATTTTGAGGCCAATGATTCTGGGGGCAATATAATCTGCAGATTTTGCTATTTCTGCCACAGCCCTTTCTGCCGGATTGCTTTCAGGGTGTCTAATGGAACATAATATCAATCTGATGTTAAACCCCTCCATGACTGTCTGAAATTCCCTAGAAGTCAATTGGGACGCGTGGTCTGATAGCAAAATCTAGGCTTTCCTGCCCCTGGAATTACATTGTTCTTCATGCGTTTTATAATGTGCTTAGAATTTGCTTTTTGGATTGGATGCAGCATGGCGTGCTTGCTTAAAACGTCCATAGTGACCAGAATATGCCTGTTTCCTCTCTTGGATTTCGGAATAGGCCCGAATATATCAGTGGCATACAGTTCCCTTGGTTTGGTAGATATAATTAGTCGCGGTTTTTCTTTCAAAAGAAAAGAGGGATATTTGCTACGTTGACACAAGTCACATGTGCGAATAACATCCCTGACATCAGTCCTTAAGCCCTCCCGTATGAATTTTTCTTTAATGGTGCCGACAGTTTTATCGACCCCTGTATGACCAGTAAATCTATGAGCCAGCCAAATAATGTGTTTTCTCAAACGAGGAGGTATAACAATCCGTAATTGGGTATGGTCAGGGTCCGCATACTTATAAAGGATTCCCTGCCAGATCACATGGTCTCTAGCTAAGCGTTCTGTACGAACATAATCAGCGTCATCCCTGTTCATGTCACCATGAAAAAATCGAAACATCTTCTCTAGATTGCGATTTCGCTTCTGAGCCTGGGGAATGTATTGCAAATATCGAAGGGCTTCTCTGTCTTCATCAATCTGGGGCAATCGGTAGAATGTGAACAATAGAATCTGAGATCTACTCAGTGTATCGGCAATTATGTTGTCTTTACCAGGACGATGCTGTACATGATAATCAAATTGTTGCGTAAATAACGCCCACCGTGTTATTCTCTCGCTAGCCATGTAGGTCTTCATCATGGATTCGAGCGCACGATGATCCGTTCTCACAATTACTCGGTGCCCAATTAATAGCTTCTTCCATGATCCAAGGCAAATACTAGTGCAAGGACCTCTAATTCTGTAGTTTAATAGGATTTCTCATGAGGTCTTAATTTGCGACTAATGAATGCGAGGTAATTCTTCCTTTTATTCTCATCCTCCTGGAGTAAAACAGCTCCAATGCCAATGGCGGATGCTTTAGACTCAATAATGAAGTTCCTGCCAAAGTCAGGATATTCTAATTTAATATTCTGACGCATTTGGTCTTTCGCTTCTCTAAAAGCTTGCTCGCATTCCAGGTTCCATTTACAGCGATTATTATGTTACAGCAGTTCTTGTAGAGGAGCAACCGTACTGGTATAGTTAGGACAATGGCCTGCAAATTATTGGGAAGTACCCAAAAATTGTCTTTAAAAGACGAGGGAAATCCATTATTGATTGGATCTTAGATTCATTAAGTCGATACCCTTCTCCATCAATGATATGACCTAGGTAGGTAACTTCCTTTCGGAAAAACTGGCATTTTCCAACATTCGCCTTAAAATCAGCCTCGCGTAGATTTTGGAATAACAACTTAAGGTGGTGCAAGTGTTATTCCTTCGTTCTTGAAGCTACCAAAATGTCATCCACATAACATATCGTTAACTCTTTGACCTCCGGTTTCAAATGTTGGTCTAGTGCCCTAATGAGAACAGCTCCTGAATTTTTCATACCAAAGGGAAGCCTATTGAAAACGTAAGTTTGATGGCCAAACATAAACCCTGTGTATTTTCGAGAATCCTCACTAAGCTTCATATGATGGTAGGACGATGTAAGTTCGATTTTCGAGAAGTATTGTTTACCTCGAAATTCTTACAACAGTTCCTTTATTTTAGGTGGCCGGTCGTATTCGGGCAATAACCTCTCATTCAAGGCCCTCACGTCTAGACATATCCTCAAATTACCATCTCCTTTTGGAACGACAGCCAATGGGTTGAAATAAGGCGTAGGTAATTTGAAACGATTCCATTGTCTTCCATGTCCAACATTATCAGTTTAACTTGTTCCTTGTATTTCTCTGGAATGGGATAGATCTTCTTTTGATAAGGTCCCTCATTTTGAAATCGAATAACATACTCAAAATTCTTGATTTCACCTGGACAAGTATTGTTCTAGCAACTCTTCCAAGTCATGCAATTCCTTCCTTGAGTTAAACATGGCGTCCTCCACTCGGTTATCTTCTACCTCTTCAATGATCTGATTCCATTTAATTTCTTTCCTGGGGGACATGCCCTGTTCATATATTGGAATACCTTCAGCATCATTAAACCATATTATAGTTTTCTTAAAATCAATTATCGCTTGGTGCGCATTAATAAAGTCAGCACGCAATATCATGTCATAACTGATGTTAGCCATTACTAGAAATACATGATTAAATTATTTTCCTCCAACATGCATTGTCAGATAGATCTGAGTTTTGCATTTTATAGTACTGTCAGGTACAATACCCTTCACTTTAATAGTAGATACTGGTAGGTCCGTTACATTATGTAATTGCTTCCATATCTTGTAAAGTATCTCTGAGACGATACTCATCTTCGCACCAGTATCAAGTAACTTCCTTATTTCCTCACCATAAACCTGACATATAATCATAGGAAGTTCTGTCCTACTCCTATCTATCTCCGGATGTAAAGGATAATCATCAATTAAATCATAATCAGTAGTCTGCCATAAAATTATCGGTGTGAAACATCCTCCCAGCTTTACTTCAATCGTTCGTAAATTGGCGTTTTGTTTCTCAAAATTATGGTATGTCTCTTCCGCCTCACGAGAAGTTCCAGGTTTGGGCCCTTCCTCCTTATTTTGCTTGTTGAGCTCTTCTAGGTATTTCTTGCTTTCAAGATGTCTCTCCTCCATGTATTGACGATTGTTGTGATTCCTGGAGTCTCGATTCTCTTGATTCTGGAATCCTCGATTATTCTGGTCATCTGTATTTCTCCACTCTTGATAATTTCTTCTATAATTGTATTGTCTTCCACGGCGATATCTCCCTCTCCTTTCATATGGGAAATATTGTCCTTGATATCGTCCATCGAATTGTTCCTGGCGAAGTTTAACGTCACGACGGTCACGTGGTTGATAATCCCTTTCGGTGTTGTTTGCGTGTGTTTGGCTATGTCGATCTGTTGTTACCAGATTAATGGTTCGAGGATCCGATCTGACATTCCTCTCTCGAAACTGTTGATTATTAGTATGATCCAACCTCTGAAGAACTACATCTAAATCTTCTTAACTCTCTGCTCTAGCAGCTATCAAAGTTCTTTGGACCTCCAGCGGAAATTGATGCGTTAATGCTGCTATCAACTCATACTCTGGCATGGGTGGTTGTAGGAATTTGAGTTTTGCTAACTGACTGGCGAAGTAACTAGAGTATTGCGTAGGGTGTGAGTTCGAAAATTTCTTTGAATATACTTCAGAACGGATGTCCTGTTGTATATCCGGGGACCAAATTTTTTAAAAAAGATTTTTAGAAAATTCCTCAAAGTCGGTCATAGTGTATCTGAAGGCGTGGTACCAAATAAGTGCTGGACCCTCAAGCAATTGGCCTACGACTTTCACTTCTCTGACTGGCGAAACTTTCATTTCTGATAGGTAATCTAGTACCTCCCTATGGAACTCGACTTGGGTGACGGTACCTACTCCACTGAACTTGGCCGGTTTTTCATCCTTACTCTTTATAATCGTTATTACCGAACTTTGTGTAGGAGGATTACTATCACGAACAGGTGTTTTATGGAAGTGAAAGGAAGGTACTTTTCACTCGTCACATTCGAATACTTGTATTCTGCTGCTGACTGAAAGTTTGTTTCTAAGGACCTAATGTTACTTTACAAATCTGAAGCAGCTGCCTGTACCTCATCAGGTTGTGTTTTCGTAATTTCTATCTTCCTCTGTTCCAAAGTTTCGGACGTCAATCATTCCGTTTGTATTTTAGAAACTTCTGGCTTTAATTGTTCCAAAATTTCGGACTTCAATTGTTCCGGTTGAATTTTTGAAACTTCCGCCTTTATTTGTCCCGAGATTTCGGACTTCAATTGTTCCGGTTGAATTTTTGAAACTTCCGCCTTTATTTGTTCCGAGATTTCCGACTTCAATTGTTCCTGCTTTGTCTCTGTTGTCTCCGAAACTCCGGTCTTTATCTGTTCCACAAGTTCACACCTCATTCGTTCCTGGGCAGCCTGTAATTCCGAGATGGTAACAGTGTCTGTAGTTTTTAATTGTTCTAACAATTGGGTTTTGGCTTCTATAAACTCCGTGGTAGTAACCATTTCTGTTTCGATTCTCTTTTTCATTTTTTGAAAATCGTCATGAAAACCTTGATTGTATTTTTCTATTCGATTCAATATCTTTTCTGAGTCGAATACTCTTTTGTTTAAATCCTTTGTGACTATTTAATCAATTTTCCCTAAACCTTTCTGAACCGCATCTATTTCTTTCCTAAGATGAGAATCGCAAGTCCGAATAGCTTTATGAACGTCCTTCAAATCGTCTTCTACTTCCTTGGCAACGCAGGCAACTACTTGCTTCTGCATATTTTTAAAAATAGTAATTTTTAAATTCTACAGTGAGTTGAGACTTAAAGTTTTCCTGTATTTCTGTTTTAAGACCATTCACGACCTTAACTATCCCTCCTTCTAGGACATCCATACTTCTTCGGAGTGTCTGCGTGTTAGTATCGGTCCGAGTTTCTAATCTAGCTTCCATACTGAGAGCATCAGCTTCTAATTTGATAACGTATCTTTGGGCCTTCTTAAGAATCGCATCTTCTAATTTCTCTATTTGATTGCATCCATGCTCCCCGTAAAGAATGAGGAACGACACACAACATAAAGTGAGAACACATATATAAAGTTAAAACCAATTCATCAAATTTTATTTCAAAAGAAACTGCCTGATGGCAACAAGAAAAAAAAAAAACAATAATCATCACTTCCCTTGATGACGAAATAACTGCACAGCGGTGCCAGCAATTAGCCTTCGAATATGCATCTCAAACTAGTCTCTTCTCGATATAGTTCATGGGTTTGACTATGGTTGATTTATAACAATCATTTTTACCCTATACAATCGAGATTGCATAACCTCCCATACCACACACAAAAGAATCTAAACCGGACTTAAATGATGCAGTTCATAATTGTCCTATACTTAAATATATTGTTTACATTTATTATTTTCAGAATTTCGACGATATTTTACACACGCATTTAACTGTTCTGTTATGACGTAATTATTATGGGTTTGGAATACACCATTTAGAATAACACTTAACGACACAGCATATCAAATTGCATGAACTTGACACTTGACATTACCAAATGATTTATACTCAAAGTTATTTCAATGTGACAATAATAATAATAATCTGTAGGCTTCGCCTAATGTGGCCTGTAATATCTGGTTATACTTTTCATAATTCCATGCTTTAATTAGAAGATAGATAACACTGAACACTAATTATACACAAGCCGTCGCAAGAATCGGCATAACATTTGACGTGACGTCATTATATACTTAAACAAACCAATGACCAATATTAATTTATCTTATGGGAATTCTATGTTATTGGACTGACATTCGAAGCAATTAATACCATTATGGGACGGAATATCACTCCCGCATGAATCCCATTTTATTATCGAAGCAATTAGTGCCATTATGGGACAGGATAACATTCCAGCATAAATCTCATTCATTAGAGGACCAAAACTTCAAACCACCTTAGCTTAACTCAGAAAACACATAATTGAATCGGGGACAAGTCAAGTATCCCAATAACAACACTATTCCACTTAGAAGTAGAATCATTAGGCTTCGTTTCAAGAATGTCCAATACTATCTAAAGATCATGAGATCCCATACTCTTAAACAATTAAACAATTGGTTTATAATCATATCATAATTTATCTTTTTTGATCATTTATCAATTATCATTTTCCTCCTGGAATATTACACTCATTATTATTTATTGAAATTCCGTGTTCCTCCAACATAAATTTGTGGAGATTTTATTATTATTATTATGGAATTAGAAAATATTTTATGATCATCAAGACGTGTTCAAAAATAGTGTAAATGCTTTCAATGTGTAATAATTCTGCTGCCTTTTTTTTGCAAATGGGGTAGGCCATCCCATATTATTATTATTATTATTATTATTATTGCGCCACCGGGGATGCAGGCAGGGTGCAAATCTCTTACAATCTACAACCTCGACCGAAAGGCGAACACTCCTGGCTAACATACCCTCAAGAAGAACAAAAATAGAGGCAAGAAACAATGCAGGACTTCAGGAGGGCGGCCACCGAACAGATACTCACCATCTCATACTCACCCAGCGGACTTTTCCCCACGTGGACATACGTGTTGGATCACTGCTACCTGGTATCAGAGGTCCACGATGTGGTATTGCATGTATGCCAATCTTAAGAAAAGATGTAAAAGTCCCAAGAAGGAAGAGGGGGAAAAGGATTTACTCATAATAGTCTGCAACTAGTTACCCTCCGTGCCCTGGATAAAACTAGCCAAAGAATAGCGACACAGATGGATTTAAATTAAAATGTATTATTTTAAACTGACCCTAACGTTTGCTTTACATAAATAAAAATATGTTGATAAGGTGTGCTTCTACTTAAGCAATCAAAACGAAAATAAATGGATTTAGGCCTATAACTAGTTTACCTACGGTCGCGCTAGGCAACCACTAGGGCTGAAGGCAAAATAAATTAACATGGACTTTTACACAAAACATAAAATAAGGAAAGCATAGCCTTAACAAGAACATAAATTATTTAAAATTCAAAATAAACAAAATGTTAAAATAACGAGAAAAATAAAATTACAACCCTACTGTTGACACCAATAACAGAAATTAAACGATGTGATAAATGGATAATATATCCAAGAAACAATTTGCATAACTTAGGACAACGGAATTCAGCACTAAGAAGGTAAAAAAAAGAAATTACCTTCCTCATCCAAAATAATACAAATAAATAATAAAACAAGACAAAAGTTTGAATTAACATGGTCTCCACAAAACTCGAGTTACCCTATCCACTGACAACCAAAGACGCGGCGTCCTTTTGCAATAATCACATCACAAAAAAGACATCCTATTTTGGTGTCAGACAACAAACAATTAACGCTTCAAAAAAATCCAAGGACATTAAATTACTGCAAGGGCATGCGAGACAGAGAAGCGTTTCTAACTCAGAAGAAAGAACTAGATTAAAAATAAAACAGGGAAAAAACTTTACAATTAATAATAATGAAAATACCGTACTAGCTCGGATCAGTCAAATAAAACAATTAGATAAAAAAAAAAGGAAAATGAACGAATAGCGTCCTGGATTTAAAAGTTAAACAATAGTACGATTGGAAAATTAACCAATTTAAAAATGGCATAGGCATAGCCTAGCAAGGAAAATAATTACGGATAGAGAACCGCCATTAGTAGGTAACGACAAGGTTACTCTCAAAACGAAAACACACAAGAAGATAAGACCAAAAAGAAAAACAATGCCGGAACACACAAGAAAAAAAAACAGACGTACCTTTTAATAAATAATCCAGGGACCCTAACACTTCAACACATTTAACCTCTAGGGGTTATTAAATAAATAAACAAACAGCACACTTGCTTCTCCTCGGGTACCACGACCTGTTGAACATTTTTGTATCATCAATCTTTCGATTCCAATTCAAGTAGTACATTTTTCCGAACCACCGCGCTTCTCGGTTTGCTTTCTTTCCCATCCTCCAATTTGCAAATGTCCAATTTCTTCTATAAATCCAACCCTCTCCGATGGGCAAGCAATCCCATCGGAGAGGCTTTTACAAACACGACTTGTTGATTCAAACAGCCAGGCAGGAATCACGCCAACATGGCGGACAGACAAATGATGAATAAATTTTGCGCACAGCACTAATTAAATTATGTCCAATCAGGGAACTTGCCGCGGTAAGTAACAATGCATAATATAAGAGGTGCACACGACACCACGATACAGATTTACGCGGGCAATAAGTTTTCTTGATTTATTTTTTGTGCAAAGCATTTCCACACATACAGTTCTGCATGTTACTACAATCTGTCGGACGAAAAGGGAACCCGAGTGCCAAGTCTAGAAGAGAACGCCAGTTTCAAATATACATTAGTTCAGAAAATGATAGCCACATAGTGAATTCTTCTTTCTTCTTTAAGGAATGGGCCAATTCATGGCACAGTTCTCCCCTTCTCATCTGGGAACACAGTTCCCAGTATCCCCGAGCATATATTTTACCCACTTCACACTCGTCGATATTTTAAAGTTTAAGTCCAATCGTTGCCAACAAACAGAATTCACGCCAGTTACTCCTTAGCGACGGTGTAGTCATCCATCAGTTTAGGTTCAATGGGGTACAGGGTCAGAATGACAAGGAGAAGTCAGTTGAACGCCTCGTATACACACATGTAGTAAACAGTCTCCTTCGCGGATATCAATTTGGGACAACATGCGTTCACATCTGTGGCGGATCCAGAGGGGGGCACCAGGGGCAAGTGTCTCCTCCGAAAAACCAGTTGTCTGCTCCATTGATATTGCCGATACAAATGATTGTTCCTCCAAACTGCACTGCAAGTAAAATCTTTCCTGTATTGCCTGCATTCATGAATGTGGTCAATGTTGTTATCATATAGTATGTAATGGCAACACTGTTAATATAATCGCTACATCGACAGTGATGCAAGTGCAGAGAGATCTTTCAGCCGCCTGCAACTTGTTAAATCATGGTTACGAACGCGAACGACAGAGGAAAGGTTGAATGGCTCGTGTCTGTTATTTGTTCACCGTGATATAAATGTTGACGTTGAAAAATTTCTAGAACGTTTCTCTAATGGGGGTAAACGAATGATCGCCTGGATTTTATTTTGTAATGGGCATGTATTTTGCCTAGGATAGTCACCAAATAGAATCCCAATTATTATTCAATACAATTGTATTTTGTATTTATATTTATGTGACTAGTAGTGACTCAGTGATGACAATGTTGGCACTACGAACATATATTGTAACATTTGTATAGTAGACTTGTATATTGTCTTCAGATAGTCACTATGATTGCAAATGTTAGACTATGTAATGTGCATGAAAATGTGGAAATGTTCATATTCTGTAGAATTTTTTTTTCCATAATGACATTGACTTGAAATTGAAACCAATAAACCATTTTAATAAAATTAATTTCTTGTAGAATTATAAAATCTGGTGGTTGGATGTTATGTGTAGTTGTGTAGATTAAATACACATTTAATAATTTTATTACATATCTTCTGTTGCTACTCTGAAATGCTAGAGTGCCCCCTCCGAGGTGGACCTCTGGATCCGCCACTGGTTCACATCGACACTCGGTTCTTCCAAGGGGATCACACCACAAGGGAACAGAGCATCCAAGCATCACTACACGATCAAGATCAATCAGTTAATATCAGTAATATTCACGCAAGAGTACTTGTTAGAGAGGTTGTGATGACATATTATATTATGGTCACCTTCGCAGACTGCAAGTTTACATTTCAAAAATAATAAAATTTAAAAGAAAAGTTAATTTCAACCGAATCTTTACAATAAACCTTTACAATCGATTAGTCATGAGTTAAAAATCCCTCTATTTACTTGATCCGAGCTTTACATCATTCCTTATGGCTAGGTTTACAAAATTCATTACAGACCACCTTCAACTACCAGAAGGTTTGCATTTATGCAGACACAATTCTTCACATTCATCCAATCAACAACAGAAATCTCATATACAGCCGGTGCTTTCACGTTACTAAATACCACATACCTTACAAAAGTATCCAAGTTGAGTTCACAAATCTAAATCAGGAGCGATCAGAAACCAATTGGCATCAAATTTACTTGGATACACTACATTGATACACAAGTCCTTTACAACCAAATTCCTACAAAGGAAATCTCACCGCGGAACTAGAGGGTTGACCCAAGTATGGCCTCTTAGTTCATTAGGTATTCTTACCAACAAGGTCACAGAATTAAAAATATACCTCACTACAGTATGGACTCTGAAACGTGAAGTCAATTTGATCAAAAAACAAAGGAGAATATTAATAAGCACGAAGGCTCAGAAATCAATACCCAAACACATTTCCAATGGCAACATTAGCAAGAAAAGGAAGTTCACAAGGACACAAAAATACAGAAAGGATAAAGCAACAAAGCCAATTCATTCCCAAAACCTGGAGATCAAAGGCATAGCAGCGCAAAACGAAAGAATTACAAGGAAATCAAAATTGAAAAGAAATTGGCGAAAAGATAGAATGCAAACTCATTCCTTGACGGAGAGAATTGAAGTATGCAACCAATGAGAATACCAGTCGCAATTCGCCTGGGTGAGAAAAATCCAACTTAATTGACATAATGTCTACTATGCTCATTAGCACAAAAGAGGTTTCCTCGTTCAGGATTTTAAAAACCGAACAAATACATCACCAAATGACATACATGGACAGCGATAACGGAGAGATGATACAAGACACTCTACTTCGACCAAATGTACAAGAGGGAGAGGGGACGCGAGAAGATTGCTTAAGATGTAATAAATCAGAGTGTGACATCAGGAGTCACTCACAAATCAAAGTACCATAGTAGGAAGAAACAGGGTCAAACTGAAATAAACATCGCACAATTCCAAAAGGTTTCACCGGAAAAATTACTTTAAAAGGAACAAACGAAAAATTTCAAACATGAGGGGCCAATGACCGCCATTACCGTGAATCTCTCACGCACAACGAGTTCAAATAACAACATAGCTAACTGCAGATTACTGCTGATACAAATTTCCAGATAAATTTCCAAAATCCACAAACAAATTCTAATAAATTTCCTCATTCTCAATATCACCACCACGTTTGATGTGCGACAAATGCACTCGTGAAATCTTGTGTGCCTTAGGATTCCTGACCAACAAGGTCACAGGAGTTAGAAATGCCTCCACATAACAAGGACCCTTATAACGAGGAGTAATCTTACTATAAATCTTATTGCTGACACCTTTAGTTTCAAAATTCCGAATATCGACAACATCACCAATCTCAAGATTAGCGGGTTTGTGAGAACCCAAATACCGCTTAGCTAATTTATCGTGAGAAATTTTGATACACTATTTAGCCTTATTCAATTTTGCTTTTAATTCTTCTGGAGAGACATGGTCAGGAAGAAGATCGTGCAAGTTCCATAGGTTTGACAGCGGCGAGTTCGCCTTGAACGAGAACATCAAAGAGAATGGAGTAGCTTGAGTACTCTCATGCACTGCATTATTGAAAGCGTAGTTGAGCCAGTGCAAATTGGAATCCCACTTAGAGTGGTCTTCGTGATGAAAAGCAATAAGAGCGGAACGCAAGTTACGATTCACTCTTTCGGCCAGAGACGGATTAGGGAAATAGGGGGTGGTAGTCACATGAGAAATGGCATAATCGAATAGAAACTGTCCGAACTGAATGGATACAAAACATTTAGCATTGTCTGAAACAAGAAATTGGCTGGGACCAAAAGAAGAGAAAATCGACGATAGGCATTTAATGACAGTACCGGTCGTAGCCTGTCTCGTAGGAAACAACCAATTGAAGCGGGAGAACCCATCAGTGCAAACAAGCGCAAATTGGTTTCCATGTGCAGAACGAGTGAACGGGCCGATAAAGTCGATATACAGCTTCTCCATGGGTTTGAAAGCCCGTTCAGATGATAACAAGCCTACCCTTGTGGAAATAGGGGGCTTACTGATATTACACAATGAGCAGTTTCGAATCATCTTTCTAATATCTCCATCCATTCCTTTCCAGATGAAGAATTCACGAATTTTGGCACGGGTCTTAAATACGCCAAGGTGACCACCGATAGGGGACTCATGATAATATCTGAACATCTCGGGAATCAGAATCGAAGGCAAAACAATTTTGGGGATCCGGTCATGGCGAGAAGCACAACACAGCACACCATTTCTCAAGGAGTAGGGTTTAATAACCAAACCAGCATTTATCCGATTAATCAAATCTGTAATAGAGGGGTCTTCTTTTTGATAATAATAATAATAATATCGTATGGCCTCGGGTGCCTGGTGCAAGCTTTGATGAAAGTCAAGGAGGTTAGATAACTAAACTCCTTGACACTACAGCGTTTTCAAGTAGAGAATGGAGGAACTTTGTGTTGGCGGAAAATCCCGAGATTAATTTTGCCATTGAACACGGCCTACTGAATTCAAATGGGTTCTTTAACATGCCAACAACGTATGACCTGAGTATCGTGATTTTTGACGCCTTTCAAAAATCACTTACCATGGCCAGGAGTGAACCTGCAATCTTGGGGGTTGGTAGTCCGACACTATAACCACTCACCCATCGTGGCAAGCTTCTTTCTGATAAGATGCTACATCTTTGAATAACATAGGAGAATCGCTCAAAATTGCATTCACCGAATTACAGAGAGGAACAATTTACTCGATGTCACCAGTACCACCATTTTCTACGGGAGATTCTTCATACATCCTACTAAGGAGCCAGCGATTGCGTTTTCCGTACCACGAATGTGACTGACCGTGAACTGGAATGATAGAATCCTAGTTGCCCATCTAGCAATCCTAACAGTCCTACGGGGTTTGCACAATACCCAGCTCAATGCCTGATTGTCGGTTTTGAGCAGAAACGGAGTGTGCTCAATGTACATTCTAAATTTCTCAAGGGCGAACAAAACAGCTAAACCTTCTAATTCATAGATTGAGTATTTTCTTTCAGCGTCGGTTAACGTTCTAGAAGCATACTCCAGTTTAATTGTTAGTGAATTGCTATGTACAATTATGTATTTGTTATGTATATCTAATTTGCCACCGGGGGGGACACCCCCAATTGCAAATAAACGAATGAATGAATGAATTAATTCCAAAAAAAAAAAAAAGGAATGAATATGCGATTGGCTGTCTACCAAGTTCCGAGTCTTGCAGTAGGACACAACCAACGCCACGACCAGACTGATCAGTTTGTACGATGAACTGTTTTCCAAAATCAGGGATAGCTAATACAGGGGCATTAGAGAGGGCAAGTTTCAGATCGTCAAAAGCTGCTTGCTGAGAGGGACCACATTCAAACTTTACAGCCTTGTTACGCAGCTGATTTAGAGGAGCAGCACGGTCTGCAATGTTGTTGATGAACTTGCGAAAAAATTTCACCATGCCTACACATCGGGCTACACCATTGGCATCCTTAGGTGGCTTGAAATCCCTGATGGCCTGAGTTCTAGATTGGTCGACGGAGACACCAAATTCCGAAACGATATGCCCCAAGAAAGAAATTTTGGGCTTAGCAAACGAAACCTTGGACAATTTGACAGTATGACCTGCGTCACGTAACCGATCAAGTACAACCTTCAGATGATCCAAATGCTCCTCAAAGGACTTAGCATAGATAACCAAATCATCTAGATAGTGATACACAAACTTGAATTTAATTTCAGAAAACAACTTATCCAGGAGTCTTCTCAACACAGCAGCTCCGGTAGACAGACCAAAAGGGACACGGGCGTATTCATAGAGATTCCAATCTGTGCCGAAGGCAGTTACATGTCTGGATTCAGGAGAGAGGGGAATCTGGAAATAAGCAGAAATGTGGTCGAGTATCGAGAAAACCTCTGCATTCCTGAACCTGCTGAAGCACTATGTAGATCAGGCAATGGGCTGGACTGAAGGACCACCTTCTGATTCAGAGCCTTGTAATCCAATACAGGCCTGAATCCGCCATTAGGTTTAGGTACGAGGAAAACAGGGGAAGAGTAAGCAGAGATGGAGGGCCTGATTACCCCATCTTCCGATAACTTGTCAACGATTTTTCTTAACTCGGTCATCGTGGGCGGAGCAAGTCTATAGGGGCTAGACATTACAGGCACAGAATCTGTCAGCTCGATCTTATATTCCATAAGGTGGGTCACACCCAACATGTTGGTGAATACATCAGAGTATTCAAAACACAATCTTTTAATAGCTTCCCTCTGAGGATCAGTTAAATTGTCCAAGTCCAAATTCTCAACAGTAAAGGGTTCACCTAAAGAATTAACAGAAGGGGTGGACAACATAGGATTAAATGGCAACTTAAATTGAGGATTGAATTTAAACCACAACTTCCGTGCACTGAAATCTAGGAGCATGCCCACGTGGAACATGAAATTGGCTCCAATGATCACAGAACAAGAAAGATCCCTGGCAAGGAAAAATTTAAATTTCCGTGAACATTTTCGAATATGGATTTTAACCTTGATACTCCCCAGAATATTTAAGTTTGAACAATTTGCCGAAATAAGAGATTCATTGTTAGATTTTAACTCAGGTAGGTTGCAAATACGTTTCATATTTAAAAACCAGGTCGCACTTACAAAAGAAGCAACACTACCGGAATCCAGCAATGCAGAAACGGACTCGTCATTCATTAAAATTTCAATCATAGGAGAGCATCCCTTAGCAACAGGATAAATTCCATAATTATTATCCACCCTAAAACGATTACAATTAGAGGACGAGGGCACCAGCATCACGGGTTTTACATTTAGTTTAGATTTAGGATGACTTGCCACGACATTGTTCACAGGCAGGTTAGGTTTATCAGACACGTTGGCAGGCTTAGTACACGACGACTTATTTTCCAAAACATTATCATAATTTTCATTAGTAGGAAGACCAGAAACTTCACACCGTTTTCCTAATATCTCATGCACAGCAGCATCCAAGGAAGTAACATCCGAAATGGTCCCCAATGAGTCCCGTCATTGGCGATACCCAACTTGGTTGTTAGGACACATTCGCTTAACATGCCCAACGCCATCACACGTATGGCACTTAATGTTAGGTCTAGGATGAAACATGACCTTAGGAGGGGGACGAACCATCAAAGGAGGGGGTGGAACCATCAAAGGAAAGGGTGGCATGTTTGCGACACGAAGGGAATCAGCGTGCTTCACGCTCATAACATCTACAATAACCTGTTTGAGCTCGGCAAACGAGGAAGGTCTGGTACACATCGTCATGTACGATCGATACTCTGGTGAAAAGCCATTTACAATTGACGACACTAATTGTCGTTCAGACAATGGAGATGCGAACACCTTGGCATACCCCCTTGATGTCATTGACATAGTCGTTAAGCGACTCATCAAACCTTTGGACACGATACAGAAACCTTTGTTCAAGGGCACTGATGGCATGCGTTGGAATAAATACAAAAAAACACTTCCCTCATAAACATGGCTAGGGACATACGGGTTTGAATAGCTTCAATTAGCTTTTCACGAAGCATACCAGAGGCAACCGGGAACAATAATTTGAAAATTTGAGTTTCAGACATTCCTAAAACAGAGGCATGGGTGCCCAATTCGACCACTTGTTTTAAAAACAGAACCACTTGGGTTACATCATCCAAATTGATACTCTTCAACATAGTTAAGAAATTTGGAATAGGGTGAGGAATCGACCCATACTTTACTGTAGGCGTACACGTGGCATTACCGAATATGCAATCAGCGCTAGAGGAGCTTCCTCGCATACCCTCTACAGGAGACAAAACATTAATATTAATATTACCCGAGGAAAATCTGGGATACGACTGGTCGCCCACACCTAAGATGTCATTAGGTGACCTATCATGAGCTGCGTTACCACAGCTAGGGATATTTGGCCTAGAAATACTGGGACCAGTTATCAGAGGAGCAGACAAACCAGTATTTGGCAACGATCCCATAGTTTCAGACCTTTTAAAAAGATCAGAATCACGTTCAATCCCCAGAATACACAAGGTTATCACTAAAGTCAATAAAATCCATGAGATTATTGTCAGCCATGTTGACAGACAAAAATACAGGCAGACAATACAGACAGAAACAAAATATGGGAATTAGGAGGACAGCCTACAATTTAAAAAGAATACCAAAATCACAATTTACCACACCAATATTCTTTGACACTCGAACACGGCCTCGATACCTGAAAGTTCAACTAAAAAAAAACAAATGCGTAACGTTGAGTATGAGTGCAAACATCTCCTTCTCTTGGCTCCAGATCAGAAAGTTAAAACAACCAAAATTTTCCTCAATACAGCACATTACAATTACAATCCACCGGAAAACCGAAACGGGTGAGCTCCACGATGGCTTCATTCCCAGCATGTAGGCTATTGTTATATAAAAAGCACATTCCCATGCCAACAATCAAAGACAAACACTCACCAACATCTTCTTCTTTTAGGAAAGCGTGCAAGGGCAATAAATAGCGATAAGGTACATCATAATATTCTTATCACGTTTCAGCGTCCAACACCATACCGTTACAAACATGAAACAGCAATACAAAACAGAATTAGTACAAGGACAACATTAAACAATTCCAACCCATGTCACACTTCCATGGTCAGTCCCACCAATCACAGAACACTTGCAGAATATTAAGAGTATAAAAAAATTGACACTGCAATGGACGTTTAAAAACCATACTCTGCTACCACTGCGCCACCGGGGATACAGGCGGGGTACAGATCTCTTAAGTAGGGGGGCAAGACGGATTTAAACGCACAGCCTACTTTCCTGGTGACGTCACATACTAACCCGCAATACATTCAGGGGCCAAGTCGATATTACTCGAACCCATGGTCCGATTTTGACATGCGACATATCGTTGGACTCGGGCTGACGCCCTCTTTCCAATGGACAACTCATTTCAAGCCCTAAATAAAACCTACCCCTACTAGGGGGTGAAATTGTAATTTTTTAGTGAAAGTCGCCTTTCAAATGCGACATGTATAAGGTGCGCTGCTAATATGAACTTAAACGTTGTTGCTCATAAAGCGCATGCGTTTTGCTGGATGCCGTTATGAATCAACATTTTTGTTTTTTACGCATGCACACTTGGGGATTTTGTAAATAATTATTTACGGATGAGTTTTTTAAATGTAACCAAAAGAATGAAAAGTAATAGGTCATGTGATTTTTAATATCTTGCTAACTAAGAAGGCTTTGGAATTGTATGAGGGGTCGTTGGATTTGGGATAACGCCCGGTTTTTGAATGTAGTTTTGAATTTTGTCAAAAGGGCCTAAGTGCACTGTTGTTAATATTTTGAGAACGAAGAAGTCTACGGACTTGTATGAGGGGCCGTTGGATTTAGGATGACGCCTCGTTTTTTAATGTAGTTTTGATTTTTGTCAAAAGGGCCTAAGTGCACTTTTTGTTAATATTTTGAGGACGAAGAAGGCTACGGACTTGTATGAGGGGTCATTGGATTTGGGATGACGCCCCGCTTTTTAATGTAGGTTTGATTTTTGTCAAAAGGGCCTAAGTGCACTTTTTTGTTAATATTTTGAGAACTAAGAAGGCTACGGACTTGTATCAGGGGTCGTTGGATTTGGGATGACACCTCGTTTTTGAATGTAGTTTTGATTTTCGTCAAAAGGGCCTAAGTGCTCTTTTTGTTAATATTTTGAGAACTAAGAAGGCTACGGACTTGTATCAGGGGTCGTTGGATTAGGGATGACGCCCCGTTTTTTAATGTAGTTTTGATTTTTGTCAAAAGGGCCTAAGTGCACTGTTGTTAATATTTTGAGAACGAATAAGGCTATGGACTTGTATGAGGGGTCGTTGGATTTAGGATGACGGCTCGTTTTTGAATGTAGTTTTGATTTTTGTCAAAAGGGCCTAAGTGCACTGTTGTTAATATTTTGAGAACGAAGAAGGCTGCGGACTTGTATGAGGGGTCGTTGGATTTGGGATGACGCCCCGTTTTTTAATGTGGTTTTGATTTTTGTCAAAAGTGCCTTAGTCCACTGTTGTTAATATTTTGAGAACGAATAAGGTTACGGACTTGTATGAGGGGTCGTTGGATTTGGGATGACGGCCCGTTTTTGAATGTAGTTTTGATTTTTTGTCAAAAGGGCCTAAGTGCACTTTTGTTAATATTTTGCGAACGAAGAAGGCTACGGACTTGTATGAGGGGTTTTAGCACTTGGGATGATGCCCTGTTTTTGAATTGATGTTTTGATTTTTGTCAAAAGGGCCTGAGGCCCTATTTTTCACCTGTTTAAATTTTAATTAAGAGTGGTCGTTGAGAGAGCCGGTACTGTTGTTATATGTCTCAACGAGCCTGTTGTCGAGCTCAGTGACCATGCCCGGAAGAAATGAATTGCTATTTTGGCGGGATGACGGGGCAGGTTATTACGGTTGGTTTTGTGATATTTCCTATGACGGATGGAGGCAAATATTTGAAAATGTGTGCTAGTTTTTACCCTGAAGGGGATCTTTAACATGCTAGTTAACGGTAATAAGAGAGACCGCTGTCTGGCGCAGCAAATGGTTCTTAGGATATGAACAAGTGGTTCTTGGACGTGGTGAAAGTATGTGGTTAACATGGTCATGTAATGAGGATGGCCGCTTGCTAATGATTATTATTATTACAGTAAAATGTTTAAGAATAATAATAATAAGACACACATGTTTTTCAATGCTAACTCACACACAGTCCTGCTCACTCGAGACTGAATATTGTACCTAGCCAGAGGCCTCGTGAGAGCTGTTGCTGTTGCTGACGAGGCAGGAATGTCTACGTCAGCAGGAAGTGTGATATCAGCTTACTTGCCTCGTGGTGGCTAGCAGGTGCGACGTTTAAGCAGCCGCCATGTTGGTTCTTATGCAGTAGTACTACCAATGTATAACAGGCAGCCATTTTGGTTCCTTATTAAAAACATGAAACTAGTATAAGGTACGCAAATCTTATGGAGAATGAGGAATGTGGGGAGGCGTGGGAACATGTGAGAGACAGACATGAGTTCAAGGTCAAAACGCTGAGAAAATGCAACTCTCTCTGTTGCTAAGCAGATTGATAAGAAATGCGTTAGTGATACAATGACGGGACTAGCAAATGGACGTATTGTGCCCGTTTGAACCGAAATCCAAAGACCACATTTTGTAAAATGCCGAAATAAGATTAGCACGAGAAAATATATCTCAGGGTCTATCTAGGTGAATACTTGGGTCTAATCTGGCATCCCTGATCTCGATAATTCACAAGTAAGGTAAGGAAAGAAATTATTTTTAAAGTAGCACATTTCTTAAAATCTCAATTTATTTATAGATAAAATATTAATTGACTGGCAAAAACCTCCAACACAAATAAAACACATCACACATGAGAAATCAACAGTCCCTAAAATTATATTCTAACTTCACAGACTTGATGATCAGAAAATTCATTAGTCCATTCTGATATCAAACTAAAAAATAATTTTCAATTATTTACACTGGGTAATCACTGTTCAATAAAGAGTTCCGAGTGATCCCTTTTATTTACATGTTTGTAGTTCACTTTTCGAAGAATTGCATTGGATTGTTCAAGTATTTGTTGTAAGATATTTCCAAAAATAGTCACTTGATTATTTCGATGTTGTTCCAAAATTATTTGGAAAAAATTATTATATCACTGTTTCGTTGTAGCATAATAACAATATCAATATTCGGCTGACATAAAGTCGAATGTTAATATTTGTTTGTAAAGATTTACTTTTCCAAAAAAAAAAAATGTTTATAAACTTTTCATAATAATTTGAAAAATTAATCTTATTCTTTTCTCACATTCATTTGTTTCAATGTAATCAAATTTTAAATTTTATTCATCTGTCATGATTGTTAGCAAAAATTGTTGTTAACATTAAAACTCATTGTTATCAATATAAATTATTACTATCCACTATCGGTGGATTAAATCATTGTCTCTTTCACCAAAATTTTTCTATCATTCAGAAAATTTACATATTATCCCACACACAAAAAATATTCATCATAAAATTTATTATTTTTATTCATTAATTTCCAAAAATTTCCCGTCACTTTATTTATAACAAGTTTCTCACCCTCTCATATTGTGAATATTTAATTTGCTCATTTCCATTGTTATTATTATCATTATTCCAAGCACAAAATAAAGATTTCACTAATTATTTATTTTAATTTATTTTCTTTTATTGCATTTGCACTTCTCATTTGATCGTTTTTTTTCTCTCGGTCAGGTTCATCAATTCTAAACTCATGTTCTTCAATTATTTAGGCATACTATTTGAAATTCGAGTTGACCCAGAAAAAAATATTAAATATTTGAATGTCACCATTGCCTAAGCCTTCTTTTACAATTGAGCACACATGCTCTTTAATAACACACGCACATCCTTGTGTGCCCACAACTACGGGAACAAATGCCCTTTTGGACGACCCCCTAGGTGTGCCAAACGCACACTAAAATCATCACATTATTATTTGACTCCAAATAAACTTCACCACACAACATCATATTTTTTATCATATATTTTCTATGATATTCTGTCATAATTACTATACTGCATTCTTCAGTTTTATTTTACCAATAAAAAGATATATTTAAATCTGGTCAATCTTTCCTTGCCTCCCATCTACATAAACTCTCCCTAATTTATACATTTAATACCTGCCGCTTCCTTTCTCTTCATCTGAATATTTGTAAGTGCTTTTGGAAAATATTTCTGAGCTCAAAATCTTACTATTTGACCTTCTTCATCCATAAACTTATTTAAATTTATTTGTAAATCCAAACTTTTATTCCAAAAATAAATAAAGTTATTTTATTTCAATCCTTCCAATTAATTAAATTCATCCACAAATTATTATTATTATTTTTCCACAAATTATTTAAATTCTTCCAATAAATTATAAATATTATTATTACTGAAAAATATTTAGGCATCATCAACGTCTGAATGATTATTATCGCCCTATTTCCTCAATAAATGAATATTTAAATCGTATCTACAAATAATTATTAATAACATCTCTCTTTCTGATAGTTAATGCATTACTATTTAATTACAATTAACAATTAAAAAATTAATTTAATTTCTAATGTTTGGTACTATCACCCCCTAAATTATTTATTTATAACTTTAAATGGTGTAGTTATATATATAATATTATTAACTTATTTACTTCACAGTTGTTTATTATTATTTTTAAATAAATCAAATTATTTAAATAATCCAAGTTGTAATTACGTCTCCTCTCATAATAAGAGTAAAAAAATACTCCTATCCCTTGGAATAACTGAAACATTTCATGTCGGAACACATGAACTAACTGTCTGTCCGGACAAAAATCGAAAATAGAATAATAAATTGTCAGACAGCATGCTCCATTTGTCATCGTGACAAATACAATAGACGTTCTAGTTACGATGAAATTTGTGTTGATTTCTTATCGTGACTGTGTTAAATATGGAATTCTCTAGTATTATAGGCTAGTGGATAGTACATGAATGGTTGTCTTACTTCATTCTTGATGTGCAGGAAGAGCGTGTCCTCCGGTGTACACTATTCCAATAGTGTCCTTCCATGGCCATCTGCTGTATCTGTATAACTTCACCCGTTTCCATGTCCTACCTATCCTCGAGTAATTTAACGGCGCATGTTGATAATCAAAGTCACTCGTTCGAAACAACTCCCGTTATCATCAGCACAGTATATCATGATGAAATGTTGTGCATTCATAGACTGTTACAGTACTCTTGTAATGAAAATGAAAATATTGAGTATAATATTGAGAATAATTCTCATATTCGAAAAATGCGGTTTTGTTTGCGCGCTAAGATAGGAACACCTATTAGCTGCATAGAACGAACTAACGAATAAATTATTCCTAATGAAATTCGAAGTGCCGGATGTATTGTCACCACAAGAAATACATCACTCTGTAGGCTAAATTCTGTGAATGGTTTTTCGACACTACCATCACCTGACCGGTAGGAATATTTGCCCTGAAAGTCAGTTGATATTCTAAGTCAATTCGCTGCCACAAGCTATGTTCGTTCACCCGAACCGATACTAAGTCCTACTGACCACTAGTTCAGCGACTAAGTCCTTCGACGGTCAGAATCTCGGCGTGTATATTCGTACTTTCACGTTGCGTAGCTCCGCACTTGAGCAAATGCTCTGTTGGAATACAATCTGTCTTGAAATCCTCGCTCCTTATATAGTCGATCCGTCAAAACTTCCAGAAACTTCCATCTCGAATCTCGGCTTCTGCTGGACCGATTTTAATGCTTGATAGCTCAAATTCTTCTCTTTTAATTGCCAGTAAACTGTACTACGTTTCTAGCGTCCATCTCTTCTCCTAAAGGAAATTCCAGAAAAAAATTCTCGTGACGTATGCGGGCTCCACGTCACAAACTCACGTCACTCGCTCCTGCGATGCATGCTTCCCTCAGTACTCTGAGTCTCCTCCGCGCCCTATTCAAAATATCAGCCATTCCCTCACACAATTAAATCAACATCTCTTCTTTATAATAATGACGTCAACATTGTCACGGACGTGTGAACGATCCGGGTACAGTATACAGTAGAGCTGTGGAAGAAAAATCCTTTTATTTTTGTGGTAAGTACCTATGAATGATTATTTTAATAATGTCATGCTAATGAACCTTAAATTTGTAGTTATTGATTAGGTAATTAATGATTTTTATTTATTTATTTATTTGTTTGCAGATAACCGGTATACCTTACATGTCTGAGATACAAGAAACCATTGCGCTTTTGGGCCCACTAGAAGGAAACAGTAACAAGCCAGTGCAAATGAAGGTGAGATTATTTTTTAAACTAACTTGTTTCATTTTTTTGTTTGATATTATTTTATTTTATGAAATGCATGTATTAACCTGAATTTAGGTATTTATAGCGGTTTATTTTATTTATTTTTAGAAACTTGGAAATAAAAGCCTTACCGCCGTAGCAGTTGCTGAAAACCCAAGACGCAGTAGAGTGCAACCATTGTTTCCAGGCAGTGAACTATTGAAAACTCAGGTAGGTCTAACTTAAAAATGCTATTCCATTTTACCACTAATGAAATACCGGAGACAAAAAAAATTCATTACCTGTACATGACTGGTACAAGGATTGCTTTCTTGATTAATGACTATGTATTGGCAACCGGTACAAGACCATATTGGTTGTTTACCAAGAATGTACAAGGCCATATTGGATTTTTTTAAATTAAATTAAATTTATGGGTGGTTCCCTATGGACTCAACAAATATCTACAGGTTTGAACATGATAATCTGAACAAACTGACATGACATTCATTTTTTGTTTATATATTGGATAAAGGGGGATGTAAATGACTAAAGCTTTATAAAAAGAAAATAAGTGCATGGGTTACTGTTAGTGCCAACATACAGTTTATTTTTAATGGTGTTTTGATATATTAATGTCTATTAACGTTAAAGTTTAATTACAAGTATTGATTGATTGATTGAGTGATGGGTTATTTTGTTTGTTTTCAGGTGTGGTCATGCGCCATTAACGTAGTGAACAGACAGTGAACAAGCATACATTATGCTTTAAAGTACTCTGTGCTCTTGTGCAACGTTAATAACTTGCAATAAAAAAGTTTTATTATAACACATGGCGTTAGTACCAAATACAAAGAGTGAGCAAGTTGGTTTACCACGTGGGTTAAATTTATAATCAGAACATGATCTTTGGTTAACATTTGAATCCTGGCCTGTAGGCTTTTTGTCAACACATACTCATGCAAAAGCCGTTTTTTTACTTGAACCGAGAAGATGAGGTGCGCTGTGTGATTTGTCGTATTGAACTTTCACACTGGGAAGAAGGGGATGATCCCTTTAGAGACCATTTGCGATGGTCTCCTTGTTGTCCTTACATGCTTGGGAAACAAGTGGGTAACACACCCGTGTATTCAGTTTACTGAACCACAAGGCCATTGGCCGCTACTTACGTTGCTGAACCACAAATAAATAATAATAATAATTATTATGTATTACCAGCCAACAACGGTAGTGTCGATATATGTGGTCCATATGCCATAGACAGTGTTGAATTGGCATGTGCTTTTGAAAAATTGGGAGTTTGCAAGACTAAAGTACTAGCACACCCAGAGTACAGCTCTGTTGAAAAATGTTTAGAATCTTATAAAATGTTTGGCCATTAATATTAAAACACCTTACCAAACAGCTAAGTGAAGCTGGATATTTCTATACTGGTGAAGGGGATAAAACAATACGTTTTTATTGTGGATTTGCATTAAAGGATTGGCAAATGACTGATGACCCTTTTGTACAACACGCTCGTTGGTTACCTAACTCTAAATACACGGTGTTGCTTAAAGGTCAGGAATTTGTGAACACTATTCGTAAAGAAAAAGTGATCGCAGCCCAAGACATAAAAGTGCCTTTAGAGTTAGAACACGCGGAGCAAATACATGAGGCTGAAAAAAAGACTTGTCTCACGAACAGATACAAAAGTGTGACCAACAATTATGTAAAATTTGTTATCAAGATGAACTAGGTGATGTATTTTTGCCTTGTGGACACATGATAGCATATGTCTAGTGTGCATTAGAACTTAACACTTGTGCTATATGCAGAAAAGTAGTATCTGCTACAGTTAGGGCATTTCTTGCATAACTAGTATAATTTATTAGCCATGCATAGTGCAAAATCCCTAATTGCATAATATTATTAAAGCTGTTTTAGAGTGTAATAGATATGCTTTTCTTTTGTTTATAGACTACTACAATGAATGTGTTGAATGCTGTGGGTCAAGCATGTGGCTTAGAGACAAAGAAGCTCAGCGAATTGCCAACGCATATTCCATTCCGCATTATGAAGATTCGGAAACTGAAAACAGCATATGGTGATCGTGTACTTGGTGTATATGAAAACTTTGAGACATTTCTGCCTACACGGTTTAATGATATGTCGGAGAGTTTTTTTGATGAAGTCAATAATGCTGTACAACCTGTACACTTAATTTATGAAGGTTTTAAAAACAATAGGTGCATGGTTCGTTTTAATTAAATAATAAAAAAAAAGTCAAATAATAATGGAAGATATAGGTCATGACAATGGACTGAAAGAAAAATATGTGTATAGAATAATATTGTTTTAGTGTTTAGTATTGTCTTAAAAAATATTATCATGAAACCAAAAAAAAAATGTATATACAGTTTGTAAATAAATGAAAATAATGCTACAATGTTGTTTTATTTTCTACAGCAGTCAGAATATTTAACATTGCAGAGCATACATGATTATGACAATAAAATGCACACTTAATACAAGTCTTTGCCTTTACGATAGTGTGTTAGAGTTTTAAAAACAAAGCTTGTTGTAGATCTTTTTTCTTCCACGGTGAACAATAGGCATGAAAACGTTATTTTTTTGTTTCGGATCATTATCACTATCATAATTGACACCGGATGTGTGGCCAGGGTGGATGGGCGAACTTACCTTATTTCAGAGGTCCGCATCGCTAACTGCAAAATCACCGCCAGATGACATGTCCCAACAGAAGAACACTTAAAAGGCGAAGGAAGGTGGAGAAGAGGAAAACGCACAGGCTCGTCTACAGACACGCTCCGATAACCCACAGAACTGCCACCGACGAAATAATGCCACAACAGTTGTTTAAGAATTTAAAAAAAAACATTTAATCATGAAAAAGGGGCAAGATAAAAATAATTTAATAACATAAGAATAACTCTCTGGTGATGCACATTGGCTTAAGGCCAAAACAAGTCAATTACCTATTGAAACAAGAGGAAGCTTTACATGCTAGCTTGCTGAGCACAAACGAAAATATTTAATTAAAAAAAGCCCAAAAGAAAGAAAGCCAACAGACAGGAATCACAAAATAAGAAAGGGCTTGATAAACCACTAAGGTACGCAAAACTGACTCGACATGCAGGCATCAACGCCACGAGGAAACAAAAAGTTAAAAGAAAATTTTAATAAAATAGGATCAATTTACAAATCCAAAACTTTCATGAAGGCGGTATACTCAGGACCACTCAAAAAACACAAAGGAAAATTAACAAGATTAACAAAAAAAAACTAATCTCCCACCACAACACGTTTGAGTGTCCCGCTCGACGCCAAGAGAATTACACTCACTAGACCACAATGCACTCGGGCAAAACAAAACAAAACAATCATGGCTACCAAACAGATGACTGAATGTCCAACCGAATTACGGCAAACAATTACCTTTTAAAAATTAAACGTCACCAGAGAGAAAATAAAAAGAGGAAATAATTACACCTTACCACGATTAAAACGAGGTAATTTAGAATGCTACGGATCGTAAAGCAAATTAACAATAGGCCAATCCCAAGATTACCAAAAGAAAAGAACCAACTACTCACAATGAGAATTCCCATAAAGAAAATAAACTAAATAAATAATAAATTACAAGGTACGATAAACTTGAAACGAGTCTCCGGAAGGTGCAAAAAAAAAAAAACAACAAGATTTACATATCAGGAAATATTAACAAAACAGAAATATTAGGCCTAGAATGCAAAATAAAATATAGTATTAAAACATCCATATAAGGCCAATAACGGAGCTCCCATAACAATATATATATATATAATAAAACGTACCTTAAAATCCTTCCTCTGTGGAGACACAAAGTAACAAAAAATTAACCCATTTTAAATAATTTGAAAAGACATAAACTGCCTCAAAATGGCTACGTGAGCACACACACCGCTTCGATCACCCACGAAGTTTCTCCTTGTACCCAGTAAAAAATAAATATATAAATATACCACACTTCATCTTCAAGGCGAAATGACGAAATTATAGCCTTAGGAGCACAGGCACTTCCTTTTTTTTAGAATGCATCAACATTTTCCCGGCGGCCAGGGGGCAAGCCCCCGGCGCTAAGAGAGACACCTTTTCACGACCAGCTAGTTCAAACAGTCCAGACGATAGCCGGTGAAGGTGCCAACATGGCGGAGATCACAGTTATAGGCCGCAGTGCATTAATGATAATCGAAATTGTCCAATCACAGAGTGACACACAATTTAACAATGTGCGTATTATATAATTATTTTGGCGGCATGATGTATACATAATCCTTTGTTTAATGACGTAGAAAACTATATTTTTTAAATATGTCTTGATGAGATGAGGCCAGAAGATACCAAAGACTCACTCTAGCGGGAGACGACACAACCCCCGGCCTGAGGTGCCGACAGAAGCTGCCATCTCGAGTTCATTAGCCAAACCAAGCCATCTAGGCGGGTGTTTTAAAATGGTAGGAAATACATATATGTAGGGGAGATGCAAATTAAACGTTGGGACGGGCTTTGCACGTAACAGTCTCCCTCCCTTAAGCGTGAACACCGTTCACGAATATGCCTAGGCATAGGCAGTACTCCATGACTAGTCGATTCACCAAGCATGTCTCCAGAAGATAATGTTCACCAGTTAACTCCAATTGATGGATAAAACCGCATCGTTTTGGTTAGGAAGAGTGCAGGGTCAGATTATCAGTGAAGGGTTAATTGATCACCTCGCCAACCACTTAGTTAACAGCTTCACTGTGTCCTTAGGTCCTCAGAAACGCATTACACCAGCACCTGTAGTACTTTCAGAGTCCAAGACGCGTTAGGTAAATTTTCAATAAGTCCAATGTAGTTAGCTTTAGACGAAGTAGGTGGAAGCAATGTGCAAGATATCATGCGACGAGTGGGCAGCCATTTACAAAACAGTAGTTAATCTTATTTCAAAAATAAAAGTTTACAGAAATTACTAATTCTTAATACATTTTACAAATGAGAAACAAGTTTGAATTTATATGAAGAAAAAATCCTGACCATGCCCTAGATCCGTGCTCACAATAGTTAATTAAATAACAAGATTTACCGAAGTAAAGTTCATTACCAAGGTTACGTTTTTACAGACTAGATAGACCTTTCCAGAATACACGAGTTGAACGACTATACATTCAGAAGGAGCTACGGTAGAGGAATGACCACTCAAATTCCCAAGGAAACAGGTATACAAGATCACCATGAGTTAGGTCTCCCACCGAGTCCTACTTACATGCTAGCATCTTCTACGAGAACATCAAAATTAGTTCCAATTTTACAAGGTTAGGCTATTACACGATGATAACATTTTACCATTAAATGGGAATTACCCAACAGTTACAAGCTGTATCCCAGTAGAGTTTGCAAATCCAATTCAAAATTCAAGAAGGAACAGATGCCTGAAGGCTTCAATGAAGGTTAGGGATACTCTACATTATACAAAATATTAGTTTACAAATTTATGGTAGCATTTCTTCATTACAAATCTCTCCACCTCGTTTTATGTGCGACGGATGCACTCTGGATATTTTGTTGGCCTTAGGGTTTAGAAAAAGAAAATTAATTAAGCTGACATGTATGTATCTACATTTGTTGGTTCGTGATCGCACACATTGCTTGGCATGGGGACAATGAGAAATAAAAACACGGTTACAGAAACGACAAAAACGAAGGGGAAATGGCAGCGCAGAAAACCAAACACCAATACACTAACACGAGGAACGAAATTGAGGTTCGACACCAGATGACTATACAGCCGAAATCCGCCTGGGTGAGAAAAATCCAACATAAAAAGAACTAAGTTCAACAGTACACGAGGTACAATGAGGTTTCCTCGTTCAGGTTTAAGACACGAACACATACAACCAAAGGATGCCTAACATGGCCCGAAAATACGGTTAGATGAGAAACAAGCCGCTCTTGTCGAAAGACGAGGCTAACAGGGAACACTAACGCACCATTCCAAACGATTTAAGCAGAAAAAAATTTAGAATTACCAGTCAAAAGCAGAAAATTTACTCCAGTTACAGTGGCTGATGACCGAGATCGCCATAGCATGAACTAAACAGTAGGCCTATGTCATTTACAGTTAACATGAGGCAACTGATGACCCTGATTTCCAGCAACAACAGATTACTGGCTTTAAATGCAAAACAAGCTGACTTACAGAAGCTGATGACCACAATGTCCAACAGAAATTTTACCCCAGTAATTTTTGAAGACCCTATATTAATTAATTAACCAGAAAGCACATTACATTATGGCTGTTCACGAACTGAGACCTCATATTCACCACAAAATATTCATCGCACAACATATTCATATAGCAGCAATATATAATTTTTACCACCCACAAAAACCATTCCGATTAATACTCAAATATGCAAGTTATGTAGTCGTAGAGATATCATGACACAAACAAATACAATTAAAAACACAATACCCTGACAATTACATTACATGACACATATGCTTGCATGTCATGGAACAGACCAGTCCCATACCTGAGGCTCTTCGGATCGTGCAAGTCCTATATACAACCTGCCCAGGGATCAAACTAAGAAAGAATCCCATACTTCTAACCTAGCTAAACCCAGACAGTAGATATCTCCACGTAAAAGAGACCTACATATTATGTTTAGTTCAAATTTACAAGGAAAGCAACTAATAAAAATACGATCCTAGACTTACTTTTGCAAACAAAACAAACCCTGAATTACCCCACCCTACAAATCTAAATCAAAATCTAACGTTAACACATACACACAGACACGATTTGCACAAAATACACACTCATCCCAGCATGATTGCAGTATAATGTAAGTGTAAGAACAAAAATTTACAACTCGCACACTGCGATTAAAACACCTCAAAACAAACACTTACCTTTAATAAGTTTAGGAAGAATTTCTAGCCAAATAATAGTGACATGCACGTTAAATGTGCCTTTTGGCACCACAGAAGGGACATAGGGAGGGCTGATTTCCATAGGTTAGCCCTTTTAATCGGACTACACTTCGCCATAACACCAGTAGGCGTGATAGTTGCATAATAAATAAATCACGAGGACAGCATATCACAACAGAAATTCATGCAAAAGAAACATACAGGAACACAACAGTCTTCTTAAACACCGACACTGCCTCTACACCAGAAATTTCGACAAAAACATCATGCACAATGCTGCTCAGGACTGCAGATGTCATCTCTTGCTTGGCTCCAGAACAGGAAGCTAAGTTACAACAAATTGCTGCAATCACAGGGCGAACAGCTTCAGACAGGGCTCCTCGATGCCTTCACTCGCAGCATGTAGGCTATCAGAGAATCAAGAAACCCACATTTCCCATGCCAAGAACACATGCCAGTCACTTACCAAGCTTCTTTTTCATTGGGAGTGTTGCATCATACACAGGATATAATTCAGCACAGATACCCCGCTTGGAACAGGTCACTTCACATATCACCACATGGATTTTTAGAGGCAAACATGAAACCAAACAAACGACAAGGATTAGCATAAAATGACATTAAGCGCACTGACATGACACATCTCATCAGCAACCGCTCTATCAGCACCAGAAGGGTCCATAAATGAGCCTGCGGGTATGGGGGAGGGGATAGCTGCAGAAGCGATACACGAGCTCGGTCTGCTACCAGTATGACACCGGATATGTGGCCAGGGTGGATGGGCCAACTTACCTTATTTCAGAGGTCCGCATCGCTAACTGCAAAATCACCGCCAGATGACATGTCCCATCAGAAGAACACCTAAAAGGCGAAGGAAGGTGGAGAAGAGTAAAACGCACAGGCTCGTCTACAGACACACTCCGATAATCCACAGAACTGCCACCGACGATTTAATGCCACAACAGTTGTTTAAAATTAAAAAAACAACATTTAATCATGAAAAAGGGGCAAGAAAAAATAATTTAATAACAAAAGAATAAAAACTCTTATTGCCACAAAAAAAAACTCTCGGGTGATGCACATTGGCTTAAGGCCAAAACAAGTCAATTGCCTATTGAAACAAGAGGAAGCTTTACATGCTAGCTTGCTGAGCACAAACGAAAACATTTAATTAAAAAAAGCCCAAAAGAAAGAAAGCCAACAGACAGGAATCACAAAATAAGAAAGGGCTTGATAAACCACTAAGGTACGCAAAACTGACTCGACATGCAGGCATTAACGCAACGAGGAAACGAAAAGTTAAAAGAAAATTTTAATAAAATAGGATCAATTTACAAATCCAAAACTTTCATGACGGCGGTATACTCAGGACCACTCACAAAAAACACAAAGGAAAATTAACAAGATTAACAAAAAAAACTAATCTCCCACCACAACACGTTTGAGCGTCCCGCTCGACGCCAAGAGAATTACACTCACTAGACCACAATGCACTCGGGCAAAACAAAAAAACATGGCCACCAAACAGATGACTGCATGTCCAGCCGAATTACGGCAAACAATTACCTTTTAAAAATTAAACGTCACCAGAGAGAAAAGAAAAGGAGGAAATAATTACACCTTACCACGATTAAAACGAGGTAATTTAGAATGCTACGGATCGTAAAGCAAATTAACAATAGGCCAATCCCAAGATAACCAAAAGAAAAGAACCAACTACTCACAATGAGAATTCCCATAAAGAAAATAAACTAAATAAATAATAAATTACAAGGTACGATAAACTTGAAACGAGTCTCCGGAAGGTGCAAAAGAAAACAACAAGATTTACATATCAGGAAATATTAACAAAACAGAAATATTAGGCCTAGAATGCAAAATAAAATATAGTATTAAAACATCCATATAAGGCCAATAACGGAGCTCCCATAACAATATATATATATATATATAATAAAACGTACCTTAAAATCCTTCCTCTGCGGAGACACAAAGTAACAAAAAATTAACACATTTTATATAATTTTAAAAGACATAAACTGCCTCAAAATGGGTACGTGAGCACACACACCGCTTCGATCACCCACGAAGTTTCTCCTTGTACCCAGTAAAAAATAAATATATAAATATACCACACTTCATCTTCAAGGCGAAATGACGTAATTATAGCCTTAGGAGCACAGGCACTTCCTTTTTTTTAGAATGCATCAACATTTTCCCGGCGGCCAGGGGGCAAGCCCCCGGCGCTAAGAGAGACACCTTTTCACGACCAGCTAGTTCAAACAGTCCAGACGATAGCCGGTGAAGGTGCCAACATGGCGGAGATCACAGTTATAGGCCGCAGTGCATTAATGATAATCGAAATTGTCCAATCACAGAGTGACACACAATTTAACAATGTGCGTATTATATAATTATTTTGGCGGCATGATGTATACATAATCCTTTGTTTAATGACGTAGAAAACTATATTTTTTAAATATGTCTTGATGAGATGAGGCCAGAAGATACCAAAGACTCACTCTAGCGGGAGACGACACAACCCCCGGCCTGAGGTGCCGACAGAAGCTGCCATCTCGAGTTCATTAGCCAAACCAAGCCATCTAGGCGGGCGTTTTAAAATGGTAGGGAATACATATATGTAGGGGAGATGCAAATTAAACGTTGGGACGGGCTTTGCACGTAACAGTCTCCCTCCCTTAAGCGTGAACACCGTTCACGAATATGCCTAGGCATAGGCAGTACTCCATAACTAGTCGATTCACCAAGCATGTCTCCAGAAGATAATGTTCACCAGTTAACTCCAATTGATGGATAAAACCGCATCGTTTTGGTTAGGAAGAGTGCAGGGTCAGATTATCAGTGAAGGGATAACTGATCACCTCGCAAACCACTTAGTTAACAGCTTCACTGTGTCCTTAAGTCCTCAGAAACGCATTACACCAGCACCTGTAGTGCTTTCAGAGTCCGAGACGCGTTAGGTAAATTTTCAATAAGTCCAATGTAGTTAGCTTTAGACGAAGTAGGTGGAAGCAATGAGCAAGATATCATGCGACGAGTGGGCAGCCATTTACAAAACAGTAGTTAATCTTATTTCAAAAATAAAAGTTTACAGAAATTACTAATTCTTAATACATTTTACAAATGAGAAACAAGTTTGAATTTATATGAAGAAAAAATCCTGACCATGCCCTAGATCCGTGCTCACAATAGTTAATTAAATAACAAGATTTACCGAAGTAAAGTTCATTACCAAGGTTACGTTTTTACAGACTAGATAGACCTTTCTAGAATACAAGAGTTGAACGACTATACATTCAGAAGGAGCTACGGTGGAGGAATGACCACTCAAATTCCCAAGGAAACAGGTATACAAGATCACCATGAGTTAGGTCTCCCACCGAGTCCTACTTACATGCTAGCATCTTCTACGAGAACATCAAAATTAGTTCCAATTTTACAAGGTTAGGCTACTACACGATGATAACATTTTACCATTAAATGGGAATTACCCAACAGTTACAAGCTGTATCCCAGTAGAGTTTGCAAATCCAATTCAAAATTCAAGAAGGAACAGATGCCTGAAGGCTTCAATGAAGGTTAGGGATACTCTACATTATACAAAATATTAGTTTACAAATTTATGGTAGCATTTCTTCATTACAAATCTCTCCACCTCGTTTTATGTGCGACGGATGCACTCTGGATATTTTGTTGGCCTTAGGGTTTAGAAAAAGAAAATTAATTAAGCTGACATGTATGCATCTACATTTGTTGGTTCGTGATCGCACACATTGCTTGGCATGGGGACAATGAGAAATAAAAACACGGTTATAGAAACGACAAAAACGAAGGGGAAATGGCAGCGCAGAAAACCAAACACCAATACACTAACACGAGGAACGAAATTGAGGTTCGACACCAGATGACTATACAGCCGAAATCCGCCTGGGTGAGAAAAATCCAACATAAAAAGAACTAAGTTCAACAGTACACGAGGTACAATGAGGTTTCCTCGTTCAGGTTTAAGACACGAACACATACAACCAAAGGATGCCTAACATGGCCCGAAAATACGGTTAGATGAGAAACAAGCCGCTCTTGTCGAAAGACGAGGCTAACAGGGAACACTAACGCACCATTCCAAACGATTTAAGCAGAAAAAATTAGAATTACCAGTCAAAAGCAGAAAATTTACTTCAGTTACAGTGGCTGATGACCGAGATCGCCATAGCATGAACTAAACAGTAGGCCTATGTCATTTACAGTTAACATGAGGCAACTGATGACCCTGATTTCCAGCAACAACAGATTACTGGCTTTAAATGCAAAACAAGCTGACTTACAGAAGCTGATGACCACAATGTCCAACAGAAATTTTACCCCAGTAAATTTTGAAGACCCTATATTAATTAATTAACCAGAAAGCACATTACATTATGGCTGTTCACGAACTGAGACCTCATATTCACCACAAAATATTCATCGCACAACATATTCATATAGCAGCAATATATAATTTTTACCACCCACAAAAATAATTCCGATTAATACTCAAATATGCAAGTTATGTAGTCGTATAGATATCATGACACAAACAAATACAATTAAAACACAATACCCTGACAATTACATTACATGACACATATGCTTGCATGTCATCGAACAGACCAGTCCCATACCTGAGGCTCTTCGGATCGTGCAAGTCCTATATACAACCTGCCCAGGGATCAAACTAAGAAAGAATCCCATACTTCTAACCTAGCTAACCCCAGACAGTAGATATCTCCACGTAAAACAGACCTACATATTATGTTCAGTTCAAATTTACAAGGAAAGCTACTAATAAAAATACGATCCTAGACCTACTTTTGCAAACAAAACAAACCCTGAATTACCCCACCCTACAAATCTAAATCAAAATCTAACGTTAACACATACACACAG
This sequence comes from Meconema thalassinum, assembly GCA_946902985.2. Taxonomy (NCBI): domain Eukaryota; kingdom Metazoa; phylum Arthropoda; class Insecta; order Orthoptera; family Tettigoniidae; genus Meconema; species Meconema thalassinum. The sequence continues at coordinate 891,294,687 of OX336389.2, forward strand.
ACACGATTTGCACAAAATACACACTCATCCCAGCATGATTGCAGTATAATGTAAGTGTAAGAACAAAAATTTACAACTCGCACATTCCAATAAAAACACCTCAAAACAAACACTTACCTTTAATAAGTTTAGGAAGAATTTCTAGCCAAATAATAGTGACATGCACGTTAAATGTGCCTTTTGGATCCACAGTAGGGACATAGGGAGGGCTGATTTCCATAGGTTAGCCCTTTTAATCGGACTACACTTCGCCATAACACCAGTAGGCGTGATAGTTGCATAATAAATAAATCACGAGGACAGCATATCACAACAGAAATTCATGCAAAAGAAACATACAGGAACACAACAGTCTTAAACACCGACACTGCCTCTACACCAGAAATTTCGACAGAAACATCATGCACAATGCTGCTCAGGACTGCAGATGTCATCTCTTGCTTGGCTCCAGAACAGGAAGCTACGTTACAACAAATTGCTACAATCACAGGGCGAACAGCTTCAGACAGGGCTCCTCGAAGCCTTCACTCGCAGCATGTAGGCTATCAGAGAATCAAGAAACCCACATTTCCCATGCAAGAACACATGCCAGTCATTTACCAAGCTTCTTTTTCATTGGGAGTGTTGCATCATAAACAGGATATAATTCAGCACAGATACCTCGCTTGGAACAGGTCACTTCACATATCACCACATGGATTTTTAGAGGCAAACATGAAACCAAACAAACGACAAGGATTAGCATAAAATGACATTAAGCGCACTGACATGACACATCTCATCAGCAACCGCTCCATCAGCACCAGAAGGGTCCATAAATGAGCCTGCGGGTACGGGGGAGGGGATAGCTGCAGAAGCGATACACGAGCTCGGTCTGCTACTAGCATGACACCGGATGTGTGGCCAGGGTGGATGGGCCAACTTACCTTATTTCAGAGGTCCGCATCGCTAACTGCAAAATCACCGCCAGATGACATGCCCAACAGAAGAACACCTAAAACGCGAAGGAAGGTGGAGAAGAGGAAAACGCACAGGCTCGTCTACAGACACACTCCGATAACCCACAGAACTGCCACCGACGAAATAATGCCACAACAGTTGTTTAAGAATTAAAAAAAAACATTTAATCATGAAAAAGGGGCAAGAAAAAAATAATTTATTAACATAAGAATAAAAACTCTTATTGCCACAAAAAACTCTCTGGTGATGCACATTGGCTTAAGGCCAAAACAAGTCAATTGCCTATTGAAACAAGAGGAAGCTTTACATGCTAGCTTGCCGAGCACAAACGAAAACATTTAATTAAAAAAAAGCCCAAAAGAAAGAAAGCCAACAGACAGGAATCACAAAATAAGAAAGGGCTTGATAAACCACTAAGGTACGCAAAACTGACTCGACATGCAGGCATCAACGCCACGAGGAAACGAAAAGTTAAAAGAAAATTTTAATAAAATAGGATCAATTTACAAATCCAAAACTTTCATGACGGCGGTATACTCAGGACCACTCACAAAAAACACAAAGGAAAATTAACAAGATTAACAAAAAACTAATCTCCCTCCACAACACGTTTGAGTGTCCCGCTCGACGCCAAGGGAATTACACTCACTAGACCACAATGCACTTGGGCAAAACAAAAAAACAAACATGGTCACAAAACAGATGACTGCATGTCCAGCCGAATTACGGCAAACAATTACCTTTTAAAAATTAAACGTCACCAGAGAGAAAATAAAAGGAGGAAATAATTACACCTTACCACGATTAAAACGAGGTAATTTAGAATGCTACGGATCGTAAAGCAAATTAACAATAGGCCAATCCCAAGATTACCAAAAGAAAAGAACCAACTACTCACAATGAGAATTCCCATAAAGAAAATAAACTAAATAAATAATAAATCACAAGGTACGATAAACTTGAAACTAGTCTCCGGAAGGTGCAAAAGAAAACAACAAGATTTACATATCAGGAAATATTAACAAAACAGAAATATTAGGCCTAGAATGCAAAATAAAATATAGTATTAAAACATCCATATAAGGCCAATAACGGAGCTCCCATAACAATATATATATATATATATATATATATATATAATAAAACGTACCTTAAAATCCTTCCTCTGTGGAGACACAAAGTAACAAAAAACTAACACGTTTTAAATAATTTTAAAAGTCATAAACTGCCTCAAAATGGGTACGTGAGCACACACACCGCAGATCACCCACGAAGTTTCTCCTTGTACCCAGTAAAAAATAAATATATAAATATACCACACTTCATCTTCAAGGCGAAATGACGAAATTATAGCCTTAGGAGCACAGGCACTTCCTTTTTTAGAATGCATCCACATTTTCCCGGCGGCCAGGGGGCAAGCCCCCGGCGCTAAGAGAGACACCTTTTCACGACCAGCTAGTTCAAACAGTCCAGACGATAGCCGGTGAAGATGCCAACATGGCGGAGATCACAGTTATAGGCCACAGTGCATTAATGATAATCGAAATTGTCCAATCACAGAGTGACACACAATTTAACAATGTGCGTATTATATAATTATTTTGGCGGCATGATGTATACATAATCCTTTGTTTAATGACGTAGAAAACTATATTTTTTAAATATGTCTTGATGAGATGAGGCCAGAAGATACCAAAGACTCACTCTAGCGGGAGACGACACAACCCCCGGCCTGAGGTGCCGACAGAAGCTGCCATCTCGAGTTCATTAGCCAAACCAAGCCATCTAGGCGGGCGTTTTAAAATGGTAGGGAATACATATATGTAGGGGAGATGCAAATTAAACGTTGGGACGGGCTTTGCACGTAACAATAATCATAAGCAGCATGATCTATATCACTATTTTTATAATCACCATAATTATCCTCAACATTACTAAAACCAGTCAAATCTTCCTGTTCCTCTTCCTGTTCTTCTTCCTCTTCCTCTACAGTGTCTTCATCTAGAGTTTGCATGGCTTTTGATAATGTTAAGGGTTTTTTGAACGTTGAACTATTGTGAGCAGCAATATTGTTTTTTTGCACTTGCTTTTAGCATTTTTATGATTTTCTGTTGACAACAATAGTGTTTCATGCAGTACACTACATTGATAATTACTGACACTTAAAACCTTACTATTTTTACTTTTTAGCTCACCGCGACATTGTTTTTAATGTTGTTTTGAACAACGCCATATAACCGTTCAATTTTTAGTGGTTCGTTTCACAATATAAGAATATCCTTTATAGTATGCATAAGGCTTACCATACCTAGTCACTGATACTTCCATGTCAACTGTCAAGCATAGACTAAGCTCTAGTAAAGACAACTTGGCAATAAGAACAATAGTATAATGTGAGAGCATATATGAGTTCAAATGTGGGGGGCAAAAGTGAGAGCAAATGTGTGAGCAATAAATTGAAAGCAGAAAGTGAGAGCAAATGTGAGAGCATAAATAATAATCTTAGTTATAACCTAACCTAACCCAACCTAACCTAACCTAACCTGACTTTTCCTAACGTAACTTCATATAGCCCAACCTAACCTAACCTAAACTTTACCTAATCTAATCTTTAAATCCTTATATCAAAAATTAATTCTTGGCATAGTTGAGTTGGAACCCAAGACCTCAAGAGTAACAACAAAGTATACTGGCCACTACACTGCAAAATGGTCAGAACACAAAATAAAATGAGCAAAAGTAAGAGCAAAAAAAAAGTGAGGACAAAAAGTGAGAGCAAAAGTGAGAGCAAATATGAGAGCAAAAGTTGAAAGCAAATATGAGAGCAAAAAAGTGAGAGCAAAATGTGAAAGCAAAAAAGTGGCATCAAAAATAGAGAGCAAAAAGTGCGAGCAAATATGAAATCAAATGTGAGAGCAAAAACTTTGAGCAATTGAGAGAGCTAAAGGTAGAGGCAAATATATGAGAAAAAAAGTGAGAGCAAAAAGTGAGAGCAAATATGCAGTGTTTTACTAAAACAACCTCACCTAACCTAACCTAACCTAACTTTTCCTAACGTAACTTTATCCAACCTAACCTAACCTAACCTAACCTAACTTCATATAACCTAACCTAACTTTACCTAACCTAACCTTTAAACCCTTAGATCAAAATTAAATTCTTGACATAGTTGAGTTGGGACCCAATACCTCAGGGGTAACAAAGAAGTATACTGGACACTACACTGCAAAATGGTTAGAACACAAAATAAAAGTTTCATGTACTGTAACTGATTGGTTGAGAATCATAGTCGAGATTTAAACCCAGAACCTCATGACCTCTGTTTTATACATTGCCAAAGATCAGTTCCATTTTTCTATTGATTGCTTTTTACAATATATGTATATCCTTTATAGTAGACATATGGCTTTGCGAAAGTGAGAGCATAAAGTGAGAGTATAAAATGAGAGCATAAAGTGAGAGCAAATATGAGAGCAAATGTGCAAGCAAAATGTGAGAGCAAATGTGAGAACAAATATGAAAGCAAAAGTGAGAGCAACAAATGGCATTAACAAAAGTGAGAACAAATATGGGAGCAATCCTGGCTTATGTATTGGCTTTGTGTTGGCTTTTGTATAGGCTTTTGTGTTGGCATTTGTGTTGGCTTTTATTGTTGGCTTTTTATGTTGGCTTTTTTATGTTGGTTATATGTTGGCATTTATGATGGCTTTTTTGTTGGCTTTTTGTGTTGGCTCTCTCATATTTGCTCTTAGTAAAGTGACTTGGGTGATAATAATAATAACAGGTTAAAAAAAAGTGGATTGATATTTTTCAAGTGGAATTTCCAAAGTACTGTCAAGAATAATAATTACATGAACAGATTCCAAGAACTCTAGAGTACTTTTAAGGTTAATGATTGACTAGGTGTGAGATAGAGCTAGCTAACCTAAGTTAACCTCAGGTCACCCAACCTAACCTTGCCACATGTCATGTTCTACAAGTTTAGACTTGCTTTGAGACTGGCTATGACGTCACAGATGAATGGCGGTGGGAGCCTTTTTACTAAACAAAAAACATTTTCCTTTTTTTTTGCCAGCCTCCCACCGCCATTCATCTGTGATGCCATAGCCAGTCTCAAAGCAACATGACATGTGGCAAGGTTAGGTTGGGTGAGCTGAGGTTAACTTAGGTTAGCTAGCTCTATCTCACACCTAGTCAATCATTAACCTTAAAAGTACTCTAGAGTTCTTGGAATCAGTTCATGTAATTATTATTCTTGACAGTACTTTGGAAATTCCACTTGAAAAATATCAATCCACTTTATTTTTTTACCTGTTATTATTATTATTATTATTATTATTATTATTATTACCCAAGTCACTTTACTAAGAGCAAATATGAGAGAGCCAACACAAAAAGCCAACATATAAGCCAACATAAAAAAGCCAACATAAAAAGCCAACTATAAAAGCCTACACAAATGCCAACACAAAAGCCTATACAAAAGCCAAAACAAAAAGCCAACACAAAGCCAATACATAAGCCAGGATTGCTCCCATATTTGGTCTCACTTTTTGCTCTCACTTTTTTATGTCATTTGTTGCTCTCCCTTTTGCTCACATATTTGCTCTCACTTTTTGCTCTCACTTTTTTAATGCCATTTGTTGCTCTCACTTTTGCTTTCATATTTGCTCTCACATTTGCTTGCACATTTGCTCTCATATTTGCTCTCACTTTATGCTCTCACTTTATGCTCTCACTTTATGCTCTCACTTTTTGCTCTCACTTTTTCAAAGCCATATGTCTACTATAAAGGATATACATATATTGTAAAAAGCAATCAATAGAAAAAATCTCGACTATGATTCTCAACCAATCAGTTACATTACATGAAACTTTTATTTTGCGTTCTAACCATTTTTCAGTGTAGTAGCCAGTATACTTTATTGTTACCCCTGAGGTCTTGGGTTCCAACTCAACTATGTCAAGAATTTAATTTTTATCTAAGGGCTTAAAGGTTAGGTTAGGTAAAGTTAGGTTAGGTTATATGCAGTTAGGTTAGGTTAGGTTAGGATGGATAAAGTTAGGTTAGGAAATGTTAGGTTAGATTAGGTTAGGTGAGGGTGTTTTAGTAAAACACTGCATATTTGCTCTCACTTTTTGCTCTCACTTTTTTCTCTCATATTTGCCTCTACCTTTTGCTCTCTCAATTGCTCAAAGTTTTTGCTCTCACATTTGATTTCATATTTGCTCGCACTTTTTCTCTCTATTTTTGATGCCACCTTTTTGCTCTCACATTTTGCTCTCACTTTTGCTTTCACATTTGCTCTCACTTTTTTGCTCTCATATTTGCATTCACCTTTTGCTCTCATATTTGCTCTCACTTTTTGTCCTCACTTTTTTAGCTCTTACTTTTGCTCATTTTATTTTGTGTTCTGACCATTTTTTAATACTTTGTTGTTACTCTTGAGGTATTGGGTTCCAACTCAACTATGCCAAGAATTTATTTTTGATATAAGGGTTTAAAGGTTAGATTAGGTAAAGTTAGGTTAGGTTAGGTTGGGCTATATGAAGTTAGGTTAGGTAAAGTCAGGTTAGGTTAGGTTAGGTTGAGTTAGATTAGGTTATAACTAAGTTTATTATTTATGCTCTCACATTTGCTCTCACTTTTTGCTTTCACTTTTTGCTCTCACTTTTGCCCCCCACATTTGCACTCATATATGCTCTCACATTAAACTATTGTTCTTATTGCCAAGTTGTCTTTACTAGAGCTTAGTCTATGCTTGACAGTTGACATGGAAGTATCAGTGACTAGGTATGGTAAGCCTTATACATACTATAAGGAATATTCTTATATTGTGAAACGAACCAATAAAAATGGAACGGTTATTTGGCGTTGTTCAAAACAAAGTTGAAAGCAATGTCGCGGTGAGCTAAAAAAGTAAAATAGTAAGGTTTTAAGTGTCAGTAATCATCAATGTAGTGTACTGCATTAAACACTATTGTTGTCAATAGAAAATCATGAAAGTGCTAAAAAGCGAGTGCAAGAAAACAATATTGCTGCTCACAATAGTTCAACGTTCAAAAAACCGTTAACATTATCAAAAGCCACGCAAACTCTACATGAGGACACTGTAGAGGAAGAGGAAGAAGAACAGGAAGAGGAACAGGAAGATTTGACTGGTTTTAGTAATGTTGAGGATAATTATTTTGACTATAATAATAGTGATATAGATCATGCTGCTTATTATTATGATAGTGATAACGATCCGAAACAAGACAATAACGTTTTCATGCCTATTGTTCACCGTGGAAGAAAAATGATCTACAACAAGCTTTCTTTTTAAAACTATAACACATTATCGTAAAGGCAATGACTTGCATTAAGTGTGCATTTTATTGTCATGATCAGGTATACTCTGCAATGTTAATTATTCTGACTTCTGTAGGAAATAAAACAACATTGTACCATTATGTTCATTTATTTACAAATTTTATATACACTTTTTTTGGTTTCATGATAATATTTTTTAAGACAATACTAAACACTAAAACATTATTATTCTATACACATATTTTTCTTTCAGTCCATTGTCATGACCTATATCTTCCATTATTATTTGACTTTTTTATTTATTTAATTAAAACGAACCATGCACCTATTGTTTTTAAAACCTTCATAAATTAAGTGTACAGGTTGTACAGCATTATTGACTTCATCAAAAAAGCTCTCCGACATATCATTAAACCGTGTAGGCAGAAATGTCTCAAAGTTTTCATATACACAAAGTACACGATCACCATATGCTGTTTTCAGTTTCCGAATCTTGATAATGCGGAATGGAATATGCGTTGGCAATTCGCTGAGCTTCTTTGTCTCTAAGCCACATGCTTGACCCACAGCATTCAACACATTCATTGTAGTAGTCTATAAACAAAAGAAAAGCATATCTATTACACTCTAAAACAGCTTTAATAATATTATGCAATTAGGGATTTTGCACTATGCATGGCTAATAAATTATACTAGTTATGCAAGAAATGCCCTAACTGTAGCAGATACTACTTTTCTGCATATAGCACAAGTGTTAAGTTCTAATGCACACTAGACATATGCTATCATGTGTCCACAAGGCAAAAATACAACACCTAGATCATCTTGATAACAAATTTCACATAATTGTTGGTCACACTTTTGTATCTGTTCGTGAGACAAGTCTTTTTTTCAGCCTCATGAATTTGCTCCGCGTGTTATAACTCTAAAGGCACTTTTATGTCTTGTCCTGCAATCACGTTTTCTTTACGGATAATGTTCACAAATTCCCGACCTTTAAGCAACACCCTGTATTTACAGTTAGGTAACCAACGAGCGTGTTGTACAAAAGGGTCATCAGTCATTTGCCAATCCTTTAAAGCAAATCCACAATAAAAACATATTCTTTTATCCCTTTCACTAGTATAAAAAAATCCAGCTTCACTTAGCTGTTTGGTAAGGTGTTTTAATATTAATGGCCAAACATTCTTATAAGATTCTAAACGTTTTTCAACAGACCTGTACTCTGGGTGTGCTATGCTTTAGTCTTGAAAACTCCCAATTTTTCAAAAGCACATGCCAATTCAACACTGTCTATGGCATATGGACCACATATATCGACACTACCGTTGTTGGCTGGTAATACATAATAATAATTATTATTATTTATTTGTAATTCAGCAACGTAAGTAGCGGCCAATGGCCTTGTGGTTCGGTAAAATGAATACACGGGTATGTTACCCACTTGTTTTTCAAGCATGTAAGGATAACAAGGAGACCATCGCAAATGGTCTCTAAAGGGATCATCCCCTTCTTCCCAGTGTGAAAGTTCAATACGACAAAACACACAGCGCACCACATCTTCTCAGTTCAAGTAAAAAAACGGCTTTTGCAAGTTTATGTGTTGACAAAAAGCCAAACAGGCCAGGATTTAGATGTTAACCAACGATCATGTTCAGATTTTAAATTTAACTCACGTGGTAAACCAACTTGCTCATTTGTTGTATTTGGTACTAACGCCATGTGTTTTAATAAAACTTTTTTTATTGCAAGTTATTAACGTTGCACAAGAGCACAGAGTACTTTAAAGCATAATGCATGCTTGTTCACTGTCTGTTCACTACGTTAATGGCGAATGACCACACCTAAAAGCAAACAAAATAACCCATCACTCAATCAATCAATCAATCTATACTTGTATTTAAACATTAACGTTAATTGGCATTAATATACCAAAACACCATTAAAAATAAACTGTATGTTGGCACTAACAGTAACCCATGCACTTATTTTCTTTTTATAAAGCTTTAGTCATTTACATCCTTCTTTAACCAATATATAAACAAAAATGAATGTCATGTCAGTTTGTTCAGATAATCTTGTTCAAACCTGTAGATATTTGTTTAGTCCATAGGGAACCACCCATAAATTAAATTTAAATTTAAAAATCCAATATGGCCTTGTACATTCTCGGTAAACAACCAATATGGCCTTGTACCGGTTGCCAATACATAGTCATTAATCAAGAAAGCAATCATTGTACCAGTCATGTACAGGTAATGAATATTTTTTTGTCTATGGTTTTTCATTAGTGGTAAAATGGAATAGCATTTTTAAGTTAGACTTACCTGAGTTTTCAGTAGTTCACTGCCTGGAAACAATGGTTGCACTCGACTGCGTCTTGTGTTTTCAACAACTGCCACGGCGGTAAAGTTTTTCTTTACAAGTTTCTAAAAATAAATAAAATAAACCGCTATAAATATCTAAATTCAGGTTAATACATGCATTTCATAAAATCAAATAAAATAATATCGAACAAAAAAGTGAAACAAGTTAGTTAAAAAAATAATCTCACCTTCATAATCATTCATAGGTACTTACCAAAAAAAATAAAAGGATTTTTCATCAACAGCTCTACTGTATACGTCTATTTGCTAGTCCCGTCAGTGTATCACTAACGCAATTCTTATCAGTTTGCTTAGCAACAGAGAGAGTTGCCTTTTCTCAGCGTTTTGACCTTGAACTCAAGTCTGTCTCTCACATGTTCCCACGCCTCCCCACAATCCTCAATCTCCATAAGATTTGCGTACCTTAAACTAGTTTCATGTTTTTAATAAGGAACCAAAATGGCTGCCTGTTATACATTGGTAGTACTACTGCATAAGAACCAACATGGCGGCTGCTTAAACGTCGCACCTGCTAGCCCCCACGAGGCAAGTAAGCTGATATCACACTTCCTGCTGACGTAGACATTCCTGCCTCGTCAGCAACAGCAACAGCTCTCACGAGGCCTCTGGCTAGGTACAATATTCAGTCTCGAGTGAGCAGGACTGTGTGTGAGTTAGCATTGAAAAACATGTGTGTCTTATTATTATTATTCTTAAACATTTTACTGTAATAATAATAATCATTAGCAAGCGGCCATTCTCATTACATGACCATGTTAACCACATACTTTCACCACGTCCATGAACCACTTTTTCATATCCTAACAATCATTTGCTGCGCCTGACAGCGGTCTCTCTTAATGTCGTTTACTAGCATGTTAAGGATCCCCTTCAGGGTAAAAAACTACCTCACATTTTCAAATATTTGCCTCCATCTGTCATAGGAAATATCACAAAACCAACCGGAATAACCTGCCCCGCCATCCCGCCAAAATAGCAATTCATTTCTTCCGGGCATGGTCACTGTGCTCGACAACAGGCTCGTTGAGACACATAACAACACTACCGGCTCGCTCAACGACCACTCTTAATTAAAATTTAAACAGGTAAAAAAATAGGGCCTTAGGCTCTTTTGATAAAAATCAAAAAATCAATTCAAAAACAGGGCATCACCCCAAGTGCTAAACCCCCTCATACAAGTCCGTAGCCTTCTTCGTTCGCAAAATATTAACAAAAGTGCACTTAGGCCCTTTTTACAAAAAATCAAAACTACATTCTAAAACGGGCGTCATCCCAAATCCAACGACCCTCATACAAGTCCGTAGCCTTCTTAGTTCTCAAAATACTAACAAAAAGTGCACTTAGGCCCTTTTGCAAAATATCAAAACTTCATTAAAAAAACGGAGCGTCATTCCAAATCCAACGACCCCTCATACAAATCCGTAGCCTTATTCGTTCTCAAAATATTAACAAAAAGTGCACTTAGGCCCTTTCGACAAAAATCAAAGCTACATTCAAAAACGAGGCGTTATCCTAAATCCAACGACCCCTCATACAAGTCCGTAGTCTTCTTCGTTCTCAAAATATTAACAACAGTGCACACAGGTCCTTTTGACAAAATTCAAAACTACATTAAAAAACGGGGCGTCATCCCAAATCCAACAACCCCTCATACAAGTCCATAGCCTTCTTAGTTCGCAAGATATTAAAAAGCACATGACATATTAGTTTTCAATCTTTTGGTTAAATTTATAAAAACTCATCCATAAATAATTATTTATAAAATCCCCAAGGGTGCATGCGTAAAAAGCAAAAACAAAATTGTTGATTAATAGCGGTATCCAGTAAAACGCATGCGCATTATGAGCAACAACGTTTAAGTTCATATTAGCAGCGCACCTTATACTTGTCGCATTTGAAAGCGACTTTCACTAAAAATTTACAATTTCACCCCCTAATAGGGGTAGATTTTATTTAGGGCTTAAAATGAGTTGTCCATTGGAAAGAGGGCGTCAGCTCGAGTCCAGCGATATGTCGCATGTCAAAATCGGACGATGGGTTCGAGTAATATCGACTTGGCCCCTGAATGTATTGCGGGTTAATATGTGACGTCACCAGGAAAGTAGGCTGTGCGTTTAAACCCATCTTGTCCCCCTACTCTCTTACAATCTACAACCTCGACCGAAAGGCGAACACTCCTGGCTTACACACCCTCAAGAAGAACAAAAATAGAGGCAGGAAACACTACAGGACCTCAGGAGGGCGGCCACCAAAGAGATACTCACCATCCCATACTCACCCAGCGGACTTCTCCCCACGTGGACATACGTGTTGAATCACTGCTGCCTGGTATCAGAGGTCCACGATGTGGTATTACATGTATGCCAATCTTAGGGAAAGATGTAAAATCCCCAAGAAGGAAGAGGGGGAAAAGGATTTACTCATAATAGTCTGCAACTGTTACCCTCCGTGTCCTGGATAAAACTAGCCAAAGAATAGCGACACAGTTGGATTTAAAATAAAATGTATTTATTTAAACTATCCCTATCCACTGACAACCAAAGACGCCGCGTCCTTTTTCAATAATCACATCACAAAAAAGACATCCTATTTTGGTGTCAGACAACAATCAATTAACGTTCCAAAAAAAAAACAAGGACATTAATTTACTGCAAGGCCAGACGAGACTGAGAAGCGTTTCTAACTCAGAAGAAATAACTAGATTAAAAATAAACCAGGGAAAAAACTTTTCAATAAATAATAATGAGAATACCGTACTAGCTCAGATCAGTCAGATAAAACAATTAGATTAAAAAAGGAAAATGAACGAATAGCGTCCTGGATTTAAAAGGTAAACAATAGTACGATTGGAAAATTAACCAATTTAAAAAAACGCATAGGCATGGCCTAACAAAGAAAATAATTATTGATAGAGAACCGCCATTAGTAGGTAACGACAAGGTTACTCTCAAAACGAAAACACACAAGAAAATAAGACCAAAAAGAAAAACAATGACAGAACACACAAGAATAAAAACAGACGTACCTTTTAATAAATAATCCACAACCAAAGACGCCGCGTCCTTTTTCAATAATCACATCACAAAAAAGACATCCTATTTTGGTGTCAGACAACAATCAATTAACGTTCCAAAAAACTTCAACACATTTAGCCTCTATGGGTTATTAAATAAATAAACAGCACACTTGCTTCTCCTCGGGTACCACGACCAGTTGAACATTTTTGTATCATCAATCTTTTGATTCCAATTCCAGTAGTACATTTTTCCGGACCACCACGCTTCTCGGTTTGATTTCTTTCCCATCCTCTAATTTGCAAATGTCCAATTTCTTCCATAAATCCAACCCTCTCCGATGAGCAAGCAATCGCATCGGAGAGGGGTTTACAAACACAACTTGTTGATTCAAATAGCCAGGCAGGAATCACGCCAACATGGCGGACAGAAAAATTATGAATAAATTATGCGACAGCACTAATTAAATTATGCCCAATCAGGGAACTTGCCGCGGTAGGTAACAATGCATAATATTAGAGGTGCACACGACACCACAATACAGAGTTACGCGGGCAATAAGTTTTCCTGGAACTGTTATTAGTACGTCATATGATTTATTTTTGTGCAAAGCATTTCCACACATTCAGTTTTGCATGTTACTGCAATCTGTCGGATGAAAAGGGAAACCGAGCGCCAAGTCTAGAACAGAGCGCCAGTTTCAAATATACAATAGTTCAGAAAATGATAGCCACATAGTGAATTCTTCCTTCTACTTTTAGGAATGGGCCAATTCATGGCACAATTATTATTATTATTATTATTATTATTATTAAAGAATGACATTTTGAGGATCCACCTCACCTACAAGTCTAAGCAATAAATCAAAGTATTCGCCTGGCATAATATGCAACCAATATAATATAACGAAGATTAATGACGACTAGGGAAGTTAACGGATTATAACGGAAATTATGGAAATTCATGGCCCAAAAATAAGATTCACATAACTCGGAAGGCTTCTACCTTAGATGTTCTTTGGCGGAGGATCATCCCTCGGTGCGGGTCAGAACCTGGCACCACGGACCCGTGATGGCTGCACACTAGGGAAGATTTGCCTCATGCTGCCTTCACGTGCATAGTAATATGCCCACAACAGGCATCGCTTCTGGTACCCCATCCAGCAATCCTGGTATCGCTCACCTCCCCTAGTGCCTATTCTAACCGTCCATCATGTTGGAACAGTTGGGTCGTGACGTCATAATCCTATGGGCACACTCGGCATTTCGATATTGTAGTCCTCAGTTTTTGAATATCCAATTATTCTGACTGTCTCAATTATAACCAGTGAAATATTACTTGGCGTGATAATAATAATAATAATAATAATAATAATAATAATAATAATAATAATAATATCCATGTGATATAATATCTCAGATATGTCTGTTTTGTTTCAAGCACGGAGTTTTCCACAATATGATATTGAATAAGTTCTTATAGTCGCTCACAATCACTTCACAGTTTGACATAATTCCAGTTCATAAATATCAAGCATTGGGTGGAAGTTTACAGACAGTCAAATTATCAGTCAGTGTCATGAAAACAAGATCATATCCACATACCTTTAATTCTTACAATATTCCCGTAATTATTATTTATTTATTTATTTATTTATTTATCGTATGGCTTTTAGTGCCGGGAGTGTCCGAGGACATGTTCGGCTCGCCTGAGTCTGTAGCTGCTTCCAGCGGATACCCTAAAGGGTGAGCTACAAGTTCCGTTCAATTTCAAGTAGTTCCAACTTTCGCCACCAGATATTAATGATACCTAGTGGTGAACGTTGGAACTTTGATAGAGCGTTCTGGCGGAATCTAACCTAACAAATTTTGCTTTACACAAGTTTAGTCAGTGAAAGGATCTTTTACATGCCATAAATCTATGACATGGGACCGCCGGCTTTACTTCCCCTCCGAAGGAAGGCATACTGAAGGATTTTTAACGCTCTTAAAAAATCCGACGACTTCGGCCGGGTTTGAACCCGCTATCTTGGGCACAGCAGTTCAGCATGCTACCGACTACGCCACCGAAGCCGCTATTCCCGTAATGATGAATTTTCACAAGCACATGCATAATAATAATAAGTTGTGAAGCACAACGGCACTTTACTTTCCACGCACTGGTATAAAAATGAAACTCTCTTCCGACACACGAGCAGAGTAACGTGGAGATGTTACTGTATTTTATAATAGAGGCCTAGCCTCACGGAGTATTTCCGCAGTATGACGACGGCGTAACGTCACACGAACCATTACAGGTGAGCACCACTGATCAATGCTCATCAACACTGATCCATACTGATTGAATGCTGCCTTGGCCTTCCAAGAGCTGGTTTTTATACTACATCAAGGTCAAATATCGATACCTGTAGTTGCATTACTTAATGTGATGCATTCGATCCCATTGGGTCTCACGGTGGAATATACTAGAATGTTTCTTCATATATTAAACAGGAGGATAATTCCAAATACGTAGAATTCCGAAGTGCTGATGCCTTACTCTTCCTTATCTAAATACAAACAAGTATGCTCCGTCATACCCTGGCGGTACTTCGGCCATGCGCTCACTTCAAAACATAGCGAGTCGACAGCTTGTCGCGACCTTGGCCTCGCCTCAGCGTGCTCAATTCAAATATTGCATCACGCCAGTATCTCCACTCCCTCTTATAAGGACAATATCCATGATATTTTTTAATTTTCTGCCATTACAGGTCATGTGGCATAACCTACCAATTCGATCGTATTCTCTTTATAAATCAGCAAAATTTAACTACTCTTCACAAAAATACATCGTAAGGGAATAAATGTGGCTATGTAGTTACATTCCCACTGAAATGGAGCGTAGGCTTTCGTTCAAACAAGTATGCCTACCACTGGAATCGAAGCACTATGCTACCCGTTCTCGCCCACTGTGTACGGTCGGGCTTTAACCGAATCAGCCACCCATGCATGGTAGACACAGAGCGTTGCACGTTCAGTAGTTACTGTGGCCGTCCCACCTCAAATGTTTTAAGTCCTTGTCCAAGTTTTCAATCATGTTTTATGGTGTTGATTTATTTTCTACTATTACAGATCACGTGGCAGCTATTAATTCGATCGTATTACGTGTATGTGTGTTATTTCAAGGAGCAATACGTCATATGTTAGTAGAATGGGCCTTCGTATTTGGCGGGGAAAAGTTTACGGTCGGTTTTTCTTTGCTAGACCCATGACTCAATTACTTTGCTGTCACACAGTCAGTGCGCTGAGCAATATCGACCATCGGGAGAAATGCAATGTTAGTTGGGTTTCATAAAACTAAATAATAAGGGGTCGGTTGACCACTCTGTATATACCAGCTGTGCCACATTGTATGGTGCTTTCGCATTCTGTCAGAGAAACTGATTTTCTGTTGTTTGTAGCTTTAGGGTCTTGGATATTCTGATGGTCAGCACCATGTACGTGGGTGTGTGGAGAATTTGTCTGATGGCCTGTGTAATTTTGGTGTCTAGTATTGCGTATAACTGATCTTAGGATTGGGAAGGAGGTGGCCGTGGCCCTTCGCAATTTCCAGGTACTGTATTTTACTAGGGTAGAATTGGGAAATTACGGAAAACCACTGCTAAGATTGGTCGGGTTCGATTCAAACCCTCTTCTCAGTTTTGCTTCACGAGGTCGATTCTACCCATTCCAACCCTAAAACCTAAATTATATTTCTCAGCAGAGCCGATAATCTAACCCAAGACTTTTGAATCTGAGTCTTAATACGTACCCACAGATACGGCTTTCTGTTTAGTCTAACCCCGCGGCTTAGCCGTGCGCGATACCGGGACGAGGAGCTGCAGAAAGTCCGGAGATCAGAGGTTTGAATCCCGGCGCTGACAGTGGTTATCCTGAGTGTGGTTTTCCTCCGCGTTTTGTCATACTCCCTTCAGGGAAATGTCTGGATGGTACCTTATTTCAATTCCCGAGGCACCTACCCCATTCCTGTCCCAAACAGTCATCACAGAAACCAGGTTATCAGAAAAATTTACTATGGTACTGTGCCCGTTTCTCCAATGGGACAGGCGATCACCCGGCCAACATCCCGGCCCCATCAGAAGAAACAACCAAGGGAGTGGGTAAAAAAAAATTAGGGCATGAATCTTGGTTCATACAGACAAGACTAAAAGAAATGCTCCAGCGAGCCAGAGACAAAGGGTCTCGGGTCGTTTACGGGTTGGGATGGCAATTTGACTGAACCAGGATTCAAAAGCAAACTCCGTAACTTGAATTAACAAACAGAGAAGAATGGAAAAGCCCTCGTAAAGTCACATCTGCTCCTTTATTGGCCAAAGGATAAATGAATATGCAACCTGCCTACCACGCACGAGTATAGAGTTAGGGTGGGACAAAGTCCGGAAAAAACAAAGTTCATAGTCCCTAAACAAACAAACAAAATTATACTTATTCAAACTCGTGGGTGTCCTCTCTTAAAGTTCCGACAAGGAGATCGCCTTTCAAAAAGCTTAATTAACCCTTAATTTATCGGTGCACACGCATGTAAACATCACTAGCCACTTATCACAAAGTTCACCTGCGGCAAAAACTCTAAGAAAATATCGAATATCTACGTATATTACAACTGTCTACCCTTATACAGCAATGGACGGATCTCCTCTATCGAACTGCAAATTAATAACTAAAGAGCATCATATTACATCAAATAGCACTCAAACATCAACTCAGCTTCACATAATATGGCATTTCAACAATTAATATTATAACTTATCATACATTATTAACACACCCAGATTGTGCTTACATATTTACACTACTAATTCTTATTATTATTACTGATTTATATTCGCCTTTCCAACAACCTTGATCCACACTGTCATCTTTGTCATTGTAATTAAATTATAGCATTGTCTAATGTTTATGAAAGGTTAAGGACCTCGTAATAAGGCGCCCTAGTGTATTTCATTCTCACAACGAACATTTAAACGCAACCCTTCCGTCGAACACTCTGTGTGAGGATACGAACAATCTGACTGTCGAGCGCACTATCAATTACACCCCTGCGCTATTCAATATACAACTCATCGATAAACAATCTCCAACCATATTCATTTTGCTATTAAAATCTATGCAATCCGTGACAAACCTTTCAGAATAAAATTCGTATAATGACCTCGGAAATCGAAATGCTAGAATCTCCCAGCAAAATGGGCATCTCATATAATCGTTACCCAATTTCAACTTCTTCTTCTTATTATTATTATTATGTCTCAGAGAATGAATGTATGTCTTACTCCTACCATTGATACTGTTAATTTATGTAAGTCAAACGACCCGAAAAGAAAAGACAAAAAAAACCTGTACAACCCTATGAGAAAATGATGCTCTTGTTCAATCTGGAATAAATGATTATAAATGGCGTTACACGATATCAGGTTATCTCATGGCACGGCTATCCGAGGTAGAAGTTCTCTTCTTCCTGATGAACAAGGATGGAAATGAAACGTCTTACTTTATATCCGGTGTCCTCGGAAACCCCTGGCGTCGGCGTCGGCGTCGGTGTCGTCTGCGGCATTAGGGCGTTGTTCCTCCAGCGTCTCCGCGATGTGGTCTCCCAGCGTACTGGTAGAGGTATACGCCCCCGGCACCTCTCGATCTCCTGGCGACGCCCATGTCCGCCCACTGGTTGCCCCCGGTCACCTTCAGCAGCGGCGTCTCCTGACGTCCCAACCATGGTCCACTCGCCCATCTCGTTGCGACCGTTCACCCCATTATGGCCCCTTTAGAGGTTCAGTGCAGCATGATTTGCGTATTAATATGCATGTTGATTCCCAGAATATTTGAGTCCATGGTTATTAAGTTCATGCCGCCGTGTGGCAATATTACATTTCACTATATCAGAGCACTTTCACGCCCACGCACTATAGCGTCTAGTTCCTGGTTCACTTGAATTATATGTATTCACTTTCCTCAACCAGTGACACACTTCCTTCCACGAGGAGCTATTTCGAGCTGGCCTTGACCGATATATCAAGTTGCCTGCGGCCTGCAGTCTTCCAACACAAGCTTAAAGTAGATGTAGCCTTCCCTGTTGCATTCTCACTGCGTCTCTTAAAATGCCGCACTGCTATTTTCGAATGGATGTCTGTTACAATACAGGGCCTCGCGATAATGCTTCGCCTCGACTATCGTTATTATTGTTCCTTCCCTGATACTCGTAATGTTAAACACCTCCTGGTATTCATCTTTAATTAACATAAATTGTCGGCATGAACGGACCTTCCTTTATCAGTTCTGACTATTTCCTCACATACTAGCGAGTCCGATATCGTCTTGAAATTCACACTGTTCGACAAACAAACTGACATACTTCACTGTAAAAAACTCACTGGCACTACATGCACGCTAGCTTCATGCTTCATGGCCTGCTGATCACTCACGAAAACCATTCAAGTTCCCGATGCAAATTACTGTCTACGTGACATGGGCTACTCGTCCGTGCTCCGCTGGATAACATACTCGTCCACGCACTATAGACTCACTGAACATTCCGGAACTGCGTCCTTCTTCGAGAAAAAGAAAGTGGAAGGGGTTGGAACCTTCTGGAGCATTCCCCTACTCT
Organism: Meconema thalassinum; assembly: GCA_946902985.2. Lineage (NCBI taxonomy): Eukaryota > Metazoa > Arthropoda > Insecta > Orthoptera > Tettigoniidae > Meconema > Meconema thalassinum. Next base: position 891,314,000 of record OX336389.2, read on the forward strand.
CGCGGTTGCCTCGCCGCGTCATGCCATGACGTCATACTGACCCTCCGGTCTCCTCTCGATCTTCTGTCATCCGGGGCCGGTAATTGACCCTGACTGGATCGGTCACAGTACTGTCCCCGGAATTCGATTTATGACGATGGAGAGACCCATGAAAAATTTTAACATTGAGTTTGGAAAATTAACGAGGTCTGGAAAGTGGACATGAATCCGCTTTAGCAGCAAGAATTAGTGAAGAAAAGATGTTGCCCAATGAAAAATTAGATGGTTGGATGTACGGCGATCAGATATAAGAAGAGATCTGATTGGACGCCTGAGAAGATAGACTATCCGCGATACGAATATAGGTGTCCATGGGAGAAGTCGTGTCGCTAGGCCGAGGTCACGTGACAAATGCAGCCAATGGAAGTCTTGAAAAACCATATTTTATTTGAGCAAAAATTATATTTTGGCCATTTATATCATTTTTGGGACTCTGAAATAACTACATTATGTAATTGGTGAATTACCATGTTAAAATCTATGTAAAGATTTGCGTCCAGTTCAATGGTAATTTGACATAAGCCATGTTCACGCGCGAAAATGTGTTTGCCACGCTAAAATTTGAGGGTGGAAGGAGAAGACGCGACCCTAGTGAGGTGACTCTGGTAATGACTTGCGGGACGAACGGACGTGTCGAATGTGTGCTCCGTGAGAGACAGAGACCCGTTGTTCAATGTTGAAAATTATAAGAAAGGAGTGAAAAATTGTGGTAAACGCAAGTAAGTACACGCATAGGTAACGTGTGTGAGTTACAAGAGAATTGAGAGATTTTCAAGTGATAAAAAGACATGTTTCGTGAATGTGACTGTTGCAGGAAGGACCAAGAGTGCCCATTTTGTCGTGGAGATTTGTGAAACAATATTCGAGATTGATTTAAAGCTAACGCAGAAGTGTGCTATTAAGGGAACAGTGCAGGAAACAATTATATCGATGAAAACTGTATGCAGAAGAAACGTGTGAATTGTAAACTATTTATTCTGAATGAAAATATTATGAACATGGAAAATGCTATAAATATGTATGGGACTGGTACATGCGATCTAGCTACGAGTGAGATGTGTGCGTGCTAAGATGCTTAGGGGAAATGTAGTCTAAACCATGCTGCAGGAGTGTTCATGGTTGACCAGTATCAAGACACTAAGATCAGAGGCAGGATGTGGCCGTGGAAATTCAGGAGAAAAAGGACTACATAAACCGCATGAACTGAATATACGTGAGATATAACATGAACGAAATCAAATCAACTAGAACTTCGAGTAGCCAAGAAGATGTCGGGAGTGGATCCAATAGGACCCAGGGAGGCGAACGGAGGCTTGCGGTTACCGAGGGACGTGCCTGGGTGGAACATCGAGCTGGAGCCGAAGGCCGGACGATCAGAGCTAGGCGAGGGAAGCTCGTTCGAGGTAGCCGAGTGGGACCTGACCCGAGGTCCGTAGTTCATTCGTCATAGCGTGGTGTTTCATGCTGAGTGCTTCGGTGAATCAACATGAAGACTTCACAAAGTAAGATGAAAAGTTCATTTATATTATCAGTTCAGTAGTTGCTAGATGTTTGGAGCATGCCCGTAGGACCATTCTCATTGTGATTATTCACTGTTTTACCATCTACGTTAACATGTTTATTTGGAATCTACATTGAAGTTTTTATGTGTGGACAGTCTCATTGGAAGTTAATGCTTATTGGGATTGCAGATCTTTTCTGCCAGTATGCATTTTAGAACATCGACGTATTTTCGATTAGGGTTAATGCCAGTTCTGATCTTTCGGAATGTTGATACTTAGAAATTTTAGCTAATGACTTATTTTCACGTTTTCAATTCATGGAAGGATTTTCACGACGACAGATAACATCGATGTTGATTACGATTTTTTTTGAAAGTTCGATTTTCGTCAAGGATTAAGGATTTTTATGGAGGACATTGTCATGAAGTTAGGATTGAATCCTATTTAAGGATTATTTTATATTAGGATTTTCATATTTAGAAGTTTTACTGATTTTCAATTTTTACTGTAGATCGAAATTATTTTCATTCGATAGGATTTAAGGATTTTGGATAATCCCATTTTTGGGATTAAGGATTTGCATATAGTCCCAGGATTAGGATCCTGAATTTTGAATCTTGTTATTTATTTAATTATTTTGAATCGGATTTGAGTATTCTCCGATATTTAATACTTCTTTGGATTTTTATTTTCAACTTTGAGGTTGAATTTTATTTCAATTTAGTTGGAGTTCTGATGATGCTAGTTGCGAATCAGCTGTTGATTTTCTTTAAGGATTCCTTATCATTGTCGATAGTCGTTGAAGGCTAATAGTCAGTATTACGCTTTCATTGGAGTTGAGACCGATAAACAGGAATTATTCCTAGTTGAGGAATAACATATTTTGATGTCATTAAAGCAAATATTTTAAGGATTTAAGGACGAAAGCTTGTTATAGTTAGTTGTTTACATTGTAAAGAAAGCATCGACGCTTTAGTTAAGGAGCTATTATGTTATTATTTTATTATAACGACACCTATTATTTTATATGGAACCTCAGAGCATCATATTAGGAGATTGTTGGAAGACAGTTATTATTATTATTATTATTATTATTATTATTGAGGTTGTGTTAGGACGAACATGAAACTTGATTTTAGTCAGATCATGGAGGCGAGGGCTAGGGCCTTATGACGTCTTGTCCTATTATTGTTGGTGCGACAGCGTGTCAGTGATGAATTACTCCCGTGTTGTGAACGGAGTATTGAAAGCCACGGAGAAATATGGCAACATAGCGATGTATCCAGTATCAGCTTGTTGCTCTGATGACTGTGGGGAATTCCGCTTGTTAAATGTAAGAATACTGGAAAGATATTGCTTCGTATTTAAGGGAAGCCACTATTGAAATGAAGAAGCCTGGAACAAGGCTGTATTATTGAGAAGGAATGAATTGAGTTGTGGCTAGGAGCTTGGGATATTTGTATGCGCTTTTACTGTCGGGGTCGAGCGATCAGCTGCGTTGTCCCGTTACGAGTATAGTATGTGTCATAAGCGAAGTTCCATGGTGTCTTATGAGAGGTTTATTGTTTATTAGTATTTTTATTATTGAAGTGAAGACTAGTTAGGAGTGAATTACACCTTAGTCTGGGCTTAGTTGACTGGACTATTGACCCTATTGTAACTAAAGAACACATGTTTATAACAAACTGTCAGTGGAAGATTGCCGAATTATTACTGAGCCGTTGGATCTCAGTTAAATAATGGTATTTCAACAATGACTTTTTAGAAAAGTAGGTTAACGGTTGTATATAATCGAAATTATTATTTTCAGTATTTTATTAATTAATATTTAGATTAATTTGATTTATTTGGGGATAACGACAGGATTCAGGAGTAGAATATGTATAGAGTTCAACGTTGCAGTTGTAATGACGACAGGCCATCGTCATTAGAGTCATTTTCAACGATTCACTCTATTAATATTTTTATATCCGTCGATCCTGAATTCCTGGGCGTAGTAGGTTAATATCGATTCTTGTTAGTTTATTTCGTTTATGCAGGTCTACATATCTGTGTTACTATACATTGTTTATTGACGTTTTGAAGTAAATCGTGTCGTTTTTTTTATTTGTGTTGTTACTAATATATTTGTAATGACTGGTGGGTGGATTTTTATCAATAAATGCAAGCACGTGTTTACGATTGCTTGCAAAGTTTTTATAAGAACTTGCCGTTATGATTTATTGTACTGGGGGTTTTGAAGTAAATATTATGGTCAAGATAATGAAGCAATGCCTATTTACCCTATTGACATTCCTATGTGACCCAAGATTTATAGAGCTCTCTAGCTCTCCTTTTGATTAGGTGCTTTCGGCCCCTGGGAGGACAGACCATAGTATTTATTTAGGGGTTCATCCTTATATGTTCCTAGTTTTCAGTGTGTGATATACTAGCTGTAACGGTAAGTATTTTCAGCCGGGGTGCTGCTGTTTACAACAATCCATAGTCATCCTGAGGATTCTGGCTGTCACACCTCTGGTAAATCGGGCACAGTACATCAAAGCACATGGGCTGATGGCCAAGATTTTTCAAGCCCTTAAAATGAATTTAGAACTATTTGTTTTGTTAAAATATCGTTTCTCATGTTCCCGGAGTATCAAAATATTGTTGTACCTTACATTTACATATACCTACAAATCTACAACTAATCTACAACTAACTCTACACTCCAGACATCTATAATTGTCTATAAACATCTACAATTACACCCCTATCATCTACGCCACCTATACCTATCTGCCCAAGACTCGACACTACTTCACCCTTAAAGCCACCCCAAAGTTGCAAGCAACAACAACAGTAACACACTTCTTTTCACACCAAGCTTGCAGGGCCATACCACAGCTCTTGCCTAAGCGCCTGCTACATCCATCAACAAATGCACAGGAACTGTTTACTAGAACAGCAATGTGGCAATTTAGCAACGGTCAGCACATCAAACATTTAAATAGATGCCCCACTCAGAGGGAGATTGTCTGTTACCCCGTAGTGCTGCCCGATTGACGACCGACTCCAGGAGTACCAGGTGAGTGTATCTCAGGTGTCCTACATACTGTTAACTCCTACCCTATTACCATACCTGTTCAATTCGTAACACACTGCATTCACATTGTTGAGCTGTCCCTACATTTAGGGAAGCTAATACACTAAATTGCAAGCCCTGCAGTAATCAATCACATTTATTATAATTTGCCTGTTTGTGTATTATTTCATTGCACACAGCCTGGTCCCCTTTCCACACATTATGATTTACTGGCTCACTTGTAAATCGCTGCGTAGGCGCTACCAATTTGTTTATCATCATAGACATTGTCCTTCACGTGGGCCTCTTGCGTACATTCTGTTATACTGCGTTATCAGCACTCTGCTAACTTTGCCCGTCACGCGCGTCATTGCTCCTTGCTCGCTAACCGTTACTTACGTCTAGGAATCACCCCCTTTATTATAACCGCTAAATCATAGAGCTTCGCCCACTTCCCCGACACCTTCAGATTCTCTTTCTCCCGCGGAGAGACCGACAGTTTAAATGACCCTTCACACACACACACATACACCCTAGTTCTACCCTCCTAAAGGGCAAAACAATATCTCATGTAATTTCCTGTTGAAATCCCTAACAGGACCACATTTACGAAAAACGAACAAAAACCATCCGCTCCTCTGAAGGCAACATTCCTGGCTACAGTTAATGGAAACTTGCCAGCAGCCTATCCCGCTGGTTTACCCTTAATCCGCCTAATCCCACATTGCATAAGCTTTATAAAGTATGGCCTATTTCCGTTCGTGCTTTGTGAACACTAACATGTTGTGCATAGTTCTTGCACTTTCCTCGTTAACGTGCGGCTCGCCTTTGGAATCTTTGAAACATTCAATTGCTGCCTGGAGCCAAGGCTTCCCCAGCGTGAGGCACAGCGTTGTCTACTTTCCACCGTAGTCACTGAGAGCAAGCAACGAGACTGGGCAGAACTACGTACAGATGTGCATCACTGGGCACCTGATACCTGCGTGAGACACAAGCTGGCCACCAGGGTGGGACTTTGGAGTCCACGTGGAGTGATAGAGGAAGCATTTTATTGGTCAACAACCGTCAGATATTGGTCAGTAGCGAACAATGGTTATTGTTGGCGCGTGCCACTGCCTTATGTTTGAGTCGCTGCTCGTTAACCAGGAAAGTGAGGGAAATATAGAGTGCTTAACATCCAAAACTATTTGTTGTTACTAAATTACGAATTCGCGTGGGATTGTTGAATAATTATACGCCATTCGCATGCGATGTTTAGAAAAAAGAACTCCGTAACAGTATTTCAGGCGTAGATGGGTAGCCCAATTTTATGATATTCCTGATGTTTAAGGCTGTGCTTCTATTTACAAATACAGTGTGTACATACAATTTAATTCTCTATATTGATTAATGATTAATTTTAAGTAGACTAATAATGTAATGCTTAAGCATAGTCGATTTTGACTCAGAACAGACTCTGACCTTGAAGTTTCCTCTCATCACTTGTAATATGGTTAACATCGATGTTTCATCCCCATGTACTTGATTGTATGTACAGAAGCTGTGTCATGATCTTAGTTATTGTGGTGCCTGTAGTAGCGTGTATATTTGAAACTGAGGCTAGGATTGATAAGGAGGCGGCCGAGGCCTTTAGGTAGGAAGCATCCCCGGAAATTATCTGTAGTAGAGGTAGGAAATCACTTCCAAGATGCCTGAGGTGCAAACCAAACCCACCTCTTCTCAGTTCCGCCTCACGTGGCGTATAGTACCCCTTTCCAGCCCTCAGACCAGAATTGAATTTCTTGGCAGAGGTCAGGGATGACAACAACCATGAGGTGATCGAGGTTAGAAAAATATGTAATCCATAATAATATCGTCCAAAACTACTATTGTTTTTTAAATCGCTTATCCTCCCAGCTCGGCTTCACCCGCGGAGTCTGTGAGGAATCAAGGGATCATTCCTCGAACGCTGCAAGTACGGTGCCTGGGAGCTGAACACACTTTGCCAGCAGATACAGTACAACTAGGGATGGTGATAGGCGACTGCTAACTTGGGTCTAATTAAAGAAGGGTCGGGGAAGGGATTTTGGAAGGAAGTCGGCCGTGGACCGGCATTTATCTGGTGGTGAAAATGGGAAACCACCAAAAACATTTACAGGAAAGTTGAGGTGGGATCCGAACCTACTCTCTGGCGATGCCAGAGAGGGACGAGCTAGTGCATTAGTGCTCTCGGCCACCTTAGCCGGTCTTCATATTGTTGCATCCGGGGGATGCACCCTTATCCCCTACTATCTACGACCTACTCATCTATCCCCAGATAAACCCCTTCTGAATACATCATAAAAATCTACTACACATCTAAGCCCAATACTTCTGCAACAACCTCTAATAACCTCACAAGTTGAACTTCATCGACCCCGGCCAACACCTCACATCCTGAAGAATGTGCAATTATGCACACTCAACACACGGGAGGCTATAAGTCAGTAGAGTTGAGGTAACTCGGGGTCAGTCTTCCTTAGTGTTGCCTAGTGCCAAACCGCTGCCGAGAGCCGCTCTGACGACCGCCGAAGGGTAAGTGTCTAGCGACCGTAACTCCTCACACAGACATTCACACCTTCACCCCCTAGTGCTTGGATTGTAATAAGCATCTGATTTAATAACTGCTCTGCCAATTCTAGGAGTACTTCAAGTCAGAAGTACTCATTAAACTCAGAATATTAGAAGCAACTGGTCTTTTAGATTATTTCTTTAATTGTTAAGATCCTGCCCTTCATCCCTCGTCCCGGTAGGATCCAGGTAACACTTAGTTAATTGTTCCGTGGCTTCCGCAGTCAGCCACTCGTCTACGTCACATTGCGTGTCTCGCTTGTAGTGCGAGCTGCCAGTCGCCCACGTTAGCATTAATCATAATAGCAGCTCAGCTGTTTAGAGCCTTCTACACCAAACCGCCCTTAATCCCGATATCGCAAACTCGAACTACCCAATCAAACAGTACACTTACGAGTTCTCCTTTCGAGCTGCTTCCACGCTCTCGAACCAGTCCATAACCGACACCTCTTACACTCGAGTCCCAAGCTTTCCCCAGCTACTCATATTTCATCCCCCCAAATATTACATTGTGGAGGGCACCCTCTCAGGTCCCCTACAATTGGTGGACGCACGGGGTACCGTGAGGTTGTTTTAGGACAACGCCCCAGGGATTACATACAACGTAATTCCGCGGAAAAGATCCCAAATTACCTTTTACAAGTCAAGCATACGCCACTCAAATCGATTTTTTTTCTGAGTACGCTACAGAGTTCATAGCGCCAGTACACTATTATTATTATTTCCCCCCCCCCAGACAGGTTCAGGGATCTAAGAAGCACCCTTTAACGAAAAAACGATTTTTATACCCCCAAATAAAAAGGTACCCCTTGAACAAGCGATAGATCTTTATTTTAATTAATTACACGCCCACCCGAACCCCCAGTACCACAGAAGGGATAGCAAGCTCCAACCAACCCCGTAGAGTTAGGGGCGGTTACATATATACCCCATAGAGCAACACTTCACATACATTCATGTTTAGCGCCAAGACCAAGGTAAGACGCAAGGGTGGCGTCATTGCCCACTACCTGGCCGCCACTAGCAAATACTTACGTCCTAAAATCCATGTGTCTAGCGCAGACCTAATTAATGAACACAACGTAGGTCATTTTCTCTCAAAGCTGGAAGCCGGAGCCCTAGAGCTCAGATTAAAGTACCCTAGCGCAGCAACACGCGCACCCCCTCTCACTAACACACAGTCACAGAACGCTCGACGACCATCACATAGTCACATCAGTGAGGACCTAACCCCCACATTCTTACACGTGCCACCCCAGTCATTAATCGACATGTAGGAAGCCCACGGCAAATTACATACCCTTATCCGCCGGACACTGAAAGTGCCGCCCTCATCGCGGACATTCAAACCGCCAGCGAGGCACTAAAACACACTATCAGTAAAACCTTTCCCACGAAGCGCACGGTCCCAATTGACCAAGAATTATCGCTGGACGAAACTCAGGGCACTGAACTACCAAATCCACAGGACACGCCACGCTCTCCCCCGCACGAGCCAGGTACCTCACGGGACAGAGACTCACAAATCACACACTTGAAACTACCTGACTTCCCACACAACCCCGAACGATCCAGCGCCTCTTTACCTAACGGTGACCTGGACAGCCCACGTGATCCCACCCTCTTAGGTAACCCCAATATATCATACAGCGCGAACACGGCCCTGCGAGCCAAACACCCCATCATCCAACCCCTGAGATATTCAAGGGACAAACAGGATCCCGCGGAACATCTCAGGCGTGAGACTTACCATTCCCAACGCGGGAAAAACATGCCTCGAAGGGTTCAACCGCCACCGCTTAGACAGACACAGCCTCCACCACAGTATAGGGAAGACATGCGCCCACGCGGGAATCCACCCCCAGATCGCTCAGCTAACCGTCATCCACAATATAGGGACGATCCACCAGGGCGTCGCGAGCCATATACGGCATATGTACGCCCAACATATACCCCTCCGCACCGTAGGCCGAATAATCCCCCACGATACGAGAGGAACAACCCTCATTATGAAGGACATCCCCCTCAATACGCTCCTGCCCAACGTGAAGGGGGACAGGAGGATTATCTACTCCCGCACCACCCTCCGCGGAGATCAGAAAGGTACTCCTCCCAACAAACAAGCAGGATATTACTACCCGCATCCGCATACCCAACCCCGCTAGATAATCCGCGAGGTGACGCGCCCAGGGAACGAACACGGCACCCGGAGAGGCAGGTCCACACACTAGCTATCACCATACCGGACACAGGCGCGCCAACACATTGTTACATGTATCTAGAGAGCGGGGAAGAAAGAGGTAGATGGTAACACTCCTTGATTTATTCACACGTGTCCCAACATCCCCATAAGTCCCCAGGGACATAATATAACAGGAAAGCATGGGCAAAAGCGCCAAACGCGCTCTGGCATCTGGTAGCCATATTCACAGCAAGTGTCGGTGCCAATCCCACACAATGCCCATCCACGACCTAATTATAAGTTGCATGTTTAATTGTTAAGAATGTACTACCATCTATTGTATTATTTTAATTGTGTACTTGTATTATACTTGGTTCAGACAGCAATCGCCAGAGTAAGGATTGTATGTACAGTGCAACACATGCTTCCTCATCAGCTATCAGACCAGGTCATTCCCGTACAACCGGATACTGTCACCCGACCCACAGCGCTGACACAGCGACTGCCACACTTTCATAGCAACAGACGTGCACTGCAAGTCACGTGCCCAGGCACACGCATACACAGCCGTGCGTACTCCCGAACATTTCCCCGGAGTACAAACGTAAGATCGCGGACAGGTTCACCTATAGTAGATTCCCACACATACAGTATAGGTCACACATTAGTATGACAGGAAACATATCCGAATGACATCTTCGCACTAACAACCACACCCAGGCATAGGTCCATTAGTTGACCGACGGAAGATTCACTTACCTTAAAACAGGGTCCGCAGGACATACATGCCTTCACAGGAAAACTATATACACACTATACACTAATAACGACCTACATACGGCGTAATTTTATATACATTCGGTCCCGATCGACAGAAGATGAAAATACAATAACACAACAATTAGTGGCACCGCATCACATAGCAACAGCCATTTTATACTAGAATCACCGGGAAAGATAATGACACACATAGCTATATTTCCCACACAGGCACGAGGTGCACGGATTACGGAAGCGACCTCACTCCGAGGCGAAGTTACAACCTCATTCCAATTAATTATCACCGAGTCAGTTAGTACTTTCGCAAGATTTATTCCATATACCGTGTCCACATACGATAACAAACGTAGCTTACGGTTAACCTCATGGACACCACAATAACACAGGTTAGCGGCCTTCAGTACTAGCCAAGACTCCCTATCACAATAACACAGATTAGCGGCCTTCCATACCGGCAAAGATTCATTACCACAACAGCACGGGTTAGTTGCCATGGACACATCCAGTGACGAGATACAACAATTACACAGGTTACCAAACACGCAGGATATAAGACACAACAGGTCATCAGGACCACACACTTGTCGGGAAATGGATAAGCACAATGGATAAGGACAAACAATATCATACGCCATAAACTCAGGTTACATTCTCTAATACAGCTCACTCAGTCCCGACACACGGACGTGCACACTGCTTATGAGCAGTGACGCGCGGTCCATACACGCTACCGGAAGCAGTAATGCTACCACAGCATCTCGGCCTGTGCATAGCAGGGCTTCCAACACGTAGGCTACACGCCACATATGGCGCAGAAACTCACACACACTCCCTTCTATATTTTTTCCCAAACATGGGATCTTTAATTTTTGTTGTTAGACGGTCGCATTGACCATACAGTAACGACATAGGGAGATGCTTTACAAACAGTTCACCAACAAGGCGTCACCATTCTTAGCCAACGATTAGGGAAATTCATTCAAAATTTAATTGTTTCATTCATAAATTAGTCAACGAAGCCAGGACTTGCGGCAAACACCGCTTGATTGGGTCAATTTCTCTAACTGGCTGCACAGGGACACATTCTTTCATCTCCACGCCAAGTTATGAACTGTTCGTCATAGTCTGCCATATGCCGATATACCATTTAATAAAGCAGTCACAATATATCTTAACGAGAGCCACAAGGCTACAATAGGACCTTATTTCGATCCCATTATATATATATACGCATTAGTTACACGCTTAGTACCACAATCATTAGTTGGCCAAAATTAGACTTCTGTATTTTCACTCAGGCACCGACTTAAACCAATGTACATATCCCCATATGTATACACGTGTAACATTACGGACAAGGCTCATAATTATTTTATGTTTGGCGGGGTTAAGCACTGTACAGTGTACATTAAAACAATCTTGTCCTCAAAAACAATATAAGATAAATATCCAACCTTAAGACATATATATAGGCCTATACAGGCAGCCACAACGTCCATGGTCCATAAGTATTTTATGTTTTTCTAGGGGAGTCCTATACAGTGTACATTAAAACACCCCCCTCCTAGAGCCACAATATAAGACAAATATCAGCCATGGGCGAAGGAACGCGAAGTTTTGTAGAGTATGATAAACGAAGGCCTAATGATTCTAGGAATACGGACACTACATATGCACTCGCATTCACAAACCCTACTATACACGTTAGAGAAACGTACTCCCCCTGTTAGCACATTACATTACAGAGCTATAACACACTGCTGTCACTTCCATACAGCAGGTTGTCCGGTAGACATATCCTACTACTCTACCACACGGACATAGAAACATTTGCGGAATACAGCAGGAATAGTCCAGATTACACATTTATATCCCTAGTTTATACACCCCGTGGGAACTAACATTGCCCCCATAGCATTTCTGCATTTTCCCGGAGAACGCGGGAATAGACCACGGAAAGAATTTTTCTACAGGAAAACACACATTGCCATACACACGGATAGGCTCGCAACAGGCCTCCATACATTGGCCATACCTTATATTCAGAGGGCTCAATAGCCCGTGTTTTTACTATCATTTGCTCCGTTTTATCACGCTTTCATGACAGCGCATTCCCACAAACGTTCTACACCTTAGAGAGAAATACTTAGATTTCCCATTGCATATACAATGGCCTCCAGCAAACACAATCACACACTCTCATCCACAAGATATTTTGCATGCCAACTCTACATAAACAACATCCACTCGTGTCTCCAGCCGACGCATGCGCTTTTCATTCCGTTCGTCAAACGTCAACACCGACACCAGCCATTTTATTAAGTAGCTCACGGAGGTCCTGTCCAATCAGCCTAGCGCGCCAGTAGACACTACTCCCACAGAGCGCTGTAGCCAATTAGCGCAGCGTATTCAGCCCAGCGATAACCGCTACATGACACTAGACATATACACCTCGTATCTTCGGTTCTGACGTCACTCCTCCTTCACTACACGTGACCCACAGAGAGCAGCCATTATTTCGTACGGCGACTCATCCCACACGCGCGTGCCATTCAAATGCCGTTGCGACCGAAACATCTACTTCCCGAAGTATACACTGCCTCTCGTGCTAGACCCAGATTTTTATTTGTATTCACCCCTCACACACTATCTACCTAACACACAGAGCTCATATTTCCCGGCAAAATGCCATTATTGTCAGTGCTACACACGGAGCGCATATATACATACACACCGTTCTATCTTTTGTCCGTTTTCACAAAACATTTGCCCTTTAATACACCCTCGTAAAGACACCGCCCTCCGCTATAGGCAGGCACGGGCATTCCCCCGCGGACATATATAGATAAATATCCTTTCCATTCAGAAATTCTTATTCTAGGCATAACAAATTTTGGTGATAACTCTATATTCCAGGTTCGGACGAGAAAAATCGTTCACAGCAGTGGCAAAACAATATTCCCGCCACACGCCTCTTACCCCTCTTGGATTCTCACGTTACACGCCTACATCTCTGGGGATTCATAGATAGAGATAACACATGATTGGCATTTATATTCCGCCCCAATGTTAGGGTGGCAAGACACACTTTTGATCCCACACACTTTCGCATGGCGGATGATATATTTTTGACCAATATCCCCCCCCCCCCTACAAGGTGGATTTTGCCCACAGAAAAGGATACAAAATAGAGCACGCAGAGGCGGCATTCTAGTTTACATATGGATAGATGACACGATGTGTTCAGCGCAAGGCGGCGCACAGAGGTGCAGCCTACTATCTAGGATTAAAATATTCACCCACACAGCGACAGTCGGCAGTGCCGATACCGATAAACCACTAGCGGACGCGAATTTTTATACAGCGCCCATTATACTTTTGTATCGGGATCCAACACAGCTATATGACAAGCTATATATTTTGAGGACATACTAAAGATAATATGCCACAGGAGGGGAATATCGATCACTGGGTATCCTGACAAATCCCCGTGACACTTCCAGGAATGTATAGTACAGTGTTACTATGTTCAGAGATTCTTCTTATTGAACTGACCAGTATTAGTATATAAGTTATCTAGAGAATAAGTCCAGGTTATGTATTGTACATTGCAGGCACTAGTATACTACTTTATACGGCCGCAGATGCCAAAAATTACAGCACGTTGATCCAAGCTTAACAATATTCCCCCTCCCATCACACAGTATCTACACTAATACATCTTACTCATTATCCCCCCGTCCCCTATTAATGCGAGGCACTTGGTGGTCATGCAACTGCCAAGGTGCACCCAATGCATTTTCGCTCTTGGCTAAATGTTATTCAACAATTCGGAGCTACAAAGCTAACAGCTTAGCGTAAAAGAAATTACCTGCTAACATAGTTGTATGAGATATTATATTTTTCTCCCGCATGCCATTTTTGCCCTGATAGGGATCTTTAACGTTGCATGCAAATCTCTAGCACATACGTACCACTACCTACTTCAGTACGGACTCTAACAACCGAACTGAAAACCCAGTTTCTGGCCAATTACGATCCTAACCCTCACCAGTTGAGCGATCCTTACACTTAACGTTTTCCATAAAATCCCTTAGGACCACAATTCCTTGGCCCTGTTTCACCGTCCGATCACCCCATTACTAAAAACTTTAACATGCATACATTTTCCCACTGATATGGAAACACCCTTCCAAGTCCTCAATTTTCCCCACTAACATTTGAGAGAATACACGCAGCTGAAATTAGCTAGCCATCCGAAATCCAGGCGCAACGAGGTGCACTGTGCCAAAACCAGTCTCCCCCAGCAGAAATACTACACCCCACACAAACATAAACTCGCTTGACACTATAATTATATGGTATGTGCACAAAGGTGCACTTTGGAAGATGTGACCCTATTTTCCTTTGGAAGATGGGATATTGGTAAATGTTGACCTGGACAGAGGGCCATCACAGCCCATGACGTGGACTTTGACGACCGACGGAAGGTCGACGCGGCGATGGCGTAGTGCGGGCAAGCGCCAAAGTTGTCGGTTGTACCTAGCCTGTCCCCGCCGCAGCGGAAAGCTACACCCATTATGCACTACTGTCAGTAAAGCCCGACCTGCAGGTGGAATCTTGAAAGTTCTACGGGAGAAATAATCCACTCAGCGTCGAACGAGATAGAACCTCCACCTAGGGACGACAAAATTTTAAACTAGACTCTTAGTTAGTTGATATATTAAGTAGTACGTCTAAGGCGGGAGACAAGTCTTCCGTTCGAAGGGAGTGAAGAAACACAGCCCGCACCCGGACGTGCAGTGAAGAGGACACCCACACACTGCGTGACGCACACACCTCATGTTGAATCTCACGCTCGCTGAACTTGAATAAATAAGGATTGTAGGGCAGTGCATTCAACGCCGCCCACTTATGTGTTGGTCAGCGGACCTCGAGTTATTTTTCATGACGACATTTCGGGTCGTGAGGGCTTCTGCAGTCATTACACACGTCACGCAGACGAAATCATCAACGATTATCTCCCAGGCCGAGGTATTGATCACCGATGGTCTCTTTGATCATACCCCCGAGGAAGACTACGATATGAATTTTCCTGGCCGAGGTATTGATCGCCGATGATTTCTTCGATCATACCCCAGATGGAGACTACGAAGATGCGATGATATGCGACATGCAATATGCGACTTGCGATATGCGAGATGGGAGATATGATATGCGATATGCGATTTGCGAAGAGATGCGACATGCGATATGCGAGTTGCGAGATATGATATGCGATACGCGATTTGCAATGATATGCGAGATGCGATATGCCATTTACGATGATATGCGACATGCGATATGCGATTTGCGATGATATGCGATATGTGATTCGCGATGATATACGATATGCGATACGTGATTTGCGATAATATGCGATATGCGATAACACAACACTTTCCACATGCACCTACACGCACGAGAAGAGACACTTACACAGGAGAGATCGTTCATCGATCGGCCTCGGCCTGCGATTTTTCGCAGCCGTGCAAGCCCGACAACACGATACTTCGGTATCACACAATATGATTCTTTACCGTTGCAAGATGCGCCGACACGAGGTCGCGACAGGCGACGACATGACGATGTCATGTGCCATACGACGACGACAGTGCGATCTATCTACAGGACCGATCGAGCGATTGTCGATCAGCGTCCTCTTATTCTTTCATGGCAATTAATAATTTGTCCATACTTTGTTTTCAGACTGAGCTCCACCATGAGACGCTAGCTGAAGGCACAGAGTGCCTAGAGATACTATCTCTACTCGTGGCAATGAGTAGCGCCACTATCAGTATGATTTGTTCTTTTTCCCAGCTTATAATTTACATTTGTGTTTTTTTTTCTCTTCAAAGCTTACTCTACACTTTGTTACTTGTGTATACACCACCTGATACCGGTCACTAGAGTGACGAATCCTGGTGATTGTATGTTTTCCAGGACCATACAGCAACTGACCAGCGGGATAACTTTACACCCCTATTATCATTTCTCTCTTTCCCCACAGGTGGCGATTTTGTATATAGTCCCTTATATATATCTTGCCTACGCCCTGACACGCGTTCGTCGCACACTCTCCCACATCCACAGAGCTAACACCCCCCCAGCTCTCACACTTTTTCCTTACACTTTTTTCACGACGATTCCCAGAATCTCCGTCCCACGGTTGGGGACAACTGTGGGATATCCACTCCCGCTGGACGGATTCACACACACCTGACATGAGAGGTGAACTACGGCGGCGAGAGTCGTACCCACAGCCTGTAAGGGACGACTTTCCCCGTCATGATGGAACGTCCACCCACAGGGAACGATCCATAGAGGTATCCATAGTTTGCCATGGTAATAGATTAGTTCTTGCATAGGGTAGTTTTAAGCACCTAGCGCGCTCAAGGTTATGTTGTAAGGTACCCACGTGAGTGGAAATAATTATGCGAAATTTGGAAGCCCACATATTGGTGCTACGGCACAAAGGATTTATCTGCAATTACGGTCCATAGTACGAGACCGACACCTTTCCATATTGTATGTGTTTACACTGTTTACTTGCTACACACGTCACAATTGTCAACAACACTGTTTTATTTTTTCCTTTCGCTCCTTCTAAAATCTCATTTGTACAAATGACTCCTTTCTCCCCCACACAATAAACATATTTTTCTTATCCCCTTAACTTACACACCGAGGCATTTCTTTTCCCTTTTTCTCTTCTATCTCCTATTTTACATTGTCCATTTTTGTATACGATATATTTTTTTAGCTACCCGAGGGCACTTTTTCATCCCGTCCATTAGTAAGAGGACGGAGGGTACGCTATACCCTGCCGATGTTTTTCCCCCTTGGGGTAGTTCACACAGCTAGTATTAATGTTCATATGGGGTCAGATTACCCTCCATGTATGTTTTACCTATGATAATGTCACCATGTTATATAATTTTGTTGTTGTTGTTGTTTGTGTTTACTGTTGTACCATTTTTTTCAATTTTTACGTGCCAATGGCACCGACGCTGTAATGCAGAATGTCATATATCAATGAATTATTGTTCCTCCCCCCTCCAAACCAACACAACTACACATGCTCGCTAGACACGAACCGGAGGCAAACCCATTCTACGAGGCACTATCCACAAGACTCACCCCACTCTTCAGTCTACGCTACACCCCACCTTTCCATCTACGAGATTTTCACTTCTTCACCTCACCTCACACGGGGCTAACCACACATCCCCACTGACATCACCACCTTCTTTCCGACGGGACATAATAGAAGTGCAGAAGAAACCAAGAGAAGAAAAGAAGAGAGAAGACATTTGAAGAAAGAAGCAGATGACCCTTCACACATACACACAAGAAAAACTACCCCTACGGCCTAGTCTTCATCCCGTCATCGAGGACGATGACTAGCTCCGTCGAAGGAGTTGTTGCATCCGGGGGATGCACCCTCATCCCCTACTATCTACGACCTACACATCTATCCCCACATAAACCCCTTCTGAATACATCATAAAAATCTACTACACATCTAAGCCCAATACTTCTGCAACAACCTCCAATAACCTCACAAGTTGAACTTCATCGACCCCGGCCAACACCTCACATCCTGAATAATGTGCAATTATGCACACTCAACACACGGGAGGCTATAAGACAGTAGAGTTGAGGTAACTCGGGGTCAGTCTTCCTTAGTGTTGCCTAGTGCCAAACCGCTGCCGAGAGCCACTCCGACGACCGCCGAAGGGTAAGTGTCTAGCGACCGTACCTCCTCACACAGACATTCACACTTTCATCCCCTAGTGCTTGGATTGTAATAAGCATCTGATTTATTAACTGCTCTGCCAATTCTAGGAGTACTTCAAGTCAGAAGTACTCATTAAACTCAGACATATTAAAAGCAACTGGTCTTTTAGATTATTTCTTTAATTGTTAAGATCCTGCCCTTCATCCCTCGTCCCGGTAGGATCCATGTAACACTTAGTTAATTGATCCGTGGCTTCCGCAGTCAGCCACTCGTCTACGTCACATTGCTTGTCTCGCTTGTAGCGCAAGCTGCCAGTCGCCCACGTTAGCATTAATCATAATAGCAGCTCAGCTGTTTAGAGCCTTCTACACCAAACCGCCCTTAATCCCGATATCGCATCCTCGAACTACCCAATCAAACAGTACACTTGGGAGTCCTCCTTTCAAGCTGCTTCCACGCTCTCGAACCAGTCCATAACCGACACCTCTTACACTCGAGTCCCAAGCATTCCCCCAGCTACACATATTTCATCCCCCCAAATATTACATTGTGGAGGGCACCCTCTCATTTCCCCTACAATATTTTGAACTAAAAATTTAACTGTCCGCTACCTTCAATTCCATAGAGCTACTGATTGAAAGAACAGACGCCAATACTAAATGTATACTACATAGGCCCACTGTAAGTTAAATCATTGATTTTTTAAATCCTGTTTTCTTGAGCACTCATTCAGTAATATTTACTCCCACCCATAACATAATGCATGGTACTGATGACCGTTCCAAATCCTTAAACCTGGCATACGGCTGCCTGGGCGGGGAGCACTTTGTGAGTATTATTGAGAAGGGATGGGCTCGATTCCCATCTCAGCCATCTTGGAAGTGGTTTCTTCGTTTCATTCAACTTTTTCTCTGAGCTGGGTTGCGTGGCGGAATTGGTTTAAGCATTGGCCTTCAAACACAAGATTACAGCTTCGATCCGGGCTCAATCCGGCGGATTATTAGGGTATGTAAATGCAACAATCTCGTATCGTTAGATATATCGGCACGTAGAAGAAATCTTCCAGAGCAATATTCCAGCACCTCGGCATCATTAATGCCACAGAAGTTCAAAGGGACGATAAAGTCATATTATTTTAACTCGTGTGGTTAATTCCCCTCACTGGGGTGCTTCTGACGTCTTCATCTTTCATTTCATACTCAGCGTGACGCGTTGGTTGCCTAACACTATCTCTGGAGGCCGCATCCCACATGCTATTATTGTTATCATTATTATTATTATTATTCCACTCTAGGCAAACGCTGGGATTGTAACTTACGTAAGGCCACTGCTGTCTCCTTCCAAATCCTAACCCCCAATTTCACGCACCGAGCAGTGCTGCTGGTCCATGTTGAGGCGTTGTCACGCATGCATTGCTGGTCATGGTCGACTTTTTGAGCATCTCATGTGATGTGGCCTCTGTTCAAGTACGCCATGTAACGCTGTAGCATGTAACTCGGTAATAACGCATTGTAAGACATACCGGTACTGTTTGTTGATAGGACATTTCTATCGTGTTATGAACGTATGAATCCCCCCCGACATCTGTTACATATGTTCAGCAACACCCTGTGTATTTTTGTGAAGTGCCGTATGACTAGCATGATGTAGATGAATTGTGTTCACATTGTAGATGTCTTTGCTCCTTTTATTAAATCCAATGAATAAACTCGTGAGGTGAATTAGGCCTAAACTATGTCAATTGACTGTAAGATACAAATCCTTACATACGTACAGTAATATTATTTTGTTCCCGCATTGTATAGCCTAATATTATTATGCAGTCTTTTAACAAGTTTAAATGCAATGTGAGCACATTGCATGAAGTTTAGCTTTTGAACTATTAACTACCAGTACCTGCCGTATATTCAAATGGTTTTAGTTGTTTATGGATATTCTTCATCATAGCATATCCTAAGTTTCAGACTTTCTATAATTTTAAAATACTACGGTACTTTAGATTGAAATAGGCTACATGTTAAGTAAGATTCATTCGCAATAGCACTTTTAGCCTATTTTCGTTTTTTTTAATAGGCTTGTGAGATCACCTTTTGCCCGTGTGTGTATGCGTGTGTATGTGTGTGCCCCCTAATAAATTCTAAACGGCCGGAGCGATTTAAATGAAACTCAGTAAGGCCATAGTACTATTTCGTCCGACTCCGACCGTGCACTTCAAATTCTATTACGTCTCACCAATCCAACATGGCGGCTGTGCGAAGTATTTCACCGGCATTCTATATCTCCGAAACTTTTACATGTACAATAATTTTGTACGGTGATAAAGGGCTCTTCTAGAAGTTTATCCATATGACTTTCAAAAACCTGTTCCGTACAAAACGAACATGGCGGCCAAGCGAAGTTGAAACATTTAGATAGACTTTTCCCGCGATTTAACCATCCGAGCGCAGTGAAACATGGTACAGCAAATGTTTATACACATCGTAATGCACTGACATCTAATTTAGTTCAATTGTTTACATAACCTCAAGATGGCGGTTGTGCGAAACTTTAAAATTAAGTTTTTATTTCTTGTGTTCTAATCATGCGATCGAAGTCAACGGTTGAATAATGAACCTACGCAATAATCGCCATCTAATAGTTTATAACTCTATGGCCTACATATATAAAAATCCAACTTGGCGACCATCCGAAATATTTAAACGGTTCTCAATATCTACTATTCTATGACAGCAATCAAACTGAAATTTTGTATGTTGGTAAAGGCTATTAACATAAGTTCACCTTTGGGACTTTCAATAACCTGGTGAGCACAAATTCAACATGGCGGTGACGCGAAATTTAAATAGACGTTTCTCGCGCCATCCGAGCGCAGTGAAACTTGGTACGGTAAATGCTTAAACAAATGTTAATACACTGACATCTAATTTATTTCAATTGTTTTCATAACCACAAGATGGCGGCTGTGCGAAATTTTAATATCTCGTTTTTTCTCTTGTACATTGTACATTGTCCAGGAAAGAGCGATCAGCTCTGGGGACGGAATAAAATACTATGAGTGACGTCATATTGACAAGTGAGAAACTCCCCCATTGGCTCACATCTAGTGGAACGTGGCTTGGCGACCACGGGACCCCAGCTGAGTCCGGCATTGCTTCCACTTACTTGTGCCAGACTCCTTTCCGTCTACTTTCCTGTCGACCTCCCTTGGTCAACTCTTGTTCTTTTCCGACCCCGACGGTATTAGGGTATCCGAGGCCTAGGAGGTCTTTCACTTTCTCGCCTTAATTGGCCCTTGTCTCAACTTTCCTGATCCCTCAATCTTCGAGGGGTCCGACCTCTTGTTCTCTTTTCATTCTATTTCATTTTCTCTTTAAGCTTCCCTCAATGTTTTTGTTAATTGGCCCCCTTAATTAGGCCTACCTTAAGCGAATTTTTTGAATCTACACTACATTTTGTTGGTATTTTCAATCTAAGTTGCATTTTGTAAGTCTTTTCTATATAAATTGCATTTTGCGAGTATTTTCAACTTCAATTGCATTTTGTAACGATTGACGATCTAAATTGCTTTTTAGTAAGTCTTTCAATGTAGGTGGTGGATCTTTTGTGAGTATTTTGAATATCAATTGCATTTTGCAACTATTTTCAACCTAAACCGCATTTTGCAAGTATTTTCAATCTAAATTGCATTTTGTATTGAAGATATTTTGTAAGTATTTTGATTCTCAATTGCATTTTGTGAGTATTTTGAATCTCAATTACATCTTGTAAGTATTTTCAATCTAAATTGCATTTTGTAAGTATTGTCAATCCAAATGAGTATTTTGAATCTACCATACATTTTGTAAGCAATTTCAATTTCAATTGCATTTTGTAAGTATTTTGAATATCAATTGCACGTTGTGATTATTTTGAATCGGAACCAGCCTTTTTCAATCTTAATTGCACTGTGTATTTTCAATTTCAATTTCATTTTGTAAGTATTTTGAACCTCAATTGCATTTTGTACGTATTGTCAATCTCATTTGCATTTTGTAAGTATTTTGAATTTCAATTGCATTTTGTAAGTATTTCGACTCTACATTGCATTTTGTACGTATTTTGAACCTAATCTACATTTTGTGCGTATTTTTCAATCTATTCCTTTTGTGAGTATTTTCCTTCTAATTCCCCTTTGTAAGTATTACCACTCTCCAGTTTGTGAGTCGTTTCAATCTGAGTTCCATTTTATAAGTTCTTTTCAGTCTCACTTAATTTTCGTTATGGTTTCCATTCATTGTCATTTTCGCTATCACCCAGACCATTAGAGGCCGATATCCTAGATGTTAGGCCCCTTAAAACAACAATTATTATCATCATCACAAGTGACAAACGCGCTTAGGGGGTGCCCATAAGCTGTAGTTGCCGAGTGAATATGAGGCGTGTTCACTCTGAAGGAAAGGTGCTGATGATGATAATAATAATTGCAGTTCCCAACATCAATTCTCTACCTTGGAGCACAGTAAATTGTGAGAAACCTTGGTACTGTAAATATTTTTAAACTATGAGTATAAATTTTGCAGTTTGTAGCAAAGCAGAGATTTTGCCTCATACTCGTATCAATGATTTGTTTAAGCATGGGACTAACATTGATAACTTTTTACTGAGACCATATCACTCGTAACCACTACTGTAGAATCGTGTACCTTACTATGAGTTTGTTAGGGGGCTGCGTGGCGCAGTCAGTAGAGGCGCTGAGCTTCTAACTGAAAGAGAGTGGGTTCGATCCTCACCCAGGTAGTGGATTTTAGAAACAAAACTACCACTTTCGGAAACGCAAATGGCCCTGGGGTTTACTCAGCCTACACCAGAAATGAGTACCAGGGTAATTCCTGGGAGCAAAGACGGCCGGGCGTGGAACTTACAACTCCATCCCATCTAGTGCCGATGTCACAAAAAGTGGAAGCCTCTACTTTCTACTACTCCCAGGGCCTCCATGGCCTGTACTGAGTTGGCTTTGCTTTGCTTTTTACTATGAGTTTGTTATACCGGGTGAGTTAGCCGTGGTCGTTACGGCGTGGCTGCAGGCAGTCGCTCACATCTGGGAGGCGAGGAGGTTCGAATCCCCTCGCCGACAACCTTGTCTTCCGTCGCTTCCCATCTTCCTTCCAGGCAAATTCCGGGGTTGGTCCCTAACTATAGGCCACAGCCACTTCCTTCCAATTCCTCGTCCTTACATTCACACCTTCCTCCCCAGACAACCCTCCACACGTGACAGTACTTGTAGCTCACCCCATGGGTGTCCGCATAGAAGCAGCTACAAACTATGGCGAACCGAACATGTCGTCTGTCGCTCCCGGCACTAAAAGCCATTATGAACAGGGTTAGGATTCTTAGGTGCAAATTTCAGATGAAAAAGGAAGGAAAAAGGTGCTCAAATAAGGTTAAAAGAAGGGGGAGGTGCAAAAAGGTGCTGGCTTATTCAACAAATTTTCTCTTTCCTCTATTCTAGTTTATTGAATTACAAACAAGTAAATCAAATCACTCATCAAATGAACGAAAAATCATGAAGCAGTTGTACTTCAAGACATTAAGCATTTATACATTTTTTAAAGTAAGTCTGTTTCTATTAGGAGATAGAATATCTTTGGAGATGATAAAGCTTCCTTCGACATCCACGGAAACCAGTGGGGCAAACCTTGTATTCACTCGGAATGGCAACTCTACAGATGTGACGAATTTCACAATGTCTGGATTCTTCTAAAGACTAGATTCAAGTTTGCCTTTGGCAAAGCCATCTAACTGCTACCTCACGGAAGTAAAAATATCCCATTGTTTATCCTTTTCCAGACCTTTTTCTTTTAATCGTTCAATAACTGCAGTCAGGTACTTGTAACTATGGACACAATATGGTTCTGTCTGCAAATGATGTATTTTCTCCGGTAACAGAAGTTGCTGTGCCTTGGAAATTGCACCTGCGTCGGCTGGATCCAAAGAAAGCACAATCACTCTAATTTTGCAAAAATTCTCACACAACTTAGCAGCACATGAAGCTGTTGTACTTGAAGACATTAAGCATCTCTACATTTTTAAAAGTAAGTCTGTTTCTATTAGGAGATAGAATGTCTTTGTAGATGCTAAAGCTTCTTTCGACATCCACGGAAACCAGAAGTTGCTGTGCCTTGGAAATTGCACCTGCGTCAGCTGGATCCAATGAAAGCACAAACTCTCTAATTTTGTCAAAATTCTCACACAACATAGCAGCACACTCAATCCACGATCCCCAGCGAGTAATGGCCGGGAAATTTGGAAGGGGCAGGCCAGTGGTTTCCCTGTAGGCAACAACACGATTTGGAGCTTTCAGTAGAATCTTCTTCACGGCAGAGGTGAATTATTGATTTGCGATGTCGTATTCGTTCCTTATGGATTCACAAACCCAGTGAAGGGCCTTTAAATCATAGGTTTATTATGCATATCTTTATTGCAGAACAGACATCAACAAGAGATCTTGGCAACTGCCGCACACACCGTTAGAACAAAAACACTCGAACTTGGTTTGCCAACCTAAAGAAATTACATTACTGCAAGGACAATCCTAACATACTCCCACCTTAAGTTAACAAATCTTGATGAGTGAACTTCACCACTTTAATACAGATCAATTATAATCTCACAAATCTAGCCTTCGTGGAGTCTTTATTTCTCGACCTCTAGCTGTCACCTTAGGTAAGTCTAAGGTTTGTTTCAGTTCTTCCACTGCCTCCCCTCTCCTGAACACTCTCCTTTACCAACAAGTCACATTTAACAATACCTTCCCCTCCTACACCTTCCAAAGGATAGATCCGTTGGATTGGTCATATGAGTATGCCAGCTGATGCCTTCAAGCGTACTACTCGAACCTCCCCATCATGTCCAGGTATCAACTCCTCCACTCTGGCTATAGGCCACTCTAGGCTTTTCAGGTTGTCGTTTCCAATGAGTACAATGTATCCCACCTTAACAGGCCTGTCCTTCCATTTAGTACTTCTAAGATTCAACTGTCCCAAATACTCTCGCCAAAATATTTTTCTAATAGCCTCTCTGAGTTTTTGTCTGTAAGATATTCTTGCACAAATATTCGTAAAGTCTATTTCATCCATGTCAGGCACTCCCACTTCCTTGATTTCTTGCAAGAACGTGAATAGGGTTAGGTCTTCAGACTCACTGGACAGATAAGTCAAAGGGCGAGAATTCATTTAATACTCGCAATCACAAAGGATGGTGGACATCTCTTCATAGTCTAACTTTGCTCGACCAAGAAATTTCCGAAGAGTCTCTTTCAAGATTCTTATTAGTCTCTCCCACCATCCAACTCACCAGGCAGCACTTGGTGGATTAAATTTCCATTGTATCCTTTGTGTCGTACTGAAGCACTCGATCTTATCAAAGTCAACTTTACTGAATGCATGATCGGTTCCGAAGAAGTTTCTGCCATTGTCACTACAAATCATAGTCGGCTTGCCCCGTCGGGATATGAAACGACGAAGCGACTGAATAACCTTGTCAGTCGACAAGCCTGAAACAAGTTATAGATGGACTGCACGGTAAACTGCACGGTAAACTGCACATGTACGCAGACATATCCAGGCCTTTTCCTGGTTCCTTATATAGAGTGGTCCAGCAAAGTCAACGCCTATCACTTCAAACGAAGCAGCATCTCTGACTCGATGAATAAGTAGTGATGCAGCCACTGATTCTAGTTTACGAGCAGTGAATCTTTGACAAACAATGCATTTATATTGCTTCGTCCTCCAAAGACCCAGTAGTGTTCTCGTGGTAATAACAACAGTCCTTGTACACCCACATGGTTGTGTCTATTGTGCTGATATTGAATAAGCAGAACGACCACTGGTTGTTTTGCAGGCAAAATCATAGGATCCTGAAATCTCTCATATCTTCTCGTTCGGTCAGCTTTTTTCTGATACGCATGATTCCATTTTCATCTCTCAGTGGCCATAACGACAATAACTTTTCATCCTTTATGCCAACAAATGCCTCCTGTTGAACAGTTCTAATGACATAAGTTTCTGAACATTTGAATTTCTCTACTGTGAGTTCTCCTGATTTCCGAGTATCTAAATAACGACAGTTACCTTCAAAACGCAACACCCATCCTACCAAGCGAAGAATCCTAGAGAAACGGGAAAAGTATCGATATAACCAGTCTTGGACATTCTTTCCTATAGCTAGTAATGAGGATCTTACACACATCTTTTTTTTTCCTTTATTCCCTCTGTCTCATCAGTTTCATTTGGAGTTTCCGGCCATGATTCTGGTGGTGCTTTCAGCCAATCAGGACCCTGTCACCATTGGGACTCCTAAAGCTGTTTTGCACCACATCCCCGAGAAGGGAAGTCAGCCTGATTAATTTCACCAGAAACATGTCTCCACTGATCAGCTGATGACAAATTCTTAATTTCTGTCACTCGGTTTCCAACGAATGTCAACCATTGATCTTCCCGGTGAATCCAAGAAGGGACTGTCGTTGAGTCACTCCATAGAAATGCTTCAAGAATTTTGATTCCAAGACCTTCCACCACTGAGTTATGTAATCGTGCTCCGATAGTAGCTGCTAATAACTCCAGGCGGGGAAGGGTCATCTTATTCATTGGAGATATGCTCGTTTTAGCTCGGACCAGTTCTGCAGATACTCTGTTCACTGTGAATATAGACTACAGCAGCATATGCAGACTGACTCGCATCGCAGAAGGTATGCAAACTCAGCTTTGCTACTCTGCATACACCTATCCACCTGGGAACTTTAATCTACGTCAAGAATTGAAGTTCATTGACCCATTTAAGAAATTATTTTTTTCCCAGCCGTCCTTCTTCTTCCAGGTTGACGGTAACAAAGGCTTAGGGCCTAAAGATACCGGACAAGTAAATCTAATGGGGCCATACACCCTGTTCAACATGGAAAGTATTGTTCTCTTCGTTACAAATTTTGATATGTTGAACTGCAGGCCCTCCGAAGATATCTCTAAACAGTTCATTTCTCTATCCCAAGACAATCCCAAAATATTAGTAGTCTGGATTCCTCCAGAATATGAATTGTGCAACGTATACTCCCACCCGTTTAAGTCAAATTTTCTTTCTTTCATGACATCAGATGCTTCTTTCATAAAACTGCCAATCTCTTCTAAGTTGCCAACACTAGTGCCACAATAATCTACATAAAAACTAGTCATCAGTTTTCTTTAAGTATAGCATGAAACAGTGTCTGTACTATATTCTACTTGGTTAAGTTGCTCAGCAAAAGGTGGTTAATTACAGCTCCTAAGAGGAAGGGACTACATGTCACGACAAATACTATTCTCCGATGACGATAAATAATTACCTTTCCTTCACAGTCAAACCAAAGAAAACGAAGGAAATCTCTGTCTGACTCACGTAGACTTATTTGAAGGAATGCCCTTTTTATATCTGCAATAACGCCAATGGACCATACCCGGAACTGCAACAAGATCTTTGGTATATTTTCAATCAGGTTAATCCGTGTTTCCAGGCACTTATTTAGTGAAGGTTTTCCTGCATCAAATACAATACAAGCCTGATCTTAGTGGTACTGTTCTTCTTTACCACATGATGGTGAGAAAGATAGTGTCCATAATTAAACAGTTCTGCTTCTGGAACCTGTTCGATTACTCCCTCAGTGAACCATTCATTAATCACGTATTGGTAGTCTTCTACCAGGCCATCCCTTTTCAGTTTCTTATAACTCAAATGCGGCCTTTTCAAAGCTGTATCATAATTATCTGGTAAAGGTGGATGACCCTCCTTCCAAGGCATGTATAACTCAAAACGTCCTTCGCTGTTAATTGACACAGTCTCCTTGAAATGCTATAGAGCAGCTTGATGCAACTCCTCCTTGGTTTTCTGCAACACCGGATCTCTGATACCAATGAGTTCCAAGTCCCATGAATCTGACACTGGAATGTTCCTGACAAACATTGATGACACGACCATACTACAATTGCCTCTTGTCTGAACGCCATTCACTTTGCCCATCACAGTCCATCCAAGTTTAGTTTGCATGACTACTAACCCACTATCCAATTTCTTGCTTGCTCCAGTGAAGAGTTTACCTGCTACATCAGCACCAATTAACACTTCTATTGGTACTATCTCATCTCCTACATCTGTCAGTTCAATGTTTGCATCTCCTAGCTCTTGCACCCAAGGTCCTCTCTGGATTCGACTAATATCTCCACATATAATTCTTTGATCCAACACTTCAATAGTATACCGCTAACTATACTGCCCAAACAAATTCGGTATGTATTATATTGGATAACTTCCGTTTTGCTACCCCCAAACAATGAGTGAATAACCTTCTATTCTTTAATTGGTTCATAACCCATTTCAACCGCAGCCTCTTTCAAAACGTAGCACCTCTGTGTCCCTGTATCTATGATAGCTCTGACTGTTCTTTCGACATGTTTTCCTACTACCGTAGCTTAACTATAACTGTCTGTAAGTACAATTCAGGAGAAGCTTATGATCTTGCATGCAATGTTTCAATAGGCTTTGTTTCCTGCTGCTCCCTTTTGTCTGATTATTTCTCATCCTCTTTGATATTGGAAGGCAATTCTGGACACATGATGGGATAATGTTTCCTGTGACAAATTACACATTTAAGTTAAGTGAAATTCTACAAGTCTTTGCACAATGTCCTGGCTTCAAACACACAAAACAACATTATTTTATTATATGATATCCTTATCCTCTTTTCATCAAGACTTAGTTCCTGAGCACTAAAACACTTACTGCTGGCATGATTACCATTACAAAATGTGCAGTTATAAGTACGAGTTACTTTCCTTTCTTTAATGACAAGTAAGCCTGCCGCTGTCGGTATTTAATCTGCTTGAAACCCTAAATTTTCCCTCTCTTTATCCTTTTCGAATTTGATTCCAGACTTCGCTATACAGATTATTTCATATCCCTACACTTACAGTTCGATGAAATTCATCAATCCCTTTAGATGGTCCTTTGGACTTCCTTCAGCAGTTGACTGTCGTTGCCATATCCTAAGCAAGTCTTCAGGAATACATGACTCGACTAATGGAAATAACATAGTCTCACATTTTTCAGTAGTTATACCCAAAGACTCTAAAAACCTCAAATGGGACTCTAATTTGTCATAATATAATGCTGATAGTAAACGTGAAGACCCTGGCACAGTGTTCTTCAACACTAGCGAGAGAAGTTCTCGAATGTATACCTCTATCAACATCCTCTTTTCCAAATCGTGATTTTAAGGCTTCTATGGCTGTAGGGTAATTTACTGCTGTTGAGGGGTAGCTCTCCACTAAATCTCTAGCACGGGAACACGGCACAGTTGACTGGATCAAATACTGAAACGTATCTCCTAACTCAATGCTTTCATCTTGATCAATCTTAGACAATTGTCCCCACCATGGTAACCACTCCTTAATATTGCCGCTAAATTTCTTAAGTTCAAGCTGGAGAAGCTTAAATTTCCTTTTTTGAAGGTTAATTCCTATCTGACTGCTTGTAACACAAAATTGTTACATTCTTTCACTCTCATATTCAACAAAAACTGTATCTCAAAATACTTACTAGTATAATCTTCTCTTGTCATGATTTCTGCGCCCAGCTGATCTTCTGTTGTATTTGCTTCTAACATCAGCGTGAATATCTGTTCATCAAGTCTCTGAAGTTCATCGTACTTGTGTTTTAATAACGGGAACTTCGCTTCTGCTTCAAACACGCGTGGAGATTCGGCAGAATCCAACTCTACTTTTATTTCGTTGTGCACTCGTGTACATTCCGTTCTTGTAACACTTCTTACTTTACATGCCCCTTCCATATTTAACAAATATCCTGTCACGGTCGACAGATGTTGGAATTAGGGCCTTAAAATCGTATGTTATTATACATATCTTTATTGCAGAACAGATATCAACAAATTATCTTGGCAACTGCCTTACACAAGAACACTCGAACTTGGTGTGCCAACCTTAATAAATTACATTACTACAAGGACAATCCTAAGCATGCCACATGCTTCAACTTAGGAAATAAGGTTTCAATTAGCTTACAGCTGAAACCATGTATGGAGCCTGGTCCGTAACCACGAGAAGAATTTTTTCAAACTTGATAACAGTAGGTCAGAGTTTTTGGCAAAGTCCATAATTGTTTGTATTACTGTACTCGCATTGGCTCTCTGCAGCTAATACACATTTAACAACATGGGCTTAACGTTCTCCCCTGCTAAAGGAAAACCTAAAATTTTCAAAACATATCGTTCCATTGAGTCTATGGTTTCATCCATAATGATTCCCACATTGCAATCAGACACGTTCTCCTTGATTCTTTGTATGGTTTCTCTGCAAACAGGCTCCATGTAGTTTTTTCTTTAAAGTGCTCTCATCGGGCATTGACATCTTTTTGTATTTTTCAAGAAATCCTTTGAAGGCTGGATGGTTCACCTTGTTGAGTGGAATTCTTGCTTGTGTAAGAGCTGCACACAAATCAATGTTTAATTCCTTCATTTTTTTAACTCTGTCGAAACGCATTCCGTAATAGATACTGCCGCGATTTGTTTGCTTGAAGAGTCTTATTCATTTTAGCTGGAAATGTGTTGTTTGATGCGATCTCGCTGGTAGTTTTCATCTAACAAAATTCCCGAATCACAAATAGTACATCGCATAACAGTTTCATCAGTGTCTATGAAATCTTGTTTGAATTCCTGTGCCAGAGCAATAAATCGGACACTGGACACCTTTGGCATGGTAAAATCTAGTAGTGCACTCCTTTAGTAATGTAACAAAGTACTAACACCAGTTCACTTGCTAACTCAATGCGACTATCACACAACTCACTACTGCGCTCGCTTACTTACTTGCTGTCCACACTCTCTTATAACACCGCGACAATTACCAGAATGTTCTCATTCATGCTGGAATTACATTCTCAGCGATTTCTAGTAGCTTCGAGCAGAACCCAGTCTCAATTATCGGAACTACGCGTGTGCGGTTGGTGACATCTCTACGTCACCAGCCTCCGCCTCCATGCGAACAGATGACGCCTCTCACAGTAACAAACTCACATTCACAAACAGCAGGCTACTGATTCTGGTGGGATAGAATCACTCATTGTGAATTGCATTATTGCTGGCTACATTATAGCGGTAAAGCGAGAGAAAGATGTTTTGTCGAACACACAATTATTTTCCTTTGTTGGAGGTGTGCTTTCAACTCCCGTGCGGTGTTTACTGAAAGAGGTAGGCTTACTATTCGCACGTACACAGCAAGCTGAGGAGACGTTAATTGAAAGTTAAATACTTTATATTGATTAGAATTTACCTTAAAAAGTAAGGCGCGCACCTAAAATCCTAACGCTGGTTATGAACAACTTTGTTCCATCTGAAAATTAGAAACTGCAAGTATCTTAGCTACATCGTGTTAGAAGCCATTTTTCAGTGTTGCCTTAGTAATCGAAATTTAATGTTTTTCAGTAGGTCAACATGAATTCCATGCTGACCGACTGAAAAACATTAAATTTCGTTATCTATGCTACTTAATATTTTTGAACAGATCGAGACGTTTCGCCCCTTGAACCACAATCATCACCACTTCCTCATTTTTAAGTATAATAATTTATAATGACAGTACTTTCGCTCTCGCACAATGACTCGGGTTAATTTAAGGAATTCAGAATAGCTTGTATTTATTTTTATATTCAAGAAGTTGAAATTTAATTCATGAAGCTACAGTACGTTGTATTTATTTTTAATTATTGGCTGATTGCGCGGTTCAGCGGCAGTGTTCTTGCCTGCTCTTCCCAAGACAGCGGGATCGAATCCCAGTCAGTTGGCATTTTTTGGTGATTTAATGCAAGAGAGCCGTGTCAAACAATTTACTGGCACATTACAGATCCCTTTCAGGGCAAATTTCCGTCACTCCGGCGTCTCTAAAGCCAATGCAATTAAAAGGAACGAAAAACCGACAACAGTACCGTAACCTATTGTTATTATTATTTGGTTTATGATTCTGATTTACCGATTTGATGTATATTTTACAGTAAAATATGTATAGTCGTCTTGGAGCTGTACAGTAAGTTGTTTTATTGATGGTGTTCGTAATAATTATCAAAGTAATATTCGAGTTGGATAACATTCTAACAGGCAACCATGCCTCCAAGTTTAACGAAGAAACTACTTGGATATGAAAGTGTATTTAACGCCATTTGTTTACAGAAAAATTAAAAACCATCATTGTTCTTCTAATCATGTTTTCACCACGTTACAGTAGTTTTACTGACAGAATGGTGCATTTGTGATTAACAACTTTACAAGTTCCAAGAGAATTATTTAGGCTAAATCCACTATGTTTGAAACAGGTTGTTCCTAACTCCGCACTCTTTAGCTCTTGTGAACATTATCCGCACTACTAAACTCAAGCGACTGTTGCCAATAGTTTTGAGGTCATTCCTATATAATGTTTCTGGGTTACGCCCATTGTAACAACAATAACAAACAATCTAATAATATTTCTGTTGATGCGTTGTTTCTAAGGGCTGAAGCATTCCATTGCTACCTCAAGCAGTTGCAAAACAACACTGGGTTTTAATAAGCTTGCATGGTATTCAGTGGCAGCGCACACCGATACACAACGTTGGTCAGCCCTACGAAGCTAGCCGTTACCATCATCCACTTCCCCTACCTTCACGGCCAAGGTGAGCAGGCCTATCTGCTCCCAAGCTTAGATGAAAATTTAACTTGTCTAATTCGAAATCTTGAACGACTCGTGTGTGTGGGTGGATTTTTTATCCTCACTCCAATCTACTTGGAGTTAACCAAGTTCGACTGTATCTCTATAATACCGGTTCGGGTGCCTCGAGGTGTAGTGGCTACTATTCTTCGCTGTCAGCCCTGAGGTCCAGGTTAGATTCTCGGCTAATCTAATCTAATGCTGGAATGGGGTACACTCAGCCTCATGAGGCAATAATTTGAAGAAGTGGGTTCGATCCCACCTACTGCGGTTTGTAGATACGACAGGGTGCCAGAATTTTCCCCTAAATGGAATCTTTAACGTTTCAGTAAATCTACTGACACTGCTCTCTCGCATTTAAGCACCTACAACTGCCAAGTGACTGCGCCAGGATTCGATCCTGCAATATTGGGTTACTACTGCGCCACGCCAGCCGATAATTAGTCCTTTATGGAAAACATAACATGTAAATACGTTATGATCATAACGATGAAGACGATACTAATTATAATGAGAAGCCTATGCTGTATATAAAATAATATACTGTGCCCGTTTAGGAAAACGGAAATACAGGTCATCATCCGACTAAATACTCAGCTCAGGGCGTGTACAGTTATTCCCACTGTCTGACCATGTACTCAGAATGTGAACTATAGGAAGGACAAGCACAAAAGGACTATAACACCAACTACTTTAAATTGATATCTTTAATTTACTCAAATATTTCAAAATATAAATTCACAACACTAATATATTGGTTGAAATTACCTTCAAACATAATAAAAATAATGACCCTTAGTCTATCTTGCTTCATTTCCAATGGATTCGTCATGATCCATCTGTGTACACTGATACTTTAGTCTTAGATATTCTAAATCTTATATTCCCAAAAATAAGGATTTTCAGTCACTTCAACTGAGATCCGTCTGGTCAGGCTCGAACTCAGGATATTTACTTTTACTCTTACAATGCCTTCATTCGGCTATAATCTGAACTTATTATTCTTCACATTTATGTATCCTTTTAAATCTCTTTTCCCACACATTTCAAACACAAATTATCCCCCAAAACACAAATAACATTATTTACACATGAGTGCCAATTACTTCTCCACTTCCATGCCAATTATATTTTATTGCAGCCATTGTGTCCCTGAGAATTGGATGTTCAATGGAGCCCGCACTCCCCGAAGTCCAATTCTATAATTTTTATATTACCCGTATTTCTTCTCTTTAAGAGTATGGAACCAAAATCTGACATTTTCAAAAATGCATTTATTATTATTATTATTTGTATTCAGGATGAGCAATCCACAAGCCTCCGTGGCTTAGGCGGCAGCACGCCGGCCTCTCACCACTGGGTCCGTGGTTCAAATCCCGGTCACTCCATGTGAGATCTGTGCTGGACAAAACGGAGGCAGACAGGTTTTTCTCCGGGTACTCCGGTTTTCCCTGTCAAAATTTCATTCCAGCAACACTCTCCACTATCATTTCATTTCATCTGTCATTCATTTAATCATTGCCCCAGAGGAGTGCGTCAGGCCTCGGCAGCCGGCACAGTTCATATCCTCGCCGCTAGATGGGGGCTTCATTCATTCCATTCCTGACCCGGTCGGAGACTGGAAGCAGGCTGTGGATTTTCATTTTCATGAGCAATCCATGAATAATAATCATCTTTGGCAGGTATTACTTCTGCGACATTTTAATCCTTCAAATAAAACCACGAGGTCTTCATTAAGATATTATTTACCACAGTGACAGTTTAATGGCTTGGCCTGCGTGTGGCGCGACCGTCATTAGTCTCCCCTCGCCTCGAGCGAGACAACGAACCTCTTATAAACAAACCTAGCCTTCCCTTCCGTATCTTGACCTAGCTCAAACTCTAACCATATGTTTTTAACATTCAAAGACAGACCACCTCTCCATTGAGATTCCAAGCATTTTTATTCTATTCTTCATACGGACTGCGATCAGTCTAATTATTCACATTTATTCGCGCTTCTGTTTGGGATAATTATTCTCTGCTATTAGGATGACAAACAAACGTATTATTATTCTGCTGTGATAGGCATTCCAAATACAAATGCTAACCAATCTAGAAACGCCATGTTCTACCTGGCTGCAGAGGTCGGCCTAGCTCGCAAGAGGGAATCAATTTCACCCTACCTCCGGCTACCCGCCTAGACAGAGATCATCTATCCAGTCTTACGATACTTTTTCATTCATGTGCTCCCTGGCATACATGAGAATTACACAATACTTGAGTGAGCATTTATTCTTTCACTCGAACACATTCTATGACTTTACCTTAGTCAACCGACGAATTTCCCATAGACTATAACAATTATCCGATACTTGCACGTTAATTCAATATTTCAAGCCCCAGCTTACATTTGGTCTAGCCCATTTTGGCGACAATAATATTTCTTGGCTACTCAATTCATTATTACTGTGGTCCAGATATCCTGGCGAGGATAAATGAATTTACTTTTCATTATTACATTTTGGTATTATTTCCCTTTCGTTATTTTTGTGGTCTTTTATTATTACTCTTATTTTCGTTAGGCCTTTCATTGCCTTTACTCGTGATGCGGAGGTCATTTGCAATTACTTTTAATTTATATCATTTAACCGTATATGGTTTGTTTATTATTTTATCACTGACTTGGATTTTCATTGCATTACTTTAAATTTCATTAAATTATCTTTCAATTTCCTAATTATTTACTTTCGCATTAACTTAAGTTGTGTTCAACTTCTATTGTGTTTACTTTGCATAACAAACGTCACTGATTTCAATTATTTAGTTTATTTCTTTCGACAATACTTTGGTTCCACCCCTTTATTAATTACTTTATATGCTTACACGCACTTGGGTATTTTCTGTACAATATTTAATTCGTTACTGGGCCTCATTTTCACGGCCTTCTTAATTAAAAAGTGACACTTTAGAGCACTATTCACCGTTATCACTTTATCATTAATCATTTCACAATAATACATTTCGAATTATTGGTCTACAATGGCTCAATATGTTTAATTCATGTTGGTACTCACCAACCCAGGATCTGCCGTTGTGAAGAATTTCACCCACATGATTGTGACTAATACATTTTCACAACAATATGGCAACACATAACACACGTGATTTTTACCTGACGTGACATATTGATATTTTTACACATAAAGATTCTTGATAAAAACACTTTCATAAAATTTATATTAATTTTTAAACAATTACCCTATACTTTTTCACACGTTTTCACTTTATCACTTATTTAATCTGTGACAATTCACACGTGTTAATCCTTGGGTTATGTCCTATTTTAATATCTATTTACAATTTCTTTACACACTGTGTAATAGTACTTGTCGCATCTCAGAACGCAAGCGATGACTTCTGATTGGTCCCCTGATGACGACTTCTCACTTCGATCTAGTTGCACGATCTGTCCTACGATGACTTCTAGCTCAGACCCCTAGGTCTTGAATCAAAGTTCTGTAGTTTATCCACGGTTTAAACTCACTGGTTCATTAACTTAACCTGGCTTCTCTTTTAACAACGTTATGTTGTGAAACGATGTAATTATCGAACTGTTCTTTTATTTCAACAAGGCTCGAAATGTTCCTTTTATTTGACAATGTTCGGTACTTCCACTTTTTACTGCGCATTTATTTTAAACTGAAACGCGACTCTACTTTTACTTTCAATATGCGGTCCTGTTATCTTACTGGCTTTTATTTAAAAACCCATAGATGATGCCAGCGATACTTGTTTCTAGCGATCGTGTTCGGACCTAACTTTCCTTCTGTTGCGTATTGTTCATCTATCCTCACAATTTTATATAGGCGGAGTTCTTTCTATTTTCGATAGCTTCTGCCTGGTCTCGAACCAGCTTACTTGTACTCTTGAAAACTTATAGTTCTTTTCAAGGCTACGTAACTTTCCCTGATGTCTTTGTGTTCGATGTACTGAACTACCCCACCACAGCGGACACCAACTGAATGAACCAGTACCGTGCTCCTTGACGCCTACGGTAAACTGAATATACTGAAAATTGTTCTTTTCGCTGATATGGCCCAACTTGGCTCACTGACGATTCGTACTGGTGGTCTAGATACTGCAATCCAGCGTCATGTCCGACTGGACTGACAAAACTGCACATACTGTGATGTAGCACCTCCGTCTCAACGGACTGAAAGACTGCCTATGATGTGATGGAGCACTCCTGCACTTGGAGTCCACTCTAGACTGCATGTACTGTTGAACTACTTATGTCCCAGTATGACCTCCCTTGAGGTCCATACCACGTGATGCAGCGCTCCTGCACTCAGAGTCCGCTGTAGACTACGTCTGATACAGCCTCACACCCCACTGGGCTGACGAAAACTGCATGCCTTCTCCCTAGAAGCTCGGCTATATATTTGGAACTTGCAAAAATAAACTAATTTGGTCTTCTTCTTGGAGCTATCTTTTGAACTAGACGTCGCACGTTTTTTAAAAAATAACCATTATGTTCCCTATAATCTAAATGTTACATTCTCCTTTCGTTTTCCGAAAACCGACCGTCTACTTATTTTAAATTAAATTTACAAGGCTCCCCAGCTATGTGGGCGAGTTGGTTTTATTTTCTCCTTCCCAGGACCTCTTCATAGCCCCGCCTAATGACGTAACTGCTTCGTAAGCGCTTTTTCCCTGTGCCTAAATTACTCGATTTTAATCTTGACTCATTGGTCATTCCCTGGATTATTCTGATTAACATAACAATATTTATGTGATTTTGCGTTATTTCCAAGAAAACGGTTTATTTCATAATTCTGAGGTGTTGGGATGCAATCCAGGATTGCCATAAAAACGCTGATATCAAACCTTCGCAGTGGTTCCCCTGCCTACCTGCTCTGATCGTTTCCTCACAGCATGACTGTACTCGTGATTCATACACGGCTTGCATCTTGTGACTTCAGATAAGTCTGCCAATGCTCTGGGTCATTACCTGAATCACTTCCTATTTCCTCATGGCTAGCTTATGCGTAACTGAAAGTCTTACAGCTATTTTACATTTCTCGTTTTATAATAACGTAGGTTCGATCCCTGCACCCATCAAATGGGTACAATACACTGGTGTCCAAAATTAAAGCGACAAAGTGCTATTTCTCCGTCCTGTGGCTAATTCACGATATAATCAGACAAACAATGTCAACAAATGTCCGTAAAATCGTGTCCTGCACGGAAGATGGCATTCCTGTCTTCGCACAACCACACCAACGATGACGTCAGCGCACCTGTCAAACGGAGTGGTGTTTACTGGGTAGTTCCACATCACCACTCGCTGTGTATGGTACCATGGAGGAAAGAATAAGGGGAGATGCCCTGAGCTCGTTTGAGTGAAGCCAAGCGCTGCGTCCAAAGTGGGCGTAACCTTAACTTGTATTCGGTGTTCCGTGACTTGCATGAGGCATTGTGCATGGTGTTTTCTGAGCTATCCTTGCAGGATATCTTTCCAGCCTTTTCTCACCTTAACTCAGGCTGGAGCAGTAGTGATAAGTTATTAAAAAAGAAAAAAAAACCTCTTCAATTCTAATCTCAGCATGTGTAAATTTGGTGTAAATAACAAAAAAGCAATTTCTCTGCAATTCACAAATTATCAAACAGCTGGCGGTCAATAATTACGGTAGGCGTATGTAATGAAGCAATTCGAGGCTAATCGCCAAGTTTCTACCCCAACAAACAAAATACCGCACGGTACTGAAAAGTATAGGCTATACCGTATTTCTGTGCAAATATGCGTCCAAGTGTTCTGTTTATTAATTTTAAGGTTCGTATTCTTGAATATCAAAATGTGTACGACCAATGAGTGAAAGTGGCTGTGATCGAAATTAGGCCTAAAACCTGATGAATGCCTCAACACCAATAAGAACTTAAAAACGCAATTTGTTGTAAATACCGTAATTAATTCGGCATCATTAATTCCAAAGTTGTTCCTTCTTTGTTATAACACGCACCTTCCAACACCTGTATTCTATGTAATCAGTGTTTCAGCGTATTATTACGTTTTGCCGCGTCTTTCTTACAAAACTAGCCTTGAAAGGTGCTCTCATATTTTTATTTAAATCGGCTTTTAAAACGACAACGCAGCATATTTGTGCCAAGTACCGTGATGTAAGTAGGATATAAACGCCGAAGCTGGCGCAGGGGCTAATGGGCAAGATGGCCGCCGCGCGCAACCAGCCCTATGTTATTCTTATGGAGGGGTCAGTCAGAGCTGGCCCAGTGGCTAATGGGCAAAATGGCTGCCACGCACTGAGATCGTGAATGACGTCACAGGGAGAGGTCGGCCGTAAAGTTGCTAAATGGAATATTTATTATTATTATTATTAGGTAATTATTGATTGATCATGTACAATCAAGAGCAGTCTATATTGTCCACTTCTTGATGTAGTGGCTAGCATACTTGGATGTTACTGCAAAGGCCTGGGTTCGATTCCTGGCTCTGCCAAGAAATTTAATTTCTGGTCTCGAGAGTGGAACGGGGTACACTCAGCCTTGTGAGGCAAAACTGACATGAGCTGGAGTTTCGTTTCATACCTCAGCCATTCTGCCTAACCAAACTTCACCAAACCTAACCAAACCTAACCTAACCTAACCTAACCTAACAAAACCTAACCAAACCTAACCTAACCTAACCTAACCTAAACTAACTTAACCTAACCTAACCTAACCTAACTTAACTTAACCTAACTTCAAAGTCAGAGCAAAAAAGTAAGATCAAATGAGAAAGGACATAAAATAAACTTCGTTATAACCTAACCTAACCTAACCTAACTTCAAAGTCAGAGCAAATATGAGAGAAAATGTGAGAGCACTCATAATAAACTAAGTTATAACATAACCTAACCTAACCTAACCTAACATAACATAACCTAACCTAACCTAACTTCAACGTCAGAGCAAATAAAAGTAAGAGCAAATGAGAGAGCATAAATAATAAACTTAGTTATAACCTAACCTAACCTAACCTAACCTAACTTCAAAGTCAGAGCAAAAAAATAGTAAGAGCAAATGAGAGAGCACAAATAATAAACTTAGTTATAACTTAACCTAACCTAGCCTAACCCACAGAAACCTCATTTAAAGATTTTAGATTTTACAGTTTAACATTTAAGATTTTTGATTTTTCATTTTACATTTTTTAGATTTTACATTTTTGAATTTTTGTATTCTAATTTTTTTTTAATTTCACATTTAAAATTTAAGATTTTTTGATTTTAGATTTTACATTTTACATTTTCCGAAAAGAGTTAACTACAAGGTCACATACCTAAATTCACCAACCCTAACTTAGACTAATCCAAAGGCTAATGCACATACACAAAGTATATAAGGGCACATGCAACTATCCCTTTGCTAGTCTTATAGGCTACTATACAACATGATCACTACCCCAACCGTTTTTTATTTCATTTTGTTGCTTACACATTTGTCAATTTTCCAATTTCCCATTTACAGTTTTTAAAATGTCAGTTTAAAGTTTTTCAATTTCATGTATAGAAACATGGATTTTCCAATTTGTTGTTTACACATTTGTCAATTTACCAAATTCCCATTTACAGTTTTTAAAATTTCAGTTTAACGTTTTTTTCTATTTTATCAATATGGAAACATGGATTTTCCAATTTGTGTTTTACATGTTCATTTTGCATTAGGAGTGGGGAGAGGTGGGTAGTAATTAGACATGTACAAGCAGTGCCCATACAATATTTTTATTTTAATTACATGTACACTATTTACACATAATACATTTTTATATATATTCTTTTTTATTTTGTTTTCTATTTTATTTATTTTTGATTATGAATACCATTTTTTTATTTTTTTTTATTTTTTTAGTGCTATTGTTTTATTTCCTAAAATGTTTTGTTTTATGTATTGGCTAGTTGCAGGCAGAATATTTTGATATTCATAACTTAACTCTTTAAGCATGGTCAATGATTGAGTAATGACCATAGGCAGTGTACCTATACCATCAGCATCAATCACTCTTTTATCATCACCAGGACACAAAGCAATTTTGTTTAGTCTTATAGATGACATGTCATGTTGTTTAGAAGCGATAATGTTCATGGGTATTCTTTTTACATTGTTTTTCATGACACAATCCTTATAATCTTGAAAGCCTATACAATTTTTGACAACACCTCTGCTAATACCTTTAATCTTTTTGATTTCTTTACCATTTATGTCTACAGCGTACATTTTAGTTATAAGTCCATCAAATGCTTTCATAATTTGTCCACAAGCCTCGTCTTTAAATTTCCCCCAACGTTTTCTTGTTTGATGTAGAGTAATATATGTGATTAGTAGGATAATCTGATGTGTCCAGGTGTTCTAGTAAATTCAACTTGTCTTGATATACATCTTGGGTGCTAACCAAATAAATGAACGAGTCGGTATCCATATACATGAGTTTAAGATTTTTCATTCCATAATAGGGTAGCAGGACATCATAGTGGTGGGAATACATGAGAGTTTTTGAAATATCCAGTATACACATTCCAATATATATAGGCTTATTGAATACAATGTTACGTTTAGCCATGTGGAAAGCAGCTAGGTTAGGACCATAAATTGTTCTGTCAATAAATGTCGGCTTTGCTATTAGCTTTTCTGCCTTTTTGCTGTCAGTCACAAGACGTATGTCTATTCTTTTACGGATATTTTCCATTGTTTTCCAAAAATGGCATTGTTGAATAATTTGTACAGATTTTTCTCAAAATAATTTTTGGCTTGTTTTCAAAGGTTGTTATTAAAATCAACGTATGGCTTTAACCAAGGTCTTTGCTTAAACTTTAACACACGATGAAATTTATCAATTTTACTCCATGATCTAAAGCCTGTTTTAATGCCATGTAGTGAACAACATATCGCCTTCGATTTCCAAGATGAGGTATTAGTCTTTTCAGAGACGAATCCTTAGGTAGTGTACACTCTGGTAGGAAAGGTAAATCGTTGTGTAGATCATGAAGGTCAGATGGGTAATCAACATCAACGTCTAGAATGTATCCCACAGGATCGTCTTTCTTTAGTTTTTCTAGATCAACAGTATCTGGAGAAACCCACTGAAATCCACCATAAGGAAGAGAGTGACACATAGCCCACCCGTATTGGTTGTTGGCATCATCGTAGGTAATAAACTGCTATGGTTTCTCAGAATCATAGGTTTCCATGTATTTATTGTTAGCTTCAGCATACCGATGAGACACCTGGCATATGCCTCCACGTATTCCAGACTCGCTTAGAAGAATATGATCGTAATTCTGTAGCAATTCCAGTTCATTGCCTGTGTAAAGGAGCATTGCCTCGAAACTTAAACCAGGCGAAGTAATAAAGTGTGCAGCATCCACTCGGTGTGTTTCTAGTGTTTTGTTTCTAAACGTATCAAAGCTGTCTGCAAGAAGGTGTACATTTGAAGTTAGGTAGAGGTCACTATATTTCCCTAGAGTTTTAATGTTCAACTGATTCCAGACATTTTTGGCATGTTCATAGTCTTCTTGACTAACATCTTCTTGACTTAATTTGTTAAAGAATACCTCTTTTGGAGGTAAACACGTTTCACTTAACTTTTCCCATGAATCAATGAGTCATTACAAAATACCCCTTTACGAGTCATGAGCATTGTATTTTCTTTTCCAAAGTACTTGTCTGTTTCAGGGTATGATGTTAAGTTGGAAACTAAGTTTTCCAAACTACTCGGCAATAACCGAAACGTGTCCACAAATCGAAGCTTAACATTTCCTACATATTTGGTGAAGCAAATGTACTTTTCTTTGGAGTTAGCGATAACATCCACTCTGTCAGTAGTACACCCCAATTGCTTTACAATGACATTTGTGTCGTAGCCACTCATATTATGTACAAATACAGGAACTGGGTTACGTGTTTTACACCTCAAATTACAGTTATTGTGAGCACTTCCACGGTATTCCCCTGTAATATGGCATTGTTCTCTAACTTTCCAGTCCTCTTTGGTAAATGGATTATGACACAAATAACAGGTTTCAGAACATTGGAACTCTGCTTCTTGATCCTGAGTTAAGGCCTTTGGAACATTTAAGCTGTAAATGCGATCAATTTCATTAGCCAACAAAAAAGCCAACAAAAAAGCTGACAAAAAACATGTAGCATGCTGGTAGTTGAGTGAGTTGTCATATTGACCGATAGGTAGCAGGCTGGTAGTTGAGGAGTAATGATATTGACCGCTAGATAGCATGCTGGTCGTTCAGTGAGTGAGTGTTGAAATGGAGCGCTAGGTAGCATGCTGGTCGTTCAAGTAGTTTTCATAGTCACCGCTAGATAGCGGAAACATACTTTGCGTGTCGCATGCAGCTATTTAACGAAGTTTTACCTCATGAAAAACTTGCGTGTATAAGCTTTGTACAAAAATTGAATATGCAATTAACTACTAAGTGTTCAGAACTAACATGTATAGCCTTGTGTAGGGAATATTGGGGTCCTTAGCAAGAAAGAGTGCCTAACACACATGAGTGTATAGCCTTTTGATATGCAGTAAGTACCTGATAACCTTGAGTAGGCCATAAGAATATTTTCAGTTGACTACTACCTGTCACAGTTTTTACACTGTGAAAGACCGTTGAAACAACCAGTCTTTAGCCTTGTCATAAGCAGTGAGCAGCTGTTACCCTTAACTAGGGGTATATTAGAGGACCCTTATCAAGAATATCATCAGTTGACTACCACCACTCAGGGTGACCACATCGTGAAAGACTGTCAAAACAACTAATGTACAGCCTTGTACTACTCAGTAAGTAGCTGTTGGTCTTGACTATTGTATATTAGAGAACCCTTTGCGAGTATATAATCAGTTGACTACTACTTGTTACACTGTTCACATCGTGAAAGACCGTCTCACTGTCCTGTCTACAGCCTTGTCATACGCTGTAAAGAGCTGTTGGTCTAGTCTAGGGGTATATTAGTGGACCCTTAACAAGAATATCACCAGTTGACTTATACCTCTCACGGTGTTCACGTCGTGAAAGACCGTATCACCGACCAACCTCTAGCCCTGTGATACGCAGTAAGCAGCTGTTTGTAGAAATCAACATTCGTGATGGAATAACCCATTCCTAGCTATATGTGCAAAGAGTGTGGAAAAGCTTTTCTT
Organism: Meconema thalassinum; assembly: GCA_946902985.2. Taxonomy (NCBI): domain Eukaryota; kingdom Metazoa; phylum Arthropoda; class Insecta; order Orthoptera; family Tettigoniidae; genus Meconema; species Meconema thalassinum. The sequence continues at coordinate 891,357,865 of OX336389.2, forward strand.
CGGGACTATCATAGGAAGCGTCATGAAGTTTCGTGTGGGGAATTTCATGAGTGTAAAACGTGTGGCAGTAAATTCAACAATGCCTACAATGGACGTCGTCATGAAGAATGTTGTAATGTTGTGTCGGCAGCTAAAAGACAAAAATCTGAGCCTACAAAACATTACCTACTGTCATTGGTCCCTGACAAAAATGGACTTATTGAATATGAGACATCTTTACAAGGTCGACTTAAATCCTATTCCATTCGTTGCGATACGTGCAAGGATTTAAATTCATACCTTAAAGAGTCCAAACAGCAAATAATACAAGCTATGCAGAAAGAACGAGCAATGCACAAGTCGATAAAAGTTAATCTTGTGGCTGAATGTAGATTCATTCATGCATCTACCAATGAAATTACAGATCGTGCTTTTATAACACGAAATCAAGCCCTATTTTTGGAAACAGACTTGAATAGTTTCTTGGAAACACAATTTAAAAAGTTAACTGCGGAAATGGAGGAATCTGAGCTAAAAGGCAGTAATTGGGATTTGTTAGCAGTGGAAGGAGTACGATTGAAAATAAATAAGTACAATCCCTTGTGTGGTAGCACATATATTCCATTACCAGCAGCTATAAAAGCAAGAAAAGCCAGCATTAATCCTGAAAAATTGAAAGATGAAAAGTGTTTTATGTATGCCATTTTAGCAAAACTGGTTAAAAAGGCTGCTCAACGCATTAATAAATACAAGGACCTGGACAACAAGTATGATTTTTCTGTAATATCGTTTCCTACATCGCTAGCTGACATTCCCAAATTTGAAAAAGCCAACGATATATCCATTAATGTATTTGGATTGGAACAAGACAACAAATTGTTCCCTCTAAAGGTTGTGGATCAAGAGCTGCAAGACCATCGCGACCTCCTTCTGCTAAGTTCTTCATCTGGTCAGAACCACTACGTCTTTATCAAAGATTTTGATAAACTAGTAGGACATCAGATTACTCACCATGGACATAAGAACATAAGATATATACGTGTAAACGGTGTTTTACTCACTTCGATAATCGATATCGTCAACAAGGAATGGAAAAAATGAAAGAGCATAGAGCTTTGTGTGTCCAGCATGACATTGCTAGGGTTGAAATGCCTATTAAAAACTCAATTGTGAAATTCTTAAATGTTGAAAAAATGCTGAGAATACCTTACGTTATCCATGCAGATTTCGAAAGTATACCCTTACCATATCAAACATGTTTACCCAATCCTGAAGCAAGTTATACAGTGCGATACCAGAGTCATGTTCCTATGAGCTTTGGTATATACGTTAAACCCTCACCTGCTGTGAAACACATAAAGACAAACCTTCCAAGCCAACCTGTTATTTATCGTGGACCTGACGCTGCAGAAAAGTTTATGGACTGTTTGATCTCAATAGCTAATGAAATTGATCACATTTACAGCTTAAATGTTCCAAAGGCCTTAACTCAGGATCAAGAAGCAGAGTTCCAATGTTCTGAAACCTGTTATTTGTGTCATAATCCATTTACCAAAGAGGACTGGAAAGTTAGAGAACATTGCCATATTACAGGGGAATACCGTGGAAGTGCTCACAATAACTGTAATTTGAGGTGTAAAACACGTAACCCCGTTCCTGTATTTGTACATAATATGAGTGGCTACGACGCAAATGTCATTGTAAAGCAATTGGGGTGTACTACTGACAGAGTGGATGTTATCGCTAACTTCAAAGAAAAGTACATTTGCTTCACCAAATATGTAGGAAATGTTAAGCTTCGATTTGTGGACACGATTCGGTTAGTGCCGAGTAGTTTGGAAAACTTAGTTTCCAACTTAACATCATACCCTGAAACAGACAAGTACTTTGGAAAAGAAAATGCAATGCTCATGACTCGTAAAGGGGTATTTTGTAATGACTACATTGATTCATGGGAAAAGTTAAGTGAAACGTGTTTACCTCCAAAAGAGGTATTCTTTAACAAATTAAGTCAAGAAGATGTTAGTCAAGAAGACTATGAACATGCCAAAAATGTGTGGAATCAGTTTGATACGTTTAGAAACAAAACACTAGAAACACACCGAGTGGATGCTGCACACTTTATTACTTCGCCTGGTTTAAGTTTCGAGGCAATGCTCCTTTACACAGGCATTGAACTGGAATTGCTACAGAATTACGATCATATTCTTCTAAGCGAGTCTGGAATACGTGGAGGCATATGCCAGGTGTCTCATCGGTATGCTGAAGCTAACAATAAATACATGGAAACCTATGATTCTGAGAAACCATAGCAGTTTATTACCTACGATGATGCCAACAACCAATACGGGTGGGCTATGTGTCACTCTCTTCCTTATGGTGGATTTCAGTGGGTTTCTCCAGATACTGTTGATCTAGAAAAACTAAAGACAGACGATCCTGTGGGATACATTCTAGACGTTGATGTTGATTACCCATCTGACCTTCATGATCTACACAACGATTTACCTTTCCTACCAGAGTGTACACTACCTAAGGATTCGTCTCTGAAAAGACTAATACCTCATCTTGGAAATCGAAGGCGATATGTTGTTCACTACATGGCATTAAAACAGGCTTTAGATCATGGAATAAAATTGATAAAAATTCATCGTGTGTTAAAGTTTAAGCAAAGACCTTGGCTAAAACCATACGTTGATTTTAATAACAACCTTCGAAAACAAGCCAAAAATTATTTTGAGAAAAATCTGTACAAATTATTCAACAATGCCATTTTTGGAAAAACAATGGAAAATATCCGTAAAAGAATAGACATACGTCTTGTGACTGACAGCAAAAAGGCAGAAAAGCTAATAGCAAAGCCGACATTTATTGACAGAACAATTTATGGTCCTAACCTAGCTGCTTTCCACATGGCTAAACGTAACATTGTATTCAATAAGCCTATATATATTGGAATGTGTATACTGGATATTTCAAAAACTCTAATGTATTCCCACCACTATGATGTCCTGCTACCCTATTATGGAATGAACAATCTTAAACTCATGTATATGGATACCGACTCGTTCATTTATTTGGTTAACACCCAAGATGTATATGAAGACAAGTTGGATTTCCTAGAACACCTGGACACATCAGATTATCCTACTAATCACATATGTTACTCAACATCAAACAAGAAAACGTTGGGGAAATTTAAAGACGAGCCTTGTGGACAAATTATAAAAGCATTTGTTGGACTTATAGCTAAAATGTACGCTTTAGACATAAATGGTAAAGAAATAAAAAGATTCAAGGTATTAGCAGAGGTGTTGTCAAAAATTGTGTATGCTTACATGATTATAAGGAATGTGACATGAATAACAATGTAAAAAGAACACCCATGAACATTATCGCTTCTAAACAACATGACATATCATCTATAAGACTAAACAAAATTTCTTTGTGTCCTGGTGATGATAAAAGAGTGATTGATGCTGATGGTATAGGTACACATGCCTCTGGTCATTGCACAATCCTTGACCATGCTTAAAGAGTTAAGTTATGAATATCAAAATATTCTGCCTGCAACTAGCCAATACATAAAACAAAACATTTTAGGAAATAAAACAATAGCACTACAAAAATAAATAAATAAATAAAAGTAAAAAAATGGTATTCATAATCAAAAATAAATAAAATAGAAAACAAAATAAAAAAGAATATATATAAAAATGTATTATGTGTAAATAGTGTACATGTATTTAAAATAAAAGTATTGTATGGACACTGCTTGTACATTTCTAATTACTACCCACCTCTCCCCACTCCTAATCCAAAATGAACATGTAAAACACAAATTGGAAAATCCATGTTTCCATATTGATAAAATAGAAAAAACATTTAACTGAAATTTTAAAAACTGTAAATGGGAATTTGGTAAATTGACAAATGTGTAAGCAACAAAATGAAAAATTTCATGTTTCCATATTATGAAATTGAAAAACTTAAAACTGACATTAAAAAAAACTGAAAATGGGAAATTGGAAAATTGACAAATGTGTAAGCAACAAAATGAAAAAAAAAACCGGTTGGGGTAGTGATCATGTTGTACAATAGCCTATAAGACTAGCATAAGGACAGTTGCATGTGCCCTTATATACATTGTGTATGTGCATTAGCCTTTGGATTAGCTTAAGTTAGGGTTGGTGAGGGTAGGTATGTGACCTTGTAGTTTACTCTTTTCGGAAAATGTAAAATGTAAAATCTAAAATCAGAAAATCTCAAATTTAAAATGTAAAATCTAAAAAAAACTAAATTTAACATACAAAAAAATCAAAAATGTAAAATCTAAAAAATGTAAAATGAAAAATCAAAAATGTTAAAATGTAAAATGTTAAAATGTAAAATCTAAACTCTTTAAATCAGGTTTCTGTGGGTTAGGTTAGGTTAGGTTATAACTAAGTTTATTATTTGTGCTCTCTCATTTGCTCCTTTTTTGCTCTGACTTTGAAGTTAGGTTAGGTTAGGTTAGGTTATAACTATGTTTATTATTTGTGCTCTCTCATTTGCTCTTACTTTTTTTGCTCTGACTTTGAAGTTAGGTTAGGTTAGGTTATGTTATGTTAGGTTAGGTTAGGTTAGGTTAGGTTATGTTATAACTTAGTTTATTATGAGTGCTCTCACATTTGCTCTCATATTTGCTCTGACTTTGAAGTTAGGTTAGGTTAGGTTAGGTTAGGTTATAACTAAGTTTATTTTTTGTGCTTTCTCATTTGATCTTACTTTTTTGCTCTGACTTTGAAGTTAGGTTAAGTTAAGTTAGGTTAGGTTAGGTTAAGTTAGTTTAGGTTAGGTTAGGTTAGGTTAGGTTAGGTTTGGTTAGGTTAGGTTAGGTTTGGTTAGGTTAGGCTAGGTTAGGTTAGGTTTGGTTAGGTTTGGTGAAGTTTGGTTAGGCAGAATGGCTGAGGTATGAAACGAAACTCCAGCTCATGTCAGTTTTGCCTCACAAGGCTGAGTGTACCCCGTTCCAATCTCGAGACCAGAAATTAAATTTCTTGGCAGAGCCAGGAATCGAACCCAGGCCTTTGCAGTAACATCCAAGAATGCTAGCCACTACATCAAGAAGTGGACAATATAGACTGCTCTTGATTGTACATGATCAATCAATAATTACCTAATAATAATAATAATAATAATAATAATAATAATAATAATAATAATAATAATAAATATTCCATTTAGCAACATTACGGCCGACCTCTCCCTGTGACGTCATTCACGGTCTCAGGGCGTGGCGGCCATTTTGCCCATTAGCCACTGCGCCAGCTCTGACTGACCCCTCCATAAGAATAACATAGGGCTGGTTGCGCGCGGCGGCCATCTTGCCCATTAGCCCCTGCGCCAGCTTCGGCCTTTATACCGTACTGATGTACAAAGTGAATTCTGCCTATCCAGGAAAAAATCTTGACTTGTCATTGCAGTTTTATGTCACTAAAATCCATTATTAGTTGGAGTGGTTTACAGTTTTAAGCATAGGGACAGTCATTTTCTCGCTAACCAAAGTGGGCCCACGTCTGGCTTCAACAGCTTGCGCTAGGCAGCGCAGCGAAGGCATCTCCTTCCTTTCTTTCCTCCATGCTGTGTACACATGCACAGAAGGTGCAGTATGGCACAGAGAATACACCTAGAAGACCCTCTGCGGTGGAGGGCCATAGGAAGAATGGAAGCAGGACAGTCGTAAAGTGATGTGGCCCAATAAATTATAGTCCAGTCAAATTAGTTTTTTTCTGCATTAAATCACGTAGTTCCAAAAGTTTCAGGAAAGTGTAGGGGGAGGTACCCTGAACAACGCCTAAGGGGGGGGGGGGCAGAGCGGGCTTCAAGGCCCCCCTTTTTTAGATTTTGGCGTTGGCGCATAACTCTAAAACGGTGCGTTGGACAGAAATATTTATACTTTTCAAACTTAAAGGAGATTAAATGTCCTACAAATTGGAATAGCCTATTGTTATTCATCTTAGGGGCGTGGTGGCGCAGCGGTCAAGCTGTATGCCTCTCACCAAGGCGGACCGGGTTCGATTCCCGGTCACTGCATGTGAGATTTTCGATTTGAAATGCCATGTCCTGTGGTTCGGATTCCACGTAAAACGGAGGTCCCGTGGCTTATGATCGCGAGAATAACGGTCACGTTTAACTACAAGCTTCCTTCCTTTTTGATATTCATCTCTGTGTGTTACCGTCTCCGAGATATGAACCAGCGAACATGGAAAATGTACAGACAAATGTGTTGCATTTCACGTTTCACGACAAACTTGCCCTTACAATCCGTTTGGCTTCCATTTTACAGGAAACGCGTAAGAAAGTATGTTGTAGAGCTTTAAACTTATCTTCGATCAATCAAACGTTAGAGCGTTTTGACGTATCGGGGTCGGTTTCGAGATTTCGCTAATTGACTGCTCATTATTTTACTTTCGTTTTCAACGGCTTTAACTCTCTGTTTCACGGTATTTATTAACCATATAACTAATAACATATACCTAGAAAGTATAAATATATATGAACGTAGTGGCGTATATAGGATTATGTTTCGGGGGGAGCCCAAAATTTCGGAAAATAATTTCGTTTTTATGGGAATGAAAACACGATCAAAATCTAATAATTTACAGTCCAGCCCATCGGAGTATATACTGTACATGTTCTGAAAAGCTCATTATTTTTCGTTGTATATATTCTCTTAAAAAATTATAAGTTATTAGTGACCTTTTCATCGTTAACGCCAATTTTACCCTCTTATAATAAAAATAAATGTACTTATTGGACAAAGATCATATTGAATAAGTTATGTCAATCAATTGTTTAAAATTTGCATACATTACTGACTGATTTAGGGGGGGGGGGGGGTTGCTGTATATACTGTACATGTTTGAAATGCCTACATTTTCCTGCCAGAAGTTATGTGGGTGATAAATTAGTGTCAAACACTATACATAGCGCGTTTTGTACGTATTAGCGGGTAAAATGGGTCACGTGGATATTAAGGGTTTCACCTGATGTGTCCCCAATTCCGGGTATCCATTGTAAATGTATGTCGGAACCTATATACCAAGGGACAAGAAAACCACTAGTTAAAAAAATGACTACCTAGAAATGAGACGTAGAGAGGAATAAGTAACAACCCAAGCACAATTTACATTACAATTGTTTTTATTGACTATCCAAACATTTTATACTCCTCGCCGTCCAACTCTTCCGACTCCAATTAATTGAATGGAAACACTGTTGGTGCAAGCGCCCATCTCATACCGCAGCCTGTGGCACAATGAAAAAATATGGAATTGAGCACGCTGTGAGGTGCAGTAGGTGCCTTGGTCTTAATATTAGTCAGATATCCCCCATCTTCCCTTGTCCAACCCCAACGTTCAGGTTCGAGTGATTCATTTCCAAACCACTGCTAAACCTGTAGAAACACACTGCACGAGTGATAATATGCTGTAGAGCAGCATCTTTTGGAGGTGGCAATGAAGACAAGTTTGCCTTCATCTTGGCTGACGATTTGACGAAGCACATGTAAGTTACTGTACGTGTGAATAGAACATAATAGAATAGAATATTTATTTATCAAACAGCATGCTTCAACGTAGTGCATGCTCGTGGAGAGGATACATCAGTAAAAACATTTGTTCCCCAGATTCATCGATGTCTACTGGCGTGGATATGGAGCCATACAGTAAAAACTTCAGCGATGTTTTCAGTTTCGTAGGAAATCACTCGAAGCATTTGATTACGGCTGCTTCACTTTTCCCAAAAATGGCAGAAGTGGTATCACATCCAGTGAAGCCATGGATAAATAGAATGTACTGGCAAAATGGCAAAGCCTGAAGTTGTTGGGAGGAGTACAGTCTGTCATCTGTGTTGCCTCGTCCAGGCTTCATGGAAAGGACATTCGTGTCTCGTGGTGTGAGTGCCACGAGTACGACGAGCAGGTCTACGTCCTCGCTAACTACCACCTCAGTTGAATGAGGGGTATTTTGTATACCACACCTGGCAATGCTACGGTCAGCGTATTTTTGACTAAGGTGAACTTAACACATTTTGAACCCAAGGCCTGCGCTAACATACTAATCAGCTTAATTTTGATCCATTCGTTGGAAAGGAAGTTTTCCTGCTGAACAGTAGTCCAGATCCACTGATGTTTTACTTGATGCTCTCCGATGGTGTTCACCTATTTCGTGGAACTCATGTCTTCGTCAACGTCAAACACAACAGTAGAGTTGTAGCAGTAATGGTTGATAACGTAAGACACATATTGATTGCAGATGGAGGCAAACTTGGTGTTGTTGTTCCACTTTATGGAGAGGAAACTCACCATCGATTACCGTGAAACAGTTCTTCGGGGTGATTATTTGACTGCATGAAGGAAATGAATCGTAGAGAGCGGACTTTTTCGCTTTCCTCATGATCCCTCCTTAAAGAAGAGTCAGGGAATGTGGGTCTAACTCACAACTCAACAGCTCCTTAGCATCCCCTTCAGTTCTCTTGTTAATTACGGCTCTCTGGAAAATCATTAAAGGCTCGACAACCACTACTTCGTTGTCGAGATTGGTAGTGTTGCTTATACCAGCCAAAGGGATTACTGCGTTCTTCTTACACAGCTTAATTTCTGCAAAGTTTATTCCAACAAAAGTCCCCATCGTACGGGTTCCGATTTCCAATGCTTGTTAACAGTCGATGTTGCTAGGTCCTATTACTCCGGTTGAAAGGGACATCAAACAGTTACGTACCGTCAGGGGCGGCTGGCTATGACGGGCCAGTGGGCCAGGGCCCTCCTTGCCATTAACCTACATTAGTAATTCATTTTTAAACCCTTATCGCTCGAAATACTGGCCGAGGGTTGTGCGCTCCTCGGTCCTCACTATGAAAATGCACCAGCATGTTTGAATAACGCACCACATATCTTGTCACGTAATTCGCCTTGCTGCGGGCTACTCGGGGCCCAGGCCTTACTCGGCCCAAGACTCCATTCAACTACATACAAGGACAGATCTATTGCGCGTGCGCGCAGACGCTGTTCAAACGTCGGCTATGGGCCCAGAGATTGCTAGCCCTCGGTGACAACGATGAATAACAAATGAAGCAGTTGTGTGGGCTCTGGAGAGAATGTTGGAATGCTGAACTGCTACGTTCAACTCCAACTTACAACATCCATGGGCATACCCTGCCCCTTCTTCTGATGCTGTTTGAAATGATTCGCACGACGACCACTAGATGGCAGTGGTTATCGGAAGCAAACAGGACACCACCCTGGTGTCATTCCTTCCAGGGTTACGTAAAGAGGTCTCTTTTGGAATTCTGTGACATGTGTTACCAATTAAATAATTTTGTTTTTCACTTAGGCCTAGAGTTTTAGACAAATGTCTTAGTGATAGGCTATTATGAATTTGGAATTAAATAGCGATTTAGAGGGTTATTTAAATTATATCAAATGTAGAACATAACATTTTCCCTAATGAGACAAAATTTAATGGATATTGGCAAACACATAGCGTGCAAGCGAGTAATTTTTACTGTGCATGATAATTTATTTTGTGTGCCTCCAAAGTTCTAAGACCACCAGCCGCCGCTGCGTACCGTACACCAAAAGCTGGTTAATCGTGCAAGCTTTCTTCTGTTTTGGTCATCTCTGCTTATGCGTGATGCTCGAAAGTCGACATGAGTAGGTACAATAGACCGGAGCTGGGACAGGGGCTAATGCGCAAGATGGCCGCAGCGCGCAACTCCCCTATGTTATTCTTATGGAGGGAGCTTCGAGCATAGATACAATAGAGTGCGCATTGCCACACTGCGCCTGTACTGTGGCGTGAAACCAACATCTCGATCAGCTGATTAAAGGGTAAATAGAGGACCTCGTAATGGAAGGTGATAGGAGTATATGGGGAAATGATTTTTAATGAGGGTATAAAAACACATTTTCGTAATTTATACGGCATTGGGAAAAGCATCGCATGTTTCTTTACGTACCGGAAGGTAGCAACGCTTAAGAATGTAACATATTTGGTGTTAAAGTTGGCTGTCGTGTTCCGTAATACTCATACATCCAGGATCCCATCTAGTAAATAATTAATAACAAATCCAACTCTGAATTAGGCCTACTGATTTTTGAACAGAATTGTGTTTGGGCTGTCAGGTTCCGTAATACTCATACATCCAGGATCCCCTCTTGTAAATACTTAATAACAAATCCAACTCGGAATTAGGCCCATGGTTTTTGAACAGAATTGTGTTTGTCTAGCTGGTCATTTCTGATTGTACGCCCGAAAGCTCCGAACAAGTTCAATCTATTAACTTACTACATCATTTCCCAAATTATTTTTCATCATTAGAAAATGTATTTTGGCTAATTTCAGTACCGGTACGTAAGGACATTTTATCGTACGATGAGCTCTCATTCAGCGTTACCCTTCCACTTCAGTATTTTATGAAAGTGAACAAAACAAAAAAGGAAGTCTATCGATTTAGTATGCGTTGGTTTCTAACAACTATGCATTACATTTGCTACATAGGAAAATATTTTAATCAATGAACTGTTTCCTTTTAAATTCCATTTTCCATGAATCATAGAAACCTTCGCAAAAATAACCCAGAATTTTGAAATTCTACGAAGAATTGAATAATTTAGGGATGCAATGTAGCCTATCCTAGGAGAATCTCAAAATTCCCTCAACCAAACGCACTGTCCATAACTTACGTTTAATATTTATATCGAAGACTACACCGTCATATCCGTAGCATAACCTGCAATTTGACACTGAACATGATTGACGACTGCATTGTGTAGTCCACACTACATTTAATCCAGCACAGGGACATAAAGCATTTTTATGTTCAGAGATGCATTTACTAGCAGTCTCAACAAAACACCAAGAAAAACGTCCAGCCTATGGACATGTAAATACTTGAACCTTCGAGCATAAATACAGGCCTGTTCAGTGGAGTAAGGGATAGGGTAAATTAAAATAATTTATAATAAATTCCAGCATTTCCATGTTAAATTATTTTTCATTCATGTTTTGGAGTTAAGAGTAAACGTAAGCTAAAGAAATGCAAGTAATTAAGTCAAGAATTTTAGGGTTATTTAGCAATGAATTAACATACGTATGGAAAGAAATGCCTGATCCTTTTTTAAACGTCTCATTACATCCATACGCGACACAGTAATACACCATTATGACTTAGTAATGAATAGAACTCACTTTAAATAACCCAATTCTATCATCACGTGTAGTATTTCAGTGCTCCAAACTACCCGCAATTCCCTTTAGTCAGCTGAACGTGACGTCATCAGCCATCTATTCGTGGCCGACGAGAAAGACAGGCCATGGCGCGGATCTGTGACGTCAGAGGAGTGGTGTCGCTCGCTCGCCTCGCCGCATTGATTGCACCAAGGTATTCTCATCTATAGAAGCCTACCAATAGCCGAGTAATTTGTTAGTGTGAATTTAAGGATACTCAAAAATAAAGTTAAAAGCTGTGGAAGAAAGCCACCCCTATCACTAGCTCAAAACCTTCGAGCAGTAGAATATTAAGCAGTGTAATACAAACGTTGAATGGATGTTCCAGTTTATGCAGATATACAAAACTGTACATATTATCCTCTTGTCTTTGTTCATCAATAAGTTGTTTCCATATATACCAGTTTACATGTAAGTTTAACTTTAAAAGCAGCTGGAATAAAAAAAAAGAAGAAACAACCAAGCATTGCATTAGGAGAAAGTATCCAGTGCTTCATTTATTGCAAGGGAAGGGTCATTCATGCCCCAAAATAATAAAAATGAATATAAGAAATTTGAGCCTACACTCGTGGTTTTTAGCATTTTGCTTTTTTGAGTAGGCCTACCATAAGACAATCATTTTCAACAACAAAAATTTAATGCATAGGACTACTTCAGGTACATATATGAATTGCTGAGATTATACTTACCTCCTTTAGCAGAGAGCCTTTTATCTGACACCAATCCCCTACAGTGGCAGGTTTACTTCTTGTGGCAACTACCTTCATGTTGGACTTGTTTAACGGTTCTCTCCCGTTCCCAGTTAGGCTTAGGTCAAATTTATGGTTTTAAGGGCTCAAGATTTTTATTAAGAAGTATATTAGTACAAATGAAGGACCTTGGAAACTTATTCATTGTGAGTTAATTCAGTGGATTGAAATGTCGTGGATATCAGCCCCATGCACTTATGTGTGTACTGTACTTGTAATAGAAAAGGATGTGGTAGTGGTTTTCAGTTAGCTTTTATTTACAGTTGAGTTGGGAAGACACTTCCAGGATGCAAGGAGTGGGATTCAAATCATTCTACCAAGAGCCTTTGTGCGAAGCTTTGAAGAATAAATCCTATATCAGGTTTAAAATACTCCTTCGCAAAGCAGGTCACCTGGACAAGAAGCCACTTTACTTACCCCTACTCCATGTAGGTGGAACTGTTCCATTTATTAAAATTAAAGAAAGACCATACTTGCCATTGTAATTTGGATCTATGCTGGCTACACGGACATGGTATCTCCCTCCCAATAAGATGTCCAAGATCTCCACCAAATGTCAAACGAGACCTTTCAAATTATTCAAATGAAAGCATTCCTCAACTTTTAATTGAAAATCCACAGCCTGCTTCCAGTCTCCGACCGGGTCAGGAATGGAATGAATGAAGCCCCTATCTAGCGGCGAGGATATGAACTGTGCCGGCTGCCGAGGCCTGACGCACTCCTCTGGGGCAATGATTAAATGAATGACAGAATGAAATGATAGTGGAGAGTGTTGCTGGAATGAAATTTTGACAGGGAAAACCGGAGTACCCGGAGAAAAACCTGTCTGCCTCCGTTCTGTCCAGCACAGATCTCACATGGAGTGACCGGGATTTGAACCACGGACTCAGCGGTGAGAGGCTGGCGTGCTGCCGCCTAAGCCACGGAGGCTTGAACTTTTAATTATTTTTTTCTTATTTTTTGTTTCACCCTGGTGGTCTGGGGATGAAGAATTTTATAACATACCCAGTCCCCCCCCTACCCCTTCCTCCCAGAAAATATCGTATACTCCTCACCACATCCATTCCCCCTGAAAAAGAACATGGGCATCCTTGCAGGCCACATGGAAAATAAGCAGTTAACAGTACTACACACTGGGTAAATCGGTTTGAAATGGGTAAATCTAGAGCTTTAACAGAGAATTCTGGATGTGGCGATTGGTAGGGCCCTGGAGTACAAAACTATGCCCGTATCTTCAAGAACACTAGCAAATTGCAAGTAATCTTCATCCAATGACACAGTAATGTTCACACTTAATTATAATAAGCACACACAAAATGTATTACAGACATTATTTTATTTAGGACATTGGTTATAAATATAAGCATCTCAAGCACATTAACACGTTGTCTGGAAGAATCTTAGAATGTAGAAAATGAAGTTTGCAGGTTTCACCAAGTAGGCTATAAAGGTGATATCTTGCTGATCTTGGATATATTACTGGCGATTATTAGGATCTAATATCCTCCAGCTATTAATATTCTAAAAAAAATCCTGCACTGCACATAGGGCCTACAGCCATTATACCCTGCTGATGATTCATGATCTCTTCAGGATTTTAAATTTTTCTGACACCATTTCTCAATCTCACTGGAGCTTAGTGGGTTACAAATTCATCGTTACAAAGATGCATGAACACAATTTGAGGACTGGACATGTCTAACTTGCTTCCAGCTGCCTTGCTACTGTTTCCTTATGCAGTACAAAATCACTATCAATTACATTGGTATCTTGCAGCCTTGGCGACGATAGAGTCTTCTATTAACTCTTGTACTATTTTCATCTCTATTTTATCTCAACAAAACAAGCCTGCCAACTTGAGTCAATAGCTTTAATATGGACATGGAATGGAATTTACACTTACAAAATTCCCCTAGACACAAAATGGCATCATCCATGACAACGTGGACAACACTTAGGGTTTAAACGCTGCATACATGTTAAATTCTATGTGTTATACTCTGATTTACAAAGATGAACGGTGCAAGCTGCCATCCGCTTGAATGGTGAGGTGAGGAGTGGAGACAAGAGGGGTAACGGTGTCCATAGCAACAGCGAGCAGGGTTGCAATGAATGCCGACACAGCAGTGAGCACATGGTTTGGCGCAGTGTTCTACTGTGAACTAACTCGTCACTGCCATTAGTAATATCCCGTGTAGCCTATATATTGAAGTGCATTTGCTTATTCCTTCATAGGCTTCAGTAAGCGTTATCGTTCTGTTTTTGTTGGAAGCGTGTGTATATACAGATTTTGAGTTTATTTCTTTTATTTGCATCATCGTGTCTATTTTCGTTGTGTAAAAATGGCATCGGTACATGCTCGCGGAAGGCCCAGGATCCATTCTCTGCGACAGAACAACTTCAGGCCGTGGTGTGACTCTCCATAGCCAAGTAAAGGAGATGGTATGTGCGGTGAGGAATTTTATGGAGGAAGAAGAGGAAAGTATGCGCTTACGGGAGGAACCTCTGATTCCATTTGTTCAGGTGAGGAAAAGAACTGCCAAGACTCTTGGTGAGAGTGAAATCACTGCATACCGAGTGACGGAAAGGAAGTTCCTGTCTGATGATGCTGGCCCGTCTAAACTATCAACTCCAGGGAAGAAGAGGCATAGAGAAGGGGTGGTCACTAATTTAGATGGCTTTCAACAAGATGCTGTTAGACGGCATATTTATAGCTATTATTTTAGGAAAGAAATTCCAACATGTCGCAAACTTCTTGTTTTTGCTCAGAGAGGCACAATTATTTCAAGGAAGCCTTTCTTCACTGAAAGTGTTGCACGATCTGGGATTTAAATATAAGAAAATTAATGGGGGGAAGGTGATCATGGAGAGGCCAGATATTGTGGATTGAGGTGTCAGTTCCTACATGAAATGGGGAGACCCTACTGAGTTGTAGGCCAAAAATTAAAAACAAAAAACCAAAATCTGGTTTCATGCCCTAGAAGTTACCTTATCACTTGGGGCACTTAAATATACATTTGTTTTTTATGTACGGCCATTTTTAAATACCTTACGGGGGCTTTTAAAGAACACGTGCTTAGGCCTTGAAATGGGCAACGCCTACTTCCTAGAACCAAAAAAACCCTCAATTTTGTTGTAATTTCATACTCTTGGCCAATATTATCATGCCAATCATCTGAATACAAGCTTATGGTGCCATCTGTTGGTAAATTTATCAGTTATGAGTAGCCTAGGCAATGTTTGCCAAGTGTGAAACATTTTCTTACCGTACATGTTATTTTCTTATCCCATATAATTTTTAGCTGTATGGCATTCACTAAAAGAATATCATTACTATACACATGCACATATTTAACATCGAACAGAAGTATTTTGGTTTGTAGTAAAGTATAGGCCATTTTGGATACATGGTGGAACCATGCGTCTTTGTTTATTTTGATGGTCAGTGGCTTTAGTGAAGTTTATTCGCAAGAATTATATTTTTATTGGTTTACTGTGAGTGTTGGAACTTGTGTAAGTTAATGGTATTTTAGAGATTTGTGTGCAGTTTATTAGATGTATTCTGTATCTAGTCGATGGCGTAAACCGAAAGTCCGTGAAACAAAGAAATGGAATAGTGCTATTTTGAATGTTGACAAACAGTGGGGTGATATTACATGTGAAGTTAAATAATGCAAGTTCAACAGCTGCAACGACTTCTTCTGCTAGTGTCAGAAAAGTGGAATAAGCCTATTTTAGTGAGGAGAATACTGTTAGACCTAGTGTTAATGACAAGCACATTCTCATTCATATATGGGTGCCCTCCAAAATTTGTTTACAGACCTGTGTGGTGAATGTGGCAGTAAATCTTCGTGTCAACATCAGGGAGAAAGATGGGTTTAGTAATAAGTTACCTCTGAAGTGTGGGAAAAGTGATTTGTAAACTCAGGGAAGTCTTGATGCAGGAAATTCCACTAAAATACTGTATTTTTTAATAAAGTTAGCTTTTTCTCAATACTATATTTTTCAGCATTTTAAATGTTCCAGTTGCCTGTGTTTTGATCCCATTACCTTCAAACTTGGTTTGCACATACAACTTTGTGGTCTTAATAATGTGTGGAATCCATTTTGAAAAATATTAATAACTTTCAGAAATATTTAGGTTCAAATTTGAAAAAATGACATATTTTAACAGAACAACAGGTCATTCTAAGAAAAAAACATTTTAATAATAAACCATTTGCACTGATTTTAAAAGTAATACCAATTTTTATTTGTAGACCATTGATGATCATTCCATAGAAGTTTTAGATTGATAACTTTAAATTTGATGTACCTGGGATATTTTCAAAATTTGCATATCTATTACATAAAATGTTATAATTTCTAAATGACTGAACCAAATAGCTCCAAAGTTTAGAATTCCCTTAATTTTGCTCACTTTAAAGAACCTACAAAATTTGGTGAAAATTGGGTGAAAATAGGCGACTGGAAAATTCAAAACTTAAGTTAATAGGGCAAAAATGTTATGGATATTGTGTGGTTAGGTGAAATGTGGGTCAATGCTGGTCACACAGTGTCTAAGGGTTGGAGTGACAACTCAGTTCAGGGGACAAGGAAGGGCCATCAGGCAGAGGGGGTCGATTTATTATTCTACATTCTACACGGCTTTGTTAATAATACACTTTTGCTCTTTAGGTCGAAAAGAAATGGTGATTACCATGAAGACATAGACTACAACTAGTTTTTAAAATGGTTCCAGGAACAATTGTTACCCAACATCCCAGAACACAGTGTTATTGTAATGGACAATGCTTCGTACCACATAGTACAGATAGAATAAGCTCCAACAACTTCAAGTACGAAGTCACGAATGTTGGAATGGCTGGACCACCATCGTGTAGCCTACCATGCGACAGCTCTCGGACAAAAGGAATCCTTCTCGGTAGTGCTGAATGAACATAGAACGAGCGATAACATTCTATATAATACATGAATTAGCCAAAATACCTTATAAAAGGATGAGAAATAAATCAGGAAGCAATGTTTTAATAGATGTTTCCTCCTCCGCCGTCTGTGACCCACCCAGCCATTCCAAATATAGCGAAAATTACAGCAGTGAGCGGCATTGTTCAAATCAATCTTCAAAAAAGTACCATAACAGTACTGCCAACCTCACCCTTACGGTGCTATGTGAAACAAAAAAGTGCCCAATTCAGTCTCTAGTGGGCATCATTCGTTCGCAGCACTCAGTTCACGACTCTAATTATGCTAGTGTGTGCAATATTTCGCATCTCTGTACGGCTGAAATGAGTGTTTTTTGTTATCTGCTCTGTAATAACTATGCAGTATATCGCTCTCCTGTAATATGTATGTGTATTTTTTCCCGCACAACTGTGGTTTTGACAAAGGTTACAGCCTAACGCATCCAGATCAATGGATTTGTGTCAACCATGCCCCGCTAGCAGCGCGCGGCCAAGGCTGCACCTACACCCGACCATTCTTACCTTCACTTTGTCCAATCCAATGGTTTTTGACAATGGTTACAGCCTAACGCGCCCAGATCAATGAGTTTTGGCAATGGTTACTGCCTAACGTGTCCCGATGATTCTTTTTTTATCAACAGTGATTTTGCATCCCACTTCTTTTTATCAACAGTGATTTTGTATCTCACGTGTGTGCCTCGGTGCGTGCTGCTAGAGTGAGCCTTGATGACGGTTAAACGAGATCAAGTGCTATCGAAGCATGGCAGCTGTTTTTAAAATAGCAAAAAATAAAAACACATATTTACATACTTTAGCACATATATGAGGTTCAGTAGTAAGTTTTAATTAGGGTTCCTAATTTCAATACGTAATATCGCCCAAAAAATGAAACAAGGACACAAGGTATGTAAAAGTACATTCATGTCTGCTACAAGTGTATAAGCCACGTTCCACTTTCATTCAGAATTAATATCCTTCTCAACCTTATACAGCAGCGCAAGCCTAAACCCATGTAGGCTACCACGTGCATGAACTGGCGAGAAAGCATGGCCATGAGATCATCACGCTGCCCCATATCATTGCCACTTCAATCCTATAGAAATGATATGGGGTCAAGTGAAGGGTTATCTAGCACGGCATAATAAGAATTTCACACTCCGTGAGGTTGAGAAGCTTACCGTTTAGGCTATTAGGGAAGTGACTTCATAAAACTGGAAGCGTTTTGTGTTAATAGTGCAACGAGAACTGGATGAGGCTACGAAACGTGAATGTATACTCGATGATGGGGTAGATTGGTTCATAGTTTCCCTGGAAAGCAATTCCAGATCCAATTCAGACACAAGTGACGAAGAGGGGGCTATGAAAGGAATAGACCCATAATTAAGTTAGTAGCAGCTAGAGCGATTAGGCAACTAAAAATTCCCCTAAACTCGCGTGCATCGCAATGTTTAATTGACCCTTCACACGAATACGGCTGACACACCACAGATCCCAGTATTTGTGTCTTCCTGGAAGCTTCTTGGAATGTTAAGAGTCATGATCTGCCTCAGTGGCAACGCAGCATTTCCTCACGTGTTAGCTTTGACAGCTGCCAGCGCTCATTATTGGTACCGGCAATACAGAGTATTCTTTGCGTACAAACACAAACCTAACCCCAGACCTCCTTGCTTGTACTACTAACAATAATTTTGGTCCAGATAGTCGCCTAACCAAGTAGCGACCAATGGCTTTGTCTCGCCATGGCTTTAGAAGAGTACAGTTCAACTTTTCCATTAAAATGAACTACGGTAAAAGTAATTTATGAACATGCATGATCTTTCAAGAAATTCTTCTTCTTTAGACTGAGATAGGCTACTCAATACTCCCAATAATGTCAAAAGTACTCAAATCAAACTTACCAAGCAACTTTCGAAGATTTGATGGATGAGGAAGATAAATATGACCACTCCGATGTAACTTTTCGTACACTGATGACAAGTGAACATATTATATGGAAGCTGCCAAGAGTAACGTGTCTCCACTGTACCTACGATTGTTTGCCTAACATCTAAAAAATTAATTTGCTCTATTAAAGACTATAATGGTGTGCAATCATCACTCGAAAAACTTCCCTGTAGGATGTTCACAGGAGCATTCACTGCTGACAACTTTCTTCCATTTTCATCGCACTCAGAATTTTCAATGAACTGAAGTAGGCTAGTTCATCAAATGAAATTTTATCAGTAATCCAAAGAAAGTTTTGTGGAACTTAATGTTTGGGAATCTGCAACCCATTGACAGCCAGCTCAATGCTGAGGTTATTTAGAATACACACAGAACCTGTAATTATGGACACTGCATCACCCAAATTCTTCAAGCACTTCACCAACGTATCTTCTGTCTTGATATGTGTCCATTCCTGCTTAAATTTATTCCTGTTGGAGGAGAAGTGTTCATATATATCCGATAGACTGTGCACAGAATTCTCTTCTTCGTAGTGTCTGAAGTCTTCCAAGCTCGCTTCTATGGCTTTATCCGAGATTTTCTACCTCTGCATCACAGTCTTCTAGAAGAAGGCCCAGGAGTGGATAGCTATCCTGGCAAATTCGAAAATATTGAAGATACTGCATCAGGTTTCAACTTCGGATAACTCCTAGCAAATGTCTTTATTTCCACATCAACTTGCTCTGTCCTGTTAACAGAGCTATCAGGAAAATGTTTTATACAAATTATAGGCTTGCTCACTTTAGAGAAGTCAGTGGGAATTTTTCTAGGCCATATATTTCTTAATTTTTCGTCCTTTGGGAGAGAAAATGTAGAAACATTTTCATGCTGAGATCTGTAATTGTTCTTACAGCCAGCCACATTATAGCATCTCGGCATTTTGATTTCCTGTAAAGAGACACATTCATTAAATACCTAACTTTAACTCAGATAATTAACTTAGCATGCATTCTAATAGTCCTTAACATCCACAATATTAGGCTAACGTAAGTTCGTACATAACCTGCACCACACGTGCGTTTAATTAACCTGTATCATTAATGAGAAATAAAGTGTTAGCACTTACCCTGTAGGCTACGTGATTATTGCAGCTACATGATGCACCACAACACAAGTTGGATGTAAAGTTGGACATTACACTTTATAAAACACTAACTATTCTCACACTGCTATTCACAAGAAATTCACAAACAAGTCTTCTCAACCGGAGTCACTACTTCGCCTACGTCACAGACAAGATGGCTGCTCGCACTGGGGCCAGTATCTTTCGTGGGCCACGCCATCTATTGGATTTATGATCTAAGGGAGGGAGTGTCATAGCTGGGACAGGCGCTAATGCGCAAGATGGCCGCCACGCCCTGAGTTCATCGATGACGTCACAGGGAGAGTTTGGTTGTGAAACGTTGCTAAATGGAATATTTATTATTATTATGATTATTATTATTATTTTAATTATTATTATTATTATTATTATTATTATTATTATTATTATTATTATTATTATTATTATTATGAGGTAATTATTGATTGATCATGTACAATCAAGACCAGACTTATATTGTACACCTCGTGGTGTAGCGGCTAGTATTCTTGACTGTCACTGCGGAGGCCCCGGTTCGATTCCTGGCCCTGTCAAGATATTTAATTCTGGGCTGAGGGCTGGAACGGGGTACACTCATTCTTGTGAGGCAAAAAACTGAGAAGAGCAGTGTTTGATTCCTACCTCAGTCATTCTAAGAGTGTATTTATGTGGTTTCCCACTTCTACTCTAGGCAAATGCATGGATATATCTTATCTGAAGGCCACGACAGCCTCCTTTCCAATCCTCATTTAAGTTACAAGTACACACACTAATACAGCTATTGCAGTCATACAGGTTATTAGACAAATTCCACACTCAACCAAGTACACGGGGCTACATGACTTTGAAATCACAAAACCCCTAAAAGAATCAACAACAACAACAACAACAACAACAAACAAACAACAACAACAACAACAACAACAACAACAAATGACAACAACTGATATTCATGAAACACCTCTTGGTGTAGCGGCTAGTGATCTTGAATGTCACTGCGGAGGCATGGGTTCGATTCCTGGCTCTGCTAAGAAAATTTAATTCTGGGCTGAGGACTGGAACGTGGTACACTCAGCCTCGCGAGGCAAAACTGAAACGAGCCGGGTTTGATTCCTACCTCAACCATTCTGGGAGTAGTTTTCTGTGGTTTCCCAGTTTTACTGTAGGCAAATGCCAGGATATATCTTAACTTAAGGCCATGGCCACTTCCTTTCCAAACCTCATTGGAAATTACAATTACACACACTAATACAGCCATCACAATGACACAGGTTATAACAACACACACCCCAAGTACAGTATACAGGGCTACATGGCCATGATATCACAAATCCCCTAAAAGAATCAACAACAAATGACAACAACTGATATTCATGAAACACCTCTTGGTGTAGTGGCTAGCATTCTTGACTGTCACTGCTTAGGCATGGGTTTGATTCCTGGCTCTGCTAAGAAATTTAATTTTTGTCTGAGGACAGGAATGGGGAACACTCAGCCTCGTGAGGCAAAACTAAGAAGAGGTGGGTTAAATTCCTCTCCCAGTCATTCTAAGAGTGTTTTTCTGTGGTTTCCTACTTGTACTCCAGGCAAATCCCGGGATGGTACCTAACTTAAAGTCACTACCGCTTTCAACCCAAATCCTACCTTAATTACAGGCATTGCAGTAACACAGGTAATCAGACAAATTCCACACACACTCAAGTACACGGGGCTACATGACCACGATATCGCAAAGACCCCAACAGAATCAACAACAACAACAACAAAACTAATATGTTTGATCCATTTTCACTGCGATTGGATTAGTAGACACAAACCAATGGGCATTGAATTTATATAATAACACGAGTCCCATCTGGAATTTAGGAGAACTACACTAGGAACGTATATGCCTGAATGATTCACTCATAACATTGATCCATCATACCAAGTTCTGTGATCGGATCATTCCTTGACGAGTTGGGGGCCTTTTTTGTGGGGGGGAACTGACATGCACCCTATCCATGATTTGTGAAAAGAAAGCGCATATTTACAGTATATGGCTGTAGGTTTTGATAATAGAATAGATTGTCCATCATTTCAGCTATCCGATCATTCAGTGACGAATTACGTGAATTCATATCTACGATTGATAAAGAAAACATGATATACAATTTACTAATACAGATTAAGACTATAGTAGTGGTGTACCATGTCTCTCAGAGATCGGATCAGAGTCATGAATTCATGTATGGGGAATTGACATGCGCGTCGTGTACAATACATGAAATGTAAGATATGGGTCTATGTAACCGCAGGTTTAGACTACCGGTATTGTAGTGGTCATCTATACAATGTTTCACACAGATAGGGCCATTCCTGCTGATGACATTGTCAACTTGGTCGATATGTCAGAGGATTTGAATGCATTTTTGAATGGTATGGTTTCCATCTTGAGGAACGAATTCATGATGAATGATGAAAAGTAATAAATGTAAAACAAAAATATTGGAATGCAGAAGAAATAAATCAGAAACCTATATGGTCATCAAATTGGCAGATGGAAAGCTACAGGAAGTAGGAGACATCTGTTACTTTGGAAGCAAAATGACCAGTGATGGACGAAGCAAAGAGGGTATAAAAATTAGTTTGGCTCAGGCAAGGAAAGCATTTCTACAGAAAAGGAATCTGTTGACATTCAATATAGATTTAGGAATTAGGAAGTCAGTATTGAAAGCCTTTGTCTGGAGCGTGGCACTCTATGGAGCTGAAACGTGGACTATTGGTGTAGCAGAAAAGAGGGGAATAGGAGCATTTGAATTGTGGTGTAACAGGGGAAATGATGAAAATAAAATGGTTACATAGAGTAACAAGTGAAGAGGTATTAAGCAGAGTGGGAGAGAAGAGATGTTTCTGGCGACTGCTAACGAAGAGAAGAGATAGGTTGGTAGGACACGTACTAAGACACCCAGGATTAGCAATCTTAGTTATGAAAAAAAAAGGGTTAAGACAAGAACTGTAGGGGTAGACCAAGGCAAGAATATTTTAAACAGATTGCCTTGAATGTACTGTAGGTTGTGTTAGCTATGCAGAAATGGAACGATTAGCTCAGGACAGTGATGAATAAACAATAGTTTCAAACCAGACAA
Source organism: Meconema thalassinum (assembly GCA_946902985.2). Lineage (NCBI taxonomy): Eukaryota > Metazoa > Arthropoda > Insecta > Orthoptera > Tettigoniidae > Meconema > Meconema thalassinum. The sequence continues at coordinate 891,381,019 of OX336389.2, forward strand.
AAAAAAGAAAAAACTGAAAACACAACAAAAAATAGCAAAGTCAGTAATAAATACATCATTAGCTTCCCTTTTATCTCCAACAGTCACTCACAGGTCAACCCGCTTCGGAATATTACTCTCTTACACACACAGTCCTTGTACCTTAGCCAAAATATAATTAATTTATGAAAATCCTCTTAAGACGTTTAAAATATTCTTGCCTTGGTCTACCCCTACAGTTCTTGTCTTAACCCTTTTTTTTTCATAACTAAGATTGCTAATCCTGGGTGTCTTAGTACGTGTCCTACCAACCTATCTCTTCTCTTCGTTAGCAGTCGCCAGAAACATCTCTTCTCTCCCACTCTGCTTAATACCTCTTCACTTGTTACTCTATGTAACCATTTTATTTTCATCATTTCCCCTGTTACACCACATTTCAAATGCTCCTATTCTCCTCTTTTCTGCTACACCAATAGTCCAAGTTTCAGTTCCATAGATTGCCACGCTCCAGACAAAGGCTTTCAATACTGACTTCCTAATTCCTAAATCTATTGAACCCTTATTGATTTGCCGATCAATAAGTCTTCATGATTTTTATTATTATTATTATTACTTATATCCAGGCAGTGCCTGTTGAAATGGACAACGGAAGGCAGGTAGTGTGTCGCAACGCTTGCAACAGAGTTGGCGTGATAGTTATTTCTGGGGACGACCTGCTAAGCCAAGTTCAAGGACAAATTCTGAGTGAACGCGCATACAATTTGGCGTCATTATGGGCGTGCCAGAGGCGAATTTCCAACCGATACCCGATTGAATCAGCGAATCAGAAGAGAGGACGCCTGGACCACGCAGCGAGGTGCGTGCCATAAAAAAGACGCTGAAATCACGTGTATGAAGAACCGCCGATCGGATGGAAGTCCGCATAAGTGCATTGAGACGTTTAGATAAAAAGGAGAAGTTAGATTCTAGTCCCAAGTCTGTGAGTTGAAAATTACAGATTATTTTCTCAGATTGCCCCTACTCCACTCCATTCTGCCAGTTTCTCATAAATTGATCGGTGATGAGTAGTTTGGGACACAATTTGATCAGACGCCGAAAGGCTTAGTTCACGCCAGTTTGAGAAACATTCTATTGTGCTCTTGGGAGCAGAGTTCATGCCAAGCGGAGGGGAGATTTCTAGTTGAGATAAGCGCTACTCGGCATAAGTAATTTGAGAGACTGTTAAATGCCAGCTGCGTGGCTGACCAGACTGTAATATTTTTCTGTAATATTTTTGTGTTATATTTTGTGATGTATATGTGCGTGTGAATGAAGCAAATGCTTAGATAGGGCCAGTTCGACGTGGAATAATCGCCCAGGACTCTTGAGTGAAAGTTAGTAGCTCATAGCGATTTTAGCAGGGTAGAATTTTAATTTTGAACATTTCTTTTTAAGAAGCCACGCCAAGATGTCTACAGCAAGGTCGATTGGTGGGATGATGTGCTACACCTCTACCAGAATGTCGACGATGACGGTGTAATTTTCCCGTGGGGAATGCTCTGGGATGGAGGTTGATTTTCTGCAAGCTGGACGGTGATGTACAAACCATTGATTTATTCAATATGTAGCTAGATTAGACGCGGGAACGTGTAAATAATTTTATTCATGGTTTTTCTTGTGTTCTTTTTTAGATTTCGTGCGCCGACACTCTTTTCTTTTAAATGTACGTTGGCACGTGGCCAAAATTTTGTGTGATTGTATATTTTTCTTATGAGTCAGTATTAGTATGCACGGCGCGTGCATTTGGATTTTATTTATGCGAATGCGGGGTTCGTCATGGTCGATAAATGGTGCTGTATTCAAATTCATTTTAAGTAGAAGAAGGGGGTAAAAGTTGTTAGATGTTTTACGAACAGGTTTTTATTCATACTAGGGTTGCCGAGCGCAACACGTTAAGATGCCACCTTAGTTCTATATTTTTGAGTTTTTTATATCCCTTTTCAGGTTCTTCAGTCATGGACTAGACTGGGAACGCAAGTCGGTGGAAATATTTATGTCTTTTATTTCAGGTTTCTGTCAAACCCATACGTGTGATTCTGGTGTATGTATTGTGTCAAGGTGTGTGTATTTGATTCTTCGTGATGAGGGGTATAATGTTTCTACTGCCCTCAAATTTTGATGGTATTTTATGGAAAGGCGGAACGCTCTTGGAGGCTACTTTACCTTATCCTGTGCTGATTCTTGGATTTCCTTGGGAAATGCTAAGATATTTTTATTTGACACACATACGTATATTATGTGCTATTTGGAGCACGCTTCTTCGAGACTCGAGCCATTGCTACGGCAAGTCGAGGTATGTTTACACGTGGGTTGACAGATGTGCAGATTTCACCTTGCGCCCGTCTATGTCTGGTGATTCATCGTTTAGGCAGTCCAGCTGACCGACTGACCCCTGTAAGCTATCTGTAGCAAACCTGTTCTTGCAATGATCTTTGGATCATAATACTGTTCTACTTTTGTGTGTGGAACTATTTTAATGTGTTTGGCAGGAGGGATGAGTGGATCCGTTTGTAGAGCTTATCCCACGTCCTACCATTGGTTCTCCTTTTGTGTAGAACTACTTCCTCCGAGCCTCTTGCATTTGTTCTACTTTTGTGTGGAACTGTTGTTGTGAATGGGCTGGACGGCATTACCGGTGTCTACTGAGTTTAACCCGGCACCTGTCGTCCATTTGTTCTACTTTTGTGTAGAATTCGTGTTTAAAGTGTTTGGTGTTTAATGAAGTACTGCGGACACGTCTAGAGAGCAATTGACGTACAGGGGAACCGGGGGGAGGAATACTCACCTTGCTTACCTTAAGGTGGCTTAGTAGGCCGCACGCTTGCTGTGCACCGCCTCCTGCTGGGCAGCGTTCGGTGGAGATCTTAAACTAGGTTCTAATCTAAAGGGGACGGGCTTCTTAATCCAAGCGAAATAAAGAGATAATCATTGGACTGTACAAAAAGGGGGTTTATTGAGTACTAGTGGCGATGAAAAGTGGGGAGGAGTGAAATAATAAAATAGGGGGAAAAGGAGTCTAGTAGACACGTGTTCACTCACCCTACCGAAGATCCCGGTCTGTCATGATGTTGGTGGCGTTGGGACCCGATGCGGGGCATCCCCCATACCAGTCCGTCGTAGCACAACTCCGATAGAGTGTAAGACTGTAAGAGAGGGCCGCCGAGTCCAAGAGCTAGAGAGCGGCCAAATAAGAGCTAGAGAGCGCGGCGCGTGTCCGTACCTTCTACTTATAGGCAAAATGTGCATTGTCAGTCTACTCAGCGGTATCTTTGGAGTGTAATGCCCGCTGTGTCCTGTCTAACCTGGTTGCTGTTAGACCTTAGGGCTATGCCCTGCTGCTTACTTCGCAGTCGTGTTGCTATGTCGTTATTCCCGTCTTTTACGTAGTTACTTTTAATTAGCTTTTATGTAGGTATAGGCACAGCCCTTGTATAAGGGCTGGGGCTGGAACAAGTCGCCTCCCTGTTTTAATAATCGTCCTCGATTTTTGGACTAGACGTGGGGATGGAAACTTTTCATTTCTTCTTTCTTCTTCTTCTTTTTCTTTCCTTTCGTCGATTTGAATTTGCTTTCGATTCGTCGTATCGTCCTTCGTTTCTCCTGTTCTTCTTCGTAGATGGGAGGGTGAGCGAAATTGTGCCGTACTAAGGGGTAGAAGGCGTGGCAAGAGGGTTGGGGTGGTTTGTTATACAGTCATTTCATAGCAGATAGTTCTCTGTATCTGTCCACATCCCATATTGCATTATTGACATAATCTGTGTTGCCTATTTGGCAGACTTGAAAGTTGCATAAAATATTGACATTGTTATGCTAAAGTTGAAAAAAAAAATGGAATTTCAGCGGAGATATAAAGTGAAAGAAATGGAGTTGAAAGGTATATCTTGCATGGAATGGCATAGGAAATTTAAAGTATGAGCACCGCACTCTGACCATGGCGTGACTTGCGTACGACGTCTTCAAGCCGAGCCCTGCTGCGAGGGTGCATGCATAACCGTAATTTTCCTACGATGGAAAATGATGCTGTAAGGAGCTTAAGTAATAGCGAGCCCTCGTGAGCTAGTACGGAACCTCTGTAGCGTGTGTAAAAAAGGGAGAGAAAAAATATAGTGTATCGTATGGGCTACTCTAGGCCAAGTGTAGCTGCGAGGGTACGCTACTATGATTAACCTCCTTACAACGTGGGGATGATAAAAGAAATGAAAATTGTAGAAATATCCTAGAAAACGTGAAATTCCGTCAAAGTTTGCTTGATTATGTGCGTAAAAATGTAGTTATGGTATTAAGAGAAAAAAATTAACATTGAAATGTTGGAAAAAAATAGCTGAAGGCTCCTGCCTAAATCGGCTGACAGTCTATTGTGGTTTGTAGGTTTTGACTGTTGTTGCTGCCATGTGTGTTGGAACTTCGGTCTTGCGTCACGTTCGTCCGGGGGGCATCCTGCATGAATCGCCTACTGGGGGATTACAGGATTGTACAGCGTATAACTAGTCTGAAATGAGAAATCACTCTTAACGTTTTGTACAGAGGGATTGGTTCACCCTGGTACCGTTAATTTTTCACTGAAGTTCGTTACGTCGTGCGAGGTAGTCTCGTTACTTAATGTCTGCATTATGACATATATACTGATATTCTTATAAACTAGCGTGCAATATGTATTCGTTGACATATTGGCCATTGTGGTCATTCACTATACCACGTCCTATATGCGTCGTTGTAAAACTGCAACATGCTTCCTTAAGCATTTAGCTGCGTAGATACTCTTATATTTCGTAGAACTTGAATCATTTATATTTGTAAAAAAATCCTTATACTTCGTCGTAGACCTTTACTATAGCTGAGAATTAATCCTTAAGTTTTATTTTGGCACTTTCTCAGCGTGACTTAAGCGACGTATTCGCTTCTTAATCTATAGATATGCAGACATCATGTAAGGATACTAGCACTACGTGTATACTCGATCGTTAAGCTTAAATGGATTATCGTTAAAATGGCGACTGTTTCGTCGGGAAGTTATTGAAATTGGAAATTATGTATTGCCTCTACGGGCTAACTTGGGAATTCTGTGCACTGTATAGAACTTCAGGAAATATAAATTAACACGATAATATGATCTGAAAAAAAAGGACAAGTGTTATTGACATGTGATAATTGCCTGTAAAAATAACACTGTTAATGACATGGTATTAAAGACCCTTTTGTTACACTTGCCACGTTAAATAGGGGGGGGGGGGGGTTGGGGTTGACTTCATATCTAATTTAATTCTTAATGCTAAACCTAATATTACTGCCTTCCCTTGACTGAATATACTATACACATGGGGTAAGGGGGAACCACGTGTCTAGACAGGGGGGAAAAATCTCTCAAGGGGGGGGGGGCGATATATATATATTAAAGGTATTTCTTAAATATTTAAGCTCTCTCTAGAGTGTATCCGCAGCCATGATAATTTTTAAAGTGTACCTTCAATGAGTGGCTACTTTTGCTCCTTAATAAAATTAATGGGGTTGTATCTTCAATGAAATGCCTACCTTTGCTCCGTAAGAAAAGTAATGGGGCTGTATCTTCACTGAAATGATAATCTTTGCTCCGTAATAAAATTAATGGGGTTGCTCTATATTGAATTACTAATAGTATGCCTGAGTTGCATAGTTTTATTCATGAAATACATTCTGTTGCCTTCGTGTCGTAGAAAATACGGATGCGTATGATGATGTATTTTAACCAAGTGGTGTGCAATACGCAGGGTGGTATCGGAACTAGGAGAACCAGGAGGACTTCTTTTACCAGTGGACCGGCGAAATACGTAACATGGTATGGGATCTTAAGTACGTATAGTAATCCTAGTGACCGTCCAATTTGCAATGTGGTATCGGTAACCCGAGTGACTACGAATGCAGATTGTGGTTTGGGAAAACTACAAGTTCTCTGTTCAACAGGGCTTATCCAGTTGACCCATACGTATAGTGGTGTGGTTTACTCTTACATAGCCTTTTTAGGTATTACCTCCGTACCGAGTGGCCTCCCACGCGCATTGTCATCCTTGGTATATGACACATGTGTAAATTGCATCCTTTTCCATCGCAAAGAATCGTAATACATTGAAAAATTATGAATTTATCGCAAATAATCGTAATATATTGAAAAATGGTGAATTTATCGCAAATAAGCATAATACATAGAAAAAAAATATTAATTCAATTTTACTTATTAGTTTCAGCGTATGTGTAGTTTTTTTTTCAATATTGGTCACTCTTTATATAGAAAATCAGCAAATGTATCCAGCGGTGTAGGTTTCAAATTACCTACTATACTATACTATTATAAAACGTGTCACTATCTCCTCATGTTAAACAGAATACCAAAGAGATATCATCTGTTGGCAGACTGTCCGTACTTCGATACAGAACGCATCCCAACGGACGTTAAATCCACTATGTATTAGGTTTATTTTAATATAAATATCTCCTAACATTCTATCAGAATACTGTAAAGATATCGTCTGTTGGCAGGCTGTTCGTACTTCGATACAGAACGCATCCCAACGGACGTTAAATCCACTTTGTATTAAGTTGAATCGACCGCCACAAGGTGTAGAACGCGGTGGGACTAATTCCCTGAAAGTATTAGAGCGAACGTCATCTACGTGAAAGGGGTGGCTATTTCCTATCAGTGTTCAGTAGCGTTCTAATATCTGGACTACTTCTTACGTGTTCAGTGGGTTGGCTAGGTCCCTGAATCTGAGATGATAGTCCTCGGTCGCCGGTTGTCATTATTTTACTGACCAATATACCTGTAACTAATTACTTCCCTCTGGGTGTGACGTTTCTCTTTTAAGCATTTGGTTTGCGTAAATTGTGGGCTTGGGCCACGGTGTGGACAATAATCTTATTTATTAATGGCATTTGTAATCAACGTAGGTGTGTTAATATCTCCTTTATCTCTTCCATGCTTCCCTTATCTCAAAGCGAGGTGCACTGTTGGACCTGCTGCAAGATATCAATAACGTCGTTGTCTCGAGGCTGTGCGAACCCTTGTGCCAGCCTCAAGATATTTATAATATATTTCTTCAACTTCACTTAAAAACACTTAACACTTATTACTAATATACTAACGATGTTACTCTTGATAAGAATTGTCGTACGTTGCGATGTTGCCCTGCTGTGCCCAAGTCCGTGATTACGCGTGTATGCTATATTGATATCGCCGTCCATCTGTCGGCGTTTTTCATAAATTCCTACTGGATTACTTTCCCACCTAGGTTACTTCGTGAGGGAACGGTGTCTTATTTGCTAACTGAATGTCCTGTTTGAAATGTACTGCTGAAAAAGGAATTCTTCCTTAAGAGTGTACTCGACGGTTACATCTTTAAAATCATTAGTTCGTTTTTCTACTATCGCACGCTTCGCAATACGTGAATAAATGTCTGGAAAACAAAAAGAATAAAGGCAAATTTATGCAAAGTCATCTGGCGTGTGAGTGAATAGTGCCAGGAATTGAACTCAAGGTGTCTGGCTGCCACTCGTGTGCGTGTGTAAGCTGAGCTAGCAAGACAGTGTCGGATTTAATATCCTTGCCCGTCGGAAGGTGTGCTCAGCACGTGTCTGCCATATGGCATAGTTGATGGTGTTGCAATGGACAAATACGCATTTCCTCTGGGGTCGGATTTCATAACAAAAGAGAAACTGTAGTACGTCTTGACTGAATGCGTGTACAAACTAATTAATGCGGCACCTTGCAGAAATGTGATTGCAAGGTCTCCTAACTCTATGTAAGCATGTAGCCAATACTACCTTCCGCTAAGTTATACTAATATGGATTCAGAAGAAAATATTATAGCCTACAATCATGTACAAGGTATAGTTGCACTGCTGTAAAAATACATAGTTATTTAATCATTCCAACTTATCCTATGGGATATCACAATCTTATTCCTAATAGAGCTTCATTGTGGGGGGTTTAATCTTAAATAAGGAGCAATTTTCTGAATAAATTAGGGTAGTTATCAATACCTCTTCCTACTAGGCTTCCGTTAATATTCCTAGTGACTTACTATATAGGGGTTGTTAATATTTAAATTGCTTGGCGTAAGAGGTGTCTGTCGCGAAATCTTAACAGGGTGGGGGTGGGGGGGATTATGATTATTGTGTAAAAAATTCCTCTAAATTAATCTACTCAAAAAAATCCTGCTCGGGGGGATTTAAATTGTCTCACTCGCTTCGCTAATGTAATGAGTACAGGGTCGTTTGTTGCTAGACTTGTTGTTTAATATGGGGGCGTTTAAAAATGTATTAGTTACTGGGGCGGGTTTGGGTGGGTACCAAAAATATTATTTGACCCGAACTTCAAAAAAATTTCCTAAATTTGGGTGACTTTCGCTTGGTTAGTATGAGGTTAAACTTAGGGACCTTTCCCGCAGAGGTACGTTGTCTTTACCCCCTTAGGCGTTGTCTTACGACAACGTCACGGTACCCCGCGCGCCTCTACCATTTGTTCTACTTTTGTGTGTGGAACTAGTTTAAAGTGTTTGGCAGGAGGGATGAGTGCATCCGTTTGTAGAGCTTATCCCGCGTCCGACCATTGGTTCTCCTTTTGTGTAGAACTACTTCCTCCGAGCCTCTTGCATTTGTTCTACTTTTGTGTGGAACTGTTGTTGTGAATGGGCTGGACGGCATTACCTGTATCTACTGAGTTTAACCCGGCACCTGTCACCCATTTGTTCTACTTTTGTGTAGAACTCGTGTTTAAAGAGTTTGGTGTTTTATGAAGTACTGCGGACACGTCTAGAGAGCAATTGACGTACAGGGGAACCGGGGGGAGGAATACTCACCTTGCTTACCTTAAGGTGGCTTAGTAGGCCACACGCTTGCTGTGCACTGCCTCCTGCTGGGCAGCGTTCGGTGGAGATCTTAAACTAGGTTCTAATCTAAAGGGGACGGGCTTCTTAATCTAAGCGAAATAAAGAGATAATCATTGGACTGTACAAAAAGGGGTTTATTGAGTACTAGTGGCGATGAAAAGAGGGGAGGAGTGAAATAATAAAATAGGGGGAAAAGGAGTCTAGTAGACACGTGTTCACTCACCCTACCGAAGATCCCGGTCTGTCATGATGTTGGTGGCGTTGGGTCCCGATACGGGGCATCCCCCATACCGGTCCGTCGTAGCACAACTCCGATAGAGTGTAAGACTGTAAGAGAGGGCCGCCGAGTCCAAGAGCTAGAGAGCGGCCAAATAAGAGCTAGAGAGCGCGGCGCGTGTCCGTACCTTCTACTTATAGGCAAAATGTGCATTGTCAGTCTACTCAGCGGTATCTTTGGAGTGTAATGCCCGCTGTGTCCTGTCTAACCTGGTTGCTGTTAGACCTTAGGGCTATGCCCTGCTGCTTACTTCGCAGTCGTGTTGCTATGTCGTTATTCCCGTCTTTTACGTAGTTACTTTTAATTAGCTTTTATGTAGGTATAGGCACAGCCCTTGGATAATGGCTGGGGCTGAAACAATATTAAATTGGGAGTTCGCCATGTCCGTTACGAATTACCGCATATCGTATGAAATGAAATATTTGTTTTACGATGTAAATGTTGGCTTTGAGCCTAGTGATTTCTGTTACTCATTTCATTTGCTTATGTTAGATTGTTTGTTTGTTGTGACACAGTTGGTTGTATTTCGTATTTTCATGTAAAAATGGCAAGCGGCGATGTGTGTATTTTTCTTGATTGGTCACGTGTTGATTTACTTGTGTTGATTTAAAAAGTCCTAATTTTAGGCGTTAGTGTGGATTGCTACGGCAATTCTTTGATTCCAATTTCATGCGGAAATTATTTTGTCTTAGTCAGTGTAGGAAGTGTCGGATTTAGTTTAATTAGTGTTTAGTTGGTTCCTCGTGTCTGTCTAGCTCTAAGACAATGCAGATTCGTCCCCTGAAGGTTTACTGGACGGTATCGGATCTCGCATTAAATTGTACACATCGTACCGCATGTAGGAAAGCCGCACACGCACATGTCATTGCAGTAATTTGGGACATTTGGTCCAGATGTTTACGATCTCTCCTGAGATCAGGCCTAGTTTGGCATTTTTATTAATTCAAGAGGGTGTCATTTGGGAGTCATTGTGTTTTTGCTGTAAATAGTGTAATTTTGTTTATCTGTTTATTAAATTCATATGTTTTAATCGTGGTATTCACTTTTTCCTGCATGTTATTTTGTTATATGTTGCCCTGCATGTTATAAGAAGCGCTTATCAACAACTTTACGTAATGGACTGTTACACCCCCCGAAATTGAGTCTCATATGCTTCTTTGCAAGGGTTCATATATCAAAAATGGCTGCCCAAGTGGGGTTTGTTGTTGTTGTTGTTTTGTTGACCTCATACTTATTTCGCTGAGAAATGATGCCAGGTTAGCAGGACGAAAGTAAATTCAGTAAATTGAGGCGAAGTTGTACCGCCATGTGTATCAGTAAAATCACTGAGTTCTTCAAGTTAGAAATGTTGAACAAGGTTAGAAGTTGATATTGTGTTTGATGATAACTTGTTCTGGCGCCCGGCTTAAAATTAGAAAATTTGCATATTTAGTGAACTCAGTCAAAAGCAGGAAGGTGTTGCCGTACTTAACATTTAATTAACTTCGGTTAATTAAAGTGTTTTTCGTAAATTCTGTTAGTTAGGAATTTAAAAGCAGATCACAAGGGAGTTATTTGTTGTTTGGAAATATGAGTCATTATTCAGTAAGATTTTGATTACTGAAACTTTATTTAAATTAGAATCAATGTAATATTTAAATATCAAGACATGTGTGTGTGTACGACTGAAATCCCATTGCATGACCCTATTTTCTCAGATTATATGTGTGTGTTTTGCGATGGCTAGCATCGAGGAAATTAAAGTGTTGATGGAGCAGATGTCTGTGCAAATGTCTGAAAAGACGGAGGAACAGCTGAAAAGCATGAAGGAGGAGGTGAGTGAACATAGTGATAAACAATTACAGGACGTGAACAGTAACATTACGGTGCAATTGCAAATCCAGAAATTGGATAGCGATAAACAATTACACGAGTTGCGTGAACAGAATGATAAACAATCAAATAACATAACTACTCAATTACGTGAACAGAATGATAAACAATCACACGAGTTGCGAGAGCATAATGACAAACAATTAAATAACATAACTACTACTGAATTACGTGAACAGAGTGATGATAATAATAAACAGCTAGTTGAACTGAACCACAAGTTATCGGAGCAGGCAACTTTACAAACTGTTCAGTTAGAGAGGTTAGCCCTTGAGATAAATCAGAGTACTAAAGTAGAACTAGAGAAACTGGCGGGGGAGGTGGCAGAGAATAATTCGAGACAGGCGAAATCAAGAAACTAGAATCCAAATTTGACGACAAACTAGTACAGTTAGATGAAATGGTAGCCGCCAAACTGAAACAAATCGAGACAGCATGCGTTAACAATACGGCAGGGATTAAAAGCACGCATTACGAATTACAGGGGCAATTCAACAGAATAGAGGCGAAGAATATAAATATACAAGAGCAGATTAATTCAGTCGACAACAATGTGTTAGGATTAATAAAGGAACTTGACAAACTGGAGATAAAACGGAGAAAGAAAGGAGGCACTTGCGCGAGAACCTGGAAGACCAGTTAAGTAAAAATCAAGAGCAAATACGCGAAGAAATGGGAGAACAGTTAATTAAGAATCAGAAAGAGATAGGAGAACAATTAATTAAAACTCAGAAGCAGATATAAGAACAAATAGGGGAATAGCTTGAGAAGAGTAAGGAGAACAACGAAGAAAAAAATAACAATTTGAAGAGTAGAATCCGGAAAGATTGGGAACAGCAGGTGAATGAGACTAAAGGGGATAGGCTGACTATATTAAAGAGGCTAGGGGAGAATAACTCTAGAATACAGGCTCTGGAGGAAAGTATCAAGTCCAAGTTTCAAGAACACGCGGACCTCATCGTTAAGAATGAGATAAGATTTTTAGAGAATGCCACTTTATTCTCTTCAGAAAATGCAGTAGGGAAACACGGAAGTATTGGAAGTCCGGAGGGGTCGAAGCTAGCTGAGGATACGAGCCGGGATCGGAGTCCAAAGACAACTTGCAACGCATTCCACAATTACAGAGGGGAGACGTCAACTCCACAACCTGGTGTGACACCTGCACAAGTCATACAAGTCATTAGGGGAAATGATTTTAAACCAGGCAAATGCAGGGAGAATTCAGGATCTACTCCAAAAGCATTCTTGCGCCAGCTGGATGATTATTTTAATGACCAACACGTCAGTCCCGCAAAACAGCTTCGTTTAGTGGAGAAGTTTTTAGATGGCTCAAGTTTAATCCGGTTTCAAAGCTTCAAATATACGTTCAATGACATGGCCCAGTTTAAAGAAGCATTTCTGAGGAAGTTTTGGACTCCTTCACTGCAGCAGGGGTTGAGGATGGACTTATATACCAGAAAATACCATAGTACACACCCTACAAGGTTTTCTGAGATTTTTAGTCAGCAGCTAGTAAAATTTCGTGATTTTGATGAACCTCCGTCAGAGGAAAACATGGTATTAACTATCGGCAAGCAGCTTCCGATGAACATACAGCAATTTTTAATGGCAGGAAATATCAAAACCGCAGTTCAGGCCGAGGAGATACACCGCCACTTGGACGAAACGAGTATGATTAGTCCACAGACCGGGAGACGAAACATGGAATGCGTGAATACCGCAAAAATAGTTCAGGGGCATCAAACGAAGACGCAGTCCACTAGCACACAATTTACGCCCAGGCGGCAGGAATTCGACGGTCGAAACCAATACAACAATAATCATAATAATAATAGGAACTTCCAAAATCGCCGTGATCGGAACAACAATCATAATCAGAGGACGTACCAGCGAGAATACACTAACTGGAGAGGAAACCAAAGGCAGGATAGGCCATATCAGAGGAATTATCGGCAAGAAAACCAGAGAGATTACCGTAACGATTTGAACGAGCGTTACGCTGAGTCGCAAAAATATCTGGATGAATTAAATGCAGAAGAGGAAACAGAGAAAGAGAAGTGGGGACGAGCCATGAAAAACAGAAGAAATCCCGACAATCACAGTAACGAGGATGCAGAAAAGGTGACAAGAAAGGAGGAGACGCGGAAAAATAGCAGAAGAAATTCGCGGGACGAAGTTTCAGGCAAGGGTCTGGAAATATGGTGAAGAAGACGGTCGCAGAAGAAGAGGACGGTAGCGGAAGAAGAAGATGGGAGCAGAAGAAGAAGGGAACCATTTGATGAGTAATCGGGACAAGGGATGCAGAATCAAATTGCAAAAATTAATTTGAGAGCCCACACTCAAATGCACGTGGCGACGTGGTACCTGGGAGAGTGAGCTTTGTTTGTAAACAAGACGGCAGGTCTGGCCGAAGTTGTAATTGTGTGATTTATAGAGGGGAGGTCTAGCGAGACGGGTGAATGACATCTCAGAGGGGAACACAGCAGCGAGAAGTGCGCACGTTAATTGGGACAGTGGAATGCACACTCAGGCAGACGAGTGAGGTACTTAAGTGATGTTATCTACACTACAGTGGATATGTTTTTAAAATCCAAATCAATCACTTGCTTCGAATTTCAAAACCTTGCTGAGGATAAATGAACCCTTATTGATTTGCCGATCAATAAGTCTTCATGATTTTAATTATTATTATTACTTATATCCAGGCAGTGCCTGTTGAAGTGGACAACGGAAGGCAGGTAGTGTGTCGCAACGCTTGCAACAGATGTGGCGTGATAGTTATTTCTGGGGACGACCTGCCAAGCCAAGTTCAAGGACAAATTCTGAGTGAACGCGCATACAATTTGGCGTCATTATGGGCGTGCCAGAGGTGAATTTCCAACCGATACCCGATTGAATCAGCGAATCAGAAGAGAGGACGCCTGGACCACGCAGCGAGGTGCGTGCCATAAAAAAGACGCTGAAAACACGTAAATGAAGAACCGCCGATCGGATGGAATTCCGCATAAGTGCATTGAGACGTTTGGATAAAAAGGAGAATTTTGATACTAGTCCCAAATCTGTGATTTGAAAATTACAGATTATTTTCTCAGATTGCCCCTACTCCACTCCGTTCTGCCAGTTTCTCATAAATTGATCGGTGATGAGTAGTTTGGGACACAATTTGATCAGGCGCCGAAAGGCTTAGTTCACGCCAGTTTGAGAAACATTCTATTGTGCTCTTGGGAGCAGAGTTCATGCCAAGCGGAGGGGAGATTTCTAGTTGAGATAAGCGCTACTCGGCATAAGTAATTTGAGAGACTGTTAAATGCCAGCTGCGTGGCTGACCAGACTGTAATATTTTTCTGTAATATTTTTGTGTTATATTTTGTGATGTATATGTGCGTGTGAATGAAGCAAATGCTTAGATAGGGCCAGTTCGACGTGGAATAATCGCCCAGGACTCTTGAGCGAAAGTTAGTAGCTCATAGCGATTTTAGCAGGGTAGAATTTTAATTTTGAACATTTCTTTTTAAGAAGCCACGCCAAGATGTCTACAGCAAGGTCGATTGGTGGGATGATGTGCTACGCCTCTACCAGAATGTCGACGATGACGGAGTAATTTTCCCGTGGGGAATGCTCTGGGATGGAGGTTGATTTTCTGCAAGCTGGACGGTGATGTACAAACCATTGATTTATTCAATATGTAGCTAGATTAGACGCGGGAACGTGTAAATAATTTTATTCGTGGTTTTTCTTGTGTTCTTTTTTAGATTTCGTGCGCCGACACTCTTTTCTTTTAAATGTACGTTGGCACGTGGCCAAAATTTTGTGTGATTGTATATTTTTCTTATGAGTCATTATTAGTATGCACGGCGCGTGCATTAGGATTTTATTCATGCGAATGCGGGGTTCGTCATGGTCGATAAATGGTGCTGTATTCAAATTCATTTTAAGTAGGAGAAGGGGGTGAAAGTTGTTAGATGTTTTACGAACAGGTTTTTATTCATACTAGGGTTGCCGAGCGCAACACGTTAAGATGTCACCTTAGTTCTATATTTTTGAGTTTTTTATATCCCTTTTCAGGTTCTTCAGTCACGGACTAGACTGGGAACGCAAGTCGGTGGAAATATTTATGTCTTTTATTTCAGGTTTCTGTCAAACCCATACGTGTGATTCTGGTGTGTGTATTGTGTCAAGGTGTGTGTATTTGATCCTTCGTTAAGAGGGGTATAATGTGTCAACTGCCCTCAAATATTGATGGTATTTTATGGAAAGGCGGAACGCTCGTGGAGGCTACTTTACATTGTCCTGTGCTGATTCTTGGATTTCCTTGGGAAATGCTAATATATTTTTATTTGACACACACACACGTATATTATGTGCTATTGGGAGCACGCTTCTTCGAGACTCGAGCCATTGCTACGGCAAGTCGAGGTATGTTTACACGTGGGTTGACAGATGTGCAGATTCCACCTTGCGCCCGTCTATGTCTGGTGATTCATCGTTTAGGCAGTCCAGCTGACCGACTGACCCCTGTAAGCTATCTGTAGCAAACCTGTTCTTGCAATGATCTTTGGATCATAATATTAAATTGGGAGTTCTCCATGTCCGTTACGAATTACCGCATATCATATGAAATGAAATATTTGTTTTACGATGTAAATGTTGGCTTTGAGCCTAGTGATTTCTCTGACTCATTTCATTTGCTTATGTTAGATTGTTTGTTTGTTGTGACACCGTTGGGTGTATTTCGTATTTTCATGTAAAAATGGGAAGCGGCCATGCGTGTATTTTTCTTGATTGGTCACGTGTTGATTTACTTTTGTTGATTTAAAATGTCCTAATTTTAGTCGTTAGTGTGGATGGCTACGGCAATTCTTTGATTCCAATTTGATGCGGAAATTATTTTTTCTTATTCAGTGTAGGAAGTGTCGGATTTAGTTTAATTAGTGTTTAGTTGGTTCCTTGTGTCTGTCAAGCTCTAAGACAATGCAGATTCGTCCCCTGAAGATGTACTGGATGGTAACGGATCTCGTATTAAATTGTGCACATCGTACCGCATGTAGGAAAGCCGCACACGCACATGTCATTGCAGTAATTTGGGACATTTGGTCCAAGTGTTTACGATCTCTCCTGAGATCAGGCCTAGTTTGGCGTTTTTATTAATTCAAGAGGGTGTCATTTGGGAGTCCTTGTGTTTTTGCTGTAAATAGTGTAAATTTGTTGATCTGTTTATTAAATTCATATGTTTTAATCCTGGTATTCACTTTTTCGTGCATGTTATTTTGTTATATGAAGCATGTTATATGAAGCACTTAACAACAACTGTACGTAATGGACTGTTACACCCCCCGAAATTGAGTCTCATATGCTTCTTTGCAAGGGTTCACTATATTGAATGTCAACAGATTCCTTTTCTGTAGAAATGCTTTCCTTGCCTGAGCCAAACTAATTTTTATATCCTCTTTGCTTCATCCATCACTGGTCATTTTGCTTCCTAAGTAACAGTAGTCTCCAACAACCAGTAGCTTTTCATCTGCCAATTTGATGACCATAGAGGTTTCTGATTTATTTCTTCTGCATTCCAATATTTTTGTTTTACATTTATTACTTTTCATCATGAATTAGTTCCTCAAGATGGAGTCTATATGTTGTAATTCTTGTGCTCCGAGCAGGGATGAATGATCAAGTCGTTTTCAGTATGTATGACGTCCTTTTATTTATCAAATTAAACAGCAAGTATCATCAAAATGCGCCTTTTGACTCTACAGCATAACACATGTTTATGAGTTATCAAAAACTTCCCTACGCTCGATATAGATACAATTTTGATGGCTGATGGCTTCAGATTTCACAGACAATATATTACACATACATTCCGCCATTAGCTGTACATCTTCTTCTGGTTTAAAACAATTGTCAGCTTATAAAGTAAAATACATTTTTGATTACATTGTTGCCAACTTAGATTTACAGTAGAGGTTATAGTCAGATGTAAACATAATGAAATTTCAACACTCCTCCTTAATTATTTTACAACGAAGCGATTCAAACAATTTTCTATTGAGGGGTTTGGTCAGGATATCAGCAAGTTGCTTGGAGCTCTCGACATGTTTGAGAGCAACAGTTTTGTCCACGTGTTCCTGGATGAATTTGCGTGGAATATCTATATGATTCTTTCATTTTGTACTGTTCCCCTCGTGTGCATTGTGCAGCATGTGGATTGCTGACTGGTTGTCAACAAACAGCTTGACTGGTTTGTCTGATTTCAAAATTTCGAGTTCCAGTCCAATTCTCTTGATCCAGCTGATATCATCTATCGATGAGACAGCTGCTCGGTATTCTGCCTCTGCTGTTGACGTAGCAACGAGTCGCTGCTTCTGTGTGTACCAAATGATTGGACCTCCTCTCAACAGTAGGACACCACTTGTTGAGCGTCCTGTTACGGTATCCCCACCGTAGTCTGAATCTGTAAATGCCACAAGTTTGTCGTCTCCATTGAAGAAAATTCCATAGCCTGAAGTACCCTTCAGTAGTGGTTTTTGGACAGTTCTAGCACCACCAAGACGGCGGCGGCGCGATATCTCTCGAACGCATTGTCGGATTTTGACGAATGAGGTGTCATTGAACTCGCGCTGATACCCCCTTTCCAAAATGAACAACATATGTCCACCCCAATATAAAACCTACCCCTCCTAGGGGTTGAAATTGTAATTTTTTAGAAAATCTCGCTTACCAAGTGCGACATGTGGCAGTTTGAATGCAAATATGAAATTAAACGTCGTGCCACACAAGAGACATGTGTGCGGTGGAAAGCCACTATGATTTAACATGCTTGTTTTTTGTTTATAAACATGCTCACACATGGCTTTTGTAAGAGGGTGGGCTTTTTAAAGATGACGGGTGTAGTGTAACCTAACCTAACCTAACCCCACCCACGAGGGATGATCAAAAAGTATTTTAAGCAGCGCTTGTCGATAGGCAAACCAATAATCAAAGAGGGTCTTGTCAGGCCTTGAGGCGAGAGCCCTTGTTATTTTTGACGAGCCCCTGTTGTCGGGACCCTGTTGATGGGTTATTGTTGACGGGTCATTGTTGACGGGTCTTTGTTGACGAGTCATTGTTGACGAGTCCCTGCGGACGGGTTATTTTGACAGGTCATTTTTGATGAGTCATTGTTGACGGGTCCCTGTTGCCAGGTCATTGTTGACGGGTTCTTGTTGATGGGTCCCTGTTGACAGGTCCTTTTGACTAATCCCTTTGGACCGGTCCCTTTGGACTGATCACTATGGACTGGCCCATGAATTTATCCAAATTGTGCCAAAGGGCTTAACTAATTTTTTTGTTGTTGCTAATATCTCACGGACCAATAAGGCTAGGAACTTGTATGAGGTATTGCAGGACTTGGGATGAAGCCCCCTTTTAGAATGTATTTTTGAAATTTTGACAAAGGGCCTAACTAAACTTTTGTTAATATCTCGCGAACCAATCATGCTAGTGACTTGTATGAGAGGTCCTAGTAATTGGGGCGATGTCCCCCTTTGGGTGGGGGTGAAACTATCCCCCCCCCCAATTGAAAAATCGATATCTTGGAAACTCAGAACTCTAATATTATGTGTGATAGCTTTAAAAATAGGTCATAAGATATGCTTTTACCACGATAGGTCATTTCACCCCTAAAACTGTGAATGGTGATTTTACAGGGAAAAGGGTGTTAAACACCTAAAAATGATAAATGAACCTAAGATTTTTGTTTTTGATGAAAAAGAGTAGGAGGGTAAAAACTACCCCAAAATTGAAAACTCGATATCTTGGAAACTAAGAACCCTAAAATTAGGTGTGATAGCTCAAAAAATTGGTCATTAAATACTCTTTTACCACGATCGGCCATTTTACCCCTAAAACAATAAATGTAGATTTTACAGGAAAAATAATGTGTTAAACACCTAAAACGAATAAATGAACCTAAGATATTTGGATTTTGATGAAAAATAGTAGGGGGGTGAAAACTACCCCAAAATTTAAAAATCGATATCTTGGAAAATAAGAACCCTAAAATTAGGTGTGATAGCTCAAAAAATTGGTCATTAAATACTCTTTTACCACGATCGGTTATTTTACCCCTAAAACAATGAATGTAGATTTTACAGGGAATAAGGGGAAACCAATAATCAGATTTGGACACATGAGGTGTTATAAGACTCAGGGTGACAATCCCTTCTTGAATTTATTATTTACATTTTAAAATTTTGACAAAGGGCCTATCCACACATTTTGAAAATTTAGATTTTTAACTTTTGAATTTATTTTTATATTTTTAGTAGAGAGAGACAGTACCGGTTGTGTTTAAACGAGCATGTCGCCGACCACGGTGGCCATGTCCAATGGATGAATCGAAATTTGTGAAGCATTGATTGATGAGGGTCATACGACGACTTGTTTTAAAAATATTTTTTATGATTTTTCCTATGATGCATGCATTTATTTAAATATCCCAAAACGGCAAGGTTACTGATTTGAAATTTTATAAACTAATAATGGGATTTGGACACATAAGGAGTCCTAGAACTTAACATGACGCTTTCTTTTTATGGCTTATGAATTTTCCCAAAAAGATTGAAAACAACAAGGTCGTGGACTTTTGATTCTCTCAATATATTGCAAACCCATAATGTTAGATGTTTATGGTGAGTGATGAAACATAGCTAGGTAGAGAAAGAATTATTGTAGGCTACATTGAAACTTGTTTTTAAACCTGACCGCAGTACATAGGGAGTATAGGTTTCAGGCATGACATGACAAACGGTGTGTACAATATCAAATTTATGGATTCAAGAATTAAGAGTAGACTATCTTTAATTGATTGGTTAAAGAGGGTAGCTAAGAAAACCAGATGGTGACTACACTGAACCAAACCGAAACAATACAATCCTTTTTGGATGTCTAATGTTACTTGCTAACCATTTTGTACTGCATTGGCAAGCACTTTTGGCTCTTGCACTAGAGGTCTTAACTCGATTTTTAGCCTTAAGGCCTAGAACGAACCAAACTAAGAAAGACGGTTGTGGTGGTGCAGTGTTTAAGCTGGTTAGCCTTTGACTAAGGTAGACCAGGGTTTGATTTAAGGTTAATACGCGTGTCAAAAACATATAAAAGAGCAGGGATAATGTTTTAAGACTGATTACACTTGTATTTTTTTTATTACTTGGATTACAAATACAAAGGTGGACTGGGTTCAATATACAGTTAATGCAAGTAAGATTTCTGATTTGTTTTTGATTTTAGTCTTGAGATTTTAGAATTTACATTTTAGATTTTAGAATTTACAAAAGGACCAAACCATAATGTCATGACTCTAAATTTTCGGTAAGTAATTATTAAAGAAAACATATAAGGATTTGTATTACTTGGAATTATGTCTTCTATACTATATTTTTTTGTTTTAGATTTTAGAAACTTGATATTGGATTTTCGATTTTAGGTAATGGCCAAACTAATATCGACTATTCATTAGACACTGGTATGTAAATAGAAAGATAATTAGACAATATGTTAAGATGAATTTTTAGGTGTTGACTGGCCTTGCAATAAGAATTGACTAACCACACATGAGTTAACTACATACCAACGAAACACTTTGGCGAGTATGCTTGCTATTGACCAGTGAGTAGGGTTTTAGAAAAACTGTTTGCTATTTTGGGTTATATACAACAAATGCATAGACCTACTGAGCAACTATGTTTGCAAAACAATACATTATACCAGGGACGATTAGGATTCTTATGTAGCTCAGGCAAGGAAAGCATTTCTACAGAATTTGTTGACATTGAATATAGATTTAGGTATTAGGAAGTCATTTTTGAAGACCTTTGACTGGAGCGTGACACTCTATGAAAGTGAAACTTGGACTATTTGTATAGCAGAAAAGTGGAAATTGAAGTGTTTGAAATGTGGTGTTACAGGAGGATGATGAAGATTAAATGGGTAAATAAGGTTACAAACAAAGAGGTATTAAGACAAGTGGGAGAGAAGAGATGTTTCTGGCAACTGCTAATGAAGTAAAGCGATAGGTTGGTAGGACACATACTAAGACACCCAGGAATAGCAAACTTAGTTATGGAAGAAAGTGTTGAGGACAAGAACTGTAGGGATAGCCCAAGGTTATAATATGTAAAACAGATAGCCTTGGATGTAGAGTGTGGTAGCTATATAGAGATGAAACGATAAGCTCAGGAGAGGGAGTCATGGAGGGCTATATTAAACCAGTCAAAGGCTGAAGACTCAAACAACATGTAGAGCTTACCAAGATAATGTTGTGTAATGGTAAATGCTAGTCAACAAACAGTAATGCATTACTAAAACCCATGACACGATACCTGAGAGCTTTTCTAAAATTATTTTAAGATGCCTTTTACCCTATAATAAACACCCAGTTCTCAAGACTCATAACTACAATGTTATAGAAAAAAAAGAACAAAAAAAAATTACATTTTCAAAGGAGCAAGTAGTTGAGTCAATGTACACTGGAAAATTTTGTAAACACTCGAGTGCACAAAACAAATTACATTATTAACTGTCAGGTTGGCCGAGTGGTTAAGGCGTTTGACTTATGTTCACATTTTCAATACAAGAAAGCAAGGATTTGAACCCCTTACCTGACATAACTATTGCTTTAACATAGCTTAGCGATACTGTATTATTATGATAATCGATACACAAACCATAGATAGAGTGTATTGTCTAAGTCCACTCTCTCTTTCTAAACATAGCTAGAGACTGTCGATGGTTAACCATTGCATTAATAGTGGGAGGATGTAGTGATAGTAATTAAGAAAAAGCAGACAATAACCATAAAATATTTTTATTAAATTCATTTTATAATAGATACACACTGAATACAACTCTCTCTATTTACCATTGTTTGACATAGATTTTTTTAAACACAACGCTTGTTGTAGATCCTTTTATAACTTTTCTCCAGGTACTCTTGATCTTAAAAACTGGGGAAGTCACCATGGTTTTGTAGACATGAAACACTCATCCCCTTCTTTTTCATCATCCTCATCATCATCATCATTATGAATAATATCATCAAAATTATGATAGTCATTGTTACCATCATTATCATAATCATCATCATCGTCCTCAACATCACTAGAACTATCCAATTCCTCTTGTTCCTTTTCCACAGAGACCTATTGTAAAGTCTGCGTTGCTTTTGATAGTGTTAAGGGTTTCTTAGACGTTGACAACTGTCCTAACATGACTTTTTGAGGACATGATAAGTGATTTTGGACAAACACTGCACTATCTTGAGCAGTAATATTTTTTTCTTGGACTTGTTTTTTTTTACCTTGGTTAGAGTATATTGTCCATTTAAATGTGTATTAATTCGAGATTCACAATGATGCTCGTTTGAAGTAAGTACGTTGGAGTCTTTTGTTTTAATCATTCCTCGACACTTTTTAGATCGTTGTTTTGAACATCGCCAAGTAACAGTTCCTTCTTTATTGGTTGTTTTTACAATACATGTATATCCTTTATAGTAGACACATGGCTTATCATGGCTGGTTGTTGAGACTTCCATACTTACTAATACACATGTTTTAAATTTTAGTGAAGTCACGTTAGTAATAATAACACTAAAATAAGTGAAGTGGATTGATATTTTTTAAAGGTGGAATTTTCAAAGTACTGTCAGGAATAATAATTACATGATCAATTTTTAGACTACAAGTGATTTACACACACATTGATC
Organism: Meconema thalassinum; assembly: GCA_946902985.2. Classification (NCBI taxonomy): domain Eukaryota; kingdom Metazoa; phylum Arthropoda; class Insecta; order Orthoptera; family Tettigoniidae; genus Meconema; species Meconema thalassinum. The sequence continues at coordinate 891,403,784 of OX336389.2, forward strand.
AATGTCAATATTTGTACTGAACAGAATTTATAGTGATTATGATTTTTATTGACTGTAATTGATAGTAGCCATGGTTAGTAGGTAGGAGCAATGTAAACTGGGTGCGTTTTATTGCACGCTCAATTTTAGTAGGTAAGATTAGTAGACGCGTTTGATACTGGGCGCGTTTTATACTGATTATGATTTACACTGAGCGCGATTTTTACTAGAAGCGATTTGTACCAGGTGTAATTGATAGCAGGCGCTATTCATACGCAACGCAATTGATAGTAGGCGTAATTGATAGTAGGCGCAATTGATAGTAGGCACAATTAATAGTAGGCGCAATTGACAGTAGGCGCAATTGGTAGTGCACGTAATTGATAGTAGGCGCAATTGACAGTAGGCGCGATTGTTAGTAGGCCCGATTATTAGTAGTAGGCGCGATTAGTAATTGGCGTGATTGGTAGTAGACGCAATTGGTAGTAGGCGGAATCAACAGTAGGCGCGATTGGTAGTAGGCGCGATTGATAATATGCGCAATTAGTAGTAGGCGCAATTGAGAGTAGGCACAATTAATAGTAGGCGCGATTGGTAGTAGGCGCAATTGACAGTAGACGCGATTGGTAGTGGACGTAATTGATAGTAAGCGGTATTGATAGTAGGCGCAATTGATAGTAGGCACAATTAATAGTAGGCACAATTGACAGTAGGCGCAATTGGTAGTGGACGTAATTGATAGTAGGCGCATTTGACAGTAGGCGCGATTGATAGTAGGCGCGATTAGTTGTAGTAGGCGCGATTAGTAATAGGCGTGATTGGTAGTAGACGCAATTGGTAGTGGACGTAATTGATAGTAGGCGCATTTGACAGTAAGCGCGATTGATAGTAGGCTCAATTAGTAGTAGTAGGCGCGATTAGTAATAGGCGTGATTGGTAGTAGGCTCAATTAATAGTGGGCGCGATTGGTAGTAGGCGCAATTGACAGTAGGCGCGATTGGTAGTGGACGTAATTGATAGTAGGCGCTATTGATAGTAGGTGCAATTGACAGTAGGCGCAATTGGTAGTAGGCGTGATTGGTTGAAGGCACGATTGGTCGTAGGCGCAATTGACATTAGGCGCAATTGGTAGTAGGCGCAATTGACAGTAGGCGCAATTGACATTAGGCGCGATTGTTAGTGGGCATAATTGATAGTAGGCGCTATTGATAGTAGGTGCAATTGACAGTAGGCGCAATTGGTAGTAGGCGTGATTGGTAGAAGGCGCGATTGATAGTAGGCGCAATTGACAGTAGGCGCAATTGGTAGTAGGCGCTCTTCTTAGTAGATGCAATTGGTAGTAGGCGCAATTGATAATAGGCACGATTGGTAGTAGGTGCAATTGATAGTAGGTGCAATTGATAGTAGGCGCGTTTGGAAGTAGGCGCTATTAATAGTAGGCTCAATTGAAAGTATGCTTAATTGGTAGTAGGCGCTATTGATAGTAGACGCAATTGGTAGTAGGCGCATTTTCCTAAATTTGAAACTCTAGATGAGTTGTTTTGCTGACGTAATCGTATGTTCCCCGCTCGCACACGCCAGCTATGGCGGCCATAGGTTAACTTAACCTAGCCTAACCTAATAAGATCATACGATTACGTCAGCAAAACATCTCATCTAGAGTTTCCAATTTAGTATTGCGCCTACTACCAATTGCGCCTACTATCAATAGCGTCTACTACCAATTGCGCCTACTTTCAATTGAGCCTACTATTAATAGCGCCTACTACCAAACGCGCCTAATATCAATTGCACATACTATCAATCGCGCCTACTATCAATTGTGCCTACTACCAATTTTATCTACTAAGAATAGCGCCTACTACCAATTGCGCCTACTGTCAATTGCGCCTACTACCAATCGCGCCTTCTACCAATCACGCCTACTACCAATTGCGCCTACTGTCAATTGCACCTACTATCAATAGCGCCTACTATCAATTACGTCCACTACCAATCGCGCCTACTGTCAATTGCGCCTACTATCAATTGCGCCTACTGCCAATCGCGCCTACTACCAATTGTGCCTACTACTAATCGCGCCTACTGTCAGTTGCGCCTACTATCAATAGCGCCTACTATCAATTACGACCACTACCAATCGCGCCTAATGACAATTGCGCCTACTACCAATCGCGCCTACTATTAATTGTGCCTACTATCAATTGCGCCTACTACTAATTGCGCCTACTATTAATTACGCCTACCACCAATCGCGCCTACTACCAATCGCGCCTACTGTTAATTCCGCCTACTACCAATTGCGTCTACTACCAATCACGCCTATTACTAATCGCGCCTACTACTACTAATCGCGCCTACTATCAATCGCGCCTACAGTCAATTGCGCCTACTATCAATTACGTCCACTACCAATTGCGTCTACTGGCAATTGCGCCTACTACCAATCGCGCCTACTATTAATTGTGCCTACTATCAATTGCGCCTACTACTAATTGCGCCTACTACCAATCGCGCCTACTACCAATCGCGCCTACTGTGAATTCCGCCTACAACCAATTGCGTCTACTACCAATCACGCCTATTACTAATCGCGCCTACTACTACTAATCGCGCCTACTATAAATCGCGCCTACTGTCAATTGCGCCTACTATCAATTACGTCCACTACCAATTGGGCATACTGTCAATTGCGCCTACTATTAATTGAGCCTACTATCAATTGCGCCTACTTTCAATTACGCCTAATATCAATTGCGTTGTGTATGAATAGCGCCTACTTTCAATTACGCCTACTATCAATTGCGTTGCGTATGAATAGCGCCTGCTATCATTACACCTGGTAAAAATCGCTTCTAGTAAAAATCGCGCTAAGTATAAGTCATAATCAGTATAAAACGCGCCCAGTATCAAACGCGTCTACTAATCTTACCTACTAAAATTGAGCGTGCTATAAAACGCACCCAGTATACATTGCTCCTACTAACCGAGGCTACTATCAATTACAGTCAATACAAATCATAATCACTATAAATTGTGTTCAGCATAAAATAAAATATTGACATTGACCAATGTGTGTGTAAATCACTTGTAGTCTAAAAATTGTTCATGTTATTATTATTCCTGACAATACTTTGATAATTCCACCTTTAAAAAATATCAATCCACTTAATTCATTTTACTGTTATTATTACTAAAGTGACTTTACTAAAATTTAAAACATGTGTATTAGTAAGTATGGAAGTCTCAACAACCAGCCATGGAAAGCCATGTGTCTACTATAAAGGATATATATATATATATATATATATATATATATATATATATATTGTAAAAACAACCAATAAAAATGGAACTGTTATTTGGCGATGTTCAAAACAACGATCTAAAAAGTGTCGAGGAATGATTAAAACAAAAGACTCCAACGTACTTACTTCAAACGAGCATCATTGTGAATCTCGAATTAATACACATTTAAATGGACAATATACTCTAACCAAGGTAAAAAAAGCAAGTCCAAGAAAAAAATATTGCTGCTCAAGATAGTGCAGTGTTTGTCCAAAATCACTTATCATGTCCTCAAAAAGTCATGTTAGGACAGTTGTCAACGTCTAAGAAACCCTTAACACTATCAAAAGCAACGCAGACTTTACAAGAGATCTCTGTGGAAAAGGAACAAGAGGAATTGGATAGTTATAGTGATGTTGAGGATGATGATGATGATGATGATGATGATAATGATGGTGACAATGACTATCATAATTTTGATGATATTATTCATAATGATGATGATGATGAGGATGATGAAAAAGAAGAGGATGAGGGTTTCATGTCTACAAAACCGTTGCGACTTCCCCAGTTTTTAAGAACAAGAGTACCTGGAGAAAAGTTATAAAAGGATCTACAACAAGCGTTGTGTTTAAAAAAAATCTATGTCAAACAATGGTAATTAGAGAGAGTTGTATTCAGTGTGTATCTATTATAAAATGAAATTAATAAAATGTTTTATGGTTATTGTCTGCTTTTTCTTAATTACTATCACTACATCCTCCCACTATTAATGCAATTGTTAACCATCGACAGTCTCTAGCTATGTTTAGAAAGAGAGAGTGGACTTAAACAATACATTCTATGTATGGTTTGTGTATCGATTATCATAATAATACAGTATCGCTAAGCTATGTTAAAGCAATAGTTATGTCAGGTAAGGGGTTCAAATCCTTGCTTTCTTGTATTGAAAATGTGAACATAAGTCAAACGCCTTAACCACTCGGCCAACCTGACAGTTAATAATGTAATTTGTTTTGTGCACTCGAGTGTTTACAAAATTTTCCAGTGTACATTGACTCAACTAGTTGCTCGTTTTAAAATATAATTTTTTTGTTCTCTTTTTTTCTATAACATTGTAGTTATGAGTCTTGAGAACTGGGTGTTTATTATAGGGTTAAAGGCATCTTAAAATAATTTTAGAAAAGCTCTCAGGTATCGTGTCATGGGTTTTAGTAATGCATTACTGTTTGTTGACTAGCATTTACCATTACACAACATTATCTTGGTAAGCTCTACATGTTGTTTGAGTCTTCAGCCTTTGACTGGTTTAATACAGCCCTCCATGACTCCCTCTCCTGAGCTTATCGTTTCATCTCTATATAGCTACCACACTCTACATCCAAGGCTATCTGTTTTACATATTATAACCTTGGTCTATCCCTACAGTTCTTGTCCTCAACCCTTTCTTCCATAACTAAGCTTGCTATTCCTGGGTATCTTAGTATGAGTCCTACCAACCTATCGCTTTACTTCATTAGCAGTTGCCAGAAACATCTCTCCTCTCCCACTTGTCTTAATACCTCTTTGTTTGTAACCTTATTTACCCATTTAATCTTCATCATCCTCCTGTAACACCACATTTCAAACACTTCAATTTCCACTTTTCTGCTATAGCAATAATCCAAGTTTCACTTTCATAGAGTGTCACGCTCCAGTCAAAGGTCTTCAAAAATGACTTCCTAATACCTAAATCTATATTCAATCTCAACAAATTCTGTAGAAATGCTTTCCTTGCCTGAGCTACATAAGAATCCTAATCGTCTCTGGTATAATGTCTTGTTTTGCAAACATAGTTGCTCAGTAGGTCTATGCATTTGTTGTATATAACCCAAAATAGCAAACAGTTTTTCTAAACCCCTACTCACTGGTCAATAACAAGCATAGTCGCCAAAGTGTTTCGTTGGTATGTAGTTAACTCATGTGTGGTTAATCAATTCTTATTGCAAGGCCAGTCAACACCTAAAAATTCATCTTAACATATTGTCTAATTATCTTTATATTTACATACTAGTGTCTAATGAATAGTCAATATTATTTTGGTCTTTACCTAAAATCTAAAATCCAATATCAAATTTCTAAAATCAAAAACAAAACAAAAATAGAAGACATAATTCCAAGTAATACAAATCCTTATATGTTTTTCTTTAATAATTAGTTACCGAAAATTTTTAAAGTCATGACATTATGGTTTGATCTTTTTGTAAATCCTAAAATCTAAAATGTAAATTCTAAAATCTCAAGTCTAAAATCAAAAACAAATGAAAAATCTTACTTGCATTAACTGTATATTGAACCCAGTCCACCTTTGTATTTGTAATCCAAGTAATAATTAAAAAAAAATACAAGTGTAATCAGTCTTAAAACATTATCCCTGCTTTTTTATGTTTTTGACATGCGTATTTACCTAAAATCAAACCCTGGTCTACCTTAGTCAAAGGCTAACCAGCTTAACCACTGCACCACCATAACCGTCTTTTTTAGTTTGGATCGTTCCATGCCGTAAAGCTAAGAATCGAGTTAAGACCTCTTGTGCAAGAGCCAACAGTGTTTGCGACTGCAGCATAAAATGGTTAGCAAGTAACATTAGACATCCAAAAAGGATTGTATTGTTTCGGTTTGGTTCAGTGTAGTCACCATCCGGTTTTCTTAGCTACCCTCTTTAACCAATCAATTAAAGATAGTCTACTCTTAATTCTTGAATTAATAAATTTGATTTTGTACACGCCGTTTTTCATGTCATGCCTGAAACCTATACTCCCTATGTACTGCGGTCAGGTTTGAAAACAAGTTTCAATGTTTAAAGACTTGTCAGTCACCATGCGTGTAGCCTACAATAATTCTTTCTCTACCCAGCTATGTTTCATCACTCACCATAAACATCTAACATTATGGGTTTGCAATATATTAAGAGAAACAAAAGTCCATGACCTTGTTGTTTTCAATCTTTTCGGGAAAATGCATAAGCCATAAAAAGAAAGCGTCACGTCAAGTTCTAGGACACCGTATGTGTCCAAGTCCCATTATTAGTTTATAAAATTTCAAATCAGTAACCTTGCTGTTTTGGGATATTTAAATAAATGCATGCATCATAGGATAAATCATAAAAAAATATTCTTAAAACTATATTCGTCGCATGACCCTCTTCAATCAATGCTTCACAAAATATCGATTCATCCATTGGACATGGCCACCGTGGTCGGCGACATGCTCGTTTAAACACAACCGGTACTGTCTCTCTCTACTAAAAATATAAAAATAAATTCAAATTTTAAAAATCTTAATTTTTAAAATGTGTGGTTAGGCCCTTTGTCAAAATTTCAAAAAGTAAATAATAAATTCAAGAAGGGATTGTCACCCTGAGTCTTATAACAACTCATGTGTCCAAATCTGATTATTGGTTTCCCCTTATTCCCTGTAAAATCTACATTCATTGTTTTAGGTGTAAAATAACCGATCGTGGTAAAAAGTATATAATGACCAATTTTTTGAGCTATCACACCTAATTTTAGGGTTCTTATTTTCTAAGATATCGATTTTTCAATTTTGGGGTAGTATTCACCCCTCTACTATTTTTCATCAAAAACAAAAGATCTTAGGTTCATTTATACTTTTTAGGTGTTTAACACCTTTTTTCCTGTAAAATCTACATTAATTGTTTTAGGGGTAAAATGGCCGATCGTGGTAAAAGAGTATTTAATGACCAATTTTTTGAGCTATCACACCTAATTTTAGGGTTCTTAGTTTCCAAGTTATCGAGTTTTCAAATTTGGGGTAGTTTTCACGCTCCTACTCTTTTTCATAAAAAACAAAAGATCTTAGTTTCATTTTTCATTTTTAGGTGTTTTACCCCTTTTTCCCTGTAAAATCACCATTCACTGTTTTAGGGGTGAAATGACCTATCGTGGTAAAAGCATATCTTATGACCTATTTTTAAAGCTATCACACATAATATTAGGGTTCTTAGTTTCCAAGATATCGATTTTTCAATTGGGGGGATAGTTTCACCCCCCCCAAAAAGGGGGACATCGCCCCAATTGCTAGGACCTCTCATACAAGTCACTGGCATGATTGGTTCGCGAGATATTAACAAAAGTGTAGTTAAGCCCTTTGTCAAAATTTCAAAAATACATTCTAAGAGGGGGCTTCATCCCAAGTCCTACAATGCCTCATACAAGTTCCTAGCCTTATTGGTCCGTGAGATATTAACAACAACAAAAAAATTAGTTAAGCCCTTTGGCATAATTTGGATAAATTCAATGGCCAGTCCATAGGGATCAGTCCAAAGGGGCCGGTCCAAAGGGATAAGTCAAAAGGACCTGTCCACAGGGACCCATCAACAAGGACTTGTCAACAAGGACCCGTCAACAATGACCCGTCAACAATGACCACTTAAAAGTGACCTGTCAACAGGGACCCGTCAACAATGACTCATCAACAATGACCTGTCAAAATGACCCGTCCGCAGGGACTCGTCAACAATGACTCGTCAACAAAGACCCGTCAACAATGACCCGTCAAAAATAACCCATCAACAGGGTCCCGACAACAGGGGCTCGTCAAAAATAACAGGGGCTCTCGCCTCAAGGCCTGACAAGACCCTCTTTGATTATTGGTTTGCCTATCGACAAGCGCTGATTAAAATACTTTTTGATCATCCCTCGTGGGTGGGGTTAGGTTAGGTTACACTACAGCCGCCAATTTTAAAAAGCCCACCCTCTTACAAAAGTCATGAGTGGGCATGTGTAAAAACAAAAAATAAGCATGTTAAATCATAGTGGCTTACTACCGTACATATGTCTCTTGTGTGGCACAACGTTTAATTTCATATTTGCATTCAAACTCCCACTTGTCGCACTTGGTAAAGAGATTTTCAAAAAAAATACTATTTCACTCCCTAGTAGGGGTAGGTTTAATTTTGGGGTGGAAATATGTTGTCCATTGGAAAGGGGGTATCAGCCCGAGTTCAATGACACCTCATTCGTCAAAATCCGACCATGCGTTCGAGAGATATCGCGCTACCGCAATCTTGGCGATGGAGCGGTCGCGGTGGTGCTAAAACTGTCCAAAAACCACTACTCCCTTCAAATTTTGAAATACCTTCTTCACCATTTTCCAGTGACTCTGCATGGCTTTGCCGTTGGAGCGGCTCAAGGACACCATGTAGAGTTCGCCTTGGAACTGACTACAATAATTCAATAAATTTTGAGGCCATCTTACTACTATACCATTAATTTCAAAGCATTGAAACTTTGCACATGCCTTTAGTGATATCTCCTCAACACAGGGAAAGAATATTGGTAAGATCCAATTGCCCGGTTTATGTAAAATAAATTTTAAATTTTACCTGAGAAATTTTTTTTGAGAATGTTTTAATCTCTTTAGGTACACTTTCCTCAGAAAGTAGCAGACAGAGAGCAACTAAACTGCCCACATATGTCGTATAGGCTTTGATTTACACAGTAGGTGAAAGATTTTATTCATTAGATTATTATTTGGCCAATTAAAAGATATTATATTTGATGTACCAAATTTTGGTAAATGTTTTGTAATATTTAATTTTTATAGGGCTTGATATCTGTTAATATCCAGTTATATTTCACCTATTGAGTTTATAATGACCCCATGCATACCCATAAAAAATTTCATGACAATAAGTTCAGTAGTTTCAGAGAAAAGTGTACCTGAATGTCAAAAACTATAAGTTACGGTAAATGACAAAAAAACAAAGACATGAGTTTTTGACACATACCAGCCTGTTAGAATTTTCTAGCTCCATACTCCTCTTCATTCTTGATTTCCTCATCTTCTTTCTTCTTCTTTTCAGCTCTCTTCTTTATCCTGGCTTCTTTGGTTATATCCTGGACACTCTTTTCAGCTTCCTTCAGTCGCAGCATATCACTCTTGCGAAGCGCACATGCCATGTCATTGCCTGGTACAATGCCAAGTTTTTCTAAAACTTGTGTTCTACTCACAGAACCATCATTGATATAAATGACAGCATCTAGCACACCTAGTCTCAAAGTACTCGTTCCAACAAACACATTTTGATGTCATAGTTGATTTATTGCTGCCACATGAATTACATTGTATTTCCAATCTTGTGGCTAAGCCCCTTCTACTTTTTTCATCTTCCTTTAGTTCAAAACAGTCTACACCATCACAGTGTTTACATTTAGCAAATGAGTATAGCAAAGCAGAAAGCACACCTATATTTACAATTATGTAACTATCACAACTACTTGCATTACTCACAGTAGAACTGGCATTACTCTCGGCTTCCAAATAATAGAGTTTCCTTTTTGAGGCACTGCTTGCTCTTCCAATGTCATGTTTTGAGTCGGTTGAAGGCAACCCAAAATCGCCCTTCACACCTTTTGCACCACGGCGATAATATTTGTCTTTACCGAACTTCCTAATTCGACCCATAATAACACACGGGAACACAAAACTGTAAAGAAATATTATAAAAACAACGACGACTGATCTACACGAATTTACCACTGAAAATTCAAAACATCAACAAGTTTCCGCGGAAACCGATGGTCAGATGTTTCCATGGAGATTATATAAGCGAGGCAGCTACCAGAACTACTCAGATGTTTCCATGGAGATTATATAAGCGAGGCAGCTACCAGAACTACTCAGATGTTTCCATGGATATTATATAAGCTACCAGAACTACCAACAGACAAAACAAGACTTCCTATTAGCATGCCGAAAAACAACATTTGGTGACAGTCCACGCCAGGTGGCCGTGGTCAGTAGAACACCATAATTAAATGCCCCGAAAGAGGCATTTAGAGGGCTGGAAGGTGCAAAAATCATATGCCAGCTTATAGAATAGACCTTCCCTCAGACATTTATCACAGAAAAATAAATCCGATTTTTTCATCCCTCAAGTCTACAAGGTGTCCTCAAGTAGTTCACTGCGTAGTAGATATCCGGTCGGGATATTGTAGCCATGTAGAGTAGACTTGCCACTGCTTCTCGATATTGAGTTGTGGGTGGCGCTGGCCTGTCGTTGATTCGATCTTCTTCGTTTGCCACCATTCCTTTCTCCATAGGGGTTGAACTTGGGTTGCAAGTGTCGAACCGAAAACCATTGATGATCTTTCTGGTGTATCCAGGCTGCTTCACAAAAATTCCTTCATTCTCTATTCCGACTTCCATGCCTATGTACTGTACCCGATACCTATTTTAGGCTATCGGCTACGCCAGCTGACATTAAGCTGTAGTTGAAGTTTTGGGAAGCATTCAGATAAGATAGCGCATCGATCGCGTCAAGAAGAAAGCCAAGATGACGTAGGAGGTCGAGAATCAAGGAGGCATTGAAATCTGTGAGAAGATAGAATTATTAATAAAGATGTGAAGCTTTATTGAAATGTATATGGGATTATAATAAGTTAAAACAACTTAGAAGAGTATATATGACATGAATTATATGTGGAAATAATTTTATGGAAATAAGTTATTGTATAACAGAACAGCCGAGAGGAGTCGGGTTCGAGACTATCTTCGTGACGTAGGAGCACCGTGGTGGGGAGAATCAGCCACGTGCCGCTCGGAACTCATAAGCTGGGACGCAGCGCTTAGCAATTCAGTTAGGCTCAACGAGGCGAGCAGTACAGAGCAGTCCTATAGCACAGCGAGACGGGCATTGAAGGTCACGCAAGACACGTAAGCCGTCACGGCAAGTGTAGGCGACTTTTCTCGCATCACCGAGCAACAGAGGCCGAGCGGGTCATCGATCCAGCCGGGCTAGCCGAGAGGACAATTGTGGATAGCCGGGGTATTTCAAAACCGCACTGATCGCATATGAAGACTTTGTTTCAAGCTTCATTTCGACGTTGTTCGAACACAGGCTTTCACATTTAACATTATAACCATGCTGTTATATAATACATTCAAAGCGACTTTTTACTATTTCAAGTAAACTGAATGTTTAGCATAGGCTCTGATGAACATTACAGCGTGCATTTATAAGATTTTTATCTTATGCCATTTTCATGGATTACAAATTATAGACAGATACAGGGTGTATCGTAATCTGGAACACTATCTAGTAAAATTTTTATTTTACTCAAGTAGAACTTCGCAGTAAATTGAGAGAGGACTTACAATTCTCAAACTGAACATTTATCGGAACAGTGGCGTATATTAGAAGAAGAGTAGGGGGTCCGCTGTTACCATGAACTTTTCGAGAAGGAGTTGGACGATATCCGCTATGGGTAATTCGAGGTTCAACATGATCGAGTAAACGTGAATAGAGACAAGATGGCACCACAGAGCGATGGATTCGGTTCCTGACGAGAGGAGTCCAACAGCTGATTCGCTTGGGATTTCGAAGGAAATCATCATTTCATGGATGAAATGATATTCACGCCGATCTTATGAGAAATCTTTAGGTAGGGAAAATCGACGATCTTGGAAATTATATTACAACTGATAATGAAAGGTATTGTAAGAGTTCTATCTACCTGATACGATTATTTTCATGAATACTGGGCACACATGTATATTTTTCTAATAGGAGTGATTTGATTATTAAGACATGGTTTGAATTTATATACTTCGAATTTGCTAGAATATGGAGTGACCATATGATATGGCAGGCATCATTATTCGATATTCTCACCGTTGTTTGACTTTATTAAGAAGATGTTTGATCTTATAGACATTTTTCCAGCTAGGATATTTTTCATGGATAGTTTTTTTTGTGTAACGAGTATTTCGAACTCGTGATCTGCAATTGATTATCAGAAACTACTTCGTCAGTTCATTGCATACTAGCGAGTGTGTATTATTCATCAGTAGGGATTTTTTCCATTGGATTGTTTGGAGATATTAAGAAGTTATTCACTTTAGTGAATGAACGTCGCTTTTATATGACAACTAGAAACTTGTTGATTCCTTTCTGGTACATTCACTCATATAGTCCACGAGATGGGGTCTGTCGTATTTATACGATTGTATGGTGGTACTCGCCTTACCCATCGTTTAGGGAACTATCATCCAAGTCGACGGGGCGAGGTCCTTCGTATTTATACGATTGCACGGTGGTTACACATCTTACTCGCCATTGAGGTACTCATTTTATCATCCGAATGTACACGAGATGTAAGTGAATTAAACAAGGAACTACTAGTCACATATCAGTCGAAATTTTGTTAAATAAAGTAACGATAAATGTCAACAGGATTGCATTTAGTAATTCTTGTTTGCCAATCCAATATTTTGTTGCTATACTCTTTTGAGAGTAATTTCAGTTTAACAGCTATTACAGCTGATGCTTTGATGATTTTTATAATTGTGTTTGATACCTTTGAGAAGGATTTAAAGTAATTTAATCTGGTAAGATTAATCATTAATGGTCATAATTATTTTAAGGCAGATCAGTATTGCAGATTTTGATGTGAGAGATTATAGCACATTGGTGTTTTTCTACGATGTGAATTATGAAACTTGTGAAAGAGAATTTCTGCTATTTGAAAGATCATAAATTACTGAAGTAATGTTTTTCCAATTGTTTAAGAAGTTGTCTAGAAGTGATCAGAGTAATTACAGTCATTGGAGATTATGTGCGTTAATAATTTGAAGCCATTTATATATTTTTGTAGATCATGCAACGTGGTTAAATGAAGTCTGTGATAGGCATTTTGTGGAATTTGCCATTTGATAGTTGCAACGTTGATAACGTATTTTGAAGCGGACATGAGGTTGTCATACCCAGTCTAGCGTATTTGTTGAAATTCATGCTGTATGTGCTGAATATTTATGGAGTTTTTGTAGTAATTCTTATATTCAAATGTGATATTTGGAATATTGAAGAAATATAATGTCGTTGTGGATAGTTAGATCCAACGTGATGTCGTGGAGACAATACTATTTTGGCATGATAATTAAATACGAGATATAACTTGGAAGTAATAAAACTGTAAGACAACGTTCTATAAACCCTATTAAACAATTTGTTAGGAAATTAAACAAGTAAATGAAGTTGATAATACAAGATTTTCTGAAAATAATAATTAATGAAATAATAATCTGAGATTTAAGCATATTAACGATATGACCTAATGAAATAAAAATCAGAATGACTAGATGAAATAATAAAATTAAATAACCAGATGATTGAAATTTAAATAAGTTGATAAATTAAATTTTGAAATAAATCGATGAATTAAATAAGTGGATGAATTAAAGATTGAATTAATTAAACTGATTGAAATGAATTATTAGACGATTGTAATGATGATGAATAACTGAATTAGAAGGTGATGATTAATTAAAGAAGCTGATGATTAATGAATTTATATGCAATAAAATAAATTTAATTGAGAGATAATGTGAAGGAATTGCAACTCGAATTGAGAATTTAAATGATGTAATGGTGATGAATTAACGACTCTGACAGGAATATTTGGAATTTTGAAGTGAGAATTAATGTGAGAAATATTTAATTTGATAATAATGATGAGGATGACCAATGAGAATTTGAATTTTCTGTAATTCACAGATAAGAGATTAATGACGATGTAAATAATGTAAATTAATTATTCAATGTTTAGGAACATTTGATTAACATGTTCTACGTTCAAATTATACCATGCAAACCATAATTTATGTGATATTTAACATGAGTGATTATTATATGTGTATGTTTAGGCAGATTAGTAACTTAATTAAATCCACATTGATGTTAAATTAAAGAGAATTAGGTCTCAGGTTTCACAAATGTCAGTGACGAAAGACATAGTGCTTCAGTGATCCTGAGAACCCAAGAGAACTTTATACATTTTTCTTGATAAGTGGATTGAAATAATTTTGCATTAGAAAGGAGATGGTTCGATTTTTTGGACAATGACAATTTAACTTTGCATTCGACCATACTCTTAGGTAGGATTTATATTTAAAATGTCTGTCTGACTATCAAAGTAAAATAAATTTGTTTTTATCTTAGTTGTGATCTGATGATGGTGTGATGTTCCTTTTTCTTTCCTTGTCTTGAGTAAGGCTTATCCGGAAAGGAAGTGGTTTTGCTAGGAATTCAGTTGATGGCGCCCATTTATATTTGAATTATTTTTATTAACTTAAGCCCGTAACGACCCTAGAGATACTTTGTCTCGTGAAACCCACTGCTTTTTCAAGAATTCAACTGAATTTCCGACACATTCCTTATTTGACTAGAGGTTCATTTAACTCCGCTCTGTCCTGGAACTCCAGGGATGTGATGTTATAGCAGATGGGTCATCGCATCCCCAGGACGAACGGGTACAGAGAGAGAGGGAGAATTGGCTTTATCCAACTAGTGGGGCTTTTCGATTTTGTTAATTCGATGGAATCACATCAGATTTAGATTACTGAGAGATTGATCTCAAGTTCATTTAAGTGTGTTACAAAATTTATTATACTTAGTCAGACAATGTACTTGTGTGCCCAATCCAGTGTTCATGTTAATCGTATTAGTAATATCATGTTAGTTATAAGATATTTTTCCCTATACCCAAGTGAATGCAGGAATTGAGACATTGCGATGTGTTGTTGTCTAACGTCTCTATATAATTCTATATTGAAATATAATTATGTTGCCAGAGGATTTAGCGAAGGTGTTAGGAGAGTTACAGACGGGTATGTCTGGAATTGCAGAAACCATTTCTAAGATGGAAACTGAAGTTAAAGAACAAATTAATAATTCAGAAGCTAGATTAGAAGCTAAATGTAAAGAGAATGTACAAGCATTACAGGCTAGTAACGAAGGTAATCTAAACGACAATTTAAAATCATTAGAGACTAGGCTACAGTCAACTACTGAAGAAAACTTAAAACTATTACAGTCAAATAGCAAAGATGAGTTGATGTTGTTAGAAACAAGGTTACAGTCAAATAGTGAGGACAATTTCAAATTATTGGAAGAGAAGTTACAGTCTCGTAGTGAAGAAACTAATACTGAATTAGAAAATAAGTTAACCAGATTAGAGAATAGTTTAACTTTGAAGAACAATGAGATGTTGAAAACTTTACAATTAGACATCATTGCAGTAAACATGAAAGGAGAGGAAAATGTTCAGATATTAAGGAAAAATATTATCGAGTTAGAAAGTAGAGGGGAAGAAAATATTTTTACTTTAAGAACAGACGTTATGACCATACAGAAAGACATTAAGTCAGATGTATCGAAGTTGAGATTCGACATCGATGGTTTAGTGGCAGATGTAGGAAAAATTCAAGATTGGTCTACCGAAGTATCTTTCGAGACTAAGATTAAGAGTCTAGAAACGAATCTAGGTAACGAAATAAAAGATTTGAAGACAGTAATTGGGACCATTAAAGATGAAGTCTTGGGAGAGGTCAATTCTAATATAAAGTCGTTAGAAAATCAATTGCAGAAGGATATTAGAAAGATAGACGACGATATAGAGCAAAAGGTTAACGAAAACTTAACTTTATTTAAAAATAGAGTCGGAGCAATTGTTGAGGAACGATATAATGAGGTCGATGCCGAAGCAAAAGAGAAACGTGACGGGTTAGATGAAAAATTAATCGCAGGTATGGCAAACTTAGAAGCTAGGTTTACGGAAAGCAAGGAAGCGATGAAATTAGATTCAACACTATTTAGAACAGATGTTGATCTGTTGAAAGAACAAGTCGCGTTAGTGAAGAACACGTGCGAAGGAAAGATTGACAAGTTGAGGAACGATCTAGACGAAAGTAACAAGACGCAGGACGTTACATCGTTAGATGAGTTGAAGACTCAGGTCAAGAGATTAGCAGAAGACAGGGTGACGAAACTAGAATCCATAGTTAACAGTTTCACCAGTCATAATGTAACATCAGGGGAAACATTGATGAATCAAACAGCGATAGACCGCAGTATGACGAATCAAGACACGAGCATGGTAGAAGACCGTCAAATGCAACCGAATGTGACATTCGAAAGGGTCAGTTCAACCCCGCAGGAGAATCCAAGTTCGAGTAGGAGTACGTCGAGTCCAAGTGAACGATATTCAGGTCCAGTCACAATTATAAGGAACCTAGATGACAAACCGAGAAAGTTTTCGGGAAATACAGGTGTTACACCAGTAGAATTTCTGCGAGATATTCGAGACTACATGGCGGAACACAGGGTAGCCAAAGAAAGAGAGCTAAGGATAGTAGAACGCGCCTTAGATGGATCTGCACTTACGTGGTTTAGAGCGTTCAGAAGCAACTTTGCGAACATGGAGCAATTTGCCATGGCTTTCTTGAGGAGATTCTGGAGTGCCGAGGATCAACTCAACGTAAGAGCGGAGATGTACTCTAAACGCTATTCTACGTCACATCCGACGCATTACGCCAACTACTTCACGTCACAGCTGGCTAAATTACAGTTCCTTATCCCTCCATTGCCAGAAGAAGAGCTTTTGCAAGCTATAGCGCGACAGTTACCGATAGAGGTACAGCGATCTTTGATAGCATCGGGAGCCAATACGCTGGAACATTATGATGATATATTGAGGCGATTGGATTATACGAGCGCACAGGTTACACCGAGAAGTAATCGAAACGACAACAGAAACACGCAAGAAGTAAACGCGGTAGTCATGGACAATGCAGTTCAAACGGACAGAAGGGATTCCTGGGAAAACCGACGGAACGATGGGAATCGAGGAAACATCCGTAATGCAAGAGAAAATGATCGATATAGAGGACCATATGAAAGGCCATACGATCAAGAAGCGAGAGATAACCGGTATAGGAATTATAACCAAAATTCCAGGTATCAGGACAGGAATCGGTATAATAACAGATATCGGGGAAGGAATAACTGGAACCAAGGGCAACAGTTTAATGGAAACGACCGACAGGAAGGCCGAAGAAACGATCCTGACGACAGAAGGGATAATCGTGGACATGAAAGGTCAAGACAAGAGGATAGACAGCCTAGTGCACCACTCGAGGAGACAATGAGAGATGTCAATCGAGCCAGCACGAGTGGCGAAGGAAAAAAAAAACGTCAAATTAACTCCAGAGGAAAATGAAAATCATTGGGAATCAATCGTCATCGTAGAAACATATCAGGTCAAGGACGAGGATTTAATCGAGGAAGAAGACATAATACAACGGGAAAATAGACATGAATTGCCAGTTATTAGTGTGGAAGTCATGGGAAAAGAAATAAAGACACTTGTAGACACAGGAGCTATGGTGAGCTTGATATCCATAGGTTGCCTGGATGAATTAAAATTATTAGGAAGAATTACAATGTTGCCAACTGTTGTTAGCAAAATTCAAGGGGTGATTCCAGACAAGAGTATGAAATGTAAAAGTCAGGTACTTTTAGATGTTGAGATTGGAACCAGAAGTTTTGAACAGATGTTCCTAGTAGTGGGTCAACTACATTTTGACATGATCCTAGGAGTGGATTTCCTAAGTGAGAGTGGCCTGATCATAGATATGCAGAGTAGGCGCATGTACTTTCAAGAAGGGGTTATGGAAAATCAAGAATCGGAGATGACTTTCTTTAGAGAGGATATATTGGATGAAATTGTATGCAGCGTTGAAAGGTCTATAGAAGATAAAATTGGCATAACTAGTAAAATAAATCCAGAAATTAAGGGGCGGTTTGATCAAGTGATTTCAGAATACGAGGATATATTCAATGACAAACCAGGTCTCATAGAAAATTTTACATACAGCATCAAGTTGATGGATGACAAACCATACCATAAAAATTTATATCCCATTCCGGATAAATGGAAGGAGGAAGTTAGCATAATGATAAGCGACATGGAAACAGATGGAATAATTAAGAAAATGCCAACTGCTTATTTGAATCCTTTAGCTGTTGTCAAGAAACCTAACGGTAAGCTGAGGATATGTCTAGATGCCAGATCCCTTAACGAAAGAGTTCTTCCTGAACACGATAGACCTCCTGTTATTCGTGAATTGTTACGCCGATTTAGAGGAAAGAGTGTCTTCTCGACAATCGATCTGACTAGTTCATATTATCATGTTGAGCTAGCAGAAGAGTGCAAACAGTACACAGGGTTCCTGTTTGACCATAAAACATACGTATTCAATAGGTTACCTTTTGGTGTGAAAAATAGTGGTCCGGTGATGATCCGAGCACTAGATCAAAATTTTGTCAGATGCAGTTAAAGAGCATGTTGTAAGCTATATTGATGACCTGATTATAGCGTCTGAGACAGCGGAAGAACATATCAGACACCTTCAAATGCTTTTTGAAGATCTTAGAAGAACGAACTTCAAGGTGAACTTCAATAAATGTCAATTCTTTCATGAAGAAATTGAATTTCTTGGACATAGAATCGATGGAGATGGTTATAGGCCCAATCCAAAGAAGATAATAGCAATTTCAGAGTTTCCAACACCACGAAAGATTAAAGAGGTACGGCAGTTTTTAGGCATGTGTCAGTTCTTTTCAACACATTGTCCTGGATATACTGAGACGATGGCACCTCTGCAGGATTTATTAAGGAAGGGAAATCGATGGAAATGGGACGATAGATGCAATCAAGCGTTTTTAGCAGCCAAGAAAATGCTAATCCAAAATATCAAACTTGAGTATCCTGATTTTACAAGACGATTCTTTGTAGAGACAGACGCATCCAAAATAGGTATTAGTGGAATCCTATATCAGCTGGATGATGACAAGAAACATAGATATTTAGCTTTCACCAGTCGCAAGCTTAGGAATTGTGAGAAGAATTACTATGCAACTGAGTTAGAGGCATTAGCAGTGGTTCATGCTCTCAAAACGTGGAAGAAGGTGTTGTTTGGACATGACATAACAGTGATCACAGATCATAAAGCTCTCCAATTTATTATGAAGACAGACTTAGCGAGTGACCGCATCACCAGATGGGCTCTGTTCTTACAGCAATTTAACCCAACTGTTGTACATAGACCGGGGAAGTTAAATCTGTTAGCAGATGTGCTGAGCAGAAACCCTTGTGAAGAAGTAATAGTCAACCATATAAATTTGATTCAAGAGGATAGTGGTACTCTAGAAAAGTTGAAGTTGTTATCGCAAACTCAGAAGAGATATGCACCTTTACGAAGAATTTACCGTTTTCTGACACGTAGGATGGATAACACTGATCCAGATTTTCAAAGAACTGAGATAGAGGCTAGAAGACATCATATTATGGGAGGTGTTATATGCCAATATATTGACCAGGATCATACTAGACTTAGAGTAGTGATCCCACCCAAGCTTGTCAAACCAGTTATTTGGATGATACACCGAACTGCAGCTCATGTAGGTGTAGACAAGACTTTGGCTCTCGCTCAAGAAACTTTTGTGTGGAAACAAATGGGACAAACGATTCGCGACGTCATAAAGACCTGTGACAGTTGTCAGCGAAGTAAATACTCATCTAAGTTAATGAAAGAAGTTCCCAGATCAATATTACCCAGCAAGCCAAGAGAACTTTTCGCGACGGACATTTTTGGTCCGATTCCTCGTTCGACGAAAGGCAATCAATTCGTTTTAGTAACAGTCGATGTATTTTCGAAGTACGTATCTCTATGCCCTATACAGAAAGCTACGCCCAAGTACGTAATAAATCGACTTGAGAAAACAGTTATTCCGAGCATGGGGAAACCTGAAGTTTTGTTGAGTGACCATGGATCACAATTTACTAGCATGGAATTTTCTACTGCTATGGAACGTTTAGGAATCAGGCATGTGTTTAATTCTGTACGGTATCCAGAGGGAAATCCCGCCGAAAGAATTATGCCGGAGATAAGTAAGCTGTGTCGCTTATATGTGTCAAGGCAACACCATAGATGGATGGAAGTGATACCCATCATTAGCCAATGCTTGAATTCCACAGTACATGAAAGCACAGGACAGATTCCGTCCATGCTTCATCATGGATTGAAACCAGATAGACCATGGGATAGAGTCGTGAGGGCACCAGCAGATCCTCAACCCACACAAGAAAGAAGAGTCGAGATGGCAGGAGAGAGGCTCAGAAGACAGGCGGAGAAGAGAGCCAGGAGACAGGCAGGAAGGAGGTTCCACGAGCCATTTCAAGAAAATGATGAGGTGCTGATTAGGAAGCCAGTCACTTCGAACCTACAGCTGAAGATCTACCATAAATTCGCTCCATTGTACGCTGGTCCGTTCCGTATTGAACAAACATACCAGAATAATAGCTATAAGATTGTCAGAATGGATACTGATGAAGTTGTAGGAACTTTTAATGCAGCTAGCATCAGGAAATACCATCATGCTGAGTAAAGGAAATTGTAGAGCTATCGTGTACATGTATAATATATTGAATGCCTGAGAGTGTATTTTTTTTTCTCAATCCTGATAAAAAAAAAAAGAAGATGTACGGGAGAGATGTACCCGATACCTATTTTAGGCTATCGGCTACGCCAGCTGACATTAAGCTGTAGTTGAAGTTTTGGGAAGCATTCAGATAAGATAGCGCATCGATCGCGTCAAGAAGAAAGCCAAGATGACGTAGGAGGTCGAGAATCAAGGAGGCATTGAAATCTGTGAGAAGATAGAATTATTAATAAAGATGTGAAGCTTTATTGAAATGTATATGGGATTATAATAAGTTAAAACAACTTAGAAGAGTATATATGACATGAATTATATGTGGAAATAATTTTATGGAAATAAGTTATTGTATAACAGAACAGCCGAGAGGAGTCGGGTTCGAGACTATCTTCGTGACGTAGGAGCACCGTGGTGGGGAGAATCAGCCACGTGCCGCTCGGAACTCATAAGCTGGGACGCAGCGCTTAGCAATTCAGTTAGGCTCAACGAGGCGAGCAGTACAGAGCAGTCCTATAGCACAGCGAGACGGGCATTGAAGGTCACGCAAGACACGTAAGCCGTCACGGCAAGTGTAGGCGACTTTTCTCGCATCACCGAGCAACAGAGGCCGAGCGGGTCATCGATCCAGCCGGGCTAGCCGAGAGGACAATTGTGGATAGCCGGGGTATTTCAAAACCGCACTGATCGCATATGAAGACTTTGTTTCAAGCTTCATTTCGACGTTGTTCGAACACAGGCTTTCACATTTAACATTATAACCATGCTGTTATATAATACATTCAAAGCGACTTTTTACTATTTCAAGTAAACTGAATGTTTAGCATAGGCTCTGATGAACATTACAGCGTGCATTTATAAGATTTTTATCTTATGCCATTTTCATGGATTACAAATTATAGACAGATACAGGGTGTATCGTAATCTGGAACACTATCTAGTAAAATTTTTATTTTACTCAAGTAGAACTTCGCAGTAAATTGAGAGAGGACTTACAATTCTCAAACTGAACATTTATCGGAACAGTGGCGTATATTAGAAGAAGAGTAGGGGGTCCGCTGTTACCATGAACTTTTCGAGAAGGAGTTGGACGATATCCGCTATGGGTAATTCGAGGTTCAACATGATCGAGTAAACGTGAATAGAGACAAGATGGCACCACAGAGCGATGGATTCGGTTCCTGACGAGAGGAGTCCAACAGCTGATTCGCTTGGGATTTCGAAGGAAATCATCATTTCATGGATGAAATGATATTCACGCCGATCTTATGAGAAATCTTTAGGTAGGGAAAATCGACGATCTTGGAAATTATATTACAACTGATAATGAAAGGTATTGTAAGAGTTCTATCTACCTGATACGATTATTTTCATGAATACTGGGCACACATGTATATTTTTCTAATAGGAGTGATTTGATTATTAAGACATGGTTTGAATTTATATACTTCGAATTTGCTAGAATATGGAGTGACCATATGATATGGCAGGCATCATTATTCGATATTCTCACCGTTGTTTGACTTTATTAAGAAGATGTTTGATCTTATAGACATTTTTCCAGCTAGGATATTTTTCATGGATAGTTTTTTTTGTGTAACGAGTATTTCGAACTCGTGATCTGCAATTGATTATCAGAAACTACTTCGTCAGTTCATTGCATACTAGCGAGTGTGTATTATTCATCAGTAGGGATTTTTTCCATTGGATTGTTTGGAGATATTAAGAAGTTATTCACTTTAGTGAATGAACGTCGCTTTTATATGACAACTAGAAACTTGTTGATTCCTTTCTGGTACATTCACTCATATAGTCCACGAGATGGGGTCTGTCGTATTTATACGATTGTATGGTGGTACTCGCCTTACCCATCGTTTAGGGAACTATCATCCAAGTCGACGGGGCGAGGTCCTTCGTATTTATACGATTGCACGGTGGTTACACATCTTACTCGCCATTGAGGTACTCATTTTATCATCCGAATGTACACGAGATGTAAGTGAATTAAACAAGGAACTACTAGTCACATATCAGTCGAAATTTTGTTAAATAAAGTAACGATAAATGTCAACAGGATTGCATTTAGTAATTCTTGTTTGCCAATCCAATATTTTGTTGCTATACTCTTTTGAGAGTAATTTCAGTTTAACAGCTATTACAGCTGATGCTTTGATGATTTTTATAATTGTGTTTGATACCTTTGAGAAGGATTTAAAGTAATTTAATCTGGTAAGATTAATCATTAATGGTCATAATTATTTTAAGGCAGATCAGTATTGCAGATTTTGATGTGAGAGATTATAGCACATTGGTGTTTTTCTACGATGTGAATTATGAAACTTGTGAAAGAGAATTTCTGCTATTTGAAAGATCATAAATTACTGAAGTAATGTTTTTCCAATTGTTTAAGAAGTTGTCTAGAAGTGATCAGAGTAATTACAGTCATTGGAGATTATGTGCGTTAATAATTTGAAGCCATTTATATATTTTTGTAGATCATGCAACGTGGTTAAATGAAGTCTGTGATAGGCATTTTGTGGAATTTGCCATTTGATAGTTGCAACGTTGATAACGTATTTTGAAGCGGACATGAGGTTGTCATACCCAGTCTAGCGTATTTGTTGAAATTCATGCTGTATGTGCTGAATATTTATGGAGTTTTTGTAGTAATTCTTATATTCAAATGTGATATTTGGAATATTGAAGAAATATAATGTCGTTGTGGATAGTTAGATCCAACGTGATGTCGTGGAGACAATACTATTTTGGCATGATAATTAAATACGAGATATAACTTGGAAGTAATAAAACTGTAAGACAACGTTCTATAAACCCTATTAAACAATTTGTTAGGAAATTAAACAAGTAAATGAAGTTGATAATACAAGATTTTCTGAAAATAATAATTAATGAAATAATAATCTGAGATTTAAGCATATTAACGATATGACCTAATGAAATAAAAATCAGAATGACTAGATGAAATAATAAAATTAAATAACCAGATGATTGAAATTTAAATAAGTTGATAAATTAAATTTTGAAATAAATCGATGAATTAAATAAGTGGATGAATTAAAGATTGAATTAATTAAACTGATTGAAATGAATTATTAGACGATTGTAATGATGATGAATAACTGAATTAGAAGGTGATGATTAATTAAAGAAGCTGATGATTAATGAATTTATATGCAATAAAATAAATTTAATTGAGAGATAATGTGAAGGAATTGCAACTCGAATTGAGAATTTAAATGATGTAATGGTGATGAATTAACGACTCTGACAGGAATATTTGGAATTTTGAAGTGAGAATTAATGTGAGAAATATTTAATTTGATAATAATGATGAGGATGACCAATGAGAATTTGAATTTTCTGTAATTCACAGATAAGAGATTAATGACGATGTAAATAATGTAAATTAATTATTCAATGTTTAGGAACATTTGATTAACATGTTCTACGTTCAAATTATACCATGCAAACCATAATTTATGTGATATTTAACATGAGTGATTATTATATGTGTATGTTTAGGCAGATTAGTAACTTAATTAAATCCACATTGATGTTAAATTAAAGAGAATTAGGTCTCAGGTTTCACAAATGTCAGTGACGAAAGACATAGTGCTTCAGTGATCCTGAGAACCCAAGAGAACTTTATACATTTTTCTTGATAAGTGGATTGAAATAATTTTGCATTAGAAAGGAGATGGTTCGATTTTTTGGACAATGACAATTTAACTTTGCATTCGACCATACTCTTAGGTAGGATTTATATTTAAAATGTCTGTCTGACTATCAAAGTAAAATAAATTTGTTTTTATCTTAGTTGTGATCTGATGATGGTGTGATGTTCCTTTTTCTTTCCTTGTCTTGAGTAAGGCTTATCCGGAAAGGAAGTGGTTTTGCTAGGAATTCAGTTGATGGCGCCCATTTATATTTGAATTATTTTTATTAACTTAAGCCCGTAACGACCCTAGAGATACTTTGTCTCGTGAAACCCACTGCTTTTTCAAGAATTCAACTGAATTTCCGACACATTCCTTATTTGACTAGAGGTTCATTTAACTCCGCTCTGTCCTGGAACTCCAGGGATGTGATGTTATAGCAGATGGGTCATCGCATCCCCAGGACGAACGGATACAGTACGTGAATTGCTTCTGACCTGAAGCGCTTGAGCTTCTACATCTTTCTTTATCCAATTAAGTACAGGATCGGAGTTTGTACCTGATGGTTCGACAGTCAAACCTGTTGCAATATCAAAACATTCTTTTGTTCTCGTAGCTAAATTAATTTTGAAACGCCAAGAATCATAATTGACATTTCCATGCAAATCTTCTGTCAAAGTTTCTAAATGAACCTTTACTGTATCCATGACTTAACTTAAAAAGCAAAATTAAGTTTCAAAAATATGACAAATTTACAAAAGTTTGATCTCACAAGATTTTTCTATCTATTTTCAATTTGTTTTATCAATTTACTCTGACTCATGTATAGGCTACTTGACTGAGATTTTGAGGTTGGATTGACTTAGCTGACGTTTCTCGGGCTGACGATGTGGTAGACGTCCTCTTCGACGGGGCTGACTTTGTCTGCGATGACTGACGTGGACTTTCTCGGCTGACTGGACTGACCTGACGACTTCTGACTTGGACGACGACAACTGACTCGGCTGACATTTTCTTGACGTCCAAATTGTTTCCGTAATGCTCGGCGTGTCAGACGTACGAGCGGTATCTGGGCCGATAACCTGTTGTAATTCTTATGCTCCGAGCAGGGATGAATAATCAAGTAGTTTTCAATATGTATAACGTCCTTTTATTTATCAAATTAAACAGCATGTATCATCAAAAGCGCCTTTTGACTCTACAGCATAACACATGTTTATGAGTTAACAAAAACTTCCCTACATTCGATATAGATTGAGCTTCTACATCTTTCTTTATCCAATTACGTACAGGATCGGAGTTTGTATCTGATGGTTTGACAGTCAAACCTGTTGCAATATCAAAACATACTTATGTTCGTATATTGGCTTTCACGGCCGGTGAATTAAAACTCAGCAATTCTTCTAGGTTTGTGCCGTGTCTTGTGTGGGGTTTCGCCTAGGACACCAAGCTAGGCTCATCGGCGGGCTCTTTGAGTCCCCGCCCGGACCCCCACATGAGTGACGAACTGCGCGCCACCTCCCTTTATATAAGGTGCAACTGCACCACTTGACTACGAGAACTAAAAGCTCAAGCAGCCTTAACCTCCCTATGAAGGCTTCCAAAAAGATGGTATATTGGCTTTCACGGCCGGTGAATTAAAACTCAGCAATTCTTCTAGGTTTGTGCCGTGTCTTGTGTGGGGTTTCGCCTAGGACACCAAGCTAGGCTCATCGGCGGGCTCTTGGTGTCCCCGCCCGGACCCCCACAGGAGTGACGAACTGCGCGCCACCTCCCTTTATATAAGGTGCAACTGCACCACTTGACTACGAGAACTAAAAGCTCAAGCAGCCTTAACCTCCCTATGAAGGCTTCCAAAAAGATGGTATATTGGCTTTCACGGCCGGTGAATTAAAACTCAGCAATTCTTCTAGGTTTGTGCCGTGTCTTGTGTGGGGTTTCGCCTAGGACATCAAGCTAGGCTCATCGGCGGGCTCTTCGTGTCCCCGCCCGGACCCCCACAGGAGTGACGAACTGCGCGCCACCTCCCTTTATATAAGGTGCAACTGCGCCACTTGACTACGAGAACTAAAAGCTCAAGCAGCCTTAACCTCCCTATGAAGGCTTCCAAAAAGATGGTATATTGGCTTTCACGGCCGGTGAATTAAAACTCAGCAATTCTTCTAGGTTTGTGCCGTGTCTTGTGTGGGGTTTCGCCTAGGACACCAAGCTAGGCTCATCGGCGGGCTCTTGGTGTCCCCGCCCGGACCCCAACAGGAGTGACGAACTGCGCGCCACCTCCCTTTATATAAGGTGCAACTGCACCCCTTGACTACGAGAACTAAAAGCTCAAGCAGCCTTAACCTCCCTATGAAGGCTTCCAAAAAGATGGTATATTGGCTTCCACGGCCGGTGAATTAAAACTCAGCAATTCTTCTAGATTTGTGCCGTGTCTTGTGTGGGGTTTCGCCAAGGACACCAAGCTAGGCTCATCGGCGGGCTCTTTGGTGTCCCCGCCCGGACCCCCACAGGAGTGACGAACTGCGCGCCACCTCCCTTTATGTAAGGTGCAACTGCACCACTTGACTACGAGAACTAAAAGCTCAAGCAGCCTTAACCTCCCTATGAAGGCTTCCAAAAAGATGGTATATTGGCTTTCACGGCCGGTGAATTAAAACTCAGCAATTCTTCTAGGTTTGTGCCGTGTCTTGTGTGGGGTTTCGCCTAGGACATCAAGCTAGGCTCATCGGCGGGCTCTTCGTGTCCCCGCCCGGACCCCCACAGGAGTGACGAACTGCGCGCCACCTCCCTTTATATAAGGTGCAACTGCGCCACTTGACTACGAGAACTAAAAGCTCAAGCAGCCTTAACCTCCCTATGAAGGCTTCCAAAAAGATGGTATATTGGCTTTCACGGCCGGTGAATTAAAACTCAGCAATTCTTCTAGGTTTGTGCCGTGTCTTGTGTGGGGTTTCGCCTAGGACACCAAGCTAGGCTCATCGGCGGGCTCTTGGTGTCCCCGCCCGGACCCCAACAGGAGTGACGAACTGCGCGCCACCTCCCTTTATATAAGGTGCAACTGCACCCCTTGACTACGAGAACTAAAAGCTCAAGCAGCCTTAACCTCCCTATGAAGGCTTCCAAAAAGATGGTATATTGGCTTCCACGGCCGGTGAATTAAAACTCAGCAATTCTTCTAGATTTGTGCCGTGTCTTGTGTGGGGTTTCGCCAAGGACACCAAGCTAGGCTCATCGGCGGGCTCTTTGGTGTCCCCGCCCGGACCCCCACAGGAGTGACGAACTGCGCGCCACCTCCCTTTATGTAAGGTGCAACTGCACCACTTGACTACGAGAACTAAAAGCTCAAGCAGCCTTAACCTCCCTATGAAGGCTTCCAAAAAGATGGTATATTGGCTTTCACGGCCGGTGAATTAAAACTCAGCAATTCTTCTAGGTTTGTGCCGTGTCTTGTGTGGGGTTTCGCCTTGGACACCAAGCTAGGCTCATCGGCGGGCTCTTGGTGTCCCCGGCCGGACCCCCACAGGAGTGACGAACTGCGCGCCACCTCCCTTTATATAAGGTGCAACTGCACCACTTGACTACGAGAACTAAAAGCTCAAGCAGCCTTAACCTCCCTATGAAGGCTTCCAAAAAGATGGTATATTGGCTTTCACGGCCGGTGAATTAAAACTCAGCAATTCTTCTAGGTTTGTGCCGTGTCTTGTGTGGGGTTTCGCCTAGGACACCAAGCTAGGCTCATCGGCGGGCTGTTGGTGTCCCCGCCCGGACCCCCACAGGAGTGATGAACTGCGCGCCACCTCCCTTTATATAAGGTGCAACTGCACCACTTGACTACGAGAACTAAAAGCTCAAGCAGCCTTAACCTCCCTATGAAGGTTTCCAAAAAGATGGTATATTGGCTTTCACGGCCGGTGAATTAAAACTCAGCAATTCTTCTAGGTTTGTGCCGTGTCTTGTGTGGGGTTACGTCTAGGATACCAAGCTAGGCTCATCGGCGGGCTCTAGGTGTCCCCGCCCGGACCCCCACAGGAGTAACGAACTGCGCGCCACCTCCCTTTATATAAGGTGCAACTGCACCACTTGACTACGAGAACTAAAAGCTCAAGCAGCCTTAACCTCCCTATGAAGGCTTCCAAAAAGATGGTATATTGGCTTTCACGGCCGGTGAATTAAAACTCAGCAATTCTTCTAGGTTTGTGCCGTGTCTTGTGTGGGGTTTCGCCTAGGACACCAAGCTAGGCTCATCGGCGGGCTCTTGGTGTCCCCGCCCGGACCCCCACAGGAGTGACGAACTGCGCGCCACCTCCCTTTATATAAGGTGCAACTGCACCACTTGACTACGAGAACTAAAAGCTCAAGCAGCCTTAACCTCCCTATGAAGGCTTCCAAAAAGATGGTATATTGGCATTCACGGCCGGTGAATTAAAACTCAGCAATTCTTCTAGGTTTGTGCCGTGTCTTGTGTGGGGTTTCGCCTAGGACACCAAGCTAGGCTCATCGGCGGGCTGTTGGTGTCCCCGCCCGGACCCCCACAGGAGTGATGAACTGCGCGCCACCTCCCTTTATATAAGGTGCAACTGCACCACTTGACTACGAGAACTAAAAGCTCAAGCAGCCTTAACCTCCCTATGAAGGTTTCCAAAAAGATGGTATATTGGCTTTCACGGCCGGTGAATTAAAACTCAGCAATTCTTCTAGGTTTGTGCCGTGTCTTGTGTGGGGTTTCGTCTAGGATACCAAGCTAGGCTCATCGGCGGGCTCTAGGTGTCCCCGCCCGGACCCCCACAGGAGTAACGAACTGCGCGCCACCTCCCTTTATATAAGGTCCAACTGCACCACTTGACTACGAGAACTAAAAGCTCAAGCAGCCTTAACCTCCCTATGAAGGCTTCCAAAAAGATGGTATATTGGCTTTCACGGCCGGTGAATTAAAACTCAGCAATTCTTCTAGGTTTGTGCCGTGTCTTGTGTGGGGTTTCGCCTAGGACACCTAGCTAGGCTCATCGGCGGGCTCTTGGTGTCCCCGCCCGGACCCTGACGAACTGCGCGCCACCTCCCTTTATATAAGGTGCAACTGCACCACTTGACTACGAGAACTAAAAGCTCAAGCAGCCTTAACCTCCCTATGAAGGCTTCCAAAAAGATGGTATATTGGCTTTCACGGCCGGTGAATTAAAACTCAGCAATTCTTCTAGGTTTGTGCCGTGTCTTGTGTGGGGTTTCGCCTAGGACACCAAGCTAGGCTCATCGGCGGGCTCTTGGTGTCCCCGCCCGGACCCCCACAGGAGTGACGAACTGCGCGCCACCTCCCGTTATATAAGGTGCAACTGCACCACTTGACTACGAGAACTAAAAGCTCAAGCAGCCTTAACCTCCCTATGAAGGCTTCCAAAAAGATGGTATATTGGCTTTCACGGCCGGTGAATTAAAACTCAGCAATTCTTCTAGGTTTGTGCCGTGTCTTGTGTGGGTTTTCGCCAAGGACACCAAGCTAGGCTAATCGGCGGGCTCTTGGTGTCCCCGCCCGGACCCCCACAGGAGTGACGAACTGCGCGCCACCTCCCTTTATATAAGGTGCAACTGCACCACTTGACTACGAGAACTAAAAGCTCAAGCAGCCTTAACCTCCCTATGAAGGCTTCCAAAAAGATGGTATATTGGCTTTCACGGCCGGTGAAATAAAACTCAGCAATTCTTCTAGGTTTGTGCCGTGTCTTGTGTGGGGTTTCGCCTAGGACACCAAGCTAGGCTCATCGGCGGGCTCTTGGTGTCCCCGCCCGGACCCCCACCGGAGTGACGAACTGCGAGCCACCTCCCTTTATATAAGGTGCAACTGCACCACTTGACAACGAGAACTAAAAGCTCAAGCAGCCTTAACCTCCCTATGAAGGCTTCCAAAAAGATGGTATATTGGCTTTCACGGCCGGTGAATTAAAACTCAGCAATTCTTCTAGGTTTGTGCCGTGTCTTGTGTGGGGTTTCGCCTAGGACACCAAGCTAGGCTCATCGGCGGGCTCTCGGTGTCCCCGCCCGGACCCCCACAGGAGTGACGAACTGCGCGCCTCCTCCCTTTATATAAGGTGCAACTGCACCACTTGACTACGAGAACTAAAAGCTCAAGCAGCCTTAACCTCCCTATGAAGGCTTCCAAAAAGATGGTATATTGGCTTTCACGGCCGGTGAATTAAAACTCAGCAATTCTTCTAGGTTTGTGCCGTGTCTTGTGTGGGGTTTCGCCTAGGACACCAAGCTAGGCTCATCGGCGGGCTCTTGGTGTCCCCGCCCGGACCCCCACAGGAGTGACGAACTGCGCGCCACCTCCCTTTATATAAGGTGCAACTGCACCACTTGACTACGAGAACTAAAAGCTCAAGCAGCCTTAACCTCCCTATGAAGGCTTCCAAAAAGATGGTATATTGGCTTTCACGGCCGGTGAATTAAAACTCAGCAATTCTTCTAGGTTTGTGCCGTGTCTTGTGTGGGGTTTCACCTAGGACACCAAGCTAGGCTCATCGGCGGGCTCTTGGTGTCCCCGCCCGGACCCCCACAGGAGTGACGAACTGCGCGCCACCTCCCTTTATATAAGGTGCAACTGCACCACTTGACTACGAGAACTAAAAGCTCAAGCAGCCTTAACCTCCCTATGAAGGCTTCCAAAAAGATGGTATATTGGCTTTCACGGCCGGTGAATTAAAACTCAGCAATTCTTCTAGGTTTGTGCCGTGTCTTGTGTGGGGTTTCGCCTAGGACACCAAGCTAGGCTCATCGGCGGGCTCTTGGTGACCCCGCCCGGACCCCCACAGGAGTGACGAACTGCGCGCCACCTCCCATTATATAAGGTGCAACTGCACCACTTGAGTACGAGAACTAAAAGCTCAAGCAGCCTTAACCTCCCTATGAAGGCTTCCAAAAAGATGGTATATTGGCTTTCACGGCCGGTGAATTAAAACTCAGCAATTCTTCTAGGTTTGTGCCGTGTCTTGTGTGGGGTTTCGCCTTGGACACCAAGCTAGGCTCATCGGCGGGCTCTTGGTGTCCCCGCCCGGACCCCCACAGGAGTGACGAACTGCGCGCCACCTCCCTTTATATAAGGTGCAACTGCACCACTTGACTACGAGAACTAAAAGCTCAAGCAGCCTTAACCTCCCTATGAAGGCTTCCAAAAAGATGGTATATTGGCTTTCACGGCCGGTGAATTAAAACTCAGCAATTCTTCTAGGTTTGTGCCGTGTCTTGTGTGGGGTTTCGCCTAGGACACCAAGCTAGGCTCATCGGCGGGCTGTTGGTGTCCCCGCCCGGACCCCCACAGGAGTGATGAACTGCGCGCCACCTCCCTTTATATAAGGTGCAACTGCACCACTTGACTACGAGAACTAAAAGCTCAAGCAGCCTTAACCTCCCTATGAAGGTTTCCAAAAAGATGGTATATTGGCTTTCACGGCCGGTGAATTAAAACTCAGCAATTCTTCTAGGTTTGTGCCGTGTCTTGTGTGGGGTTACGTCTAGGATACCAAGCTAGGCTCATCGGCGGGCTCTAGGTGTCCCCGCCCGGACCCCCACAGAAGTAACGAACTGCGCGCCACCTCCCTTTATATAAGGTGCAACTGCACCACTTGACTACGAGAACTTAAAGCTCAAGCAGCCTTAACCTCCCTATGAAGGCTTCCAAAAAGATGGTATATTGGCTTTCACGGCCGGTGAATTAAAACTCAGCAATTCTTCTAGGTTTGTGCCGTGTCTTGTGTGGGGTTTCGCCTAGGACACCAAGCTAGGCTCATCGGCGGGCTCTTGGTGTCCCCGCCCGGACCCCCACAGGAGTGACGAACTGCGCGCCAACTCCCTTTATATAAGGTGCAACTGCACCACTTGACTACGAGAACTAAAAGCTCAAGCAGCCTTAACCTCCCTATGAAGGCTTCCAAAAAGATGGTATATTGGCATTCACGGCCGGTGAATTAAAACTCAGCAATTCTTCTAGGTTTGTGCCGTGTCTTGTGTGGGGTTTCGCCTAGGACACCAAGCTAGGCTCATCGGCGGGCTGTTGGTGTCCCCGCCCGGACCCCCACAGGAGTGATGAACTGCGCGCCACCTCCCTTTATATAAGGTGCAACTGCACCACTTGACTACGAGAACTAAAAGCTCAAGCAGCCTTAACCTCCCTATGAAGGTTTCCAAAAAGATGGTATATTGGCTTTCACGGCCGGTGAATTAAAACTCAGCAATTCTTCTAGGTTTGTGCCGTGTCTTGTGTGGGGTTTCGTCTAGGATACCAAGCTAGGCTCATCGGCGGGCTCTAGGTGTCCCCGCCCGGACCCCCACAGGAGTAACGAACTGCGCGCCACCTCCCTTTATATAAGGTCCAACTGCACCACTTGACTACGAGAACTAAAAGCTCAAGCAGCCTTAACCTCCCTATGAAGGCTTCCAAAAAGATGGTATATTGGCTTTCACGGCCGGTGAATTAAAACTCAGCAATTCTTCTAGGTTTGTGCCGTGTCTTGTGTGGGGTTTCGCCTAGGACACCTAGCTAGGCTCATCGGCGGGCTCTTGGTGTCCCCGCCCGGACCCTGACGAACTGCGCGCCACCTCCCTTTATATAAGGTGCAACTGCACCACTTGACTACGAGAACTAAAAGCTCAAGCAGCCTTAACCTCCCTATGAAGGCTTCCAAAAAGATGGTATATTGGCTTTCACGGCCGGTGAATTAAAACTCAGCAATTCTTCTAGGTTTGTGCCGTGTCTTGTGTGGGGTTTCGCCTAGGACACAAAGCTAGGCTCATCGGCGGGCTCTTGGTGTCCCCGCCCGGACCCCCACAGGAGTGACGAACTGCGCGCCACCTCCCATTATATAAGGTGCAACTGCACCACTTGACTACGAGAACTAAAAGCTCAAGCAGCCTTAACCTCCCTATGAAGGCTTCCAAAAAGATGGTATATTGGCTTTCACGGCCGGTGAATTAAAACTCAGCAATTCTTCTAGGTTTGTGCCGTGTCTTGTGTGGGTTTTCGCCAAGGACACCAAGCTAGGCTAATCGGCGGGCTCTTGGTGTCCCCGCCCGGACCCCCACAGGAGTGACGAACTGCGCGCCACCTCCCTTTATATAAGGTGCAACTGCACCACTTGACTACGAGAACTAAAAGCTCAAGCAGCCTTAACCTCCCTATGAAGGCTTCCAAAAAGATGGTATATTGGCTTTCACGGCCGGTGAAATAAAACTCAGCAATTCTTCTAGGTTTGTGCCGTGTCTTGTGTGGGGTTTCGCCTAGGACACCAAGCTAGGCTCATCGGCGGGCTCTTGGTGTCCCCGCCCGGACCCCCACCGGAGTGACGAACTGCGAGCCACCTCCCTTTATATAAGGTGCAACTGCACCACTTGACAACGAGAACTAAAAGCTCAAGCAGCCTTAACCTCCCTATGAAGGCTTCCAAAAAGATGGTATATTGGCTTTCACGGCCGGTGAATTAAAACTCAGCAATTCTTCTAGGTTTGTGCCGTGTCTTGTGTGGGGTTTCGCCTAGGACACCAAGCTAGGCTCATCGGCGGGCTCTCGGTGTCCCCGCCCGGACCCCCACAGGAGTGACGAACTGCGCGCCTCCTCCCTTTATATAAGGTGCAACTGCACCACTTGACTACGAGAACTAAAAGCTCAAGCAGCCTTAACCTCCCTATGAAGGCTTCCAAAAAGATGGTATATTGGCTTTCACGGCCGGTGAATTAAAACTCAGCAATTCTTCTAGGTTTGTGCCGTGTCTTGTGTGGGGTTTCGCCTAGGACACCAAGCTAGGCTCATCGGCGGGCTCTTGGTGTCCCCGCCCGGACCCCCACAGGAGTGACGAACTGCGCGCCACCTCCCTTTATATAAGGTGCAACTGCGCCACTTGACTACGAGAACTAAAAGCTCAAGCAGCCTTAACCTCCCTATGAAGGCTTCCAAAAAGATGGTATATTGGCTTTCACGGCCGGTGAATTAAAACTCAGCAATTCTTCTAGGTTTGTGCCGTGTCTTGTGTGGGGTTTCGCCTAGGACACCAAGCTAGGCTCATCGGCGGGCTCTTGGTGTCCCCGCCCGGACCCCACAGGAGTGACGAACTGCGCGCCACCTCCCTTTATATAAGGTGCAACTGCACCACTTGACTACGAGAACTAAAAGCTCAAGCAGCCTTAACCTCCCTATGAAGGCTTCCAAAAAGATGGTATATTGGCTTTCACGGCCGATGAATTAAAACTCAGCAAATCTTCTAGGTTTGTGCCGTGTCTTGTGTGGGGTTTCGCCTAGGACACCAAGCTAGGCTCATCGGCGGGCTCTTGGTGTCCCCGCCCGGACCCCCACAGGAGTGACGAACAGCGCGCCACCTCCCTTTATATAAGGTGCAACTGCACCACTTGACTACGAGAACTAAAAGCTCAAGCAGCCTTAACCTCCCTATGAAGGCTTCCAAAAAGATGGTATATTGGCTTTCACGGCCGGTGAATTAAAACTCAGCAATTCTTCTAGGTTTTTGCCGTGTCTTGTGTGGGGTTTCGCCTAGGACACCAAGCTAGGCTCATCGGCGGGCTCTTTGTGTCCCCGCCCGGACCCCCACAGGAGTGACGAACTGCGCGCCACCTTCCTTTATATAAGGTGCAACTGCACCACTTGACTACGAGAACTAAAAGCTCAAGCAGCCTTAACCTCCCTATGAAGACTTCCAAAAATATGGTATATTGGCTTTCACGGCCGGTGAAATAAAACTCAGCAATTCTTCTAGGTTTGTGCCGTGTCTTGTGTGGGATTTGGCCTAGGACACCAAGCTAGGCTCATCGGCGGGCTCTTGGTGTCCCCGCCCGGACCCCCACAGGAGTGACGAACTGCGCGCCACCTCCCTTTATATAAGGTGCAACTGCACCACTTGACTACGAGAACTAAAAGCTCAAGCAGCCTTAACCTCCCTATGAAAGATTCAAAAAAGATGGTATATTGGCTTTCACGGCCGGTGAATTAAAACTCAGCAATTCTTCTAGGTTTGTGCCGTGTTTTGTGTGGGGTTTCGCCTAGGACACCAAGCTAGGCTCATCGGCGGGCTCTTGGTGTCCCCGCCTGGACCCCCACAGGAGTGACGAATTGCGCGCCACCTACCCTTTATATAAGGTGCAACTGCACCACTTGACAACGAGAACTAAAGCTCAAGCAGCCTTAACCTCCCTATGAAGGCTTCCAAAAAGATGGTATATTGGCTTTCACGGCCGGTGAATTAAAA
Organism: Meconema thalassinum; assembly: GCA_946902985.2. NCBI lineage: Eukaryota > Metazoa > Arthropoda > Insecta > Orthoptera > Tettigoniidae > Meconema > Meconema thalassinum. Next base: position 891,439,306 of record OX336389.2, read on the forward strand.
CTCAGCAATTCTTCTAGGTTTGTGCCGTGTCTTGTGTGGGGTTTCGCCTAGGACACCAAGCTAGGCTCATCGGCGGGCTCCTGGTGTCCCCGCCCGGACCCCCACAGGAGTGACGAACTGCGCGCCTCCTCCCTTTATATAAGGTGCAACTGCACCACTTGACTACGAGAACTAAAAGCTCAAGCAGCCTTAACCTCCCTATGAAGGCTTCCAAAAAGATGGTATATTGGCTTTCACGGCCGGTGAATTAAAACTCAGCAATTCTTCTAGGTTTGTGCCGTGTCTTGTGTGGGGTTTCGCCTAGGACACCAAGCTAGGCCCATCGGCGGGCTCTTGGTGTCCCCACCCGGACCCCCACAGGAGTGACGAACAGCGCGCCACCTCCCTTTATATAAGGTGCAAATGCACCACTTGACTACGAGAACTAAAAGCTCAAGCAGCCTTAACCTCCCTATGAAGGCTTCCAAAAAGATGGTATATTGGCTTTCACGGCCGGTGAATTAAAGCTCAGCAATTCTTCTAGGTTTGTGCCGTGTCTTGTGTGGGGTTTCGCCTAGGACACCTAGCTAGGCTCATCGGCGGGCTCTTGGTGTCCCCGCCCGGACCCTGACGAACTGCGCGCCACCTCCCTTTATATAAGGTGCAACTGCACCACTTGACTACGAGAACTAAAAGCTCAAGCAGCCTTAACCTCCCTATGAAGGCTTCCAAAAATATGGTATATTGGCTTTCACGGCCGGTGAATTCAAATTCAGCAATTCTTCTAGGTTTGTGTCGTGTCTTGTGTGGGGTTTCGCCTAGGACACCAAGCTAGGCTCATCGGCGGGCTCTTGGTGTCCCCGCCCGGACCCCCACAGGAGTGACGAACTGCGTGCCACCTCCCTTTATATAAGGTGCAACTGCACCACTTGACTACGAGAACTAAAAGCTCAAGCAGCCTTAACCTCCCTATGAAGGCTTCCAAATAGATGGTATATTGGCTTTCACGGCCGGTGAATTAAAACTCAGCAATTCTTCTAGGTTTGTGTCGTGTCTTGTGTGGGGTTTCGCCTAGGACACCAAGCTAGGCTCATCGGCGGGCTCTTGGTGTCCCCGCCCGGACCCCCACAGGAGTGACGAACTGCGCGCCACCTCCCTTTATGTAAGGTGCAACTGCACCACTTGACTACGAGAACTAAAAGCTCAAGCAGCCTTAACCTCCCTATGAAGGCTTCCAAAAAGATGGTATATTGGCTTTCACGGCCGGTGAATTAAAACTCAGCAATTTTTCTAGGTTTGTGCCGTGTCTTGTGTGGGGTTTCGCCTAGGACACCAAGCTAGGCTCATCGGCGGGCTCTTGGTGTCCCCGCCCGGACCCCCACAGGAGTGACAAACTGCGCGCCACCTCCCTTTATATAAGGTGCAACTGCACCACTTGAGTACGAGAACTAAAAGCTCAAGCAGCCTTAACCTCCCTATGAAGGCTTCCAAAAAGATGGTATATTGGCTTTCACGGCCGGTGAATTAAAACTCAGCAATTCTTCTAGGTTTGTGCCGTGTCTTGTGTGGGGTTTCGCCTTGGACACCAAGCTAGGCTCATCGGCGGGCTCTTGGTGTCCCCGCCCGGACCCCCACAGGAGTGACGAACTGCGCGCCACCTCCCTTTATATAAGGTGCAACTGCACCACTTGACTACGAGAACTAAAAGCTCAAGCAGCCTTAACCTCCCTATGAAGGCTTCCAAAAAGATGGTATATTGGCTTTCACGGCCGGTGAATTAAAACTCAGCAATTCTTCTAGGTTTGTGCCGTGTCTTGTGTGGGGTTTCGCCTAGGACACCAAGCTAGGCTCATCGGCGGGCTGTTGGTGTCCCCGCCCGGACCCCCACAGGAGTGACGAACTGCGCGCCACCTTCCTTTATATAAGGTGCAACTGCACCACTTGACTACGAGAACTAAAAGCTCAAGCAGCCTTAACCTCCCTATGAAGGTTTCCAAAAAGATGGTATATTGGCTTTCACGGCCGGTGAATTAAAACTCAGCAATTCTTCTAGGTTTGTGCCGTGTCTTGTGTGGGGTTACGTCTAGGATACCAAGCTAGGCTCATCGGCGGGCTCTAGGTGTCCCCGCCCGGACCCCCACAGGAGTAACGAACTGCGCGCCACCTCCCTTTATATAAGGTGCAACTGCACCACTTGACTACGAGAACTAAAAGCTCAAGCAGCCTTAACCTCCCTATGAAGGCTTCCAAAAAGATGGTATATTGGCTTTCACGGCCGGTGAATTAAAACTCAGCAATTCTTCTAGGTTTGTGCCGTGTCTTGTGTGGGGTTTCGCCTAGGACACCAAGCTAGGCTCATCGGCGGGCTCTTGGTGTCCCCGCCCGGACCCCCACAGGAGTGACGAATTGAGCGCCACCTCCCTTTATATAAGGTGCAACTGCACCACTTGACTACGAGAACTAAAAGCTCAAGCAGCCTTAACCTCCCTATGAAGGCTTCCAAAAAGATGGTATATTGGCATTCACGGCCGGTGAATTAAAACTCAGCAATTCTTCTAGGTTTGTGCCGTGTCTTGTGTGGGGTTTCGCCTAGGACACCAAGCTAGGCTCATCGGCGGGTTGTTGGTGTCCCCGCCCGGACCCCCACAGGAGTGATGAACTGCGCGCCACCTCCCTTTATATAAGGTGCAACTGCACCACTTGACTACGAGAACTAAAAGCTCAAGCAGCCTTAACCTCCCTATGAAGGCTTCCAAAAAGATGGTATATTGGCTTTCACGGCCGGTGAATTAAAGCTCAGCAATTCTTCTAGGTTTGTGCCGTGTCTTGTGTGGGGTTTCGCCTAGGACACCTAGCTAGGCTCATCGGCGGGCTGTTGGTGTCCCCGCCCGGACCCTGACGAACTGCGCGCCACCTCCCTTTATATAAGGTGCAACTGCACCACTTGACTACGAGAACTAAAAGCTCAAGCAGCCTTAACCTCCCTATGAAGACTTCCAAAAATATGGTATATTGGCTTTCACGGCCGGTGAAATAAAACTCAGCAATTCTTCTAGGTTTGTGCCGTGTCTTGTGTGGGATTTGGCCTAGGACACCAAGCTAGGCTCATCGTCGGGCTCTTGGTGTCCCCGCCCGGACCCCCACAGGAGTGACGAACTGCGCGCCACCTCCCTTTATATAAGGTGCAACTGCACCACTTGACTACGAGAACTAAAAGCTCAAGCAGCCTTAACCTCCCTATGAAAGATTCAAAAAAGATGGTATATTGGCTTTCACGGCCGGTGAATTAAAACTCAGCAATTCTTCTAGGTTTGTGCCGTGTTTTGTGTGGGGTTTCGCCTAGGACACCAAGCTAGGCTCATCGGCGGGCTCTTGGTGTCCCCGCCTGGACCCCCACAGGAGTGACGAACTGCGCGCCACCTACCCTTTATATAAGGTGCAACTGCACCACTTGACAACGAGAACTAAAAGCTCAAGCAGCCTTAACCTCCCTATGAAGGCTTCCAAAAAGATGGTATATTGGCTTTCACGGCCGGTGAATTAAAACTCAGCAATTCTTCTAGGTTTGTGCCGTGTCTTGTGTGGGGTTTCGCCTAGGACACCAAGCTAGGCTCATCGGCGGGCTCCTGGTGTCCCCGCCCGGACCCCCACAGGAGTGACGAACTGCGCGCCTCCTCCCTTTATATAAGGTGCAACTGCACCACTTGACTACGAGAACTAAAAGCTCAAGCAGCCTTAACCTCCCTATGAAGGCTTCCAAAAAGATGGTATATTGGCTTTCACGGCCGGTGAATTAAAACTCAGCAATTCTTCTAGGTTTGTGCCGTGTCTTGTGTGGGGTTTCGCCTAGGACACCAAGCTAGGCCCATCGGCGGGCTCTTGGTGTCCCCACCCGGACCCCCACAGGAGTGACGAACAGCGCGCCACCTCCCTTTATATAAGGTGCAAATGCACCACTTGACTACGAGAACTAAAAGCTCAAGCAGCCTTAACCTCCCTATGAAGGCTTCCAAAAATATGGTATATTGGCTTTCACGGCCGGTGAATTCAAATTCAGCAATTCTTCTAGGTTTGTGTCGTGTCTTGTGTGGGGTTTCGCCTAGGACACCAAGCTAGGCTCATCGGCGGGCTCTTGGTGTCCCCGCCCGGACCCCCACAGGAGTGACGAACTGCGTGCCACCTCCCTTTATATAAGGTGCAACTGCACCACTTGACTACGAGAACTAAAAGCTCAAGCAGCCTTAACCTCCCTATGAAGGCTTCCAAATAGATGGTATATTGGCTTTCACGGCCGGTGAATTAAAACTCAGCAATTCTTCTAGGTTTGTGCCGTGTCTTGTGTGGGGTTTCGCCTAGGACACCAAGCTAGGCTCATCGGCGGGCTCTTGGTGTCCCCGCCCGGACCCCCACAGGAGTGACGAACTGCGCGCCACCTCCCTTTATATAAGGTGCAACTGCGCCACTTGACTACGAGAACTAAAAGCTCAAGCAGCCTTAACCTCCCTATGAAGGCTTCCAAAAAGATGGTATATTGGCTTTCACGGCCGGTGAATTAAAACTCAGCAATTCTTCTAGGTTTGTGCCGTGTCTTGTGTGGGGTTTCGCCTAGGACACCAAGCTAGGCTCATCGGCGGGATCTTGGTGTCCCCGCCCGGACCCCAACAGGAGTGACGAACTGCGCGCCACCTCCCTTTATATAAGGTGCAACTGCACCCCTTGACTACGAGAACTAAAAGCTCAAGCAGCCTTAACCTCCCTATGAAGGCTTCCAAAAAGATGGTATATTGGCTTTCACGGCCGGTGAATTAAAACTCAGCAATTCTTCTAGATTTGTGCCGTGTCTTGTGTGGGGTTTCGCCAAGGACACCAAGCTAGGCTCATCGGCGGGCTCTTGGTGTCCCCGCCCGGACCCCCACAGGAGTGACGAACTGCGCGCCACCTCCCTTTATGTAAGGTGCAACTGCACCACTTGACTACGAGAACTAAAAGCTCAAGCAGCCTTAACCTCCCTATGAAGGCTTCCAAAAAGATGGTATATTGGCTTTCACGGCCGGTGAATTAAAACTCAGCAATTTTTCTAGGTTTGTGCCGTGTCTTGTGTGGGGTTTCGCCTAGGACACCAAGCTAGGCTCATCGGCGGGCTCTTGGTGTCCCCGCCCGGACCCCCACAGGAGTGACAAACTGCGCGCCACCTCCCTTTATATAAGGTGCAACTGCACCACTTGAGTACGAGAACTAAAAGCTCAAGCAGCCTTAACCTCCCTATGAAGGCTTCCAAAAAGATGGTATATTGGCTTTCACGGCCGGTGAATTAAAACTCAGCAATTCTTCTAGGTTTGTGCCGTGTCTTGTGTGGGGTTTCGCCTTGGACACCAAGCTAGGCTCATCGGCGGGCTCTTGGTGTCCCCGCCCGGACCCCCACAGGAGTGACGAACTGCGCGCCACCTCCCTTTATGTAAGGTGCAACTGCACCACTTGACTACGAGAACTAAAAGCTCAAGCAGCCTTAACCTCCCTATGAAGGCTTCCAAAAAGATGGTATATTGGCTTTCACGGCCGGTGAATTAAAACTCAGCAATTCTTCTAGGTTTGTGCCGTGTCTTGTGTGGGGTTTCGCCTAGGACACCAAGCTAGGCTCATCGGCGGGCTGTTGGTGTCCCCGCCCGGACCCCCACAGGAGTGACGAACTGCGCGCCACCTCCCTTTATATAAGGTGCAACTGCACCACTTGACTACGAGAACTAAAAGCTCAAGCAGCCTTAACCTCCCTATGAAGGTTTCCAAAAAGATGGTATATTGGCTTTCACGGCCGGTGAATTAAAACTCAGCAATTCTTCTAGGTTTGTGCCGTGTCTTGTGTGGGGTTACGTCTAGGATACCAAGCTAGGCTCATCGGCGGGCTCTAGGTGTCCCCGCCCGGACCCCCACAGGAGTAACGAACTGCGCGCCACCTCCCTTTATATAAGGTGCAACTGCACCACTTGACTACGAGAACTAAAAGCTCAAGCAGCCTTAACCTCCCTATGAAGGCTTCCAAAAAGATGGTATATTGGCTTTCACGGCCGGTGAATTAAAACTCAGCAATTCTTCTAGGTTTGTGCCGTGTCTTGTGTGGGGTTTCGCCTAGGACACCAAGCTAGGCTCATCGGCGGGCTCTTGGTGTCCCCGCCCGGACCCCCACAGGAGTGACGAATTGAGCGCCACCTCCCTTTATATAAGGTGCAACTGCACCACTTGACTACGAGAACTAAAAGCTCAAGCAGCCTTAACCTCCCTATGAAGGCTTCCAAAAAGATGGTATATTGGCATTCACGGCCGGTGAATTAAAACTCAGCAATTCTTCTAGGTTTGTGCCGTGTCTTGTGTGGGGTTTCGCCTAGGACACCAAGCTAGGCTCATCGGCTGGCTGTTGGTGTCCCCGCCCGGACCCCCACAGGAGTGATGAACTGCGCGCCACCTCCCTTTATATAAGGTGCAACTGCACCACTTGACTACGAGAACTAAAAGCTCAAGCAGCCTTAACCTCCCTATGAAGGCTTCCAAAAAGATGGTATATTGGCTTTCACGGCCGGTGAATTAAAGCTCAGCAATTCTTCTAGGTTTGTGCCGTGTCTTGTGTGGGGTTTCGCCTAGGACACCTAGCTAGGCTCATCGGCGGGCTCTTGGTGTCCCCGCCCGGACCCTGACGAACTGCGCGCCACCTCCCTTTATATAAGGTGCAACTGCACCACTTGACTACGAGAACTAAAAGCTCAAGCAGCCTTAACCTCCCTATGAAGGCTTCCAAAAAGATGGTATATTGGCTTTCACGGCCGGTGAATTAAAACTCAGCAATTCTTCTAGGTTTGTGCCGTGTCTTGTGTGGGGTTTCGCCTAGGACACCAAGCTAGGCTCATCGGCGGGCTCTTGGTGTCCCCGCCCGGACCCCCACAGGAGTGACGAATTGAGCGCCACCTCCCTTTATATAAGGTGCAACTGCACCACTTGACTACGAGAACTAAAAGCTCAAGCAGCCTTAACCTCCCTATGAAGGCTTCCAAAAAGATGGTATATTGGCATTCACGGCCGGTGAATTAAAACTCAGCAATTCTTCTAGGTTTGTGCCGTGTCTTGTGTGGGGTTTCGCCTAGGACACCAAGCTAGGCTCATCGGCTGGCTGTTGGTGTCCCCGCCCGGACCCCCACAGGAGTGATGAACTGCGCGCCACCTCCCTTTATATAAGGTGCAACTGCACCACTTGACTACGAGAACTAAAAGCTCAAGCAGCCTTAACCTCCCTATGAAGGCTTCCAAAAAGATGGTATATTGGCTTTCACGGCCGGTGAATTAAAGCTCAGCAATTCTTCTAGGTTTGTGCCGTGTCTTGTGTGGGGTTTCGCCTAGGACACCTAGCTAGGCTCATCGGCGGGCTCTTGGTGTCCCCGCCCGGACCCTGACGAACTGCGCGCCACCTCCCTTTATATAAGGTGCAACTGCACCACTTGACTACGAGAACTAAAAGCTCAAGCAGCCTTAACCTCCCTATGAAGGCTTCCAAAAAGATGGTATATTGGCTTTCACGGCCGGTGAATTAAAACTCAGCAATTCTTCTAGGTTTGTGCCGTGTCTTGTGTGGGGTTTCGCCTAGGACACCAAGCTAGGCTCATCGGCGGGCTCTCGGTGTCCCCGCCCGGACCCCCACAGGAGTGACGAACTGCGCGCCTCCTCCCTTTATATAAGGTGCAACTGCACCACTTGACTACGAGAACTAAAAGCTCAAGCAGCCTTAACCTCCCTATGAAGGCTTCCAAAAAGATGGTATATTGGCTTTCACGGCCGGTGAATTAAAACTCAGCAATTCTTCTAGGTTTGTGCCGTGTCTTGTGTGGGGTTTCGCCTAGGACACCAAGCTAGGCTCATCGGCGGGCTCTTGGTGTCCCCGCCCGGACCCCCACAGGAGTGACGAACTGCGCGCCACCTCCCTTTATATAAGGTGCAACTGCACCACTTGACTACGAGAACTAAAAGCTCAAGCAGCCTTAACCTCCCTATGAAGGCTTCCAAAAAGATGGTATATTGGCTTTCACGGCCGGTGAATTAAAACTCAGCAATTCTTCTAGGTTTGTGCCGTGTCTTGTGTGGGGTTTCGCCTAGGACACCAAGCTAGGCTCATCGGCGGGCTCTTGGTGTCCCCGCCCGGACCCCCACAGGAGTGACGAACTGCGCGCCACCTCCCTTTATATAAGGTGCAACTGCACCACTTGACTACGAGAACTAAAAGCTCAAGCAGCCTTAACCTCCCTATGAAGGCTTCCAAAAAGATGGTATATTGGCTTTCACGGCCGGTGAATTAAAACTCAGCAATTCTTCTAGGTTTGTGCCGTGTCTTGTGTGGGGTTTCGCCTAGGACACCAAGCTAGGCTCATCGGCGGGCTCTTGGTGACCCCGCCCGGACCCCCACAGGAGTGACGAACTGCGCGCCACCTCCCATTATATAAGGTGCAACTGCACCACTTGACTACGAGAACTAAAAGCTCAAGCAGCCTTAACCTCCCTATGAAGGCTTCCAAAAAGATGGTATATTGGCTTTCACGGCCGGTGAATTAAAACTCAGCAATTCTTCTAGGTTTGTGCCGTGTCTTGTGTGGGGTTTCGCCTAGGACACCAAGCTAGGCTCATCGGCGGGCTCTTGGTGTCCCCGCCCGGACCCCACAGGAGTGACGAACTGCGCGCCACCTCCCTTTATATAAGGTGCAACTGCACCACTTGACTACGAGAACTAAAAGCTCAAGCAGCCTTAACCTCCCTATGAAGGCTTCCAAAAAGATGGTATATTGGCTTTCACGGCCGATGAATTAAAACTCAGCAAATCTTCTAGGTTTGTGCCGTGTCTTGTGTGGGGTTTCGCCTAGGACACCAAGCTAGGCTCATCGGCGGGCTCTTGGTGTCCCCGCCCGGACCCCCACAGGATTGACGAACAGCGCGCCACCTCCCTTTATATAAGGTGCAACTGCACCACTTGACTACGAGAACTAAAAGCTCAAGCAGCCTTAACCTCCCTATGAAGGCTTCCAAAAAGATGGTATATTGGCTTTCACGGCCGGTGAATTAAAACTCAGCAATTCTTCTAGGTTTTTGCCGTGTCTTGTGTGGAGTTTCGCCTAGGACACCAAGCTAGGCTCATCGGCGGGCTCTTTGTGTCCCCGCCCGGACCCCCACAGGAGTGACGAACTGCGCGCCACCTTCCTTTATATAAGGTGCAACTGCACCACTTGACTACGAGAACTAAAAGCTCAAGCAGCCTTAACCTCTCTATGAAGACTTCCAAAAAGATGGTATATTGGCTTTCACGGCCGGTGAAATAAAACTCAGCAATTCTTCTAGGTTTGTGCCGTGTCTTGTGTGGGATTTGGCCTAGGACACCAAGCTAGGCTCATCGGCGGGCTCTTGGTGTCCCCGCCCGGACCCCCACAGGAGTGACGAACTGCGCGCCACCTCCCTTTATATAAGGTGCAACTGCACCACTTGACTACGAGAACTAAAAGCTCAAGCAGCCTTAACCTCCCTATGAAAGATTCAAAAAAGATGGTATATTGGCTTTCACGGCCGGTGAATTAAAACTCAGCAATTCTTCTAGGTTTGTGCCGTGTTTTGTGTGGGGTTTCGCCTAGGACACCAAGCTAGGCTCATCGGCGGGCTCTTGGTGTCCCCGCCTGGACCCCCACAGGAGTGACGAACTGCGCGCCACCTACCCTTTATATAAGGTGCAACTGCACCACTTGACAACGAGAACTAAAAGCTCAAGCAGCCTTAACCTCCCTATGAAGGCTTCCAAAAAGATGGTATATTGGCTTTCACGGCCGGTGAATTAAAACTCAGCAATTCTTCTAGGTTTGTGCCGTGTCTTGTGTGGAGTTTCGCCTAGGACACCAAGCTAGGCTCATCGGCGGGCTCCTGGTGTCCCCGCCCGGACCCCCACAGGAGTGACGAACTGCGTGCCTCCTCCCTTTATATAAGGTGCAACTGCACCACTTGACTACGAGAACTAAAAGCTCAAGCAGCCTTAACCTCCCTATGAAGGCTTCCAAAAAGATGGTATATTGGCTTTCACGGCCGGTGAATTAAAACTCAGCAATTCTTCTAGGTTTGTGCCGTGTCTTGTGTGGGGTTTCGCCTAGGACACCAAGCTAGGCCCATCGGCGGGCTCTTGGTGTCCCCACCCGGACCCCCACAGGAGTGACGAACAGCGCGCCACCTCCCTTTATATAAGGTGCAAATGCACCACTTGACTACGAGAACTAAAAGCTCAAGCAGCCTTAACCTCCCTATGAAGGCTTCCAAAAATATGGTATATTGGCTTTCACGGCCGGTGAATTCAAATTCAGCAATTCTTCTAGGTTTGTGCCGTGTCTTGTGTGGGGTTTCGCCTAGGACACCAAGCTAGGCTCATCGGCGGGCTCTTGGTGTCCCCGCCCGGACCCCCACAGGAGTGACGAACTGCGTGCCACCTCCCTTTATATAAGGTGCAACTGCACCACTTGACTACGAGAACTAAAAGCTCAAGCAGCCTTAACCTCCCTATGAAGGCTTCCAAATAGATGGTATATTGGCTTTCACGGCCGGTGAATTAAAACTCAGCAATTCTTCTAGGTTTGTGCCGTGTCTTGTGTGGGGTTTCGCCTAGGACACCAAGCTAGGCTCATCGGCGGGCTCTTGGTGTCCCCGCCCGGACCCCCACAGGAGTGACGAATTGAGCGCCACCTCCCTTTATATAAGGTGCAACTGCACCACTTGACTACGAGAACTAAAAGCTCAAGCAGCCTTAACCTCCCTATGAAGGCTTCCAAAAAGATGGTATATTGGCATTCACGGCCGGTGAATTAAAACTCAGCAATTCTTCTAGGTTTGTGCCGTGTCTTGTGTGGGGTTTCGCCTAGGACACCAAGCTAGGCTCATCGGCGGGCTGTTGGTGTCCCCGCCCGGACCCCCACAGGAGTGATGAACTGCGCGCCACCTCCCTTTATATAAGGTGCAACTGCACCACTTGACTACGAGAACTAAAAGCTCAAGCAGCCTTAACCTCCCTATGAAGGCTTCCAAAAAGATGGTATATTGGCTTTCACGGCCGGTGAATTAAAGCTCAGCAATTCTTCTAGGTTTGTGCCGTGTCTTGTGTGGGGTTTCGCCTAGGACACCTAGCTAGGCTCATCGGCGGGCTCTTGGTGTCCCCGCCCGGACCCTGACGAACTGCGCGCCACCTCCCTTTATATAAGGTGCAACTGCACCACTTGACTACGAGAACTAAAAGCTCAAGCAGCCTTAACCTCCCTATGAAGGCTTCCAAAAAGATGGTATATTGGCTTTCACGGCCGGTGAATTAAAACTCAGCAATTCTTCTAGGTTTGTGCCGTGTCTTGTGTGGGGTTTCGCCTAGGACACCAAGCTAGGCTCATCGGCGGTCTCTTGGTGTCCCCGCCCGGACCCCCACAGGAGTGACGAACTGCGCGCCACCTCCCATTATATAAGGTGCAACTGCACCACTTGACTACGAGAACTAAAAGCTCAAGCAGCCTTAACCTCCCTATGAAGGCTTCCAAAAAGATGGTATATTGGCTTTCACGGCCGGTGAATTAAAACTCAGCAATTCTTCTAGGTTTGTGCCCTGTCTTGTGTGGGTTTTCGCCAAGGACACCAAGCTAGGCTAATCGGCGGGCTCTTGGTGTCCCCGCCCGGACCCCCACAGGAGTGACGAACTGCGCGCCACCTCCCTTTATATAAGGTGCAACTGCACCACTTGACTACGAGAACTAAAAGCTCAAGCAGCCTTAACCTCCCTATGAAGGCTTCCAAAAAGATGGTATATTGGCTTTCACGGCCGGTGAAATAAAACTCAGCAATTCTTCTAGGTTTGTGCCGTGTCTTGTGTGGGGTTTCGCCTAGGATACCAGGCTAGGCTCATCGGCGGGCTCTTGGTGTCCCCGCCCGGACCACCACAGGAGTGACGAACTGCGAGCCACCTCCCTTTATATAAGGTGCAACTGCACCACTTGACAACGAGAACTAAAAGCTCAAGCAGCCTTAACCTCCCTATGAAGGCTTCCAAAAAGATGGTATATTGGCTTTCACGGCCGGTGAATTAAAACTCAGCAATTCTTCTAGGTTTGTGCCGTGTCTTGTGTGGGGTTTCGCCTAGGACACCAAGCTAGGCTCATCGGCGGGCTCTCGGTGTCCCCGCCCGGACCCCCACAGGAGTGACGAACTGCGCGCCTCCTCCCTTTATATAAGGTGCAACTGCACCACTTGACTACGAGAACTAAAAGCTCAAGCAGCCTTAACCTCCCTATGAAGGCTTCCAAAAAGATGGTATATTGGCTTTCACGGCCGGTGAATTAAAACTCAGCAATTCTTCTAGGTTTGTGCCGTGTCTTGTGTGGGGTTTCGCCTAGGACACCAAGCTAGGCTCATCGGCGGGCTCTTGGTGTCCCCGCCCGGACCCCCACAGGAGTGACGAACTGCGCGCCACCTCCCTTTATATAAGGTGCAACTGCACCACTTGACTACGAGAACTAAAAGCTCAAGCAGCCTTAACCTCCCTATGAAGGCTTCCAAAAAGATGGTATATTGGCTTTCACGGCCGGTGAATTAAAACTCAGCAATTCTTCTAGGTTTGTGCCGTGTCTTGTGTGGGGTTTCGCCTAGGACACCAAGCTAGGCTCATCGGCGGGCTCTTGGTGTCCCCGCCCGGACCCCCACAGGAGTGACGAACTGCGCGCCACCTCCCTTTATATAAGGTGCAACTGCACCACTTGACTACGAGAACTAAAAGCTCAAGCAGCCTTAACCTCCCTATGAAGGCTTCCAAAAAGATGGTATATTGGCTTTCACGGCCGGTGAATTAAAACTCAGCAATTCTTCTAGGTTTGTGCCGTGTCTTGTGTGGGGTTTCGCCTAGGACACCAAGCTAGGCTCATCGGCGGGCTCTTGGTGACCCCGCCCGGACCCCCACAGGAGTGACGAACTGCGCGCCACCTCCCATTATATAAGGTGCAACTGCACCACTTGACTACGAGAACTAAAAGCTCAAGCAGCCTTAACCTCCCTATGAAGGCTTCCAAAAAGATGGTATATTGGCTTTCACGGCCGGTGAATTAAAACTCAGCAATTCTTCTAGGTTTGTGCCGTGTCTTGTGTGGGGTTTCGCCTAGGACACCAAGCTAGGCTCATCGGCGGGCTCTTGGTGTCCCCGCCCGGACCCCACAGGAGTGACGAACTGCGCGCCACCTCCCTTTATATAAGGTGCAACTGCACCACTTGACTACGAGAACTAAAAGCTCAAGCAGCCTTAACCTCCCTATGAAGGCTTCCAAAAAGATGGTATATTGGCTTTCACGGCCGATGAATTAAAACTCAGCAAATCTTCTAGGTTTGTGCCGTGTCTTGTGTGGGGTTTCGCCTAGGACACCAAGCTAGGCTCATCGGCGGGCTCTTGGTGTCCCCGCCCGGACCCCCACAGGATTGACGAACAGCGCGCCACCTCCCTTTATATAAGGTGCAACTGCACCACTTGACTACGAGAACTAAAAGCTCAAGCAGCCTTAACCTCCCTATGAAGGCTTCCAAAAAGATGGTATATTGGCTTTCACGGCCGGTGAATTAAAACTCAGCAATTCTTCTAGGTTTTTGCCGTGTCTTGTGTGGGGTTTCGCCTAGGACACCAAGCTAGGCTCATCGGCGGGCTCTTTGTGTCCCCGCCCGGACCCCCACAGGAGTGACGAACTGCGCGCCACCTTCCTTTATATAAGGTGCAACTGCACCACTTGACTACGAGAACTAAAAGCTCAAGCAGCCTTAACCTCTCTATGAAGACTTCCAAAAAGATGGTATATTGGCTTTCACGGCCGGTGAAATAAAACTCAGCAATTCTTCTAGGTTTGTGCCGTGTCTTGTGTGGGATTTGGCCTAGGACACCAAGCTAGGCTCATCGGCGGGCTCTTGGTGTCCCCGCCCGGACCCCCACAGGAGTGACGAACTGCGCGCCACCTCCCTTTATATAAGGTGCAACTGCACCACTTGAGTACGAGAACTAAAAGCTCAAGCAGCCTTAACCTCCCTATGAAGGCTTCCAAAAAGATGGTATATTGGCTTTCACGGCCGGTGAATTAAAACTCAGCAATTCTTCTAGGTTTGTGCCGTGTCTTGTGTGGGGTTTCGCCTTGGACACCAAGCTAGGCTCATCGGCGGGCTCTTGGTGTCCCCGCCCGGACCCCCACAGGAGTGACGAACTGCGCGCCACCTCCCTTTATGTAAGGTGCAACTGCACCACTTGACTACGAGAACTAAAAGCTCAAGCAGCCTTAACCTCCCTATGAAGGCTTCCAAAAAGATGGTATATTGGCTTTCACGGCCGGTGAATTAAAACTCAGCAATTCTTCTAGGTTTGTGCCGTGTCTTGTGTGGGGTTTCGCCTAGGACACCAAGCTAGGCTCATCGGCGGGCTGTTGGTGTCCCCGCCCGGACCCCCACAGGAGTGACGAACTGCGCGCCACCTCCCTTTATATAAGGTGCAACTGCACCACTTGACTACGAGAACTAAAAGCTCAAGCAGCCTTAACCTCCCTATGAAGGTTTCCAAAAAGATGGTATATTGGCTTTCACGGCCGGTGAATTAAAACTCAGCAATTCTTCTAGGTTTGTGCCGTGTCTTGTGTGGGGTTACGTCTAGGATACCAAGCTAGGCTCATCGGCGGGCTCTAGGTGTCCCCGCCCGGACCCCCACAGGAGTAACGAACTGCGCGCCACCTCCCTTTATATAAGGTGCAACTGCACCACTTGACTACGAGAACTAAAAGCTCAAGCAGCCTTAACCTCCCTATGAAGGCTTCCAAAAAGATGGTATATTGGCTTTCACGGCCGGTGAATTAAAACTCAGCAATTCTTCTAGGTTTGTGCCGTGTCTTGTGTGGGGTTTCGCCTAGGACACCAAGCTAGGCTCATCGGCGGGCTCTTGGTGTCCCCGCCCGGACCCCCACAGGAGTGACGAATTGAGCGCCACCTCCCTTTATATAAGGTGCAACTGCACCACTTGACTACGAGAACTAAAAGCTCAAGCAGCCTTAACCTCCCTATGAAGGCTTCCAAAAAGATGGTATATTGGCATTCACGGCCGGTGAATTAAAACTCAGCAATTCTTCTAGGTTTGTGCCGTGTCTTGTGTGGGGTTTCGCCTAGGACACCAAGCTAGGCTCATCGGCTGGCTGTTGGTGTCCCCGCCCGGACCCCCACAGGAGTGATGAACTGCGCGCCACCTCCCTTTATATAAGGTGCAACTGCACCACTTGACTACGAGAACTAAAAGCTCAAGCAGCCTTAACCTCCCTATGAAGGCTTCCAAAAAGATGGTATATTGGCTTTCACGGCCGGTGAATTAAAGCTCAGCAATTCTTCTAGGTTTGTGCCGTGTCTTGTGTGGGGTTTCGCCTAGGACACCTAGCTAGGCTCATCGGCGGGCTCTTGGTGTCCCCGCCCGGACCCTGACGAACTGCGCGCCACCTCCCTTTATATAAGGTGCAACTGCACCACTTGACTACGAGAACTAAAAGCTCAAGCAGCCTTAACCTCCCTATGAAGGCTTCCAAAAAGATGGTATATTGGCTTTCACGGCCGGTGAATTAAAACTCAGCAATTCTTCTAGGTTTGTGCCGTGTCTTGTGTGGGGTTTCGCCTAGGACACCAAGCTAGGCTCATCGGCGGGCTCTTGGTGTCCCCGCCCGGACCCCCACAGGAGTGACGAATTGAGCGCCACCTCCCTTTATATAAGGTGCAACTGCACCACTTGACTACGAGAACTAAAAGCTCAAGCAGCCTTAACCTCCCTATGAAGGCTTCCAAAAAGATGGTATATTGGCATTCACGGCCGGTGAATTAAAACTCAGCAATTCTTCTAGGTTTGTGCCGTGTCTTGTGTGGGGTTTCGCCTAGGACACCAAGCTAGGCTCATCGGCTGGCTGTTGGTGTCCCCGCCCGGACCCCCACAGGAGTGATGAACTGCGCGCCACCTCCCTTTATATAAGGTGCAACTGCACCACTTGACTACGAGAACTAAAAGCTCAAGCAGCCTTAACCTCCCTATGAAGGCTTCCAAAAAGATGGTATATTGGCTTTCACGGCCGGTGAATTAAAGCTCAGCAATTCTTCTAGGTTTGTGCCGTGTCTTGTGTGGGGTTTCGCCTAGGACACCTAGCTAGGCTCATCGGCGGGCTCTTGGTGTCCCCGCCCGGACCCTGACGAACTGCGCGCCACCTCCCTTTATATAAGGTGCAACTGCACCACTTGACTACGAGAACTAAAAGCTCAAGCAGCCTTAACCTCCCTATGAAGGCTTCCAAAAAGATGGTATATTGGCTTTCACGGCCGGTGAATTAAAACTCAGCAATTCTTCTAGGTTTGTGCCGTGTCTTGTGTGGGGTTTCGCCTAGGACACCAAGCTAGGCTCATCGGCGGGCTCTCGGTGTCCCCGCCCGGACCCCCACAGGAGTGACGAACTGCGCGCCTCCTCCCTTTATATAAGGTGCAACTGCACCACTTGACTACGAGAACTAAAAGCTCAAGCAGCCTTAACCTCCCTATGAAGGCTTCCAAAAAGATGGTATATTGGCTTTCACGGCCGGTGAATTAAAACTCAGCAATTCTTCTAGGTTTGTGCCGTGTCTTGTGTGGGGTTTCGCCTAGGACACCAAGCTAGGCTCATCGGCGGGCTCTTGGTGTCCCCGCCCGGACCCCCACAGGAGTGACGAACTGCGCGCCACCTCCCTTTATATAAGGTGCAACTGCACCACTTGACTACGAGAACTAAAAGCTCAAGCAGCCTTAACCTCCCTATGAAGGCTTCCAAAAAGATGGTATATTGGCTTTCACGGCCGGTGAATTAAAACTCAGCAATTCTTCTAGGTTTGTGCCGTGTCTTGTGTGGGGTTTCGCCTAGGACACCAAGCTAGGCTCATCGGCGGGCTCTTGGTGTCCCCGCCCGGACCCCCACAGGAGTGACGAACTGCGCGCCACCTCCCTTTATATAAGGTGCAACTGCACCACTTGACTACGAGAACTAAAAGCTCAAGCAGCCTTAACCTCCCTATGAAGGCTTCCAAAAAGATGGTATATTGGCTTTCACGGCCGGTGAATTAAAACTCAGCAATTCTTCTAGGTTTGTGCCGTGTCTTGTGTGGGGTTTCGCCTAGGACACCAAGCTAGGCTCATCGGCGGGCTCTTGGTGACCCCGCCCGGACCCCCACAGGAGTGACGAACTGCGCGCCACCTCCCATTATATAAGGTGCAACTGCACCACTTGACTACGAGAACTAAAAGCTCAAGCAGCCTTAACCTCCCTATGAAGGCTTCCAAAAAGATGGTATATTGGCTTTCACGGCCGGTGAATTAAAACTCAGCAATTCTTCTAGGTTTGTGCCGTGTCTTGTGTGGGGTTTCGCCTAGGACACCAAGCTAGGCTCATCGGCGGGCTCTTGGTGTCCCCGCCCGGACCCCACAGGAGTGACGAACTGCGCGCCACCTCCCTTTATATAAGGTGCAACTGCACCACTTGACTACGAGAACTAAAAGCTCAAGCAGCCTTAACCTCCCTATGAAGGCTTCCAAAAAGATGGTATATTGGCTTTCACGGCCGATGAATTAAAACTCAGCAAATCTTCTAGGTTTGTGCCGTGTCTTGTGTGGGGTTTCGCCTAGGACACCAAGCTAGGCTCATCGGCGGGCTCTTGGTGTCCCCGCCCGGACCCCCACAGGATTGACGAACAGCGCGCCACCTCCCTTTATATAAGGTGCAACTGCACCACTTGACTACGAGAACTAAAAGCTCAAGCAGCCTTAACCTCCCTATGAAGGCTTCCAAAAAGATGGTATATTGGCTTTCACGGCCGGTGAATTAAAACTCAGCAATTCTTCTAGGTTTTTGCCGTGTCTTGTGTGGAGTTTCGCCTAGGACACCAAGCTAGGCTCATCGGCGGGCTCTTTGTGTCCCCGCCCGGACCCCCACAGGAGTGACGAACTGCGCGCCACCTTCCTTTATATAAGGTGCAACTGCACCACTTGACTACGAGAACTAAAAGCTCAAGCAGCCTTAACCTCTCTATGAAGACTTCCAAAAAGATGGTATATTGGCTTTCACGGCCGGTGAAATAAAACTCAGCAATTCTTCTAGGTTTGTGCCGTGTCTTGTGTGGGATTTGGCCTAGGACACCAAGCTAGGCTCATCGGCGGGCTCTTGGTGTCCCCGCCCGGACCCCCACAGGAGTGACGAACTGCGCGCCACCTCCCTTTATATAAGGTGCAACTGCACCACTTGACTACGAGAACTAAAAGCTCAAGCAGCCTTAACCTCCCTATGAAAGATTCAAAAAAGATGGTATATTGGCTTTCACGGCCGGTGAATTAAAACTCAGCAATTCTTCTAGGTTTGTGCCGTGTTTTGTGTGGGGTTTCGCCTAGGACACCAAGCTAGGCTCATCGGCGGGCTCTTGGTGTCCCCGCCTGGACCCCCACAGGAGTGACGAACTGCGCGCCACCTACCCTTTATATAAGGTGCAACTGCACCACTTGACAACGAGAACTAAAAGCTCAAGCAGCCTTAACCTCCCTATGAAGGCTTCCAAAAAGATGGTATATTGGCTTTCACGGCCGGTGAATTAAAACTCAGCAATTCTTCTAGGTTTGTGCCGTGTCTTGTGTGGAGTTTCGCCTAGGACACCAAGCTAGGCTCATCGGCGGGCTCCTGGTGTCCCCGCCCGGACCCCCACAGGAGTGACGAACTGCGTGCCTCCTCCCTTTATATAAGGTGCAACTGCACCACTTGACTACGAGAACTAAAAGCTCAAGCAGCCTTAACCTCCCTATGAAGGCTTCCAAAAAGATGGTATATTGGCTTTCACGGCCGGTGAATTAAAACTCAGCAATTCTTCTAGGTTTGTGCCGTGTCTTGTGTGGGGTTTCGCCTAGGACACCAAGCTAGGCCCATCGGCGGGCTCTTGGTGTCCCCACCCGGACCCCCACAGGAGTGACGAACAGCGCGCCACCTCCCTTTATATAAGGTGCAAATGCACCACTTGACTACGAGAACTAAAAGCTCAAGCAGCCTTAACCTCCCTATGAAGGCTTCCAAAAATATGGTATATTGGCTTTCACGGCCGGTGAATTCAAATTCAGCAATTCTTCTAGGTTTGTGCCGTGTCTTGTGTGGGGTTTCGCCTAGGACACCAAGCTAGGCTCATCGGCGGGCTCTTGGTGTCCCCGCCCGGACCCCCACAGGAGTGACGAACTGCGTGCCACCTCCCTTTATATAAGGTGCAACTGCACCACTTGACTACGAGAACTAAAAGCTCAAGCAGCCTTAACCTCCCTATGAAGGCTTCCAAATAGATGGTATATTGGCTTTCACGGCCGGTGAATTAAAACTCAGCAATTCTTCTAGGTTTGTGCCGTGTCTTGTGTGGGGTTTCGCCTAGGACACCAAGCTAGGCTCATCGGCGGGCTCTTGGTGTCCCCGCCCGGACCCCCACAGGAGTGACGAATTGAGCGCCACCTCCCTTTATATAAGGTGCAACTGCACCACTTGACTACGAGAACTAAAAGCTCAAGCAGCCTTAACCTCCCTATGAAGGCTTCCAAAAAGATGGTATATTGGCATTCACGGCCGGTGAATTAAAACTCAGCAATTCTTCTAGGTTTGTGCCGTGTCTTGTGTGGGGTTTCGCCTAGGACACCAAGCTAGGCTCATCGGCGGGCTGTTGGTGTCCCCGCCCGGACCCCCACAGGAGTGATGAACTGCGCGCCACCTCCCTTTATATAAGGTGCAACTGCACCACTTGACTACGAGAACTAAAAGCTCAAGCAGCCTTAACCTCCCTATGAAGGCTTCCAAAAAGATGGTATATTGGCTTTCACGGCCGGTGAATTAAAGCTCAGCAATTCTTCTAGGTTTGTGCCGTGTCTTGTGTGGGGTTTCGCCTAGGACACCTAGCTAGGCTCATCGGCGGGCTCTTGGTGTCCCCGCCCGGACCCTGACGAACTGCGCGCCACCTCCCTTTATATAAGGTGCAACTGCACCACTTGACTACGAGAACTAAAAGCTCAAGCAGCCTTAACCTCCCTATGAAGGCTTCCAAAAAGATGGTATATTGGCTTTCACGGCCGGTGAATTAAAACTCAGCAATTCTTCTAGGTTTGTGCCGTGTCTTGTGTGGGGTTTCGCCTAGGACACCAAGCTAGGCTCATCGGCGGTCTCTTGGTGTCCCCGCCCGGACCCCCACAGGAGTGACGAACTGCGCGCCACCTCCCATTATATAAGGTGCAACTGCACCACTTGACTACGAGAACTAAAAGCTCAAGCAGCCTTAACCTCCCTATGAAGGCTTCCAAAAAGATGGTATATTGGCTTTCACGGCCGGTGAATTAAAACTCAGCAATTCTTCTAGGTTTGTGCCCTGTCTTGTGTGGGTTTTCGCCAAGGACACCAAGCTAGGCTAATCGGCGGGCTCTTGGTGTCCCCGCCCGGACCCCCACAGGAGTGACGAACTGCGCGCCACCTCCCTTTATATAAGGTGCAACTGCACCACTTGACTACGAGAACTAAAAGCTCAAGCAGCCTTAACCTCCCTATGAAGGCTTCCAAAAAGATGGTATATTGGCTTTCACGGCCGGTGAAATAAAACTCAGCAATTCTTCTAGGTTTGTGCCGTGTCTTGTGTGGGGTTTCGCCTAGGATACCAGGCTAGGCTCATCGGCGGGCTCTTGGTGTCCCCGCCCGGACCACCACAGGAGTGACGAACTGCGAGCCACCTCCCTTTATATAAGGTGCAACTGCACCACTTGACAACGAGAACTAAAAGCTCAAGCAGCCTTAACCTCCCTATGAAGGCTTCCAAAAAGATGGTATATTGGCTTTCACGGCCGGTGAATTAAAACTCAGCAATTCTTCTAGGTTTGTGCCGTGTCTTGTGTGGGGTTTCGCCTAGGACACCAAGCTAGGCTCATCGGCGGGCTCTCGGTGTCCCCGCCCGGACCCCCACAGGAGTGACGAACTGCGCGCCTCCTCCCTTTATATAAGGTGCAACTGCACCACTTGACTACGAGAACTAAAAGCTCAAGCAGCCTTAACCTCCCTATGAAGGCTTCCAAAAAGATGGTATATTGGCTTTCACGGCCGGTGAATTAAAACTCAGCAATTCTTCTAGGTTTGTGCCGTGTCTTGTGTGGGGTTTCGCCTAGGACACCAAGCTAGGCTCATCGGCGGGCTCTTGGTGTCCCCGCCCGGACCCCCACAGGAGTGACGAACTGCGCGCCACCTCCCTTTATATAAGGTGCAACTGCACCACTTGACTACGAGAACTAAAAGCTCAAGCAGCCTTAACCTCCCTATGAAGGCTTCCAAAAAGATGGTATATTGGCTTTCACGGCCGGTGAATTAAAACTCAGCAATTCTTCTAGGTTTGTGCCGTGTCTTGTGTGGGGTTTCGCCTAGGACACCAAGCTAGGCTCATCGGCGGGCTCTTGGTGTCCCCGCCCGGACCCCCACAGGAGTGACGAACTGCGCGCCACCTCCCTTTATATAAGGTGCAACTGCACCACTTGACTACGAGAACTAAAAGCTCAAGCAGCCTTAACCTCCCTATGAAGGCTTCCAAAAAGATGGTATATTGGCTTTCACGGCCGGTGAATTAAAACTCAGCAATTCTTCTAGGTTTGTGCCGTGTCTTGTGTGGGGTTTCGCCTAGGACACCAAGCTAGGCTCATCGGCGGGCTCTTGGTGACCCCGCCCGGACCCCCACAGGAGTGACGAACTGCGCGCCACCTCCCATTATATAAGGTGCAACTGCACCACTTGACTACGAGAACTAAAAGCTCAAGCAGCCTTAACCTCCCTATGAAGGCTTCCAAAAAGATGGTATATTGGCTTTCACGGCCGGTGAATTAAAACTCAGCAATTCTTCTAGGTTTGTGCCGTGTCTTGTGTGGGGTTTCGCCTAGGACACCAAGCTAGGCTCATCGGCGGGCTCTTGGTGTCCCCGCCCGGACCCCACAGGAGTGACGAACTGCGCGCCACCTCCCTTTATATAAGGTGCAACTGCACCACTTGACTACGAGAACTAAAAGCTCAAGCAGCCTTAACCTCCCTATGAAGGCTTCCAAAAAGATGGTATATTGGCTTTCACGGCCGATGAATTAAAACTCAGCAAATCTTCTAGGTTTGTGCCGTGTCTTGTGTGGGGTTTCGCCTAGGACACCAAGCTAGGCTCATCGGCGGGCTCTTGGTGTCCCCGCCCGGACCCCCACAGGATTGACGAACAGCGCGCCACCTCCCTTTATATAAGGTGCAACTGCACCACTTGACTACGAGAACTAAAAGCTCAAGCAGCCTTAACCTCCCTATGAAGGCTTCCAAAAAGATGGTATATTGGCTTTCACGGCCGGTGAATTAAAACTCAGCAATTCTTCTAGGTTTTTGCCGTGTCTTGTGTGGGGTTTCGCCTAGGACACCAAGCTAGGCTCATCGGCGGGCTCTTTGTGTCCCCGCCCGGACCCCCACAGGAGTGACGAACTGCGCGCCACCTTCCTTTATATAAGGTGCAACTGCACCACTTGACTACGAGAACTAAAAGCTCAAGCAGCCTTAACCTCTCTATGAAGACTTCCAAAAAGATGGTATATTGGCTTTCACGGCCGGTGAAATAAAACTCAGCAATTCTTCTAGGTTTGTGCCGTGTCTTGTGTGGGATTTGGCCTAGGACACCAAGCTAGGCTCATCGGCGGGCTCTTGGTGTCCCCGCCCGGACCCCCACAGGAGTGACGAACTGCGCGCCACCTCCCTTTATATAAGGTGCAACTGCACCACTTGACTACGAGAACTAAAAGCTCAAGCAGCCTTAACCTCCCTATGAAAGATTCAAAAAAGATGGTATATTGGCTTTCACGGCCGGTGAATTAAAACTCAGCAATTCTTCTAGGTTTGTGCCGTGTTTTGTGTGGGGTTTCGCCTAGGACACCAAGCTAGGCTCATCGGCGGGCTCTTGGTGTCCCCGCCTGGACCCCCACAGGAGTGACGAACTGCGCGCCACCTACCCTTTATATAAGGTGCAACTGCACCACTTGACAACGAGAACTAAAAGCTCAAGCAGCCTTAACCTCCCTATGAAGGCTTCCAAAAAGATGGTATATTGGCTTTCACGGCCGGTGAATTAAAACTCAGCAATTCTTCTAGGTTTGTGCCGTGTCTTGTGTGGAGTTTCGCCTAGGACACCAAGCTAGGCTCATCGGCGGGCTCCTGGTGTCCCCGCCCGGACCCCCACAGGAGTGACGAACTGCGTGCCTCCTCCCTTTATATAAGGTGCAACTGCACCACTTGACTACGAGAACTAAAAGCTCAAGCAGCCTTAACCTCCCTATGAAGGCTTCCAAAAAGATGGTATATTGGCTTTCACGGCCGGTGAATTAAAACTCAGCAATTCTTCTAGGTTTGTGCCGTGTCTTGTGTGGGGTTTCGCCTAGGACACCAAGCTAGGCCCATCGGCGGGCTCTTGGTGTCCCCACCCGGACCCCCACAGGAGTGACGAACAGCGCGCCACCTCCCTTTATATAAGGTGCAAATGCACCACATGACTACGAGAACTAAAAGCTCAAGCAGCCTTAACCTCCCTATGAAGGCTTCCAAAAATATGGTATATTGGCTTTCACGGCCGGTGAATTCAAATTCAGCAATTCTTCTAGGTTTGTGCCGTGTCTTGTGTGGGGTTTCGCCTAGGACACCAAGCTAGGCTCATCGGCGGGCTCTTGGTGTCCCCGCCCGGACCCCCACAGGAGTGACGAACTGCGCGCCACCTCCCTTTATATAAGGTGCAACTGCACCACTTGACTACGAGAACTAAAAGCTCAAGCAGCCTTAACCTCCCTATGAAGGCTTCCAAAAAGATGGTATATTGGCTTTCACGGCCGGTGAATTAAAACTCAGCAATTCTTCTAGGTTTGTGCCGTGTCTTGTGTGGGGTTTCGCCTAGGACACCAAGCTAGGCTCATCGGCGGGCTCTTGGTGACCCCGCCCGGACCCCCACAGGAGTGACGAACTGCGCGCCACCTCCCATTATATAAGGTGCAACTGCACCACTTGACTACGAGAACTAAAAGCTCAAGCAGCCTTAACCTCCCTATGAAGGCTTCCAAAAAGATGGTATATTGGCTTTCACGGCCGGTGAATTAAAACTCAGCAATTCTTCTAGGTTTGTGCCGTGTCTTGTGTGGGGTTTCGCCTAGGACACCAAGCTAGGCTCATCGGCGGGCTCTTGGTGTCCCCGCCCGGACCCCACAGGAGTGACGAACTGCGCGCCACCTCCCTTTATATAAGGTGCAACTGCACCACTTGACTACGAGAACTAAAAGCTCAAGCAGCCTTAACCTCCCTATGAAGGCTTCCAAAAAGATGGTATATTGGCTTTCACGGCCGATGAATTAAAACTCAGCAAATCTTCTAGGTTTGTGCCGTGTCTTGTGTGGGGTTTCGCCTAGGACACCAAGCTAGGCTCATCGGCGGGCTCTTGGTGTCCCCGCCCGGACCCCCACAGGATTGACGAACAGCGCGCCACCTCCCTTTATATAAGGTGCAACTGCACCACTTGACTACGAGAACTAAAAGCTCAAGCAGCCTTAACCTCCCTATGAAGGCTTCCAAAAAGATGGTATATTGGCTTTCACGGCCGGTGAATTAAAACTCAGCAATTCTTCTAGGTTTTTGCCGTGTCTTGTGTGGGGTTTCGCCTAGGACACCAAGCTAGGCTCATCGGCGGGCTCTTTGTGTCCCCGCCCGGACCCCCACAGGAGTGACGAACTGCGCGCCACCTTCCTTTATATAAGGTGCAACTGCACCACTTGACTACGAGAACTAAAAGCTCAAGCAGCCTTAACCTCTCTATGAAGACTTCCAAAAAGATGGTATATTGGCTTTCACGGCCGGTGAAATAAAACTCAGCAATTCTTCTAGGTTTGTGCCGTGTCTTGTGTGGGATTTGGCCTAGGACACCAAGCTAGGCTCATCGGCGGGCTCTTGGTGTCCCCGCCCGGACCCCCACAGGAGTGACGAACTGCGCGCCACCTCCCTTTATATAAGGTGCAACTGCACCACTTGACTACGAGAACTAAAAGCTCAAGCAGCCTTAACCTCCCTATGAAAGATTCAAAAAAGATGGTATATTGGCTTTCACGGCCGGTGAATTAAAACTCAGCAATTCTTCTAGGTTTGTGCCGTGTTTTGTGTGGGGTTTCGCCTAGGACACCAAGCTAGGCTCATCGGCGGGCTCTTGGTGTCCCCGCCTGGACCCCCACAGGAGTGACGAACTGCGCGCCACCTACCCTTTATATAAGGTGCAACTGCACCACTTGACAACGAGAACTAAAAGCTCAAGCAGCCTTAACCTCCCTATGAAGGCTTCCAAAAAGATGGTATATTGGCTTTCACGGCCGGTGAATTAAAACTCAGCAATTCTTCTAGGTTTGTGCCGTGTCTTGTGTGGAGTTTCGCCTAGGACACCAAGCTAGGCTCATCGGCGGGCTCCTGGTGTCCCCGCCCGGACCCCCACAGGAGTGACGAACTGCGTGCCTCCTCCCTTTATATAAGGTGCAACTGCACCACTTGACTACGAGAACTAAAAGCTCAAGCAGCCTTAACCTCCCTATGAAGGCTTCCAAAAAGATGGTATATTGGCTTTCACGGCCGGTGAATTAAAACTCAGCAATTCTTCTAGGTTTGTGCCGTGTCTTGTGTGGGGTTTCGCCTAGGACACCAAGCTAGGCCCATCGGCGGGCTCTTGGTGTCCCCACCCGGACCCCCACAGGAGTGACGAACAGCGCGCCACCTCCCTTTATATAAGGTGCAAATGCACCACATGACTACGAGAACTAAAAGCTCAAGCAGCCTTAACCTCCCTATGAAGGCTTCCAAAAATATGGTATATTGGCTTTCACGGCCGGTGAATTCAAATTCAGCAATTCTTCTAGGTTTGTGCCGTGTCTTGTGTGGGGTTTCGCCTAGGACACCAAGCTAGGCTCATCGGCGGGCTCTTGGTGTCCCCGCCCGGACCCCCACAGGAGTGACGAACTGCGTGCCACCTCCCTTTATATAAGGTGCAACTGCACCACTTGACTACGAGAACTAAAAGCTCAAGCAGCCTTAACCTCCCTATGAAGGCTTCCAAATAGATGGTATATTGGCTTTCACGGCCGGTGAATTAAAACTCAGCAATTCTTCTAGGTTTGTGCCGTGTCTTGTGTGGGGTTTCGCCTAGGACACCAAGCTAGGCTCATCGGCGGGCTCTTGGTGTCCCCGCCCGGACCCCCACAGGAGTGACGAATTGAGCGCCACCTCCCTTTATATAAGGTGCAACTGCACCACTTGACTACGAGAACTAAAAGCTCAAGCAGCCTTAACCTCCCTATGAAGGCTTCCAAAAAGATGGTATATTGGCTTTCACGGCCGGTGAATTAAAACTCAGCAATTCTTCTAGGTTTGTGCCGTGTCTTGTGTGGGGTTTCGCCTAGGACACCAAGCTAGGCTCATCGGCGGACTCTTGGTGTCCCCGCCCGGACCCCCACAGGAGTGACGAACTGCGCGCCACCTCCCTTTATATAAGGTGCAACTGCACCACTTGACTACGAGAACTAAAAGCTCAAGTAGCCTTAACCTCCCTATGAAGGCTTCCAAAAAGATGGTATATTGGCTTTCACGGCCGGTGAATTAAAACTCAGCAATTCTTCTAGGTTTGTGCCGTGTCTTGTGTGGGGTTTCGCCTAGGACACCAAGCTAGGCTCATCGGCGGGCTCTTGGTGTTCCCGCCCGGAACCCCACAGGAGTGACGAACTGCGCGCCACCTCCCTTTATATAAGGTGCAACTGCACCACTTGACTACGAGAACTAAAAGCTCAAGCAGCCTTAACCTCCCTATGAAGGCTTCCAAAAAGATGGTATATTGGCTTTCACGGATGGTGAATTAAAACTCAGCAATTCTTCCAGGTTTGTGCCGTGTCTTGTGTGGGGTTTCGCCTAGGACACCAAGCTAGGCTCATCGGCGGGCTCTTGGTGTCCCCGCCCGGACCCCCACAGGAGTGACGAACTGCGCGCCACTTCCCTTTATATAAGGTGCAACTGCACCACTTAACTACGACAACTAAAAGCTGAAGTAGCCTTAACCTCCCTATGAAGGCTTCCAAAAAGATGGTATATTGGCTTTCACGGCCGGTGAATTAAAACTCAGCAATTTTTTTGGTTTGTGCCGTGTCTTGTGTGGGATTTCGCCTAGGACACCAAGCTAGGCTACTCGGCGGGCTCTTGGTGTCCCCGCCCGGACCCCCTCAGGAGTGACGAACTGCACGCCTCCTCCCTTTATATAAGGTGCAACTGCACCACTTGACTACGAGAACTAAAAGCTCAAGCAGCCTTAACCTCCCTATGAAGGCTTCCAAAAAGATGGTATATTGGCTTTCACGGCCGGTGAATTAAAACTCAGCAATTCTTCTAGGTTTGTGCCGTGTCTTGTGTGGGGTTTCGCCTAGGACACCAAGCTAGGCCCATCGGCGGGCTCTTGGTGTCCCCACCCGGACCCCCACAGGAGTGACGAACAGCGCGCCACCTCCCTTTATATAAGGTGCAAATGCACCACTTGACTACGAGAACTAAAAGCTCAAGCAGCCTTAACCTCCCTATGAAGGCTTCCAAAAATATGGTATATTGGCTTTCACGGCCGGTGAATTCAAATTCAGCAATTCTTCTAGGTTTGTGCCGTGTCTTGTGTGGGGTTTCGCCTAGGACACCAAGCTAGGCTCATCGGCGGGCTCTTGGTGTCCCCGCCCGGACCCCCACAGGAGTGACGAACTGCGTGCCACCTCCCTTTATATAAGGTGCAACTGCACCACTTGACTACGAGAACTAAAAGCTCAAGCAGCTTTAACCTCCCTATGAAGGCTTCCAAATAGATGGTATATTGGCTTTCACGGCCGGTGAATTAAAACTCAGCAATTCTTCTAGGTTTGTGCCGTGTCTTGTGTGGGGTTTCGCCTAGGACACCAAGCTAGGCTCATCGGCGGGCTCTTGGTGTCCCCGCCCGGACCCCCACAGGAGTGACGAATTGCGCGCCACCTCCCTTTATATAAGGTGCAACTGCACCACTTGACTACGAGAACTAAAAGCTCAAGCAGCCTTAACCTCCCTATGAAGGCTTCCAAAAAGATGGTATATTGGCTTTCACGGCCGGTGAATTAAAACTCAGCAATTCTTCTAGGTTTGTGCCGTGTCTTGTGTGGGGTTTCGCCTAGGACACCAAGCTAGGCTCATCGGCGGACTCTTGGTGTCCCCGCCCGGACCCCCACAGGAGTGACGAACTGCGCGCCACCTCCCTTTATATAAGGGCAACTGCACCACTTGACTACGAGAACTAAAAGCTCAAGTAGCCTTAACCTCCCTATGAAGGCTTCCAAAAAGATGGTATATTGGCTTTCACGGCCGGTGAATTAAAACTCAGCAATTCTTCTAGGTTTGTGCCGTGTCTTGTGTGGGGTTTCGCCTAGGACACCAAGCTAGGCTCATCGGCGGGCTCTTGGTGTTCCCGCCCGGACCCCCACAGGAGTGACGAACTGCGCGCCACCTCCCTTTATATAAGGTGCAACTGCACCACTTGACTACGAGAACTAAAAGCTCAAGCAGCCTTAACCTCCCTATGAAGGCTTCCAAAAAGATGGTATATTGGCTTTCACGGCCGGTGAATTAAAACTCAGCAATTCTTCTAGGTTTGTGCCGTGTCTTGTGTGGGGTTTCGCCTAGGACACCAAGCTAGGCTCATCGGCGGGCTCTTGGTGTCCCCGCCCGGACCCCCACAGGAGTGACGAACTGCGCGCCACCTCCCTTTATATAAGGTGCAACTGCACCACTTGACTACGAGAACTAAAAGCTCAAGCAGCCTTAACCTCCCTATGAAGGCTTCCAAAAAGATGGTATATTGGCTTTCACGGATGGTGAATTAAAACTCAGCAATTCTTCCAGGTTTGTGCCGTGTCTTGTGTGGGGTTTCGCCTAGGACACCAAGCTAGGCTCATCGGCGGGCTCTTGGTGTCCCCGCCCGGACCCCCACAGGAGTGACGAACTGCGCGCCACCTCCCTTTATATAAGGTGCAACTGCACCACTTGACTACGAGAACTAAAAGCACAAGCAGCCTTAACCTCCCTATGAAGGCTTCCAAAAAGATGGTATATTGGCTTTCACGGCCGGTGAATTAAAACTCAGCAATTTTTCTAGGTTTGTGCCGTGTCTTGTGTGGGATTTCGCCTAGGACACCAAGCTAGGCTCATCGGCGGGCTCTTGGTGTCCCCGCCCGGACCCCCACAGGAGTGACGAACTGCACGCCACCTCCCTTTATATAAGGTGCAAATGCACCACTTGACTACGAGAACTAAAAGCTCAAGCAGCCTTAATCTCCCTATGAAGGCTTCCAAAAAGATGGTATATTGGCTTTCACGGCCGGTGAATTAAAACTCAGCAATTCTTCTAGGTTTGTGCCGTGTCTTGTGTGGGGTTTCGCCTAGGACACCAAGCTAGGCTCATCGGCGGGCTCTTGGTGTCCCCGCCCGGACCCCCACAGGAGTGACGAACTGCGCGCCACCTCCCTTTATATAAGGTGCAACTGCACCACTCGACTACGAGAACTAAAAGCTCAAGCAGCCTTAACCTCCCTATGAAGGCTTCCAAAAAGATGGTATATTGGCTTTCACGGCCGGTGAATTAAAACTCAGCAATTCTTCTAGGTTTGTGCCGTGCCTTGTGTGGGGTTTCGCCTAGGACACCAAGCTAGGCTCATCGGCGGGCTCTTGGTGTCCCCGCCTGGACCCCCACAGGAGTGACGAACTGCGCGCCACCTCCCTTTATATAAGGTGCAACTGCACCACTTGACTACGAGAACTAAAAGCTCAAGCAGCCTTAACCTCCTTATGAAGGCTTCCAAAAAGATGGTATATTGGCTTTCACGGCCGGTGAATTAAAACTCAGCAATTCTTCTAGGTTTGTGCCGTGTCTTGTGTGGGGTTTCGCCTAGGACACCAAGCTAGGCTCATCGGCGGGCTCTTGGTGTCCCCGCCCGGACCCCCACAGGAGTGACGAACTGCGCGCCACCTCCCTTTATATAAGGTGCAACTGCACCACTTGACTACGAGAACTAAAAGCTCAAGCAGCCTTAACCTCCCTATGAAGGCTTCCAAAAAGATGGTATATTGGCTTTCACGGATGGTGAATTAAAACTCAGCAATTCTTCCAGGTTTGTGCCGTGTCTTGTGTGGGGTTTCGCCTAGGACACCAAGCTAGGCTCATCGGCGGGCTCTTGGTGTCCCCGCCCGGACCCCCACAGGAGTGACGAACTGCGCGCCACCTCCCTTTATATAAGGTGCAACTGCACCACTTAACTACGACAACTAAAAGCTGAAGTAGCCTTAACCTCCCTATGAAGGCTTCCAAAAAGATGGTATATTGGCTTTCACGGCCGGTGAATTAAAACTCAGCAATTCTTCTAGGTTTGTGCCGTGTCTTGTGTGGGGTTTCGCCTAGGACACCAAGCTAGGCTCATCGGCGGGCTCTTGGTGTCCCCGCCCGGTCCCCCACAGGAGTGACGAACTGCGCGCCACCTCCCTTTATATAAGGTGCAACTGCACCACTTGACTACGAGAACTAAAAGCTCAAGCAGTCTTAACCTCCCTATGAAAGCTTCCAAAAAGATGGTATATTGACATTCACGGCCGGTGAATTAAAAATCAGCAATTCTTCTAGGTTTGTGCCGTGTCTTGTGTGGGATTTCGCCTAGGACACCAAGCTAGGCTCATCGGCGGGCTCTTGGTGTCCCCGCCCGGACCCCCACAGGAGTGACGAACTGCACGCCACCTCCCTTTATATAAGGTGCAACTGCACCACTTGACTACGAGAACTAAAAGCTCAAGCAGCCTTAATCTCCCTATGAAGGCTTCCAAAATGATGGTATATTGGCTTTCACGGCCGATGAATTAAAACTCAGCAATTCTTCTAGGTTTGTGCCGTGTCTTGTGTGGGGTTTCGCCTAGGACACCAAGCTAGGCTCATCGGCGGGCTCTTGGTGTCCCCGCCCGGACCCCCACAGGAGTGACGAACTGCGCGCCACCTCCCTTTATATAAGGTGCAACTGCACCACTTGACTACGAGAACTAAAATCTCAAGCAGCCTTAACCTCCCTATGAAGGCTTCCAAAAAGATGGTATATTGGCTTTCACGGCCGGTGAAATAAAACTCAGCAATTCTTCTAGGTTTGTGCCGTGTCTTGTGTGGGATTTGGCCTAGGACACCAAGCTAGGCTCATCGGCGGGCTCTTGGTGTCCCCGCCCGGACCCCCACAGGAGTGACGAACTGCGCGCCACCTCCCTTTATATAAGGTGCAACTGCACCACTTGACTACGAGAACTAAAAGCTCAAGCAGCCTTAACCTCCCTATGAAAGATTCAAAAAAGATGGTATATTGGCTTTCACGGCCGGTGAATTAAAACTCAGCAATTCTTCTAGGTTTGTGCCGTGTTTTGTGTGGGGTTTCGCCTAGGACACCAAGCTAGGCTCATCGGCGGGCTCTTGGTGTCCCCGCCTGGACCCCCACAGGAGTGACGAACTGCGCGCCACCTACCCTTTATATAAGGTGCAACTGCACCACTTGACAACGAGAACTAAAAGCTCAAGCAGCCTTAACCTCCCTATGAAGGCTTCCAAAAAGATGGTATATTGGCTTTCACGGCCGGTGAATTAAAACTCAGCAATTCTTCTAGGTTTGTGCCGTGTCTTGTGTGGAGTTTCGCCTAGGACACCAAGCTAGGCTCATCGGCGGGCTCCTGGTGTCCCCGCCCGGACCCCCACAGGAGTGACGAACTGCGTGCCTCCTCCCTTTATATAAGGTGCAACTGCACCACTTGACTACGAGAACTAAAAGCTCAAGCAGCCTTAACCTCCCTATGAAGGCTTCCAAAAAGATGGTATATTGGCTTTCACGGCCGGTGAATTAAAACTCAGCAATTCTTCTAGGTTTGTGCCGTGTCTTGTGTGGGGTTTCGCCTAGGACACCAAGCTAGGCCCATCGGCGGGCTCTTGGTGTCCCCACCCGGACCCCCACAGGAGTGACGAACAGCGCGCCACCTCCCTTTATATAAGGTGCAAATGCACCACATGACTACGAGAACTAAAAGCTCAAGCAGCCTTAACCTCCCTATGAAGGCTTCCAAAAATATGGTATATTGGCTTTCACGGCCGGTGAATTCAAATTCAGCAATTCTTCTAGGTTTGTGCCGTGTCTTGTGTGGGGTTTCGCCTAGGACACCAAGCTAGGCTCATCGGCGGGCTCTTGGTGTCCCCGCCCGGACCCCCACAGGAGTGACGAACTGCGCGCCACCTCCCTTTATATAAGGTGCAACTGCACCACTTGACTACGAGAACTAAAAGCTCAAGCAGCCTTAACCTCCCTATGAAGGCTTCCAAAAAGATGGTATATTGGCTTTCACGGCCGGTGAATTAAAACTCAGCAATTCTTCTAGGTTTGTGCCGTGTCTTGTGTGGGGTTTCGCCTAGGACACCAAGCTAGGCTCATCGGCGGGCTCTTGGTGACCCCGCCCGGACCCCCACAGGAGTGACGAACTGCGCGCCACCTCCCATTATATAAGGTGCAACTGCACCACTTGACTACGAGAACTAAAAGCTCAAGCAGCCTTAACCTCCCTATGAAGGCTTCCAAAAAGATGGTATATTGGCTTTCACGGCCGGTGAATTAAAACTCAGCAATTCTTCTAGGTTTGTGCCGTGTCTTGTGTGGGGTTTCGCCTAGGACACCAAGCTAGGCTCATCGGCGGGCTCTTGGTGTCCCCGCCCGGACCCCACAGGAGTGACGAACTGCGCGCCACCTCCCTTTATATAAGGTGCAACTGCACCACTTGACTACGAGAACTAAAAGCTCAAGCAGCCTTAACCTCCCTATGAAGGCTTCCAAAAAGATGGTATATTGGCTTTCACGGCCGATGAATTAAAACTCAGCAAATCTTCTAGGTTTGTGCCGTGTCTTGTGTGGGGTTTCGCCTAGGACACCAAGCTAGGCTCATCGGCGGGCTCTTGGTGTCCCCGCCCGGACCCCCACAGGATTGACGAACAGCGCGCCACCTCCCTTTATATAAGGTGCAACTGCACCACTTGACTACGAGAACTAAAAGCTCAAGCAGCCTTAACCTCCCTATGAAGGCTTCCAAAAAGATGGTATATTGGCTTTCACGGCCGGTGAATTAAAACTCAGCAATTCTTCTAGGTTTTTGCCGTGTCTTGTGTGGGGTTTCGCCTAGGACACCAAGCTAGGCTCATCGGCGGGCTCTTTGTGTCCCCGCCCGGACCCCCACAGGAGTGACGAACTGCGCGCCACCTTCCTTTATATAAGGTGCAACTGCACCACTTGACTACGAGAACTAAAAGCTCAAGCAGCCTTAACCTCTCTATGAAGACTTCCAAAAAGATGGTATATTGGCTTTCACGGCCGGTGAAATAAAACTCAGCAATTCTTCTAGGTTTGTGCCGTGTCTTGTGTGGGATTTGGCCTAGGACACCAAGCTAGGCTCATCGGCGGGCTCTTGGTGTCCCCGCCCGGACCCCCACAGGAGTGACGAACTGCGCGCCACCTCCCTTTATATAAGGTGCAACTGCACCACTTGACTACGAGAACTAAAAGCTCAAGCAGCCTTAACCTCCCTATGAAAGATTCAAAAAAGATGGTATATTGGCTTTCACGGCCGGTGAATTAAAACTCAGCAATTCTTCTAGGTTTGTGCCGTGTTTTGTGTGGGGTTTCGCCTAGGACACCAAGCTAGGCTCATCGGCGGGCTCTTGGTGTCCCCGCCTGGACCCCCACAGGAGTGACGAACTGCGCGCCACCTACCCTTTATATAAGGTGCAACTGCACCACTTGACAACGAGAACTAAAAGCTCAAGCAGCCTTAACCTCCCTATGAAGGCTTCCAAAAAGATGGTATATTGGCTTTCACGGCCGGTGAATTAAAACTCAGCAATTCTTCTAGGTTTGTGCCGTGTCTTGTGTGGAGTTTCGCCTAGGACACCAAGCTAGGCTCATCGGCGGGCTCCTGGTGTCCCCGCCCGGACCCCCACAGGAGTGACGAACTGCGTGCCTCCTCCCTTTATATAAGGTGCAACTGCACCACTTGACTACGAGAACTAAAAGCTCAAGCAGCCTTAACCTCCCTATGAAGGCTTCCAAAAAGATGGTATATTGGCTTTCACGGCCGGTGAATTAAAACTCAGCAATTCTTCTAGGTTTGTGCCGTGTCTTGTGTGGGGTTTCGCCTAGGACACCAAGCTAGGCCCATCGGCGGGCTCTTGGTGTCCCCACCCGGACCCCCACAGGAGTGACGAACAGCGCGCCACCTCCCTTTATATAAGGTGCAAATGCACCACATGACTACGAGAACTAAAAGCTCAAGCAGCCTTAACCTCCCTATGAAGGCTTCCAAAAATATGGTATATTGGCTTTCACGGCCGGTGAATTCAAATTCAGCAATTCTTCTAGGTTTGTGCCGTGTCTTGTGTGGGGTTTCGCCTAGGACACCAAGCTAGGCTCATCGGCGGGCTCTTGGTGTCCCCGCCCGGACCCCCACAGGAGTGACGAACTGCGTGCCACCTCCCTTTATATAAGGTGCAACTGCACCACTTGACTACGAGAACTAAAAGCTCAAGCAGCCTTAACCTCCCTATGAAGGCTTCCAAATAGATGGTATATTGGCTTTCACGGCCGGTGAATTAAAACTCAGCAATTCTTCTAGGTTTGTGCCGTGTCTTGTGTGGGGTTTCGCCTAGGACACCAAGCTAGGCTCATCGGCGGGCTCTTGGTGTCCCCGCCCGGACCCCCACAGGAGTGACGAATTGAGCGCCACCTCCCTTTATATAAGGTGCAACTGCACCACTTGACTACGAGAACTAAAAGCTCAAGCAGCCTTAACCTCCCTATGAAGGCTTCCAAAAAGATGGTATATTGGCTTTCACGGCCGGTGAATTAAAACTCAGCAATTCTTCTAGGTTTGTGCCGTGTCTTGTGTGGGGTTTCGCCTAGGACACCAAGCTAGGCTCATCGGCGGACTCTTGGTGTCCCCGCCCGGACCCCCACAGGAGTGACGAACTGCGCGCCACCTCCCTTTATATAAGGTGCAACTGCACCACTTGACTACGAGAACTAAAAGCTCAAGTAGCCTTAACCTCCCTATGAAGGCTTCCAAAAAGATGGTATATTGGCTTTCACGGCCGGTGAATTAAAACTCAGCAATTCTTCTAGGTTTGTGCCGTGTCTTGTGTGGGGTTTCGCCTAGGACACCAAGCTAGGCTCATCGGCGGGCTCTTGGTGTTCCCGCCCGGAACCCCACAGGAGTGACGAACTGCGCGCCACCTCCCTTTATATAAGGTGCAACTGCACCACTTGACTACGAGAACTAAAAGCTCAAGCAGCCTTAACCTCCCTATGAAGGCTTCCAAAAAGATGGTATATTGGCTTTCACGGCCGGTGAATTAAAACTCAGCAATTCTTCTAGGTTTGTGCCGTGTCTTGTGTGGGGTTTCGCCTAGGACACCAAGCTAGGCTCATCGGCGGGCTCTTGGTGTCCCCGCCCGGACCCCCACAGGAGTGACGAACTGCGCGCCACCTCCCTTTATATAAGGTGCAACTGCACCACTTGACTACGAGAACTAAAAGCTCAAGCAGCCTTAACCTCCCTATGAAGGCTTCCAAAAAGATGGTATATTGGCTTTCACGGATGGTGAATTAAAACTCAGCAATTCTTCCAGGTTTGTGCCGTGTCTTGTGTGGGGTTTCGCCTAGGACACCAAGCTAGGCTCATCGGCGGGCTCTTGGTGTCCCCGCCCGGACCCCCACAGGAGTGACGAACTGCGCGCCACTTCCCTTTATATAAGGTGCAACTGCACCACTTAACTACGACAACTAAAAGCTGAAGTAGCCTTAACCTCCCTATGAAGGCTTCCAAAAAGATGGTATATTGGCTTTCACGGCCGGTGAATTAAAACTCAGCAATTTTTTTGGTTTGTGCCGTGTCTTGTGTGGGATTTCGCCTAGGACACCAAGCTAGGCTACTCGGCGGGCTCTTGGTGTCCCCGCCCGGACCCCCTCAGGAGTGACGAACTGCACGCCTCCTCCCTTTATATAAGGTGCAACTGCACCACTTGACTACGAGAACTAAAAGCTCAAGCAGCCTTAACCTCCCTATGAAGGCTTCCAAAAAGATGGTATATTGGCTTTCACGGCCGGTGAATTAAAACTCAGCAATTCTTCTAGGTTTGTGCCGTGTCTTGTGTGGGGTTTCGCCTAGGACACCAAGCTAGGCCCATCGGCGGGCTCTTGGTGTCCCCACCCGGACCCCCACAGGAGTGACGAACAGCGCGCCACCTCCCTTTATATAAGGTGCAAATGCACCACTTGACTACGAGAACTAAAAGCTCAAGCAGCCTTAACCTCCCTATGAAGGCTTCCAAAAATATGGTATATTGGCTTTCACGGCCGGTGAATTCAAATTCAGCAATTCTTCTAGGTTTGTGCCGTGTCTTGTGTGGGGTTTCGCCTAGGACACCAAGCTAGGCTCATCGGCGGGCTCTTGGTGTCCCCGCCCGGACCCCCACAGGAGTGACGAACTGCGTGCCACCTCCCTTTATATAAGGTGCAACTGCACCACTTGACTACGAGAACTAAAAGCTCAAGCAGCTTTAACCTCCCTATGAAGGCTTCCAAATAGATGGTATATTGGCTTTCACGGCCGGTGAATTAAAACTCAGCAATTCTTCTAGGTTTGTGCCGTGTCTTGTGTGGGGTTTCGCCTAGGACACCAAGCTAGGCTCATCGGCGGGCTCTTGGTGTCCCCGCCCGGACCCCCACAGGAGTGACGAATTGCGCGCCACCTCCCTTTATATAAGGTGCAACTGCACCACTTGACTACGAGAACTAAAAGCTCAAGCAGCCTTAACCTCCCTATGAAGGCTTCCAAAAAGATGGTATATTGGCTTTCACGGCCGGTGAATTAAAACTCAGCAATTCTTCTAGGTTTGTGCCGTGTCTTGTGTGGGGTTTCGCCTAGGACACCAAGCTAGGCTCATCGGCGGACTCTTGGTGTCCCCGCCCGGACCCCCACAGGAGTGACGAACTGCGCGCCACCTCCCTTTATATAAGGGCAACTGCACCACTTGACTACGAGAACTAAAAGCTCAAGTAGCCTTAACCTCCCTATGAAGGCTTCCAAAAAGATGGTATATTGGCTTTCACGGCCGGTGAATTAAAACTCAGCAATTCTTCTAGGTTTGTGCCGTGTCTTGTGTGGGGTTTCGCCTAGGACACCAAGCTAGGCTCATCGGCGGGCTCTTGGTGTTCCCGCCCGGACCCCCACAGGAGTGACGAACTGCGCGCCACCTCCCTTTATATAAGGTGCAACTGCACCACTTGACTACGAGAACTAAAAGCTCAAGCAGCCTTAACCTCCCTATGAAGGCTTCCAAAAAGATGGTATATTGGCTTTCACGGCCGGTGAATTAAAACTCAGCAATTCTTCTAGGTTTGTGCCGTGTCTTGTGTGGGGTTTCGCCTAGGACACCAAGCTAGGCTCATCGGCGGGCTCTTGGTGTCCCCGCCCGGACCCCCACAGGAGTGACGAACTGCGCGCCACCTCCCTTTATATAAGGTGCAACTGCACCACTTGACTACGAGAACTAAAAGCTCAAGCAGCCTTAACCTCCCTATGAAGGCTTCCAAAAAGATGGTATATTGGCTTTCACGGATGGTGAATTAAAACTCAGCAATTCTTCCAGGTTTGTGCCGTGTCTTGTGTGGGGTTTCGCCTAGGACACCAAGCTAGGCTCATCGGCGGGCTCTTGGTGTCCCCGCCCGGACCCCCACAGGAGTGACGAACTGCGCGCCACCTCCCTTTATATAAGGTGCAACTGCACCACTTGACTACGAGAACTAAAAGCACAAGCAGCCTTAACCTCCCTATGAAGGCTTCCAAAAAGATGGTATATTGGCTTTCACGGCCGGTGAATTAAAACTCAGCAATTTTTCTAGGTTTGTGCCGTGTCTTGTGTGGGATTTCGCCTAGGACACCAAGCTAGGCTCATCGGCGGGCTCTTGGTGTCCCCGCCCGGACCCCCACAGGAGTGACGAACTGCACGCCACCTCCCTTTATATAAGGTGCAAATGCACCACTTGACTACGAGAACTAAAAGCTCAAGCAGCCTTAATCTCCCTATGAAGGCTTCCAAAAAGATGGTATATTGGCTTTCACGGCCGGTGAATTAAAACTCAGCAATTCTTCTAGGTTTGTGCCGTGTCTTGTGTGGGGTTTCGCCTAGGACACCAAGCTAGGCTCATCGGCGGGCTCTTGGTGTCCCCGCCCGGACCCCCACAGGAGTGACGAACTGCGCGCCACCTCCCTTTATATAAGGTGCAACTGCACCACTCGACTACGAGAACTAAAAGCTCAAGCAGCCTTAACCTCCCTATGAAGGCTTCCAAAAAGATGGTATATTGGCTTTCACGGCCGGTGAATTAAAACTCAGCAATTCTTCTAGGTTTGTGCCGTGCCTTGTGTGGGGTTTCGCCTAGGACACCAAGCTAGGCTCATCGGCGGGCTCTTGGTGTCCCCGCCTGGACCCCCACAGGAGTGACGAACTGCGCGCCACCTCCCTTTATATAAGGTGCAACTGCACCACTTGACTACGAGAACTAAAAGCTCAAGCAGCCTTAACCTCCTTATGAAGGCTTCCAAAAAGATGGTATATTGGCTTTCACGGCCGGTGAATTAAAACTCAGCAATTCTTCTAGGTTTGTGCCGTGTCTTGTGTGGGGTTTCGCCTAGGACACCAAGCTAGGCTCATCGGCGGGCTCTTGGTGTCCCCGCCCGGACCCCCACAGGAGTGACGAACTGCGCGCCACCTCCCTTTATATAAGGTGCAACTGCACCACTTGACTACGAGAACTAAAAGCTCAAGCAGCCTTAACCTCCCTATGAAGGCTTCCAAAAAGATGGTATATTGGCTTTCACGGATGGTGAATTAAAACTCAGCAATTCTTCCAGGTTTGTGCCGTGTCTTGTGTGGGGTTTCGCCTAGGACACCAAGCTAGGCTCATCGGCGGGCTCTTGGTGTCCCCGCCCGGACCCCCACAGGAGTGACGAACTGCGCGCCACCTCCCTTTATATAAGGTGCAACTGCACCACTTAACTACGACAACTAAAAGCTGAAGTAGCCTTAACCTCCCTATGAAGGCTTCCAAAAAGATGGTATATTGGCTTTCACGGCCGGTGAATTAAAACTCAGCAATTCTTCTAGGTTTGTGCCGTGTCTTGTGTGGGGTTTCGCCTAGGACACCAAGCTAGGCTCATCGGCGGGCTCTTGGTGTCCCCGCCCGGTCCCCCACAGGAGTGACGAACTGCGCGCCACCTCCCTTTATATAAGGTGCAACTGCACCACTTGACTACGAGAACTAAAAGCTCAAGCAGTCTTAACCTCCCTATGAAAGCTTCCAAAAAGATGGTATATTGACATTCACGGCCGGTGAATTAAAAATCAGCAATTCTTCTAGGTTTGTGCCGTGTCTTGTGTGGGATTTCGCCTAGGACACCAAGCTAGGCTCATCGGCGGGCTCTTGGTGTCCCCGCCCGGACCCCCACAGGAGTGACGAACTGCACGCCACCTCCCTTTATATAAGGTGCAACTGCACCACTTGACTACGAGAACTAAAAGCTCAAGCAGCCTTAATCTCCCTATGAAGGCTTCCAAAATGATGGTATATTGGCTTTCACGGCCGATGAATTAAAACTCAGCAATTCTTCTAGGTTTGTGCCGTGTCTTGTGTGGGGTTTCGCCTAGGACACCAAGCTAGGCTCATCGGCGGGCTCTTGGTGTCCCCGCCCGGACCCCCACAGGAGTGACGAACTGCGCGCCACCTCCCTTTATATAAGGTGCAACTGCACCACTTGACTACGAGAACTAAAATCTCAAGCAGCCTTAACCTCCCTATGAAGGCTTCCAAAAAGATGGTATATTGGCTTTCACGGCCGGTGAATTAAAACTCAGCAATTCTTCTAGGTTTGTGCCGTGCCTTGTGTGGGGTTTCGCCTAGGACACCAAGCTAGGCTCATCGGCGGGCTCTTGGTGTCCCCGCCTGGACCCCCACAGGAGTGACGACCTGCGCGCCACCTCCCTTTATATAAGGTGCAACTGCACCACTTGACTACGAGAACTAAAAGCTCAAGCAGCCTTAACCTCCTTATGAAGGCTTCCAAAAAGATGGTATATTGG
The DNA here is from genome assembly GCA_946902985.2 of Meconema thalassinum. NCBI lineage: Eukaryota > Metazoa > Arthropoda > Insecta > Orthoptera > Tettigoniidae > Meconema > Meconema thalassinum. Next base: position 891,479,688 of record OX336389.2, read on the forward strand.
CTTTCACGGCCGGTGAATTAAAACTCAGCAATTCTTCTAGGTTTGTGCCGTGTCTTGTGTGGGGTTTCGCCTAGGACACCAAGCTAGGCTCATCGGCGGACTCTTGGTGTCCCCGCCCGGAGCCCCACAGGAGTGACGAACTGCGCGCCACCTCCCTTTATATAAGGTGCAACTGCACCACTTGACTACGAGAGCTAAAAGCTCAAGTAGCCTTAACCTCCCTATGAAGGCTTCCAAAAAGATGGTATATTGGCTTTCACGGCCGGTGAATTAAAACTCAGCAATTCTTCTAGGTTTGTGCCGTGTCTTGTGTGGGGTTTCGCCTAGGACACCAAGCTAGGCTCATCGGCGGGCTCTTGGTGTCCCCGCCCGGACCCCCACAGGAGTGACGAACTGCGCGCCACCTCCCTTTATATAAGGTGCAACTGCACCACTTGACTACGAGAACTAAAAGCTCAAGCAGCCTTAACCTCCCTATGAAGGCTTCCAAAAAGATGGTATATTGGCTTTCACGGATGGTGAATTAAAACTCAGCAATTCTTCTAGGTTTGTGCCGTGTCTTGTGTGGGGTTTCGCCTAGGACACCAAGCTAGGCTCATCGGCGGGCTCTTTGTGTCCCCGCCCGGACCCCCACAGGAGTGACGAACTGCGCGCCACCTCCCTTTATATAAGGTGCAACTGCACCACTTGACTACGAGAACTAAAAGCTCAAGCAGCCTTAACCTCCCTATGAAGACTTCCAAAAAGATGGTATATTGGCTTTCACGGCCGGTGAATTAAAACTCAGCAATTCTTCTAGGTTTGTGCCGTGTCTTGTGTGGGGTTTCGCCTAGGACACCAAGCTAGGCTCATCGGCGGGCTCTTGGTGTCCCCGCCAGGACCCCCACAGGAGTGTCGAACTGCGCGCCACCTCCCTTTATATATGGTGCAACTGCACCACTTGACTACGAGAACTAAAAGCTCAAGCAGCCTTAAACTCCCTATGAAGGCTTCCAAAAAGATGGTATATTGGCTTTCACGGCCGGTGAATTAAAACTCAGCAATTCTTCTAGGTTTGTGCCGTGTCTTGTGTGGGGTTTCGCCTAGGACACCAAGCTAGGCTCATCGGCAGGCTCTTGGTGTCCCCGCCCGGTCCCCCACAGGAGTGACGAACTGCGCGCCACCTCCCTTTATATAAGGTGCAACTGCACCACTTGACTACGAGAACTAAAAGCTCAAGCAGCCTTAACCTCCCTATGAAGGCTTCCAAAAAGATGGTATATTGGCTTTCACGGCCGGTGAATTAAAACTCAGCAATTCTTCTAGGTTTGTGCCGTGTCTTGTGTGGGATTTCGCCTAGGACACCAAGCTAGGCTCATCGGCGGGCTCTTGGTGTCCCCGCCCGGACCCCCACAGGAGGGACGAACTGCACGCCACCTCCCTTTATATAAGGTGCAACTGCACCACTTGACTACGAGAACTAAAAGCTCAAGCAGCCTTAATCTCCCTATGAAGGCTTCCAAAAAGATGGTATATTGGCTTTCACGGCCGGTGAATTAAAACTCAGCAATTCTTCTAGGTTTGTGCCGTGTCTTGTGTGGGGTTTCGCCTAGGACACCAAGCTAGGCTCATCGGCGGGCTCTTGGTGTCCCCGCCCGGACCCCCACAGGAGTGACGAACTGCGCGCCACCTCCCTTAATATAAGGTGCAACTGCACCACTCGACTACGAGAACTAAAAGCTCAAGCAGCCTTAACCTCACTATGAAGGCTTCCAAAAAGATGGTATATTGGCTTTCACGGCCGGTGAATTAAAACTCAGCAATTCTTCTAGGTTTGTGCCGTGCCTTGTGTGGGGTTTCGCCTAGGACACCAAGCTAGGCTCATCGGCGGGCTCTTGGTGTCCCCGCCCGGACCCCCACAGGAGTGACGAACTGCGCGCCACCTCCCTTTATATAAGGTGCAACTGCACCACTTGACTACGAGAACTAAAAGCTCAAGCAGCCTTAACCTCCCTATGAAGGCTTCCAAAAAGGTGGTATATTGGCTTTCACGGCCGGTGAATTAAAACTCAGCAATTCTTCTAGGTTTGTGCCGTGTCTTGTGTGGGGTTTCGCCTAGGACACCAAGCTAGGCTCATCGGCGGACTCTTGGTGTCCCCGCCCGGACCCCCACAGGAGTGACGAACTGCGCGCCACCTCCCTTTATATAAGGTGCAACTGCACCACTTGACTACGAGAACTAAAAGCTCAAGTAGCCTTAACCTCCCTATGAAGGCTTCCAAAAAGATGGTATATTGGCTTTCACGGCCGGTGAATTAAAACTCAGCAATTCTTCTAGGTTTGTGCCGTGTCTTGTGTGGGGTTTCGCCTAGGACGCCAAGCTAGGCTCATCGGCGGGCTCTTGGTGTCCCCGCCCGGACCCCCACAGGAGTGACGAACTGCGCGCCTCCTCCCTTTATATAAGGTGCAACTGCACCACTTGACTACGAGAACTAAAAGCTCAAGCAGCCTTAACCTCCCTATGAAGGCTTCCAAAAAGATGGTATATTGGCTTTCACGGCCGGTGAATTAAAACTCAGCAATTCTTCTAGGTTTGTGCCGTGTCTTGTGTGGGGTTTCGCCTAGGACACCAAGCTAGGCTCATCGGCGGGCTCTTGGTGTCCCCGCCCGGACCCCCACAGGAGTGACGAACTGCGCGCCACCTCCCTTTATATAAGGTGCAACTGCACCACTTGACTACGAGAACTAAAAGCTCAAGCAGCCTTAACCTCCCTATGAAGGCTTCCAAAAAGATGGTATATTGGCTTTCACGGCCGGTGAATTAAAACTCAGCAATTCTTCTAGGTTTGTGCCGTGTCTTGTGTGGGGTTTCGCCTAGGACACCGAGCTAGGCTCATCGGCGGGCTCTTGGTGTCCCCGCCCGGACCCCCACAGGAGTGACGAACTGCGCGCCACCTCCCATTATATAAGGTGCAACTGCACCACTTGACTACGAGAACTAAAAGCTCAAGCAGCCTTAACCTCCCTATGAAGGCTTCCAAAAAGATGGTATATTGGCTTTCACGGCCGGTGAATTAAAACTCAGCAATTCTTCTAGGTTTGTGCCGTGTCTTGTGTGGGGTTTCGCCTAGGACACCAAGCTAGGCTCATCGGCGGGCTCTTGGTGTCCCAGCCCGGACCCCACAGGAGTGACGAACTGCGCGCCACCTCCCTTTATATAAGGTGCAACTGCACCACTTGACTACGAGAACTAAAAGCTCAAGCAGCCTTAACCTCCCTATGAAGGCTTCCAAAAAGATGGTATATTGGCTTTCACGGCCGGTGAATTAAAACTCAGCAATTCTTCTAGGTTTGTGCCGTGTCTTGTGTGGGGTTTCGCCTAGGACACCAAGCTAGGCTCAACGGCGGGCTCTTGGTGTTCCCGCCCGGACCCCCACAGGAGTGACGAACTGCGCGCCACCTCCCTTTATATAAGGTGCAACTGCACCACTTGACTACGAGAACTAAAAGCTCAAGCAGCCTTAACCTCCCTATGAAGGCTTCCAAAAAGATGGTATATTGGCTTTCACGGCCGGTGAATTAAAACTCAGCAATTCTTCTAGGTTTGTGCCGTGTCTTGTGTGGGGTTTCGCCTAGGACACCAAGCTAGGATCATCGGCGGGCTCTTGGTGTCCCCGCCCGGACCCCCACAGGAGTGAGGAACTGCGCGCCACCTCCCTTTATATAAGGTGCAACTGCACCACTTAACTACGACAACTAAAAGCTGAAGTAGCCTTAACCTCCCTATGAAGGCTTCCAAAAAGATGGTATATTGGCTTTCACGGCCGGTGAATTAAAACTCAGCAATTCTTCTAGGTTTGTGCCGTGTCTTGTGTGGGGTTTCGCCTAGGACACCAAGCTAGGCTCATCGGCGGGCTCTTGGTGTCCCCGCACGGTCCCCCACAGGAGTGACGAACTGCGCGCCACCTCCCTTTATATAAGGTGCAACTGCACCACTTGACTACGAGAACTAAAAGCTCAAGCAGCCTTAACCTCCCTATGGAGGCTTCCAAAAAGATGGTATATTGGCTTTCACGGCCGGTGAATTAAAACTCAGCAATTCTTCTAGGTTTGTGCCGTGTCTTGTGTGGGATTTCGCCTAGGACACCAAGCTAGGCTCATCGGCGGGCTCTTGGTGTCCCCGCCCGGACCCCCACAGGAGTGACGAACTGCGCGCCACCTCCCTTTATATAAGGTGCAACTGCACCACTTGACTACGAGAACTAAAAGCTCAAGCAGCCTTAACCTCCCTATGGAGGCTTCCAAAAAGATGGTATATTGGCTTTCACGGCCGGTGAATTAAAACTCAGCAATTCTTCTAGGTTTGTGCCGTGTCTTGTGTGGGATTTCGCCTAGGACACCAAGCTAGGCTCATCGGCGGGCTCTTGGTGTCCCCGCCCGGACCCCCACAGGAGTGACGAACTGCACGCCACCTCCCTTTATATAAGGTGCAACTGCACCACTTGACTACGAGAACTAAAAGCTCAAGCAGCCTTAATCTCCCTATGAAGGCTTCCAAAAAGATGGTATATTGGCTTTCACGGCCGGTGAATTAAAACTCAGCAATTCTTCTAGGTTTGTGCCGTGTCTTGTGTGGGGTTTCGCCTAGGACACCAAGCTAGGCTCATCGGCGGGCTCTTTGTGTCCCCGCCCGGACCCCCACAGGAGTGACGAACTGCGCGCCACCTCCCTTTATATAAGGTGCAACTGCACCACTTGACTACGAGAACTAAAAGCTCAAGCAGCCTTAACCTCCCTATGAAGGCTTCCAAAAAGATGGTATATTGGCTTTCACGGCCGGTGAATTAAAACTCAGCAATTCTTCTAGGTTTGTGCCGTGTCTTGTGTGGGGTTTCGCCTAGGACACCAAGCTAGGCTCATCGGCGGACTCTTGGTGTCCCCGCCAGGACCCCCACCGGAGTGACGAACTGCGCGCCACCTCCCTTTATATAAGGTGCAACTGCACCACTTGACTACGAGAACTAAAAGCTCAAGTAGCCTTAACCTCCCTATGAAGGCTTCCAAAAAGATGGTATATTGGCTTTCACGGCCGGTGAATTAAAACTCAGCAATTCTTCTAGGTTTGTGCCGTGTCTTGTGTGGGGTTTCGCCTAGGACGCCAAGCTAGGCTCATCGGCGGGCTCTTGGTGTCCCCGCCCGGACCCCCACAGGAGTGACGAAATGCGCGCCACCTCCCTTTATATAAGGTGCAACTGCACCACTTGACTACGAGAACTAAAAGCTCAAGCAGCCTTAACCTCCCTATGAAGGCTTCCAAAAAGATGGTATATTGGCTTTCACGGCCGGTGAATTAAAACTCAGCAATTCTTCTAGGTTTGTGCCGTGTCTTGTGTGGGGTTTCGCCTAGGACACCAAGCTAGGCTCATCGGCGGGCTCTTGGTGTCCCCGCCCGGACCACCACAGGAGTGACGAACTGCGCGCCACCTCCCTTTATATAAGGTGCAACTGCACCACTTGACTACGAGAACTAAAAGCTCAAGCAGCCTTAACCTCCCTATGAAGGCTTCCAAAAAGATGGTATATTGGCTTTCACGGCCGGTGAATTAAAACTCAGCAATTCTTCTAGGTTTGTGCCGTGTCTTGTGTGGGGTTTCGCCTAGGACACCAAGCTAGGCTCATCGGCGGGCTCTTGGTGTCCCCGCCCGGACCCCCACAGGAGTGACGAACTGCGCGCCACCTCCCATTATATAAGGTGCAACTGCACCACTTGACTACGAGAACTAAATGCTCAAGCAGCCTTAACCTCCCTATGAAGGCTTCCAAAAAGATGGTATATTGGCTTTCACGGCCGGTGAATTAAAACACAGCAATTCTTCTAGGTTTGTGCCGTGTCTTGTGTGGGGTTTCGCCTAGGACACCAAGCTAGGCTCATCGGCGGGCTCTTGGTGTCCCCGCCCGGACCCCCACAGGAGTGACGAACTGCGCGCCACCTCCCTTTATATAAGGTGCAACTGCACCACTTGACTACGAGAACTGAAAACTCAAGCAGCCTTAACCTCCCTATGAAGGCTTCCAAAAAGATGGTATATTGGCTTTCAGGGATGGTGAATTAAAACTCAGCAATTCTTCTAGGTTTGTGCCGTGTCTTGTGTGGGGTTTCGCCTAGGACACCAAGCTAGGCTCATCGGCGGGCTCTTTGTGTCCCCGCCCGGACCCCCACAGGAGTGACGAACTGCGCGCCACCTCCCTTTATATAAGGTGCAACTGCACCACTTGACTACGAGAACTAAAAGCTCAAGCAGCCTTAACCTCCCTATGAAGACTTCCAAAAAGATGGTATATTGGCTTTCACGGCCGGTGAAATAAAACTCAGCAATTCTTCTAGGTTTGTGCCGTGTCTTGTGTGGGGTTTCGCCTAGGACACCAAGCTAGGCTCATCGGCGGGCTCTTGGTGTCCCCGCCCGGACCCCCACAGGAGTGACGAACTGCGCGCCACCTCCCTTTATATAAGGTGCAACTGCACCACTTGACTACGAGAACTAAAAGTTCAAGCAGCCTTAACCTCCCTATGAAAGATTCCAAAAAGATGGTATATTGGCTTTCACGGCCGGTGAATTAAAACTCAGCAATTCTTCTAGGTTTGTGCCGTGTTTTGTGTGGGGTTTCGCCTAGGACACCAAGCTAGGCTCATCGGCGGGCTCTTGGTGTCCCCGCCCGGACCCCCAAGGGAGTGACGAACTGCGCGCCACCTACCCTTTATATAAGGTGCAACTGCACCACTTGACAACGAGAACTAAAAGCTCAAGCAGCCTTAACCTCCCTATGAAGGCTTCCAAAAAGATGGTATATTGGCTTTCACGGCCGGTGAATTAAAACTCAGCAATTCTTCTAGGTTTGTGCCGTGTCTTGTGTGGGGTTTCGCCTAGGACACCAAGCTAGGCTCATCGGCGGGCTCTTTGTGTCCCCGCCCGGACCCCCACAGGAGTGACGAACTGCGCGCCACCTCCCTTTATATAAGGTGCAACTGCACCACTTGACTACGAGAACTAAAAGCTCAAGCAGCCTTAACCTCCGTATGAAGACTTCCAAAAAGATGGTATATTGGCTTTCACGGCCGGTGAAATAAAACTCAGCAATTCTTCTAGGTTTGTGCCGTGTCTTGTGTGGGGTTTCGCCTAGGACACCAAGCTAGGCTCATCGGCGGGCTCTTGGTGTCCCCGCCCGGACCCCCACAGGAGTGACGAACTGCGCGCCACCTCCCTTTATATAAGGTGCAACTGCACCACTTGACTACGAGAACTAAAAGTTCAAGCAGCCTTAACCTCCCTATGAAAGATTCCAAAAAGATGGTATATTGGCTTTCACGGCCGGTGAATTAAAACTCAGCAATTCTTCTAGGTTTGTGCCGTGTTTTGTGTGGGGTTTCGCCTAGGACACCAAGCTAGGCTCATCGGCGGGCTCTTGGTGTCCCCGCCCGGACCCCCAAGGGAGTGACGAACTGCGCGCCACCTACCCTTTATATAAGGTGCAACTGCACCACTTGACAACGAGAACTAAAAGCTCAAGCAGCCTTAACCTCCCTATGAAGGCTTCCAAAAAGATGGTATATTGGCTTTCACGGCCGGTGAATTAAAACTCAGCAATTCTTCTAGGTTTGTGCCGTGTCTTGTGTGGGGTTTCGCCTAGGACACCAAGCTAGGCTCATCGGCGGGCTATTGGTGTCCCCACCCGGACCCCCACAGGAGTGACGAACTGCTTCCTTCTTCTTCTAATTGTTATTTTTGTTTGGTGGCGCAGAGGTCACCCCGACCAACAAAGGAGACCCCCCAAGGAAAGGCCCAACACAACACCCCGCCCGGGCCGAGGCCCCACTCACACCCCCATTTATTATTCAACATAATGTTACATACAGAAGGCACAAGACATAAAACGACATGTGGGCAAAAACAAATGTACACTCATATATAAATACAAAACATATATATACATATTTCAATCAGAGTTCCTTGGATTTATCCTAGTTTCTTGTTCTTTCTTTGTCCATAATCGTATGATTTGTTAAGCATAGTTAAAGAATACACTTGTTTGGGGATGTATAATCACTGGGGGCAATCACACGCATATGGAGCACTTTTCACTGGCAATACATTGAATGGGTATCGGAGAGATGCGACTAGTGCAAGCGATATCTTTGCAGGCTATGCGCCGAACACTCACTGGACTTCAACGTGGCTGGGTTGTCACCACCCCCAGGAGCGCGCGGAAGGTAATTGAAGCGACGTGTGTTTCATAGCCAAATGCAGCTGGGGGTGGAGGGCTGAGCTGTGTTGAGGAGACTAGGTTATGGGTGGGGGAAAGAGATGAGAATTTGCAGGGGTGCGGTTGTCATTGAGGATATCTTGGGCAAGGGGAGAGACAGATAGAGCTTCGGAAAAGAATGGAAGGTTTGCGAGACGAGCGCGGGTAAGGTACTTTAGGCGTAGGTTATGTAGAGTAGTGATAATCGTAGGAAAGGTATAGAGGGTGGTAAAATCAGCGGATGGTGTGTCGTAAGGTAGGCGGTATGCCATGCGGAGGGCATGACGATCAAGTTTTAACAGATTAAAATAAAGAGGAGGGGGCGCGGTGAGCCAGGACATAGAAGCGTAGAGTAGGACAGGGAGGATGAAAGCACGGTATATACGGATGATCGTAGGGGCTTTCAGACCCCAGGTATGGCCGGTGAGGGAGCGGGTAGCAGTTAGACGATGAAGGGCGCGACTGGTAAGGAGGCGGAGATGGTGGGTCCATTGTAGGTTGTTTTGAAAGGTGATACCGAGGTATATGAGTTTGTTGGTTTCGAGAAGAGGGAGAGAGTTCAGGGTGAGATGGATTCGATGGCGGGGAGGGCAGAGGCGAGATTTTTTTCTAAAGACTATGAATTGGGTTTTCCGAGCATTGACTGTTATATGAGAAGAGAGGAACCAGGATTGAAGAGTGTTGAGGTAGGATTGGAGAAGATTTTGTAGTTTGGGAGCAGTGTGGCCGAGGGCGAGGATAGCTAGGTCGTCAGCAAATTGATAAAGGCGTAGTGGGGGAGGTGGGTGTGGAATATTGTGGGTAAATAACAGGTAGAGTAAGGGGGAAAGTGGCGACCCCTGGGGGACGCCGGCACGAATGGAGAAGGTGTAGGAATGTGCAGATTTGATTCGGATGGAGGCTGTGCGGTGTGATAAGAAATTATATATCAGACGGATAAGGGAAGGGGGGATGGGGAGATGTCGGAGTTTGTATAAGAGTACGGGGTGGTAGACCTTATCGAAAGCTTTCTCTACATCGAGGCATATGAGAGCAGCAGTGCGGCGAGGTTTCATGAAAGCGGACAATGAGGCGGTTAAGTGGAAAAGGTGGTCTTGCGTCGATCGGTGGGCACGGAAGCCGGCTTGGGATTCGGGTAGTAAATGGAGAGGTTCGAGATAGGAGCTGATTCGTTTTGCAAGGATTAATTCGAATAGTTTGGATAGTACTGGAAGAAGGCTTATGGGGCGGTAGGAGTTTATATCAGAGGGAGCTTTGTGGGGTTTCAGGAAAAGGAGGATGGAAGCTTTACACCAGTGGGTGGGATAAAAACCGGTGTATAGCATGGTGGTATATATAAGGGAAAGAACATGGGTAAGAATGGGGGGGGGGGGCGGCTTGGAGGTGCCGGTAGGTAATGGTATCAGTTCCTGGAGCGGTGTTTTTACGATGGCGAAGAATTGATGTGATTTCAGAAGGAGAAATGGGATGATTAAGAGGATGAGAGTAATCAATGTTTGTAAAGTGAGCGAAGGAAGGTTGGAGGTCAGGTGTAAGTTTCGGGTCTTGAAGACGTTGGATAAGCACATCATTTGGATTTTGGAATTGAGGGTTGTTGGTTGGAGAGAAAACATGGTAGTAGTGAGATGCAAAAAGGTTAGCCTTTTCGAGGGGAGTAGTGGGAACTGAGGTGGGGGTATAAATGGGGTAGGTAGGGTGGGATGGGCGAGACTTCGTGAGGCGTTGAAAGGTAGACCAGAATTTAGAAGGATCGGGTGTGTCATCCAGACGGGTGCATGCATCGTTCCAGGTTTTGCGTTTAATAGCACGGATATAAGATTTGGCATGACGGAGATGGCGACGATGTTGGCGGAGGGTGTCAGGATCTCGGGTGCGGAGATAGGCCCGATAGTAGTCATGGGCTATGCGTAAAAGGTTGAGGGCCTTAGGGGGTATAGGAGGTTTGGTAGGGTGGTAGGAGTGGCGGGGGATATGCAGCCGGTCGGCAGTAAGGAGAGCATGTTCAGTTTCGGAGATTAGTGTGAGAAGATTTGGTAGAGATGTCGGGGAGGTGTGGGGGGTAAGGAGATCAGTAACAGTGGCTCGATATTCCGGCCAGTTGGTCTTTGTAAAACGACGAGTAGGAGGGGGCCGGTATGGGGCATCTGGGCGGGGGAAAATGTGGGGTATCGAGATCAGAGCTGGAACATGGTCACTACCAATAGATGGAAGCATACGGACTAGAGGATGAGGGGTTAGGGTTGGGGAAATGAGCATAACATCAGGAGTAGAGTTTGTTGAGGGTATTGTGGGCGAGGGAAAGGGAACGAGCACTCCACGGATACTATGAAGGAGATTGTGGAAAATAGTTTGTTTTTGCACCGTGTAGGAGTTGATATTAATGTCAGCTGCTAGAAAATAATTGGGAAAGGTGCGATCAAGGTATTGGAGAAAAGCAATAGGGGGAGGGGTCTTTGGGGATAAATAAAGGGTAGCTACGGTGAACGTCTTAGAAGGGGCAAAAATTTCAAGGATTAGGTATTCTGTGAAATGATGAGGAAAACTATAGAAATGACGTTTGACTGTGAGGTTACGCTGAACACCGACCGCTACCCCGCCCGCAAGCCGCGCTCCGTACGGCCGATCCGCACGGTAGACGACATACGGGGGGAGGCACAGCCGGTGGGAGGGACCAAGGAAAGTTTCGTTGAGGATAAATATGTCCGGGGAGTGCTCTAAAAGGGAAAGTTCAAAGGTCGGCCGGTTGGAGGTGACAGAGCGGATGTTGTCATAGTATATTTTAAGCGCCATGATTAATTGAGAAGGGGAACACTCGCTAGCGGGACGAATGCAAAATGCATCCTGTTACCCGCATAGGCTATGTCTAAATGAGTGTTGAATATCAACCGGGCCGCCATTTGAACTTGGTTGAGGACAAGAGGACGGTGGAATGGGAGACAATTCTGTAGGACCATGGTAATGAAGCGAATAATGTTTTCGGTACTAGGAGTGGGGAGGGCGGAGGAGGGAGCTGGGGTAGGTAGGTCTTGGGAAACTACTGGTACGACGGTTTCAGGCTGGGTGGGAATGGGATCAGGTCGGCTTTTACATTTAAAACTGAAGGCCGGGTGAGGAAGGGAGCAATTGATACATTTAGGGGAGGTTCTGTTTTGGCACAAAGATGTAGGGTGTTCCTGACTGCAGATACCACATACCTCTGCATGGACACAGGGTGCTCCCGGGGCGTGGTCATGTCGCTGACACTTATCGCATCGCATCCTCTGGGGGGCGGCTGCACGGGAAGGCTCCACTCGATGACGACGGGCATAGATGATGGCCCCATCGCGGAGAAGAGCGTCCAGAGACCCGGTGTCACGGCTGAGGATCCGGACAAGTGAGGTTGGGCCAGTGTTGTTCCTTATCCTGGCAACACGGAAGATGGTAAGTCCTTGAAGGCCGAGCTGCTGGGCGACATCTTCTTCTGAGTATTCCCGGTCTACACCATAGGCGACGACCGAGAGGAGGGGGGTAGGGCGGGAGGGAGGGGGGTTAGGGCGTGGAGGCTGGAAGTTGGATAGGTTTTTGGCACGGGTGCGAGGGCCGAACTGTGCCAGACCAATGGTGTTTGTTAGGTGCTGGTAAAAGGGCTTTGCAGTTTTGATATTATACCCTTCGCGGGTGCGTTGTAACTCCAGGCGGTAGGAGGCGAGGTCAGGGGTAAAGGAGGAAATGATTGTGAAAAGGGTGCGGGGGTTTGCCTTAGCGAGGTCAATGTCGGTAAGTTTGATGACATAGAATGCAGGTGAGGGAAGAGGGTTTGGGTTTATAACGCTTCGCTGGCGAACTTGAGGATGTAGAGCTGGGTTCTGGGCTGCCACAGCGTATGAGCGAAGAGTGCCTGGCATATATGAAGCTGTGGGTATAGCCATTGGTGGTGGTGGAAGGTTTGGCAGTTGAAGTGGTGCTAGTTGACGATTTTCAAAAGGCATGAAGTCAATACCACTCACCGAAGGCCCAGTTGGTTCTGCCGAAGTTGGAGCCGAAGACGATGTATATGTGGAGCCAGAAGAGATCTCATCGCCGCATTTTCTTTTGGCCTGTGAAGTAGGGCTGTTAGCTGCGTCCGATGTAGTGCGAGAGCACTTTATCTGTTGAGTTTCCATGGTATGTTCTGGCGTCGGTGGTGAATCGAATATGCTCTGCGACAGCCGTCTCTGAGGTGCCGGCTGTTTGCCGGAGTCCGACATGACGTATGGATACTATCTCGTATGATCTGGAAAGCTCGTGAATGTTCTGGAAAATTCTGGAAAATGCAGATGAAGGTGCTGATGACCAGAGTTTCCTCGCTGAAAATGTCTGATGAGCGATGAATTTCGTAGCACTTTGATGTATTGTGACGGTCCAGAGCACTAGATAGAAGAACACAGTGAGTGTGACGAACTGCGCGCCTCCTCCCTTTATATAAGGTGCAACTGCACCACTTGACTACGAGAACTAAAAGCTCAAGCAGCCTTAACCTCCCTATGAAAGATTCCAAAAAGATGGTATATTGGCTTTCACGGCCGGTGAATTAAAACTCAGCAATTCTTCTAGGTTTGTGCCGTGTTTTGTGTGGGGTTTCGCCTAGGACACCAAGCAAGGCTCATCGGCGGGCTCTTGGTGTCCCCGCCCGGACCCCCAAGGGAGTGACGAACTGCGCGCCACCTACCATTTATATAAGGTGCAACTGCACCACTTGACAACGAGAACTAAAAGCTCAAGCAGCCTTAACCTCCCTATGAAGGCTTCCAAAAAGATGGTATATTGGCTTTCACGGCCGGTGAATTAAAACTCAGCAATTCTTCTAGGTTTGTGCCGTGTCTTGTGTGGGGTTTCGCCTAGGACACCAAGCTAGGCTCATCGGCGGGCTCTTGGTGTCCCCGCCCGGACCCCCACAGGAGTGACGAACTGCGTGCCACCTCCCTTTATATAAGGTGCAACTGCACCACTTGACTACGAGAACTAAAAGCTCAAGCAGCCTTAACCTCCCTATGAAGGCTTCCAAAAAGATGGTATATTGGCTTTCACGGCCGGTGAATTAAAACTCAGCAATTCTTCTAGGTTTGTGCCGTGTCTTGTGTGGGGTTTCGCCTAGGACACCAAGCTAGGCTCATCGGCGGGCTCTTGGTGTCCCCGCCCGGACCCCCACAGGAGTGACGAACTGCGCGCCACCTTCCTTTATATAAGGTGCAACTGCACCACTTGACTACGAGAACTAAAAGCTCAAGCAGCCTTAACCTCCCTATGAAGGCTTCCAAAAAGATGGTATATTGGCTTTCACGGCCGGTGAATTAAAACTCAGCAATTCTTCTAGGTTTGTGCCGTGTCTTGTGTGGGGTTTCGCCTAGGACACCAAGCTAGGCTCATCGGCGGACTCTTGGTGTCCCCGCCCGGACCCCCACAGGAGTGACGAACTGCGCGCCTCCTCCCTTTATATAAGGTGCAACTGCACCACTTGACTACGAGAACTAAAAGCTCAAGTAGCCTTAACCTCCCTATGAAGGCTTCCAAAAAGATGGTATATTGGCTTTCATGGCCGGTGAATTAAAACTCAGCAATTCTTCTAGGTTTGTGCCGTGTCTTGTGTGGGGTTTCGCCTAGGACACCAAGCTAGGCTCATCGGCGGGCTCTTGGTGTTCCCGCCCGGACCCCCACAGGAGTGACGAACTGCGCGCCACCTCCCTTTATATAAGGTGCAACTGCACCACTTGACTACGAGAACTAAAAGCTCAAGCAGCCTTAACCTCCCTATGAAGGCTTCCAAAAAGATGGTATATTGGCTTTCACGGCCGGTGAATTAAAACTCAGCAATTCTTCTAGGTTTGTGCCGTGTCTTGTGTGGGGTTTCGCCTAGGACACCAAGCTAGGCTCATCGGCGGGCTCTTGGTGTCCCCGCCCGGACCCCCACAGGAGTGACGAACTGCGCGCCACCTCCCTTTATATAAGGTGCAACTGCACCACTTGACTACGAGAACTAAAAGCTCAAGCAGCCTTAACCTCCCTATGAAGGCTTCCAAAAAGATGGTATATTGGCTTTCAGGGATGGTGAATTAAAACTCAGCAATTCTTCTAGGTTTGTGCCGTGTCTTGTGTGGGGTTTCGCCTAGGAACCCAAGCTAGGCTCATCGGCGGGCTCTTTGTGTCCCCGCCCGGACCCCCCCAGGAGTGACGAACTGCGCGCCACCTCCCTTTATATAAGGTGCAACTGCACCACTTGACTACGAGAACTAAAAGCTCAAGCAGCCTTAACCTCCCTATGAAGACTTCCAAAAAGATGGTATATTGGCTTTCACGGCCGGTGAAATAAAACTCAGCAATTCTTCTAGGTTTGTGCCGTGTCTTGTGTGGGGTTTCGCCTAGGACACCAAGCTAGGCTCATCGGCGGGCTCTTGGTGTCCCCGCCCGGACCCCCACAGGAGTGACGAACTGCGCGCCACCTCCCTTTATATAAGGTGCAACTGCACCACTTGACTACGAGAACTAAAAGTTCAATCAGCCTTAACCTCCCTATGAAAGATTCCAAAAAGATGGTATATTGGCTTTCACGGCCGGTGAATTAAAACTCAGCAATTCTTCTAGGTTTGTGCCGTGTTTTGTGTGGGGTTTCGCCTAGGACACCAAGCTAGGCTCATCGGCGGGCTCTTGGTGTCCCCGCCCGGACCCCCAAGGGAGTGACGAACTGCGCGCCACCTACCCTTTATATAAGGTGCAACTGCACCACTTGACAACGAGAACTAAAAGCTCAAGCAGCCTTAAACTCCCTATGAAGGCTTCCAAAAAGATGGTATATTGGCTTTCACGGCCGGTGAATTAAAACTCAGCAATTCTTCTAGGTTTGTGCCGTGTCTTGTGTGGGGTTTCGCCTAGGACACCAAGCTAGGCTCATCGGCGGGCTCTTGGTGTCCCCGCCCGGACCCCCACAGGAGTGACGAACTGCGCGCGTCCTCCCTTTATATAAGGTGCAACTGCACCACTTGACTACGAGAACTAAAAGCTCAAGCAGCCTTAACCTCCCTATGAAAGATTCCAAAAAGGTGGTATATTGGCTTTCACGGCCGGTGAATTAAAACTCAGCAATTCTTCTAGGTTTGTGCCGTGTTTTGTGTGGGGTTTCGCCTAGGACACCAAGCTAGGCTCATCGGCGGGCTCTTGGTGTCCCCGCCCGGACCCCCAAGGGAGTGACGAACTGCGCGCCACCTACCCTTTATATAAGGTGCAACTGCACCACTTGACAACGAGAACTAAAAGCTCAAGCAGCCTTAACCTCCCTATGAAGGCTTCCAAAAAGATGGTATATTGGCTTTCACGGCCGGTGAATTAAAACTCAGCAATTCTTCTAGGTTTGTGCCGTGTCTTGTGTGGGGTGTCGCCTAGGACACCAAGCTAGGCTCATCGGCGGGCTCTTGGTGTCCCCGCCCGGACCCCCACAGGAGTGACGAACTGCGTGCCACCTCCCTTTATATAAGGTGCAACTGCACCACTTGACTACGAGAACTAAAAGCTCAAGCAGCCTTAACCTCCCTATGAAGGCTTCCAAAAAGATGGTATATTGGCTTTCACGGCCGGTGAATTAAAACTCAGCAATTCTTCTAGGTTTGTGCCGTGTCTTGTGTGGGGTTTCGCCTAGGACACCAAGCTAGGCTCATCGGCGGGCTCTTTGTGTCCCCGCCCGGACCCCCACAGGAGTGACGAACTGCGCGCCACCTCCCTTTATATAAGGTGCAACTGCACCACTTGACTACGAGAACTAAAAGCTCAAGCAGCCTTAACCTCCCTATGAAGACTTCCAAAAAGATGGTATATTGGCTTTCACGGCCGGTGAAATAAAACTCAGCAATTCTTCTAGGTTTGTGCCGTGTCTTGTGTGGGGTTTCGCCTAGGACACCAAGCTAGGCTCATCGGCGGGCTCTTGGTATCCCTGCCCAGACCCCCACAGGAGTGACAAACTGCGCGCCATCTCCCTTTATATAAGGTGCAACTGCACCACTTGACTACGAGAACTAAAAGTTCAAGCAGCCTTAACCTCCCTATGAAAGATTCCAAAAAGATGGTATATTGGCTTTCACGGCCGGTGAATTAAAACTCAGCAATTCTTCTAGGTTTGTGCCGTGTTTTGTGTGGGGTTTCGCCTAGGACACCAAGCTAGGCTCATCGGCGGGCTCTTGGTGTCCCCGCCCGGACCCCCAAGGGAGTGACGAACTGCGCGCCACCTACCCTTTATATAAGGTGCAACTGCACCACTTGACAACGAGAACTAAAAGCTCAAGCAGCCTTAACCTCCCTATGAAGGCTTCCAAAAAGATGGTATATTGGCTTTCACGGCCGGTGAATTAAAACTCAGCAATTCTTCTAGGTTTGTGCCGTGTCTTGTGTGGGGTTTCGCCTAGGACACCAAGCTAGGCTCATCGGCGGGCTCTTGGAGTCCCCGCCCGGACCCCCACAGGAGTGACGAACTGCGCGCCTCCTCCCTTTATATAAGGTGCAACTGCACCACTTGACTACGAGAACTAAAAGCTCAAGCAGCCTTAACCTCCCTATGAAAGATTCCAAAAAGATGGTATATTGGCTTTCACGGCCGGTGAATTAAAACTCAGCAATTCTTCTAGGTTTGTGCCGTGTTTTGTGTGGGGTTTCGCCTAGGACACAAAGCAAGGCTCATCGGCGGGCTCTTGGTGTCCCCGCCCGGACCCCGAAGGGAGTGACGAACTGCGCGCCACCTACCCTTTATATAAGGTGCAACTGCACCACTTGACAACGAGAACTAAAAGCTCAAGCAGCCTTAACCTCCCTATGAAGGCTTCCAAAAAGATGGTATATTGGCTTTCACGGCCGGTGAATTAAAACTCAGCAATTCTTCTAGGTTTGTGCCGTGTCTTGTGTGGGGTTTCGCCTAGGACACCAAGCTAGGCTCATCGGCGGGCTCTTGGTATCCCCGCCCGGACCCCCACAGGAGTGACGAACTGCGTGCCACCTCCCTTTATATAAGGTGCAACTGCACCACTTGACTACGAGAACTAAAAGCTCAAGCAGCCTTAACCTCCCTATGAAGGCTTCCAAAAAGATGGTATATTGGCTTTCACGGCCGGTGAATTAAAACTCAGCAATTCTTCTAGGTTTGTGCCGTGTCTTGTGTGGGGTTTCGCCTAGGACACCAAGCTAGGCTCATCGGCGGGCTCTTGGTGTCCCCGCCCGGACCCCCACAGGAGTGACGAACTGCGCGCCACCTCCCTTTATATAAGGTGCAACTGCACCACTTGACTACGAGAACTAAAAGCTCAAGCAGCCTTAACCTCCCTATGAAGGCTTCTAAAAAGATGGTATATTGGCTTTCACGGCCGGTGAATTAAAACTCAGCAATTCTTCTAGGTTTGTGCCGTGTCTTGTGTGGGGTTTCGCCTAGGACACCAAGCTAGGCTCATCGGCGGACTCTTGGTGTCCCCGCCCGGACCCCCACAGGAGTGACGAACTGCGCGCCACCTCCCTTTATATAAGGTGCAACTGCACCACTTGACTACGAGAACTAAAAGCTCAAGTAGCCTTAACCTCCCTATGAAGGCTTCCAAAAAGATGGTATATTGGCTTTCACGGCCGGTGAATTAAAACTCAGCAATTCTTCTAGGTTTGTGCCGTGTCTTGTGTGGGGTTTCGCCTAGGACACCAAGCTAGGCTCATCGGCGGGCTCTTGGTGTTCCCGCCCGGACCCCCACAGGAGTGACGAACTGCACGCCACCTCCCTTTATATAAGGTGCAACTGCACCACTTGACTACGAGAACTAAAAGCTCAAGCAGCCTTAACCTCCCTATGAAGGCTTCCAAAAAGATGGTATATTGGCTTTCACGGCCGGTGAATTAAAACTCAGCAATTCTTCTAGGTTTGTGCCGTGTCTTGTGTGGGGTTTCGCCTAGGACACCAAGCTAGGCTCATCGGCGGGCTCTTGGTGTCCCCGCCCAGACCCCCACAGGAGTGACGAACTGCGCGCCACCTCCCTTTATATAAGGTGCAACTGCACCACTTGACTACGAGAACTAAAAGCTCAAGCAGCCTTAACCTCCCTATGAAGGCTTCCAAAAAGATGGTATATTGGCTTTCACGGATGGTGAATTAAAACTCAGCAATTCTTCTAGGTTTGTGCCGTGTCTTGTGTGGGGTTTCGCCTAGGACACCAAGCTAGGCTCATCGGCGGGCTCTTGGTGTCCCCGCCCGGACCCCCACAGGAGTGACGAACTGCGCGCCACCTCCCTCTATATAAGGTGCAACTGCACCACTTAACTACGACAACTAAAAGCTGAAGTAGCCTTAACCTCCCTATGAAGGCTTCCAAAAAGATGGTATATTGGCTTTCACGGCCAGGTGAATTAAAACTCAGCAATTCTTCTAGGTTTGTGCCGTGTCTTGTGTGGGGTTTCGCCTAGGACACCAAGCTAGGCTCATCGGCGGGCTCTTAGTGTCCCGCCCGGACCCCCACAGGAGTGACGAACTGCGCGCCACCTCCCTTTATATAAGGTGCAACTGCACCACTGACTACGAGAACTAAAAGCTCAAGCAGCCTTAACCTCCCTATGAAGGCTTCCAAAAAGATGGTATATTTGCTTTCACGGATGGTGAATTAAAAACTCAGCAATTCTTCTAGGTTTGTGCCGTGTCTTGTGTGGGGTTTCGCCTAGGACACCAAGCTAGGCTCATCGGCGGGCTCTTGGTGTCCCCGCCCGGACCCCCACAGGAGTGACGAACTGCACGCCACCTCCCTTTATATAAGGTGCAACTGCACCACTTGACTACGAGAACTAAAAGCTCAAGCAGCCTTAACCTCCCTATGAAGGCTTCCAAAAAGAGCCGCCGATTAGCCTAGCTTGGTGTCCTAGGCGAAACTCCACACAAGACACGGCACAAACCTAGAAGAATTGCTGAGTTTTAATTCACCGGCCGTGAAAGCCAATATACCATCTTTTTGGAAGCCTTCATAGGGAGGTTAAGGCTGCTTGAGCTTTTAGTTCTCGTAGTCAAGTGGTGCAGTTGCACTTATATAATGGGAGGTGGCGCGCAGTTCGTCACTCCTGTGGGGGTCCGGGCGGGGACACCAAAGAGCCCGCCGATGAGCCTAGCTTGGTGTCCTAGGCGAAACCCCACACAAGACACGGCACAAACCTAAGAAGAATTGCTGAGATTTATTTCACCGGCCGTGAAAGCCAATATACCATCT